>CM038675.1:520598183-522998183 GCA_021605145.1 Aegilops bicornis | reverse complement strand
ATGTTCTTAATAAAGTTAAGAACATGAAAAATAAAAGATTACCTCTTTACAATAGGGGAGAGGAGGATCATGGGTGTTTTGGAATTTCGCAATACTAGTAGCAAGCTCATGGGCTATTGAATTAGCTTCTCTGAGCTCATGTACAAAACTTACTTTAGCAAACTCTCTGGATATAGTAGGAATCGTTAAACACCGTCGCTGCAGTACCCACTGCTAACTTCATTTAAGATGTTGATAAGCTCCATGTTGTCCGCGGACCACTCCAGTGGTTTGAAAGAAGCATCGACGTTAACCTTGACAAAATTTACTAGTGGTGCTGACCAAGAACATTTCCTTACCTTGGGGTGGGGGCTAGCAGATGTTATACAATTTTCTGCGAGGCTTCTGATCACAATGGCCGATCTTTCAGACAGTTACACTTGCTTCTCTCTAGAATGTTGCCTACTTCCCCACCAAAGGTACCAGCATGCAACCGCTATCAATTCGGTTGATGACACCTGCCCCATAACTGGCGATTGAATCTTGTTTATCGAAAGTACTCCCTCACAAGCCTGGTCGATCGGATCATCTAAACCTAAGTGTTTCCAAACCTTCTTAGCCCTTGGACATTGAAACAACATCATGTTTAGTATCCTCAGCACTCCTAACACAAACCAGACATCAACCAGGACCTTCGAGTGTCTATTTGCAAGATTAAAACGACAGGGCATGATTCCTTGCATAACTCTCCATATAATTTTTTCAACTTCGCTCAAAACTTTCAGTTCCGAAATAGTGGCCCGTATTGGATGTGGAGTGCATTTCCTTCATAAGTACCCTTCGGTTTATTTTCTGCCCATATGAGCCTCCAATTCAACATGGTAAGCCGATTTCACCAAGAACATGCATGATCTAGTAAGAGACCATGCCACAAAATCTTCCATTTGGTAATCAGCTAGCGGGATAGAGAGGATTATGTGCACATCAACAAACCAGATGTTATGATCGACATATACTATAGCTCAGGCAGTTAGGGCTGACCAGATTATTTTATCGTTATTAGGGGCTTAGCCCAGTTATGGTATTTGGAGATTATATAAACTCATGTAAGGACTCGTTTGAAGTTAAGCAGAAACAATCATATTTGCTCGGCTTCCTAAAGGGAGCCGGGAGACCTAACCCTAGCGCCGCCTCCTGCGCCCTCTCTCTCTCTCTCTCTCTCTCTCTCTCTCTCTCTCTCTCTCTCTCTCTCTCTCTCTCTCTCTCTCTCTCTCTCTCGTGACGGCGCCCTAGCGCCGGCGACCTCGCCTTCCTCCACGCCAAGCCCCCTTCCACCCATACAACCTACTAGCTAAACCCGGTAGGAGCCCAGCCCCTATCAATCTGGTATCAGGTGTCTCAGGTTCGATCATGTCCGCGCCACCGCCCACCCCCTCCCTTCCACTACCGATCGCCTCTTAAATGGCCGATGACCACCACGGCCAACACGCCGTCCTGACAGCCGTTCTCCTCCGCCGCTGGGCGCCACTCGCGCCCGTGATGTCTACTACACAACCTTCTTCTTGTAGACGTTGTTGGGCTGCGCAAGTGCACAGGTTTGTAGGGCGAGCAAATTTCCCTCAAGTGGATTACCTAAGGTTTATCAATCCGTGGGAGGCGAGGGATGAAGATGGTCTCTCTCAAACAACCTGCAACCAAATAACAAAGAGTCTCTCATGTCCCCAACACACCCAATACAATGGTAAATTGTATAGGTGCACTAGTTCGACGAAGAGATGGTGATACAAGTGCAATAGGGATGGTAGATAAAGGTATTTGTAATCTGAAAATATAAAAACAGCAAGGTAGCAAGTGGTAAAAGTGAGCGCAAACGGTATTGCAATGATAGGAAACAAGGCCTAGGGTTCATACTTTCACTAGTGCAAGTTCTCTCAACAATAATAACATAGATAGATCATATAACAATCCCTCAACATGCAACAAAGAGTCACTCCAAAGCCACTAATAGTGGAGAACAAACGTAAAGATTATGGTAGGGTACGAAACCACCTCAAAGTTATTCTTTCGGATCAATCTATTCAAGAGTTCATACTAGAATAACACCTTAAGACACAAATCAACCAAAACCCTAATGTCACCTAGATACTCCATTGTCACCTCAACTATCCGTGGGCATGATTATACGATATGCATCACACAATCTCAGATTCATCCAACCAACACAAAGTACTTCAAAGAGTGCCCCAAAGCTTCTACCGGAGAGTCAAGAAAACGTGTGCCAACCCCTATGCATAGGTTCATGGGCGGAACCCGCAAGTTGGTCACCAAAACATACATCAAGTGGCACGTGATATTCCATTGTCACCACGGATAAACACGGCAAGACATACATCAAGTGTTCTCAAATAAAGACTCAATCCGATAAGATAACTTCAAGAGGGAAACTCAATTCATCACAAGAGAGTAGAGGGGGAGAAACATCATAAGATCCAACTACAATAGCAAAGCTCGGGATACATCAAGATCGTGCCATAGAGGGAACACGAGAGAGACAGAGAGAGAGAGAGAGATCAAACACATAGCTACTGGTACATACCCTCAACCCCGAGGGTGAACTACTCCCTCCTCGCCATGGAGAGCGCCAGGATGATGAAGATGGCCACCAGTGATGGGTTCCCCCTCGGGCAGTGTGCCGGAACGGACTCTGAGAGGTTTTGGTGGCTCTGAGAGGCTTGCGGCGGAACTCCCGATCTATCTTACATTACGGAAGTTTTAGGGTGCGTGGGTATATATGGGTGAAAGAATGCGTCGGTGGACCGAAGGGGGGCCACGAGGCAGGGGGGCACGCCCCCCACCCTCGTGAGCACCTCCCTTCTTTCCTGACGTGCACTCCAAGTCCATCGGGTGGCTTTCCTTCCAAAAATAACTTCTCCAGTTGATTTCGTTCCGTTTTGACTCCGTCTAATATTCCTTTTCCTCGAAACACTAAAATAGGCATAAAACAGCTAATCTGGGCTGGGCCTCCGGTTAATAGGTTAGTTCCAAAAGTAATATAAAAGTGGAAAATAAAGCCCAATATTGCCCAAAACAGTAGATAATATAGCATGGAGCAATAAAAATTATAGATACGTTGGAGACGTATCAAGCATCCCCAAGCTTAGTTCTGCCGTCCTCGAGTAGGTAAATGATAAAAAAGATAATTTTTGATGTGGAATGCTAGTTGGCATAATTTCATTGTAATTCTTCTTAATCGTGATATGAATATTCAAATCCGAAAGATTCAAGACAAAAGTTCATATTGACATAAAAATAATAATACTTCAAGCATACTAACAAAGCAATCATGTCTTCTCAAAATAACATGGCCAAAGAAAGTTATCCCTACAAAATCATATAGTCTGGCTATGCTCTATCTTCCCCACACAAAGTATTTAAATCATGCACAACCCCGATGACAAGCCAAGCAATTGTTTCATACTTTAACATTTTCAGAACTTATTCAATCTTCACGCAATACATGAGTGTGAGCCATGGATATAACACGATAGGTGGAATAGAATGGTGGTTGTGGAGAAGACAAAAAGAGGGGAAGATAGTCTCACATCAACTAGGCGTATCAACGGGCTATGGAGATGCCCATCAATAAATATCAATGTGAGTGAGGAGGGATTGCCATGCAACGGACGCACTAGAGCTATAAGTATGTGAAAGCTCAACAAAAGAAACTAAGTGGGTGTGCATCCAACTCGCTTGCTCACGAAGACCTAGGGCAATTTGAGGAAGCCCATTATTGGAATATACAAGCCAAGTTCTATAATGAAAAATTCCCACTAGTATATGAAAGTGACAAAGTGAGAGTGACGGTGTCCTGGACTAGGGGGTACTCACCACGTCGTCCCCCAATCAGTTAGATTGGGCCGAGGACCCCCAGGGCCGCATACTCATGGGCCAGTCCGGACAGATGCCGCATACAAGGAAGATTCCACAAGACTTGGTGATCAAGACAAAGACTCCTCCCCACCGGCGTATTCGGCTAGGACTCTTGTTATCCTAGGCCTCTGGTGCATTATATAAACCGGGGCCAGGCTAGTCGATAGAATATACAACAACAATCATACCATAGGCTAGCTTCTAGGGTTTAGCCTCTCTGATCTCGTGGTAGATCTACTCTTGTACTACCCATATCATCAATATTAATCAAGCAGGAGTAAGGTTTTACCTCCATCGAGAGGGCCCGAACCTGGGTAACATTGTGTCCCTTGCCTCCTGTTACCATTGATCCTAAGACGCACTGCTTGGGACCCCCTATCCGAGATCCGCCGGTTTTGACACCGACATTGGTGCTTTCATTGAGAGTCCCGCTGTGTGATCGGCGAAAGGATCAATGGCTCGACTGCAGGACAACTGCGACGTCGGCTTCTTCGTCACCAGCTCGACTGGTCACCTTGGTTTGACCGAGGACTGCGCCCTACCTCCGATCGTCATGTTCGGATGAAGGCCTTCATCAACACCAACTCCGATCTCTATCAAAGATCATGGAGGAATCATCCAGGGAGCCCGGGGGCTCAACGTCAACATTGCCCTCGAGCGACCGTCTTTATTTTTACGGACAGCGGACTTGTGTCTGCCGCCACCGCCTCCTCAAGTGTCGTTTTAACGATCGCTTTGGTGGAATTGTGCGGAATTGAGTCTATAACAACCCTGAAAAATTTCGTCGAATTCCGATGAAGGAATCTCTGGCAATCCACGATATACCGGAGCCATGTCAAATCTGGACGGGAGTCTGGACGAGTTTAGGGCGTGGTGTCCAGCTTCTAGCTCGGACATCCTTTGAAAGATCCAACCGTTGATCGGCTGCAGAATTCCTATATCTACCACCCCTCAAAATTTCAGCTCGATCCGACCGTCCGAACTCCGGGAACCTTCCGATTAGTGCATCACTTTTCGGATATGTTTTCTGCGCGAAAACGAATCCGACCCGAGTTCGTCTTCTTTATGAACGGGATTTCGGACATCCTTTTTAAAGGAAGTTTTGTATAGGGTATTGTGTTTTGTGAACACATCCCACTAACTTTAAAATCTTTTGAACATGATCTTCAACATCATGCTGGTGTCAAACCAGTCCGGCAATATTGCTCCACGGCTGCCGACTGCGCTAAACGCGTCGTCACTTTGTTGAGCCGCGCTCAACTTCTTCGGATCATCATCTCGGCAAGCCGAACAAGAGTCCGGCATCGCGAAGGATAAATCATTACCAACATCACCGCCCCACGGATTACACGGAGCGGGCACACCTACATCGCCACACAGTCACTTCATCAAGCCGGCATTGACCACGTCACGACCTGCATCGGCAGGGCGCACTATTTCAAGCTGGTGTCCATCACGCCGACCTACTTCGACATCTCGGCTGGACCGGGGGCTTCTCCATCTCTTCATCAACCTACTCCGGACACTTCGGCGTCGCTGGCCGACCAGCTCCGTCACGTTAGCTGGACCGAGGGCTTTGCCTCGGCAAGCCAACCTTTGCCAGCAGTGCCATGCCGTTGCTTTATCGCCCATCAGGCGATAGGTGTGCGGTTCGAGTCCCAATTTTGGGAATCACCTTCCTTCGGATTGCTACAACAAATAAACCAGGTGTTGTTAATCCTAGTATTTATTTTTGCTTGTTTGGGTTAATTTTTCCCAAGGAATTATTACTCTGATTTGTCCATTATATGTACACAGGTCTATCAAATGGTGGCCGCATTAACGACAGTCGCATGGTGGTTCGGTCAGTTTCCGTATATAGTCCGTGAACGCCAGATCCGAGCTCGGACCGACCTGTGAATTCAGGCTTTGCCACGCCTTTACCGCATCACGCCGACGCCCTGCATCGACATTGACTTCGGCGCCAGGTCATATTTCTTTTATTACTCACTTTGCATAAATTATTTGTTATGCAATGATTTTTTTTTAAATTATCATTATTACTAGTATCTCCGGTTTGCACCATTTTTTGTGCACAGGAAAATGATCCGGGGACTTCGGCGTCACTCTGCCGGTCTGCATTGACCATGCTATGTCATCACTTCGGCGTGTCGAGCTCTCCGCTCCGCCACCTCGGGACCGGCTTGGGGGATGGAACCTTGTCATCAATACCGAACACATTAATCAGCTAAGTCGCTTTCATGCTCAAAGCTTTAATTTTTAACTTGTGTTCGCTCGGCCAAGCATTATACTTTTTTGGAAAAAAGTTGCTTGTAAAAATTTTCCTTGTCCAAACTTTGTTCAAGATATACTGACGCGCTACCCGCTCATTATACTGAGGGCTTCTTTAGCGAAGCTTATTAATACGGGCTTTATGCCCAACACATGTGTCACACTTCCGCATGTACCTTTTATTCACCATTATATGCATCGATATGACTTAAGTTTTTGCCAAGCTGGGTTGCCTGGCTCCTGTGCTTACCCCTACGTCCCCGATTGTTCGGCTAGGTGGTAAAGGGAGCACCTCTGCGATTATTCTTGTCGGTCACCGGATGTGTACCTCAGGTGAAGCCGAAGCTAAGCGTTCTTAAGGGAATACTCGGTCGGTGAACTAAAATATGATTTCTTACCTATTTATTTACCTGCCCCAGATGTTTTTACGCTCTTTTTCGCAGTGGGACATGCACTTTAGGGCATGCCTCGAGGAAAGGAACCCCTAACGGAACTATTCTCCTGGAAGATGTTTCTTACTAACCATGTAATATAACATAACTAGTTGGGCACTTATGCGATAAAGCACTAATGACCACTACGCCTGGTCTCCACGCATGCCCGGTTTTTATAACGCGAGGGTATTCGGACACACTCCGGACTATTGGGTCCAGAGGTTGAAGCGAAAAGGTCCGCTACGACAAATGATCTACAATCCGGCTAGAAGGCATTCTACATGTCACCTTACATTATATAGTCAACTTTTACCCAAGTCACTTGGGGGCTCTTATGTTTATTTGAGCCGTTTCATACTAAGTGTTTTTCTTCTTAGTCGTTGCATAGTTTTTATTACTCCCTCCGTTCCTTGATATAAGGTGTATAGATTTTTGAGAAAAAACCCAAAATATAAGGTGTATTGAGTTGCACCACTCGTATGGATAATTTTTTTAGGGATTTGATTACATTTTCTTGTATTAGGCAAGCTTCTCTATTTTATCATGCCAATTAGTCAGCTGTAATCTCACCCAAAACATGTGAAATTTTCCCTCCACGTGCGTTCTTTAATTTCCGTGCCAAAAACTATACACCCTATATTTAGGAACGGAGGGAGTATTATTTATCACTCCTTTTTTCGACACAAGTGTGCGGTCACTAGCCGGGGAGCCTAATTTCTCTCTCAAAGCAGCTAGAGTTTAGTTTGCTAAACTGGCCTAGTAAGAAGTACTCCGCCTTCGGGATAGGAGGTTGAAGCCGAGGCTGACCCGCTTGAAGTTTTGAGATAGGATGTGTCATGTTAAAGCACGGCAGAAGCACCTTTTTTTTCTAAAGTCCAATTTTCGGATTGGCACCGAACACTTGATCTAGCTCGGACATTAACCTTTTGAATAAGTTTTTTGGCTTTTCGAGCGCATGACACTTTTAAACTATTTGTGTGTTTTCAGCACAAGTCTCGCAGTGCAACGCCGGACACCTTTAGAGATTCGGCAAAAACATTCTCGGATATTGCTATATATGCATCGGTTTCGAATTGTGTCTTCGGTCAATAGTTGGGTTGCCCGGCTCCTGCGCTTGCCTCCTATGTTCCGCTTTGTTCGGCTAGGTGTGCAAAGGGAGAACCACTGCGATTGTGCTTCCAGCTCACATGGTTAAGCACCTCAGTGGAGAAAGCCGAAAACTGACTGTCACAATAAGCGTAAACTGGTCGGCGATCTGATGACGGCGTTAAATGACGGGCCATTCATAATAATGGCTGAAGTGTTTACGGCTTGACCTCGACTGTCGCCGAACACTACCGGGGGCTATTAACTGGCCTCCCAAACTAAATCCTCGATATTTTGCTCTTACATTGGAGATGAGGTTTCATGATCATGCTTAGCATGATAACCCAAAGAAAGGAACCGATAGCGGGACTACTTTCTTTGGAAGTCATTTCTTCTGTTAAACGGTAATATAACATGTCTCTCCGCGTAACTTTGTTTATAAAACCGTATGGCCAGATTGCCTTGTTTGTTGTAAATCTTTACCATCATAAAGGCTTTATAAAGTAGGACAAACTCTCCTCGGCTATTGGCCGAGGAGGTGGAAGCTGATGGTCGGTCAACAAAGTTTTGTACAATACGGATCCGAGCATTAATGACGTAAAGTACTTGGATACATAGAGTCATTACACATAATTTGTGATTTTACTATGGATATCAATCCTTAATTGACCACCCGTGCCCGCATTAAGGCTCGGGAACTCTTGGGCTTCGGGCTTATTATTTACAAATATTAAAGGGGCACATTGATCCCCGATCCGGTGTTGCCACCCGATCGTTGTCTCAGGCTCTTGCATTGCTTGTTCTATGCAGAAAATCTTAAGTGCAATAGGTTTCGAGGAGATTTTGATCCTCGGGTTGGTCGGCCGCACCCAACCTGAGTCTTGAGGACTAAGCACGCCGCTTTTTGTGTCGAAGTATTCTGCGAGTTAGGACTTGATCCTCGACAGATTTTGCAAATCAACTTTGAGTCTCGGTGACTCTGAGGATCGGCGGTCTTATGTCATCCTTCATGTGCATCTCGGGTTTTAGACCGATACCCACCTTGAGGGCTCTGGCTATGTATCTCGGCAGAGAATAAATTGCACCAATCAAAATATTGACAAAATCGGCCCACATTCGGGGTGGTGCACCACCTTGAAGCGATCCGGCATAAAGCTCGGACGCTAGTGGTACAGCTCCATAGAGGGCATTTCCGGCATTAAGCTCGGCTAAACTCCTTCAAACTTCTTTGAACCAAGGTGATTTACGACACCTCGGATACAGTCCGGCGTTGGAGCTCGGATACAGTCCGGCGTTGGAGCTCGGATACACGATAGAGCTGGGAAGCAGTCCGACATTGGTGCTCGGCTGCAAGAGATACCTCGAATGCAGTCCGGCGTTAGAGCTCGAACGCAAGAGGACGTTGCCACCTAGGAACAACTTCAAACCCGAGGCGTGACATAAAAATAACAAGGCATTGATAAAGGCCGTAAACTTAAAGGGGCTCCTCAGATACCCGACGTATAAACTTGTCGAATGCATTTCGGCGATCCTCAAGATCGAAGATGAGAAGATTTGTTGAACCAGTTTTCAAGACCGCAAATCAAGATGAAGAACAGTTCGGAAGAATCGAGGAGCGTCCCTAACTTGAAGACCGGTTCAGGGGCTACTAACGGTGTCTGGACTAGGGGTACTCACCACGTCGTCCCCAATCGGTTAGATTGGGCCGAGGACCCCAGGGCCGTATACTCATGGGCGATCCGGACGGTGCCGCATACAAGGAAGATTCCACAAGATTTGGTGATCAAGACAAGGACTCCTCCCCCACCGGCGTATTCGGCTAGGACTCTTGTTATCCTAGGCCTCTGGTGCATTGTATAAACCGGGGCCAGGCTAGTCGATAGAATATACAACAACAATCATACCATAGGCTAGCTTCTAGGGTTTAGCCTCTCTGATCTCGTGGTAGATCCACTCTTGTACTACCCATATCATCAATATTAATCAAGCAGGAGTAAGGTTTTACCTCCATCGAGAGGGCCCGAACCTGGGTAAACATTGTGTCCCTTGCCTCCTGTTACCATTGATCCTAAGACGCACTGCTTGGGACCCCCTACCCAAGATCCGCCGTTTTTGACGCCGACAGAGAGACTCTCTATCATGAAGATCATGGTGCTACTTTGAAGCACAAGTGTGGTAAGAGGATAGTAGCATTGTCCCTTCTCTCCTTTTCTCTCATTTTTTTATTTTTTATTTTTTTGGCCTTTTCTCTTTTTTTATGGCCTCTTTTTTTTCGTCCGGAGTCTCATCCCGACTTGTGGGGGAATCATAGTCTCCATCATCCTTTCCTCACTTGGGACAACGCTCTAAAAATGATGATCATCACACTTTTATTTTTCTTACAACTCAACTATTACAACTCGATACTTAGAACAAAGTATGACTCTATATGAATGCCTCCGTGATGTACGGGATATGCAATGAAACATGAGTGACATGTATGAAAGAATTATGAAAGGTGGCTTTGCCACAAATACGATGTCAACTACATGATCATCCTAGCAATATGACAAAGATGAATCGTGTCATAATAAATGGAACGGTGGAAATTTGCATGGCAATATATCTCGGAATGGCTATGGAAATGCCATAATAGGTAGGTATGGTGGCTGTTTTGAGGAAGATATATGGTGGGTGTATGATGCAAGCGAAAAGTCTTGCGGTATTAGAGAGGATAGCAATGGTGGAAGGATGGGAAAAAGTGCGTATAATCCATGGACTCAACATTAGTCATAAAGAACTCATATACTTATTGCAAAAATTTAGAAGTTATCAAAGCAAAGTATTACGCGCATGCTCCTAGGGGGATAGATTGGTAGGAAAAGACCATCGCTCGTCCCCAACCACCACTCATAAGGAAGACAATCAATAAATAAATCATGCTCCAACTTCATCACATAACAGTTCACCATACATGCATGCTACGGGAATCACAAACTTTAACACAAGTATTTCTCAAATTCACAACTACTCAACTAGCATGACTCTAATATCACCATCTTCATATCTCAAAACAATTATCAAGCATCAAACTTCTCATAGTATTCAACACACTCATAAGAATTCTTACAAATCTTGTATGCTTAGCATATTAAGATTATTTAAGCAAATTACCATGCTATTTAGGACTCTCAAAATAATATAAGTGAAGCATGAGAGTTCATCTATTTCTTCAAAATAAAACCACCATTGTGCTCTAAAAGATATAAGTGAAGTACTAGAGCAAATGACAAACTACTCCGAAAGATATAAGTGAAGATCAATGAGTAGTCGAATAATTATATAACTATGTGAAGACTCTCCCATTTAATAATTTCAGATCTTGGTATTGTATTCAAACAGCAAGCAAAACAAAATAAAATGACATTGCAAGGATAGCACAACTCATGTGAAGAAGCAAAAACTTAGGCTCTACCGATACTAACCGATAGTTGTTGAAGAAGAAAGGTGGGATGCCTACCGGGGCATCACCAAGCCTAGATGCTTGAGACTTCTTGAAATATTATCTTGGGGTGCCTTGGGCATCCCCAATCTTGAACTTTTGTGTCTCCTTAATTCCTCTCATATCATGGTTTCTCTTTTTATCAAAAGCTTCATTCACAACAAACTCAACAAGAACTCGTGAGATAGGTTAGTATAAACCAATGCAAAAACCTTATCATTTTATACTGTAAAAAATCACTAAAATTATTATTCAACATTGCATACTAAATGGCTCTGCATATTTAATACTCTTATACTTAAATAGAATCATTAAACAAGCAAACATATGCAAACAATGCAAACATAACAGCAATCTGCCAAAACAGTACAGTCTGTAAAAAATGCAAGAGTATCAATACTTCCCCGACTCCAAAAATTATTAACTAAAATTCCCACTGTAATAAATTTATCAGAGCTCAATATGCAAAAAGATTCAACATTATACCACTCTCTGACTTTTCTAGGGAATTTTTGCAACAGCGGTAAACTTTCTGTTTTCAAACAGCAACATGTATAGTAGCAAAATAAGCATGGCAAAGGCTATCCTTGACTTTTTTTTATTGAAAGTAAAGATGAAAAACATTATTCTAAATAACAGCAAGCAAATACTAGAAAGATAAAATGACTCTCCAAGCAAAACACATATCATGTGGTGAATAAAAATATAGCTCCAAGTAAAGTTACCGATGAACGAAGACGAAAGAGGGGATGCCTTCCGGGGCATCCCCAAGCTTAGGCTCTTGGTTTTCCTTGAATATTACCTTGGGGTGCCTTGGGAATCCCCAAGATTAGGCTCTTGCCACTCCTTATTCCATAGTCCATCGAATCTTTACCCAAAACTTGAAAACTTCACAACACAAAACTTAACAGAAAACTCGTAAGCTTCGTTAGCGAAAGAAAACAAAACACCACTTAAAGGTACTGTAATGAACTCATTCTTTATTTATATTGGTGTTAAACCTACTTTATTCCAACTTCTCTATGGTTTATAAACTATTTTACTAGCCATAGATTCATCAAAATAAGCAAACAACACAATCAAAACAGAATCTGTCAAAAACAGAACAATCTGTAGTAATCTGCAACTAACGCAGACTTATGGAACTCCAAAAATTGTAAAATAAATTGGTGGACCTGAGAAATTTGTCTAGTAATCATCTGCAAAAATAATCAACTAAATAGCACTTTCCAGTAAAAAGTTCTAGCTAATCTCGTGAGCGCTAAAGTTTCTGTATTTTACAGCATGATCATAAAGACTTCACCCAAGTCTTCCCAAAGGTTCTACTTGTCACAAACACTAATTGAAACATAAAACCACATCTAACCAGAGGCTAGATAGATTATTTATTATTAAACAGAACCAAAAAGCAAGAAACTAAAATAAATTGGGTTGCCTCCCAACTAGCGCTAACGTTTAACGTCCCTAGCTAGGCATGATGATTTCAATGATGCTCACATAAAAGATAAGAATTGAAACATAAAGAGAGCATCATGAAGAATATGACTATCACATTTAAGTCTAACCCACTTCCTATGCATAGGGATTTTGTGAGAAAACAACTTATGGGAACAATAATCAACTAGCATAGGAAGGCAACACAAGCATAGCTTCAAGATTTTCAACACATAGAGAGGAAACTTGACATTATTGCAATTCCTACAAGCATATATTCCTCCCTCATAATAATTTTAAGTAGCATAATGAATGAATTCAACAATATAACCAGCACCTAAAGCATTATTTTCATGATCTACTAGCATATAAAATTTACTCCTCTCCACATAAGCAAAATTCTTCTCATGAATAATAGTGGGAGCAAACTCAACAAAATAACTATCATGTGATTGAAAATTAAGATCAAGATGACAAGTTTCATGGTTATCATTATTATTTAAAGCATACGTGTCATCACAATAATCATCATAGATAGGAGGCATGCTTTCATCATAGTAAATTTGCTCATCAAAGCTCGGGGGACAAAAATATCATCTTCATCAAACATAGCTTCCCCAAGCTTGCGGCTTTGCATATCATTAGCATCATGGAAATTCACAGATTTCATACTAACAACATTGCAATCATGCTCATCATTCAAAGATTTAGTGCCAAACAATTTAATGCATTCTTCTTCTAACACTGGCACAATTTTCCTTTCCATCATACTCACGAAAGATATTAAAAAGATGAAGCGTATGAGACAAACTCAATTCCATTTTTTGTAGTTTTCTTTTATAGACTAAACTAGTGATAAAACAAGAAACAAAAAGATTCGATTGCAAGATCTAAAGATATACCTTCACTTACCTAGCCTCCCCGGCAACGGCGCCAAAAAAGAGCTTAGTTGACGGGGTGTGAGTGAGTGCCCTTTACCTAGCCTCCCCGACAACGGCGCCAGAAAAGAGCTTGATGTCTACTACACAACCTTCTTCTTGTAGACGTTGTTGGGCCTGCAAGTGCACATGTTTGTATTTCCCTCAAGTGGATGACCTAAGGTTTATCAATCCGTGGGAGGCGTAGGATGAAGATGGTCTCTCTCAAACAACCCTGCAACCAAATAACAAAGAGTCTCTTGTGTCCCCAACACACCCAATACAATGGTAAATTGTATAGGTGCACTAGTTCGCCGAAGAGATGGTGATACAAGTGCAATAGGGATGGTAGATAAAGGTATTTGTAATCTGAAAATATAAAAACAGCAAGGTAGCAAGTGGTAAAAGTGAGCATAAGCGGTATTGCAATGATAGGAAACAAGGCCTAGGGTTCATACTTTCACTAGTGCAAGTTCTCTCAACAATAATAACATAGATAGATCATATAACAATCCCTCAACATGCAACAAAGAGTCACTCCAAAGCCACTAATAGCGGAGAACAAACGTAGAGATTATGGTAGGGTACGAAACCACCTCAAAGTTATTCTTCCGGATCAATCTATTCAAGAGTTCGTACTAGAATAACACCTTAAGACACAAACAAGGCCTAAGTGTTTCCAAACCTTCTTAGCCCTTGGACATTGAAACAACATCATGTTTAGTATCCTCAGCACTCCTAACACAAACCAGACATCAACCAGGACCTTCGAGTGTCTATTTGCAAGATTAAAACGACAAGGCATCATTCCTTGCATAACTCTCCATATAATTTTTTCAACTTCGCTCAAAACTTTCAGTTCCGAAATAGTGGCCTGTATTGGATGTGGGTCTGTTCCTTTCGCAAGTACCCTTCGGTTTATTTTCTGCCCATATGAGCCTCCAATTCAACATGGTAAGCCGATTTCACCAAGAACATGCATGATCTAGTAAGAGACCATGCTACAAATGAAGGAAATATGCCCTAGAGGCAATAATAAAGTTATTATTTATTTCCTTATATCATGATAAATGTTTATTATTCATGCTAGAATTGTATTAACAGGAAACATAATACATGTGTGAATACATAAACCTACAGAGTGTCACTAGTATGCCTCTACTTGACTAGCTCGTTAATCAAAGATGGTTGTGTTTCCTAACCATGAACAAGGAGTTGTTATTTGATTAACGGGATCACATCATTGGTTGAATGATCGATTGACATGACCCATTCCATTAGCATAGCACCTGATCGTATAGTTTGTTGCTAGTGCTTTTCTTCATGACTTATACATGTTCCTATGACTATGAGATTATGCAACTCCGTTTGCACGAGGAACACTTTGGGTGCTACCAAACGTCACAACGAATCGGGTGATTATAAAGGTACATTACAGGTGTCTCCGAAGGTACATGTTGGGTTGGCATATTTCGAGATTAGGATTTGTCACTCCGATTATGGAGAGGTATCTCTGGCCCTCTCGGTAATGCACATCACATAAGCCTTGCAAGCATTGCAACTAATGTGTTAGTTGTGAGATGATGTATTCTGAAGCGAGTAAAGAGACTTGCCGGTAACGAGATTGAACTAGGTATTGGATACCGACGACCGAATCTCGGGCAAGTAACATACCGATGACAAAGGGAACAACGTATGTTGTTATGCGGTCTGACCGATAAAGATCTTCGAAGAATATGTAGGAGCCAATATGGGCATCCAGGTCCCGCTATTGGTTATTGACCGGAGAGGTGTCTCGGTCATGTCTACATAGTTCTCGAACCCGTAGGGTCCGCACGCTTAACGCTTCGATGATGGCGGTTACTATGAGTTTTATGATGTTTCTGTACCGAAGGTTGTTCGAGTCCCGGATGAGATCACGGACGTGACGAGGAGTCTCGAAATGGTCGAGACATAAAGATTCATATATTGGAAGTCTATGTTTGGACATCGGAAGTGTTCGGGTGAAATTGGAATTTTACCAAATGCAGGAGGTTCTGGAACCCCGGAATGCTAATGGGCCAACATGGGCCTTAGTGGAAAGGAGAAAAGGGGCCCAAGTGCTGGCGCACCTTCCCCTTCCCTAGTCCTATTAGGACTAGGAGAAGGGGCGCCTCTCTCTCCCTTCCCACTTGGGGAAACCTAGTTGGACTAGGATTTGGGGGAATCCTACTCCTAGTAGGAGTAGGACACCTGGCGCACCTCTCCTTGGCCGGCCAGCCCCTCCCTTCCCTCCTTTATATACGAGGCAGGGGCACCCCATGACACACAAGTTGATCATTGAGATCGTTCCTTAGCCGTGTGCGGTGCCCCTTCCACCATATTACACCTCGAAAATACCGTGGCGGAGCTTAGGCGAAGCCTGCGCCGGTGGAACATCATCATCGTCACTGCGCCGTCGTCTTGTGAAACTCTCCCTCAACACTCGGCTGGATCGGAGTTCGAGGGACGTCATCGAGCTGAGCGTGTGCAGAACTTCGGAGGTGCCGTCGTTCGGTACTTGGATCGGATTGGATCGTGAAGAAATGCGACTACTTCCTCTACGTTGCGTCAACGCTTCCGTTGCTGGTCTCACGAGTGCGTAGACAACACTCTCATCTCGTTGCTATGCATCACCATGATCTTGCGTGATCGTAGGAAATTTTTTGAAATTACTACGTTCCCCAACAGTGGCATCCGAGCCTAGGTTTTTATGGTTTGATGATATGCACGAGTAGAACACAAGTGAGTTGTGGACGATACAAGTCATCTTGCCTACCGGCATGTCATACTTTGGTTCAGCGGTATTGTTGGATGAACGATCCAGACCAACCTTACGCAGCGTACTCTTACGAGACCGGTTCCTCGACGTGCTTTGCACATAGATGGCTTGTGGAAGACTGTCTCTCCAACTTTAGTTGAACTGAGTGTGGCTACGCCCGGTCCTTGAGAAGGTTAAAATGGAGTCTATTTGACGAAGTATCGTTGTGGTTTTGATGCGTAGGTGAGATTGGTTCTTGCTTAAGCCCGTAGCAGCCACGTAAAATTTGCAACAACAAAGTAGAGGACGTCTAACTTGTTTTTGCAGGGCATGTTGTGATGTGATATGGTCTAGACATGATGCTGAATTTTATTGTATGAGATGATCATGTTTTGTAACCGAAGTTATCGACAGCTGGCGAGAGCCATATGGTTGTCGCTTTATTGTATGCAATGCAATCGCCTGTAATGCTTTACTTTATCACTAAGCGGTAGCGATAGTCGAGAAGCATAAGTTTGGCGAGACGACAACGATGCTACGATGGAGATCAAGGTGTCGCGCCGGTGGCGATGGTGATCATGACGGTGCTTGAGATGGAGATCACAAGCACAAGATGATGATGGCCATATCATATCACTTATATTGATTGCATGTGATGTTAATCCTTTATGCATCTTATCTTGCTTTGATTGACGGTAGCATTATAAGATGATCCCTTACTAAATTATCAAGAAGTGTTCTCCTAAGTATGCACCGTTGCGAAAGTTCTTCGTCTTTGAGACACCACGTGATGATCGGGTGTGATAGGCTCTACGTTCAAATACAACGGGTGCAAAACAGTTGCACACGCAGAATACTCAGGTTATACTTGACGAGCTATGCATATAAGATATGACCTCGGAACACGAGACCGAAAGGTCGAGCGTGAATCATATAGTAGATATGATCAACATATTGATGTTTACCATTGAAACTACTCCATCACACGTGATGATCGGTCATGGTGTAGTTGATATGGATCACGCAATCACTTAGAGAATTGGAGGGATATTTTTCTAAGTGGGAGTTCTTAATAATATGATTAATTGAACTTAAATTTATCATGAACTTAGTACTGATAGTATCTTGCTTGTCTATGATGTGTAGATAGATGGCTCGTCTTTGTTGTTCCGTTGAATTTTAATGCGTTCCTTGAGAAAGCAAAGTTGAAAGATGATGGCAGCAATTACGGACTGGGTCCGTAACTTGAGGATTATCCTTATTGCTGCACGGAAGAATTACGTCCTGGAAGCACCGTTAGGTGCCGGGCCTGGTGCAAGGGCTGCGCGGAAGTTGTGAGCGTCTGGCAAAGCAAAGCTGATGACTACTCTATAGTTCGGTGTGCCATGCTTTACGGCTTAGAACCGGGACTTCAACGTCGTTTTGAACACCATGGAGCATATGAGATGTTCCAGGAGTTGAAGTTAATATTCCAAGCGAATGCCCGGATTGAGAGATATGAAGTCTCCAATAAGTTCTATAGCTGTAAGATGGAGGAGAAGCAGTTCTGTCGGTGAGCATATACTCGGAATGTCCGGATATAACAATCACTTGATTCAACCGGGAGTTAATCTTCCGGATGATTGCGTCATTGATGTAATTCTCCAATCATCGCCACCAAGCTACAAGAGCTTCGTGATGAACTATAATATGCAAGGGATGACCAAAACAATGCCCGAGCTCTTCGCGATCTTTGAAAGCCGCGGAGGTAGAAATCAAAAGGAGCATCAAGTGTTGATGGTTAACAAAACCACTAGTTTCAAGAAAAGGGCAAAGGAAAGAAAAAGGAAACTTCAAAAGAACGGCAAGCAAGTTCTTGATCAAGAGAAGAAACCCAAGTCTGGTCCTAAGCCTGAAACCGAGTGCTTCTATTGCAAGCGGTATGGTCCTTTGGAAGCGGAACTGCCCCAAGTATTTGGCGGATAAGAAGGATGGCAAGGTTAACAAAGGTATATGTGATATACATGTTATTGATGTGTACCTTACTAATACTCGCAGAGCACTGGGTATTTGATCTTGGTTACATTGCTAATATTTGCAACTCGAAGCAGGGGCTGCGGATTGCGAAGATTGGCTAAGGACGAGGTGACGATCTTGGCGTGGGAAATGGTTCCAAAGTCGATGTGATCGCAATGGCACGCTACCTCTACATCTACCTTGGGATTAGTATTAGACCTAAATAATTGTTATTTAGTACCAGCGTTGAGCATGAACATTATATCTGGATCTTGTTTGATGCGAGACGGTTATTCATTTAAATCAGAGAATAATGGTTGTTCTATTTATATGAATAATATCTTTTATGGTCATGCACCATTGAAGAATGGTTTGTTTTACTTAATCTTGATAGTAGTGATACACATATTCATAATGTTGAAACCAAAAGATGCAGAGTTGATAATGATGGTGCAACTTATTTGTGGCACTACCGTTTAGGTCATATCGGTGTAAAGCGCATGAAGAAACTCCATACTGATGGACTTTTGGAGTCACTTGATTATGAATCACTTGGCACTTGCGAACCGTGCCTTATGGGCAAGATGACTAAAACACCGTTCTACGGAACTATGGAGAGAGCAACAGATTTATTGGAAATCATACATACCGATGTATGTGGTCCAATGAATGTTGAGGCTAAATGGCGGATATCGTTATTTTCTCACCTTCACAGATGATTTGAGCAGATATGGGTATATCTACTTAATGAAACACAAATCTGAAACATTTGAAAAGTTCAAAGAATTCCAGAGTGAAGTGGAAAATCATCGTAACAAGAAAATAAAGTTTCTACGATCTGATCGTGGAGGAGAATATTTGAGTTACGAGTTTGGCCTACATTTGAAACAATGCGGAATAGTTTAGCAACTTACGCCACCGGAACACCACAACGTAATGGTGTGTCCGAACGTCGTAATCGTACTTTATTAGATATGGTGCGATCTATGATGTCTCTTCTTGATTTACCGCTATCGTTTTGGGGTTATGCTTTAGAGGCGGCTACATTCACTTTAAATAGGGCACCATCTAAATCCGTTGAGACGACGCCTTATGAACTGTGGGTTTGGCAAGAAACCAAAGTTGTCGCTTTACGAAAGTTTGTGGCTGCGATGCTTATGTGAAAAAGCTTCAACCTGATAAGCTCGAACCCAAATCGGAGAAATGTGTCTTCATAGGATACCCAAAGGAGACTGTTGGGTACACCTTCTATCACAGATCCGAAGGCAAGATTTTTGTTGCTAAATTCGGAAACTTTTTGGAGAAGGAGTTTCTCTCGAAAGAAGTGAGTGGGAGGAAAGTAGAACTTGATGAGATAAGCTGTATCTACTCCCTTATTGAGAAGTAGAACATCACGAGAAAACAGTTTCGTGACACCTACATCAAATAGGGAAGAAGCTAATGATGATGATCATGAAACTTGGATCAAGTTTCTCTGAGAACTTCGTAGATCAACCAGAGCAAGATCCGCACTGAGTGGTACGGTAATCCTATTCGGAAGTCATGTTACTTTGGAACATGATGAACCTCTGAACTATGAAGAAGCGATGGTGAGCCCAGATTCCACAAAATGGTGGAAGCCATGAAATCTGAGATGGGATCCATGTATGAGAACAAAGTGTGGACTTTGGTTGACTTGCCCAATGATCGGCAAGCAATTGAGAATAAATGGATCTTCAAGAAGAAGAAGGTGGCGATGGTAATGTTCTTTGTCTATAAAGCTCGACTTGTTGCAAAAGGTTTTCGACAAGTTCAAGGGATTGACTACGATGAGACCTTCTCACCCGTAGCGATGCTTAAGTCCGTCCGAATCATGTTAGCAATTGCCGCATTTTATGATTATGAAATTTGGCAAATGGATGTTAAAACTGCATTCTGAATGGATTTACGGAAGAAGAGTTGTATATGATGCAACGAGAAGGTTTTGTCGATCCAAAGGAGCTAACAAAGTGTGCAAGCTCCAAATGGTCCATTTATGGACTGGTGCAAGCCTCTCGGAGTTGGAATAAACGTTTTGATAGTGTGATCAAAGCATTTGGTTTTATCTGAGACTTTTGGAGAAGCCTGTATTTACAAGAAAGTGAGTGGGAGCTCTGTAGCATTTACGATATTATATGTGGATGACATATTACTGATCGGAAATGATATAGAAATTCTGGATAGCATAAAGGGATACTTGAATAAAAGTTTTTCGATGAAAGACCTCGGTGAAGCTGCTTACATATTGGGCATTAAGATCTATAGAGATAGATCAAGACGCTTAATAGGACTTTCACAAAGCACATACCTTGATAAAGTTTTGAAAAAGTTCAAAATGGATCGAGCAAAGAAAGGGTTCTTGCCGGTGCTACAAGGTGTGAAGTTGAGTAAGACTCAATGCCCGACCACCGCAGAAGATAGAGAGAAAATGAAAGATATTCCCTATGCTTCAGCCATAGGCTCTATCATGTATGCAATGTTGTGTACCAGCACTGATGTGTGCCTTTGTCAGAAGTTTGGCAGGTGTACCAAAGTAATCCAGGAGTGGATCATCGACAATGGTCAAGAACATCCTTAAGTACTTGAGAAGGACTAAGGATATGTTTCTCATTTATGGCGGTGACAAAGAACTCGTCAGAACGCAGTTACGCCGACGCAAAGCTTTGACAACGATCCGGACGATTCTAAATCGCAAAACCGGATACGTATTTACATTAAACGGTGGAGCTGTCGGTTGGTGCAGTTCCAAACAAAGCGTCGTGGCGGGATCTACATGTGAAGCTGAGTACATAGCTGCTTGGAAGCAGCTAATGAAGGAGTCTGGATGAAGGAGTTCATAACCGATCTAGGTGTTGTACCTAGTGTATCGGGTCCAATGAAAATCTTTTGTGACAATCTTGGTGCAATTGCCTTAGCAAAGGAATCCAGATTTCACAAGAGAACCAAGCACATCAAAAGACGCTTCAACTCCATCCGGATTTGGTCGGTGGGAGACATAGAGATATGCAAGATACATACGGATCTGAATGTTGCAGAACCGTTGACTAAGCCTCTTCCACGAGCAAAACATGATCAGCACCAAGACTCCATGGGTGTTAGAATCATTCTTTGTGTAATCTAGATTATTGACTCTAGTGCAAGTGGGAGACTGAAGGAAATATGCCCTAGAGGCAATAATAAAGTTATTATTTATTTCCTTATATCATGATAAATGTTTATTATTCATGCTAGAATTGTATTAACAGGAAACATAATACATGTGTGAATACATAAACCTCTGAGTGTCACTAGTATGCCTCTACTTGACTAGCTCGTTAATCAAAGATGGTTGTGTTTCCTAACCATGAACAAGGAGTTGTTATTTGATTAACGGGATCACATCATTGGTTGAATGATCTGATTGACATGACCCATTCCATTAGCATAGCACCGATCGTATAGTTTGTTGCTAGTGCTTTTCTTCATGACTTATACATGTTCCTATGACTATGAGATTATGCAACTCCCGTTTGCACGAGGAACACTTTGGGTGCTACCAAACGTCACAACGTAATCGGGTGATTATAAAGGTACATTACAGGTGTCTGAAGGTACATGTTGGGTTGGCATATTTCGAGATTAGGATTTGTCACTCCGATTGTCGGAGAGGTATCTCTGGGCCCTCTCGGTAATGCACATCACATAAGCCTTGCAAGCATTGCAACTAATGTGTTAGTTGTGAGATGATGTATTCTGAAGCGAGTAAAGAGACTTGCCGTAACGAGATTGAACTAGGTATTGGATACCGACGATCGAATCTCGGGCAAGTAACATACCGATGACAAAGGGAACAACGATATGTTGTTATGCGGTCCGACCGATAAAGATCTTGAAGAATATGTAGGAGCCAATATGGGCATCCAGGTCCCGCTATTGGTTATTGACGGAGAGGTGTCTCGGTCATGTCTACATAGTTCTCGAACCCGTAGGGTCCGCAACGCTTAACGTTTGATGTGATTACTATGAGTTTTATGATGTTTCTGTACGAAGGTTGTTCGAGTCCCGGATGAGATCACGGACGTGACGAGGAGTCTCGAAATGGTCGAGACATAAAGATTCATATATTGGAAGTCTATGTTTGGACATCGGAAGTGTTCCGGTGAAATTGGGAATTTTACCAAGTACCGGGAGGTTACCGGAACCCCCGGAATGCTAATGGGCCAACATGGGTCTTAGTGGAAAGGAGAAAAGGGGCCCAAGTGCTGGCGCACCTTCCCCTTCCCTAGTCCTATTAGGACTAGGAGAAGGCGCCCCTCTCTCTCCCTTCCCACTTGGGGAAACCTAGTTGGACTAGGATTTGGGGGAATCCTACTCCTAGTAGGAGTAGGACACCCTGGCGCACCTCTCCTTGGCCGCCAGCCCCTCCCTTCCCTCCTTTATATCTGAGGCAGGGGCACCCCATGACACACAAGTTGATCATTGAGATCGTTCCTTAGCCGTGTGCGGTGCCCCTTCCACCATATTACACCTCGAAAATACCGTGGCGGAGCTTAGGCGAAGCCCTCGCGTAGGTGGAACATCATCATCGTCACCACGCCCGTCGTCTTGTGAAACTCTCCCTCAACACTCGGCTGGATCGGAGTTCGAGGGACGCCATCGAGCTGAGCGTGTGCAGAACTCGGAGGTGCCGTCGTTCGGTACTTGGATCGGATTGGATCGTGAAGAAGCACGACTACTTCCTCTACGTTGCGTCAACGCTTCCGTTCTTTGGTCTCACGAGTGCGTAGACAACACTCTCATCTCGTTGCTATGCATCACCATGATCTTGCGTGATCGTAGGAAATTTTTTTGAAATTACTACGTTCCCCAACAACAAAATCTTCCATTTGGTAATCAGCTAGCGGGATAGAGAGGATTATGTGCACATCAACAAACCAGATGTTATGATCGACATATACTATAGCCCAGGCAGTTAGGGGCCTGACCCTGTTATTTTATCGTTATTAGGGGCTTAGCCCAGTTATGGTATTTGGAGATTATATAAACTCATGTAAGGACTCGTTTGAAGTTAAGCAGAAACAATCATATTTGCTCGGCTTTCTAAAGGGAGCCGGGAGACCTAACCCTAGCCGCCGCCTCCTGCGCCCTCTCTCTCTCTCTCTCTCTCTCTCTCTCTCTCTCGTGACGGCGCCCTAGCGCCGGCGACCTCGCCTTCCTCCACGCCAAGCCCCCTTTCACCCCTACAACCTACTAGCTAAACCCGGTAGGAGCCCAGCCCCTATCAATCTGGTATCAGGTGTCTCAGGTTCGATCATGTCCGCGCCACCGCCCACCCCCTCCCTTCCGCTACCGATCGTCTCTTCGTCGCCGATGACCACCACGGCCAACACGCCGTCCCTGACCGGGCCGTTCTCCTCCGCCGCCTGGACGCCACTCGCGCCCGCTGATGTCTACTACACAACCTTCTTCTTGTAGACGTTGTTGGGCCTGCAAGTGCACAGGTTTGTAGGACAGTAGCAAATTTCCCTCAAGTGGATTACCTAAGGTTTATCAATCCGTGGGAGGCGTAGGATGAAGATGGTCTCTCTCAAACAACCTGCAACCAAATAACAAAGAGTCTCTTGTGTCCCCAACACACCCAATACAATGGTAAATTGTATAGGTGCACTAGTTCGGCGAAGAGATGGTGATACAAGTGCAATAGGGATGGTAGATAAAGGTATTTGTTATCTGAAAATATAAAAACAGCAAGGTAGCAAGTGGTAAAAGTGAGCGTAAACGGTATTGCAATGATAGGAAACAAGGCCTAGGGTTCATACTTTCACTAGTGCAAGTTCTCTCAACAATAATAACATAGATAGATCATATAACAATCCCTCAACATGCAACAAAGAGTCACTCCAAAGCCACTAATAGTGGAGAACAAATGTAAAGATTATGGTAGGGTACGAAACCATCTCAAAGTTATTCTTTCGGATCAATCTATTCAAGAGTTCGTACTAGAATAACACCTTAAGACACAAATCAACCAAAACCCTAACGTCACCTAGATACTCCATTGTCACCTCAACTATCCATGGGCATGATTATACGATATGCATCACACAATCTCAGATTCATCCAACCAACACAAAGTACTTCAAAGAGTGCCCCAAAGCTTCTACCGGAGAGTCAAGAAAACGTGTGCCAACCCCTATGCATAGGTTCATGGGCGGAACCCGCAAGTTGGTCACCAAAACATACATCAAGTGGCACGTGATATCCCATTGTCACCACAGATAAACACGCCAAGACATACATCAAGTTTTCTCAAATAAAGACTCAATCCGATAAGATAACTTCAAGAGGGAAACTCAATTCATCACAAGAGAGTAGAGGGGGAGAAACATCATAAGATCCAACTAACTTAGCAAAGCTCGGGATACATCAAGATCGTGCCATAGAGGGAACACGAGAGAGAGAGAGAGATCAAACACATAGCTACTGGTACATACCCTCAACCCCGAGGGTGAACTACTCCCTCCTCGCCATGGAGAGCGCCGGATGATGAAGATGGCCATCGGTGATGGGTTCCCCTCCGTGAGGTGCCGAACGGGCTCCCGAGAGGTTTTTGGTGACTACTGAGGAGGCTTGCGCGGCGGAACTCCCGATCTATCTTCTGCTCGGAAGTTTTAGGGCACGTAGGTATATATGGGTGAAAGGAATGCGTCGGTTGGGACCGAAGGGGGGGCACGAGGCGGGAGGCGCGCCCGGTGGGTGGGCGCCCCCACCTCGTGAGCACCTCCCTTCTTTCCCCGACGTGCACTCCAAGTCCATCGGGTGGCTTTCCTTCCAAAAATAACTTCTCCAGTTGATTTTGTTCCGTTTGACTAATCGATATTCCTTTTCCTCGAAATCTGAAATAGGCATAAAACAAAGAAATGGCTGGGCCTCCGGTTAATAGGTTAGTCCCAAAAGTAATATAAAAGTGGAAAATAAAGCCTAATATTGCCCAAAACAGTAGATAATATAGCATGGAGCAATCAAAAATTATAGATACGTTGGAGACGTATCACCCGCCACCGCCGTGCTCACCCCGGAGGAGATGACGGCAGCGCTCCGGGACCTGACTCAGGCGGTCCGGGGCATCTGCACCTTCCTCGCGGGGCACTATGGGCTGCAGCCGCGTGCCCCCGTCACCACCATCACCGGGCCGCAGCAGCTCCCGTGGCAGCCGCCACCACCTGCGACCTCCATTGCATCCATCATGCCGCTGCCGCTGCCGCCGCCACCGGTAATCTCGGGGCCGGGCCTTCCGTCGACAACGCCCGGGGTGCCCATCCACCAGGTTTGTTTTCCCCTGTCTCCATCTCCGCTACCGGCCTGGCTCGCCGGGTCCATCGAGCCTGTCTACATGATGGCCTCAGGACAGCGCACGTGCTGCCACCGCCGGCGCCTGATAACCCACAAGTATAGGGGATCGCAACAGTTTTCGAGGGTAGAGTATTCAACCCAAATTTATTGATTCGACACAAGGGGAGCCAAAGAATATTCACAAGTATTAGCAGTTGAGTTGTCAATTCAACCACACCTGGATAATTTAGTATCTGCAGCAAAGTATTTAGTAGCAAAGTAGTATGGAAGTAGCGGTAACGGTGGCAAAAGTAACAGTAGCAGCTTTGTAGTAATTGTAACAGTGGCAACGGTAAAGTAACTAAGCGAAGATCAATATGTGAGAAGCTCGTAGGCATTGGATCAGTGATAGATAATTATGTCGGATGCGATTATTCATGCAACAGTTATAACATAGGATGACACAGAACTAGGTCCAGTTCATCAATGTAATGTAGGCATGTATTCCGAATATAGTCATACGTGCTGATGGGAAAGAACTTGCATGACATCTTTGGTCCTACCCTCCCATGGCAACGGGGTCCTATTGGAAACTAAGGGATATTAAGGCCTCCTTTTAATAGAGTACTGATACGTCTCCAACATATCTATAATTTATGAAGTATTCATGCTATTATATTATCCATCCTGGATGTTTAATGGGCCTTACTATGCATTTTTATATTATTTTTGGGATTAACCTATTAACCCAGAGCCCAGTGCCAGTTTCTGTTTTTTCCCTTGTTTCAGTATTTCGTAGAAAAGGAACATCAAACGGAGTCCAAACGGAATGAAACCTTCGGGAGAGTTATTTTTGTAATGGAAGCAATCCACAAGACTTGGAGTGTACGTAAGGGAAGCAACGAGGAAGGCACGAGGCAGGGGGCGCGCCCACCCCCCCCCCCCCGGGTGCGCCCTCCACCCTCGTGGGCCCCTCGTGGCTCCCCTAACCGACTTATTTCGCCTATATATATATATATATATATATATATATATCAATATACCCTAAAACCATCGGGGAACAGAATGGATCGGGAGTTCCGCCGCTGCAAGCCTCTGTAGCCACCAAAAACCAATCGCGATCCTGTTCAAGACCTGCCGAGGGGGGGGACCCTCACCGGTGGCCATCTTCATCATCCCGGTGCTCTCCATGACAAGGAGGGAGTAGTTCACCCTCGGGGCTGAGGGTATGTACCAATAGCTATGTGTTTGTTCTCTGTGTCGCTCTCTCTCTCTCTCTCTCTCTCTCTCGTGTTCTTGAGGTGGTACAATCTTGATGTATCGTGAGCTTTGCTATTATAGTTGGATCTTATGATGTTTCTCCCCCTCTGCTCTCTTGTAACGGATTGAGTTTTCCCTTTGAAGTTATCTTATTGGATTGAGTCTTTAAGGATTTGAGAAGACTTGATGTATGTCTTGGCGTGCTTATCTGTGGTGACAATGGGATATCACGTGATCCACTTGATGTATGTTTTGATGATCAACTTGCGGGTTCCGCCCATGAACCTATGCATAGGGGTTGGCACACGTTTTCGTCTTAACTCTCCGGTAGAAACTTTGGGGCACTCTTTGAAGTTCTTTTGTGTAGGTTGAATAGATGAATCTGAGATTGTGTGATGCATATCGTATAATCATACCCACGGATACTTGAGGTGACATTGGAGTATCTAGGTGACATTAGGGTTTTTGTTGATTTGTGTCTTAAGGTGTTATTCTAGTACAAACTCTATGATAGATCGAACAGAAAGAATAGCTTGGTGTTATTTTACTACGGACTATTGAATAGATTGATCAGAAAGAATAACTTTGAGGTGGTTTCGTACCCTACCATAATCTCTTCATTTGTTCTCCGCTATTAGTGACTTTGGAGTGACTCTTTGTTGCATGTTGAGGGATAGTTATATGATCCAATTATGTTATTATTGTTGAGAGAACTTGCACTAGTGAAAGTATGAACCCTAGGCCTTATTTCCTAGCATTGCAATAACGTTCGTGCTCACTTTTATCATTAGTTACCTTGCTGTTTTTATATTTTCAGATTACAAAAACCTTTATCTATCATCCATATTGCACTTGTATCACCATCTCTTCGCCGAACTAGTGCACCTATACAATTTACCATTGTATTGGGTGTGTTGGGGACACAAGAGACTCTTTGTTATTTGGTTGCAGGGTTGCTTGAGAGAGACCATCTCCATCCTACGCCTCCCACGGATTGATAAACCTTAGTTCATCCACTTGAGGGAAATTTGCTACTGCCCTACAAACCTCTACACTTGGAGGCCCAACAACGTCTACAAGAAGAAGGTTGTGTAGTAGACATCAAGCTCTTTTCTGGTGCCGTTGCCGAGGAGGTTAGCGCTTGAAGGTATATCTTTATATCTTGCAATCGAATCTTTTAGGTTCTCGTTTTATCACTAGTTTAGTCTATAAAATAAAACTACAAAAAAATGGAATTAAGGGTGCCTCATATTCTTCATCTTTTTAATATCTTTCGTGAAAATGATGGGAAGGAAAATTGTGCTCAATTGCTAGAGGAAGAATGCATTAAAATGTTTGGCACTAAATTTTTGAATGATGAGCATGATTGCAATGTTGTTAGTATGAATTCCTTGAATACCCATGGTGCTAATGATATGCAAATCCACAAGCTTGGGGAAGCTATGTTTGATGAACATGATATTTTTTGTCCCCCAAGTTTTGATGAGCAAATTTATTATGACGAAAGCATGCCTCCTATTTATGATGATTATTGTGATGACACGTATGCTATAAAGAATAAAGATAACCATGAAACTTGTCATCATGATTTTAATTTTCAATTGGATTATGCTTCACATGATAGTTATTTTGTTAAGTTTGCTCCCACTACTATTCATGAGAAGAAATTTGCTTATGTGGAGAGTAATAAAATTTCTATGCTTGTGCATCATGAAAATAATGCTTTATGTGTTGGTTATATTGTTGAATTCATTCATGATGCTACTAAAAATTATTATGAGGGAGGAACATATGCTTGTAGGAATTGCAATAATATCAAGTTTCCCCTCTATGTGTTGAAAATCTTGAGGCTATGCTTGTTTTGCTTTCCTATACTAGTTGATTCTTGTTCCCATAAGTTGTTTGCTCACAAAATCCCAATGCATAGGAACTGGGTTAGACTTAAATGTTCTAGTCATATTCTTCATGATGCTCTCTTTATGTTTCAATTCTTATCTTTTATGTGAGCATCATTGAAATCATCATGCCTAGCTAGGGGCGTTAAACATTAGTGCTTGTTGGGAGGCAACCCAATTTTATTTTAGTTTCTTGATTTTTGGTTCTGTTTAGTAATAAATAATTCATCTAGCATCTGTTTCGATGTGGTTTTATGTTTTAATTAGTGTTTGTGCCAAGTAAGACCTACATGATCTTCTTTGATGATAGTTATTTGATCTTGCTGAAAATTCCAGAAACTTTCTGTTCACGAAAACAATTGTTTAAAATCATCAGAACGTGATAAAATATTGATTCCAATTGCAGAAAATCAATAATCAAATTATCTAGGTCGTTCTATTTTGGTACAATTTGTTGAGTTCCAGAAATTTGCGTTAGTTACAGATTACTACAGACTGTTCTGTTTTTGACAGATTCTGTTTTCGTGTGTTGTTTGCTTATTTTGATGAATCTATGGCTAGTAAAATAGTTTATAAACCAGAGAAAAGTTGGAATACAGTAGATTTAACACCAATACAAATAAAGAATGAGTTTATTACAGTACCTTTAAGTGGTGTTTTGTTTTCTTTCGCTAACGGAGTTTACGAGTTTTCTGTTAAGTTCTGTGTTGTGAAGTTTTCAAGTTTTGGGTAAAGATTCGATGGACTATGGAATAAGGAGTGGCAAGATCCTAAGCTTGGGGATGCCCAAGGCACCCCAAGGTAATATTCAAGGACAACCAAAAGCCTAAGCTTGGGGATGCCCCGGATGGCATCCCCTCTTTCGTCTTCGTTCATCGGTAACTTTATTTGAAGCTATATTTTTATTCACCACATGATATGTGTTTTACTTGGAGCGTCGTTTTATTTTCTTTAGCTTTACTTGCTGTTTGAATAAAATACTAAGATCTGAAATTCTTAAATGAGAGAGAGTCTTCACATAGCTACATAATTATTTAACTACTCATTGATCTTCACTTATATCTTTTTGGGGTAGTTTGTCATTTACTTGTGTGCTTCACTTATATCCTATGAGTAAATGGTTGAATGATTTGAATGTCATAAATCTGAAATTATATATGTTTCATATGCTTTTCCCATGGGAAGTAATTCCTTCACATATAAGAAGTAGATGTGGTAAATTTATTGAAAGTTAGCAAACATTGTATTGGTCACTTGAACAATTCATGAAAGAATATTGAAGGAAGAGAGATTTCACATATAAATATACCATCTTGGACAACTTCTATGATTTTGAGCCCCATTAATTGTAGCGACCCAACCTCAGACGTTCAAGTCTCTGTGCTTAAGTGTCATCCCTGGATCGGTATGCTGACATACACAGTACTCGAGGATTTATAACAGAGGTAAATCACATGTATAAAGTTACGTAAATACTATTACCTCAATCCAAATAGCGGAAGTAACAACAAGGTTGTGAATTCCCATCAATACCAACGGCAAAGTTGAGTGTAGAAATCGTAACACTAACGTATCACTTACGCGTCGTAAGAATCCTGCAACATGAGCCGTTGCAGCCACAAGGGTCAGTACATTGAATGTACTGGCAAATTCACACCATAGGATAATGATGAATAATATCTATCACTACATGCATATTTGGCTGGTGGAAAAGCTCTATGGTTATAAGGTTTTTGCGAAAAGCCAATTTTTCCCTACTGCAAAGAAATATATTTTATTTAACTATAAAGTTGGTTGAAAATATTGAGAAGGTTCCTCCAACTCAATCCCAAATTAACATCAATAACCCAACAAATTATTTAAGTAACGTGATGAGATCAATACGATAATCCAAATACCAGATACTCAAGATTGTCCATAACCGGGGACACGGCTAACCATGATTAGATTGTACACTCTGCAGAGGTTTGAGCACTTTTCCCCACAAGACTCGATCGCCTCTGTTGGATTTCTCGCACTACATGGTGTTTGAGAAACGGATGACCGAGACACAGTCTTTCAGAAACATTAACTCTCTACTCCGGGCAAACCATACCAGACCTACAACCCACTACCTGCTGATCCACCTCTTCAAGAGCTTCACGTAACTTACTCAACTATGCTAGAGGCCATAATAGCTTGTGGCTGCACACGGAAGTTTCTAGCATGAATAATCTTATGATCCCTTTGAGCCTGGGTGGCGGTCCATAGGAAAATCACACGGAACCCCGAGATTTCCAAAAATACAGGCAACACTGGATTCTCCAGGTGCCTCAATCCACCCAGATGTGTATTTAAGTTGCCACCTTAAGTTGAACCATTAATTAAGAATCTCACATCTATCATGGATTTCACTCACCCAAACCACGTCTATGAGCATAGCATAGCAATATAAGCAATACGTAGAAGTAACTCCCAAGGTTTGAATGCAGGGCAATAGGTTCCTACCTCATCAACTACTTCCCAATACCCACATGTTATCAATCCTACTCATGCAATGTTTGAGGGTGAAACTAATGCATAAAAACTGGGTATGAAAGGGATATGATCAAAGTGTGAGCTTGCTTGCAATATTGATGAAGATGATTCGCACTCAAAACTCTTGATAGTTCTACTCGTCACACTCCGGTCAATCTATCGTAAGCAAGCAGTAGTAACCACACATAAGCAATCACTCAAAAGATCGGAAAGAATGAAGAAGACAATTCGAAAAGCATCAAAAACCAAGAAAATAACTCTTGCAACATAATTTTTTTTCTAACAGTACCAAAATTATGTGAATTTGGCCTTATCAGAAAGTTTAGGTCAAGAGCTTCGATTTGCAAAAAGAATCAACTAAATCGGAGTTAAGAAACTCAAGTTATGATCAAACGAAGTTCAAATTCAAATCTGATCTAATTCAAATTTTAAACTTTCAAAAACATGTTTGAGTTGGATTACTGGATAGAGGAGATCGTAACGAAGAAGTAGGCATTGGTTTCATCTAATTTGGATGAACGAATAAAAAGTTATGGCTATTTGAAAAATCAGGGCCAAACTGTTTTACGGAAGAAAAATAGCTACGACTAAGGTCTAATGTATAAATACGTAGACTAATTGGTAATCTAATTATTTTATCGTACTAGTCTAGAAAATAATAAACTACGAAAGTAATAAAAAACAAAGAAAGATACATTTATAAGGCAGAGAAAAGACAAATTCGGAGAGAGAAGACAATTTCCAGAAGTCGCGTCGGATAGGAGAAAAATATTTTTCTTAAATGAATTTAGTCAAACCAAAATATTGATTTAACCCGAAGCAGATGATCTTTGGAGGCTCTGTGGGTCTATATTTATAGGGAGAAAAGAGGTTTAGGGGTCAAATGCTAGGCAATATGAGACTAAACGTAGACGTAATTAAACGAAACAGAGGAGAACCGCATGGGCTTGAAGCCTTTAGCCGCCGCACGCGTACAAGAGCTGCAGTTTTTTCTAACAAAAATTGGCCTAAGTAAAAACAATAAAAAAGGCTGGCTGGGCCTGGCCCATTTAGGAGAGAGAAAAAAAATGAGGAGCCCGCTGCCACTATGCTATGTGTGTGGGCGGTAAATAACCATGGGCCGCATGTATATTTTTTTAATAGAAACAGAAGGAAAACCGAATAAATAAAATAAAGTAAAACTTTATATAGGCATATTATATATCAAAAATTTCAGAAAAATATTTCATACAAGCTGTACATTTTTCTAGAGTCCAATAAAATCCACACAAATTCAAATAAAGCAAAGAGTGCTACTGCTCTAGTAAAATCTAGTAAAAATCATTTTAAAAATACCAAAATTATTTCAAATTTATTTCTCTCCAATTTTCTGATGTAGGGAATCATGTTACCCTATTTTCCATGTATTTTATTTTTGGATAAAAATAATTTGAATAAAAGCCAAATAACTCCAAATTGAAAATAATTTCAAAAGGACTTTGAATTCAATTCTTTTAAAACTCCCAAGTCATATTTCATATAATTTGAAGAAGTCATTTTATCTTCTCTCGTGAAAATCATTGAGTTGCATAAAGTTTCAGAATTGGAAATATATTCAAATGAAATTCAAATATTTTCAACACCCCTTTTCATTTAAATAAATGGAAGAAGTCATGTCATCTTCTCTTCAGGGTTTTGTATTTGAAAAGAATTTGAATTCACGGAGATTATAAAATGCAAAATGAAAGTTTGGGAAAGTCCTTTTATTGCCTCTCATTTAACTTTCAAAAAGTTTCGAATTTCACTCACTTTCAGTCAATCAATCACACAACAAACAAACAATCAATCAAATCTATCTATTTACTATTAGATTCCAAAATTTAGAATTTTGGGATGTTACATTAATTATTTTCAAACCTGAGCAAATTAGTTGAAGTTGGACAAGGAAGACAACATAATGAGTTATGCTTGGGTATATTTGTATAGAAGTTATATTATTATGGATCCTCTAACATGTGGTGCTTGCTATTTAGAATCTTTTGCTAGCCAAAATATCTGTACTAAGCGGGAATACTGCTTGTGCATCCAAATTCCTTGAACCAAGTTTCTTCCATGAGTGTCCACCATATCTACCTATATGCGGAATTTACCTGCTGTTCCAAGTAAATTTGCATGTGCCAAACTCTAAACCTTCAAATAATAATTTGTTTTGTATGCCTAAATCGCTCATGTAGTGACTAGGGGCTGTTAGTATCTTCCATGCTAGGTGGGTTATTCTCACGATGAGTGGACTCCGCTTATCATTCACGAGAAAATCGCTGGTAACTGGGATGTCCAGTCCTATGATCAAAAGATCAAAAACAAATTCGCAAATAGTTTAAACAAAACTCCTCCAGGAATGTTGATAGTTGGACGGCACCCGTTGTTTCGGACAAGCCGTGGAGTGTGAATGTTGGTGGAGGGGGAGTAAAAACTTTACCTTTCTGCGTGGGAACCGCCTATAATGTATCTAGTATGGAAGATATTGGGAACTCTTGGTCGTTATGTTGACAATGAAAGCATACCTCTCAAAATTATTTTCATCTCCGTTTTAGCTTCGAGCTCGCACCTCTGCAAATCCACCTCGCTTCCCTCTGCGAAGGGCCTATCTTTTACTTTTATGCAAGAGTCAATTGTATTCCTTCTCATTCCAACCTACTCTTTAGTTGGCAAGCATCATGTGATGGAAAGATCTAAGCATATATGGCCATTCAAATATATTTGAGCATGAATTATTATTGTTGACATTACCCTTGAGGTAAAAGGTTGGGAGGCGAAACATTAAGCCCCTATCTTTCTCTGTGTTCGATGAATACTATTTGTTCTAAAAAAATGCTTTGAGTGGTAGCAATCATGGAAGACTAAATGATAGTTGAGTATGTGAAGTTTGCGGAATCAAAGCTCTGAAATAGACTCTTCCTGAAAATAAGATGAATTGTAATTGTTTGATGACTAATAACACCGCTTTGTTAGTTTTCAAGAAAGTTTATGATCTATACTTTAACATGTGAATAGTTTGTTACTTGATCATGAAAAAGTTCTATGAGTAGAGCTACTGTTATGACATATGATGATGCTAGAAAAGGTGATTGAAATTATCATTGATCAAACTTGTGCACCTGCTAGCATTCACACTTCATAAATTATTTCTTTTATCATTTACCTACTCGAGGACGAGCAGGAAGTAAGCTTGGGGATGCTGATACGTCTCCAACGTATCTATAATTTATGAAGTATTCATGCTATTATAGTATCCATCTTGGATGTTTAATGGGCCTTACTATGCACTTTTATATTATTTTTGGGACTAACCTATTAACCCAGAGCCGAGTGCCAGTTTATGTTTTTTCCCTTGTTTCAGTGTTTCGCAGAAAAGGAATATAAAACGGAGTCCAAACGGAATGAAACCTTCGGGAGAGTTATTTTTGGAACAGAAGCAATCCAGAAGACTCGGAGTGTACGTAAGGGAAGAAACAAGGAAGGCATGAGGCAGTGGGCGCGCCCACCCCCGCTACTCCACTCTCGTGGGCCCCTCGTGGCCCCGTGACCGACTTCTTTCGCCTATATATATCAATATACCCTAAAACCATCAGGGAACAGAATAGATCGGGAGTTCCGCCGACGCAAGCCTCTGTAGCCACCAAAAATCAATTGGGACCTGCTCAAGACTCGCCGAGGGGGGATCCCTCACCGGTGGCCATCTTCATCATCCCGGCGCTCTCCATGACGAGGAGGGAGTAGTTCACCCTCGGGGATGAGGGTATGTACCAGTAGCTATGTGTTTGAAGCATAGGGAACATCTTTCATCTTCTCTCTATCTTCTGCAGTGGTCGGACATTACGTCTTACTCAACTTCACATCTTGTAACACAGGCAAGAACCCTTTCTTTGCTTGATCCATTTTGAACTTCTTCAAAACTTTGTCAAGGTATGTGCTTTGTGAAAGTCCAATTAAGCGTCTTGATCTATCTCTATAAATCTTGATGCCCAATATATAAGCAGCTTCACCGAGGTCCTTCATTGAAGAACTCATATTCAAGTATACCTTTATGCTATCCAGAAATTCTACATTTCCAATCAGCAATATTTCATCCACATATAATATCAGAAATGCTACAGAGCTCCCACTCACTTTCTTGTAAATACAGGCTTCTCCACAAGTCTGTATAAAACCAAATGCTTTGATCACACTATTGATACGTCTCCAACGTATCTATACTTTTTGATTGTTCCATGCTATTATATTATCTGTTTTGGATGTTTATGGGCTTTATTAAACACTTTAATATTATTTTTGGGACTAACCTATTGACCCAGAGCCTAGTGCCAGTTCCTGTTTTTTCTCTTGTTTCAGTGTTTCAAAGAAAAGGAATATCAAACGGAGTCGAAACGGAATGAAACCTTCTGGAGAAGTTATTTTTGGAAAGAAAGCAACCCGGGAGACTTGGAGTGCACGTCAGGAAAGCAACGAGGGAGGCACGAGGCAGGGGGCACGCCCACCCCCTGGGCGCGCTCTCCACCCTCGTGGGCCCCTCGTGGCTCCCCTGACGTATTTCTTCCGCCTATATATATATATATATATCCATATACCCTAAAACCTTCGGGGAACACAATATATCGGGAGTTCTGCTGCCACAAGCGTCTATAGCCACCAAAAACCAATCGGGACCCTGTTCCGACACCTTGTCGGAGGGGGGGAACCCTCACCGGTGGCCATCTTCATCATCCCGACGCTCTCCATGACGAGGAGGGAGTAGTTCACCCTCGAGGCTGAGGGTATGTACCAGTAGCTATGTGTTTGATCTCTCTCTCTCTCTCATGTTCTTGAGGTGATACGATCTTGATGTATCGCGAGCTTTGCTATTTCAGTTGGATCTTATGATGCTCCTCCCCCTCTACTCTCTTGTAATGGATTGAGTTTCCCCTTTGAAGTTATCTTATCGGATTGAGTCTTTTAATGATTTGAGAACACTTGAAGTATGTCTTGCCGTGCGTATCTGTTATGACAATGGGGTATCACGTGACTCACTTGATGTATGTTTTGGTGATCAACTTGTGGGTTCCGCCCATGAACCTATGCATAGGGGTTGGCACACATTTTCGTCTTGACTCTCCGGTATAAACTTTGGGGCACTCTTTGAGGTTCTATGTGTTGGTTGAATAGATGAACCTGAGATTGTGTGATGCATATCGTATAATCATACCCACGGATACTTGAGGTGACATTGGAGTATCTAGGTGACATTAGGGTTTTGGTTGATTTGTGTCTTAAGGTGTTATTCTAGTACGAACTCTAGGGCTGTTTGTGACACTTATAGGAATAGCCCAACGGATTGATTGGAAAGAATAACTTTGAGGTGGTTTTGTACCCTACCATAATCTCTTCATTTGTTCTCCTCTATTAGTGACTTTGGAGTGACTCTTTGTTGCATGTTGAGGGATAGTGATCCAATTAAGTTATTATTGTTGAGAGAACTTGCACTAGTGAAAGTATGAACCCTAAGCCTTGTTTCCTAGCATTGCAATACCGTTTACGCTCACTGTTATTGCTTGCTACCTTGCTGTTTTTATATTTTCAGATTACAAAAATCTATATGTACCATCCATATTGCACTTGTATCACCATCTCTTCGCCGAACTAGTGCACCTATACAATTTACCATTGTATTGGGTGTGTTGGGGACACAAGAGACTCTTTGTTACTTGGTTGCAGGGTTGTTTGAGAGAGACCATCTTCAACCTACGCCTCCCACTGATTGATAAACCTTAGGTCATCCACTTGAGGGAAATTTGCATCTTGTCCTACAAACCTCTGCACTTGGAGGCCCAACAACATCTACAAGAAGAAGGTTGCGTAGTAGACATCAAGCTCTTTTCTGGCGCCGTTGCCGGGGACGTGAGTGCTTGAAGGTATATCTTTAGATCTTGCAATCAAATCTTTTAGTTTCTTGTTTTATCACTAGTTTAGTCTATAAAAGAAAACTAAAAAATGGAATTGAGTTTGTCTCATATGCTTCATCTTTTTAATATCTTTTGTGAGTATGATGGAAAGGAAAATTGTGCTCAAGTACTAGAAGAAGAATTACATAGAATGCTTAGCATAAAATATTTGAATGATGAGCATGATTGCAATGTTGTTAGTATGAATTCTTTGAATACCCATGATGCTAATGATGTGCAAAGCCACAAGCTTGGGGAAGCTATGTTTGATGAAGATTATATTTTTTGTCCCCCAAGCTTTGATGAGCAAATTTACTATGATGAAAGCATGCCTCCTATCTATGATGATTATTGTGATGACACATATGCTATAAAGAATAATGATAACCATGAAACTTGTCATCTTGATCTTAATTTTCAATCACATGATAGTTATTTTGTTGAGTTTGCTTCACTATTATTCATGAGAAGAATTTTGCTTATGTGGAGAGTAGTAAATTTTCTATGCTTGTAGATCATGAAAAGAATGCTTTAGGTGCTGGTTATATTGTTGAATTCATTCATGATGCTACTGAAAATTATTATGAGGGAGGAATATATGCTTGTAGGAATTGCAATAATATCAAGTTTCCTCTCTATGTGCTTAAAGTTTTGAAGTTATGCTTGTTTTGCCTTCCTATGCTAGTTGATTATTGTTCCTATAAGTTGTTTGCTCACAAAATCCCCATGCATAGGAAGTGGGTTAGACTTATATGTGCTAGTCATATTCTTTATGATGCTCTCTTTATGTTTCAATTCTTATCTTTTAAGTGAGCATCATTGAAATCTTCATGCCTAGCTAGGGGCGTTAAACGTTAGCGCTTGTTGGGAGACAACCCAATTTTATTTTAGTTTCTTGATTTTTGGTTCTTTTTAGTAATAAATAATCCATATAGATTCTTTTTAGATGTGGTTTTGTGTTTTAATTAGTGTTTGTGCAAAGTAGAACCTTTGGGAAGACTTGGGTGAAGTCTTTATGATCATGCTGTAAAAAACAGAAACTTTAGCGCTCGCGAGATTTACTTCAACTTTTTACTGGAGAGTGATATTTAGTTGATTATTTTTGCAGATGATTACTAGACAAATTCCTCAGGTCCACCAATTTATTTTAGAATTTTTGGAGTTCCAGAAGTATACGTTTGATACAGATTACAACAGACTGTTCTGTTTTTGACAGATTCTGTTTTCATTGTGTTGCTTGCTTATTTTGATGAATCTATGGCTAGTAAAATAGTTTATAAACCATAGAGAAGTTGGAATACAGTAGGTTTAACACCAATATAAATAAAGAATGAGTTCATTACAGTACCTAAGTGGTGATTTATTTTCTTATACTAACGGAGCTTACGAGTTTTCTGTTGAGTTTTGTGTACCCTAAAACCTTCGGGGAACACAATAGATCGGGAGTTCCGCCGCCGCAAGCCTCTATAGCCACCAAAAACCAATCGGGACCCTGTTCCGGCACCCTGCCAGAGGGGGTGAGCCCTCATCGGTGGCCATCTTCATCATCCCGGCGCTCTCCATGATGAGGAGGGAGTAGTTCACCCTCGGGGCTGAGGGTATGTACTAGTAGCTATGTGTTTGATCTCTCTCTCTCTCTCTCTCTCTCTCTCTCTCTCTCGTGTTCTTGAGGTGATACTATCTTGATGTATCATGAGCTTTGCTATTTTAGTTGGATCTTATGATGCTCCTCCCCCTCTACTCTCTTGTAATGGATTGAGTTTCCCCTTTGAAGTTATCTTATCGGATTGAGTCTTTTAATGATTTGAGAACACTTGATGTATGTCTTGTCGTGCGTATATGTGGTGACAATGGGATATCACGTGACTCACTTGATGTATGTTTTGATGATCAACTTGCGGGTTCCGCCCATGAACCTATGCATAGGGGTTGGCACACGTTTTCGTCTTAACTCTCCGGTATAAACTTTGGGGCACTCTTTGAGGTTCTATGTGTTGGTTTAATAGATGAATCTGAGATTGTGTGATGCATATCGTATAATCATACCCACGGATACTTGAGGTGACATTGGAGTATCTAGGTGACATTAGGGTTTTGGTTGATTTGTGTCTTAAGGTGTTATTCTAGTACGAACTCTAGGGCTGTTTGTGACACTTATAGGAATAGCCCAACAGATTGATTGGAAAGAATAACTTTGAGGTGGTTTCGTACCCTACCATAATCTCTTTGTTTGTTCTCCTCTATTTGTGACTTTTGAGTGACTCTTTGTTGCATGTTGAGGGATAGTTATATGATCCAATTATGTTATTACTGTTGAGAGAACTTGCACTAGTGAAAGTATGATCCCTAGGCCTTGTTTCCTAGCATTGCAATACCGTTTACGCTCACTTTTATCGCTTGCTACCTTGCTGTTTTTATATTTTCAGATTACAAAAATCTATATCTACCATCCATAAATCACTTGTATCACCATCTCTTCGCCAAACTAGTGCACCTATACAATTTACCATTGTATTGGGTGTGTTGGGGACACAAGAGACTCTTTTTTATTTGGTTGCAGGGTTGTTTGAGAGAGACCATCTTCAACCTACGCCTCCCACGGATTGATAAACCTTACGTCATCCACTTTAGGAAAATTTGCTACTATCCTACAAACCTCTGCACTTGGAGGCCCAACAACATCTACAAGAAGAAGGTTGCGTAGTAGACATCAACTATCAAAACGCTTATTCCAACTCCGAGAGGCTTGCACCAGTCCATAAATGGATCGCTGGAGCTTGCACACTTTGTTAGCTCCTTTTGGATCGACAGAACCTTCCGGTTGCATCATATACAACTCTTCTTCCACAAATCCATTCAGGAATGCAGTTTCTACATCTATTTGCCAAATTTCATAATCATAAAATGCGGCAATTGCTAACATGATTCGGACAGACTTAAGCATCGCTACGGGTGAGAAGGTCTCATCGTAGTCAACCCCTTGAACTTTTCGAAATCCTTTTGCAACAAGTCGAGCTTTATAGACAGTAACATTACCGTCAGCGTCAGTCTTCTTCTTGAAGATCCATTTATTCTCAATGGCTTGCCGATCATCGGGCAAGTCTACCAAAGTCCACACTTTGTTCTCATACATGGATCCCATCTCAGATTTCATGGCCTCAAGCCATTTTGCGGAATCTGGGCTCATCATCGCTTCCTCATAGTTCGTAGGTTCGTCATGGTCAAGAACATGACCTCCAGAACAGGATTACCGTACCACTCTGGTGCAGATCTCACTCTGGTTTACCTACGAGGTTCGGTAGTAACTTGATCTGAAGTTACATGATCATCATCATTAGCTTCCTCACTAATTGGTGTAGGAGTCACAAGAACAGATTTCGTGATGAACTACTTTCCAATAAGGGAGCAGTGTACAGATTACCTCATCAAGTTCTACTTTCCTCCCACTCACTTCTTTCGAGAGAAACTCCTTCTCTAGAAAGGATCCATTCTTAGCAATGAATGTCTTGCCTTCGGATCTGTGATAGAAGGTGTACCCAACTGTCTCCTTTGGGTATCCTATGAAGACACATTTCTCCGGTTTGTGTTTAAGCTTATCAGGATGAAACTTTTTCACATAAGCATCGCAACCCCAAATTTTAAGAAACGACAACTTTGGTTTCTTGCCAAACCACAATTCATATGGTGTCGTCTCAACGGATTTAGATGGTGCCCTATTTAACGTGAATGCAACTGTCTCTAATGCATAACCCCAAAACAATAGTGGTAAATCGGTAAGAAACATCATAGATTGCACTATATCCAATAAAGTACGGTTATGACGTTCGGACACACCATTATCTTTGTGGTGTTCTGGTGGCACGAATTTGTGAAACTATTCCACATTGTTTTAATTGAAGACTAAACTCGTAACTCAAATATTTGTCTCCGCGATCAGATCGTAGAAACTTTATTTTTCTTGTCACGATGATTTTCCACTTCACTCTGAAATTATTTGAATGTTTCAAATGTTTCAGACTTATGTTTCATCAAGTAGATATACCCATATCTACTCAAATCATCTGTGAAGGTCAGAAAATAACGATACCCGCCACGAGCCTCGATATTCATCGGACCACATACATCTGTATGTATGATTTCCAACAAATCTGTTGCTAGCTCCATAGTTCCGGAGAACGGCGTTTTAGTCATCTTGCCCATGAGGCACGGTTCGCAAGTACCAAGTGATTCATAATCAAGTGGTTCCAAAAGTCCATTAGTATGGAGTTTCTTCATGCGCTTTACACCGATATGACCTAAACAAAGATTGCCACAAATAAGTTGCACTATCATTATCAACTCTGCATCTTTTGGATTCAATATTATGAATATGTGTATCACTACTATCGAGATTCAACAAAAATAGACCACTCTTAAAGGGTGCATGACCATAAAAGATATTACTCATATAAATAGAACAACCATTATTCTCTGATTTAAATGAATAACCATCTCGCATCAAACAAGATCCAGATATAATGTTCATGCTCAACGCCGCACCAAATAAAAATTATTCAGGTCTAAAACTAATCCCGAAGGTAGATGTAGAGGTAGCGTGTCAATCGCGATCACATCGACTTTGGAACCATTTCCCACGCGCATCGTCACCTCGTCCTTAGCCAATCTTCGCAATCAGTAGTCCCTGTTTCGAGTTGCAAATATTAGCAACAGAACCAGTATCAAATACACAGGTGCTACTGCGAGCATTAGTAACGTACACATCAATAACATGTATATCACATATACCTTTGTTCACCTTGCCATCCTTCTTATCCGCCAAATACTTGGGGTAGTTCCGCTTCCAGTGACCAGTCTGCTTGCAGTAGTAGCACTCAGTCTCAGGTTTAGGTCCAGACTTGGGTTTCTTCTCCTGAGCAGCAACTTGCTTGTTGTTCTTCTTGAAGTCCCCCTTCTTCCCTTTGCCCTTTTTCTTGAAACTAGTGGTCTTGTCAACCATCAACACTTGATGCTTTTCTTGATTTCTACCTTCGTCGATTTCATCATCATGAAAAGCTCGGGAATCGTTTTCGTCATCCCTTGCATACTATAGTTCATCACGAAGTTCTACTAACTTGGTGATGGTGACTAGAGAATTCTGCCAATCACTATTTTATCTGAAAGATTAACTCCCACTTGATTCAAGCGATTGTAGTACCCAGACAATCTGAGCACATGCTCACTGCTTGAGCTATTCTCCTCCATCTTTTAGCTATAGAACTTATTGGAGACTTCATATCTCTCAACTCGAGTATTTTCTTGAAATATTAACTTCAACTCCTGGAACATCTCATATGGTCCATGACGTTCAAAACGTCTTTGAAGTCCCGATTCTAAGCCGTTAAGCATGGTGCACTAAACTATCAAGTAGTCATCATGTTGAGCTAGCCAAACGTTCACAACGTCTGCATCTGCTCTTGCAATAGGTCTGTCACCTAGCGGTGCATCAAGGACATAATTCTTCTATGCAGCAATGAGGATAATCCTCAGATCACAGATCCAATCCGCATCATTGCTACTAACATCTTTCAACTTTGCTTTCTCAAGGAACACATTAAAATTCAACGGAACAACAGCACGGGCCATCTATCTACAATCAACATAGACAAGCAAAATACTATCAGGTACTAAGTTCATGATAAATTTAAGTTCTATTAATCATATTACTAAAGAACTCCCACTTAGATAGACATCCCTCTAATCCTCTAAGTGATCACATGATCCAAATCAACTAAACCATGTCCGATCATCACGTGAGATGGAGTAGTTTCAATGGTGAACATCACTATGTTGATCATATCTACTATATGATTCACGCTCGACCTTTCGGTCTCCGTGTTCCGAGGCCATACCTGTTATATGCTAGGCTCGTAAAGTTTAACCTGAGTATTCCGCGTGTGCAACTGTTTTGCACCCGTTGTATTTGAACGTAGAGCCTATCACACACGATCATCACGTGGTGTCTCAAAGACGAAGAACTTTCATAACGGTGCATACTCGTGGAGAACACTTATACTTTGATAATTTAGTGAGGGATCATCTTATAATGCTACTCACATCAATCAAAGAAAGATAAGATGCATAAAAGATAAACATCACATGCAATCAATATAAGTGATATGATATGGCCATCATCATCTTGTGCTTGTGATCTCCATCTCCGAAGCAACGTCATGATCACCATCGCCGCTGGCGCGACACCCTGATCTCCATCGTAGCATCGTTGGCATCTCGCCAATCTTATGCTTCTACGACTATCGCTACCGCTTAGTGATAAAGTAAAGCATTTACAGGGCGATTGCATTGCATACAATAAAGCGACAACCATATGGCTCCTGCCAGTTGTCGATAACTCGGTTACAAAACATGATCATCTCATACAATAAAATTTAGCATCATGTCTTGACCATATCACATAACAACATGCCCTGCAAAAACAAGTTAGACGTCCTCTACTTTGTTGTTGCAAATTTTACGTGGCTGCTACGGGCTTAGCAAGAACCGTTCTTACCTACGCACCAAAACCACAACGATAGTTTGTCAAGTTGGTGTTGTTTTAACCTTCGCAGAAGGACCGGGCGTAGCCACATTTGCTTCAACTAAAGTTGGAGAAACCGACACCCGCCAGCCACCGTGTGCAAAGCACGTCGGTAGAATCAGTCTCGGCGTAAGCGTCTGGCGTAATGTTGGTCCGGGCCGCTTCATCCAACAATACCACCGAACCAAAGTATGTAATGCTGGTAAGCAGTATGACTTATATCGCTCACAACTCACTTGTGTTCTACTCGTGCATATGACATCTACGCATAAAACCTGGCTCGGATGCCACTGTTGGGGAACGTATTAATTTCAAAAAGATTCCTACGCTACGCAAGATCATGGTGATGCATAGCAACGAGAGGAGAGTGTTGTCCACGCACTCGTGAGACCGAAAGCGAAGCGTTAGCACAACGCGGTTGATGTAGTCATACGTCTTCACGATCCGACAGATCAAGTACCGAACGCACGGCACCTCCGAGATCAGCACACGTTCAGCTCGATGAAGTCCCTCGAACTCCGATCCAGCTGAGTGTTGAGGGAGAGTTTCACAAGACGACGGCGGCAGGACGATGATGATGTTCTACCGACGCAGGGCTTCGCCTAAGCACCGCTACAGTATTATGGAGGTGGACTATGGTGGAGGGGGGCACCGCACACAGCTAAAAGATCAACATATCAATTGTTGTGTCTCTAGGGTGCCCCCTGCCCCCGTACATAAAGGAGCAAGGGGGGATAGGCGGCCGGCCAGGAGGGGCGCGCTAGGAGGAGTCCTACTCCCACCGGGAGTAGGACTCCCTCCCTTTTCCTTGTTGGATTAGGAGAGGAGAGGGAAGGAGAGAGGGGGAAGGAAGGGCGCCCCCTCAAAGGTCCAATTCGGATCGGGAGGCTGGCGGCTGCCCCTTGGCCGCCTCTCCTCTTCCACTAATTGGGCCCATGAGGCCCAAGAACCTCCGGGGGGGGGGGTCCGGTAACCCCCCGGTACTTCGGTATATATCCGATAACCCCTGGAACCATTCCGGTGTTCGAATATAGTCGTCCAATATATCAATCTTCATGTGTCAACCATTTCGAGACTCCTCGTCATGTCCGTGATCACATCCGGGACTTCGAACTACCTTAAGTACATCAAAACATATAAACTCATAATATAACTGTCATCGAAACTTTAAGCGTGCGGACCCTACGGGTTCGAGAACTATGTAGACATGACCGAGACACGTCTCGGGCCAATAACCAATAGCGGAACCTGGATGCTCATATTGGCTCCCACATATTGTACAAAGATCTTTATCGGTCAAACCGCATAACAATATATGTTGTTCCCTTTGTCATCGGTATGTTACTTGCCCGAGATTCGATCGTCGGTATCTCAATACCTAGTTTAATCTCGTTACCGGCAAGTCTCTTTAGTCGTTCTGTAATACATCATCCCGCAACTAACTCATTAGTTACAATGCTTGCAAGGCTTATAGTGATGTGCATTACCGAGTGGGCCCAGAGATACCTCTCCGACAATTGGAGTCACAAATCCTAATCTCGAAATACGCCAACCCAACAAGTACCTTTGGATACACCTGTAGAGCACCTTTATAATCACCCAGTTACATTTTGATGTTTGGTAGCACACAAAGTGTTCCTCCGGTAAACGGGAGTTGCATAATCTCATAGTCATAGGAACATATATAAGTCATGAAGAAAGCAATAGCAGAATACTAAACGATCATGTGCTAAGCTAATGGAATGGGTCAAGTCAATCACATCATTCTCCTAATGATGTTATCCCGTTAATAAAATGACAACTCATGTCAATGGTTAGGAAACATAACCATCTTTGATCGACGAGCTAGTCAAGTAGAGGCATACTAATGACACTCTGTTTGTCTATGTATTCACACAATTATTATGTTTCTAGTTAATACAGTTCTAGCATGAATAATAAACATTTATCATGATATAAGGAAATAAATAATAACTTTATTATTGCCTCTAGGGCATATTTCCTTCAATAGGAAGGTATGGTGGACTCATATGGAATAACTTTGGGGTTTATGGAAGTGGATGCACAAGCAGTATTCCCGCTTAGTACAAGTGAAGGCTAGAAAAAGACTGGGAAGCGACCAACTAGAGAGCGACAACAGTCATGAACATACATTAGAATTAATAAACATTGAGCGCAAGCATGAGTAGGATATAAACCACCATGAACATAAATATCGTGGAGGCTATGTTGATTTTGTTTCAACTACATGTGTTATGTTGATTTTGTTTCAACTACATGTGTGAACATGTGCCAAGTCAAGTCACTCAAATCGTTCAAAGGAGGATACCACCCTATCATACGACATCACAACCATTTTAATGCATATTGGCACGCAAGGTAAACCATTATAAACTCCTAGCTAATTAAGCATGGCATAAGCAACTATAATCTCTAATTTTCATTACAAACATGTTCATTCATAATAGGATGAATCAGGAATGATGAACTAATCATATTTACAAAAACAAGAGAGGTCGAGTTCATACCAGCTTCTCTCATCTCAATGAGTCCATCTTATATCGTCATTATTGCCTTTCACTTGCACAACCAAACGGTGTGGATAATAATAATAGTGCACGTGCATTGGACTAAGCTGGAATCTGCGAGCATTTAATACAAAGGAGAAGACAAGGTAATATGGGCTCTTGATTAACTCAACAATAATGCATATAAGAGCCACTTTAACATTTTCATTAGGGTCTTCTCCTCTCGACCCCCAAAGAACAGAAAGGAAATAAAACTATTTACACGGGAAGCTCCCAACAAGCAAAAACAAGAACGAGAAATCTTTTTGGGTTTTCTTTTAATTACTACTACTACAGGCATGAAAAGTAAACTAGCTAGAAGCTACAACTTTTTTTTTGTTTTTTTAAGGTTTTTGAAGCACACAAGAAGAAAGCGAGAAAAAGGAAAATAAACTAGCATGGAAAGTAATGAAAAAGTATGAGCACCGACAACTGGCATGAGTGTGTGAACATGAATGTAATGTCGGTGAGAAATACGTACTCCCCCAAGCTTAGGATTTTGGCCTAAGTTGGTCTATGGCCACGACTGGCCTGGCGGATATCCAAAGTTGTAGATGAGCTGCAGCTTGAAGGCGGGCTGTCTCCGATCTCCTCTCATACTCATTCGCCTCCTCCCTAGTTATAAAATATCTCCCTTTTGCCTGAAAGTCAAAGAAAGCAGGAGCAGGGAGAGCAACATGGACAGTGCGACGTCTGTCAAAGATTAGTCGGTACTGGAGGAACTATTCATTCCTCTCCACAAACTGATGGCGAACCATAGCATTATAATCTAAATAAGCAGGAAAATGGATGCTCCCTATGGTAGCTTGTGTTATTTCTCTAGATTCCCCCATAGTGATACTAGCAAGAAAATCCTTAAACTCAGATTTGCGAGGTTCACTAGCACTACCCCATTGCGGAAGTTTACAAGCAGTATTAAAATATTCTAAGTCCATAGTATAAGATTTACCATAGAGATCAAATAGGACAGTATGAGAATTGCGTGAAGATGTAAATTTAAACCTTCTCACAAAGGAATCAGTTAGGTAATAATACTGAGGGCACTTAGCTAGCATGCAGCTCTCAAGTTCAGCGTTACGCACATATGCGTCAAATTCCTCCTTAATTCGTGCTTGGACCATGAAATCTTGTAACGGCCATTCACAAGGCCGCACTTGGGCTTCTCTCGGTGGTTCATGGTCCGGCTCACGTATTGTGTCGGGAGTTGGGTGCGACATATGCCAATGGATGGCTTATCATGGTGGGAGTGAGTAGAATGCCGCCGGTGCCCGAAAGCGGGATGAGGCGCAAAACACGTAACGCCGCCAAGATTTTACCTGTGTTCGGGGCTCTCCTAGGACATAACACCCCTAGTCCTGCTCTGCGGGGTCTCCGCATGATCACTAAGGAAAAGTGAGTACAAGGTTGCTCCTCGAGCTGTATGCTAGAGGTAGGAGAAGGCAAGGCTAGCTCTCTCCTTCCTATATGATCTGGTCTAGTTCTAATGGGTCGGAACCCTTTGCATGGGTGCCCCGGGGGGTTTATATAGGCATACCCCCCCAGGGGTACAATGGTAATCCGGCTGGGCGCAGGGCCTAGCGGTCAGTCTCTTCGGCCGCCGGCTTCTCTGCCGACTGCTGGGGCCCGCCGACTGATGGGCCCCGTCAACTGGTCTAATACGGAGCCGACAGGCCGCACGCCGCCAGGGTCCTGCCGGCCGCTGACATCGTAGTCGTGCCTCCGATGATGCAAAGCTTGAGTCAGGGGTCGGCTACAGCCCGCCGCGGGCGGGCGACATCGTAGCCACTCCCGTCTCGTCCCGATTAATGGCGCGGGGGCGGGCCGACTCGGGTCCGACTTCCTCGGGTCCGACTGGCGAACTCTCGCCGTCTTACGGACTCTCGTTGGAGGGGCCCATCGTCACGGGGCGCATGCAGACAGGTCGTCGTGGGAGCAGGACTCCGCCTGCTGGTGGTGATGTCAGGGATGATATGGCAACAGTGCCGCGCCGGGCGGAGATCTCCGCGGGTACAGTGCACTGTGGCCACGCCAGCCCCTAGAAAGGGGAGGGAATGGGCCATACTGTAGCCATCCCCCGTCCCGTCCCGCTTGATGAGGGCACGGGCTTTGCCAGTGCCATGGGCCGACTCCTCGGGGCCGGCTTCTCTAGAAGCCGCCATGTAGGAGTCGGCTTGTCTTGACCTCGCCCCTAGGACTCGGCCGCGCGTGGGTAGTCGGCCGTTCTTCCAGCCAGCCCCCAGAAGGCGGCTCTTCATCTTGACGTCTTGAGGGGCGCAGTCAGCCCCGATATCTTGAAAGGTTATGGGCTTCGGGTTAGCCTACCCGTGGCCCATTACTCAACGATAGTCCCCGGTTGGTGAGGCGCCATGGGTGATTGGTCGAGGAGCCTCAACAGCCTTTTTCCCGGCTCACGGCGAGGGTCTTGTCCGCTTTCGCAAGTCCGACCGGCGGAGTCGGCCTCGCCCACTCGACTTGTCGAAATTTTTCAGATGCGCTGGGATCCATGTGGCGTGCTAACTAAGCCTCGAGGAGCCGCCGCCAGCCAAGGCTTATCACGCGGGACGAGCGTCGGGCTAATCTGCCCACCCACGCAGCATACGACCAGGACACGCGCGCCAGGGCCCGCCATTACCACGCCTCGGCGCACGAGCGGATCCACTGCGGCCGAGGTGGGCGGTTGAGGTTCCCGCAAAGTTACTGCACGCAATAACGTGCGCGATAATCGTGGGGGCGTGGGGTAGTGGGCGCAGTAAATCCCACGACCGCCCCCTCGGCTTCACAGCCCATAGGCCTATAAGTAGGCGGAGGAGGGGGAGCGGCAGAGCATGCGTGCCCCTCCTCCTCACTACTTCCCCTTCTTCTTCCTCCGGCCGCCGCGCCCCAAGATACATTTGAGCGCCGCGGTGGTTCGTTCCAATGAGCTCTTCCTCCGCCGTCACGCCCCCCGCGGTGCGCTCCGGCACCTGGGACGGTTCAGAGGTCCATGAGGATCACATCGACTTCCTCTGCAAGACGCGATGGCTGCCCGGCAAGGACTTCGTGAGGGTCCGCCTTGCGCCGAGGAAGGAAATCTCACCGGCGCCGGAGGAGGGCGAGCGGGTCGTCTTTCGCTTGCACTGCCTGCGCGGCCTTGGCCTGCCGGCGAGCGGCTTCTTCTGCTCCTTCCTCGAATTCTACGATCTCTAGCCGCACCACCTCACCCCCAACACGGTGGTGCTGTTGTCCGCCTCCGTCTCCTTGTGCGAAGACTTCCTCAGCGTCCTCCCCACCATCGAGCTCTGGGGGGAGTTCTTCTACACCAAGCTCGGCACCCAAGCCGCATGCGTGCCGGCCCAGTGCGGCGCGTTCATCGCGGTGCGGAGGTCGGGGGCCGACAAACCGTTCCCCCCCCCCATCTCGCTAATAAAGTCGGTGAAGATGTGGCAGCGTCGTACTTCTACGTGAAGAGCATCTTCGCGGAGGGCGACTGGGTCAACCTGCCGGCTTACGTAGCCGGCCCGCCAGCTGGAAGGCGGCCCAACTGGTCGTACCGGGCCAGGACACTGACTCCTGCCGGAGCCGCCGCCATCGCGCGGCTCCGAGTGCTGACGCAGTCGGAAGGCCTGACCGGGTCTGATTTGCTGGCCGCCTTCATGGCGCGCCGAGTGCTCCCGCTCCAGGGCCGCCCTCACATGATCTGCCAGATGAGCGGGCATCGGGACCCGAGTCGGATGTGCACCAAGGAGATGCCTCACGAAGAGGTGGCCTACATGGTGAACTACCATGCGAACTACGAGCTCACGGAAGAGTAGCAGTTCGGCAAGGAGCCATACTCACGCGCCAACCCTCCTCCCATGGTAAGTTGTCACTTTTCTTTTTCCGCTGACTCATTGCAGCCGAGTCCGTCTGGTCCAGTCTGACCAGTCGACCTTTGAACAGAGCCCCCTCCTCCAGCCAGCAGCCGGCACCACGGGGCTGGCCCGCGAATCCCCCCCCCCCCCCGACTAGGTGGAGAGCGACGTCGACGACCCTGACTTGGGGGCGGCGGCCTTGGAGGATGACGCCGAAGGAGGCGGCGGCGACGCAGGCGGCCCGAGGCTCAGAGCCAGCATCGAGGATTGGCCTGACGATGACGCGGGGGAAGTCTCCCCACACCACCAGCCAGGAGCCGGCCAGCAGGGTGCGAGCTCTTCCGCCGCACCGGACGCACAAGGCGGCGCGAAGAAGCACAGGGCCGCGCCGAGCATATTCGGCAGTCGGCCGAAGAAATCCAAAAGCTCAGCCGTGGCGACCAAGCGGGAAGAGGCGGCCGCGAAGGCCAATCGCTTCCGCAAGGAGGTGAAGAAGCCGCCGTTGGTCTCCGCATAAGCGCTGCCTTCCTTTCGCCTTCATTTTTTCTTTCGTTGATCTTGTCTGAGTTTTTGCTTGTTTTCCCTTGGGCTAGGGCTCCCCTCTCTCTTGATAAGGTCGCAAACGCCTCCATCGTGGGGTCGGCGGAGACCTCCGCCACCACTCGGCGCGTCGATCCAGCCGCCAACCTCTGGGAGGCGACAGAGCGGAACGCGCGAGAAGCGCGCGAAGAGCGGGCGGCCGCCCTCCTGGAGAAGGCGAAGGCTGAGAAGGCGGAGGCCACCGCCCAGAAGGAACTGGCGGAGGCCGAGGCCGCCATTGCGGCGAAGAAACAGGCTGAAGAAGCCGCACACCACCAGTCGGCGGTTTTTGTTACTCCTCTGAACTCCGCGCCGCCGCCTCCGGAATTCACGGCGCAGACTGGGGAGGCCGGTAGTGAGAACCCGATCATGGAGAGGGATGGCGGCGACACCGCCATGCCGGACGTGATCGTGCCGCCACCGCCGCCGTCCGGGAGCGCGCAAAGCAGGCAGCCGGCAGACCCGCCGGTGCCGCCAACTGAAGACGAGGTGGTGGCGGGCCTAATTCTTGAGTTTGGCACGCCGACGCGTCGCCGTCTCATGAAGGCGGCTTCGGCGCCGCACCCTCTGGAAGTCGGCGCCGCGAGCTCCTCGATCCCGTACAACGAGGCGACGAGCGTCGCGCCCACTGGGTGGGTGCGGGGAGGCGGGACGGGCCCATTGAATCGGGCGCTTTTGGACGTCCAAGCCAAGATCCGAGCCGAGGGCGACGCCATCAGGAGCTGCAATAAGGCGCACCTGGCGGCGCGAGAGGCCGTACGAGTACGTTTCTTTCTTCTTTGTTTCTGTTTCTTGTGCTTCTCTGTGGGGGCGCGCCAGCACACCCACCGAGTGTAGTCCCCGAGTTTCGGGCCGGCTGCTGAGCAGGCGGCTCGGAACTCTAATCGGCGAGTTCCAAGCACTAACATTTGTTTGGAATTTTGTCACAGGACTACCACAATCTTCGCGTGACCGCCTTCAACGCCAACGTCGAGGAGCTGGCCAAGCAGACCGCCGACTTGTCGGAAAGCTGGAGTGAGTCCTCTTCCATCTCTGCAGGGGCGCGCTGGCGCACCCGCGGGCTGTAGTCCCCGAGATTCGGGCCGACTGCTGAGCAGTCGGGCCGGATCTCCCTGGCGACTATTCTTTTTTCTGTAGATGACTCTTTTTTTGTGGGGGCGCGCTAGCGCACCCGCGAGCTGTAATCCCCGAGATTCGGGCCGACTGCTGAGCAGTCAGGCCGGATCTCTCCGGCGACCTTTCTTCCTTGTTGACGACTGGCGCCTTGTTTTCTTCTGTCTTCTGCAGAGGCCAACGCCACCCTGCAGCAGCAGCTGGGTGAGGCCAACACCGCGCTGCATGCCAAGGAGGAGGAGTGCAACGAGCTGGCCGCGGAGCGTGATCTGCTGGTCACGCAACTGGCAGAGCAGAAGGAGCTGCTCAAGAAGACCCAGAAGGAGGCGGAGGACAAGGATACCACCCTCCTTGCTGAGTTCACGACCGAGCGCTCCTCCTGGACTGACAAGGAAGCAATGCTGGCTTCCGGCTTCCATGAGATCGAGGATCTCGTCGATGGTGAGCTTCCCCTCATTTTCCTTTTCTGAGCTGCCGACTGCTAGTCGAGTCGACCTCTAGTCCTTAATCTTGTTCTTCGTTCTTCTGTCTTGGCAGACTTCTTCCCTGGCCACTCGAACGCTGCCAACCAAGCCATCGAAGCTGATCGGGAGGGGCGGAGGGCGGACGGCGCGAGGATCGCTGCCGACGCCCCCCGAACCCTTGACGAGCAGATCCTGAGCATCGAGTCTCGTCTTCGGTCGGCTCACCGGATGCTGCGCCGGCTTCAACGTGTCGGCGCCTAGGTGATCGCCGCCTTGTGGCCGGATATGCAGGCACCGCGCACCCCCAGTCGGACTGCCGACTGGCTAGAGGTAGCGGCTGGCCGCCTTTAGGCCTGGAAGGGATCTTCGGCCCGGGCTGGAGCGCGCCAGGCCTTAGAGTTTGTCAAGGCGTGGTATCCCGGGCTGAGTCTAGCCCAGCTAGCCACGTTCCGGCAAGAAGCTCAGGAGGAGTTGGTGGTCGTGGAAGACACTCTCGTCAAGCGAGCGACGTCAATTGCTGAGTACACCGACACCAGCATCTTCGTCCCAGAGTGGGTTGAAAATGGTGACGAGGCACCGCCGGAGTGGTTTGGGCTGAATCCAGACGACGGCGAGGACTCCGCAGAGGTGATCGACTCCAGTGGCGAGGAAGAAGGCGAGGCGGAGGAGGGAGGCGAAGAGGAGGCACCGGAGGTCGGAGCAGACGGCCAGCCTCAGCTCGACCGCGCCTCCAGCAACGAGCCGCGCCCAACCGAGCCGGCTACTACTGGAGGCGATCATGCGGAGACTGACCAGCCGGCCACTCCACCAACCGGCGCCGCGGACTCCTCCGACCCTCCGAACCCTTCTGCCGCTTCCTAGGCTGCCACTTTGTATTTGTTTTTATCTGCTTAATAGTCTTGATGAACTTGTTAATTTGCACAATTCCACCCGCGGAGTGTATCTTGAACTTCTGTTTGAAGATTCGGCCAAGGGCCTTTTCTATGTAAATATTTCTCCGAGTTCTATCTCTTCTTGCTCATTGCTCTTTTGGCTTTTTCCTTTGCCGCCTTCCCTTGGTTGCCGTCTTGCCGATTACCAAAATAGCTCATGGACTGTTGCTGGGTCAAGTACTTAGCTACTTTGGGAAGGCAAGTACTTAGCCGTTTAGAGTGTTTTAGCAAGTTGGGTAGAAAACGGCGAGCCGGCTGCTCAAGAGTCGGTTGTAAAAGGCTGGAAGCCGGCTTAAACTATGTACACGCTTTGAGTCCTTAGCCATTTTTCATGTGGACACCCATTCTACCTTACTCCTGCCCACCAGACAGTCGCTCTACGAGTTGCGGCTTCTGACAGGAGACGGCTTAAGTGCCACACACTATTTGTCCGGTTGCAGGAAGCATTTCATAGTACAAGACGGCAAGTCCCCGGGCCGACTAGTCGAACCCGGTGCCAAGCGGCATAACAAAGAATAACATACTCGTAGGCATAATTCTTGTCATATAGATAAAAGAGGGCAGTCCCCGAGCTCTTCTCGGGGGGCTCGAAGTCTTCGTACTTTAATACAAAAGGTAGCGTGGTACATACTGCATTAACTGTAAAATCTTCGGAGGAGATTTGCATTCCATGGCCGCTCCGTCTCTTTGCCGGAGTCGTCCCTCTTGCATGCTCGGGGCTTCTGAGCGTCGATCAGGTAGTAGGAGTCGTTGCCCAACACTTTGCTGATGATGAAAGGGCCTTCCCAAGGTCTTTGAGAGCTTGTGCTGGCCGGCCGTTATTTGGATCAGCCGGAGCACAAGGTCTCCTTCTTGGAAAGATCTCGGCTTGACCTTCCGGTTGTAGTATCGGCGCAGGCTCTGCTGATAGATGCTGGACCGGCTGAGTGCCAACAGCCGGCCCTATTCCAGTAGATCGACGCCGTCTTGACGTGCTTCTTCTGCTTCCTCCTCGGTGTACATGGTGACTCGAGGGGAGTCAAACTCTATGTCCGTTGGGATGACGGCTTCGGCACCGTAGACGAGGAAGAAAGGCGTGAAGCCGGTTGACTTGTTTGGAGTTGTGCGCAGGCTCCAGAGGGCCGGTGGCGGCCTCATCCAGCCAAAGACCGACCGGAACGCTCTAGAGGCTCGACCAGTCGAGGCGTGATGCCGGACAAGATGAGGCCGTTTGCTCACTCTACCTGGCCGTTTGACTGCGGATGGGCAACGGACGCTAAGTCCGGGTCGGATGCCTGCGTCAGCAGAACGGGCCAAGGCACCTTTGGCAAAGTTTGTGCCGTTGTCGGTGATGATGCTGTGTGGTATGCCGTACCGAATTGTGATGTCGGAGATGAAAGTCACAGCAGTCGGACCATTTAACTTCTTGATTGGTTTCGCTTCTATCCACTTGGTGAACTTGTCCACTGCGACAAGCAAGTGAGTCAGGCCGCCTCGTGCCGTCTTGAATGGTCCCACCATGTCCAGGCCCCAAACAGCAAAGGGCCAGGCAATGGGAATAGTCTTGAGTGCAGAAGCCGGCTGATGTGGCTTGGAACGGAACTTCTGGCACCCTTTGCATTTTTGGACCAAGTCCTTGGCATCTTCTAGATCAGTCAGCCAGAAGAAACCATGGCGGAAGGCTTTGGCGACAAGTGCTCTTGAAGCCGCGTGGTGGCCACACTCGCCTTGATGGATGTCTTTGAGAATTGCTTGGCCTTGCTCTGGCTCCACGCAGCGCCGGTAGACACCAGTGACACTGTGCCTTACAAGCTCTCTGTTGACTATGGTGTAGGCTGCTGCCCGGCATTGCACTTGCCGAGCCAAGATCTCATCAGTTGGCATCTCTTTGTTCACCAGGAATTTGAGGATGGGCTGGGCCCATGAAGGTGCTGCGATTTCTCGTGAATCGGGACTGGCGACTTGGACAAGGGCGGCCGGGCCAGAGGCGGTGGGTTGGAGTCGGCAGCCGCTTTGCTGGTCGATGAAGTCCCCTGCCGATTGGTGCAGTCCCCGGGCGAGCTCAAGTCTCCGGCTGACAGCTGCGATCCCGGCCGGGTTCAAGTCCCGGGCTGGGTGCGATCGCCAGTGATCCTGAGCCGCTGCCAGAACTCCCGTGCCGTCTGCTGGGGCTCTCAAGTCGGATTCGACTGCTTCAGGAGGAGCCGGCATGAAGATAGAATCTGACTCTAGCGATGGCTTGACGGACGACTTGAGGAGGCGTTGAAGGGCGACGCCGGACGGTATTGCTTGACGGGTAGAGCCGATTCGTGCCAAGGCATCTGCTTGCTCGTTCTCGTTTCTTGGCACCTGGAGAAACTCGCACCCTTCAAAATATCCACTGAGTTGCTGTACGAGGAAGCGGTAGCTCGCCATGTTTGCATCTTTGGCGTCGAGTCGCGGACCACTTCTTTGGACCACCAAGTCGGAGTCACCATAGCACAGGATCCGGCGAATGCCAAGCTCTTTGGCAAGCCGGAGCCCGTGAATGAGTGCCTTGTATTCGGCGACGTTGTTGGAGGCGGCAAAATGGATTTGCAGCACATATTTGAGCTTGTCACCTTTGGGAGAGGTGAGGACGATGCCGGCTCCCAAACCGGTGTGCATCTTGGAACCATCAAAATGCATCCGCCAATGGATGGAGTCGGGCGCTGGTGGCAGGTACTGGGTCTCAGCCCAGTCGACGAGGAAGTCGACCAACACTTGAGACTTGATGGCGGTGCGAGGCTGGTAGTAGATGGTGTAGGGGGCCAAGTCTATGGCCCATTTGGCCACTCGACCCGAAGCATCTCGGCTTCCAATGATCTCTGCCAGTGGAGCTGTGCAGACCACAGTGATTGGGTGCTCTTGAAAGTACGGCTTCAATTTCTTGGCGGCAAAGTGCACACCATAGCACATCTTCTGGTAGTGGGGGTTGTTTTGCTTGGAGGTCGATAGTACTTCACTCAAATAATATACCGGTCTCTGGACTGGTAGTGCCTTGCCTTCCTCCTTGCGCTCTACCACGATGGCGGTCTTGACCACTTTCGGTGGTGGCGGTGATGTATAGGAGCATGGGCTCCTTAGGAGTCGGAGCCGCCAGGACAGGTGGAGTAGTCAACATCTTCTTAAGCTGGAGAAAAGCTTCGTCCGCCTTGTCATTCCACTCAAAAAAGTGGTTTTCTTCATGAGTTGGTACAAGGGAAGAGCCTTCTCTCCCAGCCGACTGATGAAGCAGCTGATGGGCACCAGATAGCCAGTGAACTTCTGCACATCCAGCAGTCGGGTGGGCACCTCCATCCTCTCGATGGCCTTAATCTTTACGGGGTTGCACTCTATGCCGCGTTCGGAGATCAGGAAGCCAAGAAGCTGGCCGGTTGGTACTCCGAAGACGCATTTCTTTGGATTGAGCTTGATCTGAAACCGGCGTAGGTTCTCAAAAGTCTCCTTGAGGTCTTCCAGCAGTGTTCCACGCTTCTCCATATTCACCACCACATCGTCCACGTAAACGTGGGCGTTTCTGCCGAGTTTCTTGAGGAGGCACTTCTGCGTGCAACATTGAAAGGTGGCGCCGGCATTCCTCAAGCCGAACGTCGTGGTCAAGTAGCAGAAGGCTCCAAACGGCGTGATGAAGGCGGTCTTCAGTCTGTCGGCCGGGTTCAACTTGATCTGGTGATATCCTGAATATGCATCTAAGAAACTCAACAGCTCGCATTCGGCTGTGGAGTCTATCACTTGGTCGATCCTTGGCAAAACGAACGGGTCCTTGGGGCATGCTTTGTCGAGGCTAGTGTATTCAATACACATTCGCCACTGCTTGTTCTTCTTCAGCACCAGGACCGGGTTGGCTAGCCACTCTGGAAAGAACACCTCCATGATGAAGCCGGCTGCTAGCAGCCGGGCTATCTCTTCTTCAACAACTCTTCTCTTCTCTTCTGACAGGCGGCGCAAGGGTTGCCTGACTGGTTTGGCATCAGATCGGACATGTAACTTTTGCTCGGCGAAATCCGTCGGAACACCTGGCATGTCTTTGGGGGACCATGCAAAGATGTCCCGATTCTCACGGAGGAAATCGACGAGCTCGCCTTCCTATTTGCTATCGAGGTTTGCACCTACGACATCATACCTCTCCGGGTGCTCCGGGTCCAAGGGTATCTTCTTTGTTTCTTTGGCCGGCTTGAACGAGCCCTTAGCTTCTGACTCCTTGGGATCGGGCGACATCTCCGGCTGCTTGCTTGCCATCGCCACAACCCGGTCAAGGAGCCGCTTCTTAGCTGCGATCACGAGGGACTCGGCCAGCCGACTGCTCTCTGCTACGCAGGCGGACGACTTCCTGTAGTCACCGGCTATGGTCAGAATCCCCTTGGAACTCGGCATCTTCATCTTGAGGTAGGCATAGTGGGGACAGCCATGAACTTGGCCAAGGCAGGCCGGCCAAGTAACACATGGTATGGGCTCTCAAGGTCCACCACCTCAAACCAAACTGACTCTCGGCGAAAGTGATCTTTGTCTCCGAAGAGGACGTCTATCAGGATCTTGCCGATTGGTGAGCAGGAAAGGCCAGGAACTATGCCATGGAATACTGTCCGGCTGGACTGAAGCTGCCTCTGTCTGATTCCTAATTTCTCCATGGTATCCTTGTACATGATGTTGATGCTGCTGCTGCCGTCTATCAGGACTCGGGAGAAGCGAGCAGCTCGCTTGTCCGTGGCAAAGGTGGCGTCCAAAACCAGGGCGTAGGAGCCGGGGTTAGGCATCACCTCCGGGTGGTCAGCTCTGCTCCAGTTGATGGGCTTCTCAGACCAATGCATGAACTCGGGGTTCTCTGAGGCTACCGCATTTACTTCTTGCTGCTGCAGCCGCCTGCTGCGTCGATCATCGGCCACGCTGGTGAACACGACATAGGCTCTATGCTCTTCTGGGTACTCGTCTTGTATAGCGCCGACTGGTCTGACCGCCGACTGCTGGGGCGGAGGAGGAGGCGGCTACCCAGCAGGCGGGGGAGGCAAGAGGCCGTCTCCCTTGGCGATCCCGGGTGAGCTGCTGGCACTTCCGAAGTGTCTTTGTGGTTGGACGGCTTCGCACCACTATGGAATTTGCAGGGAGCATCCAAAGTCTGCTCATGTGAGAAAGCCACCAACCAGTTGGGCTTGCCGCCCTTCTGACGTTTGGTCGGAGGCTGCCCTTCTGGCTGCTAGTCTTCGACTGTTGCCACCTGCCGGATGGTGGAAGCCGGCTGTGGGGCCTTGCGCTTGTGGTCGTTCTGCTGTTGACGCCGATGGCGCCTCTCACCGGGGTTCGAGGAGCACGAGGAGCCACTTTGCCAGTCACACTAACTTGGATCTCTGCCTTCATGGAGGAGTCGGCCGTGGCATATTTGTCTGCTATGATCAGTAGCTCGTCGAGGGTCGCCGGCTCGTCGCAGACGAGCTTGTGCTTGAGGACGGTGCCCTCTCGGCACCCTGCGGTGAAGTACCCGATGGCCTGCACCTCGTGCACGCCCTCGCAGGAGTTACGGTGCTCGGCCCAGCGCGTGAAGTAGTCGCGAGTTGACTCGTTGGGGCCTTGCACGCACAAGGAGAGCTGGCGAGGCTTGGGCGGTCGCTTATGCGTCTTTGGTGCGAGTTCGCGGACGAATGGCGTTGGTGAAGTCGACCCAGCTGTTGATCTTTGCGGGGCTTCAAATTTGTTCAAGAAGTCCGGGCCATGCCCTGGAGCATGAGCGAAACATATTTTACGGCAACACGCTTGTTGCCGTTTGCTATGCTGACGGCTGTGGAGTAGTCGACCAGCCAGTCCTCCGGCTTCATAGAGCCGGTGTATTTGGGCGTGTCTCTTGGGAGCATGAATCCTTTGGGGAAGGGTTCATCTCGAATGCGGGGGCCGAAACACGGCGGACCCAACTCATCTTCTTCTTCTAGCGCCAGGGATCGGTGGAGACGGTCGATCCGGTGGCGGGCATCATTCTCTCCGACTCCCTCTCGGCGGCCAAGGCGGTCGCCGAGTGTCGGGTGGTCAACAGGCGGCGGGGAGACTCGCCTTTCCCAGCGGGGGGGAGGAGGCGGACAGTCGTCCCGTCGTTCCACTGCTCTTGGGCGGCCGTCATGGCCGCGCTCTATGGTGAGGCGGGTCCGACTGTGGCTGGCAGCCGGCTCCTTGTCTTTTCTTCCGCGGACGCCACCAGTCGGCGTCCGAGAGGTCGCGCCTTGGTCTCGGCGGGGATGCAGGTCGTCATTCTGCCGATGGAGCGCATCAGTGCGGCAACCGGCCTCGTTCTGCTCGGCAGCCGCGTTGAGGAGCCGCTGGACGCGCTCCGTCATCAGGCGACGTTCTTCGCCCTCAAACATGTCCAGCTCGTCTGCTGTCGCTTGGGCAGCTCAGATGTTTTCCGCTGGCGTGGCGTAGACGGGGCGATCTGCTCCTAACAGGTTGCCGATGGTTACGCCGCGTTGCTGGACCACGCCAAGGTGGCTGGGCCTGGCGGGAGCCGGCGTGCCGCCCACAGCGCGGTCCATCTCGCGCTGATAGGCTTCTGACATGCGTCTCATGCTGGCCAGTTTCTTAGCGCCTTCGACAAGCTGAAGGCAGCGTGCCTCCAGCGTCTCGGCGTCGGCGTCTTCGGGAATGGGTGCGGTCAGGTCTTGCAGCGCCGCGTCAAGCGGGTCATGAGCACCCCCGCCGGAGTGCTCGCCGTGACCGATGACAAACACCTCCGTGACGGTGCTTCCACCACTCTCCGCGCGAGGGAGCGGCTCGTCGTAAACCACCACGTTGGTGGGGAACGCGTCGAGCGACGCGGTGTCAGAGTCGACCAGCATTGGGTCGGTGGAGCCTACAGATTCCAGGTCCACAGCTGGCTCGCTGGTGATGTGAAGCTGATCGAGGAGGCCCGCGTGGAGGCTCTCGGGGCCGCCTGTGCCCACGTCGGATGCGGGCTCGTCGGAGAGGCGGACCTCGTCGACAAGATCGGCGAGGCAATCGTCACAGGCGATTTCCGCGCCATGCAACGCCGGTCTGCAGAACTCCGTCTGGCGTGTCGGAGCTGGCCTTGTGGAGGAAAGGGTTCCCGTCGAACAGGTCTCGGACGACGGTGCACCTCGCCCATGGTGGGCACCAAATGTCGGGGTTGGGTGCGACATATGCCAATGGATGGCTTATCATGGTGGGAGCGAGTAGAAACGTCGCCGGTGCCCGGAAGCGGGATGAGGCGTGAACATGAACGCCGGCGTGCTTTACCTGTGTTCGGGGCTCTCCTAGGAGATAACACCCCTAGTCCTGCCTTCTGGGGTCTCCGCATAATCACTAAGGCAAAGTGAGTACAAGGTTGCTCCTCGAGCTGTATGCTAGAGGTAGGAGAAGGCAAGGCTAGCTCTTTCCTTCCTATATGATCTGGTCTAGTTGTAATGGGTCGGAACCCTTTGCATGGGTGCCCCGGGGGGTTTATATAGGCCTACCCCTGTGGGTACAATGGTAATCCATTTGGTAGCGATCTTAGAAACCGTCGATCCTTCGGCCTTGGCTTCTCCAGCCTGATTGCCGAGGAGCCGGGCCAGTGATGCAGTATGGAGCCGACAGGCCGTACCCGCCGCTTTGTAGTAATTGTAGTAATTGTAACAGTGGCAACGGTAAAGTAACTAAGCAAAGATCAATATGTGAAAAGCTCGTAGGCATTGGAATAGTGATGAATAATTATGTCGGATGCGATTATTCATGCAACAGTTATAACATAGGGTGACACAGAACTAGCTCCAGTTCATCAATGTACAGTAGGCATGTATTCCGAATATAGTCATATGTGCTTATGGAAAAGAACTTGCATGACATCTTTTGTCCTACCCTCCCGTGGCAGCGGGGTCCTATTGAAAACTAAGGGATATTAATGCCTCCTTTTAATAGAGTACCGGACCAAAGCATTAACATTTAGTGAATACACGAACTCCTCAAACTACGGTCATCACCGGGAATGGTCTCGATCATTGTCACTTCGGGTTGCCGAGTCATAACACATAGTAGGTGACTATTGAATTGCAAGATAGGATCAAGAACTCACATATATTCATGAAAACATAATAGGTTAAGATCTGAAATCATGACACTCGGGCCCTAGTGACAAGCATTAAGCATAGCAAAGTCATAGCAACATCAATCTCAGAACATAATGGATACTAGGATCAAACCCTAACAAAACTAACTCGATTACATGATAAATCTCATCCAACCCATCACCGTCCAGCAAGCCTACGATGGAATTACTCACGCACGGCGGTGAGTATCATGAAATTGGTGACGAAGGAAGGTTGATGATGACGATGGCGACGGATTTCCCTCTCCGGAGCCCCGAACGGACTCCAGATCAGCCCTCCCGAGAGAGTTTATGGCTTGGCGGCGGCTCCGTATCGTAAAACGCGATGAATCATTCTCTCCGATTTTTTTCTCCCCGAACGTGAATATATGGAGTTGGAGTTGAGGTCGGTGGAGCACCAGGGGGCCCACGAGGCAGGGGGCGCGCCCCCACCCTCGTGGGATGTGGTGTGGCCCCCGCCTTGATTCTTTCGCGATATTTTTATAAATTCCAAAAATATTCTCCATGAAGTTTCAGGTCATTCCGAGAACTTTTATTTCTGCACAAAAATAACACCATGGCAATTCTGCTGAAAAGAGCGTCAGTCCGGGTTAGTTCCATTCAAATCATGCAAGTTAGAGTCCAAAACAAGGGCAAATGTGTTTGGAAAAGTAGATACGATGGAGACGTATCAGGGCCGCCCCCGACCATGCAGTTCGGCGGGTCCCAGGGTGCCGCGGGTCCCTACGATGGTGTGGACGGGCCCCTTTTCGATGGCGGTACTCTGCACCCCGCACAGTCGGCGCCGTCGCCCTCGCGGTTCCATGCAGATGACACATACCCACCCGTCGTCCACGCCCAGCCACCGCCGCGGTTCTCCGAGCTGGAGTTCGCGACCTCACGGCAACTGCCCGTCGACTCAATTGGCTCAACCAATGCGACCCTTTGTTAGGGGCAGACGCCGCGTCCGACCGCACACTGGATCGCCTCCTATCATCTACGAGGCGCCGCCAGACGTGGTATCACGCCTCGAGCGAGACAAGGGCGGCATGCCACCATGGGAGCGTTGCGTCACATGCCTCTTCGCGCTTCGGTCCGCCTATCTGCTGGAGCCGTCTGGCGAGCTCGCGTATAGTTCCTCACCACTGATGCAAGACTTCGCCGACCGCTTCCGACCGGGCGTGCCACACCCCGGCGTTCGACTTCGTCGGCGTCTTTGAAGCTCTTCGTTAGCGGCCTATCGACCACATCCACGTGGGCGTGGAGATGCGCTGGCCACAGGACCTCGGTGGCCATCCGGCGGCGTCATTGCCCCGGCCGTTGGGCCGCCACCTGGCGGAAGTTCTCGCGTAGAGGGTCGACAGCTTTCGAAGCTTCCATGGCGCCCTCGCCCGGCGATCAGCGGCGCTTGCCGTTCAGCCGCTCACCCCGGCCGAGCAACTCGAGCGTCGCCGCCAAGGGTTGTGCTTCAAATGCGACGAGCCCTACGTGCCCGGCCATGTCTGTCCGCAACTCTTCCACTTGGAGGCTGCAGACTACATTGAGGAGGACACCGCCGCCGCCGGGCTCGGCGTCCTGCCCACCCCAGCTGACACGGAGGTGTTTGGCGCCCGTTGATCACCTCGAGGAATTATGCAAGCGCTTCCCGGCCTTCCATCTTGAGGACGAGCTGTTTGTGTAGGCGGGGAGAGATGTTATGGCCGGCATATACTACTGACCCAGTGCTTAGGGGCTGGCCCGATTATCTTATCGTTATTAGGGGCTTAGCCCGATTATCGTATTTGGAGATTATATAAACTCATGTAAGGACTCGTTTGAAGTTAAGCAGAAGCAATCATATTTGCTCGGCTTCCTGAAGGGAGCCCGGAGACCTAACCCTAGCCGCCGCCTCCTGCGCCCTCTCTCTCTCTCTCTCTCTCGTGACGGCGCCCCAGCGCCGGCGACCTCGCCTTCCTCCACGCCAAGCCCCCTTCCACCCCTACAACCTACGAGCTAGACCCGGTAAGAACCCAGCTCCTATCACCAGAACATTTGAGTAACAAGATCCTCAGCCCACCGGTTTGTGTTTGGATTAATCAAATCATTTACATTTGCAAACCGTTTTGTGGAAAGAGCGAAAAGCAAACAATAGACATCCCCAAGTTAAATGTTTTCACATGAGCGGTCGGTCAAAACAGAAAATGCACTTTGGATAATGAAAAAGGAAAACAGCATATTGCTAAAGTTATTGACAACTTGAACAGAGATAACAGGTCCATTTCAAATTAAAGTAATGAACTGATGTAATAAAGAAATTTGTAGTGCATCTGTAAAAGGAGGGAAATGGCAACAATCAGCTTATGGCAGTAAAGATGCATATCTTCGGATAGTACAGTTAGCACCCTGTGATTTAAATGGTACTCCAATAATGAACTAACATTATCCATCTTCTTTATCATACACGGAGTCACGGAGTATCAACTAAAAGAGCAGAAGTCAACATTCATTGAGCAGTCAGCAGTCATGTGACAGCAGATGTCCTGAGCGACAAACACAATCCATCTTTTATATGAAAAGAGATCAACAGTGGTAAGCTGAACCGTGCATTGCAAAACAGAGCGAAGGACCAAAGCAATTCAAAAAGTGCGGTAAGATGGACCAAATCAAAACAAGCTGCAGATCAACAGATCACACATCATTCGGAACATACTTGCTGGAGCATATCAGCTAAATTGACCCAGGAATGCATCTAAAGATCAACATTTCACAGCTACACATACATGACCAACATGACATTAATAGTTTCTCCGAAAAAGCTAAAGAGTTACCAGGGACTGCTTAGATGATTTCTCAAAGCATAGGATCTAGATACGCATACTAAATTTTGGTGGAACTGCTTTCATCATACCAGTCATTCTGCTGACAGAAGCACTCATAGTCTAGCATTGTAGCTTTTGGATCTGCTCTAAAGAAAGCTTTGGCGAGCACGGCTCCTCTTCTCCCACACATCTGCTAATGGAGAAGGAGAACCTCTTTTCAGAAGCTGGTACCCTTGGCTTGCCACCACAGCATCGACTCTGTTGGAAGGGGCCATAAAATTGACGCAAGCTTCTTTAAGCTTCTGGCAATTGTACTTATCAGCTAACCATAGTGCACTAGCCACATTCTCCACATTAAGGTTCATAACCAAGGTGCGTGCACACATAAGCTTCAACCTCTCTAAACCATATTGATCCGCAGCTGCAAGTAGATGCTGGAAAACAGCATTGCTTTCAGCTCTACTGAAATCATCCATCACAGGCAAGGAATCGGTGTAAATGAAATGGAGGAGAGCCTTGAAAACCGCTGGTTCCACAGAGTTGATGGTTATGCGGCTCATCTTCTTCTCCTTCATGGGTTCGCCGAACTGCTTCCGGAAGACAGGTGACCGCGCAGCAAGCACCGCCCTGTGGGCAGCAAATGTTTCTTGTTGAACGTCGAAGGTCACATCTGCTGCGGACGTATCCTCCAACATCTTGCGAAAATGCTGTAGTGCGTTAAGGGGAGGCACATCAATTTCACACAATGGTTTGGTTTCACACCCTTAATTGGCCTAAGACAGTGATGACACATTCAATCACAAGGCAGTCATCTCGGACATACACTGAATCCTCCAACGCCTCCCTTCTTATACACCTCTCCTTACCCCAGGTAGCCTCTGCGAAGCTGTCAGACTTGAATCGAAACGGCTCCTCATCCAATTCAAAGAATACACTTGACAATAACGATTTGGGCTTTCCAGTGACTTGATCAATCAGTCTTATGTCGACGACCACTGGCGCCTGCCCATACTTGCTCATGAACTCAACAAAAACTGATATGTGTCCCTCACTGTCGTCGCCATAACCCTCTGGGTAGTACAAGATAGCCCAGTCGAATCCCCCAACCCTGAAGGTGCTGGAACGGATGAAACCATCAGCATTGACGTCCATGCCAACAATCCCGTGACTAAACTGACAGATCTTCAATCGGTGCGCGCCTTGCACCGCCTGATATGCGCAGGACGATATGGTGGTTGACGCCATTACTCTCTGCTTTGTGTGCTGTGGTGACCCTGCAACATTAGCACATTCGTGTATGTTAAATATATCTATCTACAAGAAATCAATCGCTCAATCGTACTAGATAGATCGAACTCATAAAGTTCCAGAGGAAAAGAGAAGATGCAATGCCTGATTCCAGTTCTAGGTGGAATCAAGAATGGATCCACATTTCACCCAATCACCAAAAAAAGAAACGATTCCTGTTCTAAGAGGAATCAAGAAAGCACACGCATTGGTTCCAATAATCCAAAGGATCCAAAAGAAGACGGCGAATGTCGGATTGAAGCAACCTAGACGGGGGGCTCCTTACCTTCAATGTTGCCGGCGGCGGACCTACAGCGTGTCGGCGGCAGGGGGGTGGTGCGTGGCGGCGGCCGTGCCTTTCGCTCTTCGCTATGGAGCAGAGGTGCCCAAACCCAGCACACGCGTAAACGGACCTGGCATGGCACGGCACGCGGAAGCCTGTTTATAAGCGGGCCGTGTCATCCTGACACGCGGGCCGAGCACGGCACATTAACTAAACGGGCCGGTCCAACACGGTACGGAATGTGTGCCGGCCTCCCCGTGCATGGGGAAGAAGCTTTCCCCGCGGAGAGCTCTTTTTTTTAGACAAACTGCAAAGCTTTATTATGAGGATGAAATCAAGATCGTTGGATTGGTCTAATCAAACATGGCGGCCAACCCCGAGAGATAAAGCATACTTTGCAAGTTTGTGAGCCCCGTGGAGAGCTCCTAAAGGGCGCCTTCAGCGCCCGTTTGGGGTACTGGCGCCTACACGCCCTCGAACCGGGCCGGCCCAAAGTCGCCTCGTTCGCATCTCCCGGGTAGATCGCCTCGTTCGCTGCTCGTGCACAGATCGCCTCGTTCCGTCGATTGCGGTTGATCGGTCGACAGTTAACCGGTCAACCGACCGTTGACTCTTGAAAAAAAGAAAATATCAAAAAATACGAAAAAACTAAAAATCTCGCAAATTCGAAAATGTTCATGAATTCTGAAAGAAAAGTTTACAAACTTAAAAAAAATAGTTCACGAATTTCTAAAAAATGTTCATCCATCAAGAAAAGTTCATCAATTTTAGAAAAAGTTCATCGAATTTGATAAAAAAGGTTCATCGGTTTGAAAAAAGTTGATTGGTTTTGAAAAGAAAGTATGCAAACTTCAAAAAAAGTTCACGAATTTAACAAGAAGTTCATCGAATTGGAAACAAAAGTTCACCGATTTTGAAAAAAGTTCATCGACTTCAAAAAAAAGTTCATCGAATTTTAAAAAAGTTCACCGATTTTGAAAAAAAGTTCACCGATTTCTAAAAAACGTTCATCCATTTAGAAAAAAAATCGTTCAGAAAATCCGGTGAACATTTTGAGTCGAATTAGAAAAAAAAGAAAAGAAGAAGAAGAAATAAAACGAAAAAAAAAGAACTGGCAAGAATAACAGAGGGAAGAAGTTACGCAGTATCACGGAAAGTTTAGTGGCTGGGGTGGTTAGTGCATTTTGTACTGAATCCCGGCGGCGCGGGTTCGAATCCCACCTGGTCGTTCCCCTTTTCGCGCTCCATAAAATTGAAATGGGCTGGCCCATCGTGGAGGCAGGGTATGCGCCTGTACCCATAAACCTATATCGCCCGCTACCGTATAGGATTTGCGTTCCCCACAATTATCAACTTTCATTTTGCATGCTACTATTTTCATTGGCTGAGATGTTAAATAGAATTTGCATGGTGCTCTTCAGGAATTAATGACACGGGAAAACAACGTAGTGGTTGGCTCTTCCAAATTTCCCAAGCGGGCCAAATAGAAGTAATTATTGACATTGATTTTTGTTTAATATTCTCCATTCAATCTCCACGCACCTAGGTTGTGATGCACCTCCTTATATGCCCTATGCACCTGGATGGACGGTGTACATGCCCATGTGCAGCCTAAGGGTTCTTGACAGATGACCAATGCTATCCTTAAGGCCTTGAGGGTGATATGTTGGAGGAGTGCATGGGTAAACGATGGTCCATGGGTCTATAAAAAGTTGAAAACTAGTCAAAAATGGGCATGTCCATGGCTCATGGTGAACCATGTCTTTTCATTCATTTATGAAGATGCATTGACTAGTTGGGGCAGAGATTGTATGACTTGCAAGAGACAAGTCAAGGGCTGACTTAGCCATCGATGGTTGTGAACTTGTGATTATTCTCAGATCACTGAACACACACAAATAAAAGTTGACTTAGCCATCGATGATTGTGATTATTCTCAGCTAACTGAACACACACAAACAAAACTGCCAAGCACTATTAAGAGCATCTACAGTCGGGCGTCCCAAACCTGCCTCAAACGCCCGGACGGATGGCCCGGTCATTGGCCAATCACGAAAATTCGACCCAGATGGACGCCTCAAACGGGCCTCAAAACGCCCGGGCTGGATGGCACCCCTCATATCCAGCCCAAATCTGGGGCGGATATGGGGGCGTCTGGGCGCGTCCGCCACGTCGGACCCGGCCCACATTAACCCACCCGATCCCACATATATTTCTCCCCATTTGCTCGCCGGATCAAACCTGATGTAGGGTAGAACCCTAGATGCCCAATCTTTCACGATTGGAGCAGATCCCACGAAGAACACGACGAACACGAGGGGAAACACAAGAGGATTCACTCAAACTAACAAGATTTGATTACACATGTGCTAGATCCTCGAAACACAAAGAGATACACAATCAACAAAGGACGATACAAGTAGAAAGTTCTTCGTGAGGAGGTCTTGAGGGGTCTTCCCGTGAGGGGTCTTGAATCCACTTGGGGGAATCTTCTCCGTAGAGGTCGTGAACACCGATGGAGAAGGTATCAAGTGGAGAGCAAAGCTTCTCAAATGAGCTACTACTTTGCTAACCCTAAAACGTAGGTAGAAAAAGAGTATTTATAGTCTAGGGGGTGAAAGGGTACATGGGCCTTGGAGTCACTACGCGCAGGCAAGGCCGGAAGTTCCGAGTGCCGGAGGTTCCGGGCCAAGGTCCGGGGAGAATACGGTCTAACCAGAGAGTTGGCATGGTGGGAGCTGGGCTGGTGTCCGGGGGCTGGAAGGTCCGGGCAGGACGGAGGTTCCGGGCCAGGTTCCAGGCTGGTTCAGGACTAACTAGAGAGTTGGCACGCCCGGGCTCGTTTGGGTCGTCGAAGGCCGGAAGTTCCATGGCGGCCGGAGGTTCCGGGCTCTGGCCAGAAGTTCCGGGCTGAACATAGAGTTAACGCCTGTCCCTTCTTCCTCAGCTCTCGGCTCCATGGCTTGTGCGTTGTACCTGATTACACATAGTGTTTCTGACTTAGGTAGCAGCCATGTCTCACTCGAGTGTAAGGGAAACTCAAGTAGGAGAGATGTCACCTCGGATTGAATAGCACGTGCTCGAGCTCTTGTCATGGGTCCACTTGGAGCTTGGGTAGTTGAGGTACTGTGCATGGGGATGACCGTGGGATTCTCCGCATCATCTCCCCCCCCCCCCCGCGGGAAAGATCCGACCTTGGATCAAAATCCTCATCACCATGGTACGGGAACAGATCTTTGACGTTGAAGATGTCGCTCAAGGAGTACTTGTCACATGGTAAGTCGATCTTTTATGCAGTGTTGTTGTAGCGCTCAAGCACCATGAAGGGTCCATCGGATCGAGATAGAAGCTTGGACTTGTGTTCGTTGGGGAAGCGGTCCTTGCGAAGGTGTAGCCACACAAGATCTCCAATATTGAATATCATGTGTTGCTTGTTGATGTTGAGGTTGGTCATGAATCGTTGTACTTGGCGCTCGATGGTGTGCCTTGTATCTTCATGCATCTTTTTGAGGTAGTTCACTCATACACTCGCGTCCATGTTGATGTGCTCTTGGAGTGGTAGGGATAGAATGTCCAAAGGGGACAACGGCTTGAAACCGTAGACGATCTCGAAGGGGGACTTTCCAGTAGTAGAGTGTCTTGCGCGATTGTAGGCGTACTTGAAGGAAATATGCCCTAGAGGCAATAATAAAGTTATTATTTATTTCCTTATTTCATGATAAATGTTTATTATTCATGCTAGAATTGTATTAAACGGAAACATAATACATGTGTGAATACATAGACAAACATAGTGTCACTAGTATGCCTCTACTTGACTAGCTCGTTAATCAAAGATGGTTAAGTTTCCTAACCATAGACATGAGTTGTCATTTGATTAACGGGATCACATCATTAGGAGAATGATGTGATTGACTTGACCCATTCCGTTAGCCTTAGCACTTGATCGTTTAGTATGTTGCTATTGATTTCTTCATGACTTATACATGTTCCTATGACTATGAGATTATGCAACTCCTGCTTATCGGAGGAACACTTTATGTGCTACCAAACGCGTCACAACGAATCGGGTGATTATAAAGGTGCTCTCTGTGTGTCTCCGAAGGTACATGTTGGGTTGGCGTATTTCAAGATTAGGTTTTGTCACTCCGATTGTCGGAGAGGTATCTTTGGGCCCTCTCGGTAATGCACATCACTATAAGCCTTGCAAGCAATGTGGCCAATGAGTTGGTTACGGAATGATGCATTACGGAACGAGTAAAGAGACTTGCCAGTAACGAGATTGAACTAGGTATTGGATACCGACGATCGAATCTTGGGCAAGTAACATACCGATGACAAAGGGAACAAGCATTATGTTGTTATGCGGTTTGACCGATAAAGATCTTCGTAGAATATGTAGGAGCCAATATGAGCATCCAGGTTCCACTCTTGGTTATTAACCGGAAACAGTTCTAGGTCATGTCTACATAGTTCTCGAACCCGTAGGGTCCGCACACTTAACTTTACGATGACCGTTTTATTATGAGTTTATAAGTTTTGATGTACCGAAGGTTGTTCGGAGTCCCGGATATGATCACGGACATGACGAGGAGTCTCGAAATGGTCGAGACATAAAGGTTGATATATTGGACGACTATATTCGGACACCGGAAGTGTTCCGGGTGATTTCGGGTATTTTTCGGAGTACCGGAGAGTTACGGGAATTCGCCGGGAGAAGTATTGGGCCTTATTGGGCCATACGGGAAAGAGAGAGGGGCTGCCTAGGGCAGGCCGCGCCCTCCCAAGGCCTAGTCCGAATTGGACTAGGGGGAGGGGCTGCGCCCCCTCCTTCCTTCCCTTCTCTCTTCCCTTTCCTTCTCTCCTACTCCTACTACATGGAAGGGCTCCTAGTTCTACTAGGAAAGGGAAATCCTACTCCCACTGGGAGTAGGACTCCCCTAGGGAGCACCATAGAGAGGGCCGACCCTCCCCCTCCTCCACTCCTTTATATACGGGGGCAGGGCACCCCATAGACACACAAGTTGATCTTCGTGATCGTTCCTTAGCCGTGTGCGGTGCTCCCCTCCACCATATTCCACCTCGGTCATATCGTTGTGGTGCTTAGGCGAAGCCCTGCGTCGGTAGAACATCATCATCGCCACCACGCCCGTCGTCCGATTTAAACTCATCCCGACACCCTGCCGGATCGGAGTCCGGGATCGTCATCGAGCTGAACGTGTGCTGAACTCGGAGGTGCCGTACGTTCGGTACTTGGATCGGTCGGATCGTGAAGACGTACGACTACATCAACTGCGTTTTCATAACGCTTCCGCTTACGGTCTACGAGGGTACGTCGACAACACTCTCCCCTCTCGTTGCTATGCATCACCATGATCTTGCGTGTGCTTAGGAAAGTTTTTGAAATTACTACGTTCCCCAACAGGGAGAAGGGTTTCCCCTCTGGTCCTTGGCCTCCATGGCGTGGGAGGGGCGAGAGCCCCTCCGAGATTGGATCTATCTCTCTGTCTCTCTCTGTTTCTGTGTTCTGTTCCGCTGCCCTTTCACCGTTTGTTTTATATCCGAAGATCCGTAACTCCGATTGGACTGAAACCTTCGCCCAGATCTTTTTCCAAAAATTAGCTTTCTTGCGGCCAAAGTAGAGCATCAACCGCCTTATGAGGGGCCCATGAGGTGGGGGCGCGCCTGCCTAGAGTGGTCAAGGGCCCCACCCTCGTGGCCACCTCGGGCACCGTCTCGCGTTGATTTTCTTCCCAAAAATCACAAATATTCCAAACTAATTCTCCGTCCGTTTTTATCCCGTTTGGACTCCGTTTTATACGGATATTCTACGAAACCAAAAACATGCAACAGACAGGAACTGGCACTGGATCAATATGTTAGTCCCAAAAATAGTATAAAAAGTTGCCAAAAAGTATATGAAAGTTGAATAATATTGGCATGGAACAAAAAAATTATAGATACGACGGAGACGTATCAGGAGCCAATATGAGCATCGAGGTTCCGCTATTGTTTATTGGCCGGAGACGTGTCTTGGTCATGCCTACATAGTTCTCGAACCCATAGGGTCCGCACGCTTAAAGTTACGACGACAGTTATATTATGAGTTTATATGTTTTGATGTACCGAAAGTAGTTCGGAGTCCCGGATGTGATCACGGACATGACGAGGAGTCTCGAAATGGTTGAGACATGAAGATTGATATATTAGACGACTATATTCGTGTGACGCCCCCGATTTAATCGTACACTAATCATGCACGCAAACGTGTATGATCAAGATCAGGGACTCACTGGAAGATATCACAACACAACTCTAAAACATAAATAAGTCATACAAGCATCATAATACAAGCCGAGGCCTCGAGGGCTCGAATACAAGTGCTTTCGATCATAGACGCAGTCGTGAAGCAACAATATCTCGAGTATGCACATAAGTTAAACAAGTTTTCCTTAAGAAGGCTAGCACAAACTAGGATAAAGATCGAAAGAGGCGCAGGCCTCCTGCTCGATCCTCCTAAACTACTCTGGTCGCCGCCGCCGGGCTGCACGTAGTAGTAGGCACCTCCGGGTAGTAGTCGTCATCGACGGTGGTGTTCGCTCTGGCTCCATCGTCTGGTCGCAGCAATCGAGTAGAGATATGGGGAAAGGGGGGACCAAGGCAACCGTGAGTACTCATCCAAAGTACTCGCAATCAACGAGCTACACTACATATGCATGGATATAAGTGTAAAGGGCCATATCAGTGGACTCGTGAGAATGCCGAATAAGAGGGGATAGCTAATCCGCCGAAGACTACGCTCGGCAGCCTCCATTGCAACTTGTAGTAGAGAGTAGGCGAAGTCCTCCAAGTAGCATCACATAGCATAATCCTACCCGGCGATCCCCTCCTCAACGCCCTGAGAGAGAGCGACCACCGGGTTGTATCTGGCACTTGGAAGGGTGTGTTTTATTAAGTATCCGGTTCTAGTTGTCATAAGGTCAAGGTACAACTCCAAGTCGTCACATTACCGAAGATCACGGCTATTCGAATAGATTAACTTCCCTGCAGGGTGCATCACATAACCCAACACGCTTGATCCCATTTGGCGGACACACTTTTCGGGTCATGCCCGGCCATGGAAGATCAACACGCCGCAGCCCACCTAGGCACAACAGAGAGGCCAAGACGCCGATCTAAACCTAAGCGCCAGGGTCCGGGCCCATCGCCCATAGCACACCAAGACGCGTCTGTGACGCTGCCGAAAGCAGAACTAGCCCCTTAATACAATAGCGGGCTTACGTTCCATCCGGGCGGCCATACTCGATCGGGCCAACAAGGCGTCCGCGAAGGCTTCGGGCCGATACCACGACGCCGGGATACCCATAACTACTCCTCCAGCGTAGATGGTTAGTGCGTATAGACCAAATGGCGGACTCGGATCAAATACCGGATCTCGTTAAGCGTGTTAAAGTATCCGCGAACGCCGACCGAGGCCAGCCCACCTCTCACCCAGTAGTCTCAACCTACCCCTGTCGCCCGCCACAAAGATCCACTCATGGGCGCCTCCTACGAGCCGAATTCGTCTTTAGTCACCACATGTATCATGTATAAGTATAAGTATATACCCGTGATCACCTCCCGAGTGATCACGACCCGATAGTATAGCACAGAAGACGGACAATAATGTAGGGCCACAGATGGAATACTAGCATCCTATACTAACCATGTAGGATTGCAGGTAAAGGTAACAACAGTAGTAGCAAGGACAGGCTATGCATCAGGATAGGAATAACTAAAGCAGTAACATGCTACACTACTCTAATGCAAGCAGTATAGAGGAGAGTAGGCAATATCTGGTGATCAAGGGGGGGGGCTTGCCTGGTTGCTCTGGCAAGAAGGGGTCGTCAACACCGTAGTCGAACTGGGCAGCAGCAGCGGCGTCGGTTTCGTAGTCTACCGGAGAGAAGAGGGGGAGGAAACAATGAATACAATGCAAAAAGATGCGTAACGATGCATGTCAAAGCAAACAGCGGTGTTAGGTGTGCCCTAACGCGGTAGGAGGAGATACCGACGAAAGGGGGATAAATCCGGGAAAGTATCCCCGGTGTTTCGCATTTTCGGACAGATGAAACAGAGGGGGAAAGTTGCGTGTTTGCTATGCTAGGGATGTGTGGTGGTCGAACAGGCTGCGTATCCGGATTCGTCTCGTCGTTCTGATCAACTTTCATGTAGAAAACTTTTTCATCCGAGCTACGGCTTAATTTATATGAATTTTCAAAGATTAAAACATTTTCTGGAATTAGTATTATTATAAATTCATTATGACATCAGCATGATGTCAGGGTGAGGTAAGCAGTCAACTGACCCGCTGACTGGTCAAACTGACCAGTTGGTCCCACTTGTCATAGACAGAGGGGCAGACAGAGGTTTATTTTAATTAAACAGAGTTAATTAATAGATGGGCCCCACATGTCAGTGACCCATTAAACTAACTAATTAAGTTCATTTACAAAATCATTTTAATTAGCTTAATTACGGTGGGACCCGCATGTCGCTGCACTGGCTGCCACCAGCTGACCGAGTCAACCCAAATAATCGGGCCCATGGGGCCGTTAGCCGACCGGGGTGGCCCTGTGTCGGCCACGTCGGATGCCAAAGGTCTTGAGTTGGCTTCGGCGAGCCAAAACACGGCGGAGGGCGCCGCGAGCCTCGGATTTCGCCACGGTGGCCCAAAGCAGGTGTGGCTACTCCTGCTCGAAAAGCTAACGACGCCGCATGGAGCTACGGGTTGGTCTCGGGATGGCCGGAACCACGCCGGGCGAGCAGCGGAGGCGACTTCAGTCTGGTGGATGTCGGTGACGGCGGAGCAGCGTGCTCTGGAGCAAAAGAAGAGGCTAGGCAGGCTCTACGGCGCTGGCGAAGCTAAACAGCACCGAGCGGGACCATTTGGTCGCGGAAGCTCGTCGGCGATGAGCTCCAGCAGTGATGGGCTCGGGCACGCATCTGGCGGCGACTCTGAGCACTTTGGGGCGAGGAGAAGAGAGCGGAGAGGAAGGAGAGCTCACCGTGGAGCACACAAGGAGGCTCGGTGGCGGTTTAGGAGTTCTGGGCGGCGCCGAGACGAAGAAGATCGACGGCAGCCGGAGATGGGGACGAAGGGATCCGATCTTGCAGCGCCCGAAGCTCCACCGAGGCCACCAGACGAAGGAGTCAACTCGCGGAGCTTCACCGACAGCGTCGTGAGCGCGGGGCCGCCGGTGGTCGCGACAACGACGGCGGACGGCGGTGATGGCGCTCGGGCGTCGATGGGGAACGAGGGGGAGAGGAAGAGGCGGAGTGGGCGAGGGAAGTGAGCGGGCGAGTGCGGGAGAAATATGTAGGGGGCGGCCTCGGTGGAGGCCTTATCCTCATCGCCCTCGACCAGGCGAGGTGGTGGCGCTGACCTTTGTCATGATCTTGATCGGAGGAGCAATCAAGGGAAGGCGACTCGGTGGGTTGGGTGACTAGCCGGGCCGGGTGGGTGCATGGGCCGCCCGTTCGGACGGCTGAGGCCACCGGGCCACTTGGCCCAGCAGGGGGGCTTTCTCTTTGTTTTTGTTAGTTTAGTTTTTCTCTTCAGTATTTTCTTTTCTTTTATTTATTTACTTTTCTGTTTTAAATCATTTTAAATTATTTAGGCCTTTTATAAAAATGTGTTTAGTACACCATATTTATCTATGTAATGTTTAGTACAAACCGAACATTTTTATTTTAATGTTTGAATATTTTTATTATTTACCAAACTTTGAATTTGAATTTTGGACCGGTTTTGATCTAACAATAGATTAGCAAAGAAGAACTGTGGTGACGTGGGCACCATTAGCGTGGGATCACTGTAGAGCTTAATTATCCGGGCGTCACAATTCTCCTCCACTACAAGAAATCTCGTCCGAGATTTAGGAAGCGAGAGTAAGGGGAAGGGAATTGGTTACGAAATTCTAACGGGTCTTCTCGGCGTTGGTTGCTCTTCTCTCAAGAAGTTAATCCCTTTCGTTGATGTCTTCATTTCTCTGCTTCGGTCATCATGATGAAGTAGGCATCCTTGCTTCGGGAACTCCATCGTACTTATGAAATGATATGGGTGTATTTCGGAAGAACGGGCCGCTACATTGTTGCTTATCTAGTAGATAACATCAAGGAAGGTGGCGGAAAGTAACTCTCAATTTGAAACTTAAGACATTATCGAGAGCAAAGTAAGAAGGTGCAAAATAGGAGTTCCAAGTGCATAGGCAATCGTTCGTCGCCTGAAACGACTTGTGAAAAGGGATTCAAATCAATGGAATAAGTATTGCGTCTGATACCAGAATAGATCACAAGGTAGTTGGCTCGTGAATTACATATGAAGTCAAGCGCGAGGAATATCTTTGGCAACATGGTGTACAGGAGAGTCAGGTTTCGATCGTGTGGAACTGTGGGTTATGGGCCCACCATGTGGGTTAAAAGTAGGAAGGGTGGTGACGTCTTGCACGATCATGTAAGCAAGGCATGCCGGAGGATAGCCTGTCAGTTATGTCGGCAACAACATCGGTACCAAGGGCGAGGGACGAAGAGAACCATTTTCCTGCTCGTTGAACGAGGCGGACCAATAGGCAAAGTTCTCGTCCATCGGTGGTTACCGAAATGTCATCAACAATGGTAACAGGGTCTTGCTGACAGAGTTGTACACCGAGGTGTTTACACAAGCAGGAGAATATTACTGCTTAGATCATATAGGTCACAAGAAACGTTAAACCAACCAATGGAAGGAAAATACGATTATCAGTTTAAACAAAACAATGGAAAGGGAAAATGTGTTTAAACACATATTTCAGGGGTATATCCTTCCCAAGGACAAACAGAGCATGATATCCATGACAGGATATAATGTAGAAAACCCTTTAGGTAAGGGAGAGGAAGTTCATGACATTACCCATACAACGGTGTTTGGATAATTGATAAAGAGAATTTAGCATTGTGCTTCAAATTCTCTTATTGAAAATCGGAGTACCACAGACATGCTTCGAGATAGCATTAACATGGTCATTGGGTAAAGATTAGACTTTGGATGAACAAGGATCCATCGGGAACAACTTATATATTAAGTCTTACAATTTCCTCATGGAAGAATAGATAACCTTGCTAAAAGAAAACTATAACAATAGGTACTCCGGCCAGGTGTGCTAGGCATGCCATCACCTTACCGGGTCATAAAAGTCCAGTGTTATAACTCTTGGAAAAATGTTACAACCATCATATCTGACCGAGATTCAGATCTGATCGGTGTTAGGATACCTCAGACTCAGGATGCCTGAGAAGAAAAGGTGCAAAACAGATTAACGAGACGACATTGTAAGATTCTCGGGAAATTTACTACGGAAGCGAGTTCCGAAACAAAAGCTCATCATTAAACCAACGAAGGGATAAGGTGGTAGTTGATGAACTCAGCGACTATTCATCGAGACTTCCAAAAGATGGGTTTCCATAATTATGTGAACAAGGAGATAACATTAGTCAGATCAAATGATATAATGATGTATGCTCGAGAAAAACATACACAGTTAAACATTGGTTGAAAGGTGCACCCAAAATATGGGCTTAAGTAGCACGATCAATGTTAGAATGGTGGTTCGATAATCAATGGTCTAAGGATGAAATATCGACCATTAACGTCGAAGCAATAGGGTTGCTAGCAGTTTTGAAGTCGCACATCATAGTTCGATTGTCGGTTTTCCGGTCAGAAATAACACGGGGACCAAGGAATGAACGGAGATGGCAAGAAGTATTATTATATCAAGAATTCTTAAGAGGTGGTGAAATTCTCACCACATTTTTGACAAAAGAGATGGTAATACTTCCAAGGTAAAGAAGAACAAATGCTGGGTAGCAAGGATCTCGTGTATAACACAAAAACACGAACAAGTTTGTGTTGAACGGAAGGCAATAAAGTGGTCGGTGATAATACAAATCATCGAGGGAAAGAATGGTATTTCTCATCAAGAATTCGACTGATATTCTTTAAGGAGTCAAAATTTTGATGATGATTACGATAAATTTTGTCGAGAGATTTCATGAGGATGTAATCGATCAGCATTTACATCAAGTCAAAGGAATGATGAAGCAAGAGGTTATTGGAACCACGCTATTCTGACACAAACTCGAACTCAAGCTTGTTGTTTAAGGTGAAAGGGTATGACGAGGAAAATCGACGTAAGCTTAGCTATCATCGCAAATTGGTGCTCCGAGAATAAGGACCAGGTAGCACAGTTAGAATCATCACGACCATGATATAGCCAAACAGGCTAGGAATGGCGTGATCGGGTACAAACTCGTACTTATAGAAGCTTACTGAAGAGTTGTTGAACCGTAGTGCGGACTCGGTTCAGTTATCGGTGTCTTTGAGTGTTTAATAACTTTCGAGCCCGTGTAAAATTGGAATCGGTGGGAAGGTAGCACTTGATGAAGAACACATAAGAAGTTATGTAGTTCCATGATAATCTCGAGATACCAGGGGGGTAATACTCGACACAAGATCAAAGTAAAGGTTGGACTGGTGTATTGATCCATAGAAGACAATTGTTTTAACTTGTCCGAGAAATGGAATCGAAGAAGAACAATCATGGTTGGAACCACGGTTGCAAGGGATCAATTCACAGATACCATATGTTAGTTATCAAGGAAATAGTTATTATTACAAGAAGCTTCCATGATAGGATATACATCGCGTCCATGGGCATGAATACAAAGTTCAAGGTCGACTCCCACTTCCTCAATGCATAATCTTCCATTCACCTCTCGTATTTGAAGATGACATTAGTTGTTGAAAGTTTTACGGTGCAATACCAGATAAGTATGACTCGTGAAATCTTTCGGGTTCACACCGATGAGGGAAGGCGTTGGTTCAATCCCATCGGGCTTCTTCTTAACATATACCATAAGCTTCAAGAGTAAATATCACCAGCTCAAAAGTAGAGCATGGTTGACAAAAGGAAAGGATACAATTTAACAAAGGCATTATGTATCGGAGAAGGACTCACAAGGTGATTAATTATTAAGGACACTGTCGGATATAATAATCCAACAGTGGATATGGCGATCCACAGTGGAGTTGAGGTGAGTACCGATACCCAATCAGAGGAAGAAAGAATGCAAATGCAACAGGTTATGGATTCATCTGAATAATTCAAAGCTTAAATGCAAAGGAATTATGATTTCCAAAACAAGGGATCGAAGCGTACGCTCGATCAAGGATGGATCACTTGAATATACCAGAGGCACAATCGACGGCAGATAGTTTGGTCGAGAACCAGCTCATGTTCAAAATGACGCCCGAGCCGGAAAGATAATCCTAGGACTCGATCGATGATTGTGAACATTCACGGCGTATTGAATCAACGGACTCAAAAATGATGGTGACAAAGGATGCCAATATGATTACTATACTTATGGGATTAATCATAATGAAAGCAAACAAGAAATTCCAGAGCAATAGGTTGCTGAGGATTTTCGGAATATCGAATGGTATTTCGAAGACTTTTGTGTAACACATGAACAACTGGGGGATGAGCGGATACTCGATAAGTGCGAGAATTAACCGTAGGGGTATTCAGGTGACAAAGAACAGCAAGGCAGTAAGCTCAAAGGATTATCAAACAACGACGAGTGTTTCGGGGTATCTTGTAATAACAAGACCAGCGGGATGAATGTAAGAATAACAACTGCAAGTAGTTATCCATAAGGGTTTACGGTGGAAGGGGAATTGCAAACGCGACGAACACAAGTTCTCGAGTTAACAGCGGAGAGCATCTTCAGGGTCTTCTGGTGCAGCAGACAATCATCAGTAATAAGGGGCTCTCCGGGTGAAAGTGATAACGAGATCCTAATGTTAGATTTAGTAAAATTCATTTAACCCGAATAGAGGAGAGATCAGAGTCCCAGAGTAAAGGTCAAGGAGTAAAAGATCCTAATACCACCCAATGGCGACGTGGGCCCGTAAGCCACACAGCCATGTTAGTAAAAGTTTTTCAACGACTAGACTCGACTTCGGCCAAGGAGTTGGAAAGGGGGATTCCTACAGGCAGTCGGCTCTGATACCAACTTGTGACGCCCCCGATTTAATCGTACACTAATCATGCATGCAAACGTGTACGATCAAGATCAGGGACTCATGGGAAGATATCCCAACACAACTCTAAAACATAAATAAGTCATACAAGCATCATAATACAAGCCAGGGGCCTCGAGGGCTCGAATACAAGTGCTCGATCATAGACGAGTCAGCGGAAGCAACAATATCTCAGTACAGACATAAGTTAAACAAGTTTGCCTTAAGAAGGCTAGCACAAACTAGGATACAGATCGAAGAGGCGCATGCCTCCCGCCTGGATCCTCCTAAACTACTCTCGGTCGCCGCTGGCCGGGCTGCACGTAGTAGTAGGCACCTCCGGGTAGTAGTCGCCATCGACGGTGGCGTCGCTCACAGGCTCCATCGTGCAGTCGCAAAGAATCGAGTAGAGATAGGGGAAAGGGGGAACAAGGCAACCGTGAGTACTCATCCAAAGTACTCACAAGCAAGGAGCTACACTACATATGCATGGATATATGTGTAAAGGGCCATACCGGTGGACTGAACTGTAGAATGCCAGAATAAGAGGGGGATAGCTAATCCTGTCGAAGACTACGCTTCGCCACCTCCGCCTTGCGACCTTGTAGCAGAGTAGACTCAAGTCCTCCAAGTAGCATCGCATAGCATAATCCTACCCGGCGATCCCTCCTCAATGCCCCGAGAGAGAGCGACCACCGGGTTGTATCCGCACTTGGAAGGGTGTGTTTTATTAAGTATCCGGTTCTAGTTGTCATAAGGTCAAGGTACAACTCCAAGTCGTCACATTATCAAGATCACGGCTATTCGAATAGATTAACTTCCCTGCAGGGTGCACCACATAACCCAACACGCTTGATCCCATTTGGTCGGACACACTTTTACGGGTCATGACCGACGCGGAAGATCAACACGCCGCATCCCCACCTAGGCACAACAGAGAGGCCAAGACGCCGGTCTAAACCTAAGCGACAGGGTCTGGGCCCATAGCCCATAGCACACCTGCACGCTATGACGCGGGCCGAAAGCGTAATCTAGCCCCTTAATACAAGAAGCAGGCTTACGTTCCAATCCGGTGGCGTGCCACTCGATCGCTGGCGTCCACGAAGGCTTTGGCTGATACCACGACGCCGATACCCATAACTACTCCAGCGTAGATGGTTAGTGCGTATAGACCAAATGGCGGACTCGGATCAAATACCCAGATCTCGTTAAACGTGTTAAGTATCCGCGAACGCCGATCAGGCCAGCCCACCTCTCACCTGTGTAGTCTCAACCTGCCTGCCGCCTCCGCCACAAAGATCCACTCATGGGCGCCCCACGAGCTGACCGTCTTTTAGTCACCACATGTATCATGTATAAGTATAAGTATATACCCGTGATCACCTCCCGAGTGATCACGGCCCGATAGTATAGCACAGCAGACGGACAAGAATGTAGGGCCACAGATGGAATACTAGCATCCTATACTAAGCAGGTAGGATTGCAGGTAAAGGTAACAACAGTAGTAGCAAGGACAGGCTATGCATGAGGATAGGAATAACGAAAGCAGTAACATGCTACACTACTCTAATGCAAGCAGCATAGAGGAGAGTAGGCGATATCTGGTGATCAAGGGGGGGGGGGCTTGCCTGGTTGCTCTGGCAAGAAGGGGTCGTCAACACCGTAGTCGAATTGGGCAGCAGCAGTGGCGTCGGTCTCGTAGTCTACCGGAGAGAAGAGGGGGAAGAAACAATGAATACAATGCAAAAAGATGCGTAACGATGCATGTCAAAGCAAGCAGCGGTGTTAGGTGTGCCCTAACGCGGTAGGAGGAGATACCGACGAAAGGGGGAAACATCTGGGAAAGTATCCCCGGTGTTTTGCATTTTCGGACAGATGAAACAGAGGGGGAAAGTTGCATGTTTGCTATGCTAGGGATGTGTGGTGGTCGAACGGGCTGCGTATCCGGATTCATCTCGTCGTTCTGATCAACTTTCATGTAGAAAACTTTTTCATCCGAGCTACGGTTTAATTTATATGAATTTTCAATGATTAAAACATTTTCTGGAATTAATATTATTATAAATTCATTATGACATCAGCATGATGTCGTGGTGAGGTAAGCAAATAATCGACTTACCGACCGGGTCAAATCGACCGCTTGGTCCCACTTGTCATAGACAGAGGCGTACAGAGGTTTATTTTAATTAAACAGAGTTAATTAATGATGGGCCCCACATGTCGGTGACCCATTAAACTAACTAATTAAGTTCATTTACAAAATCATTTTAATTAGTTTAATTACGGCGGTGGGACCCGCATGTAAGAGCCACTGGGCTGCCTGATCAGCTGATTGGTCGAGTCAACCCAGTCAACTAGGGCCCGTGGGGCCCGTTGGAGCTTGTTTCCCCAGGGTGGCCCTGTGTCGGCCACGTCGGATGCCAGTGCCGGAGTTGGCTTCGGCGAGCCAAAACACGGCGGAGGGCGCCGGCGAGCCTCGGGATTTCGCCACGGTGGCCCAAAACGGGTGCGGCTACTCCCATTCGAAAGCTAACGACGTCGCGCGTCGCATGGAGCTACGGGTTGGTCTCGGGGATGACCGGAACCACGCCGGCGAGCAGCGGAGGCGGCGACTCGTATGGGTGGATGTCGGAGACAATGGAGCAAAGATGCTACTGAGCAAAAGAAGAGGCTAGGCAGGCTCTACGTGCGCTGGCGAGCTAAACGGGCACCGAGCGGGACCATTTGGTCGCCGGAAGCTCGTCGGCGGGCGAGCTCCCTCGGTGATGGGGTCGGGCACGTGACGAGGCGGCGATTACGAGCACGCGAAGCGAGGAGAATAGAGCGGAGAGGAAGGAGAGCTCACCGTGGAGCACACAAGGAGGCTCGGTGGCGGTTTAGGAGCTGCAGGGGCGGCGCCGGAGACGAAGAAGATCGACGCTTGCTGGAGATGGGGACGAAAGGGATCCGATGTCAGCGCCCGAGCTCAGTGAGGCCACCAGACGAAGGAGTCGACCTGGCGGAGCTCACCGTGGTCAGCGGGCGGGGTCAGTGGTACGCGACAACGACGGAGGACGGCGGTGATGGCGCTCGGGCGTCGATGGGGAACAAGGGGGAGAGGAAGAGGCGGAGTGGGCGAGGGAAGTGAGCGGGCGAGTGCGGGAGAAATATATCGGGGGCGGCCTCGGTGGAGGCCTTATCCTCGTCGCCCTCGACGGCGAGGTGGTGCGGATGAAAGCAACCTTTGTCAAAGTCTTGATCGGAGGAGCGATGAAGGGGAAGGCGACTCAGTGGGTTGGGTGGTTCGGCTAGGCCGGGTGGGTGCATGGGCCGGCCCGTTCGGACGGTTGAGGCCAGTGGGCCACTTGGCCCAGGCCAGGGGGCTTTCTCTTTGTTTTTTTGTTAGTTTAGTTTTTCTCTTCGTATTTTCTTTTCTTTTATTTATTTACTTTTCTGTTTTAAATCATTTTAAATTATTTAGGCCTTTTATAAAAATGTGTTGACTACACCATATTTATCTATGTAATGTTTAGTACAACCCGAACATTTTTATTTTAATGTTTGAATATTTTCATTATTTACCAAACTTTGAATTTGAATTTTGGACCGGTTTTGATCTAACAATAGATTAGCAGCAGTAACCGTGGTGACGTGGCACCATTAGCGTGGGATCACTGTAGATTAATTATCCGGGCGTCACAATTCGGACACCGGAATGGTTCCGGGGGTTATCGGATATACACCGGAGTACCGGGGGGTTACCCGAACCCCCCCCCCCCCCCCCCCGAGGTTATTGGGCCTCATGGGCTGTAGCAACCCGACCAGAATGGATCAAGTCTCTGTGCTTAAGTGTCATCCCTGGATCGGTATGCTGACACACACACGATTTCGAGGATTTATAATGAGGTAAATCACATGTATAAAATAACGTAAATACTATTACCTCAATCCAAATAGCGGATGTAACAAGGTTGTGGATTCCCATCAACACCAACGGCAAAGTTGAGTGTAGAAATTGTAACCCTAACGTATCACTTACTCGTCGTAAGAAATCCTGCAACATGAGACGTTGCAGCCACAAAGGCTCAACACATTGAATGTACTGACAAATTCACACCATAGAGCAATGATGAATAATGGCTATCTCTACATGCATATTTGGCTGGTAGAGGCTCTATGGTTACAATGTTTTTGCGAAAAGCCAATTTTTCCCTACAACAAAGGAATAGATTTTAATTTAACTATCATGGTGGTTGAAACATCATTGAGAAGGTATAACCCCAACTCAATCCCAATTAAAGTAGTTAACATCCCAACAATATTAATTAAGAGTGATGAGATACATATGACAACTCAAGTACTAGATACTCAAAATTGTCCATAACCGGGACACGGCTAACCATGATTAGATTGTACACTCTGCAGAGGTTTGCGCACTTTTCCCCACAAGACTCGATCGCCTCCGTTGGATTTCTCGCCTTGCATGGTGTTTGAGAAACGGATGACCGAGACACGATCTTTCGTAAACATTAACTCTCTACTCCGGGTAGACCATACCAAACCTACAAAACCCACTACATGCTGATCTACCTCTTCAAGAGCTTCACGTAACTAACTCAACTATGCTAGAGCCCATAATAGCTTTTGGCTGCACACGGAAGTTTCTAGCATGAATCATCTCAGTTCCCTTTGAGCCTGGGTGGCGGTCCATAGGAAGATCACACGGGTACCCCGGATTTCAAAAAAACAGGCAACACTGGGTTCCCCAGGTGCCTCAATCCACCCAGATGTTAATTTAAGTTGCCACCTTAAGTTGAACCATTAATTAACAATCTCACATCTGTCATGGATTCACTCAAACCCAACCACGTCTATGAGCATACCATAACAATATAAGCAACGCGTAGAAGTAACTCCCAAGGGTTTGAATGTAACAGGGCAATAGGTTCTACCTCAACTACTACTTCCCAACCCACAAATTAATGATATCCTAATCATGCAATGTTTGAGGATTGAAACTAATGCATAAAAACTGGGTATGAAAGGGATATGATCAAAGTGTGAACTTGCCTGCAATGTTGATGAAGATGATTCGCACTCAACACACTTGATAGATCTACTCGTCACACTCCGGTCAATCTATCGTAAGCAAGCAATAGTAACCACACATAAGCAATCACTCAAAAGATCGGAAAGAACGAAGAAAACAATTCGAAAAACATCAAAACCAAGCAAATAACTCTTGCAACATAAAACAATTTCTAACAGTACCAAAATTATATGAATTTGGCCTTATCAGAAAGTTTAGGTCAAGATCGTCGATTTGCAAAAAGAATCAACTCAAACGGAGTTATAAAACTCAAGTTATGATCAAACAAAGTTCAAATTCAAATCTGATCTAATTCAAATTTTAAACTTTCAAAAACATGTTTGAGTTAGATTAGTGGATAGAGGAGATCATAACGAAGAAGTGGGCGTTGGTTTCATCTAATTCCGACTAACGAGCAAAGAGCTATGAGCGTTTGAAGAACATGGGCTAAATTGTAAATAAAATATCTACAAAGAAGTCCCTGAGTAAAACTAACAGAAAAAGAAAAAGTCTAAATAACGAACGTTCGTTACCGAACACTAACGAACGAAAACGTTCGCCGAAACTAACTAAACAGAAAACATTCGCTACTTAACTAACTGTATAAAAAAACGCGTTTTGAACAAAAACCGAAACCCTAAGGAAAAACCGGGGAACCGGGGCGGTTCATTACCGGACCGGGAAAACCGGCGAGTTGAGCGGCGGTTCCGGCGGTTCCGGCGACGGCGGTCTCCGGGCGAAGCGGGCGAGGCGATGACTTGATCGGCGGCGGCCCGGTCGACGGGCGATGGTGGAGACGGCGTAAGCTGGCGCATGGGCGACGGAGTTTGGTGGTGGCGGCTTGACCGAGGCGAAGGCGCGCAAGTGTCGATCTGCGGGCGGCGCGGGCGAGGAGAGGAGGACGGGCCCGGGCGGCGCCTTTATAGCGGGAGAGGAGGCGCGTGACGAGGGGAAGACGGTGGCAGTGTCGGCGCTCGGTTGCGGAGCCGGAACGGCGCGCGGCGGCAGATCTCGTCGGACTCGCAACTCCGGCGAGGTCTTGCGCGGGCGGCGGCGATAGCTCGGGAAGGAGAGGAACGGGGCCCGGGGCCTCGGGTATTTAAAGGAGGGCCGGTGGGCTTGGAGGAGGAAAGGGAGGCGGCGGTGGAGGAGGTGAGCACGCGGCGGCGATGCGTCTTGGCGCTGTCGGGAGTCGGGACGAAAGGCGGTGGCTACTGGGCCGCCCAAGAGGTGGAGAGAAAGTTTTTTTTAAAACATTTATTTCTACAGAAGAAGAACTAAAACTAAATAAACTAAAATATACTATAGGCATATAATATATCAAAATCTTCAGAAAAAGATTTTCTACGACTTGGACATTTTTATAATGTCAAATAAAATCCTCACAAATTCAGATAATTCAAAGAGTGGTACTAGTCTAAATAAAATCCAATAAAAACATTTTAAAAATACCAAAATTAATTCAAATTTATTTCTCTCCAATTTTCTGATGTAGGGAATCATGTTACCCTATTTTCCTTATATTTTATTTTTGGAGAAAAATAATTTGAATAAAACTCAAATAACTCCAAATTGAAAATTAAAAGAACTTTGAATTTAATTCTTTGAAACTCCCAACTCATATTTCATATAATTTGAAGAAGTCATTTTATCTTCTCTCATGAAAATCACTGAGTTGCATGAAGTTTCAGAATTGGAAATATTTTCCAAATGTAATTCAAATATTTTCAACACCCCTTGTCATTTAAATAAATGGAAGAAGTCATGTCATCCTCTCTCCAGGGTTTTATGGTGAAAAGAATTTGAATTCACAGAGATCACGAATGCAAAATGAAAGTTTGGGAAAGTCCTTTTATTCCCTCTCATTTAACTTTCAAAAGTTTCAATTTCACTCAATTTCACACAATCAATCAAATCTATCTATTTATTATAACATTCCAAAATTTAGAATTTTGGGATGTTACAAACCTACCACCCTTAAAATGAATCTCGTCCTCGAGATTCGGAGAGGCTAGCAAGAAATAGGTTAGGGTAGGGGGTCTTCTCAAAAATCCATCGATCGTCTCCGGGGTCTCGGGTGCTACCACCCTTAGAAGCATGGTTATGGTTCCATCAAAACTCATATACTCCATCCTTATCGTTGACAGTGTCGGTCTTTCCAGATCGTAAGGATAATTCCTTCTCTGGGCTCTTCCGGTAGTGGCATAACCTTTTCCTCAATTCTTTTGTCCTTTTTCCTCTTGGTAAGGTTATTCCGAGATTGGGTCTTCTTAATTGACGGGTCTGGCGCCAATACTAACTATCGATATCTCATGGTGGTCAACAATTTAGGGTTCCTCCTACAGGAAATGGGTCTGGTTGATCCTCACCGTATAGCCTACGATTGGCAACAACTGCCGTGTACAAGGGAAAATACTTATACCATTCTAAGGTTCAAACAAGGTTTTGATCGTCGTCTCTCTACTATAGGTAAGTCACTCAGATTTACCATCCCATATAGCAAGGCGAATAATAAGAGTAAGTCAGTATGGTGATCAATCCATCCCGCACCCAAATCATTACCTTGTACATGGTTTAGCGAATCTCGCATTCTAACACTCGGTCATCCTCACAAGCATTGCATAATTTCTCTTGTCAACGAACCAGGTTCGGATAAATCCATTGATTCTGCAAGCCAGACAAACATCTATCGTTCCTTCACAACTCTCAGGTTTTGCGTTACTCCTATAAGATCGTCTTTCGATAAAATCGTAACTCCTTACAGGGTTTTTCCTTCAGCAAGAATGTGCTTGCTTCTTGGCAGGTCCTGGGGCCTGTGGGTTATGGCCCATCTCATCACTTGTAGTCCTTGAACTTATCCTCGGGCTTCTGATCATTATTCCAACTTCCAACTTCCTAGTATTCTTAGATCCATCCAATTGTAATGTCTTCCTTCCTTCTATTGGCACCAAACTAGGTCGTGATTACTCAGACTTATCATGGAATTTCCATGGATCCATATTTCCAACATCATACCTCCTTTATATCCAAATAGTACTTCATTTCTTCATGCTCTTGGGGTATCCAACATATCAAGATAAATACTTATACTTATGAAGTCCATACTCCACTTCGTGGAACATCATTATCCTTTCAAAGGGTCAAGTGTCCTCACAGGGTACTACCACCCTTAAAATGCTCCAATCTTCCATAGACCATATTTCTCATATCCTCGAAAATGGTCAATATCTTTCCTCATAGAGTAACAACTCATAAAATCCAAATCAGTACCAACACTGCTAACTTTATTTATTCTCAAATTATTACAATCTCCTGTTTTTCCATTACATGCCTCAACTCAACTCTTCAATATAACAGAATTGTTCTCACTACTACTACTATATTCCTTTCTTGCAAACTCAGTTATTTATCACAAGCCTCCTTCTCTTTGGGACAATCCCTGGCAAAGTGCTCTGCTTCATCACAACGGAAACATATTACTTCTGACAAATATCGAGGTTTTCTTGTGATTATATAGCCTCCTGGGGTCCTCATCTTCCCTCTTGGGTAATCATTGAAGTAGTGCCCTGAATTTTTGCACCTGAAACATGTGATATGACTCAGGTCTTTCTTTGTAGAAATTAGGTTATTCCTGGAATCCAACCTACTTCTCTTCCTGGACTTTTCCGTTCCAATCAGGGCTTCTATTTCCTGTGGGTCATACTCTACTCCCTCTGTCGGGGATTCTACTAAATCCCCATTCAAACAATTCTGGGAGATGTGCCCTTCTTCTCCACATGAATAGCAGGACTTGGTGCAGGGTTTAATTGGTTCTTCTTTGGGTGTGTCCTCCACCTCTTCCTTCATCATGTGTTCTTTTAAAATTTCCATTAGGGCTCCTTCGTGGCTTCTTTCTTCTGCTGGATGGTTCTTTGTACCATGGGGTAAATGTGACACCGAGCAGCGTAGTGGGTAGTCCCTTCACACAAGAAACAAGTGATCTGCCTAGTTGGGCATTCTTCAGCTGGATGACTTCCTTCACAATTTGGGCATTCATCCTTGTGTTCTTTATGGCTGTGTCCTATTTCTCCACAGAGCTTGCATGCACAAGGTTTCTTCATATCATTTCCATAAGGCTCCAATTTCTGGGATACAAAGCTAGACTTTGATAAAGTCAACTTAAATTCTTTCCAAGTGGTTACTCCTTGCCATCCATTGATGGTTTGGTACATCCTCCACCAAGTAGCAGCACCTCTTTCAAAGCATTGAAGAGCATGCTGGGCCATATCCTTTCCGGCTATAGAGTTATTCTCCATGTGATCCTCCATGTTCTGAATCAATCGGTCCGTCTCCAATTGACTCATCGGTCCCGAAAATACGAGCTCATCTCCATTCATCATCTATTGGGTCCATGGGTTATGGGGTGAGATAAGAGAGATCGAGAGGGATGCACACAAAGCAAACAAAAGTTTTTTTTAAAAGACAGATTTTATTTGTGGCTGTCGGAAAAACATCAATCAAATGACATCTCACAAACATCGCATCTAACGCAAGTGTATAACAGGGGTTGGGTCTTCTAATGGTCTATAGATCTCAACGTCATCAAACTCTTCAAGTCTTGGTCATGTCTCCGATAACTTCTTCTGATTCGTGCTCGTCTTTCTCCAGTTCTTTTGCCAGATCATATCTATTGTCGCAAAGTCTCTCGTGAAATCCTTTAATAGTCCTGGAGTTGCATTCCAAGCTTCTGGGTTTCATCAACCTCGACATGAACCATGATCCTACTGTCCTTCAGTTCCTGACGAATCTTTGATGTCTCAAGGTTTTGCTCCTCTAGCTTGGCTACTTTCAACCACGGGTCCCGAAGTTCTTCACGAAACTCTTCCTTATCAAATACCGCTTCCGCAGTCCATCCTAAACTTCCGATGTAATATTCCAGATCCCGGTGATGCACCACCTATGTTAAAACTGCATCCTTCACGATGATGCTCCTTCAGCCTTCTACCATCCAATTCTTCCATGCATCTGCACGCTTAACTCTGCATGGTGACAATAGCATAGGCGGGCAATAACACCATGGTTAGCCATATCTATGCCCATGTTACTGCCATGAGCTTTCATTCCATAATTGATATCTCCTGTCTTAGGGTTTTCTTGACAAAAACTTTGAGTTCTAATGCTCCATGTTCCGGTCTTTGTCCGATACACCTTGATCTCGGGTATTGACAGCTTCCATAGTTTGTCAAGTTCCATAAGGGGTGCCTTCCTAGGTCATACAAATCCGGAAACTCTTCAAAGCCTTCAAATTCTCCTAGTCTTCGGAGTCTTCACCGTTGTAGTTTCCGTCATTGTAATGCACGGTAAAAATCCTCTTTATTCCAAAGTAGTCTTAGTTGTCCGATATCTTGTACTTCTTGGAGTGGTCTCATCAGCTGACTCTTCGTGGTCAAAAGGGAAAGGGGTATGGTCTCACTAAAAGGGAATATTTGAATAAGCTCAAAAGAGAAGAGAGGTAAGAGATCTTTTTGAAAAGAAAGTTGTAGAGGAAATCTTTCCTATGGGCTTGCCAGTTTCTAGGGTCACGTCCTACAGTCAACATGTGCTCTGATACCATCTTGTAGCGACCTGACCCGAATGGATCAAGTCTCTGTGCATAAGTGTCATCCTCGGATTGGTATGTCGACACACACAAGATTGAGGATTTATAACAGAGGTAAATCACATGTATAAAATAACGTAAATACTATTACCTCAATCCAAATAGCGGAAGTAACAAGGTTGTGGATTCCCATCAACACCAACGGCAAAGTTGAGTGTAGAAATCATAACCCTAACGTATCACTTACTCGTCGTAAGAAATCCTGCAACATGAGACGTTGCAGCCACAAAGGGTCAGTACATTGAATGTACTGACAAATTCACACCATAGAGCAATGATGAATAATGGCTATCTCTACATGCATATTTGGCTGGTGGAGGCTCTATGGTTACAATGTTTTTGCGAAAAGCCAATTTTTCCCTACAACAAAGGAATAGACTTTAATTTAACTATCATGGTGGTTGAAACATCATTGAGAAGGTATAACCCCAACTCAATCCTAATTAAAGTAGTTAACATCCCAACAATATTAATTAAGAGTCATCAGAGACATATGATAACTCAAGTACTAGATACTCAAAATTGTCCATAACCGGGGACACGGCTAACCATGATTAGATTGTACACTCTGCAGAGGTTTCATGACTTTTTCCCCACAAGACTCGATCACCTCCGTTGGATTTCTCGCACTGCATGGTGTTTGAGAAATGGATGACCGAGACACAGTCTTTAAGAAACATTAACTCTCTACTCCGGGTAGACCATACCAAACCTACAAAACCCACTACATGCTGATCTACCTCTTCAAGAGCTTCACGTAACTTACTCAACTATGCTAGAGCCCATAATAGCTTGTGGCTGCACACGGAAGTTTCTAGCATGAATCATCTCGATTCGCTTTGAGCCTGGTGGCGGTCCATAGGAAGATCACACGGGTACCGGGATTTCCAAAAAAGAGGCAACACTTGGGTTCCCTGTGTGCCTCAATCCACCCAGATGTTAATTTAAGTTGCCACCTTAAGTTGAACCATTAATTAACAATCTCACATCATCATGGATTCACTCAAACCCAACCACGTCTCTGAGCATAGCATAGCAATATAAGCAACGCGTAGAAGTAACTCCCAAGGGTTTGGATGTAACAGGGCAATAGGTTCTACCTCAACTACTACTTCCCAACCCACAAATTAATGATATCCTAATCATGCAATGTTTGAGGATTGAAACTAATGCATAAAAACTGGGTATGAAAGGGATATGATCTAAGTGTGAACTTGCCTGCAATGTTGATGAAGATGATTCGCACTCAACACACTTGATAGATCTACTCGTCACACTCCGGTCAATCTATCGTAAGCAAGCAATAGTAACTACACATAAGCAATCACTCAAAAGATCGGAAAGAACGAAGAAAACAATTCGGAAAACATCAAAACCAAGAAAATAACTTTTGCAACATAAAACAATTTCTAACAGCCAAAATTATATGAATTTGGCCTTATTCGAAAGTTTAGGTCAAGAGCTTCGATTTGCAAAAACAATCAACTCAAACGGAGTTATAAAACTCAAGTTATGATCAAACGAAGTTCAAATTAAAATCTGATCTAATTCAAATTTTAAACTTTCAAAAACATATTTGAGTTAGATTACTGGATAGAGGAGATCGTAACGAAGAAGTGGGCGTTGGTTTCATCTAATTCCGACTAACGAGCAAAGAGTTATGAGCGTTTGAAGAACATGGGCTAAATTGTAAATAAAACATCTACAAAGAAGTCCCTGAGTAAAACTAACAGAAAAAGAAAAAGTCTAAATAACGGACGTTCGTTGCCGAACGCTAACGAACGAAAACGTTCGCCGAAACTAACTAAACAGAGAACATTCGCTACTTAACTAACTGTTTAAAAAACGCGTTTTAAAAAAAAAACCAAAACCCTAAGGAAAAACCGGGGAACCGGGGCGGTTCATTACCGGACCGAGAAAACCGGCGGGTTGAGTGGCGGTTCCGGCGGTTCCGGCGATGGCGGTCTCCGGCGAGCGGGGCGAGGCGGCGACTTGGATCGGCGGCGGCTCCGGGGTCGATGGCGATGGGTGGAGACGGCGGCAAGCGCGGCGCGGGGCGACGGAGTCGGTGGTGGCGGTGGTGGCGGCTCCGACCGAGGCGGCGGGCGGCGGCGCGGCGAGATGCGGTGGTGGCGGGCGGCGTCGATGGGCGGCGCGGCGAGGAGAGGAGGGACGGGGCCCGGGGCGGCGCCCTTTATAGGTGGGGAGGGGAGGCGCGGCGTGACGAGGGGAAGACGGTGGCAGTGTCGGCGCTCGGCTGCGGAGCCGGAACGGCGCGCGGCGGCGGCGGCAGATCTCGTCGGACTCGCAACTCCGGCGAGGTCTTGCGCGGGCGGCGGCGATAGCTCGGGAAGGAGAGGAACGGGGCCCGGGGCCTCTGGTATTTAAAGGAGGGGCCGGGTCGGGCTTGGAGGAGGGGAAAGGGAGGCGGCGGTGGGAGGCCGGGCGGAGCACGGCGGCGGCGATGCGTGCGCGCTCGGGAGTCGGGGACGAAGGCGGTGGCGCGCTGGGCCTTGGCCTGGCTTCGGCTGGGCCGACCCAGTAGGTGGAGAGAAAGTTTTTTTAAACATTTATTTCTATAGAAGAAGAAATAATAGTAAATAAACTAAAATATACTATAGGCATATAATATATCAAAATCTTCAGAAAAAGATTTTCTACGACTTGGACATTTTTATAATGCCAAATAAAATCCTCACAAATTCAGATAATTCAAAGAGTGCTACTGGTCTAAATAAAATCCAATAAAAACATTTTATAAATACCAAAATTAATTCAAATTTATTTCTCTCCAATTTTCTGATGTAGGGAATCATGTTACCCTATTTTCCTTATATTTTATTTTTGGAGAAAAATAATTTGAATAAAACTCAAATAACTCCAAATTGAAAATAAAAGAATTTTGAATTTAATTCTTTGAAACTCCCAACTCATATTTCATATAATTTGAAGAAGTCATTTTATCTTCTCTCATGAAAATCATTGAGTTGCATGAAGTTTCAGAATTGGAAATATTTTCCAAATGAAATTCAAATATTTTCAACACCCCTTGTCATTTAAATAAATGGAAGAAGTCATGTCATCCTCTCTCCAGGGTTTTGTGGTGAAAAGAATTGAATTCACAGAGATCACGAATGCAAAATGAAAGTTTGGGAAAGTCCTTTTATTCCCTCTCATTTAACTTTCAAAAAGTTTCGAATTTCAGTCAATTTCACACAATCAATCAAACAATCAATCAAATCTATCTATTTATTATAACATTCCAAAATTTAGAATTTTGGGATGTTACATGGGCCCAATTGGTGGAAGAGGAGAGGCGGCCAAGGGGCAGCCGCGCGCCCCTCGCCCCCAGTCCGAATTGGACAAGGAGGGGGGGGGGGGCGGCGCCCCCCTTTCCTTTCCACCTCTCTCTCCTTCCCTCTCCTCTCCTAATCCAACAAGGAAAAGGGAGGGAGTCCTACTCCCGGTGGGAGTAGGACTCCTCCTGGCGCCCCTCTGGCTGGCCGCCTCTCCCCCTTGCTCCTTTATATACGGCGGGGGCACCCTAGAGACACAACAATTGATCTGTTGATCTTTTAGCCGTGCGGTGCCCCCTCCACCATAGTCCACCTCGATAACATCAGAAGCGGTGCTTAGGCGAAGCCTGCGTCGGTTGAACATCATTATCGTCATCACGCCGTCGTCTTGACGAAACTCTCCCTCAACACTCGGGCTGGATCGGAGTTCGAGGGGCGTCATCGGGCTGAGCGTGTCTTTGAACTCGGAGGTGCGGTGCGTTCGGTACTTGATCGGTCGGATCGTGAAGACGTACGACTACATCAACCGCGTTGTGCTAACGCTTCCGCTTTCGGTCTACGAGGGTACGTGGACAACACTCTCCCCTCTCGTTGCTATGCATCACCATGACCTTGCGTGTGCATAGGAATTTTTTTGAAATTACTACGTTCACCAACAGTGGCATCCGAGCGAGGTTTTATGCGTAGATGTCATATGCACGAGCAGAACACAAGTGAGTTGTGGGCGATACAAGTCATACTGCTTAACAGCATGTCATACTTTGGTTCGGCGGTATTGTTGGATGAAGCGGCCCGGACCGACATTACACGTACGCTTAAGCGAGACCGGTTTTACCGACGTGCTTTGCACATTGTGTGGCGGGTGTCGGTTTCTCCAACTTTAGTTGAATCGAGTGTGGCTACGCCCGGTCCTTGAGAAGGTTAAAACAGCACCAACTTGACAAACTATCGTTGTGGTTTTGATGCGTAGGTAAGAACGGTTCTTGCCCAGCCCGTAGCAGCCACGTAAAACGTGCAACAACAAAGTAGAGGACGTCTAACTTGTTTTTGCAGGGCATGTTGTGATGTGATATGGTCAAGGCATGATGCTAAATTTTATTGTATGAGATGATCATGTTCTCAGAACCGAAGTTATCGGCAATCGGCAGGAGCCATATGGTTGTCGCTTTATTGTATGCAATGCAAACGCCCTGTAATGCTTTACTTTATCACTAAGCGGTAGCGATAGTCGTAGAAGCATAAGTTGGCGAGACGACAACGATGCTACGATGGAGATCAAGGTGTCGCGCCGATGACGATGGTGATCATGACGGTACTTCGAAGATGGAGATCACAAGCATAAGATGATTATGGCCATATCATATCACTTATATTGATTGCATGTGATGTTTATCTTTTTTGCATCTTATCTTGCTTTGATTGACGGTAGCATTATAAGATGATCTCTCACTAAATTATCAAGGTATAAGTGTTCTCCATGAGTATGCACCGTTGCGAAAGTTCTTCGTGTTGAGACACCACGTGATGATCGGGTGTGATAGGCTCTACGTTCAAATACAACGGGTGCAAAACAGTTGCACACGTGGAATACTCAAAGTTAAACTTGACGAGCCTAGCATATAACAGATATGGCCTCGGAACCTTTGAGACCGAAAGGTCGAGCGTGAATCATATAGTAGATATGATCAACATAGTGATGTTCACCATTAAAACTACTCCATCTCACGTGATGATCGGACATGGTTTAGTTGATAAGGATCACGTGATCCTTTAGAAGATTAGAGGGATGTCTATCTAAGTGGGAGTTCTTAAGTAATATGATTAATTGAACTTAAATTTATCATGAACTTAGTCCTGGTAGTATTGGCATATCTATATTGTAGATCAATAGCTCGCGTTTTGCTCCCCTGTTTTATTTTGATATGTTCCTAGAGAAAACTAAGTTGAAATATGTTAGTAGCAATGATGCGGACTTGGTCCATGATATGAGGATTAACCTCATTGCTGCACAGAAGTATCATGTCCTTGATGCACCGCTAGGTGACAGACCTATTGCAGGAGCAGATGCAGACGTTATGAACGTTTGACAAAAGCTCGGTATAATAACTACTTGATAGTTTAGTGCACCATGCTTTACGGCTTAGAACCGGGACTTCAAAAATGTTTTGAACGCCACAGAGCATATAAAATGTTCTAAGAGTTGAAATTGATATTTCATACTCATGCCCGTGTCGAGAGGTATGAGACCTCTGATAGTACTTTGCCTACAAGATGCAGGAGAATAGCTCAACCAGTGAGCATGTGCTCAGATTGTCTGGGTACTACAATTGCTTGAATCAAGTGGGAGTTAATCTTCCAGATAAGATAGTAATTGACAGAATTCTCTAGTCACTGTCACCAAGTTACTAGAACTTCGTGATGAACTATAATATGCAAGGGATAACGAAACGATTCCCAAGCTCTTCGTGATGCTGAAATCAACGAATGTAGAAATCAAGAAAAATATCAAGTGTTGATGGTTGACAAGACCACTAGTTTCAAGAAAAGGGGCAAAGGGAAGAAGGGGAACTTCAGAGAAGAACGGCAAGTAAGTTGCTGCTCAAGTGAAGAAACCCAAGCCTAGACCTAAGCCTGAGACTGAGTGCTTCTACTGCAAAGGGACTGGTCACTGGAAGCGGAACTACCCCAAGTATTTGGCGGATAAGAAGGATGGCAAAGTGAACAAAAGTATATTTGATATACATGTTATTGATGTGTACTTTACTAGTGTTTATAGCAACCCCTCAGTATTTGATACTAGTTCAGTTGCTAAGATTAGTAACTCGAAACGGGAGTTGCAGAATAAAAAGAGACTAGTTAAGGGTGAAGTGACGATATGTGTTGGAAGTGGCTCCAAGATTGATATGATCATCATCGCACACTCCCTATACTTTCGGGATTAGTGTTGAACCTAAATAAGTGTTATTTGGTGTTTGCGTTGAGCATGAATATGATTTGATCATGTTTATTGCAATATGGTTATTCATTTAAGTTAGAGAACAATTGTTGTTCTGTTTACATGAATAAAACCTTCTATGGTCATACACACCAACGAAAATGGTTTGTTGGGTCTCGATCGTAGTGATATACATATTCATAATATTGAAGCCAAAAGATGCAAAGTTAATAATGATATTGCAACTTATTTGTGGCACTGCCGTTTAGGTCATATTGGTGTAAAGCGCATGAAGAAACTACATGCTGATGGGATTTTGGAATCACTTGATTATGAATCACTTGATGCTCGCGAACCATGCCTTATGGGCAAGATGACTAAAACTCCGTTCTCCGGAACAATGGAGCAAGCAACTGACTTATTGGAAATCATACATACAATGCGGCGGGTATCGTTATTTTCTGACCTTCACAGATGATTTGAGCAGATATGGGTATATCTACTTGATGAAATATAAGTCTGAAACATTTGAAAAGTTCATATAATTTCAGAATGAAGTGGAAAATGTAACAAGAAAATAAAGTTTCTACGATATGATCGTGGAGGAGAATATTTGAGTTACGAGTTTGATCTTTATTTGAAATAATGCGGAATAGTTTTCGCAACTCACGCCACCTGGAACACCACAGCATAATGGTGTGCCCGAACGTCATAACCGTACTTTATTGCATATAGTGCAATCTATGATGTTTCTTACTGATTTACCACTATAGTTTTGGGGTTATGCATTAGAGACAGTTGCATTCACGTTAAATAGGGCACCATCTAAATCCGTTGAGACGACACTATATGAACTGTGGTTTGGCAAGAAACCAAAGTTGTCGTTTCTTAAAGTTTGGTGTTGCGATACTTATGTGAAAAAGTTTCATCCTGATAAGCTCAAACCCAAATCGAAAAAATGTGTCTTCGTAGGATACCCAAAGGAGACTGTTGGGTACACCTTCTATCACAGATCCGAAGGCAAGACATTCGTTGCTAAGAATGAATCCTTTCTAGAGGAGTTTCTCTCGAAAGAAGTGAGTGGGAGGAAAGTAGAACTTGATGAGGTAATCAGACTGCTCCCTTATTGGAAAGTAGTTCATCGCAGAAACCGGTTCCTGTGACACCTACACCAATTAGTGAGGAAGTTAATGATGATGATCACGAAACTTCAGGTCAAGTTGTTACTGAACCTCGTAGGGAGTGGTACGGTAATCCTGTTCTGGAGGTTATGTTACTAGACCATGATGAACCTACAAACTATGAAGAAGCGATGGTGAGCCCAGATTCCGCAAAATGGCTTGAGACCATGAAATCTGAGATGGGATCCATGTATGAGAACAAAGTATGGACTTTGATTGACTTGCCCAATGATCGGCGAGCCATTGAGATTAATTGGATTTTCGAGAGGAAGACTTGACGACCGATAGTAGTGTTACTATCTACAAAGCTAGAATTGTCGCAAAAGGTTTTCGACAAGTTCAGGGTGTTGACTACGATGAGAGTTTCTCACCGTATCTATGCTTAAGTCTGTCCGAATCATGTTAGCAGCTGCTGCATTTTATGAAATTGCGATGGATAAACAAAACGGCATTCCTTAATGGATTTATTAAAGAAGAGTTGTATATGATGCAACCAGAAGGTTTTGTCAATCCTAAAGGTGCTAACAAAATATGCAAGCTCCAGCGATCCATCTATGGACTGGTGCAAGTATCTCGGAGTTGGAATATACGCTTTGATAAGTTGATCAAAGCATATAGTTTTATACAGACTTGCGGTGAAGCCTGTATTTACAAGAAAGTGAGTGGGAGCACTACAACATTTCTGATAAGTATATGTGAATGACATATTGTTGATCGGAAATAATGTAGAATTTTCTGGAAAGCATAAAGGAGTATTTGAAAGGAGTTTTTCAAAGAAAGACCTCGGTGAAGCTGCTTACATATTGAGCATCAAGATCTATAGAGATAGATCAAGACGCTTGATAAGTTTTTTCAATGAGTACATACCTTAACAAGATTTTGACGTAGTTCAAAATGGAACAATCAAAGAAAGAGTTCTTGCCTGCGTTACAAGGTGTAAAATTGAGTAAGACTCAAAAACCCGACCACTGCAGAAGATAGAAAGAGAATGAAAGTCATTCCCTATGCCTCAGCCATAGGTTCTATAAAGTATGCCATGCTGTGTACCAGATCTATTGTATACCCTACAATCGAGTTTAGCAAGGAGTACAATAGTGATCTAGGAGTAGATCATCGACAACGGTCAAAATTATCCTTAGTGGAATAAAGATATATTTCTCGATTATGGAGGTGACAAAAGGTTCGTCGTAAAGGGTTACGTCGATGCAAATTTTGACACTGATCCAGATGACTCTAAGTCTCAATCTGGATACATATTGAAAGTAGGAGCAATTAGCTAGAGTAGCTCCGTGCAGAGCATTGTTGACATAGAAATTTGCAAAGGGAAAACTTTGTTTTTGCCACTCTAGTTTTTGCCAACTTTGCTTATGCCACTCTAGAATTTGACATCTCACTTTTTCCACTGTTAGCTTTTGATAATACATCACAAATGCCATTTCGTGGCAAAAACGATAATTTTTCATTTCACTTTTGCCACTCTTAGCATTTGACATGTATCACAATTGCCACTTGGAAAATTTTGTTTTTGCCACGGAAGGGCAAAAGTGATATATTGTCAAAAGCTAAGAGTGGCAAAAGTGAAATGTCAAATTCTAGAGTGGCATAAGCAAAGTGGGCAAAAACTAGAGTGGCAAAAACAAAGTTTTCCCATTTGCAAAATACATATGGATCTGAATGTGGCAGACCCGTAGACTAAACTTCACTCACAAGCAAAACATGATCACACCTTAGTACTCTTTGGGTGTTAATCACATAGCGATGTGAACTAGATTATTGTCTCTAGTAAACCCTTTGGGTGTTGGTCACATGACGATGTGAACTATGGGTGTTAATCACATGGTGATGTGAACTATTGGTATTAAATCACATGGCGATGTGAACTAGATTATTGACTCTAGTGCAAGTGGGAGATCAAGGAAATATGCCCTAGAGGCAATAATAAAGTTATTATTTATTTCCTTATTTCATGATAAATGTTTATTATTCATGCTAGAATTGTATTAACCGGAAACATAATACATGTGTGAATACATAGACAAACATAGTGTCACTAGTATGCCTCTACTTGACTAGCTCGTTAATCGAAGATGGTTATGTTTCCTAACCATAGACATGAGTTGTCATTTGATTAACGGGATCACATCATTAGGAGAATGATCTGATTGACATGACCCATTCCGTTAGCCTAGCACTTGATCGCTTAGTATGTTGCTATTGCTTTCTTCATGACTTATACATGTTCCTCGTAACTATGAGATTATGCAACTCCGTTTACCGGAGGAACACTTTGGTACTACCAAACGCCACAACGAATCGGGTGATCATAAAGGAGTACTACAGGTGTCTCCAAAGGTACTTGTTGGGTTGGCGTATTTCGAGATTAGGTTTTGTCACTCCAATTGTCGGAGAGGTATCTGGGCCTTCTCGGTAATACACATCACATAAGCCTTGCAAGCATTACAACTAATGAGTTAGTTGTGAGATGATGTATTACGGAACGAGTAAAGAGACTTGCCAGTAACGAGATTGAACTAGGTATTGGATACCGACGATCGAATCTCGGGTAAGTAACATACCGATGACAAAGGGAACAATGTATGTTGTTATGCAGTTTGACCGATAAAGATCTTCATAGAATATGTGGGAGCCAATATGAGCATCCAGGTTCCGCTATTGGTTATTGGCCGAAGACGTGTCTCGGTCATGTCTACATACTTCTCGAACCCGTAGGGTCCGCACGCTTAAAGTTATGACGACAGTTATATTATGAGTTTATATGTTTTGATGTACCGAAAGTAGTTCGGAGTCCTTGATGTGATCACAGACATGACGGAGGAGTCTCGAAATGATCGAGACATGAAGATTGATATATTGGACGACTATATTCGGACACCGGAATGGTTCCGGGGGTTATCGGATATATACCGGAGTACCGGGGGGTTACCGGAACCCCTCGGAGGTTATTGGGCCTCATGGGCCCAGTTGGTGGAAGAGGAGAGGCGGCCAAAGGGCAGCCGCGCGCCCCTCCTCCCCCCAAGTCTGAATTGGACAAGGAGGGGGGCGGCGCCCCCCTTTCCTTTCCCCCTCTCTCTTCCCTCTCCTCTCCTAATCCAACAAGGAAAAGGGAGGGAGTCCTAAGTAGGACTCCTCCTGGCGCGTGATGACCCACAAGTATAGGGGATCTATCGTAGTCCTTTCGATAAGTAAGAGTGTCGAACCCAATGAGGAGCAGAAGGAAATGATAAGCGGTTTTCAGTAAGGTTTTCTCTGCAAGACTGAAATAGTAGGTGACACATAGTTTTGTGATAAGATAAATAGTAACGAGCAAAAGGTAAATAAAGTAAATAACATGCAGCAAGGTGGCCCAATCCTTTTTGTAGCAAAGGACAAGCCTGGACAAATTCTTATAATAGGAAAACGCTCCCGAGGACACATGGGAATATCATCTTGCTAGTTTTCATCACGTTCATATGATTCGCGTTCGGTACTTTGATAATTTGATATGTGGGTGGACCGGTGCTTGGGTGTAGAAAAAACATCCCACTTATGATTAACCTCTATTGCAAGCATCCGCAACTACAACAAAAGTATTAAGGTAAACCTAACCATAGCATGAAACATATGGATCCAAATCAGCCCCTCACGAAGCAACGCATAAACTAGGGTTTAAGCTTCTGTCACTCTAGCAACCCGTCTACTTATTACTTCCCAATGCCTTCCTCTAGGCCCAACTAATGGTGAAGTGTTATGTAGTCGACGTTCACATAACACCACTAGAGGCTAGACAACATACATCTCATCAAAATATCGAACGAATACCAAATTCACATGACTACTAATAGCAAGACTTCTCCCTTGTCCTCAGGAACAAACGTAACTACTCACAAAAACATATTCATGTTCATAATCAGAGGGTAATAATATGCATAAAGGATCTGAACATATGATCTTCCACCAAGTAAACCAACTAGCATCAACTACAAGGAGTAATCAACACTACTAGCAACCTACTAGCACCAATCCCGGACTTGGAGACAAGAATTGGATACAAGAGATGAACTAGGGTTTGGAGATGAGATGGTGCTGGTGAAGATGTTGATGGAGATTGCCCTCTCCGATGAGAGGAGCATTGGTGATGATGATCACGATGATTTCCTCCCGGAGGGAAGTATCCCCGGCAGCAACCGCCAGAGCCCTAGATTGATTCCGCCAAGGTTCCGCCTCGTGGCGGCGGAGTTTCGCCTCGTAAGCTTGCCCCAATTTTTTCCAGTGGTAAAAGTGATGATATAGCAGAAGATGGTCACCGGAGGCCCACCAGGGGCCCAGGAGATAGGGGCGCCATACAGGGGGGGCGCCGCCGATCTCTGGACAGGGTGTGGGCCCTCGGCTTATTTCTTTGCTCATAAATTCTTATAAATTCCAAAAAGTTGTTTCGTGGAGTTTCAGGACTTTTGGAGATGTGCAGAATAGGTTTCCAACATTTGCTCCTTTTCCACCAGAATTCCAAATTGCAAGCATCCCCCCTCTTCATGGTAAACCTTGTAAAATAAGGGAGAATAGCCATAAGTATTGAGATATAATGTGTAATAACAGCCCATAATGCAATAAATTTTGATATAAAAGCATGATGCAAAATGGACGTACCAACTCCCCCAAGCTTAGACCTCGCTTGTCCTCAAGCGGAAGCCGGAATCAAAAAATATGTCCACATGTTTAGAGATAGAGGTGTCGATAAAAATAAAATACGGATATGAGGGCATCATGATCATTCTAGTAACAACAACATATATGGATTTTGTCATATAATTTCCTATGTTCAAGTAATAAGCAATTCACAATATCAAGTATGGTTCAAAAACTTCATTGGGAACTAACAAACTATAATCTTAGTCATTGAAGCAATTGCAATTTATCATAACATCAGAAAGAGTCAATAATAGAGCCTTTCAGCAAGCTCGCATACTCAACTATCTCGTAGTCCCCTATAATTATTAACACTCATGCAATACTTGTGGTTATAGAGTTTCAGCCGGACATTGAGAAAGATAGGGGCTTATTGTGTTGCCTCCCAATGTATTCACCTTTAGGTGATGTCAACAATAATAACCTATGTCAACTTACATCCAATTGGATATATGTATCATGATCTTTCAAACACGAGGAGCTTGCCAAAGGATAAAAATAAAAAGGGAAAGGTGAGCATCACCTTGACTCAAGCATAAAGTAAAACTTAAAGTAAAAGATAGGCCCTTCGCAGAGGAAGCAGATGTTGTCATGCGCGTTTAGGGTTGATGCATAAAATCTTAGTGCAAAAGAACGTCACTTTATATTGCCCCTTGTGTGTGGACCTTTATTATGCAGTCCGTCGCTTTTATTACTTCCAAAACAAGTTCGTACAAAGCTTATTTTCTCTGCACTAATAAGTCATACATATTTAGAGAGCAATTTTTATTGCTTGCACCGATGACAACTTAGTTGAAGGATCTTATTCAATCCATAGGTAGGTATGGTGGACTCTCATGGAAAAACTGGGTTTAGGGATAGTTGCAAGCACAAGTAGTATCTCTACTTAGTGCAAGGCATTTGGCTAGCATGAGGGGGAAAGGCAAGCTCAACATGTTTGGAAGGTCAATGACAATATATTTTAACTGAGATGTCGGAAAACATAAACCATCACATTGTCTTCCTTGTCCAACATCAACTCTTTTAGCATGTCATACTTAATGTGTGCTTCACAATCATAAAAGATGTCCAAGATAATATATTTATATGTGAACCCCTCTTTCCTTATTACTTCCTATTAATTGCAACGATAACCAAGGCTACGTTCATCAACTCTCAACATTTTTTATGCCTCATACTTTCTATATGTGAAGTTATCACTATCCATAAGATCAATATGACTCTTTTGTTCTTTCTACTTTCTCAAGATCATAGCATCATAGCAAAGCCCTTGACTCAACACTAATCTTTATTATAGATAGCCCACAGACTCGCTTACATAAAGAGATCACAAAGCAAAGCTCAAAACTACTTGATAACAAAACTTTAATCTACTAGATCAAGATACTACTAAAAGGATCAAACTAAATAAAGCGGTAAAGATAGGAGTGTGATGATGATACGATACCGGGGCACCTCCCCCAAGCTTGGAAGTTGCCAAGGGGAGTGCCCATACCCATGTGATTATTTCTTCGGAGGTGATGGAGTAGGAGTTGTTGCATTTTTCTTCTCTAGCTTGCGTCTGAGGCTAAAATTTTCCTCCCTCAGATCCTCATTCTCGAGCTCAAGTTTCATTATCTTTTTGCATAGTGCTGCCTTGCTGTCCTGCAAAAAACGTGGTGGGATAGATTGGACCTTAGGGAAGCTTGACTTCTTGAACTCCACATGCATATCACCAGGTTGAGGTAGTGGATCGTCCTCTTCATCGGAGCTTGTCTCCTCCTTCCTCTTTGGATCATAGTCTTCCTCTTCCTCTGTGGTCCAGCCATAATGTTCCACATCCCCATATACTTTTGCGTTTGCAATATAATCAGCCATGTAGCTCTCTCCTCCGAATCTTGGGGCGACATCTTGTTCCAAATCTGCAATGTAAACAGCTCGAAACGAAAACAAGGGATATTTGCGTGATACGGTGGTCAAAACCTTCGGGAGTATATATAATGAATTTTTACCGACCAAAATACGTAACATACAAGAAAACGGAGTCCGGGAGGCACACGAGGTGCCCACGAGACAGGGGGCGCGCCCTCGTCTCTCGTGGGAGCCTCATGCCCCTTTCGGACTACTTCTTTCTTCCTAAAATTCTTAAATAATCCAAAACTGATAAAAATTGCCATTAGAGTTGTTTTGGAGTCGGTTTACTTACCGTACCACGTACCTATGCCTTTTCGAGTCCGGAAAGTTGGAAAGTGTCTCTTATGTATTCCTCCGGGGTTATGGTCTCAATAATATTAGTTTCAACATTAATAGGATTACCTGAAATATAATGTTTAATTCTTTGACCGTTTTCAACCCTCGGATTTGTGCCTTCGAAGTTGTTGATTTTTATAGCACCAGAACGATAGACCTCTTCGATAACGTAGGGGCCTTCCCATTTTGAGAGAAGTTTTCCTGCAAAAAATCTTAAACGAGAGTTGAATAATAACACATAATCTCCTACATTAAACTCACGCTTTTGTATCCTCTTATCATGCCAGCGTTTGACTTTTTCTTTGAAAAGCTTGGCATTTTCATATGCTTGGGTTCTCCATTCATCAAGAGAGCTAATATCAAACAACCTCTTCTCACCGGCAAGTTTGAAATCATAGTTGAGCTCTTTAAAAGCCCAGTATGCCTTATGTTCAAGTTCGAGAGGTAAATGACATGCTTTTCCATAAACCATTTTATATGGAGACATACCCATAGGATTTTTGTATGCAGTTCTATAGGCCCATAATGCATCATCAAGTTTCTTGGACCAATTCTTTCTAGACCTATTGACAGTCTTTTGCAAAATTAATTTGAGCTCTCTATTGCTCAACTCTACTTGACCACTAGATCAAGGGTGATAAGTAGATGCGATTCTATGATTGACATCATACTTAGCAAGCATCTTACGGAAAGCACCATGAATAAAGTGTGAACCACCATCAGTCATAAGATATCTAGGGACTCCAAAACTCGGAAAAATAACTTCTTTAAGAATTTTAATAGAAGTATTATGATCAGCACTACTAGTTGGAATAGCTTCTACCCACTTAGTAACATAATCAACATAAACTAAAATATGTGTATAACCATTGGAGGCAGGAAAAGGTCCCATATAATCAAAGCCCCAAACATCAAACAGTTCAATAACAAGGGAATAATTCATAGGTATTTCTTGACGTCTACTAATGTTACCTATTCTTTGACATTCATCAAAAGATAAGACAAACTTACGAGCATCTTTGAAAAGAGTAGGCCAATAAAAACCAGATTGAAGTACCTTGTGTGCAGTTCTATCTCCAGCGTGGTGTCCTCCATAGGATTCGGAGTGACACTTGCGTAGGATTTGTTCCTGTTCATGCTCAGGCACACAACGTCTAATAATACCATCTACTCCTTCTTTATAAAGGTGTGGATCATCCCAGAAGTAATGTCTTAAATCATAAAAGAACTTCTTCTTTTGCTGGTATGTGAAACTAGGCGGTATATATTTAGCAACAATGTAATTAGCATAATCAGCATACCAAGGTGTCGGTGTACTAGAGTAGGGGTACCCTAGTATCCTGAACTTGTTCACGGGCAGTTGCAGCCCTCCGCGACAAGGCTTACCGGGTGACCGCCAAGGTCCTCCGTGGTTCCTTTGGAGCCATTCAAGAACAAAGTATTCAAGCCAAGGAGACATGGCCCCGGCAAGAGGAGCTTGCCGGAAGGCCACCCAAGGCACCTAGGAGACAAGGCCTCGGCAAGAGGAGCTTGCCGGGAAGGCCCGTGAGCGGCAAGCTTCCGGACGCGACAAGACAACAATCATGCAAAGGCGCTTGCAGCGGGCAGACCACTCAGACCAAGGCGCTCCAAAGACATCCACTAACGTGTCGCTCAGGACCTTTCCAGCGCGTGGCAAGAGGTCCGTGGCGCCGGCCGGAGCGCTGTGGCAAGCGGCATCGACAAGATTGCCATCGTGGCAAGCGGTGGCGCTCGACGGTCCCTTTCTGACCGTTAGGGCGACGAGACTGGCATTTAATGCCTTTGTCCCCTGCCGCCGTGGTTAGGTATGATACACTATACAAGTAGCTGTACCAACCACTCCTTTTCCATTTTACCCTTGTCTACATTGCCACCTGTCGGAGACCCCTTTAGCATATAAAAGGAGGCCCATGCGCATAGCGTAGAGAGGGGGGAAGCCAGAGAGAACACTCACGCCGGTCTCGTTAGCAGCTTGTGTGTCTTGTAGCACTCGGCTCCCGAGCAAGAACTCAATACACTCGGACATGCAGCAAGAGGAGTGTTATCTCTCCGGAGAGCTCCGGTTGGGTAAACTGCTCGTGTGCCGCCTCGATCTGCTCTTCGTCACGACCTCTGCCCCCGCCGAACCGAAAGGGGGCTCGGTCCGCCGTCCCATAGGTGTTCGTGGGCCGATCAGCCTCCCCGACATCTTTGGCGCGCCGTAGGGGCGTCGAGATTGTGTGAACCTGATCCGGCGTCCACACGAAGCTAGATCTTCATCATCTTCATCGACATGCCACCGAAGAAGAAGGCTTGGCGGCAGATGTTCCGTCGCGTCGAACCCACCACCACCGGAGCAAACGGGTGGTGGGGTAGACGCCGCGAAGAATGGACGTCGACGGGGGAGCCCACGGTGCTGCCAAGTCCAAGGACAAGGCTGCGCAGACCTCGGCGTCCGTACATGCACCGCGCCCGTCTCAGGAGGCGCGGGACCGACAACGTCATGGTATTCACAACGCCATACGCTCGTTGGACCAAGATCGAGCTGGTGGATCTCGGGATGCTCAAGACCAGCATGCACGCCAACATGCCGGGCGCGAAAGGCATCGGTTGCTCGGACGGGATACTGCTCCTTCTAACATAGTTAGAAGTCCGAGCATATCCGCTCCTCGCGCCGCTCGCCATCGCCACCCACCACTCCAGCAGAAGCTTTGGCGAGAGCTCAACTGCTCTGGATTACCCTCCAACAACCGACAAGGTCGATGAATGGAGGGCCACCATTCGTAGTCTCATCGGCTTTGCTAACGGCGACGCCCGCGCAGCCGAAAGTGCATCGCTGCCGCGGCAGGACTGCCAAACACGAGCCGGTGGCGGCATAAACCGTGGGGGTGCAACCACCATGCACTCTCCACCCCGAAGGCCAAGATCGCCGACTCACCGGATCCACCTCGACAGCGACTCCACCGCATCGTCGGATCCACGAGCTCGCCGCGATCAGCGCCAAGTTCTTCACGAACGACAGCAAGAAGACGCTCGAACTCGCATCGAAGGCCAAGAGAAGCGCAGCGTCAATCCGACCAGCGGGAGCCCTCTATCGACATGCATGCGCCGGGGAACCAGCGACTTGCCGTCTGTGTAGGTTGCCCTGCGTTCACTCGTGAGCTGCGGCAAGTCCAGTGGCCCAGCAAGAAGAATTTCAAGCCAGACGTGCCAGAGAAGTACGATGGCAGGACGCATCCGTCGGAGTTCCTCAGCATCTACACCATCGCGGTGCAGGCTGCCGGGGGGCGAGACGACAAGATCCTTGCCAACTACTTCCCACTGGTGCTCAAACCCAATGTCGATCTGGCTCATGCACTTGCCGGACAACTCCATATCCTCTTGGCGGATCTATGCCATCGGTTTGTCGGCACCTTTACAGCGCCACAAGCCCCATGGCCAAGAAAGCGACCTTCACCTGCTCGCCCAGAAGGAAGGAGAGCCCCTGCGCAAGTACATCCAGAGATTCAGCCGCGTACAACACAACATCCCAGATGTCCACCCTGCCGCGGTAATCAGCGCGTTCCATCAGAACGTGCGAAACCGCAGGATGCGGGAGGAGATGGCGATGTGCAAGATCGTAGACGCGTCGATGAGCTATATGCCCTGGCCGACAAGTGTGCACGTGCTGAGGAAGGGAGGAGACTCCCCGGAGAGAATACTGAAGTAGGAGGATCTGATAGTGAGGAGACTGCCCCGGCAAAGAAAAACCGGCGATGAAGAAGAAGACCAAGTCCGGCAAGAGCTCTGATGCCCACTCCGGCAAGCGCACCTCTTCGGAGTGCTGCGCTACCATCGAGGACGCACCATCGAGCTCCACCGGCAAGTGCTGAGGAGCATTCTGCTACCGCAAGCCCTAGGGTTTTTTCCGTTGAAGCAGACGCTCCAAGTCCGGCAAGAGCTTTGATGCCCACTCCGGCAAGCGCACCTCTTCGGAGTGCTGCACTACCGTCGAGGACGCACCATCGAGCTCCACCGGCAAGTGACGAGGAGCAGTCTGCTCCGGCAAGCCTTAGGGTTTGTTCCGTTGAAGCAGACGCTCCAAGTCCGGTAGAGCTCTGATGCCCACTCCGGCAAGCGCACCTCTTCGGAGTGCTGCGCTACCGTCGAGGACGCACCATCGAGCTCCACCGGCAAGTGAGGAGCAGATCTGCTCCGGCAAGCCCTAGGGTTTGTTCCGTTGAAGCAGACGCTCCAAGTCCGGCAAGAGCTCTGATGCCCACTCCGGCAAGCGCACCTCTTCAGAGTGCGGCGCTACCGTCGAGGACGCACCATCGAGCTCCATTGGCAAGTGCTGAGGAGCAATCTGATCTGGCAAGACCTAGGGTTTGTTCCGTTGAAGCAGACGCTCCAAGTCCGGCAAGAGCTCTGATGCCCACTCCGGCAAGCGCACCTCTTCGGAGTGCTGCGCTACCGTCGAGGACGCACCATCGAGCTCCACCGGCAAGTGCTGAGGAGCAGTCTGCTCCGGCAAGCCCTAGGGTTTGTTCCGTTGAAGCAGACGCTCCCGACAAGTTTTGCTCCGGCAAACTTGCCGGGGAACGTCAAGCTCCGGCTGAGCCGCAAGTTCTCGCCGTGGAAGCAGATGTTCCCGCAGCAGTAGACAAAGCCGGTGGTTCTTTGGTCGATCAGACGACGCCAAATCGAGCCATCGCCGACACCTTTCGCTCTAGTCTATGGAGCAGAGGCAGTTCTCCCCACGGAACTCAGATAACGGATCACCTCGAGTGCTTGCTTATGATGAGCTTGAGCAAGAGCATTTGCGACAAGATGACGCTACGCTCCTTGAGGAGGATCGCCTTCGTGTCTTTGACGAGCTGCTCGATACCGACAAGCTTTGCGCCGCTACCATAGCCGCAAAGTTAATGCCGAAGTCTCGAGGAAGGCGACCTTTTCTTCGGCGCGTTCAGTCCGCCAAGAATTCCAACAAGTTGACGCCTTGAAGTGGGAAGGCCCTTACCGGGTGAACGAGTCACTAGGCCAGTGCTGTCCGCCTTGAGACCGAAGATGGCATTCGGTGAGCAACTCACGGAACATTGAGCATCTTCGTAAGTTTTACCCGTAGAAGCGCGGTTGTCGGAACCTGTTCCGGCAACCACCTTTTTGTACAAGTCTTGCCGATGTTGCATGTAATCCTTTGTACAAAGCCGGTATGAGACCCGTGCATAAGTCAAGCTAATGTGCTTCGCACATCTTGTCAATTCCATGCTTTCTACTTCTATTTTTGCATGCGTTATCTGACACTTTGTGCAGCACCTACCCCCGGTAAGCAATAACGAGCCATAAGGCTCCATATCTTTATTTTCTCATCTTTCTCTTTCTCAAAGAAAGGAAGGTTCCCTCGCCCACAAGTTTGCCAGGGGGGAAGGAGAAGATAATGGTGTGGACCAAGCGTCTCTCAAGGAAGTCTAGCCTTACCGGGAAGCAAGCGATGTAAAAGCTAAGTTGCTAAAGTTTGAGCAATCAGTTTTAAAAATTTTAAGTTATCTTCCTCGAACGACCGTACTTTGTATGGAAAAACCTGCGCGGAGGAACCAACTCGTAGCTAGTTGCGCCTTACTTTGTTTCGAGTTCGCTCAACAACTTAAGTGAGTTGCGATTGCGCCCTTACTTTGTTTCGAGTCCGCTCAACAACTTAAGTGAGCTGCGATTGCGCCCTTACTTTGTTTCGAGTCCGCTCAACAACTTAAGTGAGCTGTGACTAGTTGCGACAAGGTTTCTTGTCGGTAGCAACACCGCCAAGAAGTCAGCCGACGCCTCAAGACTTTCGCGGCCTGTGTGCCTACGACAAGTTCCCTAAAAGCGAGGGGCAAAAACATACAAAGGAAGGAATCAAGTAAAGGAAATAACATAGCAATTGCTATCCGAAATAGAGTTATATTACAAGATAACTTGTCGCAGCTCTAATAGACCGTTCTCATAACATGACCAAAGTAGCCGCAAGAAGAAAAGAAAATGAGCAGCTCTTCATCAAAAGTTTCTCCTTCGCCGGCGCCACGGAGCTCGACGCCCATGGGAGCTTGATGAAGACGCCATCGCCGCCTTCAAATAGGCGCTGGCTGGGGCTCTTTGGAGCCTGACGCTGCCGGCGGAGGGATCGGCGGTCGGCGTGGCGCTGGCGCTCCTGCGCCTCGGGGCCGTCGGTGCGATCGCCGGACCCTCGCCCGGCCTGCGGCGGTAGCTTTGGCGGCCTCTTCGTCGGCGGGCTCGTCGGCGCCAGCTTCTTCTTCGATGGCAGCGGCGTCGTCAGTATTGCCGCGCGCGTCGTCCACGCCGGCGACCTCGGTCTCCATTGGCTCTGTGGCGGATGGATCTGACGACCGGAAAATGAAGAAAAGTCAAGCAAATATTCAAAAAGAAAATCAGAAGAAGAAGAACACAAGGAAAGTTTTCAAGCAAGAGGATTACCTGTGCTAGGGTCTGCAGTCATGGTCTCCGCCACCAGGGGATCGCTGGTGATGTCCCTTGCCGGAGAACTGCCCCTTGCCGGAGAAGTCTCCCTTGCCGGAGAACGCTCCCTTGCCGGGGAATCCTCCCTTGGCGGTGTAGTCGAAGCAGAAGGCATGTCAGGAGCGGCTTCAGGGCACTCCTGGTAAGGCTGCTCTTCTCCTACACAAATCAGCAGTCAGATATCAGCAAAGAAAGGGCACCCATGCACGCCTAACAGCAGGAAGTAAACCATATACTTACGCAGGGGGCTGCGCTGGGGGCTGCTTTGAGGAAGAGTTGCCGCGTCCGGCAAGGTGGTCTCGGACGCGCCTCCTGCTTTCGCGGTGGGTTCGTCCTCGATGACAATCACCGGGGCCTTGGCTCTCTTCGACGCTCTCTGGGCCAGCGTCCTGAAAAGGAATGGGTTCAGAGTGAAGCAAATCAGATACAAGACAAAGCAACAAGTCAAGAACTACAAATGCCCGTGTTCTGTTTTTGGGCTCGGCCCAACAGCTTCGGCACCGTGTGTGGCCCAAGCCTGGGGCTCTGCCGGTGTACTAGAGTAGGGGTACCCTAGTATCCCGAACTTGTGCACGGGCAGTTGCAGCCCTCCGCGGCAAGGCTTACCGGTGACCGCCAAGGTCCTCCATGGTTCCTTTGGAGCCATTCAAGAACAAAATATTCAAGCTAAGGAGACAAGGCCCCGGCAAGAGCAGCTTGCCGGGAAGGCCACCCAAGGCACCTAGGAGACAAGGCCCCGGCAAGAGGAGCTTGCTGGGAAGGCCCGGTGAGCGGCAAGCTTCTGGACGCGACAAGACAACGACCGCGGCAAGGCGCTTGCCACGGCATCACCACTGCACTGCGCTCCAAAGCACATCCACTAACGTGTCGCCACAGGACCTTTCGGTAGCGTGGCGGCAAGAGGCCGTCTTGCCGAGCGCGGTGGCAAGCGGCGCCGACAAGATTGCCATCGTGGCAAGCGGTGGCGCCCGACGGTCCCTTTCGCACCGTTAGGGCGACGTGGTGGCATTTAATGCCTTTGTCCCCTGCCGTCGTGGTTAGGTATGATACCTTGTACAAGTAGCTGTACCAACCACTCCTTTTCCATTTTACCCTTGTCTACGTTGCCACTGTCGGAGACCCTTTAGCATATAAAAGGAGGCCCATGCGCAACGTAGAGAGGGGGAAGCAGAGAACACTCACGCTCGGTCTCGTTAGCAGCTTGTGTGTACTGTAGCACTCAGCGCTCCCGAGCAATAACTCAATACACTCAGACATGCAGCAGTAGGAGTGTTATCTCTACGGAGAGCTCCGAAGCTGGGTAAACTGCTCGTGTGCTTTGTGTCACGCCCAATATGCGACCCTATCCAAAAGGAACTCGACGGTCCCACCAAGGATAGACCCGCATATTGAAACGCTTTTGCAAGGTGGATATCACTACATCAACATTACATAATAGATGGGGATACATACATAAGGACGAATGCCACAAGAATACATCAACATCATATACAAGATCAACATCCGACTACGGATGAAACATAAACAGAACCTCAAACAATATCCACCCTGCTAGCCCAGTGCCGACACGGAACCTATACCGATTGAAGAAGAAGCGTAAGAACTCCAAACAAGCAAACATCGCTCTCACGTCATGATCATCGCAACCTGTACACTGCAATCGGTGGTGTAGTAATCTGTGAGCCACGAGGACTCAAAGAATCCCATTACCATGGGTATCAAGACTAGCAAAGCTTAATGGGAAAGGAAGGGGTAAAGTGGTGAGGTTACAAAGCAGCGGCTAAGCATATATGGTGGCTAACATACGCAAATGAGAGCGAGAAGAGAAACAAAGGAACGGTCGTCAACTAGCAATGATCAAGAAGTGATCCCGAACTCCTACTTACGCCGAGACATAACCCGTAAAACCGTGTTCTCCTCTCGATCAACCCCGAAAAGAGACACTCACGGTTACGCACACGGTTTGTGTATTTTAGATGAGTTTACTTCGAGTTTACTACAACCGGATATTAACAAATTCCCATCTGCCACATAACCGCGAGCACGGCTCTCGAAAGTTTATACCCTGCAGGGGTGTCCCAACTTAGCCCATGATAAGCTCTCGCGATCAACGAAGGATATTCCTTCTCCCCGGGAAGACCCGATCAGTCTCGGAATCCCGGCTACAAGACATTTCGACAGCAATAAAACAAGACTAGCAAGACCTTCCGGCGTGCCGACACCCTGATAGTTGCCGCGTGTATCTCATCTCAGGCCACGACCGGATGAGCAGTCCATGCAACTAAAACCAAACCTCAAGTTTCCTTGAGGGGGCGCTGCAAAGCACTCTAGTTTGGACCAACACTTAGACAAGCATTGGCCGGGGGCTGAATAAAGATGACCCTTGGGTTAATTACTCCCAAGGGAAATGTAGGTGGTGGTGAGGCAAATGGTAAAACCAATGGTGGGCCTTCTTTGGAGGAGTCTTATTCAAAGCGAACTGTCAAGGGGTCCCATAAATCACCCGACTGCGTTAGGGACGCAAAATCCGGGAACATAATACCGATATGACGGAAGCTAGGGCGGCAAGAGTGGAACAAAACACCAGGCATAAGGCCGAGCCTTCCACCCTTTACCAAGTATATAGATGCATTAAAAAACATAAGATATATTGTGATATCCCAACAAGTAAACATGTTCCAGCAAGGAACAACATCTCCATGTTCCAACAAGGAACAAACTTCATCTTCACCTGCAACTAACAACGCTAGAAGAGGGGCTGAGCAAAGCGGTAACATAGCCAAACAACGGTTTGCTAGGAAGGGTGCAAAAGGTTAGAGGTCGACATGGCAATTTGGGATGGCTTGATAAACCGTAATAGGTAGCGCAGCAAAGCGATAGAACGAAGCAACTAGCATAGCAATGATAGTAGTGAGATCCAGGGTAGCGGTCATCTTGCCTGAAATCCCGCAAGGAAGAAGAACGAGTCCATGAAGAAGATGAAGCCACGAAGACGAACCAAGCGTAGACGAACGAATCCTCACAATCGCAACGAAACGGGAACTATCGAGAAGAAGCACACAACATAGTAAACACACCACACATGAACAAGACATGATGCACAACAAGCATGATGCATGACAAAGGCTACATGAAGCTACTCATGGCAAGAGAGGATGCAAACATGAACAACACATCAAAACAAGTTTAAATGAGGTCGGAAACAACATAGAACAATTCCGGTAAGTCCTCATATGCAAATTTCGAAATTGGTCCAGATCTGAATAAACCTTATGTTTAAGTTGTTAAACATTAATTTAAAATGCACCAAGATGATCTACACGAAATTCTAGTCAAGTTACATATAAAGTTCATTAGATTTGGTGCTACGGCCTAGAAGATATGAGCAAAACAAGTTAAACATGGCATTGATGCAAAATGCATATAAACATCAAGCAAACACCTCAAAACAAGGATGCAACAAGATAATATGAAACTACATGCAAAATCAAGCAAGTTTCATGTAGAGCACACTCAAAACGGAGCAACGGTTCAACACATACACACAATACAAGCCATAACAACAATCTGTCTATAACCGCAAGTAGGCATATTGTAAGCATCAAAACACTAAGCTACAGCATCTCAACGTAATAACAAAAGGCATGGGCATGATGTACAGGTAAAGCATGACAAAACATGAATACTGAGCTATCTCCAAAAATCACTAGAACATGTTCAAAATGACATGGCAAGATTGCAAATAACAGTTTCAGGCATTGGCAGAAATAACATCAGGTTGCAATGTTTAGAGCTATCAAACAACATGTTACAGGAACTTATCATGGAAAACAAAGGCATGGAATGAATCTACTAATTGCATAGAACAAAAGTCCCTTACTGACCATGAGCCAAAAGGGCACATAAAATATAATGGCACCTATGTAAACATGGAAAGTTATATTTCAGGTTCATACATGCCAGGAACAACAATAAGTAGGCATGTTGGTGAGCTTGAACCACTCACCACAGAGCAATACATGGCATAGAAAGGAAACTCACAGTAATAAGACATGGCATAGAAGTTATACATGTCAATAACAACATCATAGCATACACGGATCAACTACAACAACCTTCGCAAAATTGAATAACATGTAAACAACCTGCCAAGAAACATTTTATAGCAAAAGTAGAGCTCGATTGACTCAAGCTATGGCACTCCATAATTGCAAAAAAGGGCATGGATGGATAGAAAGTAACCATATGTTAAAAACATCCTTACTGAAGTATCTCAAAATAAGCATGGATCTCTCGGTAGCATCAAGTTTACATGGCATAAAAATATCAGCAGAACAGGGGCTGAAATCAGCAACATCATGAAGCCTAGTTTGCATGCTTGTGCTAGTCACTACAGAGATCACAAAAATACATGGCATACACCCCTGTAAAGATAGCATGGCATATTACAAAACACATGTGGGACTTATGTTCAAAGGATGCACACATCAATCATGGCAAAAATAACAAAAGTGCATGTTCTGATAAGAATCTGAAACTAACATCACATAGCCCTCTTCTAACAGCATTTCGGGCATCAAGATGAGTTTAAATGAAAATTATTCAATGAGATGAAATTATGTACGCGTCGAGGCGAACAATTTGACATATTATACGCACGAAACGGCGGTACATACACAGAGTTATGATGCGATGAAAATGGCTAAAAATATGCAACTATTCGGGACTTGGTGGATTTTTTGGAGGGGGGGAAGTCAACCTCTCGGCACGGATTTCGAGGACGCCGGAGTAGGGCGGCGCGGCTGCCGGAGTTGGACGGGGAGGTCCGGGGCGGCCGGATCCGGCGGATCCCGGGCGGATCCACGGCGAGGCGGCGCAGAGGAGGCGGCGGCACGGCGATGGTCTGGGGCGCCGGGCATGAGGCGGCCACGGGCGCGGGCGTGAGGCGAAGCGCCGGCCGGGCGCGAAGCGGTGGCGGAGAGGAGGGCGGCGCGGGCCGGGCGGAGGCGCTGGCGAGGGGCGGCGGCCGAGGTCGCCGGGCGCTGAGGCGGGCGGCGGTATGGGCGGGCTGCTGTTCGGCCGGCCGCGCTGGCCCATGGGCCACGGAGGCGGGCGCGGTGGCTGGCGGTCACGTGGCGGGCGGCCACCGCTGCGGGCGGCGGCGGGTTTCGCCCGCCGACCGGACGTGTCCGGGGGCGCGGGGTGGAAGAAGGCTAGGGTTTGGAGGGTTTCATCCGTGAATTTCGGAGGAGAGCACCTATTTATAGGTAGAGGGAGCTAGGAGACTCCAAATGGAGTGCGGTTTTCACCCACACGATCGTGATCGAACGACCGAGAGCATGGGGGGAGTTAGATGGGTTTTGGGCCACTTTGGAAGGGGTGTTGGGGGTGCAAAGAGAAGGAGGCTTTTGCGGTTACCCGGTTAACCGTTGGAGTACCAAACGACCTCCAAATGGCACGAAACTTGACAGGCGGTCTACCGGTGCTATACCAAGGCCGCTTGACAAACCTCGGTCCATTCCGAGACCGTTTAACACCCGCACACGAAAAGAGGTAAAAGAGGGCGCTGGGAGACATAGGAGTGCCGGATTGCAAAACGGACAACGGGAAAAATGCTCGGATGCATGAGACGAACACGTATGCAAAATGAAATGCACATGATGACATGATATGAAATGCAGATGATGACATGGCAAAGTGCAACACACAAGCACATGACAAGGCAACGATGGCGAATAACTGACGGACACCTGGCGCATCGAATCCGGGGCGTTACAACACTCCTCCACTAACAAGAGATCTCGTCCCGAGATCTTAGGACCAAGACGGAAGGGAAAAGGGACGAGGTGAAGCAAGAACTCAAAAGAAGAAGCAAAGAATCGAGAACACTTGAGAAGAAGGGAGGAACGACGAGAATGACGAGAATCAAAAGCTCACGGAAATCAGATAGACTATGAAACAACTCGTTCTAACCGGAGTGGTTAGGATGAGAAAAGAAACAAATAAGACTGAAAGGATTTAGGCAGCACACCGGTTGAACAAGGAAAGAATAGAACATGAGCTTCAGAAGATGGAATGACACTTGACGAGATAAACAACGCAATGCCTCCGGAAGAATTGAATGAAAAGAACTTAGAATGATTGGATGGAGTTGTTGAGAAAATCAACAGCGAAAGAAAAAGCTTGTTGTGGACTTATGGAAAACATCTCAAAATTATGAGGTGATAACCGACCACAACCGGAAATGATTGGATAGCTTAGAAGAACGAACAAATGCAAAACTCCACTTCAAAAGAAAACGGAGAATTAATTGCACTTGAGACGCGAGAAGAAAAGATACTTGAACTCCGCCAACAAAATCTTGATGAACACTTGAAGAATGAATTAAAACATGAAGAACCACCATGAAGAACTCCGTTGACAAAAAGGATGATGAGATAGAATGAAAGGATGAAAGAATAAGATGAGCCTTGCGATGATTTAGATGGAGGTTCCGACGAGATGGTCGAGGGAAATTGAACTCCGGAAAAGAAAAGATGAGAACACTTGGAACTAGAATTTATTCCTCAAGAACAAACTCCGAAGAAAAAGATTAATCAATTTGATGAAATAAGAATAAGATTTATTGTATGCTTATCCTTCATCAAATTAAATTGATGACAAGCAATGGATTTGGCATAATACTTATTCTTCTTGAAAAAGGATTGAGAAGGGATAGCACAGAACTTGAGAAAGTCTTCATGAACCACCGGTAGGATTTGAAAGAACGAATGGATTAAAATGATGATCAAGGAAAAAGAATCTTGAACGAACCACCATAAGAATTCGAAATGACTGATGAAAAGAATGAATCACCGGGAAGAATTAGATAAGCACGGAGATACTTGAGGGAATTAAAATGCAAGAGAACAAAGAGATCGCGAACTGATAGAAGAATACTTGAACGAAGCACCGGAAGAATATTGAGACGAATGGAAGGGGCACGGATATAGAATAATTGGAGAACGACTTTGAAAACTTGGAACGAAGAAATCTTCCGAAAAGATGGCCTCCGGATGATTGAGACGGAAAGTAACTCCTGAAATACTCCGGATGGATGAAAAGAATTGCACTGGCGGAAACAAATTGATAGGATAAAATCGAGCTAGCACCACAAATCTTCGGGAGAACGGACGAGATTTAGGGAAAACTCTACTTCGATCTTCAAATGATGACGAGAAACACCACCAAAATTGCTAAGGCACTCCGGGAGAATGAAAAGCGAAGAGGTTGAGCCAACAATGAAAAGAATTTGAAAACTATCTTGGAGATGGCATCCGATCGATGAAATTCATACTTACGTCAAACTCCGAAAAGAATTAGAGAATAGCTCCGGAATAATTAGAAGAGTCAGGTAAGATCCTGGGAAAAGACCTGTGGGTTAGGGCCCACTGAAAAGAAACACCGTTGGAAAGGATTGTCGAATGAGAAATGATGCACCGGAACAATTGAAATATTTGAATGAAGTGACAACCTCGAATTAATTAGAACACAGACGAATCTCCTGATATGTGTTGAACACTCCGGAAGTATAAATTGGCGAGAGGCGAACGAGCAAAGAGAACACTTCGCAGGAAAAGAATATGATTAACCCGAAAAACTTGAATTGAGTCCACCGGAAAAAGAAAAAGGATGAAGAATGACGAACGAGACGAGAATTCAATGATTGAAATGATTTACAAAAGACTGAAGAGGTTCTGCACGAATGAGATAGATGGTCGAAAGAGACTCGGGCTCCGGGAAGAAAAGGGGTGCGAGGGCGGGAAAACAAAGGCAACTTGGAAGGGGAAACCGACGAATATCTTGAAGAGAAAAACACCGATTGAAAACATTGAGGAAAGAAAGCAAAGACTTTGCACGAGTAGGATGGATACTCGATTACATATTCCGGTTCCGAAAAGAAGAACAGGGAGGGCGGGCGGGAAAAGAAGACAACGGAGGATTGAACTTGGCAAAGATGAAGAGGCTCGAGTCGACTTGACGAGAAATGCATCGGACAAAAGAGGATGGACAACTCACGAAACTAACCACGTGATCCTAAAGAAAAATTTGAACGGGAAGAGGAGTAATTCAAAACTCCTACGTCAAGATTCCTCACCAGAGCGATTTAAGGGCTGAGGAGTAAAAATAATTCCTACTCTCCGATATAACTAGACTCAAAAATAGTTTTCTTCTAGACTCAACAACAGCCAAACTACACGATCAATCAAGGGGCTTCTAGGGTTCGGTCGAGGCTCGATACCAACTTGTCACGCCCAATATCGACCCTATCCAAAAGGAACTCGACGGTCCCACCAAGGATAGACCCGCATATTGAAACGCTTTTGCAAGGTGGATATCATTACATCAACATTACATAATAGATGGGGATACATACATAAGGCACGAATGCCACAAGAATACATCAACATCATATACAAGATCAACATCCGACTATGGATGAAACATAAACAGAAACTCAAACAATATCCACCCTGCTAGCCCAGGCTGCCGACCTGGAACCTATCCCCTGATCGAAGAAGAAGTAGAAGAACTCCAAACAAGCAAACATCGCTCTCACGTCATGACCATCGCAACCTGTACCTGCAACTGGTGGTGTAGTAATCTGTGAGCCACGAGGACTCAGCAATCCCAGTACCATGGGTATCAAGACTAGCAAAGCTTAATGGGAAAGGAAGGGGTAAAGTGGTGAGGTTAAATGGCTAAGCATATATGGTGGCTAACATACGCAAATGAGAGCGAGAAGAGAAACAAAGGAACGGTGCGTCAACTAGCAATGATCAAGAAGTGATCACGAACTCCTACTTACGCCGACATAACCCGAAACCGTGTTCTCCTCTCGATCAACCCCGAAAAGAGACACTCACTTTACGCACACGGTTGGTGTATTTTAGAAGAGTTTACTTGAGTTTACTACAGCCGGATATTAACAAATTCCCATCTGCCACATAACCGCGGGCACGGCTCTCGAAAGTTTATACCTGCAGGGGTGTCCCAACTTAGCCCATGATAAGCTCTCGCGATCAGCGAAGGATATTCCTTCTCCCGGAAGACCCGATCGGTCTCGAATCCGGCTACAAGACATTTCGACAAAGCAATAAAACAAGACCGAAGCAAGACCTCCGGCATGTCGACACCACGATAGTAGCCGCCACAGATCTCGTCTCGAGCCACGACCGGATGAGCAGTCCGCATAACTAAAACCAAACCTCAAGGTTCCTTGAGGGGGCGCTGCAAATCACTCTAGTTTGGACCAACACTTAGACAAGCATTGGCTCGGGGGGGCTGAATAAAGATGACCCTTGGGTTAATTACTCCCAAGGGAAATGTAGGTGGTGGTGAGGCAAATGGTAAAACCAATGTTGGGCCTTCTTTGGAGGAGTCTTATTCAAAGCGAACTGTCAAGGGGGTCCCATAAATCACCCGACCGCGTTAGGGACGCAAAATCCGGGAACATAATACCGATATGACGGAAGCTAGGGCGGCAAGAGTGGAACAAAACACCAGGCATAAGGCCGAGCCTTCCACCCTTTACCAAGTATATAGATGCATTAAAAACATAAGATATATTGTGATATCCCAACAAGTAAACATGTTCCAGCAAGGAACAACATCTCCATGTTCCAACAAGGAACAAACTTCATCTTCACCTGCAACTAGCAACGCTATAAGAGGGCTGAGCAAAGCGGTAACATAGCCAAACAACGGTTTGCTAGGAAGGGTGCAAAAGGTTAGAGGCGACATGGCAATTTGGGATGGCTTGATAAACGGTAATAGGTAGCGCAGCAAAGCGATAGAACGAAGCAACTAGCATAGCAATGATAGTAGTGAGATCCAGGGTAGCGGTCATCTTGCCTGAAATCCCGCAAGGAAGAAGAACGAGTCCATGAAGAAGATGAAGCCACGAAGACGAACCAAGCGTAGACGAACGAATCCTCACGATCGCATAGCGAAACGGGAACTATCGAGAAGAAGCACACAACATAGTAAACACACCACACATGAACAAGACATGATGCACAACAAGCATGATGCATGACAAAGGCTACATGAAGCTACTCATGGCAAGAGAGGATGCAAACAAGAACAACACATCAAAACAAGTGTAAATGAGGCCGGAAACAACATAGAACAATTCCGGTAAGTCCTCATGCAAATTTCGAAATTGGTCCAGATCTGAATAAATCTTATGTTTAAGTTGTTAAACAGAAATTTAAAATGCACCAAGATGATCTACACGAAATTCTAGTCAAATTACATATAAAGTTCATTAGATTTGGAGCTACGGCCTAGAAGATATGAGCAAAACAAGTTAAACATGGCATTGATGCAAAATGCATATAAACATCAATCAAACACCTCAAAACAAGGATGCAACAAGATAATATGAAACTACATGCAAAATCAAGCAAGTTTCATGTAGAGCACACTCAAAACGGAGCAACGGTTCAACACATACACATAATACAAGCCATAACAATCTGTCTATAACAGCAAGTAGTCATATTGCAAGCATCAAAACACTAAGCTACAACATCTCAACGTAATAACAAAAGGCATGGGCATGAAGTACAGGTAAAGAATGACAAAACATGAACAATGAGCTATCTCCAGAAATCACTAGAACATGCTCAAAATGACATGGCAAGATTGCAAATAATAACAGTTTCAGGCATTGGCAGAAATAACATCAGGTTGCAATGTTTAGAGCTATCAAACAACATGTTACAGGAACTTATCATGGCAAACAAAGGCATGGCATGTATCTACTAATTGCATAGAACAAAAGTCCCTTACTGACCATGAGCCAAAAGGGCAGAGAAAATATGATGGCACACATGTAAACATGGCAAGTTATATTACAGATTCATACATGGCAGGAACAACAATAAGTAGGCATGTTGGTGAGCTTGAAGCACTCACCACAGAGCAATACATGGCATGGAAAGGCAACTCACAGTAATAAGACATGGCATAGAAGCTATACATGGCAATAACAACATCATAGCATACACAGATCAACTACAACAACCTTGGCAAAATTGAATAACATGTAAACAACCTGCCAAGAAACATTTTATAGCAAAAGTAGAGCTCGATTGACTCAAGATATGGCCCTCCATAATTGCAAACAAGGGCATGGATGGATAGAGAGTAACCATATGTTAAAAACATCCTTACTGAAGTATCTCAAAATAAGCATGGATCTCTCGGTAGCATCAAGTTTACATGGCATAAAAATATCAGCAGAACAGGGGCTGAAATCAGCAACATCATGAAGCCTAGTTTGCATGCTTGTGCTAGTCACCACAGAGATCACAAAAATACATGGCATACACCCCTGTAAAGATGGCATGGCATATTACAAAACACATGTAGGACTTAAGTTCAAAGGATGCACACATCAATCATGGCAAAAACGACAAAAGTGCATGTTCTGATAAAAATCTAAAACTAACATCACACAGCCCTCTTCTAACAGCATTTCGGGCGTCAAGATGCACTCAAATGAAAATGATGCAATCAGATGAAATTATGTACTAGTCGAGGCGAACAATTTGATATATTATACGCATGAAACGAAGCTACATGCACAGAGTTATGATGCGATGAAAATGGCTAACAATATGCAACTATTCGGGACTTAGTGGATTTTTCGGAGGGGGGGAAGTCAACCTCTCGGCACGGATTTCGAGGACGCCGGAGTAGGGCGGCGCGGCTGCCGGAGTTGGACGGGGAGGAGGCCGGGGAGGTCTGGGGCGGCCGGATCCGCGGCGAGGCGGCGCGGAGGAGGCGGCGGCGATGGTCGCGAGGTGTCGGGCAGCAGGGCGTTGCCGGGCGCCACGGGCGGCGGCGGGCGTGAGAGGAGGGCGGCGCGGGCCGGGCGGAGGCGCTGGCGAGGGGCAGCCGGAGGTCGCAGGCGGAGGCGCGAGATGGCGGCGGTGGCGCTGGGCGATGCTGGTTCGGGCGGCCGCTGGCTTCGGGCGCGCGGCGGGCGGTGGCTGGCGGCCACTGGCTGCGGGGCGGCGGCGGGTTTCGTCCGGCCGGACCGGACGTGTCCGGGGGCGCGGGGTTGAAGAAGGCTAGGGTTTGGAGGGTTTCATCCGCGAATTTCGGAGGAGAGCACCTATTTATAGGTAGAGGGAGCTAGGAGACTCCAAATGGAGTGCGGTTTTCGCCCACACGATCGTGATCGAACGACCAAGAGCATGGGAGGGAGTTAGATGGGTTTTGGGCCACTTTGAAAGGGGTGTTGGGCTGCAAAGAGAAGGAGGCTTTTGCGGTTACCCGGTTAACCGTTGGAGTACCAAACGACCTCCAAATGGCACGAAACTTGACAGACGGTCTACCGGTGCTATACCAAGGCCGCTTGACAAACCTCGGTCCATTCCGAGACCGTTTAACACCCGCACACGAAAAGAGGTAAAAGGGGGTGCCGGGAGACATAGGAGTGCCGGATTGCAAAATGGACAACGGGAAAAATGCTCGGATGCATGAGACGAACATGTATGCAAAATGAAATGCACATGATGACATGATATGAAATGCAGATGATGACATGGCAAAGTGCAACACGCAAGCACATGACAAGGCAACGATGGAGAATAATTGACGGACACCTGGCGCATCGAATCCGGGGCGTTACACTTCGCCTCGATCTGCTCTTCGTGCGACCTCTGCCCCCCGCCGAACCGAAAGGGGCTCGGTCCGCCGGTCCCATAGGTGTTCGTGGGCCAGATCAGCCTCCCCAACACAAGGAGCAGTACGAGAAGCATTGACAACCGCTAATTGTTCATCAGGAAAACTATCATTAATAGGCAGTGGGTCATCAAGAACATTCTCTAACCTAGAAAAGTTATGCATAGCAGGGTTCTCAGCTCCTTTTCTATCAATAATATGCAAATCGAATTCTTGGAGCAAGAGAACCCATCTAATGAGTCTAGTCTTAGCATCTTTCTTTTCCATAAGATATTTAATAGCAGGATGATCAGTGTGAATAGTGACTTTGGAATCAACAATATAAGGTCTAAACTTATCACATGCAAACACAACTGCTAAGAATTCTTTTTCAGTAGTAGCATAATTTCTCTGGGCAGCATCAAGAGTCTTACTAGCATACTGGATAACATTCAATTTCTTATCGACTCTTTGCCCTAAAACAACACCTACAGCATAATCACTAGCATCGCACATAATTTCAAAAGGTAAATTCCAATCAGGTGGCTGAACAATAGGTGCGATGATCAAAGCTTTCTTAAGTGTTTCAAATGCTTCTACACAATCATCATTAAATACAAAAGGAATATCTTTTTGCAATAAATTAGTCAGAGGCCTAGAGATTTTAGAAAAGTCCTTAATGAACCTCCTATAACAACCGGCATGACCAAGGAAACTTCTTATACCTTTTATGTCCTTGGGACATGGCATCTTTTCAATAGCATCAACTTTGGCTTTATCAACTTCAATACCTCTCTCGGAGATCTTGTGCCCCAAGACAATGCCTTCATTAACCATAAAGTGACACTTTTCCCAATTCAGGACGAGGCTAGTGTCTTCGCATCTCTGCAGAACTCGATCAAGGTTGCTCAAACAATCATCAAAAGAGGATCCATAGACGCAGAAATCATCCATGAATACCTCACAAATATTTTCACAAAAATCAGAGAATATAGCCATCATGCATCTTTGAAAGGTAGCAGGTGCATTACATAAACCAAAAGGCATGTGTCTATAAGCAAAAGTACCAAAAGGGCAAGTAAAAGTAGTTTTAGATTGATCCTCTGCTGACACAGGTATTTGAGAGAAACCAGAATAACCATCTAGAAGCAAAAATGTGTGTGTTTGGATAGCCTTTCTAGCATTTGATCAATAAAAGGTAAGGGGTAATGATCTTTCTTAGTAGCTTTATTTAACTTACGAAAATAAATTACCATCCTATAACCTGCGGGATCAATTCATCTTTATCATTAGGAACAACGGTAATACCTCCCTTTTTGGGGACACAATGGACAGGGCTTACCCATTCACTATGAGCAACGGGATAAATAATACCTGCCTCAAGGAGTTTTAGAATCTCCTTTCTTACCACTTCCTTCATTTTGGGATTTAATCGTCTTTGAGGATCTCTAACTGGTTTGGCATCTTTCTCCATTGAAATTTTGTGTTGACATAATGTGGGACTAATGCCCTTAAGATCATCCAGAGTATATCCAATAGCAGCTCGGTGCTTCTTCAGAGTTTTCAATAATCTTTCTTCTTCTTTCTCTGACAGGTTAGCACTAATAATAACAGGATATATTTCTTTTTCATCAAGATAAGCATACTTAAGATTATCAGGTAAAGGTTTGAGTTCGAACATGGGATCACCCTTGGGTGGAGGGGGATCCCCAAGAATTTCAACGGGAAGGTTATGTTTCAGTATAGGTTCTTGTTTAAGGAACACTTCATCTATTTCTTCCCTTTCCTTCATAAACATATTGTTTTCATGGTCTAACAAATAATGTTCTAACGGATCAGTTGGAGGAACAGCAATAGAAGCAAGACCAATAATTTCATCCTTACTAGGTGGTTCCCTTTCACGAGGTTGTCTATTAAACTTGGCAAAATTGAACTCGTGAGACATACCATCTATGCCAACAGTGACTACCTTCCTTTTACAATTAATCTTAGCACTAGCAGTATTCAAGAAAGGTGTGCCAAAAATAATGGGACAAAAATCATCTTGTGGGGAAGCAAGAACAAGAAAATCAGCAGGGTATTTAATCTACCCACACAAGACTTCAACATCTCTAACAATCCCAATAGGTTTAATGGTGTCCCTATTAGCAAGCTTAATAGTAACATGAATGTCTTCCAATTCAACAGGTGCAATGTCGTGCATAATTTCTTTATATAGATCATAGGGTATCGCACTAGCACTAGCACCCTATCGCATAATCCATGATAGCAATGATCTCCTATTTTAACATAAATAACAGGCATGCCTACGACAGGTCTACGTATCTTAGTATCGGGTCTAGCAATATTAGCAGTTTCACCCACGAAAGAGATAACATGCCCATCTAAGTCCTCATCCAAGAGATCTTTAATCATAGCAATACCAGGTTCAACATTAATTTGCTCAGGAGGTGTATAAGTCCTAGTATTACTCTTACGAACAACAGTCGAAGCTTTAACATGATCTTTTATCCTAACAGGAAAAGGAGGTTTTTCAACATAAGCAGTAGGAACAATAGGATCACTATAAGTAATAGTCTTTTCTTCGACTGTAATAGGTGCAACTACTTTCACTTCAACAGGAGGATTATATTTAAACCACTTCTCTTTAGGGAGATCAACATGAGTAGCAAAAGATTCACAAAAAGTAGCTACTATCTCAGAGTCAAGTCCATACTTAGCGCTAAATCCACGAAAAGCATCGGTATCCATAAAAGATTTAACACAATCGAACTTAGGTGTCATACGACTCCTTACCATCGTCTAAACCCCAATCTTGAGTTGCGTTTAATTCTTTCCAATAAGTCCCATTTGAAATCAATAGTCTTGACACATAAGAACCAAAGACAGGATGTGTCGAGCAGTTGCGATTATTAAGAGAAAGCCGAGCATAAAAATTACGAACAATCATTTCCGGGAGAGCTCATGATTGGGGCATGAATATAACATTGACTTAAGCCTCCCCAAGCTTGAGCTATGCTTTCTCCTTCATGAGGCCAGAAATTATATATGTAATTATGATCACGATGAACAAGATGCATAGGATAGAACTTACGGTGAAATTCCAGCTTCGATCGCTTATAATTCCAAGATCCCGTATCATCGCATAGCCTATACCATGTCAATGCATCTTCCTTCAAAGATAAAGGGAAGACCTTCCTTTTGACAACATCATCAGGGATACCTGCAAGCTTAAATAATCAAAAAACTTCATCCACAAAGATAAGGTGTAAGTCGGGATGCAATGTTCCGTTTCCTGCAAAAGGATTAGCTAGCAGTTTTTCTATCATACCCGAAGGAATCTCAAAGTGAATATTTTCATAAAGTTCAGTAGGTTGAGGAGCATCTCTTTGCTCTTCCGGTTGGGGCGAAGATACCCCAAACAAGCCCCTCAAAGGATTAGTTTCCATAGTGACAAGTAACAGGAAATTTCAGCATACTATATTAATGTTTCCTTACCAAGTTCCACTCACCAAGAGCGCTACGCTCCCCGGCAACGGCGCCAGAAAAGAGTCTTGATGACCCACAAGTATAAGGGATGTATCGTAGTCCTTTCGATAAGTAAGAGTGTCGAACCCAACGAGGAGCAGAAGGAAATGATAAGCGGTTTTCATGAAGGTTTTCTCGCAAGCACCTTTGAAATAGTAGGTGACAGATAGTTTTGTGATAAGATAAATAGTAATGAGCAAAAGGTAAATAAAGTAAATAACATGCAGTAAGGTGGCCCAATCCTTTTTGTAGCAAAGGACAAGCCTGGACAAATTCTTATAATAGGAAAACGCTCCCGAGGACAAATGGGAATATCATCTTGCTAGTTTTCATCACGTTCATATGATTCGTGTTCGGTACTTTGATAATTTGATATGTGGGTGGACCGGTGCTTGGGTGTTGTTCTTACTTGAACAAACATCCCACTTATGATTAACCTCTATTGCAAGCATCCGCAACTATGACAAAAGTATTAAGGAAAACCTAACCATAGCATGAAACATATGGATCCAAATCAGCCCCTTACGAAGCAACGTATAAACTAGGGTTTAAGCTTCTGTCACTCTAGCAACCCATCATCTACTTATTACTTCCCAATGCCTTCCTCTAGGCCCAAATAATGGTGAGGTGTTATGTAGTCGACGTTCACATAACACCACTAGAGGCTAGACAACATACATCTCATCAAAATATCGAACGAATACCAAATTCACATGACTACTAATAGCAAGACTTCTCCCTTGTCCTCAGGAACAAACATAACTACTCACAAAACATATTCATGTTCATAATCAGAGGGGTAATAATATGCATAAAGGATCTGAACATATGATCTTCCACCAAGTAAACCAACTAGCATCAACGACAAGGAGTAATCAACACTACTAGCAACCTACTAGCACCAATCCCGGACTTGGAGACAAGAATTGGATACAAGAGATGAACTAGGGTTTGGAGATGAGATGGTGTTGGTGAAGATGTTGATGGATATTGCCCTCTCCCGATGAGAGGAGCGTTGGTGATGATGATGACGATGATTTCCCCCTCCCGGAGGGAAGTATCCCCGGCAGAACAGCTCCGCCAGAGCCCTAGATTGATTCCACCAAGGTTCCGCCTCGTGGCGGCGGAGTTTCGTCTCGTAAGCTTGCCCCCGATTTTTTTTCCAGGGTAAAAGTGATGATATAGCAGAAGATGGTCACCGGAGGCCCACCAGGGGGCCCAGGAGATAGAGGCGCGCCACAGCAGGCGCCCCCTATCTCCTGGACAGGGTGTGGGCCCCCTGGCCTATTTCTTTTGCTCATAATTTCTTATAAATTCCAAAATTTTGTTTCGTGGAGTTTCAGGACTTTTGGAGATGTGCAGAATAGGTTTCCAACATTTGCTCCTTTTCCAGCCAGAATTCCAGCTGCCGGCATCCCCCCTCTTGATGGTAAACCTTGTAAAATAAGGGAGAATAGCCATAAGTATTGAGATATAATGTGTAATAAGAGCCCAGAATGCAATAAATATTGATATAAAAGCATGATGCAAAATGGACGTATCAGCGCGCCCCTCCTGGCCGGCCGCCTCTCCCCCCTTCCTCCTTTATATACGGGGTAGGGGGGCACCCTAGAGACACAACAATTGATCTGTTGATCTTTTAGCCGTGTGCGGTGCCCCCCTACACCATAGTCCACCTCGGTAATACTGTAGCGGTGCTTAGGCGAAGCCCTGCGTTGGTAGAACATCATTATTGTCATCATGCCATCATGCTGACGAAACTCTCCCTCAACACTCGGCTGGATCGGAGTTCGAGGGACGTCATCGGGCTGAACATGTGCTGAACTCGGAGGTGTCGTGTGTTCAGTACTTGATCGGTCGAATCATGAAGACGTACGACTACATCAACCGCGTTGTGCTAACGCTTCCGCTTTTGGTCTATGAGGGTACGTGGACAACACTCTCCACTCTCGTTACTATGCATCACCATGATCTTGCGTGTGCGTAGGATTTTTTTTTGAAATTACTACGTTCACCAACAGTACTTGGAGATGGGTAGGCACTCTTCCCACTCCTTGATATTCTTCTTGATCAACACGTGTAGGAGGGTAGATAGCGTCCGGTTCGTGACCTCCATTCAGCCGTCGGTTTGAGGGTGGTATGCCGAAGAGAACAAAAGCTTGACTCTGAGCTTGGCGCATAAGGTCTTCCAAAAGTAGCTTAGAAACTTGACGTCACGGTTCGAGACAATCGTGTTTGGCACTCCATGTAGGCGCAAGATTTCCCTACAAAAAGGATTTTCAACATGTGAAGCATCGTCTATCTTGTTGCATGGGATGAAATGAGCCATTTTAGAGAATCGGTCCACAACAACAAACACAGAATCTTTGTCATTTCTAGTTCTAGGCAAACCAAGCACAAAGTCCATACTAATATCTTCCCATGGATGATACGGAATAGGAAGTGGCATATATAGACCATGGGATTGAGCTTTAGACTTAGCTTTGCGGCACGTAGTGTTGGAAATATGCCCTAGAGGCAATAATAAAATGGTTATTATTATATTTCCTTGTTCATGATAATTGTCTATTGTTCATGCTATAATTGTTTTAGCTGGAAACCGTAATACATGTGTGAATACATAGACCACAACATGTCCCTAGTGAGCCTCTAGTTGACTAGCTCGTTGATAAATAGATGGTTATGGTTTCCTGACCATGGATATTGGATGTCATTGTTAACGGGATCACATCATTAGGAGAATGATGTGATGGACAAGACCCAATCCTAAGCATAGCACAAGATCGTGTAGTTCGTTTGCTAAAGCTTTTCTAATGTCAAGTATCATTTCCTTAGACCATGAGATTGTGCAACTCCCGGATACCGTACGAATGCTTTGGGTGTACCAAACGTCACAACGTAACTGGGTGGCTATAAAGCTGCACTACAGGTATCTTCGAAAGTGTCTGTTGGGTTGGCACGAATCGAGACTGGGATTTGTCACTCCGTATGACGGAGAGGTATCTCTGGCCCCACTCGGTATTGCATCATCATAATGAGCTCAATGTGACTAAGTAGTTAGTCACGGGATCATGCATTATGGAACGAGTAAAGTGACTTGTCGGTAACGAGATTGAACGAGGTATTGGGATACCGACGATCGAATCATGGGCAAGTAACGTATCGATTGATAAAGGGAATTGTATACAGGATTGCTTGAATCCCCGACATCGTGGTTCATCCGATGAGATCATCGTGGAACATGTGGGAGCCAACATGGGTATCCAGATCCTGCTATTGGTTATTGACCGGAGAGATGTCTCGGTCATGTCTACATGTCTCCCGAACCCGTAGGGTCTACACACTTAAGGTTCGGTGATGCTAGAGTTGTTATGGGAAATAGTATGTGGTTACAGAAGGTAGTTCGGAGTCCTGGATGTGATCCCGGACGTCAAGAGGAGTTCCGGAATGGTCCGGCGGTGAAGATCGATATATTGGACGAAGGGTATTGGAGTCCGGAAGTGTTCCGGGGGTACCAGGCTATGGCCAGCATGACCGAAAGGTGTTTCGGGAGCCCCGGCAAGTGTTGGAGGGCCTCATGGGCCAAAGGGGAAGGGGAAAACCAACCCACTAAGGGGTGGTGCGCCCCCCACACCCTTTCCCACGTTATTTGGGGAGGTGGGGCGCCTCCACCTGGCCTGGGAGGCAATCCTCCACCTGCTTGGCTTGGAGGGCAAGTCTCCCTAGGATTTTCCCTAGGGAGATCCAATCAGCTTGGTCGCCGCCTAAGGGAGTCCCTGACTAGGGGGTGTCCGGATAGCCGAACTATCATCTTTGGCCGGACTCCTAGACTATGAAGATACAAGATTGAAGACTTCGTCCCTTGTCCGGATAGGACTTTCCTTGGCGTGGAAGGCAAGCTTGGCGTCTGGATATGTAGATTTCCTACCATTGTAACCGACTACATGTAACCCTAACCCTATTCGGTGTCTATATAAACCGAAGGGTTTTAGTCCATAGGACGAACAACAATCATACCATAGGCTAGCTTCTAGGGTTTAGCCTCTCTGATCTCGTGGTAGATCTACTCTTGTACTACCCATATCATCAATATTAATCAAGCAGGAGTAGGGTATTACCTCCATCGAGAGGGCCCGAACCTGGGTAAAAACATCGTGTCCCTTGTCTCCTGTTAACATCCGCCTAGACGCACAGCTCGGGACCCCCTACCCGAGATCCGCCGGTTTTGACACCGACATTGGTGCTTTCATTGAGAGTTCCTCTGTGTCGTCATCTTTAGGCCCGATGGCTCCTTCGATCATCAACAACGACGCGGTCCAGGGTGAGACTTTTCTCCCCGGACAGATCTTCGTGTTCGGCGGCTTTGCACTGCGGGCCAATTCACTTGGCCATCTGGAGCAGATCGAAAGCTACGCCTGGCCATCAGGTCAAATTTGGGAGTTTGAACTACACGGCCGACATCCGCGGAGACTTGATCTTCGACGGATTCGAGCCACAGCCAAGCGCGCCGCACTGTCTCGATGGACACGATCTAGCTCTGCCGCCGAACAGTGCCTTGGAATCCGCACCAGAGTCCGCTCCGACCCTTAGCTCGGAGCCGACTCCCCCGATCGAGGACGAGTGGTTGGACACCGCCTCGTGGGCTACGATCTCTACGGCGATTGAGCCGAACTACATCCATGTCGCATGCGAAGACCGTGACTCCAAGGTGCGGACTCCTCTCCGGACTCGAACCCTCACGCCCCCCAATCGAATCCGATTGGGCGCGGGTCATGGAATTCACTGCCGCGGACATCTTTCAGCACTCGCCCTTTGGCGACATCCTGAATTCACTAAAGTCTCTCTCTTTATCAGGAGAGCCCTGGCCGGACTACGGTCAGGAAGGTTGGGATGCGAACGACGAAGAAATTCAACGCCCACCCACCACCCACTTTGTAGCCACTGTCGATGATTTAACCGACATGCTCGACTTCGACTCCGAAGACATCAACGGTATGGACGACGATGCTGGAGACGACCAAGAACCAGCGCCTACAGGGCACTGGATGGCCACCTCAACTTACGATATATATATGGTGGACACACCTAAGGGAAGCGATAACGAGGAACGACGAGACGCTGCGAAAGAAAATTCCCTCGGGAAGCAGTCAAAGCGGCGGCGTAAGCGCCGCTCAAAACCCCACCTCGACAAAGATAGCGCCCACACATACCCAGCCATAGAGCAGGGTGAGCCGGCCGACGACGAACATGCCATTGAGCAACCATCCGAACAGGCCAACTTGGACAAACAACCCGTCCCCGGCAAGGACAACAGTCTGGACGATCTCACGCCGGACACGTCATTGGATCAGAAGAACCTCCACAAAGAGCTCCTCGCTACTGCGCGTAGCTTGAAAAAGCAGAAACAGAGGCTTAGAACAGCGGAAGACGCACTCCGAATGAGATGGAATAAATTACTCAACACTGTAGACAAATATCGCAACAGCCGCCAAGCAAAGAGCTACCCAAAGCACAAACTACTGCCCGAATTCGATGAGGAGGCCGTAGAGCCCCCACGATCAAAAAACAAAGAGGCCGCCGGGTCGGATAGACGACCACATGGCAATCGTAGAGCGGCAAGCGGCGCCGCACACAAGCCAGCACGCGATCCGCATAAGGATACACACCAAAAGGATGGCCCAGTTAGATCTATCTACGGGCCAAGGAAACAAGTTCTGGCGAGCAATACAACATGTCAAATATCCGAACATCACGGCACACCCAAATACAGGGGCGCCGCGCACACTCTATGTTTCACCGATGAGGTGCTGGATCATGAATTTCCAACGGGATTCAAGCCCGTAAACATAGAGGCATACGACGAAACGACGGACCCTGGAGTCTAGATTGAGGATTATATCCTCCACATACACATGGCCAGAGGAGATGATCTCCACGCCATAAAATACCTACCCCTCAAGCTGAAAGGGCCAGCCCGAAGCCTCCCCGAAAACACCATTGGTAGTTGGGAAGAGCTTGAGGATGCTTTTCGGGCCAATTTCCAGGGAACCTATGTCCGACCTCCGGACGCAGACGATCTAAGTCACATAACCCAACAGCCCGGAGAGTCAGCTCGAAAATTCCGAAACAGGTTCCTCACCAAAAAGAACCAAATAGTCGACTGTCCGGACGCCGAAGCCTTAGCAGCTTTTAAACACAACGTCCGAGACGAATGGCTCGCCAGACACCTTGGCCAGGAAAATCCAAGAACAATGGCCGCACTAACAAGCCTCATGACCCGCTTTTGCACGGGAGAGGATAGCTGGCTAGCAAGATGCGATCAATGACCCAAGTACATCCGAAGTCGAGGATGGGAATGGGAAACCACGACGCAGCAAGGACCAGCGACGGGATAAGGGGAACGGTCCAAAGAGCGCGGCAGTCAACGCCGGATTCAAAAGCTCACGGCAGAACAATAAAAAAACTGCCCATTAAGGACAATAGCGATGAGCTATCCAACTTAAACAAAATCTTGGACAAGATATTCCAAATCCACAGTACTCCCGGGAAGCCTGCAAACCATACCCACAGAGATTGTTGGGTCTTCAAGCAGTCCGGCATACTCAACGCCGAACACAAGGGGCTCGACACACCAAGTGAGGATGATGACAAGCACCACAAGCGAGCCCGGAAAACAAAAGAATTTCCCACAAGAGGTCAAAACAGTAAACTTACTTCAAGTAACAACAGGGAAAATAGAGCGGCACCCATTGAATTACGCTACGCACAATCTACCCAATGGAGTCCCAACACTGGTTGTCAAAACCAATTACCTTCGACCATCAGGACTACTCCGAAAGAATCCGGAACACAGGATGGACTGCCTTGATACTAGAACCTATAATCGACGGTCTTCAATTTACGCAAATCCTAATGGACAGCGGCGGTGATTTAAACCTGCTATGTCAGGACACAATCCGCAACATGGGGATAAACCCAAACAGGATTAGCCATAGCAACAATTCCTTCCAAGGAATAATGCCAGGCACATATGCCCATTGTACGGGCTCCCTACTATTGGAAGTTATGTTCGGCTCACCCGACAACTTCCGTCGGGAAAAGTTGGTCTTCCACACCGCCCCATTTAAAAGTAGCCATCAAGCACTACTGGGACGCGAAGCTTTCGCCCGCTTTAGCGCAATACCGCATTATGCATCTCTTAAACTTAAAATGCCCGGTCCACGAGGCATCATTTCATTAATGTGAAGCCGCGCGTGTCCCTCAATGAAAGAATGTGAGACTGCCTTAACAGCCTCACACTAATACGGCCTTACGTCCCAAAAGCATCTATCGCATGTCTTTCAGAGCCCGGACACTGTTTGGCGAGTCCGGCATAAATAAACATGATGCTTACTAGCCGCGTACCCCCCTTACAAGGGGCTCCACACATGTACAACAAGAGACAATAAAGCTCAATTTTACTCATTTTTTACTCATACTCTATTTTATTTCCAATCACATTTTAGCGCGATCTTTTTCAAACTAAGTTCCTCTCTTTTACAGATGAACGCCGTGCTATACCCATCCAGGATCTGGCTGCACGGGGACACAGCGTGGGCGTGCAGCGAGGACCCGTTGCAAGGATTATTTTCAGATTAAGACCTGCGTAAACCTTTTTCTACTGTCTCTTGTTGTTACTCATCCCCGGTCTCTTATTATAACCGAGGAGGAGGTGGCGTTTTGGCATCGGGCCGCGTCGAAGTTTGCACGCACTGGACACGGGGCTTGTTACCAAGGGCATTGTTCGCCCGCTTTATAAAAGACCGAATACCTTAGGGAGTGTTCGGCGTCTCGAAGTTAGGCCTTATATGCATCAGCTCGAATCATGTCTTTGGTCAAATGTTGGGTTTTCCGGCTCCTGTGTTTTGCTGCCTTACGTTCCGTTCTATCGGCTAACGCGGCACCGGGAGAACTATCTGCGATTGTGCCCGGTTCGCCGGGCGAGCACCTCGAGAGAAAGCCGAAAACTGATCGTCATGATATAGCGAGAGACTGGTCAACCACTTGATGACTCACCGGAATGTTTAGAATTCCTCCGCATTAATGAAGGACCATTTTCCGGTCAGGCACATACGCACCCCGAATTCGGGAGAGTGTGGTGCCCCAAGGGGCTATATAGTAGCCCCACCATCGAACTCCTATGGCTAAGTGAAAGTGATAAAGCATTATAGTCCGGTTTCCTAGTTTGCTACGCTACCACTTCCTTTATAGGACCAAGACGTTGGATTAAGTGTGAAAGCGCGACTTCTTTGCAAACACCCCTGCACTATGTGCGTGGGGGCTGAAGCCGAAGACTGCCATCTTTCAGGTTATATACATATATAGATCAACGGCTGCACAGGAGGTAGTTTGCTACTTGAAGGCACAAGTATAAAAAGCTCTTACATTAAATTGAAACGTTGTTTCATAAAATTATACATGTCATTCAAACATAACATCCTTCGAGCACTGCTTCTCTATTAAACGAGCGCCCGGAAGAACTTCCTCAAAATAGCGCTCGACTGGTACTTGGCTGCCATCCGAATCTGGGGACGCAATATCGGTGGCCTTCATCTCAGCCCAGTATGCCTTGACACGGGCAAGAGCCATCCGCGCCCCCTCAATACACGCCAACCCGCTTCATTGCGTCGATACGCGGTACCGCACCAAGGAACTGCTGCACTAAGCCAAAATAACTCTTCGGCTGGGGTCCGCCTGGCCACAAATGAGTCATGACATGCTTGATGGCAAGTCCGGATAATCGATTCAGCTCGGCCCATTCGGCCAACCGATTGGTCAACGGAAGAGGACGCTCCGGACTATGGAATTGCGACCAAAATAGCTCTTCCCTTTTGTGCCCCTTCTGGCCTCGGAAGTGCTCAATCGCGTCCGCAGCGCTCGCCGCTAAGTCCAGATAAGCATCCTCCGAACTCCACAGCTTGTCCAACTAAGCATACTTCGGATCCGTATATTTCCTCCGCAGCAGAAACGGTTTCCTGGCCGCAATATCGGCCCGACTCGGCTCCTCCTTGGCAGCTCTCATAGCGAAGCAGGCATCCTTGGATTCGGCGGTGGCCTTTTTCAGGTCCTCTTGTTCCGCTTTGACGTTCTTTTCAATAACCTCGCAGCGGTCGGTAGTATTCTTGATTTGAGGCCAAATCGGCCATTTCCTCTTCTTGGCGGTGAGCAGCCCGTTCGGCTTTCAGCTCTTCAGCCGCCTTTAAAGCGGCCGCATTACTCTTTCGGGCTTGCTCTTTAGCTCGAGCAAGTTCCGCCCGCAGCCTCTCCACAGCAGCGGCACCATCTGCATCAAAGTATACAAGTAGTAAGGCATGGGCGTCAAGCTCCCTTACCAGGTGTCCGCGGAGAAGTCGCATACCTTGTGACTCGTCAAACCGTTTATTGACCGGTAGCGATGTCCGCATCCGCCTCGTCAAGTTGCCGCTTTAGTTCGGCAAATTCATCGATCCGGCTAGCCACCGGACGTCCCGGCACCTACATAGGAACGGCGACATGTTAGTATCGAGATTATGATCCTCGACGCGCTGTCGATTGTGACGACATACCGAGTCTCGAGGCTACTATCTATACTGAGCGCATTCTATATGCATAATCGTCGGAAGGTACATCATTTTTTTCAGACCTCAAACCCCGTCGATAAACTTGGCGGCTTCATGCAATCCGCTCTCGGCGGATGCAATTCTTTCAATTACCATAGCCATTAGTGCACGGTGATCTTACGAGATATACGCCGCCCGAACAGGTCCTTGACTCCTCCGACCGCACGCCCGATTGAGCCGGACCGTCCGGCCCCGGACTCGGGAAACTCTCGGTGATGACACTTCAGTGGTCGTCCGCCTCGCACGAAGGCGCCGATAGGTGGAGGCGTTCGCTCTCTACCATCTCCGGACGAAGATCCTCAAGACGAGCTCACTGAGAAGGCACGAGATCCGAACTACAAGGTACAATTTCGGTTATCTCTGAAATAAATACTGAGGATGTTCTTTATTCACAGGACCCCTTCTTTTTACTTACGGCTCATTGGAGGCTGATCCCCTTGGGGAAATAGTGCGGCCGGGGTACTTCCGGCGCCGGACTTTCTGACGAAGACTTCTTTCCCTGTTTTGAGGCCTTGGCTTCGGGGCTTGAGCGGTCCTCTTCTCCCCTTGGAGGGAGGATCCTGATCCTCTTCCTTGAAAGCCTCCTTGGCGGAGGCGCTTGCTTCCTGCTCCCCTTCGCTTGCTTTTAAAGGCAAGACCTTCAACATCTTGGTCGGCATGGGATCCGGCGTGGTCTCTGGAGGAGGAGCGGACACCTTATCAACTTTGCCTTGGCTATCCACTCCTGTTCAAGAAACGGCTCCCTTAAAGGGCATATATATGATAAATGAATGAACAGCCTGTCCGTTCTGAGGTTACTTACTTGAGTATCACGGGTGATTGCAGCTTAGACCTGCGTCCTCGGTCAAGTCCGGACACTTCTCTTGTGATCCGAAGAACAGTTTATACATCTCCTTGGGCGTCGTGCCCATAAAATGTTGGAGAGCTCGTGGTCCCTCCGGATTAAACTCCCACAGACGGAGGGGGTGACGTTTGTAGGGCAGAAGCTGCCGAATCAGCATAACCTGCGCCGCCACGACCAGATTGATCTCTCTTTCTTGGAGGTTTCGAATACGGCCACGCTGAGGAACGTCCTTGGGCGGCCCCAGTCGAGCCCCGGTTGACCCATGATGCCAGCCGTTGTGGTGGACTGGCGGAAGGCGGGTGGCGCCACCCATTTGGTGCCCCCGAGCGGTGATATAAAACCACTCCGTTGCCACAAACCAAGCTCCTCTTGAAAAGAGCCCTCGGGCCACGGAGCATCGGCACACTTGCTTATGACCGCCCCTCCGCACTCTGCTTGTTGCCCCTCGGTCATCTTGGCTCCACCTTGAAGGTCTTGAGCCACAATCCAAAGTGAGGGGTAATATGGAGGAAGGCTTCACATACGACAATGAATGACGAGATATGGAGGATGGACTCGGATTCAAGTCATGGAAATCCAGCCCATAATAAAACATGAGCCCCCGCACAAAGGGATCCGTCGGGAAGCCTAAACCCCGAAGGAAGTGAGACACGAACACCACGCTCTCGCGGGGCTCGGGAGTGGGAATGACCTGCCCTGGAGCAGGCAGCCTATGCAAAATCTCGCCGGTTAGATACCCGGCGTCTCGCAGCTTTAGCACATCTTCTTCTGTGATGAAAGAAGACATCCATCGGCCGAGCTGGTCGGAGCCGGACATCGTCGAAGGTCCGAAGCACCTAAATCTGAAGCTTTGGGTGTTAGAACTCGAAGCGCGGGGCGAATTCGATGGAGGGTGGAAAAAAGAAGAGGGCCTTGGTCTCATTATAAAGAGGTTGAATACCAAGAGCCATCCCCGTGGTCGATTGGGACTCGCCTTCGATAGAGGAGGCATGCCAACGGGCACGGTTGGGTTACCCACGTCCGTATTGATGAGAATCCCAGAATTAGGGGGCACGGTCTACGCTTTGATAAGACGTGCCAAGGAAACCGCCTCGCTAAACACGCTGAGGTGGGCCAGTAAAAAAACGATTCGAATAAAGGCTTGGCCGTGGTGTGATGTCACGCCGCGGAATACTTCAGCAGATCTGTGCAAAAATTATTCTCTCTACGGTGGTATGTGGAACTTGATTTGCAAAGCCGGACACTATCCTTGTGTTCAAAACCTTCTAAGTATTCGGAGGAGGAACCCGCCTTGCAATGCCGAAGACAATATGCGCGCCCGGACTAAATCGTCATTGAAGCCTGGTTCAGGGGGCTACTAAGGAGTCTGGACTAGGGGGTGTCCGGATAGCGAACTATCATCTTTGGCGGACTCCTAGACTATGAAGATACAAGATTGAAGACTTCGTCCCTTGTCCGGATAGGACTTTCCTTGGCGTGGAAGGCAAGCCTGGCGATACGGATATGTAGATTTCCTACTATTGTAACCGACTCTGTGTAACCCTAACCCTATTTGGTGTCTATATAAACCGAAGGGTTTTACTCCGTAGGACGAACAACAATCATACCATAGGCTAGATTCTAGGGTTTAGCCTCTCTGATCTCGTGGTAGATCTACTCTTGTACTACCCATATCATCAATATTAATCAAGCGGAGTAGGGTCTTACCTCCATCGAGAGGGCCCGAACCTGGGTAAAAACATCGTGTCCCTTGTCTCCTGTTACCATCCGCCTAGATGCACAGTTCGGGACCCCTACCCGAGATCCGCCGGTTTTGACACCGACACCGCCCCTAGGGAAACCCTAGGGTGCCTCCCCTCTCCCTTGCCCCTATATATAGTGGAGGGTGGGAGGCGATCGCACCTCTTCCTGGCGCAGCCCCTCCTCCTCCAACACCTCCTTATCCTCCGTAGTGCTTGGCGAAGCCTGCAGAGAACCACAAGCTCCACCACCACGCCGTCGTGCCGAGACTCTCCCTCAACTTCTCCTCTCCCCTTGCTGGATCAATAAGGAGGAGACGTCCCCGGGCTGTACGTGTGTTGAACGCGGAGGCGCCGTTCGTTCGGCGCTAGATCGGATCTTCCGCGATTTGAATCGCCGCGAGTACGGCTCCATCAACCGTGTTGTTGTAACGCTTCCGCTTAGCGATCTTCAAGGGTATGAAGATGCACTCCCTCTCTCTCTCTCTCTCTCTCTCTCTCTCTCTCTCTCTCGTTGCTAGAATCTCCATAGATTGATCTTGGTGATGCGTAGAAAATTTTGAATTTCTGCTACATTCCCTAACAGTGGCATCATGAGCTAGGTCTATGCGTAGTTTCTATGCACGAGTAGAACACAAGTTGTTGTGGGCGTCGATTTTGTCAATTTACTTGCCGTTACTAGTCTTATCTTGATTTGGCGGCATCGTGGGATGAAGCGGTCCGGACCGACCTTACACGTACGCTTACGTGAGACAGGTTCCACCGACTGACATGCACTAGTTGCATAAGGTGGCTAGCGGGTGTCTGTCTCTCCCACTTTAGTCGGATCGGATTCGATGAAAAGGGTCCTTATGAAGGGTAAATAGTAATTGGCATATCACGTTGTGGTTTTGGCATAGGAAAGAAATGTTCTTGCTAGAAACCTATAACAGCCACGTAAAAACTTGCAGCAACAATTAGAGGACGTCTAACTTGTTTTTGCAGCATATGCCGTGTGATGTGATATGGCCAAAAGAATGTGATGAATGATATATGTGACGTATGAGATTGATCATGTTCTTGTAATAGGAATCACGACTTGCATGTCGATGAGTATGACAACCGGCAGGAGCCATAGGAGTTATCTTAATTTATTGTATGACCTGCATGTCATGAGTAACGCCATGTAATTACTTTACTTTATTACTAAACCGTTAGCCATAGTGGTAGAAGTAATAGTTGGCGAGACAACTTCATGAAGACACGAAGATGGAGATCATGATGATGGAGATCTTGATGTCATGCCGGTGACAATGATGATCGTGGCGCCCCGAAGATGGAGATCAAAAGGAGCAAAATGATATTGGCCATACATGTCACTATTTGATTGCATGTGATGTTTATCATGTTTTACATCTTATTTGCTTAGAACGACGGTAGCTTAAATAAGATGATCCCTCGGAATAATTTCAAGAAAGTGTTCCCCCTAACTGTGCACCGTTGCGAAGGTTCGTTGTTTCGAAGCACCACGTGGTGATCGGGTGTGATAGATTCTAACGTTCGAATACAACGGGTGTAAGCCAGATTTACACACGTAATACACTTAGGTTGACTTGACGAGCCTAGCATGTACAGACATGGCCTCGGAACACGGAAGACCGAAAGGTCGAACATGGGTCGTATAGAAGATACGATCAACATGAAGATGTTCACAGACGATGACTAGTCTGTCTCACGTGATGATCGGACACGTCCTAGTTGACTCGGATCATGTATCACTTAGATGACTAGAGGGATGTCTATCTGAGTGGGAGTTCATTAAATAATTTGATTAGATGAACTTAATTATCATGAACATAGTCAAAAGGTCTTTGCAAATTATGTCATAGCTTAGGCTTTAGTTCTACTGTTTTAGATATGTTCCTAGATAAAATTTAGTTGAAAGTTGATAGTAGCAATTATGCGGACTAGGTCAAAATGGCGAGGATTGTCCTTGTTGCTACGCAGAAGGCTTATGTCCTTAATGCACCGCTCGATGTGCTGAACCTCGAACGTCATCTATGGATGTTGCGAACATCTTACATACACGTTTTGATGACTACGTGATAGTTCAGTCCGTAATGTTAAACGGTTTAGAATTGAGGCGTCAAAGGCATTTTGAAATGTCGCGGAACATATGAGATGTTCCAAGGACTGAAATTGGGATTTCAGGCTAGTGCTCACGTCAAGAGGTATGAGACCTCTGACAAGTTTCTTAAGCATGCAAACTAAGGGAGAAAAGCTCAATCGTTGAGCATGTGCTCAGATTGTCTGAGTACTACAATCACTTGAATCGAGTGGGAGTTAATATTCCAGATGAGATAGTGATGGTTCTCCATAGTCACTGCCACCAAGCTATTAGAGCTTCGTGATGAACTATAACATATCAGGGATAGACATGATGATCCTTGATCAATTCGCGATGTTTGACACATGAAAGTAGAAATCAGTAGGAGCATCAATTGTTGATGGTTAGTAAAACCACTAGTTTCAAGAAGGGCAAGGGCAAGAAGGGATACTTCATGAAGCGGCAAATCGATTCTTGCTCTAGTGAAGATACCTAAGGTTGAACCCAAAACCCAAGACTTAGTGCTTCTGTAATGAGGGGAACGGGCACTGAAGCAGAACCACCCTAGATACTTGGTAGATGAGAAGGCTGGCAAGGTCGATAGAAGTATATTAGATATAAATTATATTAATGTGTACTTTACTAGTACTCCTAGTAGCACCAGGGTATTATATACCGGTTCGGTTGCTAAGTGTTAGTAACTCGAAATAAAAAGCTATGGAATAAACGGAGACTAGCTAAAGGTGAGATGACGATATATGTTGGAAGTGTTTCCAAGGTTGATGTGATCAAGCATCGCATGCTCCCTCTACCATCGAGATTGGTGTTAAACCTAAATAATTGTTATTTGGTGTTTGCGTTGAGCATAGACATGATTGGATTATGTTTATCACAATACGGTTATTCATTTAAGGAGAATAATGGTTACTCTGTTTATTTGAATAATACCTTCATTGGTCTTGCACCTAAAATGAATGGTTTATTGAATCTCGATCATAGTGATATACATGTTCATGCCAAAAGATATAAGATAGTAATGATAGTACCACATACTTGTGGCACTGCCATTTGAGTCATATTGGTATAAAACGCATGAAGAAGCTCCATGTTGATGGATCTTTGGACTCACTCGTTTTTGAAAAGATTGAGACATGCGAACCATGTCTATTGGTAGATATGCATGAAGAAACTCCATACAGATGGATCGTTTGGATCAGTTGATTTTGAATCACTTGAGACATGCAAATCATACCACATGGGCAAGATGACCGAAAGGCCTCGTTTTCAGTAAGATGGAACAAGAAAGCAACTTGTTGGAAGTAATACATTTTGATGTGTGCAGTCCAATGAGTCTTTGAGAGCCTGCTTGATGGATATCGTTGTGCTCTTACTTCACATATGATTTGAGTAGATTCTAAGTATATTTACTTGATGAAACACAAGTCTGAATTATTGAAAGGTTCAAGTAATTTCAGAGTGAAGCTGAAGATCGTCGTGACAAGAGGATAAAATGTCTATGATATGATCATAGAGATGAGTATTTGAGTTACATGTTTGTCACACAATTAAGACCTTGTGGAAATTGTTTCACTACTAATACCGCCTGGAACACCATTGTGTGATGGTGTGTCCGAACATCATAGCTGCACCATATTGGATACGGTGCATACCATGATGTCTCTTATTGAATTACCACCATCGTTTGTGGGTTAGGCATTAGAGACAACCACATTCACTTTAATAGGGCACCACGTAATTCCGTTGAGATGACACCGTATGAAATATGGTTTAGAGAAACCTAAGTTGTCATTTCTTAAAAGTTTGGGGCTACGACGCTTATGTGGAAAAGTTTTAGCCTGAAAAGCTCGAACCCAAAGCGGATAAATGCATCTTCATAGGACACCCAGAACAGTTGGGTATACCTCCTAATTCAGATCCGGAAGCAAAAGTGGTTGTTTCTAGAAACGGGTCCTTTCTCGAGGAAATGTCTCTCGAAAGAATTGAGTGGGAGGATGGTGGAGACTTGATGAGGTTATTGAACCGTCACTTCAACTAGAATGTAGCAGGGCACAGGAAGTTGTTCCTGTGGCGCCTACACCAATTGAAGTGGAAGCTGATGATAGTGATCTCAAAAACTTCGGATCAAGTCACTACCAACCCTCGTAGGTCGACAAGGATGCGTACTACTTCAGAGTGGTACGTAATCCTGGCTTGGAGGTCATGTTGCTAGACAACAATGAACCTACGAGCTATGGAGAAGCGATGGTGGGCCCGGATTCCGACAAATGGCTCGAGGCCATAAAATCCGAGAGAGGATCCATGTATAAAACAAAGTATAGACTTTGGTAGAACTACTTGATGGTCGTAAAGGCTATTGGGTACAGATGGATTTTAAAAGGAAGACGGACAATGATGGTAAGTATCACCATTAAGAAAGCTCGACTTGTCGTTAAGATGTTTTCCGACAAGTTCAAGGAGTTGACTGCGGTGAGACTTTCTCACTCGTAGTGATGCTAAGATCCTGTTGAAATTGTATTAGCAGTTACTGCGTTATTTGTGAAATCTTGCAGATAGGATGTCAAAACATTGTTTCCTCGACAACTTTCTTCAGGAAAGGTTGTATGTGATACAACCAGAAGGTTTTTGTCAATCCTAAAAGATGCTAACAAGTATGCAAAGCTCCAGCAATCCTTCTAAGGACTGGAGTAAGCATATCGGAGTTGGAATATACGCTTTGATGAGATGATCAAAGATTTTGGGTTTATACAAGGTTTATGAGAAACTTGTATTTCCAAAGAAGTGAGTGGGAGCACTATAGAATTTCTGATGAGTATATGTTGTTGACATATTGTTGATCAGAAATAATGTAGAATTTCTAGAAAGCATATAGGGTTATTTAAAAAGTGTTTTTCAATGAAAACTTGGATTAAGCTACTTGAACATTGAGCATCAAGATCTATAAGGATAGATCAAAAAACGCTTAATAGTACTTTCAAATGAATACATACCTTGACAAGATTTTGAAGGAGTTCAAAATAGATCAGCAAAGAAGGAGTTCTTGGCTGTGTTATAAGGTGTGAGTATTGAGTAAGACTCAAGACCTGACCACGGCAGAAGAGAGATAAAGGACAAAGGTCGTCCCCAATGCTTTAGACGTAGGGTCTACAGTATGCTATGCTGAGTACCGCACCTGAAGTGTGCCTTGCCATGAGTCAGTCAACGGGTACAAGAGTGATCCAGCAATGGATCACATGACAGCGGTCAAACTTAACCTTAGTAACTAGTGGACTAAGGAATTTTCTCAATTATATAGGTGGTAAAAGAGTTCATCGTAAAGGGTTACGCCGATGCAAACTTTGACATTAATCTGGATGACTCTGAGTAGTAAACCGGATTCGTATAGTAGAGTTGCTATTTGGAATAGTTCCAAATGGCGTGTGATAGCTGCATATAGGAGATGACATAGAGATTTGTAAAGCACACGCGGATCTGAAAGATTCAGCCCCGTTGAATAATAACCTCTCTCACAAGCGAGATATGGTCAAACCCAATGGGTGTTGGATTCATTACAATCACATAGTGATGTGAACTAGATTATTGACTCTAGTGCAAGTGGGAGACTGTTGGAAATATGCCCTAGAGGCAATAATAAAATGGTTATTATTATATTTCCTTGTTCATGATAATTGTCTATTGTTAATGCTATAATTGTATTAGCTTGGAAACCGTAATACATGTGTGAATACATAGACCACAACATGTCCCTAGTGAGCCTCTAGTTGACTAGCTCGTTGATCAATAGATGGTTATGGTTTCCTGACCATGGACATTGGACGTCATTGATAACGGGATCACATCATTAGGAGAATGATGTGATGGACTGTAGCGACCCGACCCGAATGGATCAAGTCTCTGTGCTCAGGTGTCATCCCTGGATCAGTAATGCTGACACCACACAGTACTTCGAAGGATTTATAACAGAGTAGCAATCACACACTTATTACATCGTTGTCCAAAAGAGGACTTATTACAATAAATATGGCTTAAGTCCATCTAAATATGATAACAGCGGAAGACTTGGAAGATAAGTGAGTCCATCAACTCCATCGGCATCACTGAGTATAGAACCACGACCTAAAACACCTTACTCGTCGTCTGAAACGTCTGCAACATGAAAAGTTGCAGCCCGAAAACGGGTCAGCACATGGAATATGCTGGCAATGCAACACATAGAGAGTAATGAATGATAAGCCTGTACTACATGCATATATGGCTGGTGGAAAAGCTCTATGGTTACAGTTTTGCATAAAGCCAGTTTTTCCCTACTGCAAAGGAATAAATTTGTTTAACTATCATGGTGGTTGTGAAACATTGAGAATGGTTGCCAAAGATCCTCAATCCCAATTAAAAGTACTCATTAAAACCCAACAATATTAATTAGAGTAACATGTTGAGATTCACATGATATTCAAGTACTAGATACTCAAGATGTCCATAACCGGGGACACGGCTAATCATGATTAGTTTATACATTCTGCAGAGGTTTGCGCACTTTTCCCGACAAGACTCGATCGCCTCCGTTTGGTTTCTCGTACTGCAGGGTGTTTGAGAAACGGATGACCGAGACATAGTCTTTCAGAAGCGCTAGCACCTTACTTGTGGGTAGACCGTACCAACCTACAACCCCTACATCTGCTAGTCTACCCGTAAGAGTTCGCACAACTTATTCAGCTATGACAGAGCCCATAATGGCTTGTGGCTGCACACGGAAGTTACTAGCTTGAATGATCTTATGATCCCTTTGAGCCTGGGTGGCGGTCCGAAGAAAAACACAGGCAAGTCCTGATAGAAACCAGGTGCCTCAATCCACCTAGATGTGTGTTTAAGTTGCCACCTTAAATAAACCATTAATTTAACAATCTCACATCTGTCATTGAATACACTCACCCAATCCACGTCTACTAGCATAGCATGGCATAATAAGCAAACGTAGAAGTAACTCCCAAGGTTTCATAAGTAAAACAGGTAATAGGTACTACCTCAATCTACTTCCCAAAACCCACAATTTAATTAGATCCTAATCATGCAAGTGTTTGAGGAATAGATCTAATGCATAAAACTGGGTATGAGAAAGTATGATCAAAGTGTTACTTGCCTTCTTGACGATCCATGAAACCTAGAGATTGAAATAACAAGCGGCGCACTCCGGGTGATCTATCGCAGACAAACAACAAGCATACAATAAGTACTCATCTAATGCACCGGTAAATCTCGAATAAAAGATCTAACCAGAAAGTTCAACTTAAAAACCCTGGTTGCAAAAGAAAACAAATCAAACAAAACAACGAAAAACATCCGGCGGAAGAAAACCGCTCGGTTCTAGCAAGTTGAAACTAGGTCAAATTTTACAGTAGCAAAACTTTGTTTAAGTTGATTAGTCGGAACGGCGGTTTCGAAACGAAACTCCAGCGCTTGAATCACCTGATTCCGATAAACGAGCGAGAAGATAAACTAGAACGAAAATCGGATCTGAAATCGAGATCGGAAAATAGCGGAATAAATCCGTTAAAGAAAGCGACGAACGGTTAAGCGAGCGGACGTTCGTTAACGAGAATAACCGGTGAACACGTTCGTTAAAACGAGCGGATCGGTGAACGTTCACTAATTAGCTAAACCGGAAAAAAATAAAACCGATCTAGGGTTGAAAAAACCGAACAACGGAAAGAAAACCGAACGGTTTTATAAAAAACCGAACCGGGAGGTGGCGCGGGCGCTGCTATACCTCCGGCGAGGTCTCGGCATGGCGGACGGAGCTCGGCGGGGGTCGGTGGCGGGCGGCGGGGCTTGGCGGGTCGGTGGCGGGCGGCGGCGCAAGACGGCAGTGACGGCGGCGTCGGCGGGTGGCTCGGGTGGCGATGGCGGCTCGGCGACTGGGCGGCGGTGGGGTGAGTCGAGGCGGCGGGTCGGCGGGTTTTAAGGAGGAGTGCTGCCTTGGGGAGGGTCACGGCGTGGCGGCGTCCCAGCGGGACTTCAAGCGGCGGCGGCAGTCTCCGGGAGGAGGCGGCTCGGCGAGGTGGGCCGTCGGTGAGCCTTGGCCCGATCGGTATGTGGATTTTTAAAAAAAACAAATATAGTGTGCAGAAAAACAAATAAAATAAAATCTAAATGAACTCCAAAATTTACAAAGTAAATTTTCCCCGACTACTAAAAATGAGTCGAACAAAATGAACTTTTACTCGGGGCCTAAAATGCATTTTTTTTAAACACGCATTTTTCCCTAAGGCAAATAAAAGTGAAAACTCCCAAATAAAATCTTATTTGATTTTTTTATTAAATCTTCATTATTTCTTTATTTTGGGAAAGTCATTTTATTCCCTCTCTCATATTTTGATAGTAGAAATAATTGAAGATAAAATAAATAAAATCAAATGATCCTATTTTCAAAATTTGAGAAAACTCAAATATAAAAATAACGAAATCTCCAACTCTCCGAGGGTCCTTGAGTTGCGTGAATTTCTAGGATCGGAAAAATGCAAGAAAATATGTAATGCATGATGACTTAATGTATAACATTCCAAATTGAAAATTTGGGATGTTACATGGACAAGACCCAATCCTAAGCATAGCACAAGATCGTGTAGTTCGTTTGCTAAAGCTTTTCTAATGTCAAGTATCATTTCCTTAGACCATGAGATTGTGCAACTCCCGGATACCGTAGGAATGCTTTGGGTGTACCAAAGCGTCACAACTAAGCGGGTGGCTATAAAGGTGCACTACGGTATCTCCGAAAGTGTACATTGGGTTGTACGAATCGAGACTGGGATTTGTCACTCCATATGATAGAGAGGTATCTCTGGGCCCACTCGGTATTGCATCATCATAATGAGCTCAATGTGATTAAGTAGTTAGTCATGTGATCATGCATTACGGAACGAGTAAAGTGACTTGCCGGTAACGAGATTGAACGAGGTATTGGGATACCGACGATCAAATCTCGGGCAAGTAACGTACCGATTGACAAAGGGAATTGTATACGGGATTGCTTGAATCCCCGACATCGTGGTTCATCCGATGAGATCATCGTGGAACATGTGGGAGCCAACATGGGTATCCAGATCCCGCTGTTGGTTATTGACCGGAGAGATGTCTCGGTCATGTCTACATGTCTCCCGAACCCATAGGGTCTACACACTTAAGGTTCGGTGACGCTAGAGTTGTTATGGAAAATAGTATGTGGTTACCGAAGGTAGTTCGGAGTCCCGGATGTGATCCCGGACGTCACGAGGAGCTCCGTAATGGTCCGGCGGTGAAGATCGATATATTGGACGAAGGGTATTGGAGTCCGGAAGTGTTCCGGGGGTACCAGGCTATGACCAGCATGACCGAAAGGTGATTCGGGAGCCCTGGCAAGTGTTGGAGGGCCTCATGGGCCAAAGGGGAAGGGGCAAACTAGCCCACTAAGGGGTGGTGCGCCCCCCCCCCCACACCCTTTTCCACGTTATTTGGGGAGGTGGGGCGCCTCCACCTGGCTTGGGAGGCAAGCCTCCACCTGCTTGGCTTGGGTGGCAAGTCTCCCTAGGATTTTCCCTAGGGAGATCCAATAAGCAGCCGCCGCCCCTAGGGGAAACCCTAGGGTGCCTCCCCCTCTCCCCTTGCCCCTATATATAGTGGAGGGGTGGGAGGGCAGCCGCACCTCTTCCCTGGTGCAGCCCCTCCCTCCTCCAACACTTCCTTCTCCTCTGTAGTGCTTGGCGAAGCCCTGCAGGAGAACCACAAGGTCCACCACCACGCCGTCGTGCTGCCGGAGCTCTCCCTCAACTTCTCCTCTCCCCTTGCTGGATCAAGAAGGAGGATACGTCCCCAGGTTGTACGTGTGTTGAACGCGGAGGCGCCGTCCGTTCGGCGCTAGATCGGATCTTCCGCGATTTGAATCGCCGCGAGTACGACTCCATCAACCCGCTTTCTTGTAACGCTTCCGCTTAGCGATCTTCAAGGGTATGAAGATGCACTCCCTCTCTCTCTCTCGTTGCTAGAATCTCCATAGATTGATCGTGGTGATGCGTAGAAAATTTTGAATTTCTGCTACGTTCCCCAACACGTAGAGCATCGGTTGGTGTAGCGTGAGACGTCGTGGAACATCTTGGCCCAATAGTAGTTCTTGGAGAGCGTCGCAAACGTCTTGCCGCATGCAAAGTGTCACATTAGTCCTCCTCCATGAGATTCTTGCAAAAGTAACAAATGAAGAGAGGACTCGGGGATGCAAAGTTTGCTAGCTCTCATAAGATAATCATATTTGATGTAATAGCGTTCCCAAGATGCATGTGTCAAACATTTGGCATATGGAATAGCAAAAGTAGGATCATGCGCATACAAGTCTTTTATGTGCTCAAAGCCAATGACATTCAATTCAAGTTGGGTAACAAGCATGCATCTACGGGAAAGCATATCCGCCACAACATTCTCTTTGCCTTTGATATACTTGATGACATAAGAAAAAGACTCAATGAATTCACTCCACTTAGCACGACGCTTGTTCAATTTAGTTTGACCCTTAAGATACTTAAGTGTTTCATGATCCGTGTGAAGAATTAACTCATGAGGGCGGAGATAATGCTCCCAAACATGCAAGACTCTCACTAAAGCATATAACTCTTTGTCATAGATGGTACAATTGAGTTGCGCTCCGAAAGTTTTTCACTAAAGTAAGTGATGGGGCGCTTCCTTGCATTAACACACCTCCTATGTCATAACCACTAGCATCACTATGGACCTCGAAAGGCTTGACAAAGTTGGGTAAAGCAAGAAAAGGAGGATGTGTAAGCAAGTTCTTAAGCTCATTGAATGTGGTATCTTGGGATGGTACCCAAACAAATGGTGCGTTTTTCTTACTCAAAGCATGTAAAGGTAAAGCAATGGTGCTAAAATCCTTCACAGATCTATGATAGAAACCAGCTAAACCAAGAAAACTTCGCACTTGTTGCAAAAATTTTGGTTGGGGCCAAGTTTTAATAACATTGATCTTAGATTCATCTACATGAACGCCCTTAGAAGACACAACGAAACCCAAGAAAACAAGCTTATCAGCACCAAAAAGGCATTTGTCCATATTAGCATAAAGGCGCTCTTTCCTAAGGGTTTGCAACACGGTTCTAAGATGGGTGACATGATCTTTGAGGGATTTGCTAAAGACAAGAATATCGTCGAAGTAGACCACAACAAATACGCCAATGTAGGGGCGAAGAACAAAATGCATGACGCGCATGAAAGTACCGGGTGCTTCGGATAAGCCCATTGGCATAACAAGCCATTCGTATAAACCAAACTTGGTTTTGAAAGCGGTTTTCCATTCGTCACCCTCTTGGATGCGAATTTGGTAATAGCCACTCTTAAGATCAATCTTAGAGAAAATGGTGGCTCCGCTAAGCTCATCTAACATATCATCAAGGCGAGGAGTAGGATAACGGTACCTAACGGTGATGGCATTGATAGGACAACAGTCGGAACACATGTGATAAGTACCATCTTTCTTGGGAACAAGGATTACCGGTACGGCTCACGAGCTCAATCTTTCTCGTACATGGACGTTACCGATGAGTTGTTGTACTTGCTGTTGGTCGGATCTCCTTGGTTTCCTCGGGGTTGACATGGTAGGGAGCCTTGTTAGGAAGAGGTGCTCCGGGGATGAGGTCTATGCGGTGTTTGATGCCTCAAAGAGGAGGTAGACCAGGAGGTAGCTCGTCAGGGAATACATCTTGGAATTCCTGCAATAGAGAAGATAACACTAAAGGTAGATTGTGAGAGTTGTTAGTTGTTGGTGCCTCGTCCTTGCACAAAAGGACATAGTGCATAACACTTGATGGGTTCTCACACACTTCTCTCATCTCACTTTTGGTGGCAAATAAGACTAAGTTTTTCTTGTCGCTCATCGTGGAGGCACTCAATTTGGGCTTGTGGCGCTCACTCTCTTTTGGGTGGTTCACTCTCTCACTATCTTCTCCACGATGGGTGGCTTGCTTGTCGGCGATCACTTGACTTGGTGACATAGGTCGTAGCACGTACTCCTTTCCCTTCATCTTGAAGATATAGTGATTGGTTCGCCCGTTGTGGATGACGCCTCGGTCAAATTGCCATGGTCGTCCAAGAAGGAGGTGGCAAACGGACATCGGAATGACATCACGCTCCAAGGTGTCTTCATATGCTCCTATCTTGAAGGAAACTTGCACGATGTGCTCGACTTGGATAGTGCCGGAGTCGCTTAGCCATTGGACCTTGTAGGGGTGTGGGTGCTTCATCTTGACCAATTGTAGCTTGGAGCATAGCTCTTCACTTGCCAAGTTATGGCAACTTCCTCCGTCGATGATGACCTTCACAGACCTTCCATTGATGCCCACCTTGGTGTGGAAGATATGGCATCTTTGGTCTTCGTCTTGTTGATGTTGAAGTGTCAAGACCTTGGAGACAATGAGAGTGGGGCTCGAATCTTCGTCATAAAAGACTTGATCATCGTCATTCTCATTTACGTGTCGGTGCATGGCCACTTTGCTCAATGGCTTCCATTTCCTCTTCACTCACGGAGTCATATGTGCCATCATCGTTGAGGATCATGGTGCGCTTATTGGTGCACTCGGAGGACTTGTGGCCTCGGCCACCGCAAGTGAAGCACTTGATGGAACTTGTCTTGATGGTCTCATCCGGTGGAGTTTTAGATGATGAAGATCTCGGCTTGAAGTTTCTTGTAGTAGGAGGACGACTTGAGGTTGTCGAAGTTTTCTTGTAACTTGACTTGTCGTCGGTTCTTGTAGAAGGTTTGGTTGATGTAGAAGGTGTTGGAGTCATTGAAGCTTGGTTGTTGTAGCCGTATGTCTTGGAAGAGAATTTGGCATACTTGAAGTCATTTTCACTTGCCGCTCCGCCTTAGTAGCTTGATGCACTAGCTCGATGAGGTGGAGTAAGGTTGGAAGTCGGCAATCTTCTTGATAGGGTGATTGAGTCCATTCAAGAAGCGTGCCATAGTTTTCTCATCATCTTCCGTGACATTTGCTCGATGAAGAGTGGGTTGGTAGAAGTAGTTGGCCTATCCATCATTCCAAGTAAATGTGTGAGTGGGAGAAAGGAAGAACAATACCAAATGTACCTTGACCGATGTTGAGAATGGATCAAAGATCACTCAATGATGTATCAAGGAAATAGCACAATTGGTACCGTATCTCATCGATCTCTCACACCTACACAAAGAAAGCTTATAGTGGAGCTGGTTAGGATGGTGGCACAAAATTTATGCAATTGTTAGTGAGACTCAATAATGTTGAAAAAGATCCGTAAATTTGCAAATGTAACAAGTAGACCAATAGCAAGATATGGTACACAGAAACACACACACGGATAGATAAAATGGGGTCGTGCAACCAAGGAATGAGCCAAAATGTGGAATCCACGAAAATGCTCTTGTTGCACAACGCTAGAGAGACGCTAGCTCGATTGCACAATAGGCGGATATGCAACTTGTCGTGGTTTTGTCACGGCAGATGTCCTCATGAAAGGACTTAGTCGCGGAGCCATCGCTACGGGTTAACTTGGAGGGGTTAAAGCGGACGCAAAGACACAAGAGTTATACTAGTTCGGCCCCTTCGATGAAGGTAAAAGCCTACGTCTAGTTTGTGATGGGATTGATGTGGTCTCGATGACTAGGGAGCAAACAGCTTGGCCTAGACCTCGAGTTGTTGTTGTTACGTCCTTAAGCCGCCTGGTCGTCCCCTTATATACATGGGTTGGCCTTGGCTGGTCTACAGAGTCCCGAGGCCGACTCGTACAAGTGTTTGGCTCGGTCTCTCCTTCCCTTATCTTACAACACAAGTTACATGACTATGGCGGTTTTACCATTATGGGCCCTAATCCGCCTTTGGGCTCCGGGTCTCTAAGTTTCATAGTAAAGCACCATCTTCTGAGTCTTTGTGGGCTTCAATATAGCTGAGGGTGAACCGGCCCCTCCTGGGTGGTTTACACTCAGTAGTTATATCCCCAACATTAGGCCCCAGATTGATTTGAACCTGTTCATGTCAATCTTCAACACTTTAGAAAAACTCTGTGAACATCTTCCTTCATTTCTTGTAAACCGCCATCTTGTTAAACCGCCATGATGTCATCCTCTGGACACAGCAACAGATCATCTTGATGTCATCTCTATAAAAAAAATGAAATAACAAGATTCCCTTCATTTAATATCATGCCGGAAATCGAGGCGACAGCTGCGCCATCTGCCGCTTTTAGCTCCTCGATTCTCGTGCCTGTCAATTACTCTCTGCCTTATTATAAATAGACCTGAGGGCCCTTTCTTTTCTTCCCCTTCCGTACTTCTTCTTCCTCGCGACGCCCCAGCTCTGAAGCTCTGTCGTCGCCCTCGACCTTCGAAAGCTGCATCAACAAAGGCCGCTGCATCAACCTGGTTGTACCAGAGATCCTCGGTGTCCCTCCGCTATCCTGCGCATCCGTTAAGATTCTTCCTCATACCCCTAGATCTGTATCTTAGGGCTCCTGTTCTCATCTGCGTTCATAGGTGTTCATCCCTAGTTTCTTCAGATTCGCTTCGCCATAGCTTCTTTAATTCAACTATAGCATAAATCTTGTGCGGTAGTTGCTCCGCATTCAGTTTAGCACTTAGTAGATCTTCCTTTTTGTTCAGAATCCCTTGATAGAATGCACGAACTTCTCTGCCCTATTTAAAGCCTTTATAGATCGCAGAAAATTTTTCTCACTGAATCTTTGATAGATCCAAATTAATTCCGTCGATGTGTGAAACCTGTTTCTGTCAACACTTCACAGATTTTTCAGCTTTGTCCCTTCTGCCTAAGGGCGTTTTAACTTTTGATAGCTAATCCGCCATACATCATTAGTCCTCACTTAAACCGGCAACTGAAATTGAATGGCAATCTGCCGGTTTAACACTGAATAATATGCATAAACCGTTGACTGTAAACCGGCCTTTACTTTTCCTTTCACAGTTTTTCTTCCGGAATGGCCAAACAATTCTCTGCACAATTGGGTTCCGTCCAAGATCACTGAGACACAAATCAATGGATATGTCACCACTGGCGCTTTAGCATCCAAAAGGGTCCTTCATTGGCGTGTTCCAGATTCTGAATGCCCTCCCAAACCTCAAGAGGGAGAAGTGATTGTATTTATGCAACACTTAGACCGGGGATTCAGCCCGCCCGGATCAAAAAATTTCCGGGATGTCCTCGCAAGCTTCCAACTCCATCCACAAGATATTGGTCCGAACTCTGTGTCCAATATATGCAACTTTCAAGTCTTCTGCGAAGTCTATCTTCAAGAAGAACCAACTGTGGAGTTATTCCGAGATTTCTTTCATTTGAACCGCCGTACAGAGTTTTCGGACGGTCCTAACAAAGAACTTGGTGGCGTTTCAATCCAAAAAAGAAGTGGACTTTCCTCACGCCAAACATCATAGCCATCCGAAAGATTGGAATCAAACCTGGTTCTATTGCCGGAATACTGCTCCTAACGGAGAAAATCCCTTGCCGGGTTATCGCCCTCACCAGCTTAGCAACAATCACCCATTGCCTTCGCGCTTGACTGCGCCATGAGCGGAAGAACTTTGCACCCCAAATTATCAAGCTCCGGGCTCTAATGGCCAATGGCTTAACCGGTATTGACCTTGTCCATTTGTTGGGTTTCTTGGGGCATCTTGCCATTAAGCCGCCGCCCGGATTGATGCATGAATACACCGGTGACGTCAAAGATCCTCGGCGACATCACGGGCTATCAATAAGCGAGCTTGAAGTTGCCGAGACAGTGAAGAAAATGCTCGATGAACCGATCTCGCGTGCAGCCAAACCGGGTTGGCCCGTTTATGCGTCTCCAACAAACCGCCCAGTAAGGTTCCACTCATTGCTCTACTTATTTTGATTCAATATTGATTGTATTAATCCCTTATTAATTCTCATTCTAACAGATCCTTTTGTAAACGAACGAAACTGGCCCGTTTTCATCTTTTAAAGACCAAGACCACCAAGAAAGATGGCAATAGGAAAACCGCCGAGTCTTACGAATCACGGAGGATGAAGAATCGAGATCTTGAGGTAGAGCTTGACTTACTTTGTTCCTTTTTGTCATTCATCTTCTTGTGATTACAATTCCGAGGATGACGCCGAGGCCAGCCATGCAGATCCTGTTGAGGTAATCCTTCTTTCTTCCGATTACGATCTTGTACGGTTAAAAGAATTCGCCGCTGATCCGGAAAGTGAAACAATCTCACTCTCGTGCTCATTTGAATCCAAAACTTTCTTTGAAGACACAACAAACTGAAGAACGCCGTACGACCCGGCATAGCGGTCAACAAATTACGTTGTCCGGTTTAGCTGACACACCAACCCGGAAACGTCGTCCAGAGGTGACTTGTTCTCCTGAAAAGCATTATCCTTTGAAAGGTTTCTTCCGATGCCCTCTCAATCCGTCTGGCCCGAATTTTCAGGCTTCTTCCAACTCGTCTGGCGGTTCATCAACCACTCAGCTGCCTCCTCTCAAAGTTGCTGCTGGGTAAGCATATTACTCCTTAATTTGTTTTTTGCATTTGTCGGTCTATCATATTCTAACCCTTGATGTTGTAGCACCAAGGCTCGCTTTAGTAAGAAGGCCAAGACCATCGACCCTACTGTGGATGTTGATCCAGAGAAGACTCCAGAGCGTCATGGTGAAAATCCCGAAGTTGCTAAAAACAACTCTACTGGGGTTAATCAAGATGACAATGCTAACCCGCCAGAGGTTGAACCGGATGTCCAAGTTGAGACGTCACATCCTCCTGCTCCACCGAGTCCTGCAGCAGAACAACGGGATTCAACTGCTGATCCGCCAAGCCCGGGTATGAAAGCGCCAAGCCCAGGAAAAAATGCCAATCCGGCCAGCCCGACCAAAGATGACGATGTCGTAGTTACGGGCACCGCATATACCGCCCCTGGCAATCCGGTTGCTCTATCAAAGCACAGCGCCAAGGAAGAGTTCTTGCCATGAGTAAAGGGAAGGAAAAACTGATCTGTCGACTTATGACAATTTCTCCGCCCAAGATCTTCACTTCGGCTTCTGAACCGGCTCTACACAAGTCGTGATTTGAAGCCGGTCTGGTAAATCTTATGAAGGAGCTCTATGAGGTAAGGAGTTATGCCTCTCTTGTACCTTCATTGCGTAGTAGCCCCCAAGGGCCGGTTCAACTTAGTATAGTTAAACCGGGACTTAATATAAAACTCAAACTTTTCAGACTTCATTGATGTAGCCCCCAAGGACCGGTTCAACTTAGTATAGTTAAACCGGCCTGTAACTTATATCGCCCTTGTGAGAACATGTTCGAGCAAATAGCCATTAGCCCCAAGTGCCAAGTTGAATACCTGTATTGAGCTTGGGACTTTGTGATGAAACTACTAACATGCTCCCTTTTTGTCACAGAGTGAGATACGCCAACAAACCTCACAAATCAATGATCTTCATGTCAATCTGAAATCTCAACAAGCCGAAACCTCCAAGGCCAAGGATGAGCTGAAAACCGCCTTAACTACTATGGAGCAGCTCAAGGAGTGGTTTAAATCCGAGCAGGCCAACTGGGATACTGAGAAAGCGGGGTTGCTAAAACGGGCGGAAGATGATGAAGCAGCCATTAAACCGGTGACGGAAGAGCTCACCGGATTAAAGCACCAAATTAACGCCATGACCTCTGCAATATTTGGTAAGAAATGTTTCACCAAGGATGTGAATAATATTCCGTTTTGAAATTTCCACCGGTTTAACCTGAATTGTCTTAAACCGGTATAGGTAAGCGCATTGCTCATCTGGGCTCTGACATGCGGAAGAAACTCAAGGCCGCATATATGCTAATTGAACAGATGTATACTGGCACCCAGCGAGTTATTTGCGCCACCTCTTATGATAACACAGCTCCGTCATTGATCAAGGACACACTGGACCGGCTATCTATGATACCGGCACAGCTAGAAGAATTGAAACGATCCACTGCCGGGCTGGCACTTTATTGGCACTAACTCGCGCCAAAGCATGGATAATGACCTTGATCCGGTGACATAGCCAAAGGCTTCCCAAAGGTGCTCAAGAAAATGGCGAAGCATTTGATAATGATGCTCTCAAGCGGATAACAAGGGGATCGTCCTCTGGCGGAGTCAATCGGCAACAGAGGCCAACTGACGGTTCACCGCTCCTTCTACGATCACGAACAACAGACGGGTTGAAGCTGTTATTCGGAAGTGCAGAACCTTGTTCCACCAACCCGTAAGCACACTTATGCCCTCGACGTTGATCCGGCTGAGCTTATAAGTGAAGAGGCTGTCTTCGTGCTTTAACCCGGATTATTTGGACCACAAATGACTTCCGGCCATTGGGTGGTGAGGAGGAAGAAGTTGAACCGACGCCAGACGACCCATCTTCTTCACGTCAACCCGGCAATGAAGCTTAATCCGTCAAGCGGTTGATGCATCGAAGCTACTGTTATGACGCCATTCCAAATTTTGGGCCTCTGAATGCCTTGTAATAGGATAGCCATCACTTTTGTTTTTAATATGCCTTCGTGCCATGGTGCGGACTCCTTTGATTGAATGATCGAAACCTTCAATTTAAATTGCCTGCAGTCACAAAATCTTAAACTGCCCCAGCGGTCTGTGCCGCCAGCCGGTTTGTGACATTCATACATATATGAAATGAAATATTGAGGTATATAATCAAAAATTTGTGATACAAAATACCTGCCGTCGCTGGGCATGAAGTTGGCTTAGCCAATCTTGAAGCGGTGGTTGTAGAAACCATTACCGTCAAAGGAGAGAACAGCTCCTGTGTTTATACTGCCGGTTTACCACGTACACCGTGCCGGGTCATAATAAGCCCCCTGTTACTCCATAATAGGATGATTAACAGAAAAACATCAAACCGGTGAAATTATCGTCGGATTAAAAAAAATTTACCGAATTCCATTAACTGACAGCTTTGAAAACGGTTTAAGAATGTTGTCGGTTTAAGAAACGCAACAAAAATCAAATAACAGTTATGACAAACATGGTAGCAAAGGCAATGATAAACCGTTTGCGAAAGATAAAGCTGTACTGAGTCGATCAGATGGTGTTACCATAGTCGGACACGACCAAGCTCCCTATAAGGTGTAGCCATGGTTCGAGTCAGCCAGGTCCCCAACTGAAACCGTGGCATTATGCCGATCAAGTGGCATGGCAATGGTTCGGGTTCGACCAAGCCCCCAAGTGACTCTATGGCCTTAGGCCGATCAAAAGCGTGTTGGTTCAGATTTGACCATGTCCCCAAGTGATCTGGTGGCTTTCGCCTATCAAAAGGTGTTGCATTGGTTCGGACACGACCAAGCCCCCAAGTGACATCATAAAGCTTTTGGACAGCAAATTCAGGGGGTAAACCGGAGGCCGCTTTAAGACAGAACAACTCCATGTAACCACGCATGATGTAACGAGCAGATACCCGCTTTAGCCGAGGCTCCGGTTTATTACTTTATTCATAATATATACCTTTGTCATAATATGTACATAAGTAGAGCCGATGGCTCAGGTATAATAAGGCCGAAGATGAGCTATGTTCCACGGCCTGTTGGTCTCCTCCTCTAACGTGCGTGAGTCTTTATGCTCTCGAACATCGATCAGATAGTACGACCCGTTGTGCAGATTCTTGCTGACCACGAAAGGTCCCTCCCAAGGTGGGGATAGCTTGTGCATATCCGTCTGGTCTTGGATGAGCCGAAGCACCAAATCTCCTTCTTGAAAAGTTCTGGTTCTGACCCGGCGACTATGATAACGACGAAGATCCTGGCGTAAATCGCCGAAGCGGGCAGCTGCTATGTCACGCTCTTCATCCGGCCGATCCAAAGCGTCTGTCGTGTTGTCTCATTATCCGCTTCAACATAGGCTGCCACACGAGGTGAGTCATGACGGATGTCGTTGGGAGAACCGCTCGCTCCATAAACCATAAAGAACGGCGTGTATCCCGTGGATCTGTTAGGTGTAGTATTTATACTCCATAGCACAGACGGTAGCTCTTCTACCCAACACCCGGCGTCCTCTGCAAAGGGTCCATAAGCCGGGGCTTGATGCCTCTCAGGATCTCTTGATTGGCTCTTTCCGCTTGACCATTGGACTGTGGGTGAGCTACTGAAGAAACGTCAAGCCGGATGTGCTCACGTTCGCAGAACTCGTTCATGGCACCTTTGGACAAATTGGTACCATTATACGTAATGATACCGTGTGGAAAACCAAACCGAAAATCACCTTTTGATGAACTGAACCGCCGTGGCGCATCACACTTGCTAATGTGTTACGCCTCTACCCACTTTGTAAATTTGTCAACCGCCACCAACAGGTGGGTCTTCTTGTCCTTGGACCTTTTGAAAGGTCCAACCATATCCAACCCCAAATGCATAAGCGGCCAAGTAATTGGAATCATCCTCAATTCTTGGGCGGTAAATGAGCACGTCTGGAAAACTTTTGGCAACCATCACATCGTCGACCGAACTTCCGCATCGGCATGGGCGGTCAACCAATAGAAACCGTGGCGGAACGCTTTAGCCACCAAGGATTTTGAACCGCGTGGTGACCACAGTCTCCTTCGTGGATCTCACGCAATATTTCACAGCCTTCCTCGGGGGACACACAGCGTTGAAACGCCTCGACACTGCAGATGATGCAACTCGCCATTAACAATGGTCATAGACTTAGACCGCGAACTATCTGCCGGGCCAATGTCTCATCTTCAGTAACTTCGCCCGGTTCATGTACGCCAGATAAGGGAGCGTCCAATCCGGAGTGACGCGCAGAGCTGCCACCAATTGAGCCTCCGGATCAGAACAGCCAAATCCGCTTCACGGGGAGCTTGGTCGACGGATTGTGCAGTACGTCGAGAAAAACATTGGGCGGGACCGGTTTGCGTTGAGAGCCCAACCGGCTCAAAGCGTCCGCCGCTTCATTCTTCCGACGATCCACGTGGTCCACCTGATAGCCCTTGAAATGACCTGCGACAACATCCACCTCACGATGATATGCAGCCATGAGTGGGTCCTTGGAATCCCAAGTGCCAGACACCTGTTGAGCCACTAGGTCCGAGTCACCGAAGCACTTAACCCGGCTTTGATTCATCTCCTTAGCCATCCGAAGACCATGGAGCAAGGCTTCATACTCAGCTGCATTGTTAGTACAAGGGAACATTAAGCGGAGAACGTAACAAAACTTGTCACCTCGTGGGGAAGTTAATACGACTCCGACCCCGAGCCCTCCAACTGCTGGATCCGTTAAAATGGATGGTCCAATATGTATGATCCGGCTTTTCTTGAGCGCTTGCAACTCCGTCCAATCATTAATGAAATCCACAAGTGCTTGAGACTTCACTGCCGTCCGAGGTACATACTTCAAACCGTGCGGCCCAAGCTCTATAGCCCACTTGGCAATCCGACCAGTCGCCTCCCGGTTCTGTATGATATCACCTAAGGGAGCTGAACTGACCACCGTGATGGGGTGCCCTTGGAAATACTGCTTCAGCTTCTGACTTGCCATAAAAACTCCATACACCAGCTTCTGCCAATGCGGATATCTTTGCTTAGATTCAATAAGCACCTCGCTGATATAATAAACCGGACGTTGAACCGGATGCTCCTTCCCTGCCTCCTTCCGCTCTACCACAATGGCCAATTGCCGCTCCTTGTCGATGGGAGCGGCGAGCACAGGCGGGTTGGCCAATTGCCGCTTTAAGTCCTCCAACGCTTCATCAGCGGCTGGACTCCAGACAAACTGATCTGTCTTCTTCAAAGATTCGGTATAAAGGGATGGCCTTTTCTCCGAGGCGGCCGATAAACCGCTCAGCGGCAATCCGGCCCGCCAAACGCTGGACATCATTAATACACTTTGGTTTAGCCAGGGAGGTGACAGCTGTAATCTTCTCCGGATTAGCTTCAATTCCCCTATTGGACACGAGAAAACCCAATAACTTGCCTGCCGGAACACCAAAAACACATTTGGTCGGGTTGAGCATCATCTTGTAAACCTGCAGGTTGTCAAAGGTTTCTTTCAATTCATCAATCAGTGTTTCCTTCTTCCTTGACTTAACCACAATATCATCCACATAGGCATGCACATTACGGCCGATCTGTTCATGCAAGCAATTATGTACACAACGCTGATAAGTTGCTTGGGCGCTCTTGAGCCCAAAAGGCATAGACACATAGCAGAAGGCTCCAAAGGGAGTGATAAACATTGTCTTCTCCTGGTCCTTAACCGCCATCTTGATCTGATGATATCCAGAATACGCATCCAAAAGCTCAAACGCTCACAACCCGCAGTGGCATCAATAATCTGTCAATGCGGGGAGGGCAAAAGGATCTCTGGACAAGCCTTGTTAAGATACATGTAATCCACACACATGCGCCAAGTGTCGTTTTTATTAAGGACCAGCACCCGATTATCAAGCCACTCTGGCTGGAAAACTTCAACGATAAAGCCCACCGCTAAGAGCACAGCAACCTCCTCTCCAATGGCCTTACGCCTCTCCTCGTTAAACCGGCGGAGAAACCGCTTTACCGGTTTGTACTTGGGATCAACATTAAGAGTGTGCTCAGCGAGCTCCCTCGGTACACCCGGCATGTCGAAGGCTTCCATGCAAAAATGTCCCGATTCTCGAGGATGAACTTCGATGGTAGCGTTCCTATTTTGGATCCAAGTTGGCAGCGATGCTTTGAATCGCTTGGACGAATCGCTGTCTGAAGTCAACAAGCTTAGTCTCAGCTGCCGATTTGAACTTCGAGGGCGGATCGTGCTCTGTAGTTGGCTTCTTCAATGGAGTCATGTCCGCCGGATCAACATTGTCCTTATAATACTTCAGTTCCTCAGTGGCACAAACCGACTCTGCGTAAGCCGCATCACCTTCCTCACACTCCAAAGCGATCTTGCGGCTCCCATGAACCGTTATTGTCCCCTGTGACCCGGCATCTTGAGCTGCAAAGAGATATAACAAGGTCGTGCCATGAACTTGGCATAAGCCGGCCGGCCAAACAGGGCGTGATATGGACTTTGAATTTTCACTACTTCAAACATCAATGTTTCTGATCTGGAGTCATGTTCATCCCCGAAGGCCACCTCGAGCTATTTTACCAACCGGATCGCTGACTTGCCGTGCACCACACCATGGAACACTGTATTGGACGGTTTGAGATGTTTATCTGTTAACCCCATACGATGGGAAGTCTCGTAGTCTGAGGATGTTGATGCTGCTCCCTCATCCATAAGCACCTTGGTGAACTTATAACCTCCCACACGAGGTGCCACCACGAGGCTAGCTGACCCGGATTGTCAACCCGGGAGGATGATCCTCTCTACTCCACACAATGGGCTGCTCGACCAGCGTAGGTAATGAGGCACGGCGGTTCAACAACGTTATTGCCCGCTTCTGAAGCTTCGGTCTCGCTTGTCTAAGCCGGTGGTGAAGACATGGTACTGCCCACTATTCAAGCTGCTTTGGGTTGCTCGATAACCCGGCTGCTGCTAGCTGATCGTAACCACCACGGTTATTACGATTGTTATGATTGTTATGTCCGCCGGATTACCATTAAACCCTGAACCGGAATTTCCTCCACCGTAACCCGGCCCGGACCCTGAACCGCCGCCGGAACCTTGATCATACCGGAAAGCATTAGAACTTTTGAACTCCTGCATAATGTAACAATCCTTCCAGAGGTGATTTGCTGGCGCCTCCTTCGTCCCATGCTTCGGACAGGGTTGATTCAACAGATAGTTCAAGCGGTCCGGATTGGGATTAGGCGCTCCACCTCGATTCGGTTGTTTACCCTTGCGCCGCTGGCCCATGTCCTGCGCGTTGGTGTTGGCTACAAAGTCCATGTTGCCATTCGCTTTACGCTTACTTCCACCATTACCCACCGAGTGATGCTGCTGGCTTTTGGAGTTGCTGTTCTTCTTTCCCTTCCCTGTCTCGTCATCATCGGACTCGGGATCCTTGGTACTATCAGAATTAGCATACTTCACTAAAGCGCCCATGAGAGTGCCCATGTCATTGCAAAACCGCTTCATGCGTCCTAGCTTCAACTTTAAAGGTTTAAACCGGCAATTGCCCTCTAGGGTCAAGATCGCAGAATCAGCGTTGATCCGGTCTGAAGAATGTAAGATTTCCGAAACGCGGTGTACCAAATGGGTTGTTGACTCCCCTTCACCCTGGACACAAGCCGCCAAGTCCACCACAGACATGGGCTGCTTACAGGTATCTTTGAAATTCTGAATGAACCGGGTCCGTAACTGGGCCCATGAACTGATAGAATTGGGTGGCAAGCTTTTCAACCAAGTACGGGCCGTGCCCTCGAGCATCATGGTGAAGTACTTTGCACACGCAACCGTCCACATCCAGCATCTCCATGGCCATCTCATAACTCTCTATCCATGCTTACGGAGCGGATCGGCGGTGTAATTTGGCACCTTGCGCGGCCCTTGAAATCCTTGGGCAAGCGTACATTGCGTAAAGCGGGGACGAGGCAAGGCACCCCCAAAGAGCTAGAGGTAACTCCAGGTTCAAAGATGGTCGGACGAACCGGCGTAAGCTGATAATCCTGATGCTATGCTGCTAACTCGGCCTCCCTGCGTGCCCGGGCCTGGTCCACCACCTCCTGAGCGTTGTCGAAACCACCTGCCGGGTTGTTGCCACGGGGCGCACCGCGCCGTGCATTACTTGACACGGCCGGTTCATCCACGTGCCTGCTATAGCTTCAGCTTGGGCGGGGGGTAGAGTGGATCCGGTCGCGGCCGCATTTAACACGCTTCTGTTGGACCGTAGCTGTCCTAAGGAGCTCCTTGACCCGGCGGCGTCTCTCACTGTGGTGAATTGCCTTCAATTGGAATTGCCTCCAGTGCCGCAGCTGCGACAAGGTTATCCATCGGGTTGGAGTAATGACTTGGGGTGTTTACAGACTGAGGCATCTTGGCATTATGGCGAGGTAGATCTATTATGCGGGCTGAACCGGCGCACCGTCCAGTGCTTCCGCCCGGTTTATCGCCCGGTGATTACTGGTCCCCGCTCACAGGGTGTTGGAGAGATCTCTTCCCTCGGCCCGGAGGCAAACGGGATCTGTATTTCCTCTTCATGACTTCATGCGACGCGCTCTGATCCAGCATGAGCCTATAAGCATGTGCATCCAAAGCGGCCCGCTCTGCCGCCATCCTGGCGTCTGCAGTTGCCAGATCTGCTTTAGCCTGAGTGATTTGTTCCTTCACCTTTGCAATCTCCGCATTATGAATGTCCTGGTCCGCCCGGTTAACCTCTGCCATGAGCACAGCCAACGCATCGAATAGTTCTGATAAAACTTGAGTCGGCGGGCGACAGGCCTCCTCGCCTGCCGCCGTCGCCGCTGAACCGGCAATCATTGTCGCCATGTGATCGAAGAGTGAAGTATTGCCTGTGTACCGGCCATAAATATTCCAACCCGGTTGGGCAGATCAGAGGGGTCCGGAATACTGTCACCGTCGGAACAGCCCCCAATCCGGCCATCTTGCAGCTGATATAGAGACTCAGTTTCTCCGGTCGACGGCTCGTCACCAGAGTAGACGACGGTTTCGCCACCAGATTCTGGTTCGTCCTCATAACTTCCTCCGTGGATGACTCCCACGAATGCACGCTTGACGGCCGGTTTAGCCTGGGCAGGTTTCGCACGCTGAGCCGTCTCGACGAGGTCGGTGCAGATGTCCGGCCAGCCCCGGCTCACCGATCTTGCCGATGAAAACGTGTATGCCACCAAAGGGGACCCGGTACCAGTACTCAATCGAGCGGCCTCGGGGCCCCAGCCTGCATTGTCGATGTAGAGCTTGCCATGACGACTCTTGGTCATCCGGCCACAACGTAGCCTTCGAGTCCTTGAGCTTGCCCTCCAAGATCATCAAACCATCGATGCGATAGCCCCACGGTGGGCGCCAACTGTCGTGGTTTTGTCACGGCAGATGTCCTCATGAAAGGACTTAGTCGCGGAGCCATCGCCACGGGTTAACTTGGAGGGTTAAAGCGGACGCAAAGACACAAGAGTTATACTAGTTCGCCCCTTCGATGAAGGTAAAAGCCTACGTCTAGTTTGTGATGGGATTGATGTGGTCTCGATGACTAGGGAGCAAACAACCGCCTAGACCTCGAGTTGTTGTTGTCTGTCCTTAAGCCGCCGGGGTCGTCCCCTTATATACATGGGTTGACGCCTTGGCTGGTCTCTGAGAGTCCCGAGGCCGACTCGTACAAGTGTTCGGCTCGGTCTCTCCTTCCCTTATCTTACAACACAAGTTACATGACTATGGCGGTTTTACCATTATGGGCCCTAATCCGCCTTTGGGCTCCGTGAAGGAAATATGCCCTAGAGGCAATAATAAAGTTATTATTTATTTCCTTATTTCATGATAAATGTTTATTATTCATGCTAGAATTGTATTAACCGGAAACATAATACATGTGTGAATACATAGACAAACAGAGTCACTAGTATGCCTCTACTTGACTAGCTCGTTAATCGAAGATGGTTATGTTTCCTAACCATAGACATGAGTTGTCATTTGATTAACGGGATCACATCATTAGGAGAATGATCTGATTGACATGACCCATTCCGTTAGCCTAGCACTTGATCGTTTAGTATGTTGCTATTGCTTTCTTCATGACTTATACATGTTCACCGTAACTATGAGATTATGCAACTCCGTTTACGGAGGAACACTTTGGGTACTACCAAACGTCACAACGTAATCGGGTGATCATAAAGGAGTACTACAGGTGTCTCCAAAGGTACTTGTTGGGTTGGCGTATTTCGAGATTAGGTTTTGTCACTCCAATTGTCGGAGAGGTATCTCTGGGCCTTCTCGGTAATACACATCACATAAGCCTTGCAAGCATTACAACTAATGAGTTAGTTGTGAGATGATGTATTACGGAACGAGTAAAGAGACTTGCGATGTGAGATTGAACTAGGTATTGGATACCGACGATCGAATCTCGGGTAAGTAACATACCGATGACAAAGGGAACAACGTATGTTGTTATGCGGTCTGACCGATAAAGATCTTCGTAGAAAATGTAGGAACCAATATGGGCATCCAGGTCCCGCTATTGGTTATTGACCGAGATGTGTCTCGGTCATGTCTACATTGTTCTCGAACCGTAGGGTCCGCACGCTTAAGGTTTCGATGACGGTTATATTATGAGTTTGTGTATTTTGATGTACCGAAGGTTGTTCGAGTCCGGATATGATCACGGACATGACGAGGAGTCTCGAAATGGTCGAGACATAAAGATTAATATATTGGACGGATATATTTGGACACCGGAAAGGTTAGGAGAAGTTTGGAGCTCGGGAGGTTACCGGAACCCCGGGAGGTATATGGGCCTTATTGGGCCCATGTAGGAGGAAGGAGAAGGAACAAGGGAGGCGCGCCCCAAGCCCAATCCGAATTGGGGAAGGGTGGCCCCCTTTCCTTTCTCCTTCCCCTCTTCCTATTCCTACTACTAGTACTACTTCCTAATACTAGTACTCCTTCCTTCCCCTCCAAATAAGATAAGGAAAGGAGAGGAAACCTACTTGGAGTAGGTTTCCCCTCCCTTGGTGCGCCTCCTTGTGGCCGGCCACCTCCTCCCTCCCTCCTTTATATACGGGGGAGGGGGGCACCCTAGAACACACAAGTTGATCCTTGAGATCGTTCCTTAGCCGTGTGCGGTGCCCCCCTCCACCATATTCCACCTCAGTCATATCGTAGCGGTGCTTAGGCGAAGCCCTGCGTCGGTGAAACATCAAGATCGTCACCACGCCGTCGTCTTGTGGAACTCCCTCTCCCGGAGCTTTGCCGGATCGGAGCCCGAGGAGCGTCATCGAGCTGAACGTGTGCCAAGAACTGGAGGCGCCGGAGTAACGTGGCGCTGGATCGGCCGGATCGCGAGGAGAACGTCGACTACTTCCTCTACGTCATCATCGACTCGGAGGTGCCGGAGTAACCTTTGGGATCGGCAGGATCGCGAGGAGAACGTCGACTACTTCCTCTACGTTGTGATCGCTTCCGCTTACGGTCTACGAGGGTACGTAGACAACACTCTCCCCTCTCGTTGCTATGCCATCACCATGGTCCTGTGTGTGCGTAGGCAAAATTTTTGAAATTACTGCGTTCTCCAACAGTGGTATCAGAGCCTGGTTTTATGCGTTGATGTCATATGCACGAGTAGAACACAAGTGAGTTGTGGGCGATACAAGTCATACTGCCTACCAGCATGTCATACTTTGGTTCAGCGGTATTGTGAGATGAAGCGGCCCGGACCGACATTACGCCAGACGCTTACGCGAGACTGGTTTCACCGTTACGAGCATTCGTGCTTAAAGGTGGCTGGCGGGTGTCTGTCTCTCTCACTTTAGTTGAACTGAGTGTGGCTACGCCCGGTCCTTGAGAAGGTTAAACGGAGTCTATTTGACGAAGTATCGTTGTGGTTTTAATGCGTAGGTAAGAACGGTTCTTGCTCAGCCCGTAGCAGCCACGTAAAACTTGCAACAACAAAGTAGAAGACGTCTAACTTGTTTTTGCAGGGCATGTTGTGATGTGATATGGTCAAGACGTGATGCTATATTTTATTGTATGAGATGATCATGTTTTGTAACCGAGTTATCGACAATTGGCGAGAGCCATATGGTTGTCGCTTTATTGTATGAAATGCAAACGCCTGTAATTGCTTTACTTTATCACTAAGCGGTAGCGATAGTCGTAGAAGCAATAGATGGCGTAACGACAACGATGCTACGATGGAGATCAAGGTGTCGCGCGCGGTGGCGATGGTGATCATGATTGCTTCGGAGATGGAGATCACAAGCACAAGATGATGATGGCCATATCATATCACTTATATTGATTGCATGTGATGTTTATCCTTTATGCATCTTATTTTGCTTTGATTGACGGTAGCATTTTAAGATGATCTCTCACTAAAATTATCAAGTAGTGTTCTCCACGAGTATGCACCGTTGCCAAAGTTCGTCGTGTCGAGACACCACGTGATGATCGGGTGTGATAAGCTCTACGTCCATCTACAACGGGTGCAAGCCAGTTTTGCCTTGAGAATACTCAGGTTATACTTGACGAGCCTAGCATATGCAGATATGGCCTCGGAACACGGAGACCGAAAGGTCGGCGTGAATCATATAGTAGATATGATCAACATAAGATGTTCACCATTGAAAACTACTCCATCTCACGTGATGATCGGTTATGGTTTAGTTGATTTGGATCACGTGATCACTTAGATGACTAGAGAGATGTCTATCTAAGTGGGAGTTCTTAAGTAATATGATTAATTGAACTTTAATTTATCATGAACTTAGTCCTGGTAGTTTTTTTTGCAAATTATGTTGTAGATCAATAGCTCGCGTTGTTGCTTCCCTATGTTTTTATATGTGTTCCTAGAGAAAATTGTATTGAAAAATGTTAGTAGCAATGATACGGATTGGATCCATGATCTGAGGTTTATCCTCATTGCTGCCTGGAAGAATTATGTCCTTAATGCACCGTTAGGTGACGGACCTATTGCAGGAGCGGATGCGAGGCGTTATGAGCGTTTGGCTAGCTCAATATGATGACTACTTGATAGTTTAGTGCACCATGCTTAAACGGCTTAGAATCGGGACTTCAAAGACGTTTTGAACGTCATGGACCATATGAGATGTTCCAGGAATTGAAGTTAATATTTCAAGCAAATACCGAGTTGAGAGATATGAAATCTCCAACAAGTTCTATAGCTAAAAGATGGAAGAGAATCGCTCAACTAGTGAGCATGTTCTCAGATTGTCCGGGTACTTCAATCGCTTGAATCAAGTGGGAGTTAATCTTCCGGATAAGAAAGTGATTGACGAAATTCTCTAGTCACCATCACTAAGTTACTAGAACTTCGTGATGAACTATAGTATGCAAGGGATGACGAAAACGATTCCCGAGCTCTTCGTGATGTTGAAATCGACGAAGGTAGAAATCAAGAAAGAGCATCAAATGTTGATGATTGACAAGACCACTAGTCTCAAGGAAAAGGACAAAGGGAAGAAGGGGAACTTCAAGAAGAACGGCAAGCAAGTTGCTGCCGAGTGAAGAAGCCCAAGTCTGGACCTAAGCACGAGACTAAGTGCTTTTGCTGCAATGGAACTGGTCACTAGAAGCGGAACTACCCCAAGTATTTGGCGGATAAGAAGGATGGCAAAGTGAACAAAGGTATATTTGATATACAGATTATTGATGTGTATTTTACTAGTGTTCGTAGCAACCCCTCGGTATTTGATACTGGTTCGGTTGCTAAGAGTAGTAACTTGAAACGGGAGTTGCGTAATGAGCGAAACTAGTTGAAGGGGAAGTGACGATGAGTGTTGGAAGTAGTTCCAAGATTGATATGATCATCATCGCACACTCCCTATACTTTCGGGATTAGTGTGGAACCTAAATAAGTGTTATTTGGTGTTGAGCATAAATATGATTTGATCATGTTTATTGCAATCTGATTATTCATTTAAGTAAGAGAATAAATTGTTGTTACATTTTACATGAATAAAACCTTATATGGTTACACACCCAATGAAAACGGTTCATTGGATCTCGATCATAGTGATACACATATTCATAATATTGAAACCAAAAGATGCAAAGTTAATAATGATAGTGCAACTTATTTGTGGCACTTGCCGTTTAGGTCATATTGGTGTAAAGCGCATGAAGAAACTCCATCTTTGATGGATTTTTGGAATCACTTGATTATGAATCATTTGATGCTTGCGAACCGTGCCTTTTGGGAAAGATGACTAAAACTCCGTTCTCGGAACAATGGAACAAGCTCTTGACTTATTGGAAATAATACATACCGATGTATGCGATCCAATGAGTGTTGATGCGTCGTGGCAAGTATCGTTATTCTTGACCTTCACAAGATGATTTGAGCAGATATGGGTATATCTACTTGATGAAACACAAGTCTGAAACATTTGAAAAGTTCAAAGAATTTCAGAGTGAAGTGAAGAATCATCGTAACAAGAAAATAAAAGTTTCTACGATATGATCGCAGAGGAAAAATATTTGAGTTACGAGTTTGGCCTTCAAATAAAATAATGTGGAATAGTTTCACAGCTCACGCCACAGAACACCACAATGTTATGGTGTGTCCGAGCGTCAGAACCGCACTTTATTTGATATGGTGCGATCTATGATGTCTCTTATCGGTTTACCACTATCATTTTGGGGTTATGCATTAGAGACAGACTGCATTCACGTTTAATAGGGCACCATCTAAATCCGTTGAGATGACACCGTATGAACTATGGTTTAACGATAAACCTAAGCTGTCATTTCTTAAAAGTTTGGAGTTGTGATGCTTATGTGAAAAAGTTTTCACCGATAAGCTCAAACCCAAATCGGAGAAGTGCGTCTTCATAGAATACCCAAAGGTAACTATTGGGTACACCTTCTATCACAGATCCGAAGGCAAGTTTTTTCGTTGCTAAGGTGGATCCTTTCTAGAGAAGAAGTTTCTCTCGAAAGAAGTGAGTGGGAGGAAAGTAAGAGCTTGATAAGGTAATTTGTACCTTCTCCCGAATTGGAAAGTAGTTCATCACATAAATCAGTTCCAGTGATTCCTACACCAATTAGTGAGGAAGCTAATGATGATGATCATGAAACTTCAGATCAAGTTACTACAAAACCTTGTAGGTCTTCCAAAGTACAGTCCGCACTGTGAGTGGTACGGTAATCCTATTACGGAAGTCATGTTACTAGACCATGATGAACCTACGAACTATGAGGAAGCGATGATGAGCCCAGATTCCGCGAAATGGTTTGAGACCATGAAATCTGAGATGGGATCCATGTATGAGAACAAAGTGTGGACTTTGATGGAGTTGCCCGATGATCGGCAAGCCATATTATATAAATGGATCTTCAAGAGGAAGACAAATGCTGATAGTAGTATTACTATCTACAAAGCTCGACTTGTCGCAGAAAGGTTTTCGACAAGTTCAAGGTGTTGACTACAATGAGATTTTCTCAAGCTGTAGCGATGCTTAAAGTCTGTCCGAATCATGTTAGCAATTGCCACATTTTATGAAATCTGGCAAATGGATGTCAAAACTACATTCTTTAATGGTTTTATTAAAGAAGAGTTGTATATGATGCAACCAGAAGGTTTTGTCAATCCTAAAGGAGCTAACAAAATGTGCAAGCTCAAATGATCCATCTATGGACTGGTGCAAGCATCTCGGAGTTGGAATAAACACTTTGATAGTGTGATCAAAGCATATGGTTTTATGCAGACTTTTGGAAAAGCCTGTATTTACAAGAAAGTGAGTGGGAGCACTACTGACATTTCGATAAGTATATGTGAATGACATATTGTTGATCGGAAATAATGTAGAATTATTACGCAAAGCATAAAGGAGTATTTGAAAGGAGTTTTTCAAAGAAGGACCTCGGTGAAGCTGCGTACAAATTGAGCATCAAGATCTATTGAGATAGATCAAAAAACGCTTGATGAGTTTTTTCAATAAGAACATACCTTGTCAAGATTTTGAAGTAGTTCAAAATGGAGCAGTCGAAAGAAAAGTTCTTGCACGTGTTGCAAAGGTGTGAAATTGAGTAAGACTCAAATCCCGACCACAATGAGAAAATAGAAAAGAGAATGAAAGTCATTCCCTATGCCTCGATCATAGGTTCTATAAAGTATGCTATGCTATGTACCAGACCTATTGTATACCTTGCTCTGAATTTTGCAAGGAGTACAATAGTGATCTAGGAAGTACATCACTAGACATTGGTCAAGAACATCCTTAGTGAGGACTAAGGAAATATTTCTCGATTATGGAGGTGATAAAAGAGCCCGTCGTAAAGAGTTACATCGATGCAAGCTTTTTACAATCGATCCAGATGACTCTAAGTCTCAATCTGGATACATATTATGAGTGGGAGCAATTAGCTAGAGTAGCCCCGTGCAGAGCATTGTAGACATAGAATATTTGCAAAATACATACGGCTCTGAATGTGACAGACCCGTTGACTAAGCTTCTCTCACGAGCAAAACATGATCATCCCTTAGTACTCTTTGGGTGTTAATCACATAGCGATGTGAACTAGATTATTGACTCTAGTAAACCCTTTGGGTGTTGGTCACATGACGATGTGAACTATGGGTGTTAATCACATACTGAGATGTGAATATTAGTGTTGAATCACATGATGATGTGAACTAGATTATTGACTCAAGTGCAAGTGGGAGACTGAAGGAAATATGCCCTAGAGGCAATAATAAAGTTATTATTTATTTCCTTATTTCATGATAAATGTTTATTATTCATGCTAGAATTGTATTAACCGGAAACATAATACATGTGTGAATACATAGACAAGCAGAGTGTCACTAGTATGCCTCTACTTGACTAGCTCGTTAATCGAAGATGGTTATGTTTCCTAACCATAGACATGAGTTGTCATTTGATTAACGGGATCACATCATTAGGAGAATGATCTGATTGACATGACCCATTCCGTTAGCCTAGCACTTGATCGTTTAGTATGTTGCTATTGCTTTCTTCATGACTTATACATGTTCCTCGTAACTATGAGATTATGCAACTCCGTTTACGGAGGAACACTTTGGGTACTACCAAAGCGTCACAACGAATCTGGGTGATCATAAAGGAGTACTACAGGTGTCTCCAAAGGTACTTGTTGGGTTGGCGTATTTCGAGATTAGGTTTTGTCACTCCAATTGTCGGAGAGGTATCTACGGGCCTTCTCGGTAATACACATCACATAAGCCTTGCAAGCATTACAACTAATGAGTTAGTTGTGAGATGATGTATTACGGAACGAGTAAAGAGACTTGCCGATGCTTGAGATTGAACTAGGTATTGGATACCGACGATCGAATCTCGGGTAAGTAACATACCGATGACAAAGGGAACAACGTATGTTGTTATGCGGTCCGACCGATAAAGATCTTCGTAGAAAATGTAGGAACCAATATGGGCATCCAGGTCCCGCTATTGGTTATTGACGGAGATGTGTCTCGGTCATGTCTACATTGTTCTCGAACCGTAGGGTCCGCACGCTTAAGGTTTCGATGGCGGTTATATTATGAGTTTGTGTATTTTGATGTACGAAGGTTGTTCGAGTCCGGATATGATCACGGACATGACGAGGAGTCTCGAAATGGTCGAGACATAAAGATTAATATATTGGACGGATATATTTGGACACGGAAAGGTTAGGAGAAGTTTGGAGCTCGGGAGGTTACCGGAACCCCGGGAGGTATATGGGCCTTATTGGGCCCATGTAGGAGGAAGGAGAAGGAACAAGGGAGGCGCGCCCCAAGCCCAATCCGAATTGGGGAAGGGGCGGCCCCCTTTCCTTTCTCCTTCCCCTCTTCCTATTCCTACTACTAGTACTACTTCCTAATACTAGTACTCCTTCCTTCCCTCCAAATAAGATAAGGAAAGGAGAGGGAAACCTACTTGGAGTAGGTTTCCCCTCCTTGGTGCGCCTCCCCTTGTGGCGGCCACCTCCTCCCTCCCTCCTTTATATCACGGGGAGGGGGCACCCTAGAACACACAAGTTGATCCTTGAGATCGTTCCTTAGCCGTGTGCGGTGCCCCCTCCACCATATTCCACCTCAGTCATATCGTGGCGGTGCTTAGGCGAAGCCTGCGTCAGTGAAACATCAAGATCGTCACCACGCCGTCGTCTTGTGGAACTCCCTCTCCCGGAGCTTTCTGGATCGGAGCCCGAGGAGGCGTCATCGAGCTGAGCGTGTGCCAAGAACTCGGAGGCGCCGAGTAACGGCGCTGGGATCGGCTGGATCGCGAGGAGAACGTCGACTACTTCCTCTACGTCATCATCGACTCGGAGGTGCCGGAGTAACGCACCTTTGGGATCGGCAGGATCGCGAGGAGAACGTCACGACTACTTCCTCTACGTTGTGATCGCTTAAACTTCACGGTCTCACGAGTGCGTAGACAACACTCTCCCCTCTCGTTGCTATGCCATCACCATGGTCCTGTGTGTGCGTAGGCAAAATTTTTGAAATTACTGCGTTCTCCAACACTCCGGGCCTCTAAGTTTCATAGTAAAGCGCCATCTTCTGAGTCTTTGTGGGCTTCAATATAGCTGAGGGTGAACCGGCCCCTCCTGGGCGGTTTACACTCAGTAGTTATATCCCCAACACAACTTGTGCACAACCTACTAAGAAAAATGCAACGACTTCTATCCCAAGTATGCTATATGTATGGTGTTCCGATGATATGATCCAAGATGATCGAGTATGACAATCTTAATGTAGTATGATGCTATGGTTCTTGCTTAAAAGCTCTTTGCTTGTCTTTTCCTTTTGCTTAAAAGCTTGTTTGGCTCTTTCTCTTTTGAGCTCTTTCTTTGGCCTCTTATGCAAAACTTCATGAACCAAGATAGCAATTGTGTATATGCTATGACAACCTTGTGACACAAGAGATGATACCAAGATATGGACACCAAGATGATATGATATATGCAACGAGATGATGATTACTAGTGTGCACAAGTAACATTGTCGACAATACTCAAAGGCTAGTCTCGATGGGTAAGTGACGCAAAAGGAAGGCTATGGGGTTATCAATGCAATGGCAAGGAGTAGACAAAGATATCGTCAAAGTTACCGTCCTTGCTTACGGTTGATAGTGTCAAAAGTGATGTGATCGTTGTCGATGTTGTAGTGCACGGTCTTCAGTACGTTGGTGAAGATGTCGTTGCACCGTAGTCAGAGTTGGCGAAGTAGCAGAAGCAGTCGAGGATGCGCAGATGTTCTGTCTAGGCCGGACGTTCCGGGGAAGACGGAAGGTCTAGGGTCCGGAAGTTCCGGGGGTCGCGATTCTGCCAAGAACAGGAAACTTGGGGATCGTGGATTTGGCGGAAAAACTTCGGGAAAAACCCAAATCAAAGGGGGAAAAGAAAAATTTTGGGTGGAAGGAAGGGTGGGAAAGCTAGATCTACGTGCCACACGCGAAATCCATGGATCACATCCAACAAAACTTCATCAAACCAACAAATCACAAAAAATTTGGGGCTATTTTTGGTGGGGATTTTCGAATTTAGGATGAAATCAAAAAGAATTAGGCTAGAAAACAAAGAAGGGGGCTCCAAAATCGTGATCAACCTGGCTCTGATACCAAGATGATGTAGGGTAGAACCCTAGATGCCCGATCTTTCATGATTGGAGCGGATCCCATGAAGAACATGACGAACACGAGGGGAAACACGAGAGGAAACATGAGAGGATTCACTCAAACCAACAAGATTTGATTACACATGTGCTAGATCCTCGAAACACAAAGAGATACACGATCAACAAAGGACGATACAAGTAGAAAGTTCTTCTTCGTGAGGAGGTCTTGAGGGGTCTTCCCGTGAGGGGTCTTGAATCCACTTGGCGGGATCTTCTCCGTAGAGGTCGTGAACACCGATGGAGAAGGTATCAAGTGGAGAGCAAAGCTTCTCAAATGAGCTACTACTTTGCTAACCCTAAAACGTAGGTAGAAGAAGAGTATTTATAATCTAGGGGCGAAAGGGTACATGGGCCTCGACCCGAGTCACTGTGCGCAGGCAGGCCCGGAAGTTCCGGGCGCCGGATGTTCTGGGCCAAGGTCCGGGGAGGGTCCGTCCTAACCAGAGAGTTGGCATGGTGGGAGCTGGGCTGGCGTCCGGGGGCCGGAAGGTCCGGGCAGGATGGAGGTTCCGGGCTTGGTTCCGGGCTAACCAGAGAGTTGGCACTCCCAGGCTCGTCTGGGTCGTCGGAGGCCGGAAGTTCCATGGCGGGCAGAGGTTCCGAGCTCTGGCCAGAAGTTCCGGGCTAAACAGAGAGTTAACGCTTGTCCCTTCTTCCTCAGCTCTCGGCTCCATGGCTTGTGTGTTGTACCTGATTACACATAGTGTTTCTGACTTAGGTGGCAGCCATATCTCACTCGAGTGTAAGGGAAACTCAAGTAGGAGAGATGTCACCTCGGATTGAATAGCACGTGCTCGAGCTCTTGTCATGGGTCCACTTGGAGCTTGGGTAGTTGAGGTAGTGTCTATGGGGATGACCGTGGGATGCTCCGCATCAAAACCCTAGCCACTTCACTCCACTTCCCTCCCCTCTGCCACCCAAGCTCCCATCCGATGATCTCCGACCGTGTCCGGCATGGCAGGCAGCGGATCCAAGTCCTTCACCTCCATATCCGTCGACCCCGAGCTCATCCCACCCGGCCCCGAGGAGGAGATGGCCTTCCGGCTTGCGCTCCGTCGCTTCCAAGAGGAGGCCCGTGTGAGGTAGCGCTCGGACTCCTTCCGTTGGGAATCCAATGCGTCCGCCCAAATGGTGCATGGATCCGACGCTAGGTGTGTCGTCGTTGCCTCACAGGAGGCGGTGCGGTCCGTCTGGCGTCCGAACGCGGTGGCGGACGCGCAACCCCTCCGTTGACGCGCCGAGGCCATGGACGCACCATAGGCGTCGTCCGACGCAAACATGGCGCGGTGTGCCCGCCGTGCGAGGCAGCGAGCGCGGGAGGCGGCGGCAGCCCCTCGCGCAGGTGGACGTCGGCGAGGTGGAGTCGCATTCTCCGGCGCCCCGTATGGTGCAGCAGTCCAGGCGCTGAACCGCGTCGTGGTGGATGTCGCCGGCTCGTCCCAGAATGGATCCATCATCGATCCGACGTCCACTGGCACCTAGGGGTGGGCATAAAAACTGACCAACCAAACACCGAACCGATGCCATAACCGAAAAAATCAATTTTTTGATTTTTGCTGCTAATATATTTAAAATCGGTTTTTATGTTGAATAACCAAATTGGAATCGATAGGTTCGGTATTTAACCGAATACCGATGGAAAAACCGAAGTACATCATTTCCCGTCGAAGCCGCTCCCGCTCGGACGCACGTCTCGCTTAGGGCACGGCAGAATCGAGCAAGCTCGACTTAGATTAGGTTTCACGTTGCATGTAATAATATGGGTTTGAGGTTTCTAATTTGAGGTGTTCGGTTGTAGAATCAAGCTCGACTTATTCGAGTCTCCCGCAAAAAAAAAGAATCAAATATTTGAGACGTGACCGGCCACTGTCCCCGGGGCACGTCCGCGGTCGTTGTTTGAGGGATCAGATTTGCCAAGTCCGGTTGTAAATGTTCTAACACAAGTTCGCATTATCCACCCTTTAGGCCTCTTTTGGTTCATAGGATAGAAATACCATAGGAATTGAGATGACGTTTGATAGGAATTTTTTCATTGAGTCTAGGCTAATATTTATTTTTCTTTGAAATGTGAAGGGTTGATTCCTCCGTTACTACATACCAAAGGTCTAGAAAGGAACTTTTCCCTTGAAAACTCTATCCCATAGAATACCTACAAAATTCCTACAAATCAAGGAGGCCTATATCAAACAAAAAGGATGCCACGAAACAGCCCAACAACAAAAGTATTTGCAACATGCAGATGACAATAGGAACTGAACAGTCATCAGTTCAGCACTACCGCATACTAGCAAATCTCCTGGGTCACAAGGATTATCACTTCTCACATGTGTGAGATCCACCGTGAACTAAATCCACCTCTCCCCAAGTTGCGAATCAGAGTAAAGGGCCAAAGTAATTAGTCCAAAACATTGACAAGATAGGCAGAATTAAAAGACACCTACATATTCCAGTTACACGCTTAAACATGCATGGGCAACATATCACTAACAGTTTCAACCAAAAGACTAAAGAGACATCAGCAGGTTTTTTCCGGGGCAGAGACACTTAGGGCCTGGATAAGCATAATACTCTACTGGTGGAATTACGATCACCAATACAAGTGGTTTTGTTGACAGAAGTACTCATAACACATCTGCTGACTGAACTTGCTTCTCCTCCAAAGCTTACACATGTTCTAAAAGGAACGTTTGGGGGGACGAGTATTCTTCTCCCACAAATCGGCTAACGGAGAGGGAGAAACCAACTTTATTGACTCATATTCTCGGCTTGCCACAACAGCATCGATTCTCTCTGAAGGAACCAAAAAGTCGACACAGGCTTCTTTGAGCTTCTGGCAGTCGTATCGATCAGCTAGACGCAGTACAACAGCCACATTATCAACATCAAGGTTCAGGCACAAGATGCGTTCACACATAAGCTTCAACCTCTCTAGACCATATTGCTCCGCTGCTGCAAATAGATGCTGGACCACAGCATTTCTTTCAGATCTGTCAAGATCATCCATTGTAGGCAAGGAATCAGTGTAAACGAAATGGAGCAGAGCCTGGAAAACCACCGGTTCCATGCGATCAACGGTTATGTGCCGCATCTTGTTCTCCTTCATGGGTTCACTTAGCTGCGCTTTGAAAACTGGCGACCTGGCAGAGAGCACTGCCCTGTGGGCAGGAAACATTTCTCCTCCAACTTTGAAGTTCACATCTGCTCTGGACTTATCCTTCAGCATCTTGCTAAAATGCTCTAATGCATTTGGGGGAGGGACTTCAATTTCGCAGGATGCTTTGTTTTCAGACACCCTTAGTTCGTGTACCACAGTAACGACACACTCAATAACAAGGCTGTTATCTCGGATATACCCTGAATCTTTCAAAGCACGTTTACTGATAAATTTTTCACGCCCCCAGGAAGCCTCTTCGAAGCTGGTAGACTTGAACTGATTCGGCACCCTGTTCTCTGCACATATTGTACACGCATCTCCAGTGACTTGGTTGATCAGTCTCAGGTCTCTGAACGCCAACGCCTCCGCATACTTGCTCATCAACTCCAGATAAGCTGATATGTATTCCTCCCCATCATCGCCATCAGCGTCCGGGCAGTATACAATAACCCAGTCGAATCCCCCCACCCTGAAGGTGCCGGAGCGGATGTAATCCTCATCACCAACATTCCCATAACTGAACTGACATATCTGGAACCGATGTGTGCCTTGCACCGTCTGAGTTGTGCATGCCGATTCGGTGGTTGACGCCATTGCTCTTTGCTTGCTGTGATGTGCAGTTCCTGCAACATTTGCACAAGTATATGTGTTAGTAGTATATCTACAAGCAATCGGCCGCACATTCATCTCTTTGATTCACACCCATACGGATCCATACAACTAAAAAAATGCAAATTCCAGTATAGAAATAAAGAAGGGAAAAAATCGTGAATCAATAAATGGATCAACAGGACCCACACTTGATCCACACCGAAGAAACCCCAATAGCCGTCCTAACTGGAATCAATAATGGACACGAAACTGATTCAATCATCCAAAAAATAAGCAAGATAAGTCGATGGACTTGAGATTGAGGCAACATAGGTACACCACCACCCTCTCTTCTTCTTATTTTTCCATTTCAACAAATGTTACCACGAGGATCAGACAGCAGCGATAAACAATGAAGAGTCTAGGTGGCGAGCGATGGAGAGTAGGCATACCTCTGGAGGCGCCGTCGTCCCGTCCGGCAATTCCGTCGCGTCAAATGTTGCTGGCGGGTGTGGCAAATCTAGAGAATGCGTCTTTCTGGGGATCCATGGGGGTTAGGGTTCTGGGGAAGTGGAGGAGAGGCGGCCGGTGTGGGGGTGAGGGGAATGATTCGGTGCTTCGCCCGACCTTTTTATTTTGCCTATTGCATTTTACACATTTACCCTTGCCCCTTTTACTCCGGGGGTAAAATTCTTTTTTTAGGAAACTCTAGGGGTTAAATTCTCTAGATGAAAGATGAATTCAGACGGCAACGGGTGAACCTGAAGTTGGTGTGTCAAAATAAACAATCAATTTCATTTACTCCCTCCTTATCAGTGCATTAGTTATCTTAGGTTGTGCACGTGACCAAGGCGAAGGGGAAAATGAAAGAACTAAATGTTTATTTGCTAATTAATACTATTGCATGCAATAAGCTAACTAATGCATGTCGTATTAGGTAGTCTAAAAAGTCATTGAAAGCATACACGCCCCACATCTTTTACTGGTTGATTCCTTTATTTATGTTAAGAAATATGAAACGAGATGAGCGTTAATGCATCGCTCCTAAGAATTTGGGATCATTTGACTTTCGTAATGTGCCTAATGCACCTGTACGGAGGGAGTACTCAGCTTCCCGACCGTCTACTACAACAAGTTTGGCCCGGCTTCGGTGAGGGAAGGGTGATGGCGGCTGAGGGAGTCCTGGATTAGGGGGTGTCCGGATAGCCGGACTCCTGGACTTTGAAGATACAAGATTGAAGACTTCGTCCCGTGTCCGGATGGGACTTTCCTTGACGTGGAAGGAAAGCTTGGCGATACGGTATATCTCCTACCATTGTAACCGACTCTGTGTAACCCTAACCCTCTTCGATGCCTATATAAACCGGAGGGTTTTAGTCCGTAGGACGAACAACAATCATACCATAGGCTAGCTTCTAGGGTTTAGCCTCTACGATCTCGTGGTAGATTTACTCTTGTACTACCCATATCATCAATATTAATCAAGCAGGAGTAGGGTTTTACCTCCATCGAGAGGGCCTGAACCTGGGTAGAAACATAGTGTCCCTTGTCTCCTGTTACCATCCGCCTAGACGCACAGTTCGGGACCCCCTACCCGAGATCCGCCGGTTTTGACACCGACAGCGGCCGTATGCCTTAGGCTCTGTGGGGACCCCGACTCATAAGTCGTGATCACCGAATGCACGTGTAAAGTGATCCCAGAGATCAATGCTCACTGAACACACAGAAGCTGGATAACAAGAGTCTTACATCCATTCTTACCGTCTTACACAAATTATGACCATTATGGTCAAGTCTTACATAGATAAAGCCACAAGGGTTGAATACCAAATAAACTTAAGCAGCGGAAATCTTAAATCCGATAAGTAGAACCCATGCCATCTGCCTTAACCCTACGGGCATTACATTCGAGGAAGCGTCCTAGCTCGCATGTTCGTCACCAAGGTATTCTTCATCATGTCCTGTTCTTTCATGCCTGGCCAATAAAATAACCAGTGGCAAGCCAATGAGTACTTTGAATATACTCGCAAGCAACCCATGATTGGAACAAGGCACAATAATGCAATGATATAGCACTAAGTAGGTAGTTTGCAGAAAGCTAGTTTTGCATGCAATGACATGATCTGCCCACATGTAAAGTATGCATCATGAGAGTAAGACATCCGTATGAACAAGTTACAGATATCAACATAAGCGGAGTTGGACACCAATCCAACTTGATCATCGTGTCAAGCCATCTGACTTAACCCAAATAGTTTTATCAACACACACACACACACGGTTTGTAAACTCTGGACATAGTTTAAGCAAAGACCGCCTAACTGGCCCTCGACCGTGGACACGGCTATTCGAATAGTTTTACACTCTGCAGAGGTTGCACACTTTACCCACAAGATCTGGGGAACTTCCGTGTCATCCACGAACCGCGGTACCTCAAGTACCTGAGGTAAGCACCCGATCACTATCTTTCCCTAGACGACACTAACAAGGAGTCCCCTCGTTGATACACGACCCTCGTGTATAAGCAAAAGATCGTGGGACTCTGCCCTTTTCACATTATTACGCATACACGAAGGGACCAACGATGTGTCCGGTGCCCTGTGAAAACAGTCATGACCGCCCTACCTGGCACGACCCCGTCCCGAGAGAGAGCACCAACTCTCCCCCGTCACTAGTAATGCGGGCTCCAAGCTAGTATCGGCCTAGGTAATCAATATGCCCTTTCCCATACAAGGGTAGAGTGGTTGCGCATGTAGGGTTGGGACAGTCGACAAATCTTAAATCTAATCCGTTTTCGAAAACAATACACACACTTGCCTTGGTACACCACTTCGTCATCAAGTGGTTACCCATCTCATCATCTCCCTCGGGCATAAGTGGCACCCGACGGGGTTTTCGAAAAGTCTTTTGAAAATACTTTGTCTCCTTCATCATGCATATACCCGTCCCTTTTTGCGTAGCATCTACTTTAGCATCCTATCTACTCCCACCGGCATAACCCTCATAAGAAGGTAGGGTCATGCACAATGCAAGTATCAACGAGGAAATGCGGTGGCAAACCATCAAAGTGGTTACCACCTCATCATGATTCCATTGCAACAACAATATGGTGCTATATGACATGCATAAAAACGGTTTCATAGACATGGTCAAAGGGTTGCTTGCCTGGTTCATCAGAGCCTTCAAGTCTTCGGGTCCTTCTCCAAGTACTCCGTCTACTTCGTCAACTAACGGCGGAACAATCACAATAAGCAACACAACAAGGCAAAAATAAAAGTGCTCTAAAAATGCAAGTTGGACTTTTCTAGGATACCTTTGGTCATATAAGGTATGACCAAAGTGGTTTCATTGGGATTTGATCAATGGATATCTCTGAACATTTCAGTATGGTGGAATCAAGGGATTTGTGGATTTGCAGTGTACAAAAATATTTTTTTTAAATGAGCAAAGGCACCCATTTCACAAGGAATAATTTGAGAAGCACCTAGGAGTTGGTTTCACTGGATTTGGAGTTCAAATGATTTTCCTATGAATTTGCAAAGTTGGCAATATATGGAGAAGTGGACCAATATTCTATGTGGCATAGAAAGTACTAGGAAAAATGTTCAAAAACTAAGTTTTGAACTTATAAGCATCTAGGAATTTGAATCATGGAATTTGGACCAAAAATGGGCTCTCTGTAATTTTCTAAAGTTCATCACAGAAATGGAAAAACAAGATTTGATAAATGTTTGTGAAGAAAAAGTTCCTGGAAAAATGTGCAAGTTGCACCATGAGATAGATCATGATTTTATGAGCTACTAGAAATTTGAATCATCAAATTTGGAGTCCATCTGAATTCTCTAGAGATTTTACAATATTTATAAAAAGAGAAAAAGGAAGAAAAGATGTCAACCTTATAAAGCGCACTGGGCGAAGCCCAGCTAAACAGCGCCTACTGGGCTCGGCCTAGTGGCTCAGCTGCATGAGGGAGGAGGTGACGCCGAAGGCGCACTACAGGAGAACGCCACCCAGCGGGGCAAGCGGATCGGCTAGAAGCCGTTTCCACTTAACCCGACAGGTGGGCTGGCTCGGTCACCTCTGCCGCTGACGGGCGGGCCCCCTGCCAGCTGGCAGGGTGGTCGTCTGCTACCTCGCGCTTGAGGGAGAGGAGCGACAGGGGAGGCACGGCCGGGCGGCACCGGCGCCCGTCCCGGCGTCTTCGGTCACCTGCGATGGTGCCCAGCACACCAGAGGACTCAGCGCAGTGCGTCGATCCCATCCATGTGCTTCGCGCCCGCGGAGGAGCTCGGGATATCACGAATTTTGGCGGCGGCCGGCGGCGATTCTTTGGCTGTGGAGGAGGATAGGGGGCGCGGAAGAGAGAGAGAGGGCTGATCCAGAAGGACTAGGGGAGGGGGGAGAGTGAATGGAGATGAGGGAGAGACCAGGGGAGGCCCTATAAGGCGAGGTCATGGTGCACCGTGAGCCGCGCTCGCGGGTGCCCATGGAATCGGTCCTGGGGACCGTTGGGAGGGGCCAGGCTGGGTCAGTGGCGCTCGTGGAGTCCGTCCAGGAGCGAGGGAGGTGAGAGGGGGAGCGGGGCGAGGTTAGAGGCGGTCCAGCCGCGTGGCCAGGGAGTGGCCGAGTCGGGCGGTGCTCGGGCACGCGACGACGGGCTCAAATGAGAGAGAAGGAGGAGGGGCCGACCGCGTAGCGTGTCACACATGCCAAGGCGGCCTCGGGGGACACGTTCCCGGCGCCCAAGGTCGACGGGAGCATCGGGCGGGCGGCTCTGATTGCCACAGGTAATCAGAAGCGCTCAGAAGTGACCATTGCATGCCATGGCATGCAAATGGCTTCCTGCGCGTGGCCAAGCCTGTCCACTAGCTCCTGAGGGTTTCTGATATGCTCCATAAATCTTAGTAGTTAAGGCAAGTCCATAAGAAATAAGGGGGAAGGGAAAAGAGGTGCTGCCATAGTGAAAAGGGAGGGGTAAACCAGGGTGTTACCCTCCTCAATTATTGAACCAGGGTTGGAGCTTTTTACTGGAGGTAGAAGGGAACTAGGAGGGGCTGTGGTAAAAATATAGGGTCATGGAGATTAGTGGAAGTGGTCAAAAATGGAATTTTGGTAAGGTGGCGAAGGTGTTTGTTGTTGGTTTGGGCAGGTAAATGGCAATTCCATTTGGCATGAGACTCCACAGGGTGAAATGGCACATACAATTAGGGCCTTCCACCAACTTTGAGCTCATTTGGGCAAGGTTCACAATGTAACTTTTGTAAACCCTAGAAATCAACAGAAATGGACTTGTGTAGATCTAGTTGAGCAAATCACTTCTTGATGCACCACTTGGTGTAGTGGCTTCATTTGGCCATGTGAACATGCTCACAAAAGTTGGGGTCAAGGAGAGAAAGTTGGTAGTACAAAGTTGTTCAAATTTGATTACAGTGGAGAGGGTTTTGGGGCACTTTGATCAATATAACATTTTATCCAACTTGTGCAATTTGGTTTAGATGAATGATTAGACCATTTGAGAATGTTCACAAGGTTTGAGAACATTTGGACATGTTTGGCAATGTAAAGTTGCTCAAGCTTCAAAATGGACAGAAATGGTCTTGAGGGGATTTCATGGGGTTATACTATTCTCCATGACATGATACTTTTCAAGATCATCAAACATGTCATATGTGACATGATAGAATTTTCTTGGAACTTTTGGAGAATATTTCCTTTGTAAATACTTCAAAAGCTTGAAATATCTAGAAATGGTTTTTGCGGGTTTTAACCAATATTTTGAACATGACCATGTGTTGAAACTCTTATATATGGACAATATATGTCCACTGAGTTTCCCTAGGTTTTACCAAATATTTTTGAAACAATAATATATTTTTTCCCTATTAAAGACCATTTCTGGCCTTAAGAAAAATCTTTTAAATAAAATAGGAAAATAACTTTTAAAATTATATTTTTGTGGTTTCTGGGTATCCTATATCTAATAGGAGTCAAATATATTTTTGGAAAGATTTTTACTGCCCTTAATTAAGTACTTGCAGTGCAAACCTCAATTCAGGGGGTTTTTGAAAAACTAATTTTTGAAAATACTATTTGGCCAAATTATTTTTGCAAGAAATTATTTTCATGCCCTATGCACATGGAATGATCATTGGGAAAGGTTTTTGGATCAAGGAGAAGGAGTATAAGAGTTGGAGGATTTATTTTATTTTTAGAGCACTTGCAAACAACAAACAAAAACCAATCAAGGCAAGGTCCAAAACACTCAAAAGTTTTTGCCAAACCACATTTTATCATAATTGTTAGCTTAAGTGTAGTGGCATGAAAATCAGGGTGTGACAGGCTCGCTCTAGTGCGTGTAGTCATCGGTAGGTTGTTCTACGCACAATGCAATTTTTATTATTTCTGTGTTCTTTGAACTATCGTGACATGATGAATAGATTGGTCTCGCAAAAAAGTCATTAACATCTTGTTGACAAATGATGTCAACTTCATGAGGGGCTGATCGGAACCAAACAATTGTCTTAATTAAAGACCGGCCCATCTCGGCGACTACATGTGTGGCCCTATTTTGCTCACGCCCGATGCCTTTTATTTCATGTAGTCATTCATCGAGGAGTTGACTGGTCGCTCCTACCAAGTATGTAACAGGGACCTAGTGGGTGTAGGGCTGCTGATCATGTTGGTCACTGTCGCATAGTTCGTCTCAATAATAAGAGGCTCACTGCTTCACTCCATGGCCAGGCTCACCCCTTGTGGGGGAACGTAGCATGCAATTTCAAAAAAAATTCTACGATCATGCAAGATCTATCTAGGAGATGCATAGCAACGAGAGGGGAAGAGTGTGTCCACGTACCCTCGTAGACCGAAAGCGGAAGCGTTAGCTTAACGCAGTTGATGTAGTCGAACGTCTTCTTGATTCAACCGATCAAGAACCGGACGTAAGGCACCTCCGAGTTCTGCACACGTTCAGCTCGATGACGTCCCTCGAACTCTTGATCCAGCAAAGTGTCGAGGGAGTGTTTCGTCAGCACGGCGGCGTGGTGACGGTGATGGTGAAGTGATCCGAGCAGGGCCTCGCCTAAGCACTACGACAATATGATCGGAGGAGTAAACGGTGGAGGGGGGCACCGCACCCACGGCTAAGAACAATTGATGTGCCTTAGAGGTGCCCCCGCCCCCGTATATAAAGGATGGAGAGGGGAGGAGGCCGGCCTAGGGGCGCGCCAAGTGGGAGGAGTCCCACTTGGGCTCCTAGTCCAATTCGCTCCCCCCTTCCTTTTATCGGAGGGAGAAAGGGGGAAGGAGAAGGAAAGGGGGGTCGCGCCCCCTCCCCTAGTCCAATTCGGACTCCTCCCTTGGGGGGGGGGGGCGCCACCCTTGTGGGCTGCCTTGCCTCCCTCCTATGGCCCATATCTTCCCCCGGGCGGCTCCGGTAACCCCTGTGGTACTCTGATACGTACCTAATACATTCGGAAACACTTCCGGTGTCCAAATACTATCATCCGATATATCAATCTTTACCTCTCGACCATTTCGAGACTCCTCGTCATGTCGGTGATCTCATCTGGGACTCCGAACAATCTTCGGTCACCAAAACACATAACTCATAATACAAAATCGTCATCGAATGTTAAGCGTGAGGACCCTACGGGTTCGAGAACTATGTAGACATGACCGAGACACATCTCCGGTCAATAACCAACAGCGGAACCTGGATGCTCATATTGGTTCCTACATATTCTACGAAGATCTTTATCGGTCAAACCACAATGATAGCATACGTCATTCCCTTTGTCATCGGTATGTTACTTGCCCAAGATTCGGTCGTCGGTATCTTCATACCTAGTTCAATATCGTTACCGGCAAGTGTCTTTACTCGTTCCGTAATACATCATCCCCCAACTAACTCATTAGTCACATTTGCTTGCAAGGCTTATCATGATGTGTATTACCTAGAGGACCCATAGATACCTCTCTGATACTCGGAGTGACAAATCCTAATCTCGATCTATGCCAACCCAACAAACACCTTCAGAGATACCTGTAGATTATCTTTATGCTCACCCAGTTACGTTGTGACATTTGATAGCACACAAGGTATTCCTCCGGTATTCGGGAGTTGCATAATCTCATAGTCAAAGGAATATGTATAAGTCATGAAGAAAGCAAAAGCAATGAAACTTAACAATCATTATGCTAAGCTAACAGATGGGTATTGTCCATCACATCATTCTCCTAATGATGTGATCCCATTCATCAAATGACAACACATGTCTATGCTTAGGAAACTTAACCATCTTTGATTAACGAGCTAGTCTAGTAGAGGCATACTAGGGACACTGTGTTTTGTCTATGTATTCACACATGTATCAAGTTTCCGGTTAATACAATTCTAGCATGAATAGTAAACATTTATCATGATATAAGGAAATATAAATAACAACTTTATTATTGCCTCTAGGGCATATTTCCTTCAGTCTCCCACTTGCACTAGAGTCAATAATCTAGATTACATTGTAATGATTCTAACACCCATGGAGTCTTGGTGCTGATCATGGTTTTCTCTTGGAAGAGGCTTAGTCAACGGGTCTATGACATTCAGATACGTATGTATTTTGCAAATCTCTATGTCTCCCTCCTTGGCTTGATCACAGATGGAGTTGAAGCGTCTCTTGATGTGTTTGGTTCTCTTGTTAAATCTGGATTCCTTCGCTAAGGCAATTGCTCCAATATTGTCACAAAAGATTTTCATTGGACGCGATGACTAGGTATTACACCTAGATCGGATATGAACTCCTTCATCTAGACTCCTTCATTTGCTGCTTCTGAAGCAGCTATGTACTCTGCTTCACACGTAGATCCCGCCACGACGCTTTGCTTGGAACTGCACCAACTAACAGCTCCACCATTCAATATAAATATGTATCCGGTTTGGGACTTAGAGTCATCTGTATTAGTGTCAAAGCTAGAATCGATGTAACCATTTACGACGAGCTCTTTGTCACCTCCATAAACGAGAAACATATCCTTAGTCCTTTTCAGGTATTTCAGGATGTACTTGACCGCTGTCCGGTGATCCTCTACTGGATTACTTTGGTACCTCCCTGCTAAACTTATAGCAAGGCAGACATCAGGTCTGGTACGTAGCATTGCATACATGATAGAACCTATGACTGAGGCATAGGGAATGACTTTCTCTCTATCTTCTGCAGTGGTCAGGCATTGAGTCTGACTCAACTTCACACCTTGTAACACAGGCAAGAACCCTTTCTTTGACTGATCCATTTTGTACTTATTCAAAACTTTATCAATGTATGCGCTTTGTGAAAGTCCAATTAAGCGTCTTGATATATCTCTATAGATCTTGATGCCTAATATATAAGCAGCTTCACCGAGGTCTTTCATTGAAAAACTCTTATTCAAGTATCCTTTTATGCTATCCAGAAATTCTATATCATTTCCAATCAACAATATGTCATCCACATATAATATTAGAAATGCTACAGAGCTCCCACTCACTTTCTTGTAAATACAGGCTTCTCCAAAAGTCTGTATAAAACCATATGCTTTGATCACTTCATCCAAGCGTATATTCCGACTCCGAGATGCTTGCACCAGTCCATAAATGGATCGCTGGAGCTTACACACTTTGTTAGCACCTTTAGGATCGACAAAACCTTCTGGTTGCATCATATACAACTCTTCTTTAAGAAATCCATTAAGGAATGCAGTTTTGATGTCGATTTGCCAGATTTCATAATCATAAAATGCGGCAATTGCTAACATGATTCGGACAGACTTAAGCATCGGTACGGGTGAGAAGGTCTCATCGTAGTCAACTCCTTGAACTTGTTGAAAACCTTTCGCAACAAGTCGAGCTTTGTAGACAGTAACATTACCGTCAGCGTCAGTCTTCTTCTTGAAGATCCAGTTATTCTCTATGGCTTGCCGATCATTGAGCAAGTCAACCAAAGTCCATACTTTGTTCTCATACATGGATCCCATCTCAGATTTCATGGCTTCAAGCCATTTCGTGGAATCTGGGCTCATCATCGCTTCCTCGTAGTTCGTAGGTTCGTCATGATCTAGTAACATGACTTCCAGAACAGGATTACCGTACCACTCGGGTGCGGAACGTACTCTGGTTGACCTACGAGGTTCGGTACTAACTTGATCTGAAGTTTCATGATCATCATCATTAGCTTCCTCGCTAATTGGTGTAGGCATCACGGGAACAATTTTCTGTGATGAGCTACTTTCCAGTTCGAGAGAAGGTACAATTAACTCATCGAGTTCTACTTTCCTCCCACTCACTTCTTTCGAGAGAAACTCCTTCTCTAGAAAGGATCCATTCTTAGCAACAAATATCTTGCCTTCGGATCTGTGATAGAAGGTGTACCCAACAGTTTCTTTTGGCTATCCTATGAAGACGCACTTGTCCGATTTGGGTTCGAGATTATCAGGCTTAAGCTTTTTCACATAAGCATCGCAACCCCAAACTTTAAGAAACGACAACTTAGGTTTATTCCCAAACCATAGTTCATACGGTGTCGTCTCAACAGATTTAGATGGTGCCCTATTTAACATGAATGCAGTTGTCTCTAATGCATAACCCCAAAACGACAGTGGTAAATCGGTAAGAGACATCATAGACCGCACCATATCTAATAAAGTATGGTTACGACGTTCGGACACACTATTACGCTGTGGTGTTCCAGTTGGCGTGAGTTGCGAAACTATTCCACATTGTTTTAAATGAAGACCAAACTCGTAACTCAAATATTCGCCTCTGCGATTAGGTCGTAGAAACTTTATTTCCTTGTTACGATGATTTTCCACTTCACTCTGAAATTCTTTGAACTTTTCAAATGTTTCAGACTTGTGTTTCATTAAGTAGATATACCCATATCTGCTCAAATCATCTGTGAAGGTCAGAAAATAACGATACCCGCCGCGAGCCTCAACACTCATCGGACCGCATACATCAATATGTATTATTTCCAATAAGTCGGTGGCTCGTTCCATTGTTCCGGAGAACGGAGTCTTAGTCATCTTGCCCATGAGACATGGTTCGCAAGCATCAAATGATTCATAATCAAGTGATTCCAAAAGTCCATCCGCATGGAGTTTCTTCATGCGCTTTACATCAATATGACCTAAACGGCAGTGCCACAAATATGTTGCACTATCATTATCAACTTTACATCTTTTGGCCTCAATATTATGAATATTTATATCACCACGATCGAGATTCAAAAAAAAATAGACCACTCTTCAAGGGTGCATGACCATAAAAGATATTACTCATATAAATAGAACAACCATTATTCTCTGATTTAAATGAATAACCCTCTCGCATCAAACAAGATCCAGATATAATGTTCATGCTCAACGCTGGCACCAAATAACAATTATTCAGGTCTAAAACTAATCCCGAAGGTAGATGCAGAGGTAGCATGCTGATGGCGATCACATCGACCTTGGAACCATTTCCAACACGCATCGTCACCTCGTCCTTAGACAATCTTTGTTTAATCTGTAGCCCTTGTTTCGAGTTGCAAATATGAGCAACAAAACTAGTATCAAATACACGGGCGCTACTACGAGCATTTGTAAGGTACACATCAATAACATGTATATCAAATATACCTTTTTTAACTTTGCCATCCTTCTTATCCGCCAAATACTTGGGGCAGTTCCGCTTCCAGTGTCCAGTCCCTTTGCAGTAGAAGCACTCAGTTTCAGGCTTAGGTCTAGACTTGGATTTCTTCCCGGGAGTAGCAATTTGCTTGCCATTCTTCTTGAAGTTTCCCTTCTTTCCTTTGCCCTTTTTTCTTGAAACTAGTGGTCTTGTTAACCATCAACACTTGATGCTCCTTCTTGATTTCTACCTCTGCAGCTTTGAGCATTGCGAAGAGCTCGGGAATAGTTTTATCCATCCCTTGCATATTATAGTTCATCATGAAGCCTTTGTAGCTTGGTGGTAGTGATTGAAGAACTCTGTCAATAACACTATCATCTGAAAGATTAACTCTCAGCTGAGTCAAGTGGTTACGGTACCCAGACATTCTGAGTATGTGTTTATTGACAGAATTGTTCTCCTCCATCTTGCAGCTATAGAACTTGTTGGAAACTTCATATCTCTCAACTCGGGTATTTGCTTGAAATATTAACTTCAACTCCTGGAACATCTCATATGGTCCATGACGTTCAAAACGTCTTTGAAGTCCCGATTCTAAGCCGTAAAGCATGGCACACTGAACTATCGAGTAGTCATCAGATTGAGCTTGCCAAATGTTCATAACAGCAGCATTTGCTCCTGCAGTAGGCCTTTCACCTAGCGGTGCATCAAGGACATAATTCTTCTGTGCAGCAATGAGGATAATCCTCAAGTTACGGACCCAGTTCGTGTAGTTGCTACCATCATCTTTCAACTTAGCTTTCTCTAGGAACACATTAAAATTCAAAGGAACGGTAGCACGGGCCATTGATCTATAACATAGATATGCAAAAACTATCAGGACTAAGTTCATGATAAATTAAGTTCAATTAATCATATTACTTAAGAAATCCCACTTAGATAGACATCCCTCGAGTGATCTAAATAATCACATGATCCATATCAAACCATGTCCGATCATCATGTGAGATGGAGTAGTTTTCAATGGTGAACATCTCTATGTTGATCATATCTACTATATGATTCACGTTCGACCTTTCAGTCTCCAGTGTTCCGAGGCCATGTCAGTACATGCTAGGCTCGTCAAGTTTAACGCGAGTATTCCGCATGTGCAAAACTGTCTTGTACCCGTTGTATGTGAACGTAGAGCTTATCACACCCGATCATCACGTGGTGTCTCGGCACGACGAACTGTCGCAACGGTGCATACTCAAGGAGAACACTTATACCTTAAAATTTTAGTGAGGGATCATCTTATAATGCTACCGCCATACTAAGCAAAATAAGATGCATAAAGATAAATGAGGGAGTCCTGGATTAGGGGGTGTCCAGATAGCCGGACTATAACCTTTGGCCGGACTCCTAGACTATGAAGATACAAGATTGAAGACTTCGTCCCGTGTCCGGATGGGACTTTCCTTGGCGTGGAAGGCAAGCTGGGCGATGTGGATATGTAGATCTCCTCCCATTGTAACCGACTCTGTGTAACCCTAGCCCTCTCCGGTGTCTATATAAACGGAGGGTTTTAGTCCGTGGGGACGAATAACAATCATACCATAGGCTAGCTTCTAGGGTTTAGCTTCTACGATCTCGTGGTAGATCTACTCTTGTACTACCCATATCATCAATATTAATCAAGCGGGAGTAGGGTTTTACCTCCATCGAGAGGGCCCGAACACAGGTAAAAACATCGTGTCCCTTGTCTCCTGTTACCATCCGCCTAGACGCACGCGATTCGGGACCCCCTACCCGAGATCCGCCGGTTTGACACCGACATTGGTGCTTTCATTGAGAGTTCCTACGTGTCGTCATCTTTAGGCCCGATGGCTCCTCCGATCATCAACAACGATGCGGTCCAGGTGAGACTTTTCTCCCGGTCGGATCTTCATATTCAGCGGCTTTGCGCTGCGGGCAATTCACTTGGCCATCCGGAGCAGACGAAAGCTACGCCTCGCCATCGGTCAGATTGGAAGTTTGAACTACGGTGGCGTCCGTGGAGACTTGATCTTCGACGGGTTCGAGCCCACGGCCGGCGCGCCCGCCTTTATCACGATGGGCATGATCTAGCTCTGCCGCCGAATAGTGCCCTAGAGGCCGCACCCGTGTCCGCTCTGACCCTTAGCTCGGAGCCGACTGCGCCAATCGAGGACGGGTGGCTGGACACCGCCTCGGGGGCTGCAATCTCCACGGCGATCGAGCTGAACACCAGCCTTGTCCTCTGCGAAGCTCGTGACTCCAAGGTGCCGGACTCCTCTCCGGACTCTGAACCTTCCGTGCCCCTGCCGATCGAATCCGATTGGGTGCCGATCATGGAGTTCGCCGCTGCGGACATCTTTCAGCACTCGCCCTTCGGCGACATTCTGAATTCACTAAGGTCTCTCTCTTTGTCAGGAGAGTCCTGGTCGGATTATGACCGGCAGGATTGGGATGCGGACGACGAAAAAATTTGATGCCCACCCACCACCCACTTTGTAGCCGCTGTCGACGATTTAACCGACATGCTGGACTTTGAGTCCGAAGACATCGACGGTATGGACGACGATGTAGGAGACAAACAGGAACCAGTGCCTATAGGGCACCCGACAACCAGCTCATCTCACGATGTATACATGGTGGACACACCTAAAAGAAACGACGACGAGGAACAAAGGGGCGAACGAGGATCGTTCCCTCGGCGATCAAAGCGGTGGCGTAAGCGCCGCCCCAAACCCCACCTCAACAGAGGCGGCAGCCATACGCACCCAGCCACGAAAGGCGAACCGGCGACGCATTTAACATGCCATCAAGCAACCGTCCGAACAGGGCAACTTGGATAAACAAACCGAACAACCCGTCCCCGGCGAAGATAACAGCCCGGACGACCTCACACCGGACAAGTTGCTAGAGCAGAAGAACCTCCACAAAAGGCTCGTCGCCACTACGGGTATCCTGAAAAAGCAGAACCGGAAGCTCAAAACAGCGGAAGATGCACTCAGAATTAGATGGAGCAAAGTACTCAACACCGTAGAAAAATACGGCGACAGTCGCCACACAAAGAGCTATCCGAAGCGAAAATTACTGCCGGAATTTGATGAGGAGGACTTAGAGCCCCATAATCAAAAAATAAGGAAGCCACCCGGTCGGATAAACAACCCCATGGCCAACATAGAGCGGCAAACGGCGCGCACCCAAGCCAAAGACGCGGTCCACCCAAGGATTCGCATCACAAAGATGGCCCGGCCCGGATCTATCTACGGGCCAAGAAAGCAAGCTCTAGAAAGCAATGCAACACAACAAATATCCGGACAACACGGCACACCCAAATGCAGGGTGCCGACACCCTATGTTTCACCGATGAGGTGCTAGACCATGAATTTCCAAAGGATTCAAGCCCGTAAACATAGAGGCATCTGACGGAACAACAGACCACAGAGTCTAGATTGAGGATTATATCCTCCACATACACATGGCCAGAGGAGACGACCTCCACGCCATAAAATACTTACCCCTCAAGCTTAAAGGGCCAGCCTGGCATTGGCTTAAAAGCCTTCCCGAAAACACCATTGGAAGTTGGGAAGAGCTCGAGGATGCTTTTCGGGCAAATTTTCAAGGGACCTATGTCCGACCTCCGGATCCAGACAATTTAAGTCATATAACTCAACAACCCGGAGAGTCAGCCCGGAAAATCTGGAACAAATTTCTTACTAAAAAGAACAAGATAGTCGACTGTCCGGACGCCGAAGCCTTAGCTTTTTTCAAACACAGCGTTCGAGACGAATGGCTCGCCAGACACCTCGGCCAAGAAAAGCCAAGAACAATGGCCGCATTAACAAGCCTCATGACCCGCTTTGCGCGAGGAGAGGATAGCTGGTTGGCAAGATGCACGATGCAATGACCCAAGTACATCCGAAGTTAGGGATGGAAGCGGGAAACATGACGCAGCAAGGACCAGCGCCGGACCAAGGGAAACAACCCGACGAGCACGACAGTCAATGCCGGATTCAAAAGCTCTCGGCAGAATCAGAAAAAGCTGCCCCTCAAGGATAACAGGGACGAGCTATCTAACCTAAACAAAATCTTGGACAAGATATGCCAAATCCATAGTACTCCCGGGAAGCCTGCAAACCATACCCACAGAGATTGTTGGGTCTTCAAGCAATCCGGCAAACTCAACGCCGAACACAAGGGGCTCGACACACCAAGCGAGGACGATGACGAACCCCACAAGAAGAGCACCGGAAAACAAAAGAATTTCCCACAAGAAGTCAAAACAGTAAACTCACTTCACGTGACAAAAGGGAAAAACAAAGTGGCGCCTATAGAGATACGCGCCATACATCCTATCCCAGAGGAGTCTCGCCACTGGTTGTTAAAACCAATCACCTTCGACCATCAGGATTACTCTAGAAGTATCCGGAACGCAGCATGGACTGCCTTGATATTAGATCCGATAATTGACGGACTCCACTTTACACAAGTCCTAATGGACGGCGGTAGTGGTCTAAACCTGCTATATCAGGACACAATCCGCAAAATGGGGATAAACCCAACAAAAATTCGCCATAGCAACACTTCCTTTCAAGGGGTAACGCCAGGCCCAGATGCCCATTGTACGTGTTCTCTCCTGCTAGAAGTTATGTTCGGCTCCCCCGACAACTTCCGCCGCGAAAAGCTAACCTTCCACATCGCCCATTTACAAGTAGCTATCAAGCACTACTGGGACGCGAAGCTTTCGCCTGCTTTAATGCAATACCGCATTATGCATCTCTTACGCTAAAAATGCCCGGTCCGCGAGGCATCATCTCATTAAAGGGAAATATCGAGTGTTCCTCGAGCGCGGAAGACTGTGCGGCTGCCTTGACAGCCACACACTAAACCGGCTTCACTAATCAAAGCACCTAAACAGGTCGTTCCGACCCCGGACATGGCTAGAAGAGTCTGGCGTAAACATACAAGGGCTTACTAGCCGCATACCCCCGCACAAGGGGCTCCGAGCATGTACAACAAGAGACAATAAAGCTCAAATTTACCCATTTTTTGAATTATACTTTGTTTATTTAATATAACATACATTTTCACACGATCTTTTTCAACTAAGTTCCTCTCTTTTACAGATGAACACCGTGCTACACCCGTCCAGGATATGGCACAACGGAGACACTGGCCTTGAGACATGCGGTGAGGGACCCGTTCAAGGATTCTTTTTAGATTAAGACCTGCGTAAACCTTTTTTCCTTTGTCTCTTGTTGATACACATCCCCGGTTTCTTGGTATAACCGAGGAGGAGGCTGGCGTCTTGGCATGTGGCCACGTCGAATTTTGCACGCACTGGACACGGGGCTTATTACCAAGGGCGTTGTTCAGCCCGTTTTCATAAAGACCGAATACCTTAGGGAGTGTTCGGCGTCATGAAGTTTGGCCTTATATGCATCAGCTCCGAATCATGTCTTTGGTCAAATGTTGGGTTTGCGGCTCCACGTGTTTTGCTGCCTTACGTTCCACTCTATCGGCTAAGGCGGCACCGGAGAACTATCGCGATCGTGCCCCGGTTCGCCAAAGCGAGCACCTCGAGAGAAAGCTGAAAATCGGCTGTCATGATATAGCGTGAGACTGGTCAACCACTCGATGACCCGCTTGAGAATCTTTAGGATTCCTCCGCATTAACGAAGGGCCGTTTCGGCCGGTACACACGCGCCAATTCGGGTGAGCGCGGTGCCCCTAGGGGCTATATAGTAGCCCCACCGTCAAACTCCTATGGCTAAGTGAAAGTGATAAAGCATTATAGTCCGGTTGCCTAGTTAAGCTGCTATCACCTCCTTAATAGGACCAAGACGTTGGATCAAGTGTGAAAATGCGCCTTCTGCGAACACCCCGCATTATATGCATGAAATTTGAAGCCAAGCGCCATCTTCGAGTTATATACACATATACATTAACGGCCGCACATGAGGTATTTTAATTCTTGAAGGCACAAGTATAAAAAGCTTTATATTCCCTTGAAACATTGTTTTACAATAATACATGTTATTGAACATAATATCCTTCGAAACCTTTGCGTCTCTATTAAGCAGCGCCTGCAGAACTTCCTGAAAATAGTGCTCGGCAGGTACTCGGCTCCCGTCCGAATCTTGGGATGCAACAGCGATGGCCTTCATCTCCGCCTAGTATGTCTTGACACGGGCAAGAACATCCACGCACCCTCTATGCACGCTGACCTCTTCATTGCATTGATATGCGGCTCCGCACCAAGGAACTGCTGCACCAAGCTAAAATAACTCTTCGGCTCGGGCCTTTCCAGCCACAGATGACTCACGACATACTTCATGGCGAGTCCGGATAACCTATTCAGCTCCGCCCATGCGGCCAAACGATCGGTTAATGGAAGTGGGCGCTCTGGATTGTGGAACTGCGACCATAAAAGCTTTTCCACTTCGTGATCCTTGATCTCGGAAGTGTTCGGCCGCGCCCGCGGCACTCGCCGCCAAGTCCAGATAAGTGTCCGCCTCACTCCACAGTCGGTCCAACAGAGCATATTTAGGATCCCCGAACTTCATCCGCAGCATAAAGGGCTTTCCAGCCGCGATGTCTCCGGCCTGACGTAGCTCCTCCTTCATAGCTCTCATCGCAGAGCGAGTATCCTTGGCCTCGGTAGTGGCCTTCTCCAGGTCCTTCTGTTCCGCCCGATCTTCTTTTTCAAGAAGCTTGCAATGGTCGGCAGCATTCTTCAACTTCACAATCATCTCGGTCATTTCCTTCCTGCTTCGGCAGTGAGCAGCCTGTTCGGCTTTCAGCTCTTTAGCCGCCTTTAAGGCAGCTGCATCGCTTTTCCTGGCCTGCTCCTTGGCTCGGGCAAGTTCCGCCCGAAGGTTCTCCATGGCAGCGGCACCATCTGCATCAAGCACACATGTTGTAAGATACGGGCATCAAGCTCCTCTTACCGGTGTCTTCGGAGAAATTACATACCTTGTGCCTCGTCAAGCCGCTTGTTGACAAGCGCGATGTCGGCATCTGCCACGTCAAGTTGCCGCTTTAGCTCGGCAAATCCATCAGTCCGGCTAGCCACCGGACACTTCGCCACCTACATAGGAAGGGCGACATATTATACCTGGGATTATGATCCTCGGCGCGCCGTCATTTTTGACAACACACAGAGTCTCAGGGGCTACTATCTACACAGGGCGCATCTTATATATGCGGAACTGTCAAAAGGTACATCATTTCGCGTACCTCAAAGCCTGTCAGTAAACTCCTGATGGCCTCGTACAACCTGCTCTCCATGGATGAAATCCTTTCAATCACCGTACCCATCAACACACGGTGTTCTTCTGAGATAGACGCTCGCCCGAGCAGATCCTTCAGCTCCTCCGACCGTGCACCGGACGATGCCGGACTCGTCTGATGGCCTTTTTCGAAGGCCAGACACGGAGGGCTTTGGGGGGGGGGCATACGACTGCCTTCCGGCCCTGCCGGATTCGGAGAAACCCTCCGTGACGACACCTCAGGGTCGCCCGCCTGCAAGGCTGATGCACAGGGGAGGCATTCCGCTCTCCATCATCTCCGGACGAAGATCCTCAAGATGAGCTCTGCGAAGAAGGGCTGAGATCTGAACTACAAGGTAAAATTTCGGTTATCTTCCTCGAAATAGAACAGGGATGTCTCTCATTTTAAAACTCCCTCTCTACTTACGGCTCGGTGGAGGCTGATCCCTTGGGGGCACAAAGGCGGCCGAGGCATCCCCGGCGCAGGACCCTCGGCGAAGATTTATTCCCCGCTTTGAGACCATGGTCTCCGGGTCTTGAGGCGGTCCTCTTCTTCTCTGGATAGAGGAATTCTCAATTCCTCCTTTCTGACGACAGCCCCTTCGGGAGGCGGTAGCTTCCTTGTTCCCCTTCGCCTTCTTCCAAAGGCGCAACCTCCAGCATCCTGGTTAACACGGGATCCGGCGTGGTCTCAGGGAGGGGGGCCAGACACCTGATTAGCTTTGCTTTCGCTATCCACTCTTGTTTAAGGGACAACTCTTTTAAGGGCAAATTTATGATAAATATACGTATAGCGTGTCCGGGTACAGGGCTACTTACTTGAGTATACGGGCGATTGCAGCTCAGACCTGCGTCCTCGTTCGAGTCCGGACACATTGCTTGTGATCCGAAGAACGATTTGTACATCTCCATGGGCGTCGCGCCCGTAAAATGTTGAAGGGCTCGTGGTCCCTCCAGATTAAACTCCCACAGGCGGAGGGGGCGATGTTTGCAGGGAGGGGGCGGCGAATCAACATGACCTGTGTCACTATGACCAGATTGATGTCTCTTTCTAGGAGATCTCGAATGCGGCCCTGCAACAAGGGCACGTCCTTGGACGGCCCCCAGTTAAACCCTTTATTGACCCATGACGCTAGCTGTGGTGGGGGACCCGAGCGAAAGGCGGTGGCGCCACCCACTTGGTGCCCCTGGGAGCTGTGATATAAAACCACTCTCGTTGCCATAAGCCGAACTCCTCTTGAAAAGAGCCCTCGGGCCATGGACCGTCAGCATTCTTGCTTATAACAGCACCTCCGCACTCCGCGTGCTGCCCCTCGATCATCTTCGGCTCTACTTCGAAGGTCTTAAGCCACAATCCGAAGTGAGGAGTAATACGAAGGAAGGCTTCGCACACGACAATGAACGATGAGATGTGGAGGATGACTCCGGAGCCAAGTCATGAAATTCCAACCCATAATAAAACAGGAGCCCCCTCACGAAGGGGTCCGTCGGGAAGCCTAGCCCCCAAAGGAAATGAGACGCGAACACCATGCTCTCGCTAGGCTTGGGAGTGGGAATAACCTGCCCTTGAGCAGGCAGCCTATGCGGGATTTCGCCGGTTAGATACCTGGCATCTCTTAGCTTTAGCACGTCTTCTTCCGTAACGGAGGAAGGCATCCACCGGCCTTGAAGGTCGGAGCCGGACATCACCAAAGGTCCGAAGCGCCTGAATCTGGAGCTTTGGGTGTTGGAACTCGAGGTGAGAGGCGGATTCGATTGAGATTGAAAGAAAGGAGTAGAGCCTTGGTCTCTTTATAAAGGGGTTGAATACCAAGAGCCCTCCGTGACCGTTTGGGACTTCGCCGATTGAGGAGACATACCAACTGCACGGTTACTACGCCCGTATTGATGAGAATCCGGAATAAGGGGACACGATCTCTGCCGACAAGGCGTGCCAAGGAAACCGCCTCGCTAAACGCTACCGAGGTGGGACAGTAAAACGATTCGAATAAAGACTTGGCTGTGGTGTGATGTCATGCTACGGAATACGTCAGCAGACTAGATTTGTGCAAATATTATTCTCTCTACGGTGATATGTGGAACTTGTTTTGCAGAGCTGGACACTGTCCTTGTGTTCAAAATCTTCTATGAAGTATTCGGAGGAGGAACCCGCCTTGCAATGCCGAAGACAATCTGTGCGCCGGACTCGTCGTCATTGAAGCCTGGTTCAGGGGAGCTCTTGAGGAGTCTGGATTAGGGGGTGTCTGGATAGCCGGACTATAATCTTTGGCCGGACTCCTGGACTATGAAGATACAAGATTGAAGACTTCGTCCCATGTCCAGATGGGACTTTCCTTGGCGTGGAAGGCAAGCTTGGCGATACGGATATGTAGATCTCCTCCCATTGTAATCGACTCTGTGTAACGCTAGCCCTCTCCGGTGTCTATACAAACCGGAGGGTTTTAGTCTGTAGGACGAATAACAATCATACCATAGGCTAGCTTCTAGGGTTTAGCCTCTCTGATCTTGTGGTAGATCTACTCTTGTACTACCCATATCATCATTATTGATCAAGCGGGAGTAGGGTTTTACCTCCATCGAGAGGGCCCGAACCTAGGTAAAAACATCATGTCCCTTGTCTCCTGTTACCATTCGCCTGGACGCACAGTTTGGGACCCCCTACCCGAGATCCGCCGGTTTTGACACCGACAATAAACATCACATGCAATCAAAATATGTGACATGATATGGCCATCATCATCTTGTGCCTTTGATCTCCATCTCCAAAGCACCATCATGATTTCCATCGTCACCGACTTGACACCTTGATCTCCACTGTAGCGTTGTTGTCGTCTCGCCAACTATTGCATCTACAACTATCGCTAACGCATAGTGATAAAGTAAAGCAATTACATGGAGATTGCATTTCATACAATAAAGAGACAACTATAAGGCTCCTGCCAGTTGCCGATAACTTTTACGAAACATGATTATCTCATACAATAACGTATATCACATCATGTCTTGACCATGTCACATCCGAACATGCCCTGCAAAAACAAGTTAGACGTCCTCTACTTTGTTGTTGCAAGTTTTACGTGGCCGCTACGGGCTTCTAGTAAGAACCGTTCTTACCTACGCATCACAACCACAACGATGTTTCGTCAAGTTTGTTGTTTTAACCTTCACCAAGGACCGGCCGTAGTCAAATTCGATTCAACTAAAGTTGGAGAAAAAGACACCCACCAGCCACACCTTTATGCAAAACAAGTTGCATGTCTGTCGGTGGAACCGGTCTCATGAACGTGGTCATGTAAGGTTGGTCCGGGCCGCTTCATCCAACAATACCGCCGAATCAAAATAAGACGTTGGTGGTAAGCAAGATGACTATTATCGCCCACAACTCTTTGTGTTCTACTCGTGCATATCATCTATGCATAGACCTGGCTCGGATGCCACTGTTGGGGAACGTAGCATGCAATTTCAAAAAAATTCCTACGTTCACGCAAGATCTATCTAGGAGATGCATAGCAACGAGAGGGGAAGAGTTGTTGGGGAACGTATTATTTCAAAAAAAAATCCTATGATCACGCAAGATCTATCTAGGAGAAGCATAGCAACGAGCGGGGAGAGTGTGTCCACGTACCCTCGTAGACCGGAAGCGGAAGCGTTAAGTAAGGCGGTTGATGTAGTCGAACGTTGCTACCTCTTGAGCACTGCGTTGGTTTTCCCTTGAAGAGGAAAGGGTGATGCAGCAAAGTAGCGTAAGTATTTCCCTCAGTTTTTGAGAACCAAGGTATCAATCCAGTAGGAGGCCACGCGCAAGTCCCTCGCACCTACACAAACAAATAAATCTTCGCAACCAACACAATAAAGGGGTTGTCAATCCCTTCACGGTCACTTACGAGAGTGAGATCTGATAGATATGATAGGATAATATTTTTGGTATTTTTATGATAAAGATGCAAAGTAAAATAAAAGTTAATAAAAATAGCTAAGTCTTGGAAGATGAATATGATGGAAAATAGACCCGGGGGCCATAGGTTTCACTAGTGGCTTCTCTCAAGAGCATAAGTATTACGGTGGGTGAACAAATTACTGTTGAGCAATTGACAGAATTGAGCATAGTTATGAGAATATCTAGGTATGATCATGTATATAGGCATCACGTCCGAGACAAGTAGACCGACTCACGCATCTACTACTATTACTCCACACATCGGCTGCTATCCGGCATGCATCTAGAGTATTAAGTTCATAAGATCGAGTAACGCATTAAGCAAGATGACATGATGTAGAGGGATAAACTCATGCAATATGATATAAAACCCATCTTGTTATCCTCGATGGCAACAATACAATACGTGCCTTTGCTGCCCCTCATCCTTTGGGAAAGGACACCGCAAGATTGAACCCAAAGCTAAGCACTTCTCCCATTGCAAGAAAGATCAATCTAGTAGGCCAAACCAAACTGATAATTCGAAGAGACTTGCAAAGATAACCAATCATACATAAAAGAATTCAGAGAAGATTCAAATATTGTTCATAGATAAACTTGATCATAAACCCACAATTCATCGGCCTCAACAAACACACCGCAAAAAGAAGATTACATCGAATAGATCTCCACAAGAGAGGGGGAGAACATTGTATTGAGATCCAAAAAGAGAGAAGAAGCCTTCTAGCTAATAACTATGGACCCTAAGGTCTGAGGTAAACTACTCACACTTCATCGGAGAGGCTATGGTGTTGATGTAGAAGCCCTTCGTGATCGATGCCCTTCCTCGTGAGCTCCTAACAGGCCCCAAGATGGGATCTCACGGCATGTAAGGTTGCGACGGTGGAATTAGGTTTTTGGCTCCGTATCTGATCGTTTGGGGGTTCGGAGGTATATATATGAGGGAGTAGTACGTCGGTGGTTCAACATGGGGCCCACGAGGGCGGAGGGCGTGCCCTGGGGGGGTGGCGCGCCCCTACCTCGTGCTCCCTCTGGTTGATGTCTTGACGTAGGGTCCAAGTCCTCTGGATCACGTTCGTTCCGAAAATCACGTTCCCGAAGGTTTCATTCCGTTTGGACACCGTTTGATATTCTTTTTCTGCGAAACTCTGAAATAGGCAAAAAAACGACAATTCTGGGATGGGCCTCCGGTTAATAGGTTAGTCCCAAAAATAATATAAAAGTGTATAATAAAGCCCAATAATGTCCAAAACAGAATATAATATAGCATGGAACAGTAAAAAATTATAGATACGCTAGAGACATATCAAGCATCCCCAAGCTTAATTCTCGTCATTCCTCGAGTAGGTAAATGATAAAAACAGAATTTTGATGTGGAGTGCTACTTGGCATAATTTCAATGTAATTCTTCTTAATTGTGGTATGAATATTCAGATCCGAAAGATTCAAGATAAAATTTCAATATTGACATAAAAATAATAATACTTCAAGCATACTAACTAAGCAATTATGTCCTCTCAAAATAATCGCCAAAGAAAGTTCATCCCTACAAAATCATATAGTTTAGTCATGCTCCATTTTTGTCACACAAGAATGCTCTCATCATGCACAACTCTGATGACAAGCCAAGCAATTGTTTCATACTTTAGTAATCTCAAACTTTTCAACCTTCACGCAATACATGAGCGTGAGCCATGGATATAGCACTATGGGTGGAATAGAATATAATGATGGGGGTTATATGGAGAAGACAAAAAGGGAGAAAGTCTCACATCAACTAGGCTAATCAATGAGCTATGGAGATGCCCATCGATTTATGTTAATGCAAGGAGTAGGGATTGCCATGCAACGGATGCACTAGCTACTTTGAAGCACAAGTGTGGTAAAAAGGATAGTAACATTGTACCTTCTCTCTTTTTCTCTCATTTTTCTTGGGCCTTCTCTTTTTTTATGGCCTTTCTCTTTTTTCACTTGGGACAATGCTCTAGAAAATGATGATCATCACACTTCTATTTATTTACAACTCAATGGTTACAAATCGATACTAGAACAAAGTATGACTCCATATGAATGCCTCCGGCGGGGTACTGGTATATGCAATGAACCAAGAGTGACATGTATGAAAGAATTATGAATGGTGGCTTTGCCACAAATACTATGTCAACTACATGATCATGCAAAGCAATATGACAATGATGAATGTGTCATGATAAATGGAACGGTGGAAAGTTGCATGGCAATATATCTCGGAATGGCTATGGAAATGCCATAATAGGTAGGTATGGTGGCTGTTTTGAGGAAGATATAAGGAGGTTTATGTGTGAAAGAGCGTATCGTATCACGGGGTTTGGATGCACCGCTGAAGTTTTGTCACACCCTGATTTTCATGGCACAACACTTAAGATGATAAATCATGATAAAGTGTGGTTTGACAAAAACTTTTGCATTATTTGGCTTTTATTTAGAGTTGGTTTTCTCTCTGTGTTTTTCAAGTGCTCTTTAAGTCAACACAACTCCACCTTCTATACTTCATCTACTTGCCCCAAACTTCTGCCCAATGATCACGCCATGTGTTTAGAGCAATATAGTATTTTCTTAAAAAAATTATTTGGCCAAAAAGTATTTTCTAAAATTAGTTTTCCAAAAACCCCTGAATTGAGGATTACACTGCATGTACTTGATTTGGGGTGTGAAAAATCTTTCAAGAGGTATATTTGAATCCTATTAGATGTAGGACTCCCATAAACCACAAAAAATATAATTTTAAGAGTTATTTTCCTATTTTATTTAAAAGCTTTTTCTTAAGGACAGAAATGGTCTTTAATAGGGAAAAATTATTTTATTGTTTTAAAAATATTTTTAAAAAATCAGGGAAACTCAGTGGGCATATATTTCCCATATATAAGAGTTTCAACACATGGTCATGTTCAAAACATTGGACAAAACCTCCCAAAACCATTTCTGCCCATTTCAAGGATTTGAAATATTTCTACAGGAAATATTTTCATAAAAAACCAAGGAAAATACAGAAAGTCACAAATGCATATTGTGATAACCTTGCAAAGCCTCATGTCAATCAAGGTCATTTTGGTTCACCAAAATGCCCCAAAACCCTCTCTGACCAGAATCAAATTTGAACAGCTTTGTACTACCAACTTTCTCTCCTTGACCCCAACTTTGGTGAGCATGTTCACATGACCAAATGAGGCCACTACACCAAGTGGTGCATCAAGGAGAAGTGATTTGATCAACTAGATCTACACAAGTTCAATTCTGCTAATTTCTTGGGTTTACAAAAGTTACATTGTGAACTTTGCCCAAATAAGCTCAAAATGGGTGTAAGGCCCTAATTATATGTGAAATTTCACCCTGTGGAGTCTCATTCCAAATGGAATTCATTTACCTGTCCAAACCATCAACAAGAACCTTCTGCCACTTTACCAAAACAACTACTTTGACCTCTTCCACTCTTCTCCATGGCCTCCACTTTTTACCAAAGCCCCTCCAAGTCCTCCTCTACCTCCAGTAACAATGGCTGCATCTCAGCTCAATTATTGAAGGGGTAAAACCCCACTTTTTCTCTCTGGACAACCCATTTCCATCTCTCTCTCAACCCCACTCCTCTCCTAGTGGTTCACCAGGGCATCACACTCCCCCAGTGCTCCTAGACAATAGTGGACACGCCCATGGCATATATTTTATGCCATGGCATGCAGAGCTCGTGCTCTGGAGCATGCTACAGTGCTCTCCCGCACTATAGCTCACCCATGCCAAGGGCATAAGACGGCCTTGGGCGGCGGGGTGGTGTCCCCCGAGGTCGCCTCAGCATCCGAGACACGGCAAGATGTCGAGCTCCTCCTGGACCTCTCTCCTCCCCCCTCTGCAAAGCTCACAGAGCGCGTCCGTGGACGCTCCCCACGGAGCACCGTCGCCTCCTCCATATAATCCATCCCCCGAGCGCTCTCTCGCCTCGGTTGGACCCCTCTCTCTCCCGTGCACCTCCTGGACAACCTCCCCCTCCCTCTCGCGCCCTCCAGCACCCCCATGGCCGGAATGTCGCCGCTGGCCTCCGCTCTGATTCGGACAAGGACGAGGTCCTCCCCACCTCCTCTCCCCTCCAGAAGAACCGCCAAATCCCGGCGACCCATTTCCCCCATCGCCCGACGCCGGGCACCGTGCCCCTCGCCCATCACCGCCCGAGTAGCCGTCCGCCGAGGCCGGTCTTTGGCGCGCCCGCCATCTCCGCCGACCACTGATGAGCTCCCCGTCGCGCCCTCGGTGGCCCCTCCGGTGGCCGTAGCTTGGCCGGAGGTGGCCTGTGCCGCCAGGCGGCGTCGGCCTCATAGCCAAGGCGTCCCCTCCCCTCTGTCGCGGGAGCAGGAGGAGGAAGATGACCCTGCGGGGGGGGGGGGGGCCCACATGTCAGCGAGCCATCCAGTGGGCCCCGGCGTTTAAGTGGAAACGCACAAGCAGATTCCGGCCTCCCCGCGGCGAAGACGCCTCCGCTTAATACACCTTCGGCGTAGGCAGCCAGCGCGCCCGAGCCACTGGGCCGACCCAGTGTGCAGCGGTGCTATATTCCGCTCAGCACGCGCTTTAGGTATAACCTAAATCTTTTTCTTTTCCTTTTTATTTTTTTCAATAAATTTCCAAAACCCATAAACAATTCAAATTAACTCCAAACTTGATGATTCAAATTTCTAGTAGTTACTAAAATCATGCCCTATCACATGGTGCTACTTGCACATTTTTCAAGAACACTTCCCTTCACACATATTTAATAAATCCTATTTTCTTATTTCTGTGCTGAACTTTAGAAAATCACAGTGGGCCCATTCTTTATCCAAATGCAATGATTCAAATTCCTAGATACTTATAAGTTCAAAACTTAGTTTCTGAACATTTTTCCCAATACTTCACATGCAACATGTAGTATTGGTCCATTTCTCGATATATTGCCAACTTTGCAAATTCATAGGAAAATGATTTGAACTCCAAATCCAGTGAAACCAACTCCTAGGTTCTTCTAAAATTATTACTTGTTAAATGGGTGTCTTTGCTCATTTTTCAAAATAATATTTCTGTACACTTCTTGCAAATCCACAAATCCCTTGATTCCATCATATTGAAATGTTCAGAGATATCCATTCATCAAATCCCAATGAAACCACTTTGGTCACTCCTCATATGACCAAGGGTATTCTAGAAAAGTCCAACTCACATTTTTCGAGCACTTTTATTTTCTGCCTTGTTGTGTTGCTTATTATGGTTGCTTTCGACGATAGTGCATTTAAGTAGACGAAATGCTCGGAGTTGGACCAGAGAGATATTTGAAGACCTCGAAGACTTTGTTAAAACAGTAAGCAGCCCTTTGACCATGTCTATGAAACCCTTTTATGCATGTCGATAGCACCATATTATTGTTGCAACAGAATCATGATGAGGTGGTAACCACTTTGATGGTTTGCCACCGTACTTCCTCGTTGATACTTGCATTGTGCATGACCCTACCTTCTTATGAGGGTTATGCTGGTGGGAGTAGATAGGATGCTAAAGTATTGCTACGCAAAAAGGGACGGAATATGCATGGTGATGGAGACAAAGTATTTTCAAAAGACTTTTCAAAACCCATCGGGTGCCACTTATGCCGGGGAGATGATGAGTTGGGTAGCCACTTGATGACGAAGTGGTGTACCAAGGCAAGTGTGTGTTGTTTTCAAAGCGGATTGGTTTAAGTTGACCGTTATTCCAACCTTACATGCGCAACCACTCTACCCTTGTATGGGAAAGGGCATTATTGATTACCTAGGCCGATACTAGCTTGGAGCCCGCATTACTAGTGACGGGGGAGAGTTGGTGCTCTCTCTCGGGACGGGGTCGTGCCAGGTAGGGCGACCATGACTGTTTTTACAGGGCACCGGATACACCATTGTGTCCCCTCTCGGATGTTATGATCTCGAGTGAGCCTCGTATGATGTACATCGTGAGGATACGGAACAATGAGGTGACTCATTGTTAGTGTCGTCTAGGGAAAGATAGTGATTGGGTGCTTACCCCGGGTACTTGAGGTATCACGGGTCGTGGATGACACGGAAGTTCCCCGGATCTTGTGGGTAAAGTGTGCAACCTCTGCAGAGTGTAAAACTATTCGAATAGTCGTGTCCACGGTCAAGGACAGTTGGGTAACCGCTCTTGGGCTACGTCCACATCTTTACAAACCAGTGTGTGTGTTTGGATAAGTGGGAAGATCTACTTGGGTCAAGTCAAAGGACTTGACATGATTGAGTTGTGTTGATGCCCACTCTATTTATGTTGATATCTATAACCTGTCCTCATGGTTACTTGAATTCTCTGATGCATGTCTTACAAGTTGTTGAACATGTCATTGCACTCAAACTAGCTTTACGCAAAAATTTACCTATATCATGCATTGTTGTATCTTTAACCAAAACATGGGTTGCTTGCGAGTACATTCAAAGTACTCATTGGCTTGCCACTAGTTATTTTATTGGCCAGGCATGAAAGAACAGGATATAATGAAGAGTACCTTGGTGACGAACATGCGAGCTAGGACGCTTCCCATTCAGAATGCCTGTAGGATTAAGGCAGATGGCATGGGTCCAAATTGTTATTGAAGATTTCCGCTGCGATCATACACTCAAGACTTGACCATAATGGTCCTACTTGTGTAAAACGGTATGTATGGATGTAAGACTCTTGTTATTCAGCTTCTGTGTGTTCAGTGAGCATTGATCTCTGGGATCACTATACACGTGCATCCGGTGATCTCGACTTATGAGTCGGGGTCCCTATAGAGCTGGTATCAGAGCCATCCTGACTGTAGGAAGCCTTAGCTAGCATGGTCGTTAGTTAGGTTAAAACTGTTTTCAGACTATTACTAACTGTGAAAAACTATCTACACTTCTCTTCCCCTCTGAGTTTTTCAAAAACTAAGATATATTTTCCTTATCGATCTCTTCCCTTTCAAAACTATTGCAAATGGTCGCTAGAACCCTTATGCCCCTGACCACTGGATTCCTTGTAATCCTCCTGGATAATCTAGGAGGAAGATGTCTTGCCAGACATTCACCCACATCTCCTAAACACAAGATTGGCGACACCACAACAAGGCGACACCAACAGAAGATACATCCTCGAGGAATGAGGACATGAAGACTCAGGAGATGGTGACACCCTTGACACTGCCCCAAGATGATGCAACCTTAGCCTACGACGATCAGGGCATAGGATATGCAAGATCATGATATACATCGCTAATAGGGTAACCCTGTCACTACCGTTGTTGTATCGGCAACCATTGGTGGATGAGAACCTAGCCATTTGGTCCGCCTCACTATGGTGAGCAGGAAAACGGTTCTCTTCATCCCCCGCTTTCGGTGACGATATTGTCAACAATGTGTCCGACAGATTGGGCCTCTATTATGCCTTGTTAATGTCATTGCATAAAGGAGTGCCACCTGGAACCGCCAACACCTTAAAAAGGCAAAAGTAATCGCCATGATTAAGAAGACAATAGAAGACCAAGTCAATGCCAGTTACGAGGAGCCACCTTCACCCCATCACTTCAACAGGCAAGAAGTTGTTGAAGAATCTTCAGGATCAACCCAGATTGTTTCATCGAACAACTACAAGAGACGTAGCAACACCTCAGGAAAACCCAGAAGACTGCACGAGGCACGAAGTAAAGCACGACTACTTAGTCCAAGAACCCCTAGGGTAGGATGATTCGTGTACCCCCTATGCGCAATCGAGTCCGTATGATGGTTCGAATAGAACCATGACTGTGTGTTGCTTGTTTTTATTTGTTTATGTTTTGATATAAGTCGCACTTTTGCCCTAGGCAACAAGTACGCGACTATATCACCTTCCTTGTTTTCCTTTGTTTGGCCCCTTTTGGCACCCGTTTGTTTGCACTGCACTATAGAACCCCTTTAGGCATTCCCCATCTATGCCACTTTTCTCTCTCATCTCTCTCATCAATCAAGACCGCAAGACAAGACACACCAGTGGATTCTACCTCGGTGACCAACAAGCATCGAAGACTTTTGCTACAGCCTCCTCGACCAAGTGGAACCCCGTAGAGCTGTGTTTACACCTCAAGACTAGAACCCTATCCCTATACCCTACAAGACTTCACGAGATACCCCAGCCCGAAACCTTAACCCTGAGCTTAACCTATGGAATCACAAGAGAACCAGTTAAGCCTCTGTAACCTTGCACAAGACTGGGTTCATTATGGAACTAGTGGACGTAGTGAGCGAGCACATTGTCATCCTAAGGTAGCACCAAAACTGACGATGCCATAGGAAAGAACAATTTGGGGATATTTGAATAGAGGACAAATGACTTGATGAGTTTATATCAGTGACCTTGAGGAATTATCTGAGACTCTTTGGTAGATTATAAGGCTACCATGTTGGTAGATGAACTTGGTGGGATCATGATTATGGATTAGCATAGCTTTCATTACCCTTGAGTAAACTGGATTTAGTAGGACAATTATGATCGCAAGCTGGAATTCTTGGAGGAATAGGGATTTGTCTTAGCCAGGGGATATTGATAGGGGATAGTTGATATTACAATAATGACTTGGGGGAAAGTGTGGAAACTCTCGCGGGACATGGGATTTGGATTAAATAGGTTACCCTAGTGGAGTATGGATGCAGAGTAATTTTACATGGTTCGGAGTAAATTGGATTTAGACTGGTGATCTTGATCATGATACCATGTTTCTCGGTGGACCATAAACTAGGAGATTGGATTAATTGTCAGAGTTTATTTAGGGATATATATATGCTTGACCTTGGAGTTTACATGACCATGATAATAGGGCATTAGAAGATCATGTGGGACACCATAGACATTGGATTTGTAGAATTAATTAATTATGTAACTAATGGGCTTTTGGAGTTGATTCATAGGAAAGGAAACTAGATCTTGGAGTGGCATACAACGTGTTTCCTTAGGATAGAGATGCACTAACATAGACCTTGGATCAATAGTGAGCACTTGGGTTGTGGTGATTAAATTCAAGCTTAGCAGCTTGTATGTTCTACCCTGGACTTTTGCATAGATATGAGTTTGGGAATAGTTGTCATGAATGATTTTGTTAGACCTCCCCTCAGGAGCCATGAGGATATGAATAACATGAGTGATGATTGGAGGTGACCAATACGAGATGATTCTTTTGGTAATATGAGGTGAAGACTAGGTAGAACTATTGGCATCTCAGATACTGTGCCCAAGGATGGGATGATAAACATTCACTCGCACACTAGAATCCTTGAAACCCTTACGCCCTACCAAGCCACAACATGGTCGGATCCTGACCTTGGACTTTGGCTCTAGATCGATAAGACCTTGGCCAATACTCAACCGTGACCATCACCAATGCCTCAGCCCACTTTACGCATTCCATAGACTTCATGGAGTGCTTGGACAAGTTAGTTGTCATCTTTCTTTGATGACATACTTGTCTACCAAGACGAAAGAAGAATCGTTGAGCTGGTCAAGGAACATCCAAGATCGTGATGTCTAGGAGGAAGAACTACACCAACCACCATCTTCAAGAAGTATACTTCCGCGTCAAAGACCATGTGTATCTGCAAGCCACTCCTCTCTAAGGAACCAAGCATTTCCATGACAAGGAAACTCACACAAGATTCATCGGCCCCCTTTGAGATCACTCCAAGATTTAACAACCCCCTCTGATATCACTACGAGACGAAGAGAAGACAATTACCAGCTGGAGTTGCCACCCGAGTTACCTGATGTGCACAACGCTTTCCATGCATCACAACCCCAGAAGTGTTTCCAGTTTCCTAACTTGCCCGATCTCTACAAGGGCATCGATCACCGAGCCATCGACCTCCAGCCTGATCCAACCTGACCTAACACGAGAGACCCCTTAGCAACCTGGAGCAACCGAGAGCGTCATACACGAAGCTAAAACACCAGGTACTTCAAGATTCAATGGAGCACCACACGGAAGCAGAAGCATTATGAGGACGTGAAGACTGCCCCGCATCTAAGTTCTGTATTCCTTCCCACGCCTAGTTTGGGAATCTCGGGGACGAGATTCTTGTAAGGGGGGAAGGTCTGTCACACCCTGATTTTCATGGCACAACACTTAAGATGATAAATCATGATAAAGTGTGGTTTGACAAAAAAAATTGCGTTATTTGGCTTTTATTTAGAGTTGGTTTTCTCTCTGTGTTTTTCAAGTGCTCTTGAAGTCAACACAGCTCCACCTTCTATACTTCATCTACTTGCCCCAAACTTCTGCCCAACGATCATGCCATGTGTATAGAGCAATATAGTATTTTCTTAAAAAATAATTTGGCCAAAAAGTATTTTCTAAAATTAGTTTTCCAAAAAACCCTGAATTGAGGATTACACTGCATGTACTTGATTTGGGCTGTGAAAAATCTTTCAAGAGGTATATTTGAATCCTATTAGATGTAGGACTCCCATAAACCACAAAAATATAATTTTAAGAGTTATTTTCCTATTTTATTTAAAATCTTTTTCTTAAGGCCAGAAATGGTCTTTAATAGGGAAAAATTATTTTATTATTTAACAATATTTGAAAAAAAATCAGGGGAACTCAGTGGGCATATATTTCCCATATATAAGAGTTTCAACACATGGTCATGTTCAAAATATTGGACAAAACCTCCCAAAACCATTTCTGCCCATTTCAAGGATTTGAAATATTTCTACAGGAAATATTTTCATAAAAATCCAAGGAAAATCCAGCAAGTCACAAATGCATATTGTGATAACCTTGCAAAGCCTCATGTCAATCAAGGTCATTGTGGTTCACCAAAATGCCCCAAAACCCTCTCTGACCAGAATCAAATTTGAACAGCTTTGTACTACCAACTTTCTCTCCTTGACCCCAACTTTGGTGAGCATGTTCACATGACCAAATGAGGCCACTACACCAAGTGGTGCATCAAGGAGAAGTGATTTAATCAACTATATCTACACAAGTTCAATTCTGCTAATTTCTAGGGTTTACAAAAGTTACATTATGAACTTTGCCCAAATAAGCTCAAAATGGGTGTAAGGCCCTAATTATATTTGCAATTTCACCCTGGGGAGTCTCATTCCAAATGGAATTCATTTACCTGTCCAAACCATCAACAAACACCTTCTGCCACTTTACCAAAACAACTACTTTGACCTCTTCCACTCTTCTCCAGGGCCTCCACTTTTTACCACAGCCCCTCCAAGTCCTCCTCTACCTCCAGTAACAATGGATGCATCTCAGCTCAATTATTGAAGGGGTAAAACCCCACTTTCTCTCTCTGGACAGCCCATTTCCATCTCTCTCTCAACCCCACTCCTCTCCTAGTGGTTCACCAGGGCATCCAAGGCCACCTCCCCTTTGTTTACACTCCCCTAGTGCTCCTAGACAATAGTGGACACGCCCATGGCATATATTTTATGCCATGGCGTGCAGAGCTCGTGCTCTGGAGCACGCTACAGTGCTCTCCCGCACTGTAGCTCACCCATGCCAAGGGCATAAGACGGCCTTGGGCGGCGGGGTGGTGTCCCCCGAGGTCGCCTCAGCGTCCGAGACACGGCAAGATGTCGGGCCCCTCGTGGACCTATCTCCTCCCCCCTCTGCAAAGCTCACAGAGCGCGTTCGTGGACGCTCCCCATGGAGCACCGGCGCCTCCTCCATATAATCCATCCCCCGAGTGCTCTCTCGCCTCGGTTGGACCCCTCTCTCTCACGTGCACCTCCTGGACAGCCTCCCCCTCCCTCTCGTGCCCTCCAGCACCCCCCATGGCCGGAATGCCGCCGCTGGCCTCCGCTCCGATTCGGACAAGGATTAGGTCCTCCCCACCTCCTCTTCCCTCCAGAAGAACCACCAAATCCCGACACCCATTTCCCCCCATCGCCCAGTCCGCCAGGGCACCGTGCCCCTGCCCATCACCGCCCGAGTAGCCGTCCGCCGAGGCCAGTGCTGGGCGCGCCCCGGCCATCTCCCGCCGACCCTGATGAGCTCCCCCGATGCGCCGCCCTCCGGTGGCCCCTCCGGTGGCCGCAGCTTGGCCGGAGGTGGCCTGTGCCGCCAGGGGCGACCGTCGGCCTCGCGTGGCCAAGGCGTCCCCTCCCCTCTATCGCGGGAGCGGGAGGAGGAAGATGGCCCTGCGGGGGGCCCCAAATTTCAGTGAGCCATCCAGTGGGCCCCGGCGTTTAAGTGGAAACGCACAAGCAGATTCCGGCTTCCCCGCAGCGAAGACGCCTCCGCTTAGTACGCCTTCGGCATAGGCAGCAAGCGCGCCCGAGCCACTGGGCCGGCCCAGTGTGCAGCGGTGCTATATTCCGCTCAGCACACGCTTTAGGTATAACCTAAATCTTTTTCTTTTCCTTTTTATTTTTCAGTAAATTTACAAAACCCATAAACAATTCAAATTAACTCCAAACTTGATGATTCAAATTTCTAGTAGTTACTAAAATCATGCCCTATCACATGGTGCTACTTGCATATTTTTCAAGAACACTTCCCTTCACACATATTTAATAAATCCTATTTTCTTATTTCTGTGCTGAACTTTAGAAAATCACGGCGCCCATTCTTTATCCAAATGCAATGATTCAAATTCCTAGATACTTATAAGTTCAAAACTTAGTTTCTGAACATTTTTCCTAATACTTCACATGCAACATGTAGTATTGGTCCATTTCTCGATATATTGCCAAATTTGCAAATTCATAGGAAAATGATTTGAACTCCAAATCCAGTGAAACCAACTCCTAGGTTCTTCTAAAATTTTACTTGTTAAATGGGTGTCTTTGCTCATTTTTCAAAATAATATTTCTGTACACTTCTTGCAAATCCACAAATCCCTTGATTCCATCATATTGAAATGTTCAGAGATATCCATTCATCAAATCCCAATGAAACCACTTTGGTCACTCCTCATATGACCAAGGGTATTCTAGAAAAGTCCAACTCACATTTTTCGAGCACTTTTATTTTCTGCCTTGTTGTGTTGCTTATTATGGTTGCTTTCGACGATAGTTGACGAAGTAGACGAAATGCTCGGAGTTGGACCAGAGATATTTGAAGACCTCGAAGACTTTGTTAAAACAGTAAGCAGCCCTTTGACCATGTCTATGAAACCCTTTTTATGCATGTCAGATAGCACCATATTGTTGTTGCAACAGAATCATGATGAGGTGGTAACCACTTTGATGGTTTGCCACTGTACTTCCTCGTTGATACTTGCATTGTGCATGACCCTACCTTCTTATGAGGGTTATGCCGGTGGGAGTAGATAGGATGCTAAAGTAGTGCTACGCAAAAAGGGACGGGAATATGCATGGTGATGGAGACAAAGTATTTTCAAAAGACTTTTTGAAAACCCCATCAGGTGCCACTTATGCCGGGGGAGATGATGAGTTAGGTAGCCACTTGATGACGAAGTGGTGTACCGAGGCAAGTGTGTGTTGTTTTCAAAGCGGATTGGTTTAAGTTGCGACCGTTATTCCAACCTTACATGCGCAACCACTCTACCCTTGTATGGGAAAGGGCATTATTGATTACCTAGGCCGATACTAGCTTGGAGCCTACATTACTAGTGACGGGGAGAGTTGGTGCTCTCTCTGGACGGGTCGTGCTGTAGGGCGGCCATGACTGTTTTTACAGGGCACCGGATACACCGTTGTGTCCCCTCTCGGATGTTACGATCTCGAGTGAGCCTCGTATGATGTACATCGGGAGGATACGGAACAACGAGTGGACTCCTTGTTAGTGTCGTCTAGGGAAAGATAGTGATCGGGTGCTTACCCCGGGTACTTGAGGTATCGCGGGTCGTGGATGACATGGAAGTTCCCCGGATCTTGTGGGTAAAGTGTGCAACCTCTACAGAGTGTAAAACTATTCGAATAGCCGTGTCCACGGTCAAGGACAGTTGGGTAACCGCTCTTGGGCTACGTCCACATGTTTACAAACCAGTGTGTGTGTTTGGATAAGTGGGAAGATCTACTTGGGTCAAGTCAAAGGACTTGACATGATTGAGTTGGGTTGATGCCCACTCTATTTATGTTGATATCTGTAACCTGTCCTCATGGTTACTTGAATTCTCCTGATGCATGTCTTACAAGTTGTTGAACATGTCATTGCACTCAAAACTAGCTTTCCGCAAAAATTTACCTATATCATGCATTGTTGTATCTTGAACCAAAACATGGGTTGCTTGCGAGTACATTCAAAGTACTCATTGGCTTGCCACTGGTTATTTTATTGGCCAGGCATGAAAGAACAGGATATAATAAAGAGTACCTTGGTGATGAACATGTGAGCTAGGACGCTTCCCAGTCAGAATGCATGTAGGGTTAAGGCAGATGGCATGGGTCCAAGTTGTTATTGAAGATTTCCGCTATGATGATACACTCAAGACTTGACCATAATGGTCATACTTGTGTAAAACGGTATGTATGGATGTAAGACTCTTGTTATTCAGCTTCTGTGTGTTCAGTGAGCATTGATCTATGGGATCACTGTACACGTGCATCCGGTGATCTCGACTTATGAGTCGGGGTCCCTACAAGTTTGCACCAACTCTCAATGTGAGAAAGGGCAATGCACGGTACCGAAGAGGCTAGCAATGATGGAAAGGTGAGAGTGCGTATAATCAATGGACTCAACATTAGTCATAAAGAACTCACATACATGTTGCAAAAATATACAAGTCATCAAAACCAAGCACTACACGCATGCTCCTAGGGGGATAGATTGGTAGGAAAATACCATCGTTCGTCCCCGACCGCCACTCATAAGGAGGACAATCAAAGAACACCTCATGTTTCAAATTTGTTACATAACGTTTACCATACGTGCATGCTACAGGACTTGCAAACTTCAACACAAGTATTTCTCAAATTCACAACTACTAAACTAGCACCACTTTGATATCACTACCTCCATATCTCAACAATCATCAAGCATCAAACTTCTCTCAGTATTCAACACACTCATAAGAAAGTTTTTAGTAGTCTTGAATACCTAGCGTATTAGGATTATTTAAGCAAATTACCATGCTATTTAAGACTCTCAAAATAATCTAAGTGAAGCATGAGATAACATAGTTTCTATAAAACAAAAGTTACCACCGCGCTCTAAAAGATATAAGTGAAGTACTAGAGCAAAAACTATATAACTCAAAAGATATAAGTGAAGCACATAGAGTGTTCTAATAATTTCCGAATCATGTGTGTCTCTCTCAAAAGGTGTGTACAGCAAATATGATTGTGGCAAACTAACAAACAAAGACTCAAATCATACAAGACGCTCCAAGCAAAACACATATCATGTGGTGAATAAAAATATAGCCCAAAGTAAAGTTACCGATGGAAGTAGACGAAAGAGGGGATGCCTTCCGGGGCATCCCCAAACTTTGGCTTTTTGGTGTTGTTATATTATCTTGATGTGCCATGGGCATCCCCAAGCTTAGGCTCTTGCCACTCCTTGTTCCATAATCCATCAAATCTTTCACCCAAAACTTGAAAACTTCACAACACAAAACTTAACAGAAAATCTCGTGAGCTCCGTTAGCGAAAGAAAACAAAACACCACTTCAAGTTACTATAATGAACTCATTATTTATTTATATTGGTGTTAAACCTACTGTATTCCAACTTATCTATGGTTTATAAACTATTTTACTAGCCGTAGATTCATCAAAATAAGCAAACAACACATGAAAAACAGAATCTGTCAAAAACAGAACAGTCTGTAGTAATCTGTAACTAACGCAAACTTCTGGAACTCCAAAAATTCAGCCAAAATAGGAAGACCTAGAAAATTGGTTTATTGATCAGCAGCAATTGGAATAAATATTTTATCACATTCTAGTAATTTGTAACAATTATTTTTGTGAACAGAAAGTTTCTGGAATTTTCTGCAAGATCAAATAACTATCATCCAAGAAGATCCTATAGGTTTAACTTTGCACAAACACTAACTAAAACATAAAAGAATGTATAACCAGAGGCTAGATCAAATATTTATTCCTAAACAGAAGCGAAAAGCAAAAAAAATGGGTTGCCTCCCAACAAGCGCTATCGTTTAACGCCCCTAGCTAGGCATTGAAGCAAGGATAGATCTAGGTATTGCCATCTTTGGTAGGCAATCCATAAGTGTCTCTCTTGATAGATTCATATGGTAATTTTATTTTCTTTCTAGGAAAGTGTTCCATTCCTTTCCTTAACAGAAATTGGAATCTAATATTTCCTTACTTCATATCAATAATTGCACCGATCGTTCTAAGGAAAGGTCTACCAAGAATAATAGGACATGAAGGATTGCAATCGATATCAAGAACAATAAAATCTACGGGCACATAGTTCCTATTTGCAACAATAAGAACATCATTAATTCTTCCCATAGTTTTCTTAATGGTGAAATCTGCAAGGTGCAAGTTTAAAGAGCAATCATCAAAATCACGGAAACCTAACAAATCGCACAAAGTCTTTGGAATCGTGGAAACAGTAGCACCCAAATCACACAAAGCATAGCATTCATGATCTTTAATTTTAATTTCAATAGTAGGTTCCCACTCATCATAGAGTTTTCTAGGGATATAAACTTCCAACTCAAGTTTTTCTTCGTAAGATTGCATCAAAGCATCAACGATATGTTTAGTAAAAGCTTTATTTTGACTATAAGCATGAGGAGAATTTAGCACGGATTGCAACAAGGAAATAAAATCTATCAAAGAGCAATTATCATAATTAAATTCCTTGAAATCCAAAACAGTGGGTTCATTAATATCTAGAGTTTTGATCTCTTCAATCCCACTTTTACCAATTTTTGCATTAAGATCTAAAAACTCCGAATTTTTGGAACGCCTTATAGGTAGAGGTGGATCATATTTAGTCCCATCATTATAAAGATTCATATTGCTAAACAAAGATTTAATAGGGGACACATCAATAACTTTTAGATCTTCATCTTTATTTTCATAGGAACTAGAAGAACACGCTTTTACAAAGCAATCTTTCTTAGCGCGCATCCTAGCGGTTCTTTCTTTGCATTCATCAATGGAAATTATCATGGCTTTGAGAGAATCATTGATATCATGCTTAGGTGGAATAGATCTAAGTTTCAAAGAATCAACATCAAGAGAAATTCTATCAACGTTCCTAGCCAATTCATCAACTTTAAGCAATTTTTCTTCGAGCAAAGCATTGAAATTCTTTTGTGAATTCATAAACTCCTTAACACTAGTCTCAAATTCAGAGGCCATCTTATTAAAGTTCCCATAAGAATTGTTGTAGGAATTACCATAATTATTAGAGGAATTACTAGGATAAGGCATAGGATTGAAGTTTCCTCTATACGCGTTGTTACCAAAATTATTCCTACCAACAAAATTTACATCCATAGATTCATTATTTTTCTCAATCAAAGTAGACAAAGGCATATCATTAGGATCATAAGAAACACTCTTAGTAGCAAATAATTTCATAAGTTCATCCATCTTTCCACTCAAAATATTAATTTCTTCTATCGCATGCACCTTTTTACTAGTAGATCTTTCAGTGTGCCATTGAGAATAATTAACCATAATATTATCTAGGAGTTTAGTAGCTTCTCCTAAAGTGTTTTCCATAAAAGTGACTCCATGCCGAGTCTAAAAGATTTCTAGAAGCAAAATTCAATCCGGCATAAATTTTTTGTATAATCATCCACAAATTCAAACCATGTGTAGGGAAATTACGTATCATTAATTTCATCCTCTCCCAAGCTTGTGCAGCATGTTCATGATCATGTTGCTTAAAATTCATAATATCGTTTCTAAGAGAGATGATCTTAGCGGGAGGAACATATTTAGAGATAAAAGCATCTTTGCAATTATTCCAAGAATCAATACTATTTTTTGGCAAAGATGAAAACCAAGCTTTAGCACGATCTCTAAGCGAAAAGGGAGATAGCTTCAGTTTAACAATATCATTATCCATATCTTTCTTCTTTTGCATATCACACAAATCAACTAAGCTATTTAGATGGGTAGCGGCATCTTCACTAGGAAGGCCGACGAATTGATCTTTCATGACAAGATTCAACAAAGCAGTATTGATTTCACAATATTCAGTATCGGTAAGAGGAGCAATCGGAGTGCTAAGGAAATCATTGTTGTTGGTATTGGTGAAGTCACACAATTTAGTATTATCTTGAGCCATCGTGACAAGCAAGCAATGCAACACATGAGCAAACAGGAGACGGGCAAAAAGAGGCAAACGGAAAAGAGAGAGCGAATAAAACGGCAAGGGTGAAGTGGGGGAGAGGAAAACGAGAGGCAAATGGCAAATAATGTAATGCGGGAGGTAAGGGTCTGTGATGGGTACTTGGTATGTTGACTTTTGCGTAGACTCCCCAGCAACAACGCCAGAAATGGCTCGTTGTCGGGAGTCCAAGTCTTGACTTTGCGAAAGCCTCCCCGGCAACGGCGCTAGAAATCCTTCTTGCTACCTCTTGAGCACTGCCTTGGTTTTCCCTTGAAGAGGAAAGGGTGATGCAACAAAGTAGCGTAAGTATTTCCCTCAGTTTTTGAGAACCAAGGTATCAATCCAGTAGGAGGCCACGTGCAAGTCCCTCGCACCTACACAAAAAAATAAATCCTCGCAACCAACGCAATAAAGGGGTTGTCAATCCCTTCATGGTCACTTACGAGAGTGAGATATGATAGATATGATAGGACAATATTTTTGGTATTTTTATGATAAAGATGCAAAGTAAAATAAAAGGTAATAAAAATAGCTAAGTGTTGGAAGATTAATATGATGGAAATAGAATATGATGGAAAATAGACCCGGGGGCCATAGGTTTCACTAGTGGCTTTTCTCAAGAGCATAAGTATTACGGTGGGTGAGCAAATTACTATTGAGCAATTGACAGAATTGAGCATAGTTATGAGAATATCTAGGTATCATCATGTATATGGGCATCACGTCCGAGACAAGTAGACCGACTCCTGCTTGCATCTACTACTATTACTCCACACATCAACCGCTATCCAGCATGCATCTAGAGTATTAAGTTCATAAGAACAGAGTAACGCTTTAAGCAAGATGACATGATGTAGAGGGATAAACTCATGCAATATGATATAAACCCCATCTTGTTATCCTCGATGGTAACAATACAATACGTGCCTTGCTGCCCCTACCGTCACTGGGAAAGGACACCGCAAGATTGAACACAAAGCTAAGCACTTCTCCCATTGCAAGAAAGATCAATCTAGTAGGCCAAATCAAACTGATAATTTGAAGAGACTTGCGAAGATAACAAGTCATACATAAAAGAATTCACAGAAGATTCAAATATTGTTCATAAATAAACTTGATCATAAACCCACAATTCATCGGTCTGAACAAACACACCGCAAAAGAAGATTACATCGAATAGATCTCCACAAGAGAGGGGGAGAACATTGTATTGAGATCCAAAAAGAGAGAAGAATCCATCTAGCTAATAACTATGGACCCGAAGGTCTGAGGTAAACTACTCACACTTCATCGGAGAGGCTATGGTGTTGATGTAGAAGCCCTCCGTGATTGATGCCCCCTCCGGTGAGCTCCTAACAGGCCCCAAGATGGGATCTCACGGGTACGTAAGGTTGCGACGGTGGAATTAGGTTTTGGCTCAGATCCGTAGTTTGGGGGTACGTAGGTATATATAGAAGGAAGAAGTACGTCGGTGGAGCAACGTGGGGCCCATGAGGGTTGAGGGCGCGCCTGGGGGGGCGCCCCTACCTCGTGCCCTCTGGTTGATGTCTTGACGGAGGGTCCAAGTCCTCTGGATCACGTTCGTTCCGAAAATCACGTTCCCGAAGGTTTCATTCCGTTTGGACTCCGTTTGATATTCTTTTTCCGCGAAACTCTGAAATAGGCAAAAACAACAATTCTTGGCTGGGCCTCCGGTTAATAGGTTAGTCCAAAAAATAATATAAAAGTGTATAATAAATCCCAATAATGTCCAAAACAGAATATAATATAGCATGGAACAATAAAAAATTATAGATACGTTGGAGACGTATCAAACGTCTTCATGATCCAACCGATCAAGCACCGAACGCACGACACCTCCGTGATCTGCACACGTACAACTCGATGATGTCCCTCGAACTCTTGATCCAGATGAGGCCAAGGGAGAGTTTCTTCAGCACGACGGCGTGGTAACGGTGATGGTGAAGTTACCGGCGCAGGGCTTCGCCCAAGCACTGCAACAATATGACCGAGATGTGTTTCTATGGAGGGGGGCGCCGCACACGGCTAAGAGAAACTTTGGTGTGCCCCCTCCCACGTATATAAAGGGGCGAGGGAGGATGAGGCCGGCCAGGGGAGGAGGCGCGCCATGGGGGGGGGCAATCCTACTCCAAGTAGGATTCGCCCCCCCCCCTTTCCTATTCCAATAAGGAGAAGGGGGAAGGTGACGGAGGAGAGAAGGAAAGGGCGGCCGCCCCCCTAGTCCAATTCGGTTTGGGCTAAGGGGGGCGTGCGCCCTTCCTTGGCCCGCCTCCTTTCTTCCACCAATAGGCCCATGCGGCCCAATAACCCCCCGAGGGGTTCCGGTAACCCCCAGGTACTCCGGAAAATACCCGATACACCTCGGAACTATTCTGGTGTCCGAATATAGTCTTCCAATATATCAATCTTTATGTCTTGACCATTTCGAGACTCCTCGTCATGTCCGTGATCTCATCCGGGACTCCGAACTACCTTCGGTACATCAAAACACATAAACTCATAATACCGATCGTCATCGACGTTAAGCGTGCGGACCCTACGGGTTCGAGAACTATGTAGACATGACCGAGAATCATCTCCGGTCAATAACCAATAGCGGAACCTGGATGCTCATATTGGCTCCCACATATTCTACTAAGATCTTTATCGGTCAAACTGCATAACAACATACGTTGTTCCCTTATTCATCGGTATGTTACTTGCCTGAGATTCAATCGTCGGTATCATCATACCTAGTTCAATATCGTTACTAGAAAGTCTCTTTACTCGTTCCATAATGCATCATCCCGCAACTAACTCATTAGTCACATTGCTTGCAAGTCTATAGTGATGTGCATTACCGAGAGGGCCCAGAGATACCTCTCCGATAATCGGAGTGACAAATCATAATCTCGATCTATGCTAACTCAACAAACACCATCAGAGACACCTGTAGAGAATCTTTATAATCACCCAGTTACGTTGTGACGTTTGATAGCACACTAAGTGTTCCTCCGATATTCGGGAGTTGCATAATCTCATAGTCATAGGAACATGTATAAGTCATGAAGAAAGCAATACCAATGAACTAAACAATCATAGTGCTAAGCTAACGGATGGGTCATGTCAATCACATCATTCTCTAATGATGTGATCCCGTTCATCAAGTGACAACTCATGTCTATTGCTAGGGAACTTAACCATCTTTGATTAACGAGCTAGTCAAGTAGAGGCATACTAGTGACACTCTGTTTGTCTATTTATTCACACATGTACTAAGTTTCCGGTTAATATAATTCTAGCATGAATAATAAACATTTATCATGATATAAGGAAATATAAATAACAACTTTATTATTGCCTCTAGGGCATATTTCCTTCAGTCTCCCACTTGCACTAGAGTCAATAATCTGGATTACATAGTATGATTCTAACACCCATGGAGTCTTGGTGCAGATCATGTTTTGCTCGTGAGAGAGGCTTAGTCAACGGGTATGCAACATTAAGATCCGTATGTATCTTGCAAATATCTATGTCTCCCTCCTTGACTTGATCGTGGATGGAATTGAAGCGTCTCTTGATGTGCTTGGTTCTCTTGTGAAATCTGGATTCCTTTGACAAGGCAATTGCACCAGTATTGTCGCAAAAGATTTTCATTGGACCCGATGCACTAGGTATGACACCTAGATCGGATATGAACTCCTTCATCCAGACTCCTTCATTTGCTGCTTCCAAAGCAGCTATGTACTCCGCTTCACACGTAGATCCCGCCACGACGCTCTGCTTGGAACTGCACCAACTGACAGCTCCACCATTCAATATAAATACGTATCCGGTTTGTGACTTAGAGTCATCTGGATCAGTGTCAAAGCTTGCATCAACATAATCATTTACGACGAGCTCTTTGTCACCTCCATAAACGAGAAACATATCCTTAGTCCTTTTTAGGTATTTCAGGATGTTCTTGACCGCTATCCAGTGATCCACTCCTGGATTACTTTGGTACCTCCCTGCTAAACTAATAGCAAGGCACACATCAGGTCTGGTACACAGCATTGCATACATGATAGAACCTATGGCTGAAGCATAGGGAATGACTTTCATTTTCTGTTTATCTTCTGCAGTGGTCGGGCATTGAGTCTGACTCAACTTCACACCTTGTAACACATGCAAGAACCCTTTCTTTACTTGATCCATTTTGAATTTCTTCAAAATTTTATCAAGGTATGTGCTTTGTGAAAGTCCAATTAAGCGTCTTGATCTATCTTTATAGATCTTGATGCCCAATATATAAGCAGCTTCACCGAGGTCTTTCATTGAAAAATTCTTATTCAAGTATCCTTTTATGCTATTCAGAAATTCAGTATCATTTCCTATCAACAATATGTCATCTACATATAATATCAGAAATGCTACAGAGCTCCCACTCACTTTCTTGTAAATATAGGCTTCTCCAAAAGTCTGTATAAAACCATATGCTTTGATCGCACTATCAAAGCGTATATTCCAACTCCGAGATGCTTGCACCAGTCCATAAATGGATCGCTGGAGCTTGCACACTTTGTTAGAACCTTTTGGATAGACAAAACCTTCTGGTTGCATCATATACAACTCTTCTTTAAGATATCCATTAAGGAATGTAGTTTTGACATCCATTTGCCAAATTTCATAATCATAAAATGTGGCAATTGCTAACATGGTTCTGACGGACTTAAGCATCGCTATGGATGAGAAGGTCTCATCGTAGTCAACTCCTTGAACTTGTCGAAAACCTTCCGCAACAAGTCGAGCTTTGTAGACAGTAACATTACCGTCAGTGTCAGTCTTCTTCTTGAAGATCCATTTATTCTCTATGGCTTGCCGATCATCGGGCAAGTCTACCAAAGTCGACACTTTGTTCTCATACATGGATCCCATCTCAGATTTCATGGCCTCAAGCTATTTTGCGGAATCTGGGCTCATCATCGCTTCCTCATAGTTCGTAGGTTCGTCATGGTCAAGTAACATGACTTCCAGAACAGGATTACCGTACCACTCTGGTGTGGATCTTACTCTGGTTGACCTATGAGGTTTGGTAGTAACTTGATCAGAAGTTTCACGATCATCATCATTTGCTTCCTCACTAATTGGTGTAGGAATCACTGGAACTGATTTCTGTGATGAACTACTTTCCAATAAGGGAGCAGGTACAATTACCTCATCAAGTTCTACTTTCCTCCCACTCACTTTTTTCGAGAGAAACTTCTTCTCTAGAAAGGATCCATTCTTAGCAACGAATATCTTGCCTTCGGATCTGCGATAGAAGGTGTACCCAACAGTTTCCTTTGGGTATCCTATGAAAACACATTTCTCCGATTTGGGTTCGAGCTTATCAGGTTGAAGCTTTTTCACATAAGCATCGCAACCCCAAACTTTAAGAAACGACAACTTGGGTTTCTTGCCAAACCACAGTTCATATGGCGTCGTCTCAACGGATTTAGATGGTGCCCTATTTAACGTGAATGCAACCGTCTCTAAAGCATAACCCCAAAATGATAGCGGTAAATCAGTAAGAGACATCATAGATCGCACCATATCTAATAAAGTACGATTACGATGTCCGGACACACCATTACGCTGTGGTGTTCTGGGTGGCGTCAGTTGCAAAACTATTTCGCATTGTTTCAAATGAAGGCCAAACTCGTAACTCAAATATTCTCCTCCACGATTAGATCGTAGAAACTTTATTTTCTTGTTATGATGATTTTCCACTTCACTCTGAAATTCTTTGAACTTTTCAAATGTTTCAGACTTATGTTTCATCAAGTAGATATACCCATATCTGCTCAAATCATCTGTGAAGGTTAGAAAATAACGATACCCGCCGTGAGCATCAACACTCATTGGACCGCATACATCAGTATGTATTATTTCCAACAAGTCTGTTGCTCGCTCCATTGTTCCGGAGAACGGAGTCTTAGTCATCTTGCCCATGAGGCATGGTTCACAAGCATCAAGTGATTCATAATCAAGTGATTCATAATCAAGTGATTCATAATCAAGTGATTCCAAAAGCCCATCAGCATGGAGTTTCTTCATGCGCTTTACACCAAGATGACCTAAACGGCAGTGCCACAAATAAGTTGCGCTATCATTATTAATCTTATATCTTTTGGCTTCAATACTATGAATATGTGTATCACTACTACCGAGATTCAATAAAAATCGACCACTCTTCAAGGGTGCATGACCATAAAAGATATTACTCATATAAATAGAACAACCATTATTCTCCGATTTAAATGAATAACAGTCTCGCATCAAACAAGATCCAGATACAATGTTCATGCTTAACGCTGGCACCAAATAACAAATATTCGCGTCTAAAACTAATCCCGAAGGTAGATGTAGAGGTAGCATGCCGACGGCGATCACATCGACTTTGGAACCATTTCCCACGCGCACCATCACCTCGTCCTTAGACAATCTTCGCTTAATCCGTAGCCCCTATTTCGAGTTGCAAATATGAGCAACAGAACCAGTATCAAATACCCAGGCGCTACTACGAGCATTAGTAAGGTACACATAAATAACATGTATATCAAATATACCTTTCACTTTGCCATCCTTCTTATCCGCCAAATACTTGGGGCAGTTCCGCTTCCAGTGACCGGTCCCTTTGCAGTAGAAGCACTCAGACTCAGGCTTAGGTCCAGACTTGGGCTTCTTCACTTTAGCAGCAACTTGCTTGCCGTTCTTCTTGATGTTCCCCTTCTTCCCTTTGCCCTTCTTCTTGAAACTAGTGGTCTTGTTGACCATCAACCCTTGATGCTCCTTCTTGATTTCTACCTCCGCAGCCTTTAGCATTGTGAAGAGCTCGGGAATTGTCTTATCCATCCCTTGCATATTATAGTTCATCACGAAGCGTTTGTAGCTTGGTGGCGTGATTGAAGAACTACATCAATGACACTATCAACCGGAAGATTAACTCCCAACCGAGTCAAGTGATTGTGGTACCGGACATTACGAGTATATGCTCACCGATGTAACTATTCTCCTCCATTTTGAAGCTGTAGAACTTATTGGAGACTTCATATCTCTCAATCCGGGCATTTGCTTGAAATATTAACTTTAACTCCCGGAACATCTCATATGCTCCATGACGTTCAAAACGTCATTGAAGTCCCGGTTCTTAGTCGTAAAGCATGGCACATTGAACTATAGAGTAGTCATCAGCTTTGCTCTGCCAGACGTTCACAACGTCCAGCATTGCTCTTGCAGCGGGTCTTGCACCTAGCGGTGCTTCCAGGACGCAATTCTTCTGTGCAGCAATGAGGATAATCCTCAAGTTACGGACCCAGTCCGTGTAGTTGCTACCACCATCTTTCAACTTAGATTTCTCTAGGAACACATTAAAATTCAATGGAACAGTAGCATGGGCCATTTATCTACAACAACATAGACATGCAAAATACTATCAGGTACTAAGTTCATGATAATTTAAAGTTCAATTAATCATATTACTTAAGAACTCCCACTTAGATAGACATCTCTCGAATCATCTAAGTGATCACGTGATCCATATCAACTAAACCATGTCCGATCATCACGTGAGATGGAGTAGTTTTCAATGGTGAACATCACTATGTTGATCATATCTACTATATGATTCACGCTCGACTTTCGGTCTCAGTGTTCCGAGGCCATATCTGCATATGCTAGGCTCGTCAAGTTTAACCCGAGTATTCTACGTGTGCAAAAACTGGCTTGCACCCGTTGTGTGTGAACGTAGAGCTTATCACACCCGATCATCACGTGGTGTCTCTAAGACGCATTTAACTGTAGCAATGGTGCATACTCAGGGAGAACACTTATACCTTGAAATTTAGTGAGAGATCATCTTATAATGCTACCACTGTACTAAGAAAAATAAGATGCATAAAGGACAAACATCACATGCAATCAATATAAGTGATATGATATTGCCATCATCATCTTGTGCCTTTGATCTCCATCTCCAAAGCACCGTCATGATCACCATCGTCACTGGCTTGACACATTGATCTCCATCGAAGCATCGTTGTTGTCTCGCCAACTATTGCTTCTACGAATATCGCTACCGCTTAGTGATAAAGTAAAGCAATTACATGGCGAATGCATTTCATATAATAAAGCGACAACCATATGGCTCCTGCTAGTTGTGATAACTGTTACAAAACATGATCATCTCATACAACAATTTATATATCATCACGTCTTGACCATATCACATCACAGCAAGCCCTGCAAAAACAAGTTAGATGTCCTCTACTTTGTTGTTGCAAGTTTTACGTGGCTACTACGGGCTTAGCAAGAACCGTTCTTACCTACGCATAAAAAACCGCAATGATTTTTCGTCAAGTGTGTTGTTTTAACCTTCAACAAGGACCGGGCGTAGTCACACTCGATTAAACTAAAGTTGGAGAAACAGACACCCATTAGCCACCTATGTGCAAAGCACAACGGTAGAACCAGTCTCATGAACGTGGTCATGTAATGTCGGTCTGGGCCGCTTCATCCAACAATATCGCCGAATCAAAGTATGACATGCTGGTAAGCAGTATGACTATTATCGCCCACAACTCTTTGTGTTCTACTCGTGCATATAACATCTACGCATAGACCTAGCTCGGATGCCACTGTTGGGGAACGTAGTATTTCAAAAAAATTCCTATGATCACACAAGATCTATCTAGGAGAAGCATAGCAACGAGTGGGGAGAGTGTGTCCACGTACCCTCTTAGACCGAAAGCGGAAGCGTTAAGTAACGCGGTTGATGTAGTCGAACGTCTTCATGATCCAACCGATCAAGCACCGAACGCACGACACCTCCGCGATCTGCACACGTACAACTCGATGACGTCCCTCAAACTCTTGATCCAGCTGAGGCCGAGGGAGAGTTTCGTCAGCATGACATCATGGTGATGGTGATGATGAAGTTACCGGCGCAGGGCTTCCCCAAACACTACAAAATAAAAGACACATCCGTGACATTTTGGGCCGAACGAAAAAATTTCTGTCATACATATGACACTTCTATGACGATAATTGTGACAAAACCCGGTATCATCATAGATGTGGTGGGCTCCTACTTCTATGACAGAAAATGGGCTTTTCGTCCTGGGCGGGCCGGAGACGCTGGTGCATGACATTCTTTGGGCCGTCCATGATGGAAAAAAATGTGGTAGAAGCGAGGGGGAGGAAAATTTCGGGAGTTGCTTACGGTGGAGGTCGGGGGCCGAGCGATGCATCGCTTTCTTGTACACGTGACGCTGCGGTGGTAGGCGCTGGCTCTAGCTGAACCCGAGCGAGGCGTTGGGTTTCTAATCGAACCCGGAAAGCGATTGCACCGCAGCTATGCGCGTTATCGAACTCGAGCGATCGATCGATGGCTGTTAATCGAACTCGATCGGCGATTCTTCGCTACCGCTGCTAACTGTAGCCGATCGATTGGATGAACAGTGAGCGTTGCGGCGGGGGGTTGGATGAGCGGTGGCGGTGGTGTTGCCTTTGGATGAACAGGACCCGTGGTGTGGAGGGCTGGATGAGCGATGAGCGGTGGAGGGGTGGCCGTGGAGGGGTGGTTGAGCGATGGCCGGTGGAGTAGAGCGCGGTGGAGGCTGGATGAACAGGAGCCCGTGGAGGCTGGAGGAGGTCGACGGTAGCCTGGGGAGGCTGGAGGAGGTCGACGGTGGAGATGAGCGGTATCCCGTGGAGTCCTGCTTTTGCGGTACACCACACCCCTCCCGATGAACAGGACCCCCGTTTCGACCGTAGCGCTCCAACACAAGTCCGTTTCGTCCGTTTTGCGGTACGCCACACCCCTCCCATCAACAGGACCCCCGTTTCGACCGTAGGAGGTCCGTTTCCTCCGTTTTGCGGTACGCCACACCTCTCCCGATCAACAGGACCACCGTTTCGACCGTAGGAGGTCCGTTTCCTCCATTTTGCGGTACGCCAGACCCCTCCCGATCAACAGGACCCCGTTCCGAACGTAGGAGGTCCGTTTCCTTCGTTGTGCGGTACGCCAGGCCTCGTTTCCATCGCCTGTTCCGTCCAAGCCCTCCCGATGAACACGACCACGCATTCCGTTCCGACCCAGCCGGTTGGCTCCCCATGAACAAGACGGCAATGTTGTTTCTCCGTTCCGACCCAGCCATGTACGTATGCGTGAGTAGGCGTTCGAGACCCTGCCCGTATGTACGTACGTGGCCGTATTTTCTTTCTTGCACCCTCGCCGATGTACGTACGTGTACATGCTATGTGCGCGCCTCTACTACGACACGGGCGTGCCTCTACATCGGCCAGTATGTACGTACACGTTCGCGACCAGAATGACAATGCTACGTACGCCCGACCAGGTGGGTCCCGACCGCCGTGCACTTCCTTGCCTGCGAAGATGTAGCTGGTGGGTCCCAGCAGTCAGGGGGGCGAATCGTTTTGTTTTTTTTTGCCCGGACGCACTTCCTTGCGTGCGAAGATGTAGCTGGTGGGTCCCAGCAGTCAGGGGGGAAACATTTTTTTCACGAAATACTGGTGGCCCGTCCGGTGGGTCCCTGCTGTCAGGTGGAGGAATAATTATTTTGCGCGTAATAAGGAGGCACTTCCTTGCGGCCGCTGTGGACCCGGTATCGACCTCTCCACGCCTGATGCTCTTCCGATGGAAGTCGGTCGTTGACCACATTGACCACGCCGCGCCGAGAGCACCACGGCGGTGGACGATGGCGAGGCCTAGGAAGGGGACGACGCGGAGCCGGGGAAGACGTAGCACTGGATGCCCACGCAAAGAGGAGTACGAGGGTGAGGCTGCCGTCGCCATAGAATAACAGGGGGTGTGGGTGAGTAGAGGGATGGTCTGGCCAGCGGTGGGAGTAGTAGGGGGTGGTGAGGCCTCCGCGGCATCACAGCCGGCCACGGGAGGCAGGAGCACGCGGCACGACCGGGCGCTGCTGGGCGGTGGAGCACGAAGACCAGAGGTTGAAGAAGCACTACGGCCGTTGGATGGACATCGACGGTCCTTTGGAGCTAGAGTCGTTGATATTTACTAAGTTGACAAAGCCCTCCATCCCCGTAAACTTAGTAGGCCCACAAGTCACCCTCCCACCAAGGTGAGTCCCAGCTAGCAGGGGGAGTATTCATTTTTGTGTGCGTAATAAGGATGCATTTCTGGTGGGTCCGAGCTGACAGCGGGGGGAAAGTTTTTTTCACGAAATACAGAGACCCTTCCGATGGGTCCCAGCTATCAGGTGGAGGAATCAATATTTTGTAATAAGGAGGCATTTTCCTGTGTGGGCCCCTACTGTCAGCCTCTTCCGATGGCTGTTGTTTGTTGACCATGTTGACCTCGCCGCGCCGAGAGCACAAACGGGGTGGACGAGGGCGAGGCCCAGGAAGAGAACCACCCGGAGCCGGCGAAGCCACCACAGCGGATGCCCACGCTGAGGGGAGAACGAGCGCTGACTGGTCGGCTGCGGGGTGAGGCTGACGTCGCCGGAAAATAACAGGATGTGTGGGTGGTTAGAGGGATGGCCTGGCGGCAGCACAACCAGCCACGGGAGGAGGGAGCAGGTAGTCCCGCCGGTGCTGGTTTGGGCGGCTGGAGTAGGAAGATCAGAGATTGAAGAAGCACGGCGGCCGTTGGATGGACATCCAACAGTCACTGCTGTGTGTTGACTAAGTTGATAAAGCCTTGCGTACGCGTCAAAAAAAAAATTAGGACAGCGTGATCGTCAACCTAGTAGGCCCAGAAGCCAGCCTCCAAATCTGTGGAAAACAGCATACAACCCATTAGCCATTATTTTCAATAATTTACAGCCCATTTGCTAATTCTTAAGGATATTTGAAGCCCATATTGTTTTTATTGGCATTACAGACCATATATTCTGGGCACTGCTAAAAAATTCAATGAAATTTTGCATATTTCAGTGGGGTCTGAACTCTTTTAATCACAAAATTTCGAGTCACGTTAAAAATAGTTTTCAAAAAATTATATCAAAATAAAATTCAAAAAACAATTCTTCGCAAAAAAAAGAATGAAATTTAGAATCTTAACTAGCAAGATGCCCGTTCGTTGCACGGAACATGAAGATGCATTTGTATGAGTAGTTTATCTTGTGGGGGAAAAGATGATATTTTAATGTAATTGCCAGTTGGCTTTGGTTTATATAAGAGTAGAGAGTAGAGAAATCCTGAAAAAAATTGATATTTTAATGCAATTGCCGGTTGGCTTTGGTTTAAAATTTTACAGCCCATTTCTTACAACTTATAGCCTGTTTTCTGGGGAAGCCCATTTCTTACTACTTATATCCCTCCTCGTCTTGAAAGATTTGCAGCCCAGTAGGGCTGCGAAAAGCAAGTAGGCCTTGGTTTTGGTATTCTCCAAAAAAAAAGAACTGGGCTAGCCAATTTCAGAAAGAAAAAATATATCAACTGGGCTCGTCATGTGCTTAATAAAAGCGTAAGCGTGGGCTAGAAGGGCCACAACCCCCGCACAGCGCGCAGTTGAGCTCCGTCTCTGAAACTGAAAAACAATTGGGCGAGCTGCTGGGTCCCTGGTGTTATCCGCTTGTTGTGTAATTTTCTTGTTTATTGACTACATTGACAATGGCGTGGAACCTAGTTGTCAAACAATTAGGAGGAAGTATTTTTTTGGCTTGTAATAACGAGGGACACCTTGCGAAATGCAATGACCCTGGTGGGTCCCTCTTGTTAGCCTCTCCACGTCTGATCATCTCCTGATTCCTCTTGGTTGTTGACCATGTTGACAACGCCGACGGCGGCAGTACACGACAAGCTAACCAAAGGCGGAGAATGACGGCAAGGCCTCGGACGGGAACGAACAGCAGCCATGGAAGATGCTTGGCGGTGTAGTGGCAGGTGGAGGGAGTACAAGGGCAAAAACATTCAAGTCAAGCATACAAATGGTACAAAAAGCCCAAGGATTAATTGTTCATCAAATTTTTAGACAAAACCCAGATTGAACATGATAGTAACATCTAACCCAACCACTCTTTTTTGCATTCACAAACAAATGGATCGGTCTGATCCATATCAACATCCTGTGCAAAAAAATTTATTTCAGGATGTCTACAACTTATTGTAAATATAAGCCGGGCACGTTTAGAAGCCCATTTGTCCACTTGAAACTTCTTTTTTTGCTGTTCAACATGTTCGTCCGTGAGAAATCTCTTGCTGTAAAAATTAAGCCTCATGGACAATAGTAACCTCGCGTTCAACAGGAAGAATGTGACAAAGCTTCTATTTGCCTGGTTGGATGCATATCGTCCCATCGTTATTGTCCTCAAACGAATGTCATGAGAACTGAGAAAATCCTTGTGCTTATTACGCCAACGATTGGTTATATGTTTTTCTCCATGTGGTTCTCCCTAAGTAGACATGAAGATTGAAAATAGTTAAGGTCTGAAAAAAGAGTGTGTCGAAAGAACGACAACTGAACAGTTAATTCTAGTACAATATATACGGGCTTTCAATGTGCATGAAATCATCACCTCTATGTCTAAATTCTCCATAGATTGAAAGCATCGCAGCAAGCCAATAATTATGTCCAGATCAAAACTATACATTACGATATATATGATCTTGACAGAATCCAAAGAACACCGATAGGCTATCAATGGACGAACTCTTCATTGAGCATATAACATAATATTAGTACCCAAAGTGTACTCCAAGATGATATAAAACTTATGCGCACAAATGAAAAATGCAGCATATGATGACAAATGTGTAGATGATAATATACGGTACCTGAAAAAGTGAGGAGCCAAACACCAACCCCTTGTGATTATTAAACGGGTCACGAATTACACCCAAGGTCTCCAGTTTGGGCGCAGAGGCGACATTTATTTCTGAAGGTGTATAACAACTATGAAGGTGCAACCTTTCAAGTGAAGGGGCATCTTCGATGATGAGCTGTTGTCCTTTAAGACAAATTCCAATGCTTTTAAGGTGAGGCGACTTTATTTGGAGACAACTGATACCGATTTCTATTCCCAAAACAATCAGCAAGCGCTCCAAGGCAGGGCAACTGGAGTGGATGATGTTGTGCAGTGAGGCCTCAGACAGATAAACCATCACAAGCGAAAGTATTTTTAGCAGTGGGAGTCGAAGCATTTGTACCAGATCATCTGGTAGATGGCACCGGGCGAAGGTGGCGGTGTGGAGAGAGGAGGAAAACCGCGAGATGGACAACGGTGGTGTGGGCACGAATTTTTGGTATTTTCGTGGTATGAAACTTTCGTGGTAATGGTAGAACTCAAACTGCTGGAGTTTTCCGAATTCAGGGGATGTCAGCCAAGCGTCCACCTTGCTGGGTATGGACAGCAGGTAGCTTGTCGGGATGCAGAGGCATTGAACGGGGCCCTGCTAGTGAGAAGAGACGATGGCTCTGATGAGATCAAATTCAGGAAGGACAGATATCTGACGACAGCCGAGATTGAGGGGCGCGGTGCGCCATAGAGGGCGCCACCGAGTTGAGAGGACTTGTGTGCTGCATCAATCCTTGGTGGGGATAAGCGAGATGATCTCCTCAAGGATGACGCCCGGGAGATCGCTGATGCGGTCCACCGGTTCCTCAGATCCGGGTGGGTGGGGGGGGGGGGCTCGCCGCTTCTCCCAGCGCTTATCGAAAAGTGGGATCTACAAGGCGTCGCCTTGGCGGGAGCCTCATCTTCTTAGTAGCTGGGGCCAGCCGACTCCATTTTCCTTGTGGGCGTCGCGCCCGAGCTCACGGTTTTGAGCAGAGTAGCGAGAGACGAGCCTAGTGGCGGGCGAGTGGGGAAGAAGGAGGGCTGGGGATTTCAGAGGAGTGGAATAAGAGGAGCAGGGCATTACATGCGAGTGAGGAAGAAGGTGAGCGGGGTTTCGGACGAGTGAGGAAGATTGGGGAGCGGGGGAATTGGGTGGGGAGGCAGGCGGGAGAGCGAGATGTTCGTGTTTATAAGGCCCGCTGCACTAACTACTCACTTTTCCCCAAGAACCGCTCTCTTCTTTTGCGTTGCTGCATTGGAGCTGGCGCATGGGCTTGGCTGACTGGCCATGCATGCAGGATGCATGTGCCCGCTGCCATTGCATGCGCTGGTTTGTTACTAGGCCTATTTAATAGGGTGGTTATGGAGTAAATTAAGGAGATTTATTTTCTCTGTGTGCATCCACCAAATTAGAGGATGCGGTCTTGGATCTGAACACTCACATTAAACTAACATTCGGAAGAACATAAGTTCAGCATGTCTATGCATCTCAATGATTCACCATACTATAACCAATATACAAAGCTGTGAGAAGGTGTGGAAATAAAGAAAATCGGTCGATGCTTCTACGAGCAAAGGGCCTCCCTAGCATACGCATTAATTTCTGGGCATGCTTGTTTCTACTCAATGTTGCGAGCACTTTGAGCATGTTGGCAACTCCACAGCTAGCTAGCTGCCTCATCTTGCAATTGATGCTGACACATTTGCAGCATACACATGAGGCAATAGAGATGACTCAACATGGGTCCATATTGTGCAGTTCCCCTGATATCATATTCATTGTCCTGAATCTGAACAGATAGGAAAAGAGTAGCTATACTTAAATAGTGTTGCAAAACAGTAGCACATATCAATAGCTCGGCATGACAAAACACGATCATCTGGATGAAGGGGATACTGACCTGCCTGAGGAAGATTACATATAATTTCATAAGTCCTTGGTTGATTTCCACCTTTGGCTGCACTGCTTGTTTGCTCCTCCACACATGACAGGATCGTTCCGCACTGTATTCATCAAGTCAACGTACGAATAAGCTAATTTCATATTGCGGTGGTCATTGTACCTAGTTACGAATGTAGGAATACCTGGAGCACCATGAGGTTAGCTGACAGCAGGTAGATGTAGCCATATAAATTTTGTGTGGTGCTACCAAAATTGAGGTTTGTATCCCTTCCTGTTATGAGAATTCTTCTTGAATTTGGTAGAATGTGACGGCTTGTTCTTTGCATCAAACTTGCCTTTCCCCTGAGATTTGTTCTTGTTGTTTTGGGGCTGGTTGGGCTGGAAGTTCTTCTCGTGTACCATGTGGGCACTAGAAGCTCCCTCGGTGACCCGAGCACGTGTGTCTTTTGCTCTCGCCTTCTCCTCAAAATCAAGAGTGCTAATGAGATCCAAAACAGAAAACTCATGTCTCTTGTTTTTCAGAGAAGTAGCAAAATCGCCCCACGAAGGTGGAAGCTTGGCAATGATGGTCCCAGCAACAAATTTGTCCGGCAACACACACTTAAAGTACTCAAGTTCCTTAGAGAGTGACTGTATCTCATGAGTCCGCTGAACAACAGAGCGCTCATCAGTCATCTTGTAGTCACATAATTTCTCCATGACGTACAACTCGTTGCCAGCGCCCGAGGGCCCAAACGTGGCCTCGAGCGCAGCCCACATGTCTTTGCCGCTGTCAAACGACATATATGAATCCACAATGGAATCGTCAAGAACACTCAGCAGGGCGGCTTTGAAGAGGGTATCCATGTTCTGAAAAGCTTCCTGCTGTGTAGGATTAAGATCGCCCTCAGGCTTACCCTTAGTGGCGTCATGATCTGAAACCAATATACTGCTCTTGTGCGCCACCTTTTATATTGCACCCCCTTAAAAGTAGGCAGCTTCAAAAGCGCAGCAAAACCATTCGGAGTAAATTGCCTGTGATCAGGTTTTTGGATTGGATTGTTGAATATATGAGCAATTTAGTATGAGATTTAATCCGAAACAGCAGTAAATAGATCATGATGACAATTGCAAACATCAAAGTAATGATGCGGTCTAAACCAGGAGGACAGAATCACATACTATACAGTGGGAGCAGAACCGATGTGGTTGATGTTGTCACTCATGTCGTTGATGAAGAGGTTACCGAGGTCGGGGAAGAAGGCTGTCGTTGAGGAAGTCGTCGCTGGCATGCGATCCCTGTGAGTGTGCTCCCCAAAACCTGATTGCCCTCTCCGTCTGAGGATCACGAAGGCGGGGTTCGGAGGACTGATGTCCCTTCTCTCGGTGCACGTCGGAAGGAGGGCTGGAGAAGAATTGCGTGTGGCGCTTAAGATCCGGAGCAGTGCGAAACCATATGATACTGATGGCTAGGGTAGAGCATGTCAGGTCGGTCGTGCGAGTATAATAGTAGGCCTTTGGCCCCCAAACCCCACGTCCAAGTCAATAATAGCTCAAAAAAAGTCAATAATAGCCCCACGAAGGTTTGTCTAAAAAAACAGAGTAATTAAGGCGTCCGCTAGTCCCTTCAGTATAAATACAATATCATTAATAATGGCCCCACCTTTTGTCTCACAAAGTATGTTGGAGTACAACTGGCTACACATTTACAATCCGCTTCTCTTCTCTCTCCTCTTCTCTCTCCTTCAACTAAGCACAAATACTATATTTAAATCCTTATAGCCTGCTTATGTCATCTAATTGTAGTACTTGCTCTAAAAGTTACTATCCACTGTGTAGTATGAAATGCCGGGCGTGCAGCGGGCGGTGCCCTTGGTCGGTGCGACGCTTCGACGGCGGAAGCAGTGAGAGGTCTCGTCGCCCTGACTTGCCATCAATGTGGAGCGGCGGGCTCGGTGGCCAGGCGGGAAGCGGCGTGGGAGGGAGGGTTTTGTTGGGCCAAGAAGGTGAGAAGCCAACTTGGGATCGGTCCGGACGGGAAATATCATGTGATCCCATACTGCATATGACACTAGTCTATGTTACTACTCCCTCCTTTCCGGTTTATAGAGATGTTTAGAGTAACATAGTAATATGTTACAGTACAAGTTACTCCCCACTATGACCAACCTTGGCCTCTCCCAGTGCTCCACCATGTATAGCTGCTAAGCCTGCCACGTAGGCATACAATATGATGTGCCACCAATAAACTAATCACCTATGCATTGAAGACTTGAGTTACTAAGCCATTTAATGCACTTAGCACCTCATCTAAAGAGCATTAATAGTATAGCCAGCTGCTGGCTATAAGCCAGTGCCATGCCATCTACAGCCCATCTTATAGTCAACATGTACAATAGTAGATCAAAAGAGTGTACTACACTACTTTTTTGTTCGGTGGCCCACCATTCATTCTCACAAAGTGCCTAGGAGCACGTGCTAGAGCTGGCTCTTCACGAAGAGCCCGCTTACCTTCTCTCTCCTCTTCTCTTTCCTCCAACTAAGCAGAAATATACTATAGTTTATTTCTTGTAGCCCGCTGACTCAGCTCTATTGTACTTGCTCTAAGCACATCTAAGCACTTACTAGCACCCCCTTGACCGTGGACCTTGACGGTGTACGTCACCTTGTGTCTCATAATTTTCCTCGTCATCATCTGAGTCCTAGAAGATCTCACCCACATCATCATTAGCATGCAGCCGCCTTGATAGACAACGTGCGCATAAGGAGTTGAAGCGACTGGGGACGCACCACCACCACGTCGTGGGCACTCCGTATGTGCTCGTGTGCGTGCAGCGTGCGTGCTTTTCCATCGGTGCTAGCTCTAAGGCCGAGGCTGCGGTCGTCTTCGTCTCCGACTAGCAGTTGAGCAACGACGGCAAAGAGGTGCTGCAAGAGATGCGTATGCGCCGTTGCGTCCGAGCTTCGCCGTAGCACGACGAACCGGACGTCGCCACGGATGGCGCACGCCTCCATGCAGCCGAGTGTGTGCGCATGCATGTGTTATTCACGTGCATTCTACGACCGAGCGTGTGTGCATGCACGTCTTGTGTACGTGCGTTGTGTGCTCCATGTCAGGCGCGTATGTGCATGAGTTGGATCGGATGGAGTTAGTGCGTTGGCTTGTGTACATGCGTGGCTTGTTGCATGGTTATCAATAATTCAATATAAACTACTCCCTCCGTTCCTAAATATAAGTCTTTCTAGCCATTTCAAATATACTACAACATACGGATGTATGCATACATATTTTAGAGTGTAGATTCACTCATTTTGTTTCGCATGTAGTCCCTTATTGAAATATCTAAAAAGACTTATATTTGGGAACGGAGGGAGTATAAAACATCTTCAACTTAGCATCCTGATATACCGTTTGTAGTGGTTAGCGAAAAGTTCATGTTCTTTTAGTTGTTTATAGGTGGGCAGGCGGCAAAAAATAGGGGAAAACGCGCAAGGTTCCTTGCTCCTCCTTGGTCGTCGGGAATCTATGCTCTTCAACTCTTTTCTTTTACGTGAGCTTTGTTCATCCTTTTCCCAACACGCGAGACATCTAGCATCAAGGTACACGTGTCATGCAAGAAAATGGAGATAATCAGATAAGCAGTGCGTAAATGAGTCGTGCGGGGGGGGGGGGGAGCGGGGGGAAACCATTTTTCGTAAGTGAGTCGTGCACTACGATGGCACCTCATAATATTTTTCTCCTCGATGGCACGTGAATAGTTCACGTACTCAACGACGGAGCACGGGATGGTAGCAATGACATGGTCAGCCCTTTTTTGGAGAGAGTACGTACTACTAGTAAATAACTTTGATGTGTCCCGTCAACTCGCAGAACGACGAGAAGCTTGATTACGCCTTCTCCATCGCCAACGCGTGCGTGGTGGCTCGCAGCACGAGGAGAAACTTTTGCTTACAAGCGGTGGACGTGCAGCAGTTCATTTGGTGTCAGATTGCCAGAAGCACTACTATAGAACCATCGACTTCCGGAAGAGGCGAAGAGCCAAGCGCAAGGACACCTACTAACCTTAGGCTAGGCATAGTGGGAGTAACATAAGTAGGGGTACCTCCTTTTTTTATTCTAGAAACAACCACACGCGAATATCAAGGTGCTGGTTACGTAGAACAAATATCCTGCAGTCCGTGCTCAGCCCTCCTCTATCTCTCTTCTCAGCCAGCCAAATGGACGCGGAGCCCATCGTCTGTTTGCTCACATGCGGCCCCACATGTCAGTGAAAATGCAAGAGGACCCACTGAACCTGCACATCTTTCACCTTGATGTTCTGGTGATGAAAAACAAATCCAATAAAGATCTTCGGTGGCCCTTTTGGAGTTACTCAAGAGTAGTAAGATTCTATTTACAGTTTAACCCAAGATGCACATCTCGTGGCTTCAACTTATCAACTACTAGTACCACTCTATTTTCTTTCATGACACGACACGGATGCTTTGGATGTCCCACGTGTCGGCAAAAGGAGGAAGAACCGACCAAATCTTCGGTTGTGCTCTCAGATTAGACTAGTTGTGCTAACTTAAAATTTTATTGTGTACTCCTCCGTTCCAAAATACTTGACTTTCATTTGTCCAAAAATGGATGTGCCTATATACTAAAACATGTCTAGATACATATATATTTTGACAAATACTACCTCCGTCCGGGTTTATTGGTCCCCATTATATTGTGCCAAATTTTGACCATAGATTAAACTAACAAAATGTTTACGCATGTCACCAAACATTATATTTTTGAAAACTATGTTCAAATACGAATCCAATGAGATAAATTTTCTTGACATGCATTAAAATTTTGTTAGTTAAATCTTTAGTCAAAATTTGACACAAACTACAAAGGGGACCTATAACCAGGACGGAGGTAGTAGAAGGCATGTATTGTGCAACAGAGGGAGTAGAATGGATGCAAGTTTTTGTATTGGGAAGAAGAGTACATCCATATATTGATAGAGCGTTGGAGTTGGCCTTTCAAGTGGGACCGCAGTTGAGGAAACCGACTATCGGCAAACCCCCACCTCGCTTGCTTGTGATGGCTGAGTTAGAGAAACGATGAGGTTGAAGAGATTGCTCTAGCACGGACTCCAAGAAATATGGTGTCAGATGGAAGTCGTGCTGGTGGCGTGTGCCGTACTCCTGGACGTGAATGATTGTTCTGGCCCATGCCACCCTACCACTCCTACTACTTACTATATAGTACTAGTATCGAGGATTTGAGGTGCTGGTTACGTACAATATGGCAGTAAAAACACCCACACGACGCGCGAAGCATGTGAAGCTAGTACAAATAGTGTACTACTATTGTTGATTGGCCTCATCTGGTAACCTGTTGCAATGCACGTATAATTATGTATTTGGAAAATATTTTTTTGCCTCGTCGCACCACTCACTCACAGAAGCAACTCGAAAACCATTCATAAATTTAGTAAGTTTATCACATGCATATCATTTTATTACATACAACAGGTCATCAACCCACATAGACAACAAGGATACATTATAAATACTAAAGTTTTCACCACACAACAAATAACAAGCAATGAAATGAACTTCAACTCAACCATTCCTCAGCGTTGGAAACACTTGCTTTGAACCACAAGTGATTCTCTTGGACGGGGCATCTATTTTTGATATCGAGACCAACGCAGGACTGATCATCCAGGCTGAAGCGGCCTACTATATCGCATTCGTGGTAGGGAACCACGCTAATGTCCGAGGTATAGACACAGTTGCTTCTCATAAATGGTGCTAGTAACATTGTGTCAACAGCAGTTGGATCGCCTTTCAACATCATCGGATAGTTTTGTCCAAGGAAGATCGAGTTTTTTCCAAGACTATGAATTCTGTACCAGGGAGAAGGGGTTGGCGCTAGCACACTAGTATCCATCCCGAATACCATGCAACGGGTGTTTGAATAGGTCCAGAGAGTGCGACCATGGGAGACTACACCTGCTTCCTTAGCAGTAACATCATCAGTGGGTTGTATACACACGAGGAGAGGTGATCCATCGGAATTAGTTGCCAGGCGCCAAAGAGTATATGGGCGCTGCTCGTCCTCATGCTCGTGATCATCACCATCGTCATCTCCCCCTTGGTTATAAAAATCTTCAAGTATAGGTGGTGGAATGTTCACAGGACCTCGGAAACACAAGAAGAAGGTTAATTATTAAAGGGAAACTTGCTAACCCGCATGCATGTGGATGAAACAATTATAATTACGGTGGAAGACAAACGTACCGAAATCATAATGATTCCATGCAAAAACAGTGCCACGAGTGGTGGCAGCAAACACAAGGCCCTCGTATTGAATTGCATCACAGTACTCATGCGTGTACAAAAACTGATTTTTGAGCAATGCCCATCGAGTCAAACCATCAACGACGGCAACAAGCTTGTCGAAGATAGCAACAACTTCATAGTTGTTGTAATTCCAAGAGCGGTTGGGAACTCGAGAAATTGCTATCTTCCGTAGAAGACAGTCACCATGATTGTATTTGAACGTGCGTACAATACCGGTGTGCTCAACCTCTGGGAAGTCTGCTGAGAATTTTGGAAGTGGAACCCGGTCATGAGTGTACACATTCACAAGTTCCAACTCGCAGTTGGACCCAATGTAAACAACCCAATCTCCATTTGCGCCTGCCCAAGCCTTGCCCTCAAGCGATGGCATCTTAACATCATACGTATCATTATCAAGTGGCATCAACTTGCACAGGGCGAGGCCTCCGTTGTGTGGCGCGCCGATCATCGTGGTCACGGCGAAGAAGTTAGGGGAGATCAAACCGCTCCTTGACTCTTGGGTTCCTTGTAATGATGTTATTAGTTGAGTCAAGAATGGGCTTGAACGAACCTGCCATGCTAGCCAAGGTGATGACGTCGCACCGATCAATGAGTTCCTCCACCACGTCATCTTTCAGATCGGGGCAAGAATAACGGGGTCGTTTCCGTCCTGTTCCCTCCATGGAGAAGACGATCGAACAATGGCAGAAGAAAGGGTGAAGGGTTGAAGGAAAATGGAGGAGGGAGAGGAAGAGCGTGCGACAACAGTTCAAAATCGAGAGGGAAAGGCGAAGAGTCGGTGGACGGTTGCCAATTTGCCACGGTTCACGAAGGGGCGCCCCGGCCTACACGTCGGTTCGGAAATACTCCTACTACTCGCCGTCGTCTCACTGATATGTTGGAACGGGACCACATGTCAATGAAACATGGTGTGCAATTTCTCGTGCAAAATGCGATCTCGTAGCGTTGGCCCGAGGTGCCGCATTAGTTTTTTTGAAAGTTTGCCGCATTAGTTATCGACCTTTATTTTTTAACATGCAATCTGAATGGATAGCTCCTGTGGTCATCACACGTGGCGGATATAGTGATGGTTGATTCGCCCGAGCAACTTATTCTGTGGGAATATGGGAGTACCAGTGATTCAAGGAACAGAGAAATGATGGTTGCTTCGTCCGAGCAACTTACGGTGGCGAAGGTGGGGCTCGTGATTTGATTTGCTCACTAGTCATTACTACTGCGGTATAGCGACCGGGGTGAATCTTTCCTGAAGTTGTGTTGTGCACTCAATATTGCTGCATGGCAGGTGGAGCGGATGAAGGATGTCCAACATGTCGGTGAAACAAAGTTGAATTGTTTCGGCATTGCTATCAATCCTTCGTGATTTGTTTATATGTACGCATAATTTTGATGAAATTGTCTTTGTGATGCTATGAAGGTTTCAACTCTGATTCCCACAGGAAAAAAAAGGTTTCAACTTAGGATTCATGTGTCTTGCCTCGAGATTATCTCGTTACAACATTCCATCAAATACAAATGAAATTACCATGGCTAATGCATCTCAATGGTTCGCAGATCAGCGCCAATATTCACATCACAACTGAAGACAAAGTTGTGAGAAGGTGTACAAATAAAGAAAAAAATATAATTGATCGATGTTGTTCGTAGGCATGGCTCCATTTCCTTGGCATAGTGTTCATTGCTTGGCAGCTAGTTTCACCCAGCTCTGTAGCCAAAAAAGAGGTGTATGAAGGACACCACAATCCGATCATTTTGTGCAACTCCACTAAAATCGGGCGGACCATCCCTGTTTGCAAAGATATCCAGTCAGTGTGATTACAATAATAGTGGAACTAGATGATGAAACATAACACACATAAATAGAAGCCGATCACCTCTACGATCTCTCATTAGGACTAACTTCTTGTTGGAGAAGATTAGGCACGGAGTTGGATGAGGAGGATAGAAAAATAAATCTCCCTTTCCGCAGTCCCACAAAAATATAAAAACGTTGCCCGTGTGACATTTTGGCGGAACTGCACAAAACACTCTTCAGAAAAGTGATTTGTGCAGTTCACCAAAAGGTCGCAATAGCAACGAGGTGAAAATGGATAGCCCTGTTTGCAAAAGAAGGTTGAAAGGAAACAATTACTGCCCAATAACACGAGTTGAAGACACATACGCCGAAAAAAAAGAAGCATGTTCCATGTAAAAAGGGAAAGATAGCACATGGTGGTTTATCAAAAATGGTTTGAGGACGAGATTGCAAGATGGAAAGTACGCCGGCCGAGATACGATTTAAGCAAATAACTAAAGAAGATCCACATGCAGCAACATGGGAAGATGGGCAGTGGAGCAAGGCCAGAGGAAGCTGTACCTGAGGGTCGTCGGGATGTTACTAGGAAGGCGCCGACGGCCGGGATCTGCCAATACTGCGGCAGCGAGCAAGTGGCGAAGGCCAACCGTGCCAGAGCTTGGTCAGAGAGAACGGCGGGTGAGGGAGTTCCGGACTAAGGGGTGTCCGGATAGACGAACTATCATCATCGGATGGACTCCAAGACTATGAAGATACAAGATTGAAGACTTCGTCCCGTGTCCGGATGGGACTTTCCTTGGCGTGGAAGGCAAGCTTGGCGATTCGGATATGTAGATCTCCTACCTTTGTAACCGACTTTGTGTAACCCTAGCCCTCTCCGGTGTCTATATAAACCGGACAACTGTAGTCCATAGGACGAACAAAAATCATACCATAGGCTAGCTTCTAGGGTTTAGCCTCTTTGATCTCGTGGTAGATCCACTCTTGTAACACACATCATCAATATTAATCAAGCAGGACGTAGGGTTTTACCTCCATCAAGAGGGCCCGAACCTGGGTAAAACATCGTGTCCCTTGTCTCCTGTTACCATCCGCCTAGATGCACGATTCGGGACCCCTACCCGAGATCCGCCGGTTTTGACACCGACATTGGTGCTTTCATTGAGAGTTCCTTCTGCGTCACCATCAGGAAGGATACCTTTTCCCGTCTTTAATCTGGCGCCGTCGTCAAGGGAGCTTTGGCCGCCCGGCCGAACTATCCGGCTAGGCGGTTTTCTCATGACCGCCTGTTCGGCCACCGCCCCGACAATGACCTCTCAAGTCATTGAAAGCGATCTTCACGTCAGCTCGGAATTCGCCGAGCAGCTAGATCCGATTGAGCTCTCCTCCGTAAACGAGCTCTTGGATCGCATCGCCGCCCTGGGAGTCGCTACCGACTATGATCAGATTGGGCTTAAAACCGATCTGAGAGAAATTAACTCTCCCCAGGTTACCCACCACGTTGTCGTGGTAGAGGAACAATGCGGCGACTCTTCTTCTATGTTAAAATCCGACTATGTCCGGATTTCGGATCTCTCCATGCCGGATTCCCGCGGAGGGACGGGCGCTAATCAAATACTGAACCTAAAGTCAGGCATCGGACCAAATTTGTTGGCCCGCGCTCAGCAAACCAAGCTTCCGAATCCGGAAGCTTCTTGTACTGAGCCTCGCATCGGGCGGGGTTCGAACTTAATTCCACCCGCCCACTCAAACATAAGCGATCTATCTCAAATACGGCAAGAGCCGATGAAGCGATTACATCATTCTTGGGCGATTCCTCCTGGTTATGAACAGGATAAAGGACTGCCGTGAAGAAAGCGCGATTTCAATCTTACTGCAACAATTGCACGGACAAGGGAATCATAACGCCATCAGTCATCGCGAAGTTTCACGCCTCGCCGACCTAGCGACCATCGTACAAAATATCTTTAGCGATGGAGAGTGCAGAAAACCGAAACTAGGTTTTGGGACAATCCGCCCACGAATACAAACCCAGTCCGAAATAAAAGGGTGCTTCATACTCAAGCACCTGGGTTAAAAACCAAAAGCAAAAACCCCTAAAGTGCAGAACCATACTTTGGAGGGATGGCTCAACGGACCTGCAAAATCCACAAGACGGAGGGCGCCACTCCAACACACAGCCTTGGCGTGTTGGATACTACGGCAGGTGGCCAAAAGTGGCGTAGGCTTTTTAGCCCCGGCAACCAACCCAAAGAGTACCAAAGACGGTATTAACAGTCTTCGAGACTTTCGCATCAAATAACATGTGGAAACGAACAATCCGCAGCCTCAGCGAAGTCTACCAAGTAGCAACAACAAATCCATGGAGCGACACGGCTATCACCTTCAACGCCAGCCGATTTAACCTAAGTTCGAATAGCTAGAGCACCAGCCGCATTGGTCCTCGGTCCGATAGTGGACGGTTTCCGTCTTACTAAGGTACTCATGGATGGCGGCAGCGGATTAAACCTCATCTATGAGGAAACCCTTCAAAAATGGAAATTGACTGGAGCCGCATTGAGCGCAAAGAAAGACAACCTTCAGAGGGATAATCCCTAGTCGAGAAGTACGCTGCACAGGAAAAATCACACTAGATGTAGTGTTCGGCTCATCGGACAATTACAGGTCCGAGGAGGTCACGTTCCAAGTGGCCCCATTTGGCAGCGGATATCACGCTTTGTTAAGGCGAGAGGCATTCACAATCTTCCAAGCTATACCCCACTACGGGTACATGAAGCTCAAAATGCCCGGACCCAATGGGATAATCAATCTCGCTTGATGATCCAGATCTGACACTCCACGCTGAAAATAAGACAACCAGACCGGCCCTAGAGGCATTGTCCAAAGCCCTAGCGGCAGAAGGAACTAACTACGCTGCGCTCCCACGGTGGATAGGGACGACGTGATACTCGATAAGAGGTCCAAGTCCACCTCTTTTAAACCAGCAGACGAAATAGTCAAATTTCAGGTCCATCCAACGGACCCCACAAAGACGGCCTCCATTGGGGCACAATTAAGTCTGATGTCGGTCAAGACTACGAGAATTCCTTCGAAAATTGGGACATTTTTGCACGGCACCCTTGAGACATGCCAGGAATCCCACGCAGTTGGCGAGCACAGCCTAAATATCCTAAAAGGATTCAAGCCCGATCAAACAAGCTGGTCGGCGATTTTCCGAACCCAAAGACAGTAATGGGAGAGGAGCTAGCCAAACTCTTAGAAGCCGGATTCATCGAGAGATATAAAACATCCGGACTGGCTAGCCAATCTAGTAATGGTATCAAAAAGGACAAATCCTGGCGCCTCTGCGTCGATTTTAAAGACCTTAACAAGGCCTGTCCAAAGGACCCTTTCCCCTCCCTCGCATCGACTAAATCATCGATGCTACCGCGAACACGATTCATTGTGCTTCCTCGACGATACTCGGATACCATCAAATCAAGTTGGCGGAGAAAGATCAGGCCGCAACGGCATTCATTACTCCATATGGGCCATTCTGCTTCAACACAAAGCCCTTCGGACTCAAAAACGCCGGCGCAACATATCAGCGCATGATTCAAACATGTCTGGCTACCTAGATAGGCAAAACAGTAGAGGCATACGTAGATGATGTGGTCGTCAAGACCAAACACGTCGGAACTCTAGTAGAAGACTTGAGAGTGACATTTGACAACCTCCGAGCATATGACATTAAGCTCAATCCGGAAAAATGCGTCTTCGGCGTACCAGCCGGAAAGCTCTTGAGCTTCATCGTATCCGGTAGAGGAATTGAAGCAAACCCGGCCAAAATCCGAGCTCTGTCACAATTGGATATTCCAAAAGACCTCAAGCAGATACAAAAACTAACCGTATGCGTAGCAGCCTTAAGTCGCTTTATCTCCCGTTTGGGAGAAAAGGCTCTGCCCCTCTACCGCCTTCTCCGGCGCACCGAACATTTCGAATGAACGGATGCTGCCACAGCCGGACTCGAAGAAATAAAGGCCATTCTGGCAACAAATCCGGTTCTGGCCGCGCTCGACCTGGGCGAACCTATGTTATTATATATCGCAACAACACATCAAGTTGTCGGTAGCGGTACTCGTCGTTGAACGAGAAGCGTAGAAGGCACAGATTCCCTCTTCAAAAACCCGATTGTACTACGTATCCACCGTTCTAACTCCATGCAAATCCGGTACCCACATTATCAAAAGATAGCGTATGCGGTGTTCATGACATACCGGGAAGCTGCGACACTACTTTCAAGAGTGTTCAATAACGGTGGCCTCAAGTACCTCTCAACGATATTATAAACAATCGCGACGCAACGGGCAGGATTGCAAAATGGGCTATCAAGCTCTTACCATTTGACATAACCTACAAACCACGGCGAGCTATAAAGTCGCAGGTTCTGGCTGACTTCGTCGCCGAATGGACCGAAGCCGAACTCCCTAAAGAGTACGGCGCGTACTCCAACTGGATCATGCATTTCGACGGATCCAAAATGTTGGCTGGCTTGGGGGCTGGCGTCGTCACAGCGTCCCCAATCGGAGACACAATCCAATACGTACTTCAAATAATGTACATGCACTCCAACAACGTGGCGAATACGAGGCCCTTCTACATGGCCTCCGGATGGCAATCTCCATGGGCATTCAACGCCTAGAGGTGCGCGGGGATTCAAACCTCGCAATATCCCAAGTAAATGGAGACTTTGACGCCAAAGATCCCAAAATGGCACCAGACTCGAATTCCACCATGTAGCCCGGGATAATAACCAGGCAGCAGACGTGTTAGCACGCATCGGCGCGAAACGAGACGCCGTCCCTCCAAACATCTTCCTGGAACGGCTCTTTAAGCCATCCGTATTATGGGAAGAGGAGTCCGGAAATAACAATCCGAACGGCTGCATCACCTAACTCAGACCATTCTGACACAATCGGTGGCTCAGCCATTAAAATAACACCTTCAGCTCACGAAATAATGGCAGTAATTGCCCCGTGGACAGAACCATTCCTAGCCTACTTAATGCGGCAGGAACTTCCCGAAGACCAAAATGAGGCCCATTTGCATAGTTCGGCGATCTAAAGCCTACAAGGTCCATTAGGGAGAACTTTATAAGAAAAGCACAACCGGAGTCCTTCAAAGGTGTATCTCCGAAGAGGAAGGGCAAAATCTCCTGGCTGAAATTCACGCCCGGACTTCGGCGGGCACCACTGCGCAGCCCGGGCCCTTGTAGGTAAGGCCTTCCAGACAGGATTTTATTGGCCGACAGCCGGGCAGATGCTCAGGACTTAGTCCAACGATGCGTCGGTTGCCAGCTCTTTGCTAATCGAGCCACATGCCACCCACCGCCCTCAAAACTATACCCATCACCGGCCGTTCGCGATGCAGGGGGCTTGACAAGGTTGGACCCTTAAAGGGGAACCCACAAGCACAAATACTTATTGGTCATGGTGGACAAATTCACCAAATGGATTGAGGCCAAGCCGGTTTAAGCAGCAGAATCCGGACCGGTGATAGACTTCATATCCGGGGTAGTACACCGTTTTGGCGTCCCCACAACATCATCACCGATAACGGCCACGAACTTCACGGCCGGCGAGGTTAAACTCTGGTGCAAAAACATGGGAATCAAGCTCGATTACGCTCAGTCTATCACCCCAAACTAACGGTCAAGTCGGCGAGCAAATGGTCTAATCATGAGCGGCATCAAACCCAGACTAGTGCGGTCCCTCAAGGAATCTAACACGACCTTTGGGTAGAGGAGCTTCGACTCCGTACTGGGGCTGCGGACCACGCCAAACCGAACTACTGGATTCACACCATTTTTCATGGTATACTGGCGCAGAGGCAGTTACGCCTGCGATATAATTCATGACTCACCTCGTGTGCGCGTATGCGAAAAAAGAGAAGCCGAGTTGGATCGGCAGGACAGTTTGACGCCTTAGAGGAGGAGCGGGGCGTGGCAAAGGCTCGTTCCGCATTTTATCGGCAACATGCTCGAAGATATCAAAGCAGAAGTACGGGCCAAAACTTACAATGTTGGCGAACTTGTTCTACGCTCACGGACAAGAAAAGGACAAACTTAAGACCAAGTGGGAAGGTCCCTTCATCATCGACCAAGTCCCGACCGGCGGAGCATACCGTCTCACGTAACTTGTCGACAACCGACTCGAGCCGAACCCATGGAACGCATCCCGTCTCCGAAGATTCTACGCCTAACGCCGGACTCCGAGTTCGTCTCACTCCCCCGTCCACTTTTTTATATTTTTTACTGTCTCTTGTCCCCCTCCTTCTTCCCACTTTTTTTTCCAATACCATTTATAGGCTGATTTGCGCTTTGTTCGCACACACTTGATGTGCTCGTGGCACTCATTATACCCGGGGGCTTCTTTAACAGAAGCTTATTCATACGGGCTTCATGCCCAATACATGTGTCATACTTCCGCATGTACCTTTTATTCACCATTGTATGCATCGATATGACTTAAGTTTTGGCCAAGCTGGGTTGCCTGGCTCCTATGCTTACCCCTACGTTCCCGATTGTTCGGCTAGGAGGTAAAGGGAGCACCTCTGCGCCTTCTTGGGTCACCCGGATGTGTACCTCAGTGGTGAAGCCGAAAGCTAGCGTTCTTAAGAGAATATTCGATTGGCGAGTTGAAAGATGATTTATTACTTACTTATTTATCTGCCCCGGATGCTTTTTCTCGCTATTTTGCGATGCGGCATTGCACTTTAGGGCATGCCTCCTGTGGAAAGGAACCCTTAACGGAACTATTCTCCCTGGAAGATGTTTCTTACTAACCATGTAATATAACATAACTTGTTGGGCACTTGTCTGATAAAGCAATTATGACCCCGACGCCTTGTCTCTATGCATGACCCGGTTCTTTTATAACTGTAAGGGTATTCGGACACACTCCGGACTGTTGGGTCCCGAGGTTGAAGCGAAACGGTCCGCAAAGACAAATGATGTACAATCCGGCTAGAAGGCATTTTACATGTCATTTCAAATTACATCGTCAAACCGACTGATTGTACTCCTCCTCAATACCATCTAACAGGTTGTCTAATTTACAGTCCTGTTGGGAATATTTCGCGGCCAGTTCTACTTGGCCGTACATCAAGCTCACAGGGATCTCCTTCCCATCGGGCCCGCAGTCCGACCTCGGCCATGTGGTTTGGGTCAGCCTTCGGTAACGCGTCTTCACCATGGCCCATGCCTCCTGGCGCCTCGACGGCAGCAGCCGATATCTTCCACAAGCGGAGGCGTCGCGCGCTCCACAAGCTTCTCGGCAAGCTCACCAAGGCCCTCGGGTAGGGAGACGGATGGCCATGAGCAGCGCCACTCGCCGGCTTAACACGTTCGAGCAATTGCACCAGCTCGGGAAGTTGGTCATCCGTTGACCTGTGCATTTCCTCCATGAGGCGACCTGTGAGCACACCTAAAGACATATTTCGTCAATCGACTTCCTCGCTGAATTCTTCTTTTCAAAGGAATTTGTTCAAGCACTTACTATAAATGCCGCGTGAAGCTTGATTCTCCTTCACAGAGCTGACAGTGGGCCCGAACACCTTTCAGCTCTTCTCCTCGCTGGGTGTGGGCATCTTGGAGCTTGTTTCTCTCCTGCTGCACCTTCATAAGCACCCTCTCACCGGCCTTTAGCTGACGCAGGAGGTGTTGCTTGTCCGGATCTAGTCCGGCGCCCTCTGCAATATTATTGTCAGATTCACGCCGCACTTTGTTAAATAATTATCTTTTCAAAGTACGTCTTACCGGTGGGGGTCTCTGTGGCTCCCCCTGTGGCGGCCTCAAGTTGGGCCTTGCACTCTTGGAGCTCCTGGGACAGATGGGTATTCTTCCCCGTAAGATCCTGCATAATAATTGATCCTTAAATCAGTTATTTCAACTATTTTAAGTCTCGGGGGCTACTGGCATATGTAACTATTAAAATTACTTACCCGTATGTCTTTCACATACTGCTCCGTGGCTCTGGTTAACCCATCTTGAGCGTCACGGAGGTGCTGCGTTCCGCATCAAAGGCATTTAACGCCTCGGGGAGAAACACGCGTCACGAAGAACTTTCGGCGACGCCTGTGATTCATGGCGCTCTCCACCTCGAACCGGGTGGCGGACAGCCTGTCGGCATCCTCCGTCCGAGGAGGGTCCGACTCATGCCTTGTATTCGACTCCTCTGGCTGACGATGCGTTGGAGCATGGCTGGCGGAGGCTTGATTGGCAACCTCTCCGGACACTGTCCGGCGAGCGCTCTTTCTGGAAAAGTTATGAGCATTAATATACCTCCTAGGGATCCTTCCCTTAAAAATAGTGGTGCTCCGTACCGTTGCTGGCGGCGTTTCGGTTCGCGCCGCACTCCTCTTCCGCCCGCTGGGCCGGACTGGCCCTTGTTGGTCGGCCGCCGCGGGTTCGGCTTCCCGCCTTAAAGGCACCTCCTGCGATGCACCATTAGTATGGGATGGTCAGAATTGAGCGCAGATCAAATGATGGTGTCAAGACCTCGGTCGTAGTCACCTGGGAGGCCGGAGGCAAACCGGGGTAGTCAGCCTTAATGGCGACTAGGGCATTGTCCATGCTAAGTTGGTGGAACACCCCGTCAATCAGCTCCACCTTTATGTCCGGATCCTCTTCGGAGGTCGGATCAAGGGATCGTTCCGGATCCTCGGGCTGTGGAGTTAGGCTTCGTATGCCCTCCACGTCCCGGCGCAGCTCCTGCGTCGAAATCACAGAGTAAGATACTTGACTTTAAAAGTATGGATCAGGTAGATGGACATCCGCTTACCCAGCTCCGAGGGTTATTTATAGAGAATCCATTCAACGGATTCGTGCGGAGGAAGTCCTCCTCCTCTCCCTTGTACAAGCCGGACAGGATCTTTGCCAGATCGGCTGCCGAGCCTGGCCCTTTGCGGCCATGATGGGTGGCGTCATCTTCCCCGTTGAAATCCCACATAGGGTGGCCCCTTATTGGAGTGGCTGCACCCCTCGCATAATGCACGTGGCCATGACTCCAATCATGGTCAATCCGGAGTGGGCCAGTAACCTAATAAGGCCCATCAGATAATGGACGCTCCTATCATCTTCCCGTTGAGGGCTCCGCGGGCGCCAACTCAGGCGTTTCTTCAAGGGAGCATTGCAGAACTCCGGGAGGCCGATCCGAACTGGATCCGGCAGAGGGGCGTCCTCCATGTAGAACCATTACGAAGGCGGTCTTGGATGCCTTCTTGGGTGCGGATAGATATCCGGTCCCAGCGATGCACCATATTTCGGCTCCGCCCACTTGATATATCGACCCCTCATGAGAACGGGGTACGAGACAAAACAATCTCTTCCACAGCGCAAAATGGGGCTCGATGCCCAAGAACAGCTCGCAAAGAGCTACGAAGCCCACGATGTGCAAAATGGAGGCAGGCGTGAGGTGGTGAAGCTGGAGTCCGTAGAACTCTAGGAGCCCCGGAGAAGCGGATGTATGGGAAATCCGAGTCCCCTTATTAGATAGGGGACAAAGCATACCTGCTCCCCTTTGGAAGGGTTAGACGCTCTCCGCCTGCTTTCCACCCTTGTAGGTGGCTAGTCCGCTCGAACCGGAACCATGAAAGCTGGGGAAGATATCCCTCGCTTTGGAGTGCCACTAGCTCATTTGTGTAGAATCGAGCATCTCCCCAATCTCCTGGCTTAGGGCTGGGGCGCGAGAGGAGGAGCAGCGTCGGCTATCCATGATGGAATGGATCTTTGTCGAGGCGCCGATGAGAACTTGCGGATGGAGGATGGTGTGAGCTGGATCTAGATCCTCGCCTCTCTTATAGGCGGCTCGTTCGCACGGCTAGGGGTAAAATGTAAAAATACCCCAGCCTTTCGCATTAAATGCGACACGTGGAAGAAGGCCATTATTGGGCGTAGAAGCCAAGGAGCGCGACATTTATAAGGAAGCCGGACACTATTCAATGGGAACATAAAGTTTGAAGGAGAACCCGCCTTGCAACGCCGAAGACAATATCTGGCGCGGAATCGTAAATCGCTGAAGCCCGGTTCGGGGCTCTTGAGGGAGTTCGGACTAAGGGTGTCCGGATAGCGAACTATCATCATCGGCGGACTCCAAGACTATGAAGATACAAGATTGAAGACTTCGTCCCGTGTCCGGTTGGGACTTTCCTTGGCGTGGAAGGCAAGCTTGGCGTCTGGATATGTAGATCTCCTACCTTTGTAACCGACTTTGTGTAACCCTAGCCCTCTCTGGTGTCTATATAAACCGGACGGCTGTAGTCCATAGGACGAACAACAATCATACCATAGGCTAGCTTCTAGGGTTTAGCCTCTTTGATCTCGTGGTAGATCCACTCTTGTAACACACATCATCAATATTAATCAAGCAGGACGTAGGGTTTTACCTCCATCAAGAGGGCCCGAACCTGGGTAAAACATCGTGTCCCTTGTCTCTTGTTACCATCCGCCTAGACGCACAGTTCGGGACCCCCTACCCGAGATCCGCTGGTTTTGACACCGACAGCGGGTACCGCAGATCGGGACGAGCTGCCTCAACACCGTCGAACGGAGAGACGATGCACATCCTCCCTTTCCGCCGGCGGACGGGATGCGGCCAGATCACTGACCAACGCTGAGAGAGAGAGGCCACGACGGCCTTGTGTGAGATGCTGTGACGAGAGACAAACCCATTTTTCCTTTGTCCCCACGGCAATCATTTTATATTCTAGGCGTGGTACCCGACCCTCCTTCGAGTAAACAACCGTTACACGCGTCAAATTATCACGTGGGCTGCCTTTTAAATGCGAAACAAACTCCACCATGTACCAGCAGCGGGTGTGGCTGAACGAGGCGTGAGTACGATGCGTCCTGCGTGCACTTCTTCTTTAGGTGCAGTGCATTACATGGGTGGGTGTAAGAGAGATGGTTTGTGTGAAACAGAGGCAATGTGTTGATGATATCTCAATCAGAAAACGTAACATATGCAATGTGTGTGAAACAGAGTCATGGATGTGAGATATCGATAGAATTGAAAACAGGGATGAAGTGTGTGGCTGCGCAATCGATAAAGAGTGCCATCGAATTTGTGTTTGCCCACATCAAAGATACAGGGCGGCTAGCCTACTGGAATTTGAGAGGGTAGAGGTGCAGTTCTTCTCCGTGGCATGGATACCTACCTACAACGTTCAACTATCTGTGTGTGTGGGCGGGGGGGGGGGGGGTAGAGACCGGTCGACTAGTATATGTGTGGGGAAGGAGAGAGACCTAGCTATGTATTGAGGGAGATCGATCGACATCCATGGATATGTGTAGCAGAGGAATAAGGTTGGGAAAAAGACAAAGGTAGAGCGTCGGAGGGTTGGTGGTGGAGTGGCGTCTCACAAATGGTGGGAGAGGCCTGCTAGACAAACGGAGGGTATGAGTGCAATATCAATAAGAGAGGGCGGGGGATGTCTGACTATCTATGCACGTGCGTGTGATAGACGGGTCGGGAGGTATTCAAGGATGATGGGGGGAGAAGATATGGTTGTGGTAAGCATGCGTAACTACATAGGAAGATCAACCGTCGTGTGTCCGAGAAAAGGAGAGACATAACTAGCGAGGTAAGTGTATCGGTGCTTGGTGAAAACGAATTATAGTCGACCTGGCTATATGTTGGGAGATCAGGTTCATATACGCCTTTGCATGTGTTAGAAGCAAATAAGGTCCGGAGGCGGGACAGGGGAGAGGGTGTGGCTAGGAGGTGGTGCGAGAGGCCTACTATGTCGAGGGGGAGGACTGTGCGAGCATGTGATTAATGAAAAGAGGGCGGGAGTGTGCACTGCGTGGAATCGTATTGGACATATGGGGTATGGACGGTGAGAAGAGAAGAGGGAAGTATATATGTGTTTGTTGTAGGCACACTTGGCTAGAGAGGTATATCGACCGGTGTGTGCGAGAAAGAAGGAGCCGGGGCCTACACACACCATGGTGGGCGACCTAAAGAGAAATAATGAACGTCTTGCGATGGAGGGGACGCTAAGGGTGTGTGAGGCGGGCATGTGCATGCACGATAGAAAGTTAGCGCTAGCTAGCTACAGATAGAAGAGGATCGTGAAGGTGTAAAAGAGGAACAAAGATCATAATTCATTATAAAAAAGTGGATACGAATACTTGAAAGAAGATATCATAATGTAGAACATTGATTATAATTTGGGCTAATGTGTGGCTTTTGCAACTCAGGTCTAAATACTTGTCATAATGTAGGGGGCGGGGCACTATACTTTGTGTGATAAACACGGTGTACGTATGGAACATGGTTTATATTATGAATATATAGTTAGTACATCAAATGTACTATTATTTGGAATCAACATCAAGTGTATTCAAAAAATAGAATTCGAGTGAACGTAGTACACATAGTTCATATCTATCTCTATAGTAATCATGTGGTATGTTATTAAGGTAATACACGAATGATGGTTGAAGTTGGCAATCATGATTGTAGATTCTTATTGAAATAGAGAAAAGAATTCAAATTTAGTTTAAATTGCAGCGGTAGTATAGACATTTGGAATGCACTAAAATGTTGGTATGAGTAGGTTACATGCATTATACAGCAAGCGAAAAAATTTAATCGGACATAACATGGATTCATACTCCCTCCTTCCATCTATATAGGGCGTAATGAGATTTTTAAGACCGCCTTTGACTATTGACAAGATTAATAATACATGGCATGCACAATGTGAAAATTATATCATTGAAAGAACCTTTCACAGACGAAGTTAACGGTGTGCTTTGTGTAAGTTGCATGTCATATATCATTGCTCTAATATTTGGTCAAAGTTAGCATTGAAAAACGCATTAGGCCCTATATAGATGGAAGGAGGGAGTAGCTTTGAATAGCATTTGTATAGTAAAACGGGGCAAGACTCTCTCTTTGTGTGGTGTGAATAGTTTTATTTTTTCGTTTTCTTTTTGGTTGAGGGAAGTGCGAATTGATTTGGTAGGTACAAGTACAATATTACTACACGTTAGGCTTGTCCCTAAAATTCAACCCGCGTCTTGTTATATCCCGAAAATTCAGATATCGTGCTCCAAAACTGGCGCCTTCACAACCCGCGCCTTGCTATCCCGAAATTACAACACACGCGAAAACTCCCTCCAGCTGCCAAATCCCGACAAGCGAAATCCCCCTTCTAACCCTGAGCCGAAAGGGCCGCTAGTTCAAATCAGTGGGGGGTACTTCTGTAACACACCCTACATTTTGGACAAGCGCGTCCCTAAGTCATGCTTCACCCCCTTTTCGCCATTCAAAATCCCAGGCCGCCATAACCTCTCCGCTCCAGCCGCGAAACCCCACCCTCCTCCGTCCGCCACGTCACCGCTGCCCAGCCGGAGCCTCTTCCCCGACGACGTCGTCCACCGCAACAGCTTGACGTCCCTCGTCCACCTCCCCGGATGAGGATCAGCCGTCCATCTCGCCGTCCCGCTGGTTCAGCCGCCCCATCCTCCACCTCCAAGGAGCTGCTCCGACGATCGCCTCGTCTATCACGGCTGCTCCATCCCCTGGCCGCCTTAACCTGCTCCACCGGAATCAAGACATCATCACCGACTCCTCGGACGAAGCCGAGGCCTACTCGGCGCAACCAAAGAGGTTGTACACTCATCGCATCGCACCTTCTCCTTAACTCGACCTCTCGGCGCCGACGGTGCTCCATCCCGCACCCCCATGGAGCGGCTACCTTGAAGCCGACGCCGCGGGCAACATCTCCATGGCGGCTCTCCCCCAGTGCGAGGCCCCTTCGGCGGCGGCGTCCATACCAGTCGGTTCTACTGCTGCTACTCCGGCTCTCACTCGATCGCTCGCTCACCCAGCTGCTGCTGCTGCTCTCCCCCTCGCTTGTGCTGCTGCTCTGCTCCGATTAAGCCATACTTCAGTCGACTGAATCGACTTTTGGGTGGTGGCAGGCGGCTCAGGGGGGTGCAGGTTGAAGATGAACTGCAGGACCTCCCTAAACTACATGTCAAGTGCCTCTCTGCTACCATTGCATTCAGTTTCGACAGTAGCATTCAGATTCCACAGTAAATTTCAGTTTCAACAGTTAATTTCAGAGTCAACAGTTTTTACCTCATCTGTTGTAGTCAGGTGGTTTTTGGTGATGTTAATTTTACATCCATTTTACATCATCTATTGGAGATGCTATTAGAATCCCACTTGAGATTGACGATGTACGCCTTGTGCTTTGCTTCATCCTTGACGTCTTACGGCTCACCGGAGCTGCTCCAACGACGTAACGATCCATCACAATGTGAGTAGTGCCTGGACGCCGTCTCTGATTCCTCGGATCTTCCTCCACACCTCCGACAGCCACCTCTGCCTCAACTACTTCAGCGACCAACCCAATGATCTTTGAGGTCGACTGCCTCTGACAAAGAGGTTGTACACTTGTTGCATCACTTATTACTATACATTCACGTTGATCCATTAGGGCTGTTTTTGGTTCAACGGAAAAACATAGCAATAGGGAATTTTCCAATGGCACTCTACTATTCAATTATTCATGCATTTTGTTGAAAGGAATGAAGCAAAACATCCACTGGACCTACTTTTCAAAATCCTATGCATGAAAACAAGACCAAGTGCATTAGTGCCGAATAACATTCTAACATACACGCTTTCATATGGTTTCACTTGATTTTGGCCATGTTTATTTGCATTCCTCTGCTCTTCCAATTCCTGTAAACCAAACACCCAAGTTGACAGAAATCCTGTGTTTACAAATTCTCTGTTTACCATGTGCATTTTCCTATCCTATTCCGGTGTTTTTCCTATCCCTGCATTTTAAGAATCATGCAAGCCAAATGAGCCCTTACAGAATTACTTCAGTTACAGGTACGTGTCGAAGGGAACTTTGTGTGGTTTGTCTTGCTCCTGCCACGACGTCGTCCACCTCACCTGAGCTGCTCCATCGGCAGAAGCATCCACCAAACCATACATCACGACTCCTGACCATCTTTCGCCGCCTCAGATCTCCTTCCCTGCCGCTGGCACCCACCGCAACGGCATCACCATCATCGACTCAAAGAATCGAACTCGAGGAGTACACGGGTCCACAAGAGAGGTCACACTCTTTTGTTTCTGCTTATGTTATGCATTGCTTAAACTTACCTGCTACTTTATCGTCCTGTTCAGCTCTTGGACTCCCAAGTCAGGTCCAAAGTAATGTTAAAACTTGAGTTCTAAATTAGTTGTGGGGCAAATATCGAGGCAGCAATGAATAGTATGTCTGTCTAATACCTGGTTCACCTATGTTGTTCATCTTGGGTGGGAAACAAATAGTAAAGCAATCATCATCTATCTTTTTATTAATTTAAAGCAATCATCAGCCTCCTATCATTATTTTGGATCCATCCTTTGGTTGTTACCATCACTCTAAATTTCTGCATGCTCTCCTTACATAATCTCACCATATTTTTCATATGCATGTCGACATCGCATAATACCATGCCGAACATGTAGAGAAAAAGAGAAGAGTTTTGCGTGGCAATACAATGTCATGCAGACATCGCTCCATGGTGGGTTCAATGGCAAACCCTCCCAACGCCTCTCCAGATTGTAATCCAGAGGAAGATATCTGTTCTGAGGCGGATTCTGACGCCTTGACCACTCCTATTTACCCCCCAAGGTGTTTGCTCTACCTTGGCATGATGATGTTAGTCATATCATGCATATGTTGCCTTGCAGTGCCTACTTTTGACATCATATATGTCATTTGCTTAGTTTAGACATGTTCTCTGATGCCACCTGTTTAGTTTCTATATCATATATGGGAATTATGTAGTCTCATGTATTTTAGCCAGCCATAATATATGTGAAATGTGCAATGCCATCCTGTTTAACCAGGCATCATATATTTGAATGATATCTTGCCCATCCTTTTCTTCATTACATTTCCATTTGTTGACAATGTTTGTACATTAAACTACTCTTCTGTGAATCAGCCATTTGGGTGGGAGATGGAAAAATCTAGAGTGAAAACAAGGCCTTCAGAGCGGTGCTACAGCCGTCGAAGCAGATCTCTTGTTGGGTCCCAATAGCTCCTCAGAGATGGATTCAGAGACAGATGACCATTCCTATTCCCCCACTGAGGTGTATGCTCTAACTTGGCACGGTTTTACTGCTCATATCATGCATACGGTGTCTTGCGTTGCATAGTTTAGACATCATATACACAATATTCAACACCATGTTCTTAGTTCAGACATCATATCAAATGCCCTCTGTTTAGCATATAAATCACATATGTGAATTAAATGATGCGATCCTGATTACTTAGATAACATGTAGGTGAATTATGTCATGCGATCGTGTTTAGTTATTCATCATATCTTTGAATTATGTTATGCTATGCTATCCAGTTTAGATAGACATCATATATGTGAAATTATGTCATGCTATCCGTTTTAGTTAAACAATATACATGGCAACTATTTCATGCCCACTTTTTTCCACACTATCTATTGCATCTGCCTCTTATACAATGTCTGTACATTCAACTATGTTTCCTGTTTATCAGCCATTTGAATTGGAGCGGGTGATGCTAGTATCTAGCGGAATAAAAACACGGTCTTCAAATAAAACAGTGCTACCTCTTGGTGGAGATAGCACCCCGGTTGTACATGCACAAGAACCAGCCCTACCACACATAACCCAAACTCTCGCAGATTGTACCCCTACTACGATGGACAGAGAACCAGCTTCACCCAATCTAACCCCAACCCCAAATGATAATAACCTAGTTCCTGTTGACACGGCACCATCTCCACCACAGAGCTCCCAAACAAGAGCAGTTAGTAAGGCAGCTCCGGTGCCCAAAGGGCGATACTATCACGGCGAACCCCAGCTCCACTAGTTAGTACGCCTATTCCCGTGGAGGAAGCACAACCAGCCCGATCGTAGTTTAGCATCTATCGCATTTGATGTTGTTAAATCGTATGTGTGTATCTTCCCATCTTGGAAATATTATAATCGAAGATGAAGGAAAATGCGAGTTGCAGATGTTTGTCCAGGAGTTATGTGTAAGTAATGTTATTCATGGCAATTACTTTGCTTCGTCCCATACATCCTACCTCCATGATGGTTATAATACAGCAATTTTTCCCATTTTTCTCTATAGAGAAGGACCGATTTGGAAACTTCGGGATGAGGTAACCTGTGCTAATACCTCTGCTATCTTCAAGAATGCTTGGTGGCGATATCGGAATTACTTGAAGAAAACGTACTTCAGGAAAAGAAACTCATCAAATTCCCTTACGTTCTCTGAGACACATTCTTTGGACGATATTTGAGGAACGCCTTTGTTACATCTTGGTCCCGAACCAAGAATGTGGTAAGGTCTATGAGCTCATTTTCTATTTTTAAGTATTATATTCTTGCGTTTTACTGTACTCTGTTCATGTAGAACAAGTGCCTAAACCTGGAGAACAACTGTTCTAATTTAAGATTCCGTTGCTATCATAATTCAAAAAAGCGCTAGGCGTTAATTGTGCGTTTTGCCACCGCCTTGCGCTTCTTGACCAAAGCGCATGCTTATGCGCGATTATCCTGATTAAGCGTAGTTATGCGCAATGCGTTTGCCAACGCCTAGAGCCTAAGGCGCCGCTTAAGCGATCACTTAGGCGCACCTTTTTAACTATGATTGCTTTGCTCTTGTATCCTTGTATTCTTGATACAAACTTTTTTTTAAATTGAAGGATCCAATCGAACTCCAATGGCACAACAGGTATGTTCACGCATGTTTCTTTAACAGGTTTGCTCTTATCAATAGCTCTTTTGATTTCAATTTCAATTGTGTATAATTGACTTTCATATCATGCACATTACTAGCATCACAACAGAGCCAATAGTGTTGTTGTACATGTAGACCCGTGGTACCCATCCAAAATCTTGTTGTGCCGTGTAGTTTCCCACGCTTTGTATTCTTTAACTGCTGCTTTGTCTTGAACTGATATGATTTGAACCGTGTCTCTATTTTGATTTGGCAAGACAATGCAGTGACCATAGGACATAGATATATGTTTGTTTGATGCTTTTATTATGTACTAGTACTTGGCAATAGAAGACTTGGTAGTTTAATCCTGTCCACCTTACTAATGAACTGGTTCACGAAATGAGTTTCATATACTAGTACATGCTAAACTTGTTATGTGTCCGCTTGTTTCTTCTTTTAGAATCTTGTGAGAATATTGGGGAAGAGTGCCTTATTAAGCAATGGTAAAGGAAGTAATGCAGATAAGGTTCAGGATAGTGACACATCCTTGTTGGTCTCCAATAAAGCTGATAAAACAGCTAAGGAACACTATCTTGAAGACAGGGAGACAACCCCAAAGTCCTGTCTTGGTTTAGTGTTCGAGTTACTAGCCACTACCGCTTGCACAAGCTATTCAAACTCACTGTCTGAATCAGTTCGGTTTCTTGAGTCTCAACTACAAGCTAAAAGACATCGATCAGCTGTGCTGCGACAAGAAGCGGAAGGACTGCGGAAGTCCCTGGAGCATTCAGATGCATACTTTCTGGTGCAACAGCAAGCGTTGGAGGATTTTAGCGCTGAGGGAGTCCTAGATTAGGGGGTGTCCGGATGGCCGGACTCCTGGACTATGAAGATACAAGATTGAAGACTTCGTCCCATGTCCGGATGGGACTTTCCTTGGCGTGGAAGGCAAGCTTGGCGATATGGATATGTAGATATCCTACCATTATGTCGACTACATGTAACCCTAACCCTATTCGGTGCCTATATAAACCGGAGGGTTTTAGTCCATAGAGACGAACAACAATCGTACCATAGGCTAGCTTCTAGGGTTTAGCCTCTCACGATCTCGTGGTAGATCTACTCTTGTACTACCCATATCATCAATATTAATCAAGCAGGAGTAGGGTTTTACCTCCATCGAGAGGGCGAACACAGGTAAAAACATCGTGTCCCTTGTCTTACTGTTACCATCCGCCTAGGCGCTTGCAGATTCGGGGACCCCCTACCCGAGATCCCCGGTTTTGACACCGACATTGGTGCTTTCATTAAGAGTTCCTCCGTGTCGTCATCTTTAGGCCCGATGGCTCCTCCGATCATCAACAACGATGCGCTCGAGGTGAGACTTTTCTCCCGGATAGATCTTAAATTCGGTGGCTTTGCTGCTGCGGGCAATTAAACAGCCATCTGGAGCAGATTGAAAGCTTCGCCCCAGCGTCGAGTCAGATTTGGAAGTTTGAACTACGGCTGACATCCGCCGAGACTTGATCTTCGACGGGTTCGAGCCACAGACCAGCGCCGCCTTTATCACGAGGGGCATGATCTAGCTCTGCTGCCGAACAGTGTCCTGGAGGCCGCACCAGAGCCTGCTCCGACCTTTAGCTCAGAGCCGACTGCGCCTATCAAGGACGGGCGGCTGGACACTGCCTCGGGGGCTGCGATCTCTATGGCAATTGAGCCGTACACCTACCCCGTCCTTTGCGAAGCTCGTGACTCCAAGGTGCCGGACTCCACTCCGGACTCCGAGCCTTCCGCGCCCCCGCTAATCGAATCCGATTGGGCGCTGATCATGGAATTCACTGTCGCGGACATCTTTCAGCACTCGCCCTTTGGCGACATCCTGAATTCAATAAAGTCTCTCTCTTTATCAGGAGAGCCCTGGCCGGATTATGCTCAGGAAGGTTGGGATGCGGACGACGAAGAAATTCAAAGCCCACCCACCACCCTCTTCGTAGCCACTGTCGATGATTTAACCGACATGCTCGACTTCGACTCCGAAGACATCGACGGTATGGACGACGATGTAGAGGAGGAGCATGAACCAGCGCCTATAGGGCACTGGAGAACCACCTCATCTCACAATGTATACATGGTGGACACACCTAAAGGAAGCGACGACGAGGAACAACGGGACGCTACGAAGGATCGCTCCCTCGAAAAGCAGTCAAAACGGCGACATAAGCGCCGCTCAATGTCCTACCTTGACAAAGACAACAGCCATACAGACCCAGCTATAGAGCAGGGTGAACCGGTGGACGATGAACATGCTATCAAGCAACCGTCCGAACAGGACAATCTGGATAAACAACCCGTCCCGGCGAAGATAATAATCCGGACGATCTCACGCGGACAAGTTCTTGGAAGCGAAGAACCTCCACAAAAGGCTCGTTGCCACAACACGTAGCCTGAAAAAGCGAAGCGGAAGCTCAAAACAGCGGAAGATGCACTCGAGAATCGATGGAGCAAAGTACTCAACACCGCAGACAAACACTGGCGGCAGTTGCGAACAAAGAGCTACCCAAAGCGTAAAACTATCGCCTGACTTGATGAGGAGGCCGTAGAAACCCCACAGTCAAAAAACAAGGAGGCCACCCTGCAATGGATGGGCGACCCCATGGTAAACAGAGAGCGGCAAACGGGCGCGACACAAGCCGCACACGATCCGCACAAGGATTCTCATCAAAAGATGGCCCAAGTTAGATCTATCTACGGGCCAAGAAAGCAAGCTCTAGTAAGCAAGGCAACACATCAAGTATCCGAACATCATGGTACACCTAAATATAGGGGTGCCACACACCCCTATGTTTCACCGATGAGGTCTTTGGATCATGAATTTCCGGTGAGTTCAAGCTGTAAACATAGAGGCATACGACGGAACAATAGACCCTGGAGTCTGGATTGAGGATTACATCCTCCATATACACATGGCTAGAGGAGATGATCTCTACGCCATAAAATACTTACCCCTCAAGCTCAAAGGGCCAGCCCGGCATTGGCTTAAAAGCCTTCCCGAAAACACCATTGGAAGTTGGGAGGAGCTCGAGGATGCTTTTCGGGCAAATTTTCAAGGGACCTATGTCCGACCTCCGGATGCCGATGATTTAAGTCACATAGCTCAACAACCCGGAGAGTCAGCCCGGAAATTTTGGAACAGATTCCTTACTAAAAAGAACCAAATAGTCGACTGTCCGGACGCCGAAGCCTTAGCAGCTTTCAAACACAACGTCCGAGATGAATGGCTCGCCAGACACCTCGGCCAAGAAAAGCCAAGAACAATGGCCGCATTAACAAGCCTCATGACCCGCTTTTGCACGGGAGAGGATAGCTGGCTAGCAAGATGCAGCACCAGCGGCCCAAGTACATCCGAAGTCAGGGATGGAAACGGGAAACCACAACGCAGCAAGGACCAGCGTCGGACCAAGGGAAACAGCCCGAAGAGCACAACAGTCAACGCCGGATTCAACAGCTCTCGGTAGAATCATAAAAAGCTGCCCCTCAAGGATAACAAGGACGAGCTATCTAACTTAAACAAAATCTTGGAGAAGATATGCCGAATCCACAGTACTCCCGGGAAGCCTGCAAACCACACCCACAGAGATTGTTGGTTCTTCAAGCAGTCCGACAAACTCAACGCCGAGCACAAGGGGCTCGACACACCAAGCGAGGACGATGACGAACCCCAAAAGCAGAGCACCGGAAAACAAAAGAATTTCCCACAAGAAATCAAAACAGTGAACTCACTTCACGTGACAAAAGGGAAAAATAGAGCGGCGCCCATAGAGGTACGCGCCATATGGCCTATCCCGGAAGAGTCCCGCCACTGGTTGTTAAAACCAATCACCTTCGACCATCGGGATTACTCTAGAAGTATATGGAACGCAGGTTGGACTGCCTTGATATTAGATCCGATAATTGGCGGACTCCAATTTTCACAAGTCTTAATGGATGGCGGCGATGATCTAAACCTGCTATACGAGACACAATCCGCAAAATGGGGATAGACCCAACCAAAGTTCGCCATAGCAACACTTCCTTTCAAGGGGTAATGCCAGGCCCATATGCCCATTGTACGGGCTCTCTACTGCTAGAAGTTGTGTTCGCTCACCCGACAACTTCCGCCGCGAAAAGTTAACCTTCCACCTTGCCCCATTTACAAGTAGCTACCAAGCACTACTGGGACGCTTGAAGCTTCCCGCTTTAACGCAATACCGCATTATGCATCTCTTACACTTAAAATGCCCGGTCCACGCGGCATCATCTCATTAAAGGGAAACATCAAGGGTTCCTCGAGTCCAGAAAATTGTGCGGGTGCCTTGACAGCCCCACAATAAACCGGCTTCAACAATACAAGCACTTAGACAGGTCGTCCAGACCCCGGACACGGCTGGACGAGTCCGGCGTAAACATACAAGGGGCTCCGCGCATCCACAACAAGAGACAATAAAGCTCAATTTTGTTCATTCTTTGATTTTTACTTTGTTTATTTAATATAACGTACATTTTCGCACGATCTTTTTCAACTAAGTTCCTCTCGTTTACCGATGAACACCGTGCTACACCCGTCTAGGATACGGCACAACAGAGACACAGGCGCAGACGTGCAGTAGGGACCCGTTGCAAGGATTCTTTTCAGATTAAGACCCTGCGTAAACCTTTTTCACTGTCTCTTGTTGATACACATCCCCCGGTTTCTTGCTATAACCGAGGAGGAGGCTGGCGTTTTGGCATAGGCCATGTCAGAATTTCGCGCGTACCTGGACACCAGGGGCTTTTTACCAAGGGCGATTGTTCGACCCGTTTTCATAAAGACCGAATACCTTAGGGAGTGTTCGGCGTCTCGAGTTAGGCCTTATATGCATCAACTCCGAATCATGTCTTTGGTCAAATGTGGGTTTGCGGCTCGTGTTTTGCTGCCTTACGTTCCGCTCTATCGGCTAATGCAGCACCGGAGAACTCTTGCGATTGTGCCCCGGTTCGCCGGGGAGCACCTCGAGAGAAAGCCAAAACTGACTGTCATGATATAGCGTGAGACTGGTCAACCACTCGATGACCCACTGGAATCTTTAGAATTCCTCCGCATTGACGAAGGGCCGTTTCCCGGCCAGGCACATATGCGCCCGAATTCGGGTGGCGCGGTGCCCAGGGGCTATATAGTAGCCCCACCTTTAACTCCTATGGCTAAGTGAAAGTGATAAAGCATTATAGTCCGGTTGCCTAGTTTGTTGCGCTATCACCTCCTTTGTAGGACCAAGACTTTGGATCAAGTGTGAAAATGCGTTTCCTGCAAACACCCCCGCATTATATGCGTGGGGGCTGAAGCCAAAGACAGCCATCTTTCAGGTTATATACACATATACATTAACGGCCGCACAGGAGGTATTTTTCATTCTTGAAGGCACAAGTATAAAAAAGGCTTTTCTATTCCATCGAAACATTGTTTCACAATAATACATGTTATTCGAACATAATATCCTTCGAGCACTGCGTCTCTATTAAACGAGCGCCAAGCAGAATTTCCTGAAAATAGTGCTCGGCAATTTTCGGCTTCCGTCCGAATCTTGGGATGCAACATCGGTGGCCTTCATCTCCGCCCAGATATGTCTTGACACGGGCAAGAGCCATCTGCGCACCTCGTATGCATCTTGACCGCCTCATTGCTTTGATATGCGGCACCGCACCAAGGAACTGCTGCACCAAGCCAAAATAACTCTTCGGCTCGGGCCTTTTCGGCCACAAATGAGTCACGACATCCTTCATGGCAAGTCCGGACAACCTATTCAGCTCCGCCCATTCGGCCAAACGATCGGTTAATGGAAGCGGGCGCCTGGACTTCTGAGCTGCGACCAAAAAAGCTCTTCCATCTCGTGATCCTTTTGATCTCCGAAGTGTTTGGCGCGTCCATGCACTCGCCGCCAAGTCCAGATAAGCATCCTTTTCTCCACAGCCGGTCCAAGCGAGCATATTTAGGATCCGTGAACTTCCTCCGCAGCGAAAGGGCTTTCCAACCGCGATATCTCCGGCTGACGTAGCTCCTCCTTCATAGCTCTCATCGCAGAAGCGAGCATCCTTGGCCTCGGTGGTGGCCTTCTTCAGGTCCTCTTGCTCGCTCGACCTTCTTTTTAAGAAGCTCGCGGCGGTCGGTAGCATTCTTCAACTTCACGGCCATTTCGCCATTTCCTTTTAACCCGGCAGTGAGCAGCCTGTTCGGTTTTTAGCTCTTCGGCCGCCTTTAAGGCAGCCGCATCACTTTCTCTGGCCTACTCCTTGGTTCGGGCAAGCTCCACCCGAAGATTCTCCATGGCAGCGGCACCATCTGCATCAAGCATACATGTTGTAAGGCATGGGCATCAAGCTCCCTTACTAGGTGTCCGCGGAGAAACTGCATACCTTGTGATTCGTCCAGCCGCTTATTGACAAGCGCGATGTCGGCATCCGCCACGTCAAGTTGCCGCTTTATTTCGGCAAATTCATCAGTCCGGCTAACCATCGGACGCCCCGCCACCTAGATAGGAAGGGCGACATATTATATCTGGGATTATGATCCTCGGCACGCTGTCATTTTTGACAACGCACCGAGTCTCAGGGGCTACTATCTACACGGGGCGCATCTTATATATGCGGAACCGTCAAAAGGTACATCATTGCACGTACCTCAAAACCCGTCGATAAACTCTGGCGGCGGCCTCATAACCCGCTTTCCGTGGGCGAGATCTTTTCAATCACCGTACCCATCAATGCACGGTGATCCTCTCGAGATTGACACTCGCCTCGGCAGACCCTTCAACTCCTCCGACCGTGCACCAGGAGGTGCCGGACTCGTCTGATGGCCTTTTTCGAAGGCCGGACACGGAGGGCTCTGGGGGGCCCTACGACACCTCAGGATCGTCCGCCTCGCTATGCGGTACGGCAGGGGGAGGCATTCCGCTCTCCATCATCTCCGGACGGAGATCCTCAAGACGAAACGGCCTGAGAAGGGCTGAGATCCGAACTACAAGGTAAAATTTCGGTCATCTTCGGAGATAAAACAGGGATGTCTCTTATTTTAGGAAAAACTCCCTCTCTACTTACGGCTCATTTGGAGGGCTGATCTCCTTGGGGAAATAATGCGGCGGGGCATCTTCGGCAGAGACCCTCTGGCGAGGATTTCTTCCCGCTTTGAGGCCTTGGTCTCCGGGATCTTGAGGCGGTCCTCTTCTCCCCTTGGATGGAGGGATTCTTGATCCCTCCTTGCTTGATAACCTCCTTCGCGGAGACAGTAGCTTCCTTGTTCCCCCCTTCGCATTCTTCTAAAGGCACAGCCTCCAGCATCTTGGTTAACACGGGATCCGGCGTGGTCTCAGGGAGGGGGGTCGGACACCTGATCAGTTTTGCTTTTGCTATCCACTCCTGTGTAAGGGACAACTCTTTTTAAGGGCAAGTTTTTGTAAATATACGAATAGCGTGTCCGGGTACGGGACTACTTACTTGAGCATCCGGGTGATTGCAGCTCAGACCTGCGTCCTCGGTCAAGTCCGGACACATTGCTTGTGATCCAAAGAACAGTTTGTACATCTCCACGGGCATTGCGCCCATAAAATGTTGAAGAGCTCGTGGTCCCTCCGGATTGAACTCCCACAGGCGGAGGGGCCGACGTTTGCAGGGCAGGATGCGACGAATCAGCATGACCTACGCTACTACGACCAGATTGATCTCTCTCTCCAGGAGGTCTCGAATACGGCTCGCACCTGTGAGGCACGTCTTTGGACGGCCCCAGTCAAGCCCTTTATTGACCCATGACGCCTTGACCGCGGTGGAGGACCCGAGCGAAAGGCAGGTGGCGCCACCCATTTGGTGCCCCTAGGAGCTGTGATATAAAACCACTCTTGTTGCCATAGGCTGAGCTCCTCTTGAAAAGAGCCCTCGGGCATGGAGCGTCAGCATTCTTGCTTATAACAGCCCCTCCGCACTCTGCCTGTTGCCCCTTGATCATCTTCGACTCCACCTTGAAGGTCTTGAGCCATAATCCGAAGTGAGGGGTAATGCGGAGGAAGGCTTCACACATGACGATGAACGATGAGATGTGGAGGATGGACTCCGGATCCAGGTCGTGAAATTCCAGCCCGTAATAAAACATGAGCCCCCTCACGAAGGGGTCCGTCGGGAAACTTAGCCCCGGAAGGAAGTGAGACGCGAACACCAAGCTTTCACCGGGCTTGGGAGTGGGAATAACCTGCCCTTGAGCAGGCAGCCTATGCGGCATTTCGCCGGTTAGATACCTGGCATCTCTTAGCTTTAGGACGTCTTCTTCCTTGACGGAGGTAGGCATCCACCGGCCTTGGAGGTCGGAGCCGGACATCATCAAAGGTCAGAAGCGCCTGAATCTGGAGCTTTGGGTGTTGGAACTGCAGGGGCGGATTCGATGGAGATTGAGAAAAGGAGCGGGGCCTTGGTCTCTTTATAAAGAGGTTGAATACCAGAGCCCTCCCGTGACCGTTCGGGACTCGCCTTTGATAGAGGAGGCGTGCCAACGGGCACGATTGTGTTACCCACGCTCGTATTGATGAGAATCCCGGAATAAGGGGACACGATCTCTACTTTGACAAGACGTGCCAAGGAAACCGCCTCACTAAACGCGCTGAGGTTGTACAGTAAAAACGATTCGAATAAAGGCTTGGCCGTAGTGTGATGTCACGCCACAAAATACGTCAGCAGATTGAACTTGTGTAAATGTTATTCTCTCTATGGTGGTATGTGGAACTTATTTTGCAGAGCTGGACACTATCCTTGTGTTCAAAATCTTCTATGAAGTATTCGGAGGAGGAACCCGCCTTGCAATGCCGAAGACAATATGCGCGTCGGACTAAATGCGTCATTGAAGCCTGGTTCGAGGGGCTCTTGAGGGAGTCTGGATTAGGGGTGTCCGGATGGCGGGACTATAGCCTTTGGCCGGACTCCTGGACTATGAAGATACAAGATTGAAGACTTCGTCCCGTGTCCGGATGGGACTTTCCTTGGCGTGGAAGGCAAGCTTGGCGATACGGATATGTAGATCTCCTACCATTGTAACCGACTCTATGTAGCCCTAACTGAGGGAGTCCTGGATTAGGGGGTGTCCGGATAGCCGGACTATAGCCTTTGGCCGGGCTCTTGGACTTCGAAGATACAAGATTGAAGACTTCGTCCCGTGTCCGGATGGGACTTTCCTTGGCGTGGAAGGAAAGCTTGGCGATACGGATATGTAGATCTCCTACCATTGTAACCGACTCTGTGTAACCCTAACCCTATTAGGTGCCTATATAAACCGGAGGGTTTTAGTCCGTAGGACGAACAACAATCATACCATAGGCTAGCTTCTAGGGTTTAGCCTCTCTGATCTCGTGGTAGATCTACTCTTGTACTACCCATATCATCAATATTAATCAAGCAGAGTAGGGTTTTACCTCCATCGAGAGGGCCCGAACCTGGGTAAAAACATCGTGTCCCTTGTCTCCTGTTACCATCCGCCTAGACGCATAGTTCGGGACCCCCTACCCGAGATCCGCCGGTTTTGACACCAACATTGGTGCTTTCATTGAGAGTTCCTCTATGTCGTCATCTTTAGGCCCGATGGCTCCTCCGATCATCAATAACGATTCGCTCCAGGGTGAGACTTTTCTCCCCGGACAGATCTTCGTACTCGGCGGCTTTGCACTGCGGGCCAATTCACTTGGCCATCTGGAGCAGATTGAAAGCTACGCCCCTGGCCATCAGGTCAGATTTGGAAGTCTGAACTACACGGCTGACATCCGCGGAGACTTGATCTTCGACGTGTTCGAGCCACAGCCAAGCGCGCCGCACTGTCACGAGGGGCATGATCTAGCTCTGCCGCGAGCGGTGTCCTGGAGGCCGCACCAGAGTCCGCTCCGACCTTTAGCTCGGAGCCGACCGAGCCGATCGAGGACGGGTGGCTGGACACCGCCTCGGGGGCTGCGATCTCTACGGCGATTGAGCCATACACCTACCACGTCCTTTGCGAAGCTCGTAACTCCAAGGTGCCGGACTCCTCTCCGGAATCCGAGCCTTCCGCGCCCCTGCCAATCGAATCCGATTGGGCGCCGATCATGGAATTCACTGCCGCGGACATCTTTATTTTCGCCCTTCAGTGACATTCTGAATTCACTAAAGTCTCTCTCTTTATCAGGAGAGCCCTGGCCGGATTATGGTCAGGAAGGTTGGGATGCGGACGACGAAGAAAATCAAAGCCCACCCACCACCCACTTCGTAGCCACTGTCGATGATTTAACCGACATGCTCGACTTCGACTCCGAAGACATCGACGGTATGGACGACGATGCAGGAGACAACCAAGAACCAGCGCCCACAGGGCACTGGAAGGCCACCTCGTCATACGACATATACATGGTGGACATCCCAAAAGATGGGAATGGCGATGGAACAGCGGAGGATGACCCCTCCAAGAAACAGCCTAAGCGCCGGCGGCCGCCGCTCTAAATCCCGCCACAGAAAAGCGGTGATTCCGGACGGAGACAATAACACCCCGGACAGTGCCGAAGACAACCCCCTCCAGCAAGATTTAGCGCAGGAGGATGGAGAAGCCAGCCCTCATGAGAAAGCGGCAGAAAAAGAGGTAGAGGATGATAATTACATGCCTCCCTCCGAAGATGAGGCAAGCCTCGACAACGGCGAATTCGTCGTGCCCGAGGATCCCGTCGAACAAGAGCATTTTAAACGCAGGCTCATGGCCACGGCAAGCAGCCTCAAGAAAAAGCAGCAACAACTTAGAGCTGACCAAGATTTGCTAGTTGACATATGGACTGAAGTCCTTGCGGCCGAAGAGTATGAACTCGAGCGCCCCTCCAAGAGCTACCCAAGACACAGGCTGCTACCCCGATTAGAGGAGGAAGCACCCAAACCTACATCACCAGTGCATGATATGGCTGACCGGCCACCTCGTGGCCGCGACAGAGAGGCCTCTCGGCCCTCAACTCAAGCTGCACTCCGGCGCCACTCAAAAAATACAAAGGCGCGGGGAAATGTGCCAGACCTGCGAGATATATTGGAGGACAAGGCAAGGCAGACAAGACCGATCTATGGATCGCGTGGGCGCCCCACGACACGTGACGATAACCGTCACGCCGGATATGGCAATTCCGGCCCGGCCGAACACAGTAGACAAAGCTCATTTGAGCTGCGCCGTGATATAGCCCAATCTGAGGCGCCAAGACACCCACTATGCTTCACAGATGAAGTAATGGATCATCAAATCCCTGAGGGTTTCAAACCCGTAAACATTGAATCATATGATGGCACAACAGATCCTGCGGTTTGGATCGAGGACTATCTCCTTCACATCCACATGGCCCGCGATGATGATCTACACGCCATCAACTACCTCCCACTCAAGCTTAAAGGACCAGCCCGGCATTGGCTTAACAGCTTGCCAGCAGAGTCAATTGGTTGTTGGGAAGACCTGGAAGCCGCATTCCTCGACAATTTCCGTGGCACATATGTGCGACCACCGACGGCGATGACCTAAGCCACATAATTCAGCAGCCAGAGGAATCGGCGGAACAATTCTGGACACGGTTCCTAACCAAGAAAAATCAAATCGTCGATTGTCCGGATGCCGAGGCCTTTGCGGCCTTCAAACACAACATCCGCGATGAGTGGCTTGCCCGGCACCTAGGACAGGAAAAGCCGAAATCCATGGCAGCCCTCACAACACTCTTGACCCACTTTTGCGCGAGAGAGGACAACTGGCTAGCTCGTAGTAACAACATGACCAAGAGCCCTGGTAATTCAAATACCAAGGACAGCAATGGCAGGTCACGTCGTAACAAACACAAGCACCGCATTAACGACGATAATGCTGAGGATACGACAGTTAATGCCGGATTCAGAGGCTCTAAACCCGGTCAGCGGAAAAAGCCATTTAAAAGAAATACTCCGGGCCCGTCCAATTTGGACCGAATACTCGATCGCTCATGCCAGATACATGGCACCCCCGAAAAGCCAGCCAATCACACCAACAGGGATTGTTGGGTGTTCAAGCAGGCAGGCAAGTTAAATGCCGAAAACAATGACAAGGGGCTGCATAGCGATGACGAGGAGGAGCCCCGGCCACCGAACAATAGAGGACAGAAGGCTTCCCCCCGCAAGTGTGGACGGTGAACATGATATACGCAACCCACATACCCAAAAGGGAGCGGAAGCGTGCACTAAGGGACGTATATGCCATGGAGCCAATCGCCCCGAAGTTCAACCCATGGTCTTCCTGCCCGATCACTTTTGATCGAAGAGACCACCCCACTAGCATCCGCCATGGCGGATTCACCGCATTGGTTCTAGACCCAATTATTGACGGATTTCACCTCACTAGAGTCCTAATGGACGGCGGCAGCAGCCTGAACCTGCTTTATCAGGATACGATGCGCAAAAATGGGCATAGACCCATCAAGGATTAAACCCACAAAGACGACCTTTAAAGGCGCCATACCAGTGTAGAGGCCAACTATGCAGCTCGATTACACTTGAAGTGGTCTTGGATCCCAGCACAACTTCCAAGCGAGGAGTTAATCTTTGACATAGTCCTGCTCAGCGGCTATCACGCGATCGCTTTCGGACGAACCGCATTTGCAAAGTTCAATGCGGTGCCGCATTACGCATATCTCAAGCTCAAGATGCCAGGCCCTCGAGGAGTCACTACGGTCAATGGAAACAACGAACGCTCCCTCCGGACGGAGGAGCATATGGCGGCCCTCGTGGCAGAAGTACAAAGCAGCCTCTTAAGGCAATTCTCGAGTCCGGCTATTAAACGTCCGGACAGCGTCAAGCGCGCCCGAAGTAACCTACAACAAGACGGCCTGGCATGTTCCGAGCATGCATAGCAATGCGGCCCAAGCCCCAGCCCTCGCGAAATTGCGAAACCAGTACTACGCATACATAATTACGCTCTGGAAATACCATGGGCATAGGGGAAGGGGCACGACCACGGCATGCCCAGAATGCGGCTCAACCGCATCAGGGGCCCCTGATTGTGTCATTCTTTTCTTCTTTCCTTTTACTTTCAGGACTCCGTTCTCACGAAGCCCTGTCCGGCATTAGAATCGCCGAACACACGATGCAATAGCCAGGGAAGCAGAAAGGTACATCGAGTGTCCAGGTGGTCTCTATTACGATCAATATATCTGTTTTACACACCATCCATGACTTACCCACGGAGGGAGATATGTTAAAAGTCCTGTCCCTTGCTTATCGCACTATTTGTATCGCTCGCTCTTCATCGCAGCCCTTCTTAATAAACAATATATAGCTCTAGCATATTATTTAATTCCTTTTTTCTATATATATATATATATATATATATATATATATATATATATGTTCAGTTATGACATTGTGCAACCGTACACTTTGGTACGGGCAATACACCAGGGGCTTAAGTACCCCACAATATGGTGTGATAAGTCCGAACACTTCCACAAGTGCGGCACCCCGAACTTATAGCATTATATGCATCGGCTTCGAATCATGTCTTGGGTTAATAGTGGGGTTTGCCCGGCTCCCATGTTTTGGTACCTTATGTTCCGTTATATCGGCTAAGGTAGCGCTGGGAGAACCACTGCGATTGTGCCCCGGTTGAGCTGGGTTAAGCACCTCAGTGGAAAAAGCTAAAACTGACCGTCATGATAGGGCGAGAGCCGGTCGCTGTTCGAGAGGTTTTCGAGTCCCTAAAGACTTATGCCGCTTAGAGCAAGGAGTCGGCATTGTCCGCCTAAGGCGTGGATAGCGCCCGAACTCGATCTTCCGAATACTAGGGGCTTCACGAAATTTAAAATTATATAATTCTATGGCTAAGTGGGAGTGTTCAAGCATTATAGTCCGATTGCCTTGTTCGTTGCGTTGAGTGCCTCCCTCGAAGGACCCAATAATGGGAACAAGAGCGCTCAAGTTTATCCCGAACACCCCAGCACTAGTGGCATGGGGGCTGAAGCCGACGACTCGCCATCTCTCAAATTTAATAAACGGCCGCACAGAAGGTAATATTTTAAATTCAACAGTGTTGCTCAGCGCATATGAACAAGTTTTCAGCGTACAGGATAACAAATGCGAGTCTACTCAAAAAATATATCTTTGGAGCATTCATCCGCTATAAGGCAGGCACCCTTCAGGATGCCCTCATAATACATTTCAGGCTTGCGATGCTCCTTTTTCGGTGGTGGTCCGTCCGTCACAAGCTTCTCAGCGTCCATCTTTCCCCAGTGCACCTTAGCAAGGGCAAGGGCCCTACGGGCACCTTCGATGCAGACGGAGCGCTTGATGACGTCAACCCATGGACAAAGGCCCACCACCGCCTCACCAGCCCAAGTAGCTCCTGTGCATGGCTTCCTTAGGCCACAGCCGAACTATGAGGCCCTTCATGGCCTGTTCGGCCACCTTATGGAGCTCGACCAGCTGCTTCAGCTGGTTGCTTAAGGGCACCGGGTGTCCGGCCTCAGCATACTGAGACCAGAACATCTTCTCCGTCGAGCTTCCCTCCTCGGCTCGGTAGAATGCGGCAGCATCAGCCACACTGCAGGGTAGATCTGCGAATGCTCCTGGAGAGCTCCGGATTCGGGTAAGTAACAGATAATTCACTTTCACATGCTTGCTTTGCAGATAGAATGCCTTACCCGCTGCTATCTTCTTCATCGCCTCAATCTCCTGGAGGGCTTTTTGGGCTTCGGCCTTAGCGGCCTTGGCGCTCTCAAGGGCCGAGGCGAGCTCGGACTCTCGAATCTTCGAGTCACGCTCCAAACTCTCGTGTTTTTCCACGAGAGCCTGGAGCTCTTGCCGCACCTCCGCCACCCGTGCCTCCTGCTTCTCTCGCTCGGTGCGCTCCGCGGCCGCATTGCTTTCGGCCTTGGACACCGCTTCCTTCAGGGACGCCACCTCGTTCGTGGCCCCTGCAATATTCATGTTATTCCTGTCATTTTTTGCAAACACATCTTTTAAATATTCCCATAAGGTATTACTTGCCTTCTTTATCCCCGAGCTGCTTTTTGGCAAGTCCGAGCTCGTTCTCGGACTGCTCGAGGCTCTGCTTCAATGCACCAACCTCCGCAGTCAGTGCGGCAGAGGTCAGCAGCGCAACCTACATTCCCATATTGACATACTTATGTTAGACTCCTGCGTATATCTTTTAGATCCTCGATTCGGCTCTTTCTTTCCGAACACCAAACCGAGCATCGAGGCTACTGTCTATGCGGTAATATTTTTACATATCTTAAATACATACCTCAAAGCCTGTTAGAAGGCTGGCACGAGCTTCGATTAGCCCGCTCTTGGCGGACTGAACTTTTCGGATCACCGCACTCATAACGATGCGGTGCTCCTCGTCGATGGAAGCGCCGTTAAGCGCCTCCATCAAATCATCCGGTGCCTCCGGTTGACGGAGGTCACCGGCGTCGCGATCTTGCCCTTCTTACGAAGGGGCGCTGTCGGACTCGGAACCAGAAGGTTCGATGACGGAGTCCGCACAGGCCGGACTTAAAGCCCTTTGGGGTTTTATCCCCTTGAGCCGGGTTCCGGAGGTCGCCTTCTGGCGCCTCCATAGCCACCTCCTCCTGGCTGGGCCCCTTTTGGGACTCCACCCCGGCGTCATCCGCGACGAGAGGAGACGAGGCGGTTGGAAGTGAGGTGCTATTCACCTCCGACGAATCCAGGGAGCCGCTTGACGAATCGTCGAGCCCATCCTTGGGCGGGCTGCATGGTTATATTCGGTGTTATAAGATGTTGTGTGACAAATGGAATTCCACGAGTTATTCTGGTGTCCGGACACTTACGATTTCGCCAGGGGCTTGGTCCTTGGAGCCCACCCCTCTTCGCCGTCGTCGACATTGGCGGTGTAGTCCGGAGGAAGGGTCCTTCCCTTCTTGGACCCTTCGGCCTCCCCAGTTGGGGCGGCCTTCCTTTTCTTCTCTCCCCCCGTCGGGGGAGAGGCCTCTTTTTCCTCCTCCTCATCTTCGTGGGAGGAGTCCGCCTCGGCTTCATCGGACGATGAGTCCGACAGCACCTGGCGCCGGGAAATCCTTCGAGTTCTCGTGGCCTTCTTCTTGGCCTTCTTTTCCGGCACCACGTGAGGTGCCGGAACCAGCAGCCCGTCCAATCAGGCGTCCGGCTGGAGTCTTCGGCAAGGGAGCAGACGGTCGATCTGTCTCAACGTCTTGACCGATCTGTCAAAGGTGAGGGAGTTTTAGATCCCACATAGAGTCAAACTATGAAAAAAGAGTCCCGTAAAGGGTGAAATAACTTACCTCGCTGGCTTGATGCTGCGAGCTGAATCCACGATCTTCGGTAGCGGAGCGGGAGCTTCGGCGCCCTTGAACAGCACCTTCCAGGCATCTTCGTATGTAGTGTCGGAGAGCCGGCTCAAGGTTCGGTGATGTGCCGGATCAAACTCCCACAAGTTGAAGGCCCATTGCTGGCATGGGAGAATCCGGTGGATGAGCATCACCTGGATTACGTTGACAAGCTAGAGATTCTTGTCCACCAGATTTCGGACGAAGGTTTGTAGTCCGGCCAGCTCTTCCAATTACCCCACGTCAGGCCCGTCTCTTTCCATGAGGTGAGCCGTGTAGGGAAGCCAGATCGGAATTCGGGGGCCGCCGCCCATTGAGAGTCGCGCGGCTTGGTGATGTAGAACCACCCCGATTGGCACCCCTTTATGGTCTCCACAAAGGAGCCCTCGAGCCATAGGACGTTGGCCATCCTGCCCACCATGGAACCTCCGCACTCCGCTTGGCAGCCGCCCACTACCTTCGGCTTGACATTGAAGGTCTTCAGCCATAAGCCGAAGTGGGGCTGGATGCAGAGGAAGGCCTCGCACACGACGATAAACGCCGAGATGTTGAGGATGAAATTCGTGGCCAGATCGTGGAAATCTAGGCTGTAGTAGAACATGAGCCCCCGGACGAATGGGTGAAGTGGAGACCCTAGTCCGTGGAGGAAGTGGGGGAGGAACACCACCCTCTCATGGGGCACAGGGGTGGGGATGGGCTGCCCTCGCTGGGGAGCCTATGCGCGATGTCGCCAGAGACAAGTATCCGCCTTCCGCAGCTTTTTGATGTGCCCCTCCGTGACGGAGGAGGCCATCCACTTGCCTCCCGCTCCGGACATAGTTGGAGAAGGTTGAGGTGGGATGTGCGGACTTGGGCGCTGGAGCTTGAGTGCGCGGAAATGGATATGCAAACGAGGAAGAAGGCGTGTGTGAAAAAGTGGATCCTTATCCCCTTATATGGACGGACAAAGCTATGCGTCCCCACCGGCCTGATAAAACTTGCTTATCTCCCAAGCGCCAGTAATCAATGGCGCGGTTGGGTTCTACGCCCGTATTGATGAGAATCCCGAAATAAGGGGACACGATCTCTGCTTTGACAAGGCGTGCCAAGGAAACCGCCTCGCTAAACGCTACCGAGGTTGGACAAGTAAAAGCGATTCGAATAAAGGCTTGGCCGTGGTGTGATGTCACGCCATGGAATACGTCGGCCAGATTGAACTTGTGTAAATATTATTCTCTCTACGGTGGTATGTGGAACTTATTTTGCAGAGCCGGACACTATCCTTGTGTTCAAAATCTTCTATGAAGTATTCGGAGGAGGAACCCGCCTTGCAATGCCGAAGACAATATGCGCGCTGGACTCATCGTCATTGAATCCTGGTTCGTGGGCTCTTGAGGAGTCCTGGATTAGGGGTGTCCGGATAGCGGACTATAGCCTTTGGCGGACTCTGGACTTTGAAGATACAAGATTGAAGACTTCGTCCCGTGTCCGGATGGGACATTCCTTGGCGTGGAAGGCAAGCTTAGCGATACGGATATGTAGATCTCCTACCATTGTAACCGACTCTGTGTAACCCTAACCCTATTCGGTGCCTATATAAACCGGAGGGTTTTAGTCCATAGGACGAACAACAATCATACCATATGCTAGCTTCTAGGGTTTAGCCTCTACGATCTCGTGGTAGATCTACTCTTGTACTACCTATATCATCAATATTAATCAAGCGGGAGTAGGGTTTTACCTCCATCGAGAGGGCCCGAACCTGGGTAAAAACATCGTGTCCCTTGTCTCCTGTTACCATCCGCCTAGACGCACAGTTTGGGACCCCCTACCCGAGATCCGCCGGTTTTGACACCGACAAGCGCCAAACAGGACAAAGCTAATCAGCTTGCTAAGCTTATTGCCAGCATGGTGGATACCCAGGATAACGTTTCTTGACCTCTTCTGAAGTTGTTTCAGTTATGCTCTTGTTTTGCTGCCGTGTTTATTTGCCTTTGGTGGCCAATTTTGATGGCCGATGTATGTAATATGCTGCTTTGTTCCCTATATTTGCACCGGTGGCGAACTTTGATGCCCAAAGTGGATGTAATATGTGTAATAGCGGTAATAGGCTAGCCTTAATTGCTTGCTTATTTATTTCCTTATTGTCTTGTTTAGTTGTTTGCTTGTAGTCACTGCAGTTCTTTTACGTGTTTTTCTAGTGGCCACAATAGCCTATTTTGGGTAACTAGGCCAAAATAATCATGCCAACACACTGCAATTTGTTGTAACCATGGGCCTCCGGAGGTCAGATGATCCATGGGCCTTCGTCCATTTGTAGGATCCATTGGCCTTCTATACGGGCGTAGGATCCATCGGCCTTCTATCGGGCCTTAGGGTCCATGGGCCTTCTACGGGCCGTAGGGTCCATGGGCCTTCTACGGGCCGTACGACCCATGGGCCTTCTAAGGGCCGTAGATCCATGGGCCTCATACGGGTCGTAGATCCAAAGGGCCTTCTACGGGGCATATCATCATTTCGCCAATCATGGGCCGTACAATTCGTGGACCATAACGGGCCGTTAATAGGCCGTATTTGATAACTCTATGAAAACAGACCAACGGGTTTTTTTGACATGAAAACGGCCCAACATATTAACGGTCCGCAAACGGGCCGACCGTAACGACGGGCTGAATTTGGCCCACAAGCAGAAAATGACAGTAATGGGCCGTATGTAACCAAATGCTGCAAATGAGCCCAAGAATCAATGGGCCCTGAGAAGGCCGAAAGATAACTTGGGCTGGAAACGGCCCAATAGAATAACGGGCCATTAATGGGTATAAAGTGATACACTGTTCATTACGGGCCAGTTTCACCACGGGCCGTTAATGGGCCAAGAGTTACAAAGGGCCTCATATGGGCCGAAAGAAGTCATGGGCCACACATGGGCGAGAAGTTAAAACGGGCTGGAATCATATTGGACGGCCCGGATGACGCTACTGGGCCTAATTCGGATAGGGCATAACGGGCCCTGGGTTAGCGGGCTGTAAATGGGCTATATGCGAACATGCCGTTAACATGCTTTCCGTGGGCCGGCCCGCCACCTTTTGACCAAGTCAAACGGGCCGGCCTTTTCACAGGAATGGGCCTCTGTTGGGTCGTGCCATGTGTCGCCGTATCATAGGCGCCTTCGGCCTAATGAGTGGATGACATCTATCCCAACGGTGAGCCGACAAGTGTTTCCTCCAGCCAATGATGATTTTACACGTGGAAAATCCCCATTGGTCGGGGCTGTTAACAGGTTATCGAATCCAAAACCCGACCCGATAGCTTAACGGCGTTCCGTTACGGTGGATGCCACGTGTCGGTCACCCTTGACGAAAGCACTTCTGTGACGCGATTTATCGTCATGGAAGTGGACACTTCCGTGATGATAATTTTGGTAATGTCATGGAACACTTCTACGACAGCACAGGTATGACTATCTTGATTTTCTCATAAATTTGTCATGGATGTACACGCCTGACAAAAAACGCGACCTACTGTGACAAACACGTATCATCACGGAAGTGTATTTTTTTTGTAGTGCAAGCACTGCAACGATATGACCGAGGTGTGTTTTTGTGGATGGGGGCACCGCACACGGCTAAGAGAAATTTTGGCGTGCCTTTGGGGTGCCCCCCTCCCACGTATATAAAGGGGGGAGGGAGGAGGAGGCCGGCCAGGGGAGGAGGCGCGCCTTGGGGGCAATCCTACTCCAAGTAGGATTCGGCCCCCCTTTCCTATTCCAACAAGGAGAAGGGGGAAGGTGAGGGAGGAGAGAAGGTAAGGGGGCCCGACCCCCCTAGTCCAATTCGGTTTGGGCTAGGGGGGCGTGCGCCCTTACTTGGCCTGCCTCCTCTCTTCCACCAATAGGCCCATGAGGCCCAATAACCCCGGGGGTTCCAGAACCCCTCAAAGATCTCCATAAAATACCCGATACACCTCGGAACTATTCCGGTGTCCAAATATAGTCTTCCAATATATCAGTCTTTATGTCTTGACCATTTTGAGACTCCTCGTTGTAAGTGCATCTAGTGCCCCTTGGTGATTTTGGTGTATTGAAGACTTATAGGTTAAGGGACTAATGTGTTTACGAGTGTACACAGGTCCATAAGTCTATGAGGAGTTTGATATTTACAAAGAAAGTCGACCCCTAAAAATGAAGTTCTTCGTCTGAAGACTTTGGATTTCTGAAGACTTTCTGAAGACTTTGAAAGTGAAGAAATTGGTGTAACCCTGAAGACTTGGTATTCATACAAGGAACATGAAGCGTGAAGGCGTTTGTTTTCGTAGTTTCATTTTCTCTTTCTTGAGTATAGGAAACACCGTACTGTTAAAGGGGGTCAAGGAAATACTAAGGAAAAATTTCCAAGTGATGCTCAACTCAAAATCCTACACCTACCAATCCCTTCGAGTGAAGCCATTGGAAATCTCATACTATTCAGTCATATTCTTCAGTGACAGAGACGAAGTTCTTCTGGTCTCTGAGGAATTTGTTCTGACTGAGGAGTTAGGTATTCGCCAGTGCGGATTGCCTACACAGTGAGGTACATGATAGCCCTGAGGAATTTGAGCCTCAAATATCCGACCGTTGCTGTGCTACGCGCCAGCTGTCCCAAAATATCTACCCACCTAATGGTCATATTATTGAAGGGCATTTATGTCTTATCATGTCGGGCTGCTCCCTAGGCTATAAATAGCCTCCCCTACAACCACTAGCTGGTTGGCTGCTCTGAGAGAAACTGACACTTGTCATTTGAGAGCATCCCATCCTCCGAGGACTTTGAGCGAAAGTCATCGAGTGAGGAAACCCAAACACCTACAAACCCAAAGTGATTGAGCATCACTGAAGAGATTGATCCTGCGTGGATCCAACGCTTGTTACCTTTGAAGATTGTGCATCTTACATACGGTTAGGCGTCATGGTCTAGAGCATCCAAGAGGAATTGTGGATCACCGAGTGACCGAGTCTGTGAAGGTTTGGAAGTCACCTGAAGAGTTACCATGAGTGATTGGGCGAGGTCTGTGTGACCTTAGCTCAAGGAGAATACAGTGAGGATTGTGTGTTTGGGACTGGGTGTCCTCAGGTTTAAATACCTAGCTGCTCCAACCAGACGTACAACTGAGGCAGTAGTTGGAACTGGTCTACCAAATCATTGTCTTCACCAAGCTTACTGGTTCTATTTCCTCAACTCTTTCATCTCCTCATATCTGTGTTTGAAGACTTTGACTGAAGACTTTCTCAATTTCCTCAGTTCAATTTCTTCAGTCTGTGTGTCTTCATCCTGTGTTATCCTGTGTTTACGCTTTTTGTACCATGTGATTGTCTTCATTTCATCATGATGACCATGCTTGTGTTCTATTATGTTTACTTTTGAGTACTTATTCCGCTGCAAGTAGTTCTTCGCTAAGGGATTTCCTCACCCGCAAATTCCTCAGTGAAGAATTCATAAAATCGCCTATTCACCCCCTCTAGTCGATATAACGCACTTTCAATTGGTATCAGAGCGAGGTACTCCCTTGTTCTGTGTGATTTTGGTTTAACCGCGTGGAGTTTTAGTTATGTCGACCGCAGGTATGATCAAGGTCTCTGCTGGGTGTCCTACCTTCGATGGGACAGACTACCCTTACTGGAAGAATAAGATGCGGATGCATCTTGAGGCAATTGATAACGATCTCTGGTATGTTGTGGAAAATGGTGTTCCCTCAGTCACACCTTCTCTGAACGCTACTGATGTGAAGAGATTCGAGCAACTCGATTCTCAAGCGAAGAACATCATATGTGGTCATCTGAGCAATGGGCAGTATGGAAGAGTGAGTGCTTTGGAAACTGCTAAGCTTATTTGGGACAGGCTGTCCAAAGTAAATGAAGGAGTCTCAACACAGTGTGACTCTCGAGTTGACGTTCTTCGCAATCTCTTCAACTGCTTCAAAAGACTCGACAATGAGAATGTTCAGCAAACCTTCGATCACCTCACTGACATCTCAAATGAGCTTCAAGCACTTGGTGCCACTGACATCACCGACCATGAGGTGGTGAAGAAATTGCTGAGATCGCTTGATTCCTTATTTGATACTCTGGCACTAATGATACAAGAACGTGATGATTACAAGTCACTTGATCCCGCTGATATCCTCGAGAGGCTAAACACTCATGAGTTCCAGCTTGCTGAGAAGAGAGATCTCTATGGTTCGAGCTATGGCAGACCACGTGCCACGAAGGCCAAGGCTGTCTCTGAATCAAGGTGAAGATTACATTAGTAGCCTTGGTGATCCTGAAGAACTGAGCCAGGAGCTAGCACTGCTCGTGAAGAAATTTCAGAGGTTCTCAAGACGTGGTCGCTTTGGAAAGTCCTCAAGGAGCAATGATTCCTCATCCAGTGACTGCAAGAAGAGGCTATGCCACAAGTGCAAGAAACCTGGTTGCTACATTCATGATTGTCCTTAGTGGGAAAAGGGATCAAAGAAGAAGAAATACAAGGACTACAGTTCTGATGATGCGAAGAAGAAGACGAAATCTTCAAAGTCTTCATCATCAAAATCCTCGAAGTCTTCGTCACACAAGAAAAGCAGCTCCAAGAAGGCTCGGGCATTCATTGGCAAGGAAATGGACTCTGAGGCTGGATCTGAGGAACATGAGGAAGAGGAGGCATCTGAGGAGTCTGAGTCTAGTGTGGCGAAGTCTATCTCTCGCCATCTGCGTTAAATCGACAAGTCTATCTTCAACTCTGAAGAAAATGGCTCCACCAACAAGGCTGATGAAGGCAATGATGACTACGCTCCCACCTATTGCTTCATGGCAAAGGGTGCCAAGGTACTCAAATATACCTCCTCTGAATCAAGTGAGAATGAATCTGATGAAAACCTCAAGCCCAGCTACTCTAAACTTGCTAAGATTGCTGTGAAACAACAAAAGGCTTTTGAAAAGGTTCAAAACATGCTAGACAAAAGTGATGATATGTTGGGTGAAGAAATGGATCGCACTAAAACCTTGACTGAAAATCTTCAAAGACTTCAGACTAGGTTTGACAACCTTCAAGGCCATCATAACACTCTCTTATCTGATCATGAGAAGATTTCTTATGAATTTCTTCAAAGAAAGCAAGATCTTGAAAAGCTAAGAGTGAGTTATGAAGATCTTCACAAGGAGCGCGATTCATTACTTGCTCAACAAATCAGCGCTACTCGGGAAGAATTTGATCCTCCATGTTTGAAGTGCATTGAACGTGAATTTGCTAATTCTTCACGTGAATGTTCAAATGCTTCTAATGCTACAAATTCTTCAACTATCTCTGCTATCACTAATTCCTCATCTGAGGACATTGCTAGTATCACTGATGATGCAGGGCCAAAGGAATTGTACATGACAGGCATGTACAAAAGCCTTAAAGGGCATCAGACTATTTGTGATGTGCTTAAAAAGCAGATCCTCAACAGGAACCCTAGGAAAGAGGGTATTGCCTTTGAGAGGAAACTCAATGTTGATGTTACTTATTGGAAGCCTGAGCAGTAACCCAAAACCTCATGGGTTGCTGCAAAGGAACCTCCAGTAGATCCATCTAATCTATCTGGCTTTACATGTGAATCTCCTCATTCATCTGATGAGTCATTTGACTCCAACTATAAACTGTTCAAAAATCAGAATGGTGAAGTATTTGCTAGTATGTTGGCACTAACTGCAGGAATGGTTCCCCTATGAAGAAAATCTGGGTTCCCAAAAGATGCCTTGAAAGTCTTCAGGTGAATGTCATCATGACACCACCTGTGAAGAATAGGAACCCCAGATCAAACTCTTCATATGGACCAAATTCTTCATATGGATCCAAGTCCTCATACGGACCAAATTCCTCACGTGGATCATATTCCTCAAAAGGATCAAAGTCCTCATATGATTATCATCGTGCTAACACCTCTGTTTCGCAGGGAAGAGCTAAGGGCTATGAATATGAGCATTACTCTTCTAACCATTATGTTCATAAGTCCTCGAAGAATTTCTCTGCTTATTCATATGCTTACCCTATCTCCTCTTATATGAAACGAAATGGACTGGCTTCTATGCCACCTTTCTCGTATGGAGCTTGCAGAGTGATGAACTCTTTGCCACCCCTTCATATGTGGATGGTGAAGAAAAAGAACTAATCTCTTATGCAGGGTCAGGTCTCCAGATGTGCTTAAACGTCTGAAGAATTTGCTGGAGACCTGAAAATGCCTGAAAGGACGCGGGGTAATCATGAAGAAATGAACTTTCATTTCTCACGTCCTCATACTACTTTATCTGTTCTATTGCTTGATGAAATTGATCTGATGAATTGATGTCATATTCTTCACTGAGTATATGAGTTCGTAAGTTGCACTAATTCATCTGCAGGATGATCAACCCAAAGCCACTGAGTGGGTCCTCGATAGTGGATGTACAAACCACATGACTGGTGACAAGAATCTATTGATGGATGCTCCATTATATCCATCGCATCTGAAGCATATCATCTTCGCTGACAAAGGCAAAAGTCAAGTATTGGGCCTAGGTAAGGTTGCGATCTCAGAGGATCGGCACATGGACAAAGTCATGCTCGTCGAGTCCTTATGATACAACCTCATGTCTGTCTCAATGCTTTGTGATCTTGATATGGCTGTTGTCGTTGGCAAGTATCATTGTGTTGTGATCATGGAAGCTGACAATTCCAAAGTCTTCGAAGGCTTTAGGAGAGGAGACTTGTATATTGTTGATTTCTCTACAGGACCACAACCAGTCGTGTGCCTACTTGCAAAAGCTTGTAGAAGGCTGGCTATGGCATCGACGACTTGGTCATGCAGGCATGAGGAATTTGCACACGCTTGCGAAGAAGAAGCATGTCATTGGCATTGAGAATGTCAAATTCCTCAAGGATCACTTATGCGGAGCCTGTGAAGCTGGAAAGATGACCAAGGCCAAGCATCCAGCGAAGACTATCATGACCACTACTCGACCATTTGAATTGCTTCACATGGATCTTTTTGGTCCTAATCATTATTCTGCTATTTCAAATGATGCATCTCAATATGGCTTTGTTATTGTTGATGATTACTCTCGTTACACATGGGTACACATTGTTACTTACAAACATAAAGTGTAGGAAGTCTTCAAACAATTTTCTCCAAGGGCTTCAACCAACTTTTGTGTGAAGATCAAGCACATCAGAAGTGACAATGGAACTGAGTTCATGAACTCTGGTCTTGATGACTATCTTGATGAACTTGGTATTACTCATGAGTTATCTGCTCCTTATACTCCTCAGCAGAATGGCGTCGTGGAGCGCAAGAACAAGACTCTTGCTGAGATGGCTCGCACTATGCTTGATGAATACAAGACACCTCGTCGTTTCTGGATTGAGGCAATTGGTACTGCATGCCACATCATCAACAGAGTATATCTTCACAAATTCTTCAAGAAGACTGCATATGAACTCCTCACTGACAAGAAACCCAATGTGAGTTATTTCAAAGTCTTTAGTGCTAAATGTTGGATTAGAGATCTTCATCACAATTCTAAATTTGCACTGAAAGCACATGAGGGTTTTATGCTTGGTTACGGAAAGGACTCACACACCTACAGAGTCTTCAACAACATTCTTCACAAAATTGTTGAAACTGTAGATGTGCGGTTCGATGAAACTAATGGCTCGCAAATAGAGCACCTACCTTCTGTGATAGATGAACCAGCACCTGAGGAATCTATCAAGCTCAAGGCTACTAAGGATGTCATTCCTACCGAAGAATCTGCTGAAGAATTCATTCCAGAACATGAAGAACGTCGAGCTGATGCACCTGAAGAAAATGGTGCTGAGGAAAATGGTCCTGAAGAAAATGCTGATCAAATTCCTCGACAACAACCCGCTCATCCTCGCGTTGCAAACGAAGTGCAAATTGAGAAGATCATCGATGACATTGAAGCACCAGGTCCTCTCACACGCTCAAAAGCTTCCCATTTGTCTAACTTTTGTGGACACTTTGCTTTTGTCTCTATCATAGAGCCCACTAAGGTAGATGAAGCATTTCTGGAGCCTGAGTGGATTCAAGCTATGCAAGAAGAATTACATCAATTCGAGCTCAACAATGTCTGGGAACTGGTCAAACGTCCAGATCCTCATAAGCACAATATCATTGGCACAAAGTGGATCTACCGCAACAAGCAAGGTGAAAATGGCCTTGTGGTGAGGAATAAGGCACGACTTGTAGCTCAAGGCTACACACAGGTTGAAGGAATTGATTTCGATGAAACTTTTGCACTGTTGCTAGACTTGAAGCTATTCATATTACTTGCTTATGCTAACCATCATGATATCACCTTATATCAAATGGATGTGAAAAGTGCATTCCTCAATGGTAAGCTTGAGGAAGAAGTATATGTTGCTCAACCCCAGGTTTTGAAGATCCAAAGCATCCTGACAAAGTCTTCAGACTCAATAAGGCCCTCTATGGCCTCAAGCAGGCCCCTCGGGCATGGTATGATACTTTGAAGGAATTCCTCGTGAAGAAAGGCTTCAAACCCGGTTCACTTGACCCTACTGTTTTCACTAAATCTTATGATGGTGATTTGTTTGTGTGCCAAATATATGTTGATGATATTATCTTTGGATGTACTGACCAACGTTACAGTGATGAATTTTCCTATATGATGAGTGAAGAATATCAAATGTCTATGATGGGAGAATTGAAATTCTTCTTAGGTCTTCAAATTCGTCAACAATGCAATGGCATATTCATATCTCAGGAGAAATACCTCAAGGATGTACTGAGGAAATTCGGCATGCAAGATTGCAAATGGGTCAAAATTCCAATGCCCACAAATGGCCATCTATGCACTGATGAAAATGGTATTGACTTTGATCAAAAGGTACACCGCTCCATGATTGGTTCTTTATAGTACCTATGTGCATCTAGGCCATATATTATGCTTAGTGTTTGCATGTGTGCTCGATTTCAAGTTACACCGAAGGAATCACACCATAAGGCTGTGAAGCATATTCTTCGATATCTAGCTCACACACCAACACTTGGATTATGGTATCCCAAGGGCTTGGCTTTTGATCTCATTGGATATTCCGACTCAGACTATGCTGGTGATCGTGTGGACCGCAAGTCAACATCTGGCACATGTCATTTCCTCGGAAGATCTTTGGTCTGTTGGTCCTCGAAGAAACAGAACTGCGTATCACTGTCTACTGCTGAAGCTGAGTACATTGCTGCTGGTTCTTGATGTGCTCAATTGCTGTGGATGAAGCAAACACTCAAGGACTATGACGTCAACGTGAAGAATGTGCCTCTCTACTATGACAATGAGAGTGCCATCAAGATTGCTCATAACCCAGTTTAGCACTCGAAGACCAAGCACATTCAGATTCGTCATCATTTTCTTCGTGATCATGTGTTGAAGGGCGACATTTCTATTGAGCATGTGAAGACTGAAGAACAGCTAGCCGATATCTTCACAAAGCCCTTGGATGAGAAGATATTTAGCAAGTTGGGGTGTGAGCTAAATATCCTAGAATCTTATAATGTTCTTTGAAGAGGACACTCATCCTAACACTTATGCAAAATTGATGACTTAGATGTGCAACACATGAAGAAAAGTTTTTCTTCAATCAATGAAGACTAACAATCTAAGTGTGAAGAAATTAACGAAGAATTTGATTCTCAGAGCCCTCGACAATTATGCAGCGGTGTGTCTGAAATCATCATTCTTATCTGATGGGTCACGCCACCACCAAAAGTTGAAAATCTTCAATTTGAGTTTTTCCTCAGTTTTTTGAAATTCCTCAGTTGTTCATGTTCTTCAACTATGCATTATCTTCTCCTTTTCCGTCATTTTTCTTCATTGGCTATATATATATATATATATATATATATATATATATATATATATATATATATATATATATATATATATGTATACGGAAAATCCATCCTACCACCCGGTGGTAGTTACCCCACATGTCTCACATACTATCATATGGTACTATATATAGTATTTTATTATTTTAAATATGTTCATATACTATATATAAGCTATTTCAAAGCAAGTTACATGAAAAAATTGCATATGAGGCCATACTTTTTGTTATATTTGTGTACGTACATATTTGTACGTAAAAAATAGCATACTCAGAAAATGGTACATACTGCCTAAAAATTAGTATATATACTACCTAATCATTGTTATATAGTACATACTACACATACATACTCTTGGTTTCGACAGATACTACATACAACATACAAAACGCAAGTGGTGGTAACTACCACTGCTTGTAGGAAACATTTGTCATATATGAGTTTAAGTCCTCTATAGCATTCACTTATAGCTATTTCTTCAAGTTGCTTTTTCTACTAAGTGAATGTGTCGGACCCTTCCTCCTCTATGCTAAACTCACCCAATCTATTCACAAATTCTTCATGTGCATTCTATTTGAAACTCGTTCAAAATCTTCACTGTGTCCTTGTCAGTTGAAGAATTTGCGAACGGAACTTTTAACTTATTTTATCTAAATTTTCGGCTTTGTCGCTCAAACCGTTCCGCATAATGTAAACACTTATCTATTCACTCACGATCTCCACTTCTCAGTACGTGGGTGACACATGTCAAGCGAATGAGAAAGGTCATAGGCACGTTCCTCCAATTTCTTCGGGCAAACAGTTTTTCACCGTGGCTATAAATACCCCTCCCCTTCCTCACTTCACTTTTACTCTGCTTGACCTCTCTCCCGTTCGAGCTTCTCAAACCCTAGCGCCGCCGCTACTTCATCATCGCTGGTGAGGAAGAGCTTCACTGCCTCGACCTCGTCGCCATCGTACTCGCGCCGGCTGCGGATTTCTTCACTCTGCCGCCGCCATAGGTGTCTTCCTCAGCCAAGTTAGGGCGTGGAAGATCTGAAATGACGAACTTCACATATACACCTCTCAGTTCGTCGTGTTCTTCGTCCAGGGTAATTAAAAGTTACTTTTACTACCTTCTTTGATTCGACTAATTTCTACAAAATCATCAAAGGTGTTTATTCTTCAAATTCTTCACACACTAAACACCTCACATGTCATCTGTTCTTGATTCATTTCTCTAAGCTACGTTTTTCTTCAAGATTCCTCAGTTGTGTGGATTCTCAATCTATACAACTCTGGAACCTAAGACAAAGAACGCTTAGTGAAATTCTTCAAGACTCGTCTAGTCAAATTCCTCAAACTTGTTCATTTTACAAAACCTTCTGAGAACGCATATGACCTCTCCAAATTCCTCGCACCAATACTTTGTTCACAGGTACTCATGTCAGCTGCTGAATCACTAGGTTCTCATCAACTTAACTCATTTGCAGCGTTCCTCGAAGAAAAGTTGCATACATCTTCAGGGAATTCGATTGTCGAAATTCCTCACTTGAAGAAAATGGTTGATGGAAACAAGCCACAGAAGGGAGGGAAGAGGCCTGAGGTCAACACTGCCTTTGAAATCCCCGATGACATATACAAGGATTACTGCACTCCTGATGAGGCCAAGTTTGTCAAGGAGGACAAAAATCAGCACAAGGTGCGCATCCAAAGGATAGAGAGGAGATGGGCACGGGAATGGAGGGAGTACAGGTATGTTACTCCCAAGTATATGAAGAAATTCGCTCTAAATCCTCCATGCCCAATACCTCCATTGGCACCTGGCCAAGAAGCAGATCCCACCAGCCTCAAGCACGGTGAGGATTATCCTAATGAATGGGCCAAGCGCCAGGCCTAATTGGCCAGACAAGCAAGAGAAGCAGTGAGGAAATTCAACGAAGACTCTGCTGCTGCTGCCACTGCTGAGGCCTCTGCTAGCAAGCCGAAGAAGGCCATGGCAAAGAAGCCTGCTCATAAGCCAAGTGCTTCACCCACAATGTCCTCACGGCCCAGTTCCTCAGCAATGCCCTCACGGCCAAAATCTTCAAAGACCTCACGGCCAACTCCTCACGCTGCTCCCGCTCCAAAGTCCTTAGCTCCTCCGCCAAAGTCCTCAGCTGCTCCAACCAAATCGTCTGCACCTGTGCACCTTGCCACGTGCCAACGGACAACAGGCATCTCTATTGCCTCAGGAGCTTCTGCTAGTTCCTCAGCTGCACCAAATTCTTCAACGTGACCCTCTCTGCTGAAGACAAAGGCAACTGCTGGACGTGGCTCTCACCCAAGTCCTCACAAGAAGCAGGTTGCCTTCCAAGTGCCGTCTGATGAAGACAAAGCTGATGATGAAGAACTTGCAGAAATCATCAGAGATAGGCAGGTCAAGGCCGCTAGAGCCAAAGGCAGCAATGTGCCTCTCCTTCTGGTACCGAAGCCGATCCTAGACTTCATTGATCTATGGCACAAGGATCCCAACACGCCTTTGCCGGAGATGAACCTCACTCCTGTTCAAAGTCATGTTTTGTCTGCCTTCATTGAAGAAGAGAAATGGAAATTTGAACAAGGAATAAGAGTGAAGAAAGCGCAGTACAAGAAACAGCGTTTTCTGAAGCAAAATGTTCTGAAGCTTTCCCCTGAAGAACTCGTTCCTTGCAAGCTGAGATCAAGCAACTGAGTGATGAATTTGATCGTTACTACGCTGACTGGCTTGGAGCCAAAGTCAGGTTTGTGAACTTGACTGAGAAGTTCACATCCAAAGTTGCAGCTCCAACGCAACAAGAAAATCCTCAGGCTGAAGCATCTGCTTAGCCGACTGAAGAAAATGCCAGCACCACTGATGACAATCAGGCTGCTGAAGAAACCCAAAGCACCAGGGTTGGTGACTGCATTCCAGCCGCTGAAGAAATTGCCAGGGCATCCACTAGTGGTGCACCTAAAGAAAATGAAGAAGTCAGGGCAACTGCATCAGTTGTGCCTGAAGAAATTCAACCAAATTCCTCTGCTCCTCATGCGCCTACACCAACTCCGATCCTTCCATCTGCATCAGATGTGAAGAAGACCAAGGCTGCAGAGCATGCATCGGTGAAGAAAAGGAAGGCATCAACTTCATCAGATTCTTCAGCCCCGAAGAAGACGAAGCCATTGACTAGCTCATTTGACAACCCAATTGATGTTGCTCCTATCTCAACCATGCCATAAAAGGACCTTGTTCCTTTTGATGAAGATTATGTGATTCTAAGTGAATCCGATGAACAGAATCCTTCTGTTGCTTCGTCAGAGCAGTTGGATGAAGAAATTGAAGCGGATGCAATCCCTTCAACTCCAATCGTCTCCTCGTCCATGCCTCAGTTCACTGCTGAAGAGGCCGGCGTTGAAGAATTAGAAGAAGAAGAAGATGTGGACATTGGAAGCACTACTCCAGTGATGAATGATGACTTTTGGGAAAGTCAGCACCCCAACTCTCCTCTGTTCACACCACTCCAACAAATTCCTCAGTCCCCTGTTGCTACTGAAGTACAAATGGGATCTGATGAACCTCGTAAGACTCCATCTGTCCATGAATAAATTCCAGCCACTAGTGCTGATGAAAATGTAAATGAAGAATTGAAGACCCAGGCTGTCACTGAAGAAGAAGCTGAAATTCCTCATCCTGTGGAACCTGAGATTGCGATTCCTGAGGTGATAATGCAATTGACTGACACTGCTCAGCCCAAGCCAAAGGATCCATTCTCAAAGAAGCAGAAATTCAAGGCTGATGACTTCTTCGGCGAGCACGTGTTCTTCACTGACTATAATTCCTATGATTCTGCTTGTCTTAGAAGGAAGCGCTTCTGGACCGCCAGCCAGGCCAACTTCTATTCTTCATTGCTCTTCAACAAGGACAAAGTCTTCGACCATGAGCATATTCCTCATGTGGACATGGAATCATTGCCATGCTTCTCACCTGTCCTCATTGTGCTTCATGACGCAGGCATCCTCAACTTTTGCACAGACATAGTTGATTGGAATGAAGAGCTCATTCTTCAATTCTACGCAACACTGCACATCACAGGAGATGATGATGATGTGAACTCCTGGGTTTTGGACTGGATGGCCGAAAACACTCACTATAAGGCATCGGCCTCTGAATTACTTCACACCCTGCCCATCAGTCCTCCACCTGAAGGAGCTTGTTGCTTGTACCAAGAGCCTGAACTGACTGCTGGTACGTCTCCAACATATCTATAATTTTTGATTGCTCCATGCTATATTATCTACTGTTTTGGACCATACTGGGCTTTATTTTCCACTTTTATATTATTTTGGGACTAACCTATTAACCGGAGGCCCAGCCCAGAATTGTTGTTTTTTGTCTATTTCAGTGTTTCGAAGAAACGGAATATCAAACGGAGTCCAAACGGAATGAAACCTTCGGGAACATGATTTTCTCATCAGATATGATCCAGGAGACTTGGACCCTCCGTCAAGAAAGCCACGAGGCGGTCACGAGGGTGGAGGGCGCCCCCTAGGGCACGACCCCTGCCTCGTGGGCCCCTCGAAGCTCCACCGACGTACTCCTTCCTCCTATATATACCTACGTACCCCCAAACGATCAGATACGGAGCCAAAAACGAAATTCCACCGCCGCAACCTTTTGTACCCACGAGATCCCATCTTGGGGCCTGTTCCGGAGCTTCGCCGGAAGGGGAATCCACCATGGAGGGCTTCTACATCATCACCATAGCCCCTCTGATGAAGTGTGAGTAGTTTACCTCAGACCTTCGGGTACATAGTTAGTAGCTAGATGGCTTCTTCTCTCTTTTTGGATCTCAATACAATGTTCTCCCTGTCTCTCGTGGAGATCTATTCGATGTAATCTTCTTTTTGCGGCGTGTTTGTTGAGAGCGATGAATTGTGGGTTTATGATCAAGATTATCTATGAACAATATTTGAATCTTCTCTGAATTCTTTTATGTATGATTGGTTATCTTTGCAAGTCTCTTCGAATTATCAGTTTGGTTTGGCCTACTAGATTGGTTTTTCTTGCAATGGGATAAGTGTTTAGCTTTGGGTTCAATCTTGCGGTGTCCTTTCCCAGTGACAGTAGGGGCAGCAAGGCACGTATTGTATTGTTGCCATCGAGGATAACATGATGGGGTATTTATCATATTGCATGAATTTATTCCTCTACATCATGTCATATTGCTTAAGGCGTTACTCTGCTTTCTTGAACTTAATACTCTAGATGCATGTTGGATAGCGGTCGATGAGTGGAGTAATAGTAGTAGATGCAGGCAGGAGACGGTCTACTTGTCTTGGATGTGATGCCTATATACATGATCATACCTAGATATTCTCATAACCATGCTCAATTCTATCAATTGCTCAACAGTAATTTGTTCACCCACCGTAGAAATACTTATGTTCTTGAGAGAAGCCACTAGTGAAATCTATGGCCACTGGGTCTATTCTCATCATATCAATCTCCAATCACTTTATTATTGCTTTGCTTTTTTACTTTGCTTTTATTTTACCTTGCATCTTTATATCAAAAATACCAAAAATATTATCTATCTTCTCTGTCAGATCTCACTCTCGTAAGTGGCCGTGAAGGGATTGACAACCCCTAATCGCGTTGGTTGCGTTGAGCTACTTGTTTTGTGTAGGTACGAGGGACTCGCGCGTGGCCTCCTACTGGATTGATACCTTGGTTCTCAAAAACTGAGGGAAATACTTACGCTACTTTGCTGCATCATCCTCTCCTCTTCGGGGAAATCCAACGCAGTGCTCAAGAGGTAGCAAGAAGAATTTCTGGCGTCGTTGCCGGGGAGTCTACGCAAAAGTCAACATACCAAGTACCCATCACAATTCCTTATCTCTTGCATTACATTATTTGCCATTTGCCTCTCATTTTCCTCTCCCACACTTCACTCTTGCCGTTTTATTCGCCCTCTCTTTTTTGTTTGCCTTTTTCTCGCTTGCTTTTTGTTTGCTTGTGTGTTGGATTGTTTGCTTGTCATTATGGCTCTACCTAGATTTGGTGATCTCCACCTTAAAAGGTTGGAAGAGATCGAAAGCAACGTTAGGAGTTTTATGGTTTTGCAATTTGAGCATAATAGTTTCTTCAGAAACGAGCTTAAGGAACAAATGAGTTTTATGAGTTATATGAATAAAGAACTCGATGATATGTCTAAAGAATTTGATGGTATAAGATCCCAAATTGCTCGTCTTGAGAAGTTGACTGCTGAAATTTCGGATATGCAGGCTACCTTAGTCAATAAGATGGCCGCTAAGCTGAATCCCTATGAAAATCAAGATGAAGATCTAAAAGTTATTGATGTGTCCCCTATTAAATCTTTGTTTTGCAATATGAATCTTGATGAAACTGAATATGATCCACCCTTACCTAGACGGCGTTCCAAAAATTCGGAGTATTTAGATCTTGATGATGAAATTGATAAAAGTGGGGTTGAAAAGAATAAAACCCTAGATGTTGCTAAACCCACTATATTGGATTTCAAGGAATTTAATTATGAAAGTTGCTCTTTAATTGATTGTATTTCGTTGTTGCAATCCGAGCTAAATTCTCCTCATGCTTATAGTCAAAACAAAGCGTTTACCAAACATATCGTTGATGCCTTGATGCAATCTTATGAAGAAAAACTTGAGTTGGAAGTTCCTATCCCAAGAAAACTTTATGATGAGTGGGAACCAACTATTAAAATTAAGATCAAGGACCATGAATTTTATGCTTTATGTGATTTGGGTGCTAGTGTCTCCACTATTCCCAAAACTTTGTGCGATTTGCTACATTTCCGTGATTTTGATGATTGCTCTCTAAACTTGTATCTTGCGGATTCCACTATTAAGAAACCTATGGGAAGAATTAATGATGTTCTTATTTTTGCAAATAGGAATTATGTGCCCGTAGATTTTATCGTTCTTGATATAGATTGCAATCCTTCTTGCCCTATTATTCTTTGTAGACCTTTCCTTAGAACGATTGGTGCAATTATTGATATGAAGGAAGGGAATATTAAATTCCAATTTCCATTAAAGAAGGGCATGGAACACTTCCCTAGAAAGAAAATAAAATTACCATATGAATCTATCATGAGAGCCACATATGGATTGACTACTAAAGATGGCAATACCTAGATCTATCCTTGCTTTTATGCCTAGCTAGGGGCGTTAAACGATAGCGCTTGTTGGGAGGCAACCCAATTTTATTTTTAGTTTTTTTGTTTTTGTTTATGTTTAGGAATAAATAATCCATCTACCTTCTGCTTAGATGTGGTTTTATCTTTTAATTATTGTTTGTGCCAAGTTAAACCTATAGGATCTTCTTGGATGATAGTTATTTGATCTTGCTGTAATTTACAGAAACTTTCTGTTCACGAAAACAATTGTTAAAAATCACCAGAACGTGATAAAATACTGATTCCAATTGCTTATGATCAATAAATAAATTTCCTAGGTCATCCTATTTTTTCTGATTTTTTGGAGTTCCAGAAGTTTGTGTTAGTCACAGATTACTACAGACTATTCTGTTTTTGACAAATTCTGTTTTTCGTGTGTTGTTTGCTTATTTTGATGAATCTATGGCTAGTAAAATAGTTTATAAACCATAGAGAAGTTGGAATATAGTAGGTTTAACACCAATATAAATAAATAATGAGTTCATTACAGTACCTTGAAGTGGTCTTTTTTTTTCTCCCGCTAACGGAGCTCACGAGATTTTTGTTGAGTTTTGTGTTATGAAGTTTTCAAGTTTTGGGTGAAATCTTTTGATGGATTATGGAACAAGGAGTGTCAAGAGCCTAAGCTTGGGGATGCCCATGGCACCCCCAAGATAATCCAAGGACACCAAAATGTCAAAGCTTGGGGATGCCCCGGAAGGCATCCCCTCTTTCGTCTACTTCCATCGGTAATTTTACTTGGAGGTATATTTTTATTCACGACATGATATGTGTTTTGCTTGGAGCATCTTATATGATTTGAGTATTTGATTTTTAGTTTACCACAATCATCCTTGCTGTACACACCTTTTGAGAGAGCCATACATGAATTGCAATTTGTTAGAATACTCTATATGCTTCACTTATATCTTTTGAGCTTTATAGTTTTGCTCTATGTGCTTCACTTATATCTTTTGAGCTTTATAGTTTTGCTCTATGTGCTTCACTTAGATCTTTTAGAGCACGGTGGTGGATTTTTTTTATAGAAACTATTGATCTCTCATGCTTCACTTAGATTATTTTGAGAGTCTTAAATAGCATGGTAATTTGCTTAATAATAATATGCTTGGTATTCAAGATTTGTAAAACTTTCTTTTGAGTGCGTTGAATACTAAGAAAACTTTGATGCTTGATAATTGTTTTGAGGCATGAAGATGGTGATATTAAAGTCATGCTAGTTTAGTAGTTATGAATTTGAGAAATACTTGTGTTAAAGTTTGTGATTCCCGTAGCATGCACGTATGGTGAACCGTTATGTGATGAAGTCGGAGCATGATTTATTTATTGATTGTCTTCCTTATGAGTGGCGGTCGGGGAATGACGATGGTATTTTCCTACCAATCTATCCCCTAGGAGCATGCGCGTAATAATTTGCTTTGATAACTTCTAGATTTTTGCAATAAGTATATGAGTTCTTTATGACTAATGTTGAGTCCATGGATTATACACACTTTTCCCATCCTTCCACCATTGCTAGCCTCTCTAATACCGCGCACTTTTCGCCGGTATCATATACCCACCATATACCTTCCTCAAAACAGCCACCATACCTACCTATCATGGCATTTCCGTAGCCATTCCGAGATATATTGCCATGTAACTTTCCACCGTTCCGTCTATTATGACACGCTCTATCATTGTCATATTGATAGCATGATCATGTAGTTGACATCGTATTTGTGGCAAAGCCACCATTCATAATTCTTTCATACATGTCACTCTTGATTCATTGCATATCCCGGTACACCGCCAGAGGCATTCATATAGAGTCATATTTTGTTCTAAGTATCGAGTTGTAATTGTTGAGTTGTAAGAAAAATAAAAGTATGATGATCATCATTTTTAGAGCATTGTCCCAAGTGAGGAAAGGATGATGGAGACTATGATTCCCCCACAACCCGTGATGAGACTCCGGACGAAAAATAAAAAAAAGGAAAAAAAAGAAAAAAAAAGAGGCCATAAAAAAAAGAGAAAAGGCCCAAATAAAAAAAATGAGAGAAAAAGAGAGAATGGACAATGTTACTATCCTTTTACCACACTTGTGCTTCAAAGTAGCACCATGATCTTCATGATAGAGAGTCTCTCATTTTGTCACTTTCATATACTAGTGGGAATTTTTCATTATAGAACTTGGCTTGTATATTCCAATGATGGGCTTCCTCAAATTGCCCTAGGTCTTCATGAGCAAGCGATTTGGATGCACACCCACTTAGTTTCTTTTGTTAAGCTTTCATATACTTATAGCTCTAGTGCATCCGTTCCATGGCAATCCCTACTCACTCACATTGATATCTATTGATGGGCATCTCCATAGCCGTTGATACGCCTAGTTGATGTGAGACTATCTTCCCCTCTTTTTGTCTTCTCCACAACCACCATTCTATTCCACATATAGTGCTATATCCATGGCTCACGCTCATGTATTACATGAAGATCGAAAAAGTTTTGAAAATGTCAAAAGTATGAAACAATTGCTTGGCTTGTCATCGGGGTTGTGCATGATTTAAATACTTTGTGTGGTGAAGATAGAGCATAACCAGACTATATGATTTTGTAGGGATAACTTTCTTTGGCCATGTTATTTTGAGAAGACATAATTGCTTTGTTAGTATGCTTGAAGTATTATTATTTTTATGTCAATATGAACTTTTGTCTTGAATCATTCGGAGCTGAATATTGATACCACAATTAAGAAGATTTACATTGAAATTATGCCAAGTAGCACTCCGCATCAAAAATTCTCTTTTTATCATTTACCTACTCGAGGACGAGCAGGAATTCAGCTTGGGGATGCCTGATACGTCTCCAACATATCTATAATTTTTGATTGCTCCATGCTATATTATCTACTGTTTTGGACCATATTGGGCTTTATTTTCCACTTTTATATTATTTTTGGGACTAACCTATTAACTGGAGGCCCAGCCCAGAATTGTTGTTTTTTACCTATTTCAGTGTTTCGAAGAAACGGAATATCAAACGGAGTCCAAACGGAATGAAACCTTCGGGAACGTGATATGATCTAGGAGACTTGGACCCTCCGTCAAGAAAGCCACGAGGCGGTCACGAGGGTGGAGGGCGTGCCCCCTGCCTCATGGGCCCCTCGAAGCTGCACCAACGTACTCCTTCCTCCTATATATACCTACGTACCCCCAAACGATCAGATACGGAGCCAAAAACCAAATTCCACCGCCGCAACCTTCTATACCCATGAGATCCCATCTTGGGGCCTGTTCTGGAGCTCCGTCGGAAGGGGAATCCACCACGGAGGGCTTCTACATCATCACCATAGCCCCTTCGATGAAGTGTGAGTAGTTTACCTCAGACCTTCGGGTCCATAGTTAGTAGCTAGCTGGCTTCTTCTCTCTTTTTGTATCTCAATACAATGTTCTCCCCCTCTCTCGTGGAGATCTATTCGATGTAATCTTATTTTTGCGATGTGTTTGTTGAGACCGATGAATTGTGGGTTAATGATCAAGATTATCTATGAACAATATTTGAATCTTCTCTGAATTCTTTTATGTATGATTGGTTATCTTTGCAAGTCTCTTTGAATTATCAGTTTGGTTTGGCCTACTAGATTGGTTTTTCTTGCAATGGGAGAAGTGTTTAACTTTGGGTTCAATCTTGCGGTGTCCTTTCCCAGTGACAGTAGGGGCAGCAAGGCACGTATTGTATTGTTGCCATCGAGGATAACAAGATGGGGTATTTATCATATTGCATGAATTTATTCCTCTACATCATGTCATCTTGCTTACAGGCGTTACTCTGTTTTCTTGAACTTAATACTCTAGATGCATCTGGATAGCGATCGATGAGTGGAGTAATAGTAGTAGATGCAGGCAGGAGTCGGTCTACTTGTCTCAGACGTGATGCCTATATACATGATCATACCTAGATATTCTCATAACTATGCTCAATTCCGTCAATTGCTCAACAATAATTTGTTCACCCACCGTAGAAATACTTATGCTCTTGAGAGAAGCCACTAGTGAAATCTATGGCCCCCGGGTCTATTCTCACCATATCAATCTCCAATCACTTTATTATTGCTTTGCCTTTTTTACTTTGCTTTTATTTTACCTTGCATCTTTATATCAAAAATACCAAAAATATTATCTATCATCTCTGTCAGATCTCACTCTCGTAAGTGGCCGTGAAGGGATTGACAACCCTAATCGCGTTGGTTGCGTTGAGCTATTTGTTTTGTGTAGGTACGAGGGACTGTGGCGTGGCCTCCTCTTTGGATTGATACCTTGGTTCTCAAAAACTGAGGGAAATACTTACGCTACTTTGCTGCATTATCCTCTCCTTTTCGGGGAAATCCAACGCAGTGCTCAAGAGGTAGCAACTGCCCATTGTATGCAAGTTCTTATGAAGCCTCTGAAACCTGGTCATGCCCCAAGGACCAAATTCCTCATAAGGGAATTGCTCATTGTGCCCAGAACAGTCTATCACATCTTGACGAAGACTATGAGTCCAATCAAAGGCCACTACTCGAATGATGAAGACGTCGTTGGCATCATGAAGAATCTTATATTCAACATCATGCATGGCATCCCTGTCAACTATCATGATTTCTTCATGAGGACTCTGGCCAATGTCGCTCTCTCTCCATTTGAGCTGAAGCCTTATGCTCCTTGGATTATGAGATTCCTCAGAACAAGATCTTCACTCAACTACAAGGCTGATTTTCAGAATCACCTTAGCTACTTGCCCCCAATCGAAGTTCTCAAGCGGACCTATTCCTCAGCTGATGAAAAGGGCAAGGCACCAGCTGTTATTGATGAAGGCATTCGTCCATTGGATGGTCAGTTTCGCAAAGCTGCATCTTATTCCACCAATGATGACTCTGCCACACATGATTCTGCTGCCAATGCACCCAAGTCTACTCCTCAAGCCACAGCTCCAAGAGTGATGACTGACCGTGAGCTTCTGCTTAGTCTTCACCAGAAGGTGGATCAAAACCATAAATGGGTTAAGCTTCAGTTTGGTTCTATTCTTCACAACATGACTGCTACACATAATGAATTGAAGAAAAACCATTACTACCTCCATGAAGTCTTCGGTCGCACCTGGGCTATTCTGTCACATGTATATGGTGAAGAAGATCTGAAGAAAATGGGTCTCAACGAAGATTTTAACTGGTCTGCTCCTCCACCAAAGAAATACAAGAAGGTCAAGGTTCCTTCCTTGGTGGCCAGCTCATATTCTTCATCACGTGAAAACCGATGAGCATGAAGACTTGGACGACACTGCGGCAGGCCCTACAACGACAAACGACCCCAACAACGCTGGCGCTCCTTCACCATCATGATATTCTTCAGGGGCGTTAGTCCTCATTTTCGATCCTTTTGGTCATACGATGACAAAGGGGGAGAAATTTGAGTTAGTCTTCAAGCGGGTCTATCTTATATGGGCATTTTTTTGCTAAGTTACAACTCCCGTTCTACTGATGACTTCGCTAGATCGAGTTGTAAACTTAAACTCTATGGTGGTCTGATACTTTTGCTATGTTTTCTGCATGCTTATTCCTCATATATGTTAATGCACGCATGCTGAATTACATCAATCACCATATTTCATCATGCATTTCAAATTCTTCATATTATATGAATTACAAATGCGTGTATGAATTACAAGATATAGGGGGAGACCTCCATGATTATACTCTTCAAGTGTGCACTGCTTCAAAAGCAAATTCCTCACTATGCACATCTTCAGGGGGAGTTCTTATATATCTTGCAATCAAATTCCTCAATTTCAGTATTTACACTTCATATGTTTATCCCCGTTGAAAACTTAACCTATATTGTCAATAATCACCAAAAAGGGGGGGGGGGGGACTGTAAGTGCATCTAGTGCCCCTTAGTGATTTCGGTGTATTTAAGACTTATAGGTTAAGGGACTAATGTGTTTATGAGTGTACACATGTCCATAAGTCTATGAGGAGTTTGATATTTACAGAGAAAGTCGACCCCTAAAAATGAAGTTCTTCGTGCGAAGACTTTGGATTTGAAGACTTTACGAAGACTTTGAAAGTGAAGAAATTGGTGTAACCACGAAGACTTGGTATTCATACGAGGAACATGAAGCGTGAAGACTTTTGTTTTCGTAGTTTCATTTTCTCTTTCTTGAGTCATAGGAAACACCGTCTTTGTTAAAAGGGGTCGAGGAAATACTAAGGAAAAATTTCCAAGTGATGCTCAACTCAAAATCCTACACCTACCAATCCCTTCGAGTGAAGCCATTGGAAATCTCATACAGTTCAGTCATATTCTTCAGTGATAGAGACGAAGTTCTTCTGGTCTCTGAGGAATTTGTTCTGACTGAGGAGTTAGGAATTCGCCAGTGCGGATTGCCTACACAGTGAGGTACATGATAGCCCTGAGGAATTTGAACCTCAAATATCCGACCATTGTTGTGCTACGTGCCAGCTGTCCCAAAATATCTACCCACCTAACGGTCATATTATTGAAGGGCATTTATGTCTTATCATGTCGAGCTGCTCCCTAGGCTATAAATAGCTGCCCCCTACAACCACTAGCTGGTTGGCTGCTCCGAGAGAAACTGACACTTGTCATTTGAGAGCATCCCATCCTCCGAGGACTTTGAGCGAAAATCATCGAGTGAGGAAACCAAACCCAAACACCTACAAACCCAAAGAGATTGAGCATCACTAAAGAGATTGATCCTGCGTGGATCCGATGCTTGTTACATTTGAAGACTGTGCTTCTTCTAGACGGTTAGGCGTCATGGTCTAGAGCATCCAAGAGGAATTGTGGATTGCCGAGTGACCGAGTCTGTGAAGGTTTGGAAGTCACCTGAAGACTTACCACGAGTGATTGGGCGAGGTCTGTGTGACCTTAGCTCAAGGAGAATACGGTGAGGACTGTGTGTCCTCAGGTTTAAATACCTAACCGCTCCAACCAGACGCATAACCGAGACAATTTGTTGAACTGGTCTACCAAATCATTGTCTTCACCAAGCTTACTGGTTCTATTTCCTCAACTCTTTCATCTCCTCATATCTGTGCTTGAAGACTTTGACTGAAGACTTTCTCAATTTCCTCAGTTCAATTTCTTCAGTCTGTGTCTTCATCCTGTGTTATCCTGTGTTTATGCTTTCTGTACTCTGTGCTTGTCTTCATTTCAGCATGCTGACCATGCTTGTGTTTTGTTATGTTTACTTTTGAGTACTTATCCCGCTGCAAGTAGTTCTTCGCTAAGGAATTTCCTCACCCGCAAATTCCTCAGTGAAGAATTCATAAAAATCGCCTATCCACCCCCCTCTAGTGATATAACGCACTTTCACTCGTCATGTCCGTGATCTCATCCAGGACTCCGAACTACCTTCGGTACATCAAAACACATAAACTCATAATAACGATCGTCATCGAACGTTAAGCGTGCGGACCCTACGGGTTCGAGAACTATGTAGACATGACCGAGACTCATCTCCGGTCAATAACCAATACCGGAACCTGGATGCTCATATTGGCTCCCACGTAATCTACGAAGATCTTTAGCGGTCAAACCGCATAACAACATATGTTGTTCCCTTTATCATCGGTATGTCACCTGCCCGAGATTCGATCGTCGGTATCACTATACCTAGTTCAATCTCGTTACCGGCAAGTCTCTTTACTCGCTCAGTAATGCATCATCCATAACTAACTCATTAGTCACATTGCTTGCAAGGCTTATAGTGATGTGCATTACCGAGAGGGCCTAAAGATACCTCTTCGACAATAGGAGTGACAAATCCTAATCTCGATCTATGCCAACTCAACAAACACCATCAGAGACACCTGTAGAGCATCTTTATAATCACCCAGTTACGTTGTGACATTTGATAGCACACTAAGTGTTCCTCCGGTATTCGGGAGTTGCATAATCTCATAGTCACAGGAACATGTATAAGTCATGAAGAAAGCAATAGCAATAAACTAAACGATCATAGTGCTAAGCTAACAGATGGGTCATGTCAATCACATCATTCTCTAATGATGTGATACGTTCATCAAATGACAACTCATGACTATGGCTAGGAAACTTAACCATCTTTGATTAACGATCTAGTCAAGTAGAGGCATACTAGTGACATTCTATTTGTCTATGTATTCACACATGTACTAAGTTTCCGGTTAATACAATTCTGGCATGAATAATAAACATTTATCATGATATAAGGAAATATAAATCATGATATAAGGAAATATAAATAACAACTTTATTATTTCCTCTAGGGCATATTTCCTTCAAGAGTGTGTCCACATACCCTCGTAGACCGAAAGCGGAAGCATTAGCTTAACGCGGTTGATGTAGTCGAACGTCTTCTTGATTCAACCGATCAAGCACCAAACATACGACACCTCCGAGTTCTGCACATGTTCGGCTCGATGACGTCTCTCGAACTCTTGATCCAGCAAAGTATCGAGGGAGAGTTTCGTCAGCACGACGGCGTGTGACGGTGATGGTAAAGTGATCCGCGCAGGGCTTCGCCTAAGCACTACAACAATATGACCGGAGGAGTAAACGGCTAAGAACAATTGATGTGCCTTAGAGGTGCCCCTGCACCCATATATAAAGGTGAGAGAGGGGAGGAGGCTGGCCTAGGGGCGCGCCAAGTGGGAGGAGTCCCACTTGGGCTCCTAGTCCAATTCGGCCCCCCTTCCTTTTATCGGAGGGGGAAAGGGGGAACGAAAGGGAGAAGGAGAAGGAAAGGGGGCCGCGCCCCCTCCCCTAGTCTAATTTGGACTCCTCCCTAGGGAGGGGGGGGGTGCCACCCTTGTGGGCTTCCTTTCCTCCCACCTATGGCCCATAGGGCCCATATCTTCCTCCCGGGGGCTCCGGTAACCCCCCCGGTACTCCGATACGTACCCGATACATTCCAAAACACTTCCGGTGTCCGAATACTATCATCCAATATATCAACCTTTACCTCTTGACCATTTCGAGACTCCTCGTCATGTCCGTGATCTTATCTGGGACTTCCAACAATCTTCGGTCACCAAAACACATAACTCATAATACAAAATCATCATCGAACGTTAAGCGTGCGAACCCTACGGGTTCGAGAACTATGTACACATGACCGAGACACATCTCCGGTCAATAACCAACAGCGGAACCTGGATGCTCATATTGGTTCCTACATATTCTACGAAGATCTTTGTCGGTCAAACCGCAATGATAACATACATCATTCCCTTTGCCATCGGTATGTTACCTGTCCCGAGATTCGATCGTCGGTATCTTCATACCTAGTTAAATCTCGTCACCGGCAAGTATCTTTACTCGTTGCATAATACATCATACCACAACTAACTCATTAGTCACATTGCTTGCAAGGCTTATCATGATGTGTATTATTGAGAGGGCCCAGAGATACCTCTCCGATACTCGGAGTGACAAATCCTAATCTTGATCTATGCCTACCCAACAAACACCTTTGGAGATACCTGTAGAGCATCTTTATGATCACCCAGTTACGTTGTGACGTTTGATAGCACACAAGGTATTCCTCCGGTATTCGGGAGTTGCATAATCTCATAGTCAAAGGAATATGTATAAGTCATGAAGAAAACAATAGCAATAAAACTTAACGATCATTATGCTAAGCTAACAGATGGGTCTTGTCCATCACATCATTCTCTTAACGATGTGATCCCGTTCATCAAATGACAACACATGTCTATGGTCAGGAAACTTAACCATCTTTGATTAACGAGCTAGTCTAGTAGAGGCATACTAGGGACACTGTGTTTTGTCTATGTATTCACACATGTATCAAGTTTCCGGTTAATACAATTCTAGCATGAATAATAAACATTTATCATGATATAAGGAAATATAAATAACAACTTTATTATTGCCTCTAGGGCATATTTCCTTCACCCCTTCCATGCACGACGAATGCTAGCACATCTTTGGATGAATCTGCACGAAGAGAAGATGATCACCCCATGAGTGAAGTTTGATTTCAACCCTAAGGTTGTAGAGCTCGTCAGAAACAAACCCCCACCTCCAAATCCATGAAGTTTGTACCCTATACTCTTCGATACTGGTTGTTTACAACCTCAAGGCTGTATCCAAACAAGAATTTTCAATGTGGCATGAAAAGCTGGGATGTATGGATTAGACAACACTTGTTGGTGTGTCCCACAAAATTGTGTGACTTTGCCATTGCTTGTTGTGAGCCTGAGCTCCAATTTTTAGTGGTCGGGCTCAGATTTAGGAGAGTATGACGTCATGCGTTGCCATTGTGTCACTTTGCCATCATGAGCCGTGAGCCAGAGCTTGCGCGTCTCGATGACGTTCTCCAGGTTGCGCGGCAGCAGACACGGAGCTCGCCGGTCACTAGGGACGTGTTTGGTTGTCATCTTCAAAAATATCTACATTGCATACTTGTCCCACTTCATCCTAGTTGAGCGGAAACAGGAAAAAAATCAACATCTGCACTTAGTTTGGTTGCCCACATCGAGGCTTCTTGCATTAGGGGATCGATTTTGGCACGGTGTTTGGTGTCCTGCATTGGCTCAATACATGCAACTACACTGTGTTTGGTTGTATACACGGGATATGATTAAGATTTAACATCTACACATAACACATAGTTAGTGGGACTACTTCGCCACCCCGTCGTCGGACTAATTTGTCGCGGCCACCATTAAACGCGCTATGCCTCCACTCGTTGCTTGTCTACTGGGACGTTAAGAGGCTCAAGCCCCCGGTGTCGACACGCTCACCGACACCTTCTACCAGGCCAAGGGCAGCGCGGCCACCAGCGCCACAAGCAGCGTCAAGATGGCCAAGCTGGAGGGCAGTGGCTTCGGCTTCACATCCGCCGCCACCCCGACGACGCCTAGGACACCACCTTTGCCAAGGCCCTCAAGAAGACGCAGTACGACTTTGCGGTGCTGCAAATCTCGGCGCCCATCGAGTTCGATGAGTCGTTCTCCACCAACACTTTTCGAGCTTATGTAGCTTCTCTCAACTGATAACAAGTTTGTCGTAGTAATTTTGGCTCATTGTTAGTTATTGGTATGTACGTGATACGTCTCCAACGTATCTATATTTTTTATTGTTCCATGTTATTATAGTATCAATCTTGTATGTTTTATTTGCAATTATATGCTATTTTATATCATTTTCTGGGACTAACCTATTAACCCAGTGCCTAGTGCCAGTTGGTGTGTTTTTGCCTATTTTGGGTTTTCCAGGAAATCACTACCAAACGGAGTCCAAACGCTACGAAACTTTTTGGCGATTTTTTTCTGGACAAGAGAGATCCTCAAAGCTTCAGGAGGAGTCCAAAAGGCAAACGAGGAGACGATAAGGCAACAGGGCGCGCCCATGGGGTAGGCGTGTCCTGATGCCTTATGGGACCCTCATGGCTCCGTATGACCTAATTCCACCTTCACAAATTCTCTAAAATTGGGAAACCAACAGAGGGCCACCCAAAACACTTTTTTCGCCGCCGCAAGTTTTTGTTTTCCGCGATCCCATCTGGAGGCCTTTTCTGATACTCTGTCAGAGGGGGAATCGATCACGAAGTGCTTCTACATCATCCTTGTTATCCTCCGATGATGTGTGAGTAGTTCACCACAGTCCTACGAGTCCATAGCTAGTAGCTAGATGACTTCTTCTCTCTCTTTGATCATTAATACAATGTTCTCCTCGATGTTCTTGGAGTTCTATCCGATGTAATCTTCTTTTGCGGTGTGTTTGTTGGGATTTGATGAATTATGGGTTTATGATCAGATTATTTATGAATATTAACTAAGCCTTCTCTGAACTTTATTATGCATGATTGTTATAGCTTTGTATTTCTCTTCGATTTATCCGTTTGGTTTGGCCAACTAGATTGATTTATCTTGCAACATGAGAGGTGCTTTGTGATGGGTTCAATCTTGCGGTGCCCTATATCCTAGTGATGAAGGGACAAGACATGTATTTGTATTGTTTCCATTAAGGATAAAATGATGGGTTTATTCATATTGATTGGGTTTACTTTGTCTATATCATGTCATCTTGCTTAAGACATTACTCTATTTCATACTTAGTACCTTAGAGGCATGCGGGATAGCGGTCGATTGGTGGAGTAATAGTAGTAGATGCAGGCAGGAATCGGTCTACTTATCTCGGATGTCATGCCTATATACATGATCATTATCCTTGAATATCGTAATAACTATGCGCTTTCCTATCAATTGCCCAACAATAATTTGTTCATTGATAACCCACAAGTATAGGGGACCGCAACAGTTTTCGAGGGTAGTATTTCACCCAAATTTATTGATCCGACACGAGGGGAGCCAAAGAATATTTGAAAGGATTAGCAGTTGAGTTGTCAATTCAACCACACCTGGAGAATCAAATATCTGCAGCAAAGTGTTTAGTAGCACAGTAGTATGATAGTTTGACAGGAACGGTAACATTAGCAATAGTAATGGTAACAGTAACAGTAGCGGATTTGTAGTGATTGTAACAGCAGCAACAACAAAAGTAACTTAGCAAAAATCAATATGTGAAAAAGCACATGCATTGGATCGGTGATGGATATTTGTGTTGGATGATATCCACCATATAACATTCACAACCTAGACCGATACACAATAGCTCCAATTCATCAATGTAATGTAGGCATATATTCCATATATAGTCATACATGCTTATAATAAGAACTTGCATGACATCATTTGTCCTATCCTCCCGTGGCTGCGGGGTCCATAAGGAAATCTAAGGGATATTAAGGCCTCATTTTAATAGAGAACCAAAACAAAGCATTAACACATGATGAATACCTGAACTCCTCAAACTATGGTCATCACCGGAAAGAATCTCAACTATTGTCACTTTAGGGTATGCAGATTATAACACGTAATAGGTGCATATAACTTGCAGGGTAGGATCAAGAACAAAAATATATTCATGGAAACATAAAGGGTTCAGATTTGAAATCATGGCACTCGGACCCTAGTGACAAGCATTGAGCATAGCAAAGTTATAGCAACATCAATCTCAGAACACAGTGGATACTAGGGATCAAGCCCTAACAATGACACGATCACATGACAAATCTCATTCAACTCCATCACCGTCCAGCAAGCCTACGAAGGAATTACTCACTCCTAGTGGTGAGCATCATGAAATTGGTGATGAAGAAGGGTTGGTGATGATGATGGCTGATAACCCACAAGTGTAGGGGATATCGTTTGTAGCCTTTTTTGATAAATAAGCGTGTCGAACCCAATGAGGAGCTTAAGGTAGAACAAATATTCCCTCAAGTTCCATCGACCACCGATACAACTCTACGCACACTTGACGTTTGCTTTACCTAAAACAAGTATGAAACTATTTTGCAAGAATAAAACTACGAGTACTTTGAGAGAATAAAACTACGAATAAATTGCAAGGTAATAAAAGTGGATAGCTTTTGTCAACAAGAAAGTCATTTGTCCCAAGGCTATCGATAACTAGACCGGTAATCATTCATGCAATTTTATATGAGGGAGAGGCATGAGCTAACATACTTTCTCTACTTGGATCATATGCACTTATGATTGGAACTCTAGCAAGCATCCGCAACTACTAAAGATCATTAAGGTTGTAAAACCCAACCATAGCATTAAGTATCAAGTCCTCTTACCTCCCATATGCAACAACCCACTTACTCGGGTATGTGCTTCTGTCACTCACGCCACCCACCATAAGCGAATCATGAACATATTGTAACACCCTACAGCGGGGATCCCTCCGATTGCGCGAGATGGAGGGCACCGTAGGACAACACCATAAATAAAATATACACTCATACCAACCAAGATCACGATTAACACATAGGACAAAACGGATCTACTCAAACATCATAGGATAACCATATATCATTGTGAAATAGTATATGGAGTTGAGCACCATGTTTAAGTAGAGATTACAGCAGGGAGAAGAGGTGTTACACTGCTACATAGAGGGGGAGAAAGTTGGTGTTGACAGTAGCAAGATTGTTGATGTAGATCGTCGTCATGATCCTAGCCCCGGCGGCACTCTGGCGCCACCGGGAGAGAGGGGGAGAGAGCCCCCCTTCTTCTTCTTCTTCTTCTTCTTCCTTGGCCTCCCCCTAGATGGGAGGAGAGTTCCCCCTCTGGTCCATGGCCTCCATGGCGGTGGAGGGGCGGAAGCCCCTTTGAGATCGGATCTGTCTCTCTGTTCTCTTCTGTTTCGCGTTCCTGTTTTCTGGTAAAAAACCGTTTCTTATATTCCCGAAGATCCGTAAATCCGATTGCGTTGAGATTTTAACACGATTTTTTCCGGATATAAGCTTACTTGCGCCTGAAGTAGAGATCCAACCAACATACGAGGTGAGCACAACCCACTTGAGCGTGCCTGGCCCCTGGGGCGCGCCCTGGTGTCTTGTGGGCACTGTGGGCCTCCATTTGCATTGATTCCACCTCCCAAAATTCACATATATTCCAAAAGAATTCTTCATAAAATTTATTGCATTTGGACTCCGTTTGATATGGATATTCTGCAAAACAAAAAACATGCAACAAACAGGAATTGACACTGGGCACTGGATCAATAGGTTAGTCCAATAAATCATATAAAATGTTGCCAAATGTATGTGAATGTTGTATAATATTGGCATGAAACAATCAAAAATTATAGATACGACGGAGACGTATCAGCAGCCCCAAGCTTAATTCCTGCTCGTCCTTGAGTAGGTAAATGATAAAAAAGACAACTTTTGATGTGGAATGCTACCTAGCATAATCTTGATCATATATCTAGTCATGGCATGAATATTAAGACACGAATGATTCAAAGCAATAGTCTATAATTTGACATAAAGACATAAATACTCAGGCATCCCAACAAACAATCATGTCTTTCAAAATATCAATGCTAAAGAAAGTTGTCCCTACAAAATCATATAGTCTTGTCATGCTCTGTCTTCTTAACACAAAGTATTTATCATGCACAACCCCGATGACAAGCCGAGCAATTGGTTCATACTTTTTAACGCGCTTCAACTTTGTCAACCCTCACCCAATACATGAGAGCAAGCCATGGATATAGCACTATGGGTGGAATAGAGTATGATGGTAGGGATAAATATATATAAGACAAAAAGGGTAAGAAAGTCTCACATCAATGCGACTAACCAACGGGCTATGGAGATGCCCATCAATTGATACCAATGTGAGGAGTAGGGATTGCCATGCAACGAATGCACTAAGAGCTATAAGTGTATGAAATCCCAACATGAAAAGTAAGTGGGTGTGCATCTAATCCTATAATGGAAAATTCCCACTAGTGTATGGAAGTGACAACATAGGAGACTCTCCATATGAAACATGGTGCTACTTTGAAGCACAAGTGTGGAACTAGCATGCCCCTTCTCTTTTTTTTCGTTTTTCTCTCTCATTATCCAGAGTCTCATCCCGACTTGTGGGGGAATCATAGTTTCCATCATCCTTTTCCTCACAAGGGCAATGATCTAATAATGAAAATTGATGATCATCACACCCTATTGGCTTACAACTCGATACCTATAACAAAATATGACTCTATATGAATGCCTTTGGCAGTGTACTAGGATGTGCAATGATCTAGCATAACATGAATGAAAAATGATGAACGGTGGTTGAGCAAGAAATACTATGTCAGCTATATGATCATGCAAAGCAATATGACAATGAATGCTCAAGTCATCAAAACGGAAGCGGTGGAAGTTGCCTGGCAATATATCAAAACGGAAGAGGTATGGTGGCTGTTTTGAGGAAGATATAATAAGGCTTATGTGTAAGAGCCTATCATATCACGGGGTTTGGATGCTCCGGCGAAGTTTGCACCATGTCTCGAGCTGAGAAAGGGCAATGCACGGTATCGTAGAGGCTAGCAGATTGCGGAAAGATAAGAGTGTGTATAATCCATGGACTCACATTAGTCATAAAGAACTCATATACTTATTGCAAAAGTTTATTAGCCCTCGAAGCAAAGTACTACTACGCATGCCCCTAGGGGGATAGATTGGTAGGAAAAGACCATCACTCGTCCCCGACCACCACTCATAAGGAAGACAATCAATATTAAATCATGCTCCAACTTCATAGCATAACGAGTGACTATACGTGCATGCTTCGGGAATCACAAACCTTAACACCAATATTCTTACTAACCACAACCGTTTACTAGTACCTACCACATATTCCATCTCTATATCGCAAAACTATTGGAAGGAATCAAACATATCATATTCAGTGATCCACAAGTTTTATGTAGGATTTTATGACTAACCATGCAATTGACCAATTGATGTTGACTCTCTAAATAGATATAAGTGAAGCATGAGAGTTTAATTCCAAATAACGGTTTTCTATGTAAAAAGAAACAAGCAATCCAAACTTCAAATAATATAAGTGAAGCACAAGAAGCATTCTACAAAGCCATACTCAAAATATATAAGTTAAGTGCAATGAGCATTCTATAAATAAACCACGGACTATCTCAAACCAGCATGGTTCATAAAAGAAAAGTGAAAAATAAACAAAAAAGACGCTCCAAGATTCACAAATATCACGTGAATGAAACAAAGACAAAAATATACCGATACTTGTTGAATAAAGATGGGATGCCTTTCGAGGCATCCCCAAGCTTAGACGCTCGAGTCTCCTTGAATATTTACTTGGGGTGCTGAGGGAGTCCTGGACTAGGGGGTGTCCGGATGGCCGAACTATCATCTTTGGTCGGACTCCTGGACTATGAAGATACAAGATTGAAGACTTCGTCCCGTGTCCGGATAGGAATTTCCTTGGCGTGGAAGGCAAGCTTGGCGTACTGAGATATGTAGATTTCCTACCATTGTAACCGACTCTGTGTAACCCTAACCCTATTCGGTGTCTATATAAACCGAAGGGTTTTAGTCCGTGGGGACGAACAACAATCATACCATAGGCTAGCTTCTAGGGTTTAGCCTCTCGATCTCGTGGTAGATCTACTCTTGTACTACCCATATCACCAATATTAATCAAGCGGGAGTAGGGTATTACCTCCATCGAGAGGGCCGAACACAGGTAAAAACATCGTGTCCCTTGTCTCCTGTTACCATCCGCCTAGACGCTTGATTCGGGACCCTCTACCCGAGATCCGCCGGTTTTGACACCGACATTGGTGCTTTCATTGAGAGTTCCTCTGTGCCGTCACCGTCAGGAAGGATGCCTCATCCCGTCTTTAAAGACGATACTATCGCCAAAGGAGCCTTGGCCACTGGTCAGACTCTTCGGTTAGGTGGTTTTCTTATGACCACCAGTTCGGCCACCGCGCCGACGATGACTTCTCGGGTCATCGAAACCAATCTTCACGTTAACTCGGAACTTGCCGAGCAGTTAGATCCGATCGAGCTCTCCTCCGTAAACGAGCTCTTGGATCGCATCGCCGCCCTGGGAGTCGCCACAGACTATGACCAGATCGGGCCTAAAACCGATCTGAGAGAGATCAACTCTCCCCAAGCTACCCATCATGTTGCTGTGGTAGAGGAGCAATACGGTGATTCTTCTTCTATCTTAAGGACTAGCTACGTCCGGATTCCCGATCCCTCCATGCCGGATTCCCTTGAGAGGACGGATGTCGATCAAGCCCTGAACTTAAAGTCAGGCGGCGGGTTGGATTCATCGGATAGCATTCAAAAATCCAAACTTCCAAGTTCGGAAACTTCTCGGCCCCTGAGTTTTAAATTGGACGGGGTTCCGGATCTAGTTCCACCCGCCCACCCAAACATTAGCGATCTATCCTGAATTCGGCAAGAGCCCGCTGAAGCGATTACATCATTCTTGGGCGATTCCTCCTGGTTATGGACAAGATAAAGGACTCTTGAGAGGAGGACGCAATCTCACTTTTCTGCAATAATTGCACGGACAAGGGAATCCTAAACACCATAAGTCATCGCGAAATTACACGCTTTGCTGACTTGGTGACCATAGTACAAAAGTACTGTGCGATGGAGAGTGCTTGGAAAACCGAAAGTAAATTTTGGGATAATCCGGCCCCGAATACAGCCCTAGTCCGAAATAAAAGGGTGCATCATCATCAAGCACCTGGGTTAAACATCAAAAAACAAAAACCCCCTAAAGGGCACGGAACCGTACTGGAGGGTGGGCTAAAAGGACCCTGCAAAATTCATAGCACAGAGGGCGCCACTCCAACTCATAGCCTTCTAGCATGTTGGATACTACGGCAGGTGGCCAAAAGTGGCGAAGAGCTTCTAGCCTCATAATCCCAGCCCAGCAACACCAGTATGGTATTAACAGTCTTCGAGACTTTCGCATCAAATAACACACGGAAATGAACACTCCGCAACCTTGCCGAAGTCTACCAAGTAGCAACAATAAATCCATGGAGTGACACGGCTATTACCTTTAATGCCGTTGTGAACCCAAATTCGAACAACCCGAGCACCGGCCGCATTGGTCCTCGGTCCAATAGTGGGCGGCTTTGCCTTACTAAGGTACTCATGGATGGCGGCAGACTAAACCTCATCTACGAGGAAACCCTCCGAAAAATGGAAATAGACTGGAACCGCATTGAGCGAAGCAGCACAACCTTTAGAGGAATAATCCCTAGCTGGGAAGCATGCTGCACAGGAAAAATCACACTGGACATAGTGTTCGGCTCGCCGGACAATTACAGGTCCGAGGAGGTCACATTTCAAGTGGCCCCATTCAGCAGCGGATATCACGCTTTATTAGGGCGAGAGGCATTCACAATTTTTCAAGCTATACCCCATTATGGGTACATGAAGCTTAAAATGCAGGACCTAACGGAATCATCACTCTCGCTAGTGATCCGGACATAGCACTTGCGCCGAAAACAAGACAGCCGCACTAGCCCTCGAGGCACTATCAAAGCCCTAGCGGCCGAGGAACTCACTGCGATGCGCTCCACGGTGAACATGGACGATGTGCTACTTGATAAAAGATCCAAGTCCACCTCTTTTAAACCAGCGGATGAAATAGTCAAATTCCAAGTCCACCCAAAGGACCCTGCAAAGACGGCCTCCATTGGGGCACAATTAAACCCTGAGGTAGACGCCGCACTACGAGAATCTCTACGAGAAAACTGGGACATTTTTGCCTGGCACCCTTCAGACATGCCAGGAATCCCACGTTGGCTGGCCGAGCACAGCCTAAATACCCTAAAAGGATTCAAGCCAGTCAAACAGGCTCTTCGACGCTTTTCCGAACCCAGGAGACAGGCCATGGGAGAGGAGCTAGCCAAACTTCTGGAAGCCAGATTCATCAAAGATACAAAACATCCGGACTGGCTAGCAAATCTGGTGATGGTACCAAAGAAGGATAAATCCTGGCGCCTATGTGTTGATTTCAAAGACCTTAATAAGGCTTGCCCAAAGGATCCCTTCCCCCTCCCTCGCATTGATCAAATTATCGACGCCTTCTGACAGAGACCACGACTCATTGTGCTTCCTCGTAGCATACTCGGCTACCACCAAATCAAGATGGCGGAGCCAGACCAAGCCGCAACAGCATTCATCACTCCATACGGCCCATTCTGCTTCAACACAATGCCCTTCGGGCTCAAAAACGCCGACGCAACATATCAGCGCATGATTCAGACATGTCTGGCAAACCAGATCGACAAAATGGTGGAAGCATATGTAGATGACGTGGTCGTCAAATCCAAGCATGTCGAAACTCTAGTAGACGACTTGAGGCTCACATTCGACAATCTCCGAAAATATGACATTAAGCTCAATCCGGAAAAATGCGTCTTCGGCGTTCGGTAGGAAAGCTCTTGGGCTTCATTGTGTCCGGTAGAGGAATTGAAGCAAACCCAGCCAAGATCCGAGCTCTGTCACAATTGGATATTCCAAAAGACCTCAAACAAATACAAAATTGATGGATGCGTGGCGGCTCTAAGCCGCTTTATTTCCCGTTGGGAGAAAAGGCGTTACCCCTTTACCGCCTCCTCCGGCGCACCAAACACTTCGAGTGGGCGGATGCCGCCACGGCTGGACCCGAAGAAATAAAAGCCATATTGGCAACAAATCCGGTCCTGGCCGCGCCCAACGTGGGCGAACCAATGCTATTATATATCGCCGCAACACATCAAGTTGTCGGTAGCGGTGCTCAAATCATCGAACGAGAAGCGGACGGACTCAGGTTCCCTCTTCAAAACCGGTTTACTATGTGTCCCTTGTCCTAACTCCATGCAAGTCCGGTACCCACATTATCAAAAGATAGCATACGCGATGTTCATGGCATCCGGAAGCTGCGACACTACTTTCAAGAGTGTTCGATAACAGTAGCCTCTGAAGTACCTCTTAACGACATTATAAACAACATGACGCGACGGGCTGGATTGCTAAATGGGCCATAGAGCTCCTTCCATTCGACATAACCTATAAGCCACGACGAGCTATTAAGTCGCAGGTTTTGGCCGACTTCGTGGCGAATGGACGGCCGAACTCCCTAAAGAGTACGGCGCATACTCCAATTGGATCATGCACTTTAGCGGTTCCAAAATGTTGGCCGGCCTGGGGGCTGGCGTCGTCCTGACGTCCCCAACCGGGGACACAGTCCAATACGTTCTTCAGATAATGTATATGGACTCCAACAACACAGCCGAATACGAGGCCCTTCTGCACGGCCTTCGGATGGCAGTCTCCATGGGCATTAAACGCCTAGAGGTGCGCGGGGATTCGAACCTCGTGATATCTCAAATAAACGGAGACTTTGATGCCAAAGATCCGAAAATGGCAGCGTACCGCAATGCGGTCCTAAAAATGTCAGCACGGTTCGAAGGGCTCGAATTTCATCATATAGCCCGGGACAACAACCAGGCGGCGGACGTATTGGCACCCATCGGCGCAAAAAGCGATGCCGTCCCGCCCAACATCTTCCTGGAATGGCTGTTCAAGCCATCCATACTATGGGAAGGGGAGTCCGGAAATAACAATTCGGACCCAACCGCATTGCCTGACACCGAACACTCTGACACAATCGGAGGCTCTGCCAACGAGATAACACCCTCCATACGAAATAATGGCGGTTATCGCCCCATGGGCGGAACCATTCCTAGCCTACCTAACTAGGCAGGAACTCCCGAAGACCAAAATGAGGCTCGCTGCATAGTACGGCGATCCAAAGCCTATAAAATCCATGAGGGAGAGCTCTATAAGAAAAGCACAACAGGAGTCCTTCAAAGGTGTATCTCCGAAGAGGAAGGGCGCAACCTCCTGGCTGAAATTCGTGCCGGACTGGGTGGGCACCATGCCGCAGCCCGGGCCCTTGTAGGCAAGGCCTTCCGTACAGGATTTTATTGGCCGACGGCCCGGGAAAATGCGCAGGATTTAGTCCAACGATGCGTCGGTTGCCAGCTTTTTGCTAACCAAAGCCACATGCCACCCACCGCCCTCAAAACTATACCCATCACCTGGCCGTTCATGATGCAGGGGCTTGACATGGTTGGACCCCTTAAGGGAGGAGCCCACAAGCAAAAATACCTATTGGTCATGGTGGATAAATTCACCAAATGGATAGAGGCCAAGCCTGTTAAAACGGCCGAATCTGGGCCGGTGATAGACTTCATATCAGGGGTAGTGCACCATTACGGCATCCCCCAGAGTATCATCACTGATAACGGCACCAACTTCACGGCTGATGAGGTCAAATTATGGTGCAAAAACATGGGCATCAAGCTCGATTACGCCTCAGTCTATCACCCTCGAACCAACGGTCAAGTCGAGCGAGCAAACGGTCTAATCATGAGCGGCATTAAACCCAGACTAGTGCGGTCCCTCAAGGAATCTAATACGCCTTTGGGTTGAGGAGCTCGACTCCGTACTCTGGGGCTGCGGACCACGCCGAATCGTACTACGGATTCACACCATTTTTATGGTGTACGGCGCAGAGGCAGTCTTGCCTGCGACATAATGCATGACTCACCTCGGCGTGTGCATGTATGAAGAAAGAGAAGCGAGCTCGATCGGCAGGACAATTTGGATGCATTGGAGGAGGAGCGGCGTGGCAAAAGCTCGTTCCGCATTTTATCAACAGCGAGCTCGAAGATATCAAAGCGAGGAAATGCGGGCCAAAGCTTACAACGTTGGCGAACTAGTTCTACGCCCTCTTGGACAAGAAAAGGACAAACTCAAGCCCAAATGGGAAGGTCCCTTCATCATCGACCAGGTCGACCGGCGGAGCATACCGTCTGCGAAACGCATCGGATAACCGACTCGAGCCGAACCCATGGAACGCAGCCCGTCTACGAAGATTCTACGCCTAAGCGCCGGACTCCGAGTTCGTCTCCTTCCTCCGTCCACATTTTCTATTTTTGCTGTCTTTTATTTCTCTCCTTCTTCCTCCTTCTTGAAGCCTTTAGAGGCTCGTTTGCGCTTTGTTCGCACATACTTGACGCGCTGTCGCGCTCATTATACACAGGGGCTTCTTTATGAAGCTTATTTATACGGGCTTCATGCCCAACACATGTGTCGAACTTCCGCATGTACCTTTTACTCACCATTATATGCATCGATATGACTTAAGTTTTGGCCAAGCTGGGTTGCCTAGCTCCTGTGCTTACCCCTACGTTCTCGATTGTTTGGCTAGGTGGTAAAGGGAGCACCTCTGCGATTGTTACTGCCGGTTCAGCCGGATGTGTACCTCAGACTGGGTGAAGCCGAAAGCTAGCATTCTTAAGGGAATATTCGGTCGGTGAACTGAAAGATGATTTTTAACTATTTACCCATCTGCCCCCAGATGATTTTCTGCTTTCTTAGCAGTTTGGACATGCACTTTAGGGCATGCCTCCCAAGGAAAGGAACCCTTAACGAAACTATTCTCCCTGGAAGATATTTCTTACTATCCATGTAATATAACATAACTAGTTGGGCACTTGTCTGATACAGCAATAATGACCCTTACGCCTTGTCTCCATGCATGCCCAGGTTCTTACATAACCGCGAGGGTATTCGGACACACTCCGGACTCTCGGGTCCCGAGGTCGAAGCGAAAAGGTCCGCTATGACAAGCGATCTACAATCCGGCTAGAAGACATTTTTCATGTCATATTCAATTACATAGTCAACTCGACTAATTGTATTCCTCCTCAATGTCATCTAATAGGCTATCTAATTTACAATCTTGCTTTGGGAATACTTGGCGGCCAATTCTACTTGGCCGTACACTAATTGCTTACATGGATCTCCTTCCCATCGGGCCCCACAGGTCCGACCTCGGCCATGTGGTTTGGGTCAACAACCGTGTTCCGCGTCTTTACCATGGCCCGAGCCTCCTGGCGCCTTGACGGCAGGACGATATCTTCCATAGTCAGAAGCGCCGCCGTGCTCCTTGAAGCCACTCTGCCAGCTCGCCAATGCCTTCGGGCAGGGAGGTAGATGGCCACAAGGCCTGGGCGACGCCTTTCATCACCTGCCGAACTCGTTCATGCAGGTGGCCTTGATTCGGGAAGAAGATCACCAAGAAGCGGGCATCTCCTCCTCAGGACGACCTGTGAGCAAACCTACATACATGTTTATGTTAGTCGCCTTCCTCGCCGAACTCTTTCAAAGTTTGTTTAAGCACTTATTGAAAATGCCGTGACGAAGCCATCGATTCTCCTTTACGGAGTCAGACAACTGGGCACGAACATCCTTTAGTTCCTCACCCAGTTGGGTGTTGGCATCTTGGAGGTTATTTTTCTCTGCCGCACCCTCGTAAGCACGCTCTCGCCGCCTTTAGCTGGCGCAGGAGCTGTTGCTTGTCCGGATCCATCCCGGCGCTCTCCGCAATGTCACTGTCAGATTTATGCACACGCCGCACTTTGCAAAACTACTTCTACTTTGAAGGGCATATATTACCAGAGGGAGTCTTGATGGCTTCCCCGGTCGCGGCCAGTGCGACCTCAAGTTGGGCCTTGCACTCTTCAAGCTCCTGGGACAAACGGGTATTCTTTTCAGTAAGAACCTACATTCCAAATGATCCTTAAATCAGTTATCCTAATTATCTTAAGTCTCGGGGGCTACTGGCATATATAACTGTCAAAATTCCTTACCCGTATGTCTTTCACATACTGCTCCGTGGCTCTGGCTAGGCCATCTTGAGCGGCACGGAGGTGCGCTTCTCCCAAACTAAAGGCGTCCAACGCCTCTTGGGAGAAACATGCGTCACGTAGAATAGTCCGGCGGCGCCTATGATTCATGGCGCTCTCCACCTCCGACTTGGTGGCGGACAGTCTGTCGGCATCCTCCGTTGGAGGAGCATCCGTCTGCGCCTCGTTTGTACCCCTTCCGGACTCGGCTTTTGAGCCTGGTTGGCGGAGGTCCGATTGGCAACTTCTCCGTACTCAGTCCGTGGCGCTCTTTTCCTGAAAAAACCACGGCGTCGGTGTGCCTCCCAGAACCTCTCCTTAAAACACGATGGCACATCATACCATTGCGGCGACGTCTCGAGTCGTACCGCACTTCTTTTTCCGCTTTGGGCCAAGCTGCCCTTGTTGGGCTGACGCGACAGGCTCGGCTTCCCGTTCTGAAGGCACCCCCTGCGAAACACCATCAAATACGTGGTGATTAGAAGTAAAGCACGGGTGGGTCATGGCATCCGGACTTCGGTCACGGTTACCTGGGAGGCCGGAAATAATCCGCGGTAGTCGGCCGTAATGGCAACCAAAGCATCGTCGATGCTAAGTTGGTGGAACACCCCGTCGATCAGCTCCACCTTTATATCCGGGTCCTCTTCGAGGTCGGATCGAGGGACCGTTCCGGATCCTCGGGTTGTGAAGCGGGCTGTGTATCTTCTCCACGGCCCGGCAGTTCCTGCGTAGAAACCATGAAATGAGATATTTAGCCACGGGAACATGGGTCGGACAGGCCACAAAGATATTTGCTTACCCAACTTCGAGGATTATTCGAAGAAAACCCGTTCAGTGGACTGACGCGGAGAAAATCCTCCTCTTCCCCCTTTGTACATGGCGGACAAGGTCTTCACCAGTTCGGCGACCGATCCCAGCCCTTTGCGGCCATGGCGGGTGGCATCGTCCTCCCCGTTGAAGTCCCACATGCAGTGGCCCCTATATTGGAGCGGCTGCACTCCCCTCATAATGCAGGTTGCCATGACTCCAATCATGGTCAATCCGGCATGAGCCAATAATCTTATTCGGCTCATCAAGTAAAGGACGTCCCGGTCATTTTCCCTCTGGGGCTCATGGCGCCCGGCTTAGGCGCTTCTTGAGGAGGCGTTGCTAAACTCCGGCAGCCGATCCGAACAGGATCCGGCGGGGCGTCCTCCATGTAAAACCATTCCAAGGGCTAGTCCTCGGACGCCTTCTTTGGGGTTCCGGATAAGTATCCGGTCCCAGCGATGCGCCATAGTTCGGCTCCGCCCACTTGATATATTGACCCTTCGTGAGAATGAGGCACAAGGCAGAACAATCTCTTCCACAGAGCGAAATGGGCCTCAACACCCAGAAACAGCTCGCAAAGGGCTACAAAGCCCGCTATATGCGAGATGGAGGCAGGCGTAAGGTTGTGCAGCTGGAGGCCGTAGAACTCCAGAAGCCCACGGAGAAACGGATGGATTGGAAATCCGAGTCCTCTCATTAGGTAAGAGACGAAGCATACCCGCTCTCCCTTAGAGGGATCGGGGACGCTCTCCGCCTGCTTCCCGCCCTTATAAGTGGCGAGTCCGGAACGCACCGGAACCATGAAGGCCGGGGGAAGGAATCCCTTGGTTTGGAGCACCACCAATTCGCTGTGCGGGACTGAGCATCTCCCCCAATCTCCGGGCTGAGGGCTGGGAGCGCGAGAGGAGGAGCCGCGTCGACTGTCCATGGTGGAGTGGGTTTTTTGTCAAAGGCGCTCTGATGAAGGCTCGCGAAGGGAGGATGGTGTGATCCAGATCTGGATCCCGTCTCTTTATAGACGGCTCATTTGCACTGACAAGGGGGTAAATGTAAAGATACCACGACTTTTCACATTCGTTAAACACGTGGAAGATGGCCATTATTGGGTGTGGAAGCCGAGAAGCGCGATATTCACAAGAAAGCGGACACTATTCAACACAGGATTCGGAGGAACCCGCCTTGCAATGCCGAAGACAATCAACACGCCGGACTTATCATCATTGAAGCCTGGTTCGGGGACTCTTGAGGAGTCTGGACTAGGGGGTGTCCGGATGGCCGAACTATCATCTTTGGCCGGACTCCTGGACTATGAAGATACAAGATTGAAGACTTTGTCCCGTGTCCGGATAGGACTTTCCTTGGCGTGGAAGGCAATCTTGGCGATATGGATATGTATATTTCCTACCATTGTAACCGACTCTGTGTAACCCTAACCCTATTCGGTGTCTATATAAACCGAAGGGTTTTAGTCTGTAGGACGAACAACAATCATACCATAGGCTAGCTTCTAGGGTTTAGCCTCTCTGATCTCGTGGTAGATCTACTCATGTACTACCCATATCATCAATATAAATCAAGTCGGAGTAGGGTATTACCTCCATCGAGAGGGCCTGAACCTGGGTAAAAACATCGTGTCCCTTGTCTCCTGTTACCATCCGCCTAAACGCACAGTTCGGGACCCCCTACCCGAGATCCGCAGGTTTTGACACCAACAGGTGCCTTGGGCCTCCCCAAGCTTTAGCTCTTGCCTATCCTCCTTCTCCTCATATCGAGACCTCCTCGATCTTTGATCACTTCATCCACACAAAACTTAACCGAACCTTTAGTGGCAGGGTTAGTGAATATGGCAGCCAAATCCCATCATGTACTGATATAACATTATTGTATAATTATAATCAAACATTACCCACTGTAGGCTATCACAATTCTATGGCCCCAAGTACAGGGGGCTCAACAAGATTTCAAACATACGCAAATAATGAAGCTATAATAGCAATCCGCGAAAACATGACAATCTGTAAAGATCTGAACATTCACCATACTTCTGTAACTCTAAAAATTCAAATTAGGAAAAAATATAAAAAATTATAGCAATACCGTGCAAAAATTTTCAGAACCTTTTGACGTTCCAATAAAAAAAATGAAAATTCACGCGCTACAGCCAAAGTTTATGTTTCTGCACCGCACATACCAACAAGCAATCTAATCATCCTAAAGGAAAATCTTGGCACATTATTTTGATAATAAAATGGATTTGTACAAGGGGATAATTATTTTTCTGAGAAAATTCATGAAAAAATTACATTCTTTCCATGAGCATGAAAAGAAGTGTTCAAAGTCGACCCTCACTTCTCCAATGCATCACATTTCAATCGCTTCTCTTTTAGAAAAAGGTTTTTAGGTTCCCCTCAATATTTTTTGTTTTTACACTTTATAAAAGCACTTAACAAAAATAAATGACTCTCTAAAACTTCCGGGTTGTCTCCCTGGCAGCGCTTTCTTTAAAGCCATTAAGCTAGGCATAAAGTGCTCAAGTAAATGTTCCACCGGGGTCATAAGGTATATCAAAGCCAATTTTAATTAGCAATGATTTGTAATTTAGTAGTGAGCACAAAGCAACATATATCATGCAATGACGAAGTCTAACTCTCTTCCTATGCATCAGTATGTCATACAAGAACAATTCATGCACATCAAGTAAAGGCCAATGCATAGTATACACAATTTCTTGCAATTCTATCGTGTTGCAAACATAGAGAGGCGGAGATGTTGTTCCTCTCATAACAATTGCAGGTAGGAGCAGCAAACACATACAAATTATATTTTTCGGTGTACTAAAGTTTGGGCCCTTTAGCACCCCATACTTGTGCGTGGGCAGTCGTAGCCCCACGCGCGGCGAGGCATGAAGAAGGTGATCAAGGATAAAAACGAGAACAAGGCGAAGAGAAGCAACCGAGCCAAAGACAAGAGAATAGAGGACGGGCTGGACCCCCGGCAAGATCCTTGCCGGGATGGCTTGCGAGACCCCGGCAAGATCCTTGCCGGGACGATATGCAGATCACTAGCAAAGGAATCCTTGAGATTGAGAGCTCTGACACCATCGACAACGTTAAAGCCGAGATCCAGGGGCACGCGCGTAGTGGCGTGCGATCTTTGTGAAGGCCAGAAGACGAGGCTCCAGCAAGATCCTTGCCGGGGACATTGGCAAGACTCCGCCACCCCATCACCACTCCATCATAGTGGCCGACTCGCCAGCCTGGCAAGCACCTGCGTGGTGACATGCAGATCTTCGTGAAGACCCTGCCACCTCTCCAGCGGAGCAGCTGGCCAGCCAACTTGGCACAGCATGCCTCGTCAGCATGCATGCGTGTTGGGACAGGGCGGGGCGGCGACGGATGGGACGAGCTCTATTCCCGTCCCCGATAAAGCTAGAGGGCACGTAAGCAGCACATTTAATGCGTTTGTCCTAAGACGCCGGTGATAAACATAGGCACTGTAGCAACTTTACACCTCCTGTATGCCATCGTGGCAGCCCCTTCGACATATAAAAGGAGGCCCACAACATACTAGAGGAGAATTCGGACTTTTGAATCGGTCGGCCCAACTTGCATGCATAGCAGCTAGCCGAAGCTCAAGAACAGAGAATATACACTCAAGCAGGACTAGGGTTTTACGCTGCTCAGCGGGCCAAACCTGGGTAAATACCCGTCGGGTTGACCATTAGATCCGCTCTTTGCACCATCCCTCTTCCCTGCCAAACCGTAGAAGGGATCCACGTGATCCCGTAGGTGTCATTCACGCCGACATCTTTGGCGCGCCAGGTAGGGGCAAAGAGTTTTGCAAACTTGATCCATGGGTTAGCGTGTTTCCTTGATCACCATGGCTCCCAAGAAGAAGGGGATCATGGTGATCAGTTCTTCTGGAGCCGAACTACCCGGGACAACGCGGATGGGTGATGGGGTAGTCGCGGATGGAGGCAGATGTGCAGATCTAGACCGTCCATGACACTTCAGCAACCGAAGCCAAGCGAGCGGCGTCGTTCGTGCCCGAGACGACGAGCCCCACGCCGCCGCGTCCAAGAGCGGAGCCGTGCCGCCAACGGGCGGCGCGAGGACATCCAAGGGCAGAGTCAGACGCTTACAGCGGCGCTGGCGACCTCCAAGACACTTCGCTGCGCCCGCGCCGCGATCTTCTCAGGTCGTGTGCACGAGCAGCGCCACGACGTAGGTGACCCCGGGCGCCGCCGGCGGAAGAGCCCTCTCCATCATTCTTGAGATGCGCAAGGCCGACATGCACGCCAAGATGTTGGTCAAGATGGCGCACAACCGCAGGACCGTAACGGTGCTCCTTCTAACATGGTTAGAGCAACTCTAGCAGACCCCGCATCCCGCCGGCCCGCAAAACGCGTTTGCAGTTTGCGGAAAACGGTCTTTGCGGGCCAGAAAGGACGGCCGCAGATGGAGACCCCCTAAACGGACCCGTATAAAAGTTTATTCGCGGAATATGCTTTTATACAGGTCGGCTTTGTGGTGTCTGCTCTTGCACCGCCGCATCCCGCATCTCATCGGCCCGCAAATACCAAATCCAACATAATACTACAAACGTAAGCAAACTAAATAATTATTCAAATACAACATAATACAACAATCATCCACATTACAAATAATTATTCAAATGACCGAATCAAACTTAAATAATGCAATACAAAACTTGTGATGAATACAAATACAAATGAATACAAAAATGAGTCACTGTCTAGACCTTTGCCAATGGTGCTCAATGAGATCCTCCTGGAGTTGAAAGTGTGTGTTTGCATTTTCAATCTCCTTGTATTTCTGAAGAAAAACTCTAATGCGGTTAGGGTCTCTAGCTGGTTTGACATGCCTACCCACATTGTTGTAGAATAATTCCAAGTTCATTCCTCTCTCATCTTCAAGAATCATATTGTGAAGGATAACACAACATGTCATGATATTTTTCAAGGTTCTCTTATCCCAAAAATGAGCAGGACCACGGACAATGGCAAACCTAGATTGCAAAACACCGAATGCTCTTTCAATGTCTTTTCGGGCTGCCTCTTGCACCCTTGCAAATTCACACAATTTTTAGTTTTGGGGATCTTTGATGCTCTTGACAAATGTGCACCAAGGAGGGTATATACCATCTGCAGGATAGTACCCTTTTGTGTATTCATGCCCATTGATTGTGTAGTTGCAAGCAGGAGCATCACCACCAGCAAGCCTAGCAAACAAATGAGACCGTTGCAACACATTGATATCATTGAGAGTGCCCGTCATACATAAGAAGCAATGCCAAATCCATAAATCCTCGGATGCTACGGCCTCTAGCACAATTGTTGCATCATGAGACTTGCCACAGTACAATCCTTACCATGCCTTTGGGCAATTTTTCCAAGTCCAATGCATACAATCAATGCTACCTAGCATGCCAGGCCAACCTCTCCTCTCATTATATGCCATCAATTTCTTTGTGTCATCCTCGTTGGGTGCCCGAAGATACTCAGGACCAAAGACACGGATGATCACTTTTGCAAATCTACGCACTGACTCAATTGTAGTATCTTCACCAATGCGAAGGTACTCATCGACATAGTTAGCCGGAACGCCATATGCAATCACCCGCATAGCTATGGAGATTTTTTGATATGCACTAAATCCCTTTAAGCCCACAACATTTCTTCTTTGAGTAAAATACCGACAATTTGCCTCGCAAGCTTGAACAATTTTCACAAATAGGGATCGGCGCATTCGGTACCTTCTTCGGAAGAGGTGCGGTGCATATGTAGGATTTTCCACAAAGTAGTCTTGCATCAACATCTCGTTCCCAAGATGGCGATTCTGAGGAATGCAAAGACGCCCGACGGTCGATCCTCGCCTCCTCTTCCGGTTCTCAATTTCGTGCTCCTTCACGGCAAATGCCATCACTAATGTCTGCTGCCGAAAGGTCGCAAGCATGGTCTCAACATCCGAGTCATCCGAATCAGAGAGCAAGAACTTCTCGCACGGGCTCAATTCCATCTACATACATACTAGCGCCGGCGCGTCAATCAACTACGCCGCTCACAAAAAACCACAAAACAAACACTAACCGGGGGCAGATACGGCGGGTGATCCTGGGGCGGCGATGATGGGCAGGCTCGACGGTGGTCGATCCCCGATGGCGGCAGCAACGAGGGCCGGCTCTTCTCGCCGGATCCGCGGAGTGGGGGGGGGGGGTCGGTGCAGCGTCTCGGCGCGGGAGGGTGGGGGACGGCCCCGCGGCGCGATTCTGCCCACAGATTTGGCCGGAATCACCGGTGATGGATGAGCGGAAGCAAGGGCGGTCGGCGGCGAAAGAGGGTGGGAAAGGGCGCGGGCTGAAATGTCCCTCCCACGAACTGCTTCTCTGTGATGCAGGGCACCGCTGAAGCGAGGGGGAAACACGCGTATTCGCGGGCTAGGGCCGAGATTTTGCCGCGCCCCTCAAAAAAATTTGCGGGCCGGGGAGGGATGCGGGGTCTGATCGGGCAGGTTTTTCCGTCCCTACCCGCATTTTTGGCGGTTATTTTGCGGGTCGGGGCCGGATGCGGGGTCTGCTAGATTTGCTCTTAGAAGTCCGAGCACCTCCCGTTTCTCGCGCTTGTCGCTGCCACCTACGCCAGCAGAAGCATTTGCGCGAGTACAGCTACTCCTCGACTTCCCTCCTGCCGCGGAGAAGCAAGAAGAGTGGAGGGCTGTTATCCAGAGCCTTATTGGCCACGCCAATAAAGATCAATACTAGGAGGTAGGCCCCTCGTGGCGTTGGTCCACCGAGCCGGTGCGTGCTGGAGGCAGAAGGGTCGGAGGTGTCGCAACCATGGTGCACTCCCCTCCACCACGATAGCAACGGTCGCTAGCTTGGCGGGTCGACGCCCATGAGGATGGATCCACGGCTTCATCCGATCCGTGGGCTTGCCGCAACCAACGTAAGTTCTTCGGGAGCGGGTTGAAGAGGATGCTCGAACTACCATCGAGCGGCAACGGGAAGCACGCCATCAGTCTGATAGGCGTGCAGGGCCCACTGCGTACATGCCTACACCGGGGGATTCTGGTGACCTGCCGTACGAGGTAGGTTGTCCAGCTTTTACCCGTGAGCTGCGGCGATTCGGTGGCCCACTACCCTGCGATGCAAACCTGAGGTCCTGGAGAAGTATGAGGGCAAGACCCACCCGTTCGAGTTCCTGAGCGTATACACCATTGCGATGCAAGCTGCCGGGGCTCGGGACGGCAAGGTGCTTGCCAACTACTTCCCATTGGTGCTCAAACCCAATGTCAGGTCGTGGTTGATGCACCTGCCAATAGATTCCATCTCCTCTTGGTTGGACCTGTGCCACGAGTTTGTCAGCGCCTTTACCGGAGGCCACCAAGCTCCTGGCCAGGCAAGTGACTTGCATCTCATCCCCCAGAAGGATGGCGAATCCTTGCGCAAGTACATATAGAGATTCAGCCGTGTGCAGTACAACATCCCAGATGTTCATCTTGCCGCTGTCATCAGCGCGTTCCATCAGAACATGCGCAACCGCAAGATGCATGAAGAGCTGGCCACGAACAAGGTTAGGGATGTTGCCGAATTGTATGTTCTGGTCGACAGATGTGCTCGTGCTGAAGAAGGAAGGAAGTACCCCGGTGAAGACGCCGGCTCGGGAAGCGATTCCGACGACGAAGACACCGTCGCCCCGACAAAGAAAGGCTGATGGCGCAATAGAAAGCGCAGGGGCAAGAACGTGCTTGCCGTCGAGGAATCCGGCAACCCGGGCAGTGCCAAGAAGGCCAAGGTTGACAACCCCAACAAGGAAGTTGCCGGGTGTGCCGCCTGCCAGGACTTGGCGGCTGCCGACAAGCCGGAGGGCTCCGACAAGCAATATTGCAAGATCCATTGCACCAAGGGCCATGACCTCCAAAACTGCCGGCAAGTTGAGAAGCTTGTGGAGAGGCAGAAAGCTGAGTATGAAATACAGGACAAGGAGAAGGGCCAGGATGGTACCGAGGGGTCCAGCAAGAAGCGCGGTGGTCGAGGAGGGCGCTGCGGCAAGGAAAAGCAACAAGAGAGGCCTGCTCGAGGCCGCGACAGGAACGAGGGGGATGATGACCACAAAGAGGATGACGAGTCTAGCGACCAAGAATTTCAAAAGGCCACAGAAGCCATGTGCATCGATGGTGGCGCCTCGTTGCATTCTTCTCACTGCCAGCTTAAACAGTGGGCGTGCGAGATCAACATGACAGAGCCATCGATCGACGCCCAGAAGCCACTAAGATGGTCCAACACGCCCATCATTTTCTACGCCGAGGATCACCCTGATCGCACCACCGTGGTCGGATGCTTGTCGTTGTTTGTTTTGCCAACAATTCGCAACCTCAAGGTGACGAAAATGCTAGTGGACGGTGGGGCCGGTCTGAATTTAATCTTGCCACAGGTGATTAAGAGGTTGCAAATCCCCAAAGAAGATCTCGAGGAGACAGGCACGTTTCAAGGGATCAATCCAGGGAGAAGCCAGCCCAAGGGTAAGATCACACTACCAGTTACATTTGGAGGCGAGTTGAACTACAGGACCGAGAAGATCATTTTCGATGTAGCCAAGATCCCGTTGCCATATAACGGGATCCTTGGCCGTCCAGCACTGGCCAAGTTTATGGCAGCAACACACTACGCCTACAGCACGCTGAAGATGCCCGGCCCGATGAGCATCATCACTGTCGACTCCGACAAGAAGGACGCACTCATCTGTGCCAACTAGCTCTACCGGAAGGCGGTGGTGGCGCCTGCCGCCAAGGCACCTGCTCCTACCACTGCGGCCCTCGAGGGGAAGAAGACCAGCAAGACCCCAGCCGCCAGCAAGGCTTCTGGCCCCGGCCAAGCCTCTTGCACCCACTCCGACAAGCGCGCCTCCTCGGGGTGCTGCATTTCTGTTGAGGACGTGCCAGAGAGCTCCACCGACAAGAGCAAGAAGTCCAAGGCTGCACCACCGGAAACCAAGAAGGTGTCCGTCAAGGAGGACGGCCCGGGCGGAGCTTTTACTATAAGCTCCACCCTCGACAACAAATAGGAAAGCGCACTCATCGCCTTACTGCGGGTGAATGTCGATGTGTTTGCATGGCAAGAATCTGACATCCCCGGCGTTCCCAGGGAGGTGATTGAGCACCACCTTGTTGTCTGTCCTCATGCACGGCCCGTCAAGCAGAAGGTCAGGAAGCAAGATTTGGAGCGGCATGAGTTCATCGTCGAGGAGATTAGGAAGGTGGAGGCGGCAGGATTGGTCAGAGGAGTGCTCCACCCGACATGGTTAGCCAACCCGGCGGTGGTGCACAAGGCAAATGGGAAATGGAGGCTGTGCATTGATTATACAGATATCAATAAGGCCTGCCCAAAGGATCCTCTCCCTTTGCCGCACATTGATCAGATCGTGGACTCCACTACCGGGTGCGACCTGCTATCGTTCCTTGACGCCTATTTGGGATACCACCAAATCTTTATGACGAAGGAAGACAAAGAGAAGACCGCCTTCATCACCCCATGTGGTACGTATTGTTTTATACGAATGCCTTTCGGGTTGAAAAGTGCTGGTTCGACATTTGCAAGAGCAGTTCAGATTGGTTTTGAGCCCCAGCTCCATAGAAATATGGAGGCTTACATGGATGACATAGTGGTCAAAACCAAGGACAGGGCAACACTTGTGCAAGATTTGGAGGAAACATTTGCAAATTTGCGCAAGGGCAATCTCAAGCTCAACCTTGGAAGTGTGTGTTTGGTGTTCCATCCGGCAAACTTCTCGGGTTCTTTGTGTCTCAGTGCGGGATCAAAGCGAACCCCGACAAGATCAATGCAATTGAGCATATTGAAGCACCGAGGCGAGTCAAATATGTGCGTCGGCTTGCTGGCTGCGTTGCTGCTTTGAGTAGGTTCATCTCCAAATCTGCTAAGCGCGCCCTCCCCTTCTTCAAGATTTTAAAGACGGGGGGGGGGGGGCATGAAATGGACCCCGGAGGCCGAGGCAGCACTGCAGGATTTGAAGAGGTACCTCTCCTCTACACCAATACTAGTTGCGCCTCAACCACAAGAGCCGTTGCTGCTATATCTAGCGGTAGCAAATCAAGTGGCCGATGCTGCACTAGTGGTGCAGAGGGAAGTTGGCGAAGAGGCGGTAGTGGCGGCAAGACTGTTGGATGATGAGCCAGAGCTCCCCCCGGCAGGGTCTGGTGCCGGCAAGGCAGGACCTCCGGCAGAGTCTGGCATTGGCAAGACAGGAGCCCCGACAGAGTCTGGCGCCAGCAAGGCAGGATCTGCACAAGCAAACGAAGTGGTACAAATGAAGAAGATGATGCAGTACCCAGTTTACTTTGTCAGCTCCCTCTTGCGGGGGGCTAGATCAAGATACTCTTGTGTGCAGAAGTTGCTCTTCGGCCTCCTTATGGCCTCGAGGAAGCTGCGTCATTATTTTCAAGCACATTAGATCACCGTCGTCACTCGCTTCCCGTTGCAACGGATCTTGCACAACCCAGATGCAACCGGAAGGATTGTGGAATGGGTGTTGGAGCTATCAAGATTTGGCCTCAGGTTTGAAAGCACTTCGACAATCCAGAGCAGGGTTTTGGTGGAGTTCATTGTAGAATGGACCTCAACGCCCGACGAAGAAATTCAAGAGACCACTCTCCCCGGCAAGGAAACAAGCCGCAACTGTATTATGTACTTTGATGGGGCTTTCTCGCTACAAGGTCCCGGTGCCGGCGTGCTGCTTGTCGCGCCCACCGGAGAGCACCTCAAGTACGTGGTCCAAATGCATTTTCCCCGGGAGAGATCGACGAACAACACCGCGGAGTATGAGGGGCTGCTTGACGGTCTCAGGATCACGACGGACCTTGGGATCAGAAAGTTGATCGCCCGTGGGGATTCGCAACTCATAGTGAAGCAGGTGAGCAAGGATTATTAGAGCCCACTCATGGAAGCTTATGTTGATGAAGTGAGGAAGTTGGAAGAGCATTTTAATGGTCTACAAGCAGAGCATGTTCCTTGAGCGGATAACAGCATTGCTGACGACCTGTCAAAACGTGTTGCCCTCATGTTACCTGTGGAACCAGGGACCTTTGTGCTCCAATTGACTCAGCCATCCGTTGAACCATCAGCAGGATAGAATAAGCGAAGAAAATCAGGTCCCCGTAAGTACTTTCCCACCGAGCTCCCAGTAGCCGCCAACAAGGATGTTACCGGGGACGCCAAGCTTGTTGGGGAATGACAGGCTCCGGCAGGGCCTCAAGCCCCTGCCATAGAAACAACCGCTCCCACGGTAGAAGCACGCCTCTAGTCCTTGCCGTCGAGCCTGAGGCACCGGCATGGGCGCGATACACCGTTCAGTTCCTCCAAACAGGGGAACTCCCTGAGGAACAAGAAGAAGCGGAGAAAGTAGCCCGTCGGTTTGCCATGTACCAGTTTGTGGACGACGTCCTGTACCGGAAAAGACCGAACAATGTGAAATTGAAGTGCATTCCCTGGGAGGACGACCTGGAGCTGTTAGCAGAGATACATGGATGCATATGTGGCTCTCTAATAGGATCAAGAGCCCTTGCCGGCAAGGTATTGTGGCAAGGTTGGCGCACTTCTCTCCAGGATGCAACTGCACTAGTAACCAAGTGTGAACCGTGTCAGTTCCATTCGATCAAACTCCATCAACCAGCTCAAGCTCTTTAGACAATACCTCTTTCCTGGCCATTTTCGGTCTGGGTGCTCGACATACTGGGCCCCTTCCCCCATGCTGTCGGGGGCTTTGATTACTTGTACGTTGCAATCGACAAGTTCACAAAGTGGCCCAAAGTAGAAGAAGTGAGAAAGGTGACATCACAATCAGCCATCAAGTTCTTCAAAGGACTAGTTTGCTGCTTTGGTGTGCCAAACAGAGTCATCACCGACAACGGCACGCAGTTCACAAGCCGCACCTTCATGTGATACGTCCAAGACCTCGGCAGCAAGATATGTTTTGCTTCTGTTGCACATCCACGAAGCACCGGCCAGGCGGAAAGGGCAAATGCCGAAGTGCTGCGGGGCCTCAGGACGAGGAATTTTGACAGGCTACACAAGTGCGGAAGACGATGGATTGACGAGTTGTCGGTGGTTCTTTGGTCAATCAGAACAATGCCAAATCGAGCCACCAGCCAGACACCCTTCTCCCTCGTGTACCGGGCAGAAGCAGTTCTCCCCACGGAACTCACATACGGGTCACCTCGAGTGCTCGCTTATGATGAGCTTGAGCAAGAGCAGTTGCGGCAAGATGACGCCACGCTCATTGAGGAAGATAGTCTTCAGGCTGCTGTGCAAGCTACACGCTACCAGCAAGGCCTGTGCCGCTACCATAGCTGCAAGGTTCATGCCCGAAGCTTTGAGGAAGGCGACCTTGTTGTTCGGCGCGTTCAGTCGGCCAAGAATTCCAGCAAGTTGACGCTAAAGTGGGAAGGCCCTTATCAGGTTATACGGGTCACCAGGCCCGGCGCAGTCCACCTGGAGACCGAATATGGTATCCCGGTGAGCAACTCCTGGAACATCGAACATCTTCGCAAGTTCTACCCATGAGGCGTAGTTGCCGGGCCCCCCGACAGACCACCTTTTGTACAAGCCTTGACGGCAAGGCATGTGACCCTTTGTACAAAGCCAGGCGCAGACCCTGAGCGACAGATGAATAAACGAAGCGCTGGCGCCCTTAGAATTAGCATGCATGTTATATTGAGCTTCTCTCTGGTAGGATTGATAGTTTTTAGTGGCAACTAACCCCTAGCATAGAGGTCGAGCATGTCTTTTAACCCCTTCCAGTCCTTTTTGGTTCGCAGGCCGCATGGGCACTTCAGCAGAACCCTTTGGAGGAAAGGAGATGAACTGAAACCCCGACCCCGATACGCTAAGGCTGCCGAGGGCAGCAGATCTAGATAAGCCTTTTTTCCCACTGCGTACTTCCGTATGAAACTTGAGCGTATGAAACTTCGCTCAATCCCAGGCCATCGTGCTCCCTCCTTCCTATGCCCAACACCCCTTTTGGGCTGGGATTTGGTCGTAGTTGCGGTGGAAGGGGGACGAACGAAGGGCCTAATCCTACTTTGCTCCAACCTATGAAGCGGGAGGACGACAAGGCCTGTTTCTGGGTGGCGTTGTTTACTCAAGAAGATGACAAGGACTCGCTCCTTGGTGTGAGCCTCGCTCACGCACAAAAGAACCCAACAAAAATCCTTTTTTCATTAATACATTAATAAACAAGTACAATTCATACGGAATGTAAGCATAAGCTAGGGGTTACAGAGTTTAAATTCGACAAGTGCCTGCGGGCTTAAGATCTAAGAAAAACGATAAGATGCTCATAATCCCTTTCTTGTCCCTCTCCTGAGGAAGCGGATCAAGATAGCGGGAGGGTAAAAGGAGTTCCTAGGCGAGGTACACGCGGCAGAAGACACCAAGAGAACATCCCGGCAGCCGTCCAAAAGAAGGCTGGTGATGACTGTGCCGGGGGAGAAGCCGAAAGATGAGGCAGCGTGCTGGCAATACGCGACGAAGGCGTCGTTGCCATCGTCCTCCGACTTGACGGCCCGCCACCCGCCTTCTTCGTCTTCTCCGGCCTTCCAACACCAGTTGCCAGAAGCGACAACCCCGAGAAGTTCAAGGAGCTGGCTTGAGGAGCCACCGCCAAGAACTACCCCCGGAAAATCGCTCTGCCAGGAAGAAGGCCAGGTGTAGATGGTGGTGCTACCGGCGTCGCCTGGTGACGGGGTGCCCAACGTCTAGTCAGACCCATTGAGGGACTCCTAGACTAAGGGGTCCTCGGGCGTCCGGCCCGTTGGACATGGGCGTACTAATGGGCTATGAAGATACGAGACCGAAGACTCTCTCCCGTGTCCGGATGGGACTCTCCTTGGCGTGGAAGGCAAGCTGGGCGTTCGGATACGAAGATTCCTTCCTTGTAACCGACTTTGTACAACCCTAGTCCCCTCCGGTGTCTATATAAACCGGAGGGTTTAGTCTGTAGAGGATACACAATTATAGTTAGACAGGCTAGACTTCTAGGGTTTTAGCCATTACGATCTCGAGGTAGATCAACTCTTGTAATACTCATATTCATCAAGATCAATCAAGCAGGAAGTAGGGTATTACCTCCATAGAGAGGGCCCGAACATGGGCATACATTGTGTCGCCCGTCTCCTGTTACCATCGACCTTAGACGCACAGTTCGGGACCCCCTACCCGAGATCCGCCGGTTTTGACACCGACATTGGTGCCTTCATTGAGAGTTCCACTGTGCCGTCGTTGAAAGGTTTTGATGGCTCCTTCAATCATTTGTAATTATGCTGTCCAATGAGAAGTCTACCTCCCCGGACAGATCTTTGTGTTCGGCGGCTTCGCACTGCGGGCCAACTCGCTTGGCCATCTGGAGCAGATCGATAGCTACGCCCCTGGCCGTCAGGTCAGATTCGAGAGCTTGAACTACGTCGCGGATATCCGCGGAGACTTGATCTTTGACGGATTCGAGACCCTGACAACCGCTCCCCACCACCACGATGAACATGACCTAACTCTGTCATCAGACCATACCCAGGAAATAGCACCTGTAACCGCTCTGGCCTTAGATCCAGAGCAGATCACGCCATGCGAAGACGGGAAGCTCAACCCTGCCACGGATGCAGCAGTCCCAGCGGCGTCAGAGCCGCACACAGACCTAGCCTCGAGTGGAATCTGTGTCACCGCAGCCGCGGACTCGTTTCCAGCTACAAGCTCTGAAACATGTGCGTCCACAAGCGTCGAGCTCGATCAGTCATCGCTCGTTGAATTCAGCTCCGCAGAAATTTATCGGCACTAGCCTTTGGGCGATGTGTTAAACTCGTTAAGAGCACTATCCTTAGCAGGGGCCTCATTGCCGAACACTATCCAGTTCAAACTGGAGGCTGATGACGGAGAATTTTGCTTCCCACCCACCGCCCACTTCATAGCCATTGTCGAGGACCTAACTGACATGCTCGCTTACAGCTCCGAAGATATTGACGGTATGGACGACGATGTCGGGGAAGAGGAGGCCTGAAGCCCGCCGTTTACCGGATGTTGGACGGCCACCTCCTCGTATGACGTATACATAGTGGACACACCTGAAGAGAACAAGGGCGACAACAAGAAGGATCCAGTTGAGGATAAACCTCCCGAGATACCACCAAAGCGCCAGCGTCAACGGCGCTGCTCAAAATCACGCCGCAGCAAAGATAGTAACACCGGCACTGGAGAAGATAACACTCCGGACGGTGCCGAAGGTAATGAAGACCCATTGAAGAAAATTCCGAACGAGAAGAACGGGAAGATGGGCAAGTTAGCCCTGAGGAACAGGCCATAAACAAAGACTCGGAGGCAGTAATTGTCTTCCGCTCTCCGAGGAGGAGGCGGGCCTCGACAACGAGGATTTTATCGTGCCTGAGGAACCTCTCGAGCAGGAGCGTTTTAAGCGCCAGCTAATAGCCACTACAAGGAGCCTGAAAAAGAAGCAGCTTCAAGCTGATCAAGATCTACTAAACGATAGATGGACTGATGTCCTGGCAGTCGAGGAATACAACCTCAAACGCCCAGCCAAAACCTACCCGAAGCATAAATTGCTACCTCAGTTCGATGATGAGGCACTGGAGCCCGTACCATCATCGCGCAATGCGGCTAACAGATCACCACACGGTCGGGACAAAGCGGCAACTCAAGCCGAACACCAGCCCGCTCCACCTCACCATAAAGGCAGAGATAAAACAACTCGGGGACATACCTACGACCTGCGGCAAAAACTAGATAGTAGAGCAGGACATACTAGATGAATCTACGGATCGCGAGGACGTGCCCCGACACGTGACGACGGCTATCCATTCGGACGTGACAAGCCTAGTCACGCCCGAGCTGAAAACCGCAGACGGACTCCATCGGAGCTACATCGCGATGTGGCCCGATATAGAGGCACCGCACACCCTCTTTGCTTCACTGACGAAGTAATGGACCATGAATTCCCGGAAGGGTTTAAACCCGTAAACATCGAATCTATGTTGGAACAACAGACTCCGCGGTATGGATTGAGGATTTTCTTCTCCATATTCATATGGCCCGTGGTGATGATCTCCACACCATCAAATATCTCCCACTAAAACTCAAAGGACCAGCTCGGTACTGGTTGATCAGTCTGCCCGAAAACTCCATTGGCAGCTGGGAAGACTTGGAAGAAGCCTTCCTTGACAACTTCCAAGGAACATACGTCCGACCTCCAGATGCAGATGACTTAAGTCATATAGTCCAACAGGCCAGAGAGTCAGCCAGGAAATTCTGGACTAGGTTCTTAACTAAAAAGAACCAGATCGTCGACTGTCCGGATGCCGAAGGCCTAGCGGCCTTTAAACATAGCATCCGCGACGAGTGGCTCGCCCGACATCTCGGGTAGGAAAAGCCGAAGTCCATGGCAGCCCTTACGACACTTATGACCCGCTTCTGTGCGGGTGAAGATAGTTGGCTAGCCCGTTGCAATAATAACGCAAGCGAACCTGGCACCCCTGAAGCCAAGGATAGCAACGGCAAGCCATGACGCAATAGACATAAGCGTCAAAACAATGGCAACCATGCCGATGACACAATGGTCAACGCTGGATTCAGTGGCTCCAAGTCCGGTCAGCGGAAGAAGCCATACAATAAGAACAATTCGGGCTCATCCAGCCTAGACCGCATACTCGAACGTCCGTGCCAGATACATAGCAGCCCAGAAAAACCAGCCAACCACACCAACAGATATTGTTGGGTTTTCAAACAGGCCGGCAAGTTAAATGCCGAGAACAACAAGAAGGGGTCACAAAGCGAGGATGATGACGAGCAACCTTGGCCACCGAACACAGGGGGACAGAAGAAGTTTCCCCCTCAGGTCAAAACGGTGAACATGATATACGCTACCCACATCCCCAAGAGGGAACGCAAGCGCGCACTAAGGGACGTCTATGCCATGGAGCCGGTCGCCCAAAAATTCAATCCATGGTCTTCCGGTCTGATCACCTTCGATCCCGGGATCATCCGACCAGTATCCGTCATGGCGGCTCAGCCGCATTGGTCCTTGACCCAATAATTGATGGATTCCACCTAACGCGAGTCCTAATGGACGGCAGCAGCAGCCTGAACCTGCTCTATCAGGATACAGTGCGCAAAATGGGCATTAATCCATCACGGATCAAGCCCAGAAAGACTACCTTTAAAGGAGTCATACCAGGTGTAGAGGCCCACTGCACGGGCTCAATCACACTAGAGGCCCAGTGCGCAAAATGGGCATTAATCCATCACGGATCAAGCCCAGAAAGACTACCTTTAAAGGAGTCATACCAGGTGTAGAGGCCCACTGCACGGGCTCAATCACACTAGAGGTTGTCTTCGGATCTCCGGACAACTTCCGAAGCGAAGAGTTAATCTTTGATATCGTCCGCTTTCGCAACGGCTATCACACACTGCTTGGACGAACCGCATTTGCTCGATTCAACGTGGTGCCACACTATGCTTATCTCAAGCTCAAGATGCCCGGACCACGCGGTGTCATAACAATTAATGGAAACACGAAACGCTCCCTCCGCACCGAGGAGCACACAGCTGCCTTAGCGGCGAAAGTCTGAAGCGACCTTTTCAAGCAGAACCTTAATTCGGCGGCCGAGCTCCCGGACACTATCAAGAGAGTCTGGACAATTCTACAGCAGGGCAGCTCGGCTTGTCAAGAGCTTGACTAGCAATTCGGCCTCCGTCCCAGCCCCGATCAAGTGGCGGCACTCGTGCCGCGCGTACATAACTACACACTTAAAATACCATGGGCATAGACATAGGCATAACTAGCTTGTGATCCAAAATACGGCTCGACCGCCCCCGGACACACATACTTTCACTGTTTCCTTTTTCTCTTTTTCAGGTTTCTTTTTTACAGGCCTTCCTTGATGGCCTGATCACAGGTCCTTTCGAAGGATAAATGCGCCAAGACAGCGGTAAGCATGGACATATAGGGGCATTTCTAGGTGGTCTCTTTAACGATCACTCTACCTGTTTCCAAGACCCACATGCAGCTCTCCCATGGTTGTGGCATACTAAATAGCCTTTTGCTTATCGCACTATTTGTATGATTGCGCTTGGACGTATTACCAAATTATAATGGAAACAATTTGCGGCCCAAATTCTACGGCTCTAGCTTACTACCCTTTATTACTTTCCTTTTTTTTTGATAACTTTATCAAATAGCACCCGTACACTTTGGTACGTTTCAATTTGCCAGGGGCTTCATAGCGCCCCGCAATACGGCAGCAAAGTCCGAAAACTTGTTATAGTATAGTTCGGCACCCTGAATTTAGAACTATATGCATCGGCTCCGAATCATGTCTTTGTTCAATAGTTGGGTTGCCCGGCTCCTGTGCTTACTACCTTACGTTCCGCTATACCGGCTAGGGTAGTAAAGTGAGAACTATTGCGATTGTGCCCTGGTTTACCCGGATGAGCACCTCAGTAGAGAAAGTCGAAAACTGACTGTCATGATGTGGCGAGAGCTAGTCAGCTCTTCGGAGATCTCAAATCTTTAGAGATTTTTTCCGCATTACGTGAGGGATTGGTACTTGCCCGATCAGGTATTTACAACATCCTAGTTCGGATACTAGGGGCTACGCCTAAATTTTTTATTGTCAAACTCCTATGGCTAAGTGAGGGTGTTCAAGCCGCATAGTCTGATTGCCTGGTTCATCGCGCTAAACACGTCCTTCAAGGACCAAACAATTGGATCAAGAGTGTTTAGATTCCATCCCAAACACCCCCGTACTACCTACGTGGGGGCAGAAGCCGACGACTGGCCAACTCTCAGATTTCATACGAAACGGCCACACAAGATGTAATTTTTAAAAAACAAACAAACATTATATTACATAACAACTTTCTTTCATCATACAAGGCAGAGAAAACATGAATATATTCATTCAAAGATAATGTCTTGCGCACATTGCATCGCCACAATGCGAGACCCGTCCAGGACGTCTTCAAAATACTGCTCGGGCATTCGATGCTCCTTGCCTTCAGGCGGCTGAGGGAGTCCTGGATTAGGGGGTATCCGGACAGCCAGACTATATACATCGTCCGGACTATGGAAGCGTGAAGATACAAGACTCAAGACTTCGACCTGTGTCCGGACGGGACTTTCCTTGGCGTGGAAGGCAAGCTTGGCGATCCGGATATTACATTTCCTTCCTTGTAACCAACTCCATGTAAACCCTAGCCCTCTCCGGTGTCTATACAAACCGGAGAGGTTGAATCACTAGAAGGCCGATCACAGTTACAATCATACCATCATAGGCTAGCTTCTAGGGTTTAGCCTCTATGATCTCATGGTAGATCTACTCTTGTACTACCCATATCTTCAATATTAAATCAAGCAGGAAGTAGGGTTTTACCTCCATCGGGAGGGCCCGAAGCTGGGTAAACATCTGTGTCCCTTGCTTCCTGTTACCATCAGCCTAGACGCATAGATCGGGACCCCCTACCCGAGATCCGCCGGATTTGACACCGACATTGGTGCTTTCGTTGAGAGTTCCGCTGTGTCGTCGCTGCAGGGCTCGATGGCTCTTTCAACCATCGTCAACAACACAGTCCCGGGTGAGACTTTTCTCCCCGGACAGATCTTCGTGTTCGGCGGCTTCGCCCTGCGGGCCAATTCGCTTGGCCATCTGGAGCAGATCGATAGCCACGCCCCTAGCCACCATATCAGGGTCGGAAACCTGAACTGCATGGCGGACATCTGTGGAGACTGGATCTTCGACGGATTCGGGCCTATGCCTGGAGCACCGGACAGTCACGACGAGCACGGCTTAGACCTGTTGTCGGACAAAGCTTGGGGAATTACCCCCGCAGTAGCCTCGTGCCTAAATCCGGAGCAGGCTGCGTTGCCCAAGGACGGGGGGCTGGATCACGCCCCGCAGGTCGCACACTCATCGGCGGTGGAGATGAACACGGGCCTTACCTTTGTGGTGGCCTGTGAATCCGGACCCCCGGATTCGTATCTGGATGTTGGTTCCGGTCCGCGCACTCCTGACCCAGTCGAGCCAGGTTGGGCTCCGGTAATGGAGTTCACCACTGCGGATATCTTCCAGCACTCGCCCTTCGGCGACATGCTGGACTCATTAAAGTCTCTCTCTTTGTCAGAGGCTCTTGGCGAACTATGTCCGACTCGAGTGGGAAGCAGGCGATGAAGGAATTCGTTGCCCACCCACCACCCACTTCATTGCCACAGTCGATGATTTAACCGGCGTACTGGACTTCAACTCTGAAGACATCGACGGAATAGACGACGATGCAGGAGAAGAACATGAAGCATCGCTCATTGGGCAGTGGACAGCCGCCTATCCCTATGATATATATATGGCGGACACTTCGAAGGAAACCAATGGCGATGAGGCAGCGGACGATAATCCCTCAGGGAGAAAAGCAAAGCATGGGCGTCATCGGCACCGCTCCAAGCCCCGCCACAGGAATTCCGGCCCAGAAGACGAAAACAATCCGGATGGCGCCGAAGATAACCCTAGTCGGCTTGCCTTTCAGAAGGCCGGACTGGCCACTGTGGGATACTTGGAGAGGGACAACTATATGCCCCCCTCCGAGGATGAGGCAAGCCTCGGCAATGACGAATTCGGCGTGCCTGAAGATCCAGTGGAACAAGCTCGCTTAGAGCAACGGCTCATGGCCACGGCAAAGAGCCTGCAAAGGAAGCAACAGCAGCTTACAGCTAACCAAAATTTGCTGGTGGACAGATGGACCAAGGTCCTGGCCACCGAAAGATACGGACCCGACCGCCCCGACAAAGGGCACACAGGGCACAACCGGCCACCCCAACCTAAGCAGGAGAACCCAAGGCACATGCCCCAACGTCAACACACCACTACGGTCCAAAACAATACGAAGGACACAAGAAGAAGCATCCTCAAGCCTCGGCGCAATGGTCATAAGCGTCAAGTCAGGAAAGATGGTGCTAATTCTAGCAACTCCCAGTCCGGTCAGTGGACAAAGAACAACTCAGACCTATCCGGCCCGAGCCACACACTCGATCAACCATGTGAAATTCATGGTACTCCTAGAAGGACGGCAAAGCATACCAATAGAGAATGCCGGATCCTCAAAACAAAGCAGCTGGTCGCGTGCCGGAAACAATGAAGGGAGGCGTCTGGTCAAGAGGCCCCCCCATAGCATAAAAGTACGGCCGATCGCCCCCGGACGCATTAACCACAACAACTCAATTGCAGTACCTCTGGACATAGCAAACTAGGGGCTCCAAAACACATAAAATCCCCGCAGGTGTGAAATCACAAACAACATCTCCTAAAAGATGCTAGGGGCAAAGGCCAAGTTTTTCTGGCCCATCACTCTAAACGGTTGTCTTCGGATCACCAAAAAAATGCTACGCCAAAGAATAAATCTTCGGCACCTTCCCACCATGTGGTAATTTACCGTATGATAACGGGACGAACCACGTTGACTAGATTCCACGTGGTAAATCACTCAGGCCAACACCAGGTGATGCAATCACACCTATGGACAAGGCCGAACCCCGCCCTCAGGGCGGAAATCATACAGCTGCCGGAGTAGCGAGTCGCGCATGCCTATAGAAATTTTGATATGACAGCCAACTATCCGGACACCAACTGAGGAGTCCGCGCTACCCAACGGTATAACGGCTGGGTTTACCAAGGTCCGATTAGGAGCCCTCGGACCAACCACAAGAGGACGCTCAGCTACCTCCGAGTATTTGCCTTATAAACTAACTTTGACGCAGAACAGGATTGGTGACGTGGAATCGGCCAGGACACACAAGGAGCCCCCCTAAAATGAAGGCAGTCCGGATTACTACCTCTTTTCATAATCATACATTGTACTCATATGCATAGACATATCATCTTACTACAATGTGTAGACTTAAATAACACTTACCGGCCGTCGCTTTTCATCGACACCTCGTGTTACGCCCGATTATGCCAGGGGCTTCACAGTACGGCAATAAAGTCCGACCACCTTCTCGATCGCTCGGCACCCCGAACTTATAGCACTATATGCATCAGCTTCGAATCATGTCTTGGGTCATTGGTTGGGTTTGCCAGGCTCCCTTGTTTTGGTACCTTACGTTTCGTTATATCGGCTAAGGTAGCGCAGGGAGAACTACTGCGATTGTGTCCCGGATCTGCCGGACGCAAAGCACCTCGAAAGAGAGAAAGCCGAAAACCGAATGTCATGATACAGCGAGAGCTGGTCAGCTGTTCGAGAGGTTGTAAAATCCTTAAAGATTTATTCCGCACAATGCCATTATAAATGCAGAGTGAGATGGATCGGTCTTCGATCGAAGCCAATAGAGCCCCTAGTTCGCCTTAGAACACTAGGGGCTCTTGACCATACTCTAATTCCTATGGCTAAGTGAGAGTAATAAAGCCTTATAGTCCGATTGCCTGGTTCGTGGTGATAAACGCCTCTGTAAAAGGACCCAACTATGGGATAAAGAGCGTTCAGATATATCCCGAACACCCCCGTATTCTTTTTACGTGGGGGCAGAAGCCGACAACTGGCAAACTCTCAGGATTTACATACAATAAACAGCCGCACAGGAAGAACATATGTTCAAACAAAACAGGCAATATATAAACGCCATAATCCCATATTACAAAAAGTGGCATGAATGCCCTCAGGGAAATATAATGTCTTTGGCACACTTATCCGCCGCAAGGCGGGCTCCCTTCAGTACACCTTCATAGTATAGTTCGGGCTTGCGGTGCTCCTTACCCTCTGGCGGCCCCTCAGTCATCAGCTTCTCCGCGTCAAGCTTCCCCCAATGCACTTTTGCACGAGAAAACGCCATCCGCGCACCCTCTATGCAGACCGATCGCTTAACAGCATCAAGCCAAGGACAGGCGCCCACAATCCGCTTCACGAGCCCGAAGTAACTGCTCGGAATTGGCTCTGCCGGCGACAACCAGACAAGCAAGTCCTTCATGGCTAGTTCGGCCGCCTGGAGCAGTTCGACCAACTGCTTCAGCTGATCGATAAAGGGCACCGGATAGTTCGGTGCCAAATACTGCGACCAGAAATCCCTCTCCGCAGACTTCTTCTCGGTTCGGTATAATTGGGCGGCATCTGATATGCTGCGAGGAAGATCCGCAAATGCCCCTGGAAAAATAAGAATTCAGCTTGCTGCTTAGAATTCTTCCCATTATCATGGACAAATGGCTAAGAATACAGAAGGCTTTACCAGCCGCAACTTTCTGGGCCTCTTGAATGTCCCGTACAACACCTCGGGCTTCTTCCCGAGCATCTTCCGCGGCTTGGAGCGCTTGGGCGAGTTCGGATTCTTTCCCTATTAGACTCTTCTCCAAGCCCTCACTTTTCTTCACAGCCTCCTGGAGCTCCCGCTCAGCTGTGACAACCCTGGCCTCGTGTTTTTCACGAAGTGCCTGTTCGGCGGCAGCCTTCTCGTTGGCATCATCCATAGCCTTCTTCAGTGCCTCATATTCGGCACTCGCTCCTAGGGCATACAACACAAATACTTTTCAATAAGCACAATTACTTATTCGTGCCTAATGCAAGACAATGTTTCAACATACCTTGCTTATCTTCTAATTGCTTCCTCACGCGGCCAAGTTCTTCCTCGACCCGTTCCAGGCTCCGCTTCAGTTTGAACACTTCCGCATTATGAGCGGCCATCTTCTTCGCAGACGCCTGTGTTCAAACAAAAAGGTACACGTCATTAACATAAGTTCCCACGACAAGAGAGGATTTGATCCCCTACCCGGCTCCCTCTCTTTCGCCGGACAGCGTATCAGGGGCTACTACTCATATTATGACGATTCCTCAAAGGTTTCTTAGGAAACATACCTCAAAGGCCTTTATAAGGCCAAGGTAGGACTCGTTCAGCCCGCTCTCGACGGACTGAATCTTTTCAACCACCGCACCCATAAGGGTCCGATGTTCATCGACGATAGACGCGTTCTTTAACACTGTCGATAGACCGCCTGGCAACTCTGCTTGAACAGAGGTTGCCGGCAGAGGTAAACGAGCCTCCCACCGTTGAAGGTGCCTGCTCGCCCGATCCGGGAGCCTTAGAGGTCTCCTGGACCTTGTCCGGCTGTGGGCCGAACCCAAGATCGCCCTCGCAGATGGCACACTCAGGGGCCATGGCTCCCGTGTGTCCGGCTCCAGTGATATGCCCCTGGTCCAGGCCCCATTGAGACGACACCTCAGTGTCGCGCCGGGACTTTGGGGAAGGGGCCTCTGGAGGCGTCTCGCTCGCCAAGGCGTCCGAGCTTAGTGAATCCTCGGATGAGGACTGTCAGCGAGACCGTGCGGGTAATGCAAAATATAGCATGATTAAAACTACTATACCCAAAAACAATCTCGGACGCATATGCATGTTGGATTTTGTATACTTACGACTTCTCCGGGGCTGGGCCACAGGATCCCACAGGCTCTTTGTCGGCAGCCGTGGTGGATGCCTCTGGGAGGGAACCTTTTTCCCTCTTGGGCGATTCGGCCTCCAGGGATGAGGAAGCTACACGCTTCTTCCCACCTTCAGAGTGAGGCTTGTCCTCCTATGCTTCTTCCTCTTCGTCTTCTAAAGAAGGAGCGTCGCTTGAGTCTTCGGATTTTGCGTCCGAAGCCTCGCAGTGACGGAGGCCACTCTGGGTCTTCCTGACCTTCTTGGAGGCCTCCTTCTTTGGCGCCTCGTAAGGAGCGGGGACCAGCATCTTCGTCAGAAGAGGTCCGGCTGGTTCCTCCGGCAGCGGGGCCGAACAATGAATCCGCTCCACCTTCTTTATCCATCTCTGAGGTCACGATGAAACACGATTAAGATGTCTCCCTCATGACATGCCAACCGAAGCGTGAATGGACAGAGCATGGCTGTAACTTACCGGGCTTGCAGCATGGGATAATTGATACCCACGGTCCTCGGTGGAGCCCGGCCATGATTTGACGGACTTGAAGAGCACCTTCCAGATATCCTTGTGGGAGGAGTCGTAGAGCTCCTGAAGGGTTTGGTGCTCGGTTGGGTGGAACTCCCACAGAGTGCAGGCTCGGCGCTGACAAGGGAGAACCAGGCGAACTAGCATCACCTGGACCACGTCGACGTGTTTGACGTCCCTGTCAACCAAACTCTGGACGCGCGTGTGGAGCAATGACAGCTCATCGAACGAGGACCAGTTCGGGCCCTTCTTGGGCCAGTACGTGAGCCGAAGTGGAGCTCCGGATCTGAACTCAGGAGCTGCAGCCCACTTTTTGCCGCGTGGTTCGGTGATATAAAACCACTGCTGCTGCCACTCCTTGACGGAGTCGTTGAAAGCGCCCTTAGGCCAACCGGCCTTGGGCATCTTGCTCACCATGGCGCTGCCGCACTCGGCGTGTTCGCCACTCACTACCTTGGGCTTCACATTAAAAATCTTCAGCCACAGGCCGAAGTGAGGTGAGATCCGAAGAAAAGCCTCGCACACGACGATGAACGTCGAGATATTGAGGAAGGAGTTGGGGGAAAGATCATGAAAATCAACCCTGTAGTAATACATGACTCCGGGAACAAATGGGTGCAGGGGAAACCCAAGCCCGCGGACAAAATGGGGAAGGAACACAACTCTCTCGTGAGGTTCTGGTGTGGGGACGATCTGTCCCGCCGGTGGGAGACGGTGGCCGATCGTCTGGGCCAGATACCCGGCGTCCCGGAGCTTCTTGATACCCTTCTCACGGACAGTAGAGGCCATCCATCTTCCTCCTGCTCCAGACCCGGACATCTTTGGAAAACCTCTCTTTGGTGGAAAAGAAGAGTGCTTGGGCGTTAGGGCTCGAAAAGAGGGGAATGAGCTAGCGGAAGGAGAAAGGCGTGGGTAAAGAGAAAGAGGCCTTGTCTCTTTATAGGGGCGGTATGTGCTTTTTGCACCTCCCCACTTGCCTGGTGGAACCTGTTTCCCTCCTGCTCGCCGCGATTAGCGGTGCGGTTGGATTACCCATACCCGTATTGATGAGAACCCCGTGATAAGGGGACACGATCTCTGCTTTGACAAGACGTGCGAAGGAAACCGCCTCGCAATGTGCGCTGTGGCTGGTTGGGGGAAAGCGGTTAGAATAATGACCCGACCGTAATGACAAGTCGCGTTGCCTAAAAAATTGTCAGCAGGTTGCATTTGTAAAATACCATTCTCTCTACGGTGGCACGTGAAGATCATTTTGTGGATCCGGACACGGTTCAAGTGTTCGATAATTACCTTGGAGTATTCAGAGGAGGAACCCACCCTGCAATGCCGAAGACAAGACTGCGCGCCGGACTCATCGTCATTGAAGCCTGGTTCAGGGGCTACTGAGGGAGTCCTGGATTAGGGGGTATCCGGACAGCCGGACTATATACATCGTCCGGACTATGGAAGCGTGAAGATACAAGACTCAAGACTTCGACCCGTGTCCGGATGGGACTTTCCTTGGCGTGGAAGGCAAGCTTGGCGATCCGGATATTATATTTCCTTCCTTGTAACCGACTCCATGTAAACCCTAGCCCTCTCCGGTGTCTATATAAACCGGAGAGGTTGGTCCTTAGAAGGCCGATCACAATTACAATCTTACCATCATAGGCTAGCTTCTAGGGTTTAGCCTCTATGATCTCGTGGTAGATCTAATCTTGTACTACCCATATCTTCAATGTTAAATCAAGCAGGAAGTAGGGTTTTACCTCCATCGAGAGGGCCTGAACCTGGGTAAACATTCGTGTCCCTTGCTTCCTGTTACCATCAGCCTAGACGCACAGATCGGGATCCGCTACCTGAGATCCGTCGGTTTTGACACCGACAGCGGCCCCTCGGTCACAAGCTTGATGACATCCATCTTCGCCCACCACACCTTGACGCGGGAGAAGGCCATGCACGCGCCCTCGATGCATGCCGACTGCTTGACAACGTCCAGCCGAGGGTAGGCATCTACCAGCCGCTTCACGAGACCGAAGTAGCTGCTGGGTATAGCTCCAGCAGGCCACAACCGGATTATCAAATCCTTCATGGCTAACTCGGCCACCTTATGCAGCTCGACCAGCTATTTTAGCTGATCGCTAAAGGGCACTCGATGTTCTGGCGCAAGATATTGCGACCAGAACAGCTTCTCCATTGAGCTCCCTTCTTTGGATCGGAAGGACTCCGCAGCGTCAGATACATTGCGCGGCAGATCCGCAAATGCCCCTGGAGAACTCTGAATACGGGTTAGTAAGAAATACTTCTTCTTAACATACTTGCTTTGCATACTAAACTCCTTACTCGCCGCGATTTTCTTGGCCTCCTGGATCTCCTGGAGGGTGCCCTGGGCTTCAACCCAGGCCTCTTCCGCGCTTTGGCGAGCCTTGGCGAGTTCAGTCTCTCAAGTCGAAACATCGCACTCCAAGGTCTCGTATGTTTTCACAGCGTCCTGGAGCTCTTGCTGGACCTCGTTAAGCCTGGCCTTGAGCTTCTTACGGGCGGCTTGTTCCTTGGCAGCTTTGTCCTCGGCTTCGGCCACGGCCTTTTTAAGGACCTCGACCTCGGTCGCCGCTCCTACAAATACCATGACACTAAGGTCAATACACATCATTTATTCTTTTCGGATATACAGCGAGTCATTACATACCTTGCTTGTCTTCTAGCTGCTTCATCGCTTGGCCGAGCTCTTCCTCGACCCGCTCCAGCCTCTGCTTTAGTCCAGAGACTTTGGCAGTGTGTGAGGTCGCGGCGAGCAACGACGCCTGCTTACTCATATAAGACACATTTAGTTAGTTTCCTGCAAAAATGAATTGATCCTCTGTCCGGCCTTTCTTTCCGAACACCGGACAGTGTCTCAGGGGCTACTGTCTATATTGGGATTTTCTCTTTTGCGTTGCTTACCTCAAAACCTACCAGCAGGCTGCTGCAGGCCTTAGTTAGTCCGCTCTTGACGGACTGAACCCTGTCAATCACCGTACCCATAAGGATACGATGTTCATCCATAATGGAAGCGCCGCGTAGCGCTTCCAGCTGATTATCCGGTGCCTCTGGTTGGACAGAGGTCACCGGCAGAATAGGCACACCTCCTTCTCTCAAAGGAGGCTGCACGCCGGATTCCAGAGCCGTGTAGGTCTACGGAACCGTCTTCGGCTGGGGGCCGAACTGAACATGGCCCCCATCACCAGTCCCCATGGGGATCTGCTCCCCCATGTGTCCGGTGGCCGATGTTTCGCCCTCTGGCGCCACCCTGACGGCCTCTTGAACCTCTCCCTGGCCTGGGAAGGTCCTCTGGGACAGCACCTCATCGTCACCCTTGGCCTTGGGAGAGTGAGCGGCCGGCGGTGAATCGCTAGCCATCGCCCTTGAATCCAACGAACCTCTTGATGAGGATCACAGGGAGCTGTCGTGGGCTAGACTGCAATAGTGCAATGGAACATGTCAATATCATGAAGAGGAGGGGCCGGATACATGGACGTGTATAGATCTTTAGTACTTACGATGCGGCCAGGGGCTTACTTCGGGGGGGGGGGGGGTCGCTCTGGGCTGCTGTCGATGTCCCCGCAGGGGTTATCATGAGGGGCCCTTCCCCCTCTTGGGTGCCTCTACCTCCAGATTTGTGGAGGCCGCCCTCTTCTTCCTTCCCCCATCTGGGGGAGAGCTGCTTTCTTCCTCCTCCTCATCATCGTCTTCGGCAACAGAGGAGTGAGTCTTGTCTTCGGACGACACGTCCCAAGCTCCCTTGCGGCGGGGGCCACTCCGGACCTCCTTGGCCTTCTTCTTGGCCTTCTTCTCCGGTGCCTTGTAGGGCGCCAGAACCAGCATCTTCGCCAGGAGCAGGATGACTGGTTCCTCAGGCAGTGGAGCCGGACATCGAATCCGCTCCGCCTTCTCTGTCCATGCCAGAAAAAAATAAAAGGTGAAGTTTTAGACATCTTCCTTGAACAAGCAAGTAGAGGATGCGTCTTAAAGCGGGAAAAACTTACCGGACTGGTAGGATGGGTTAGGGCTTGCCCGCGGTCCTCGGTCGTTGTTGGCGGCGTCTCCTTGCTGGTGAAGAGCACCTTCCAGATGTCCTCATGTGTAGTTCCAAAGAACTGTTGCAGAGACTGGTGCTCGGCCAGATCGAACTCCCATAAATCGCAAGTCCGGCTTTGGCATGGAAGGACCCGACGAACTAGCATCACCTGGATCACATTGACGATCTTGACGTTCTTGTCCACCTCATTTCGTCTGACAAAGACCAGTCCAGGCCCTTCTTTAGCCAGGAGGTGAGCCGCATTGGGGCACCGGACTTGAATTCGGGAGCCGCGGCCCAAGTGGCATTACGAGGCTCTACGATATAAAACCACAGCTTCTGCCACTCCTTGACAGTCTCCATGAAGGTACCTTTGGACCATGTAATATTGGGCATCTTGCTCACCATGGCACCTCCGCACTCCGCGTGTTGGCCATCCACCACCTACGGCTTCATGTTGAAGATCTTGAGCCATAGTACGAAGTGGGGAGGAATGCGGAGGGAGGCCTCGCACACGACAATAAATGCCAAGATGTTGAGGAAGGAGTTCGGGGATATATCATGGAAATCTAGCCCGTAATAGAACATCAGTCCGCAGACGAAAGGGTGGAGTGGAAACCCTAACCCACAGACAAAATGAGGGATGAACACCACCCTCTCATTGGGCTTCGGTGTGGGGACGACTTGCCCCTTGGCCGGAAGCCGGTGAGCGATTTCTTTCGCCAGACATCCGGCCGCCCGAAGCTCAGTGATGTCCTTCTCCTTGACGGAGGAGGCCATCCACTTGCCTTGCCCTCCAGATCCGGACATGGTGGAGGGCTTTCTTGAGGCGGAGAAGATGAGGACTTGGGCGCTGAGGCTCGAGAATGGAAGGGCAGAGGAAGAGAGAAGGCATGGGTGAAGAAAAGGGAATCCTTATCTCCTTATAAAGGCAGTGAATATCTAGCGCCTCCCCACTCGCATTAAAGATCGCCTGTTCCCAAGGGCTGTGCAAACGGCACGGTTGGTTTACCCATGCCCGTATTGATGGGAATCCTGCAATAGGGGGACACGATCTCTGCTTTGACAAGACGTGCAATGAAAACCGTGTCTTGAAACATGGAGCGGCAGATGAAAACAGTTCGAAATAATGACCGGGCAGATGTGATGTCACATTACAAAAGGTTGTCGGCAGATTGGACTAGTGAAATATTATACTCTCTGTGGTTGAGTGTGTGGTACTTGTGTTGCAGATTCGGATACATTCGTTGCGTGTGAAGACTATTTTGGAGTATTCGGAGGAGGGAACCCGCCTTGCAATGCCGAAGACAATCTGCGGCCGGGACACCTTGTCATTGAAGCCTGGTTCAGGGGCTACTGAGGTAGTCCTTGACTAAGGGGTCCTTGGGCGTCCGGCCTATTGGACATGGGCCGGACTAATGGGCTGTGAAGATACGAGACCAAAGACTCTCTCCCGTGTCCGGATGGGACTCTCCTTCGCGTGGAAGGTGTCGATGTTCTGGGAATGGGGGTCGCCAGACTTGCCTGCCTGCGGCCCACGGCGTGGCTCCACCCGCGGCCCAGTACGGCCCGTCTTCACCAGCAAACGCTCAAGACCCTCGCGAGGGGCCAAGCCTCGTGAGGCGGACGACACAAGACCTCCTCGGGGGCAGCCTCACCAAGCTGGCTCGCGAGGGGTGGGGAGATCAAGGCAAGGCGAACCTCGTGAGGTTCCAATGACATAAGCCATGACGACCAAGGCCAGGCGGGCGCCAGCGCGCACAGTGTCCTCGTTTCCTCTTTGGTGCTAAGGAGTCAAGCACAGGTGAGGAGTACCGAGGCGTCGGGCAAAGGTTTCCATATCGGTGCAACGAGACCGAGACCAGCAGGACGGCAGGACGGAGGTCACCGTGGAGCCCAAGACGGCGTCACCACCAGAGCCTTTGGCAGGCGAAGACCACCTTTAGTTAGGATAGCTTGTACTAGTTGTCTCCCTTCGAATTTGGCCATTGTTGGCTCCCTTCCTGCTCAATATTTGGGGAGAGGACCAGGCCTCTATAAATAGGACTAGCCACCACCATAGGAGGGAGGGAACTCGGCCTGAACTCATCTTGGGCTGGATCCACTCCATCCTCACACCCACCAAGCACAAGAACACCTGTCCTCGGGAGGCTGTTCTTCCCCTAGTACTTCTCATCCTTAGCCCAAGAGGCAATCCACCACACCACACTGGAGTAGGGTATTACACCGCAACGGCAGCCCGAACCAGTATAAATCTCGTGTCTCTTGTGTTGCGGGTTCGTCGAGCTAGGCTTTGAGATCGCGGTGAGGCTGAGGGCGTGATTAGGTAGGGGGAAATCTTCGCGCGCACCCTAGTGTTCGAACCTCAAGGGTTTTGCCGGAACCCGAAATCCGACATTTGGCACGCTAGGTAGGGGTGTGCCGGCGCTTTCCTTCCGTCAATCTGCGCTCCGCCATCACCACGCTTCGCCCCCATGGCAGGCGCCATGCTTCCGGCTCCGACGACTGGTGCCAGTGGCGGGGCCAGGGGCTCCGAGCCTTGGCCCCCGCCTTACGGCAGGTGTAGTGGCCGCCCAAGTTCAAGCCGGAGATGCCACCGCGCTACGACGGCGCGGCGGACCAGGTGGCTTTCCTGCTGGCGTACGAGGAGGCTGTCCTTAAGGCCGGGGGCGACGACAAGGTCATGGCCAACTGGCTTCCCATGGCCCTCACTGGCGTGCCGTGCGCCTGGCTGCTCAACCTCCACAGATCCACGATGGCATCTTGGGAGGATCTGCGCGGACTCTTCGCCGCGCGCTTCGCAGCACCGGCGCCCCACGCGGTCGCGGCCCTCCTCAGCGGCTCGCAAGCACCACCCTCGGACCGCCACGCCAAGCCGTTCTTTCGCCATATCAGCAAGGCTTCCGGACGGCAGGGAGCTCCCCGGGTTGGGTGGCGCCCAAGGCCGACCCGACCTTTGACTCGGAAGATCACCCCGTCACCATCGTTGGCTCGGGCATGCTCCCTATGCTGTGCATGCCCAACATCTGCCACGTAGCCATCACCAAGACCCTCATCGACAGCGGCGCCGGTCTCAACGTGCTCTCGGCGGAGGCCTTCAGCCTCCTTCATGTACCACTCGAGCGGCTCAGCCCCAGCAAGCCCTTCTCCGACATCGGAGGCAGCTCCTCCAGCCCCCTGGGGTAGATCCGTCTTCCCGTGACCTTCGGCACCCGCGACAACTACCGCACTGAGCTGATCGACTTCGACATTGCCCACATCGGCCTCCGGTACAACGCTATTCTCGGGTACCCGACTCTAGCTCAGTTCATGTCGGCGACCCATCTGGCCTACAACCTCATGAAGATGCCTGGGAGCAAGGACGTCCTCGCCATAGTGGGGGATGCCAAGGAGGCTCTCGCGGCACTCAAGCTTGACCTCAAGACCGCCGCGGCGGAGCAACCGGCCGACGTGGGCACCTCCGGAGTTAAGGCGGCCGCACCAACCAAGAAGAAGCAGTTGTTCACCCAGGACCGGGCAGAAACCAAGCAGGTGCCGGTCGAGGAAGACGGGTCCTCGGGGGCCACCTTCACCATAGGCGCCAACCTCGACCCCGACCAAGAGGAGGCACTGGTCAAGTTCTTGCGCGCAAACAAGGAAGTATTCGCCTGGGAACCCGATCAGCTAGTAGGGGTCCCAAGAGGAGCGATTGAGCATCACTCGAAGGTATGCCCCAATGTACGCCCTGTGAAGCAGAGGGCGCGACGGCAGTCCACGGAGAAGCAGTCCTTCATCATCGAAGAAACCCGCAATCTGGAGGCAGCAGGCGTCATTCGCAAAGTCGGTACCTGTCGGGGCAGGCTGATCTGGCCCACAAACACCTATGGGACCGGCGGACCGAGCCCCTTTCGGTTCAGCGGGGGGCGGAGGTCGCACGAAGAGCAGATCGAGGCGAGGCACACGAGCGGTTTACCCAGCTTCGGAGCTCTCCGGAGAGATAACACTCCTACTGCTGCATGTCTGAGTGTATTGAGTTCTTGCTCAGGAGCGCTGAGTGCTACAATACACACAAGCTGCTAACGAGGCCGAGCGTGAGTGTTCTCTGGCTTCTAACCTTTCGAACCTCTCCCACCCCTCTCTATGTTGCGCATGGGCCTCCTTTTATATGCTCAAGGGGTCTCCGACAGGTGGGAACATAGACAAGGGTAAAAATGGAAAAGGAGTGGTTGGTACAGCTACGTGTACAGTGTATCATACCTAACCACAGCGGCAGAGGACAAAGGCATTAAATGCATGTCTCGTCGCCCTAACGGTCTGAAAGGGACCGTCTGGCGCCACCGCTTGCCAGGATGATAATCTTGTCAGCGCCGCTTGCCACCGCGCTCCGGCTGGCCGCCTGACCTCTTGCCCTTGGCGCTGGAAAGGTCCCAGGCGACATGTTAGTGGATGTCTTTGGAGCCTTGAGTCTGAGTGGTCGTCTGCCGCATGACAATCGCCTTGTCAGCGGTTGTTGTCTTGTCACTTCCGGAAGCTTGTCGCTCACCGGGCCTTCCCGGCAAGCTCCTCTTGCCGGGGCCTTGTCTCCTAGGTGCCTTGGGTGGCCTTCCCGGCAAGCTCCTCTTGCCGGGGCCTTGCCTCCTAGGTGCCTTGGGTAGCCTTCCCGGCAAGCTCCTCTTGCCGGGGCCTTGTCTCCTTGGCTTGAATACTTTGTTCTTGAATGGCTCCAAAGGAACCACGGAGGACCTTGGCGGTCACCCGGTAAGCCTTGCAGCGAAGGGCTGCAACTGCCCGTGCACAAGTTCGGGATACTAGGGTACCCTACTCTAGTACACCGACAGGAGCCGGGACTGGGCCACACATGGTCTTGCGCTGTTGGGCCGGGCCCAAACAGGCACGGGCACGCTGGCCTGGGTTACGCCGTAACTCACCCGGACCCACCACGCCCTCCACGAATGGCACGCGTCCGAATGCGGCGTCGTGTGAGAGATCGTGGGTGGTTTCTTTATTCGGAAAACGGAGCGTCCGCCCCTCCCTCTTTATAAGCGAAGCAGGGGCAGTTCGCCCATCTCGCCCGATTCTTGTCCAATCTCGAAAAATCCCGCTGCTTCCCCCTTCTTCCCAAGGCTGAAGAGAGCAGCGCTCCGCTTCCATAGCCACCGGCATCACCAACACCGTCGATCTCCCTCACCACCCCGCCATGGCTCCGGAAGCCGACAAGGGAAGGCTGTGAAGTCGGCCGAGGCGCATGGCTTGTGGCGCCGCGGAGGAGCGGGCAATCTTTCCCCCAGCTCGCCGCGAGGGAGCTGAGGGAGTACTACTACCTCTTCTGGTCGACGGAGACGCGAGCGCATCCGCGCACGAAGGTACTCCCAGCTGCTGCTTCGGAACTGGCTCTGAATGGGTACCCTTTCTTCGTGTTGTTCTTCTACTACGGGCTCTGCCCGCCTTTCTCTGAATTCGTCTGCGATATCATGAACACCTATGGGTTCCGCCTCCTTGATTTCACCCCCAATGCTGTTCTGACCATGGCAGTTCTCGCACATCTCTGCAAAAACTTTGTCGGAGTGCATCCAAACGTAGCCCTTTTCCGCCACTTCTTTATGCCCCGAGTTGAGAGAGGGGAGCCTCTTTCCGTGGGATCGCTTTGGATCTCGAGGACCGGCAAGAAGGAAGCTTATACGGAGGGAGAGCTCCGCAGCAAATGGGATGAGTGGAGAGCGGACTGGTGCTGGATTGTCGAGGAGAACCGCAGCCGTTTACCATCGCGCCAAACCTCGATAGTCTTGGCAACGATTGGAGCAGTCTAGACCCGGAAGACACTAGGCTGAAGATTGCCGTCATCCGGATCCTACGCCTGAGGCTTGCCGGACTCACTGTAGGCGCTGTTGGCGCAGATTTCCTTCGTCGCCGCATCGCCCCCCTACAGGAGAGGAGGAGACCCGCCTGGGAGTTCCAGAACACGGCGAATAGCATGAGGCTGCGCCCGGGCCTCAACTTCAATTTCAACATCACAGGCCCCGGGCCGCGATGCTCTTGGAGCTGTTCAAGCACGATCCCGAGCATCGGGCGTTCGAGTTGCCGAAGAATGTCGCCCCGGCTGTGCAACAATTCCTCGCTCGACCGCATCCATGCAATGATGCCGTTGTGCGACTCGCATGGAATCGTTCCAACCTGGCAAGAGCACTGCAGATGACGTCGCGGCGAGTGTTCTTTGACAACTGGTAGAAGTGCCGGTCCGCCCGATGAACAGAAGAGCCTCACCCGCGACACCAGCGATGATGAGATGCAGCGCGCCATACCAGCTGGAAGAGGGCGGCAGCAGCTGCCGCGGGCGAAGTTCGGATTCACCGTGGAGGAGGCAGAGGCGCAGAGGCGGCAAGCCTTGTCGAGCGAAGGGAGTTTGCCGGTGAGGAAGAGCTTGTCGGGCTCTGAAATCGAAAGTTGAGCGAGCCACGAGGGCGCCTCCTCCTTCGAGATAGCTTTTCCCGTGAGCGGAGCCCCTAAGCTCCACCGAGAAGGCGTCTCCGCAAAGGCGGGAAGCGTGGCGAAGGCAGACGGGTCATCGGCCGCCCGGCGCGCGGCCGCTCCACCGCAGCAAGCACTTGTTGCAGCGGGAGCACCTCACGCCGCTGCGACAAGCTGGAGCGGGGCCCTCGCAGACCACCACTTCGCCTCCCGCCAAGCGGCTAAGGGAACTTACTCTCCGCTTCGCCGACCGGAGGCGTAGCCAGAATTTGATCTCTCCGCTCAGCTCCGGCGAGGAAGAAGAAGAGTAAGATTCTTTGCAGCATTTGTAGTGCTTGACTTGTTGCTTTGTCTTGTATCTGATTTGCTTCACTCTGAACCCATTCCTTTTCGTGACGCTGGCCCGAAGAGCGTCGAAGAGAGTCAAGGCCCGGTGATTGTCATCGAGGACCGAACCCACCATGACAAGACGAGGCGCGTCTGAGACCACCTTGCCGGGCGTGGCAACTCTTCCTCAAAGCAGCCCCAGGCGCAGCCCCAGCGTAAGTATATGGTTTACTTCTCGCTGTTAGGCGTGCATGGGTGCCTCTTTCTTTGCCGATATTCGATCGCTGATTTGTGTAGGAGCAGAGCAGCCTTACAAGGAGTGCCCTGAAGCCACTCCTGACATGCCTTCTGCTTCGACTACACTGCCAAGGGAGGATTCCCCGGCAAGGGAGACTTCTCCGGCAAGGGGCAGTTTCCGGCAAGGGACAACTCTCCGGCAAGGGATAGCACCAGCGATCCCCTGGTGGCGGAGACCATGACTGCAGACCCTAGCACAGGTAATCCTCTTGCTTGAAAACTTTCCTTGTGTTCTTCTTCTTCTGATTTTCTTTTTGAATATTTGCTTGACTTTTCTTCATTTTCCGGTCGTTTGATCCATCCACCACAGAGCCAATGGAGACCGAGGCCGGCCACAGGAGGAAGGCGGCAATACTAACGACGCCGCTGCCATCGTGAGAAGAAGTCAAGGCCGACGAGCCCACCGCCAAGAAGAGGCCGTAAAGCTGCCGCCAGAAGCCGGGCGAGGGGTCCGCGATCGCACGGACGGCCCCTGAGGGCCGCAGAGCGCCAGGCGCTACGCCGACCGCCGATCCCTCCGCCACGCTGCAGCGTCGGACTCGAAGAGCCCCAACCCGGCGCGCCTATTTGAAGGCGGCGATGGCGTCTTCATCAAGCTCCATGGGCGTCGAGCTCAGGCGCCCGGCGAAGGAGAAACTTTCGATGAAGAGCTGCTCGCCTCCGGATCGGGACGCTGGTCGGCGCACCAAACAGCGGCGGCGAAGTTCGAGGAGGAGCAGCTACTGCGGAAGCTTGTCGCTCTCACGCCCGACAAGCCAAGCTGGAATCCCGGAAGCGCTTGTCGCGAAGGCGGGAGCAGATATCGAAGCGCTGGAGGAGCTCCGGGGCCTCAACCAGGAAGCTCTCCGGTCCTTGGCAGAGGCGGGAGGCGACTTCGCAGAGGAGCGCAAAGCCTTCCTCCTCGAGAAGGCCGAAGTTGAGGAGCAACAACGGCTTGCCGCCGAGAAGCTATTTGCGCAGGAAGGCGAGTTGGCGCAGAGGAAGGTTTATCTTGACAGCCATGAGGAGGATCTAGCCACGCGCGAGCAAACATTTGGCGGGGCTCTTAAGGAAGCAAAGGATGTTGCCGCAGCTGCCGAGGCCACCAAGAAAGAGCTGGAGACGAAGGTGATGCAGCTGGAGGCCAATCTCAAGGAGAGCGGCGAGGAGCTTGCTGCACTCAAGCATGAGCGCGAGAAGGACGCCTACACTCTTGGCGAGCTGCAGGGCCGTCTCGCCCGAGAGGAGCAGGAGCTCGGCGCCGCCAAGGACTCCAACGCAGATCTTGAGTTGAAGCCGACCACCTTGACTCGGTATTTGGGACGGCCTTGAGAGCAGGAGGTGGCCTTGAAGGAGAAGATCAAGGCCTGACGAGGCGCTTTGGCGAGAAGTCTGCCGCCGCCTGAAATACCTTTAGAGAGAATGTGGAGCAACTTTGGACCGAGGGTCTCGTGGATATTCTGCAGCCATCGGCGAGGGAGCTGGCCTTGAATGGGGATGGTGGATCTTGGATATTCCTCCGATGAGCACCTCCGACCCAGCGCCAAGCTCAGCTTGTTCTTCAAGGCGTGGTGGCGGCCCTCCGGTGACTCCGGAAGAAATCCCAAAGCGGCTGGCCGAGGAGTCGCACCAGATCTGCACGGAGCTCTTCAAAAGGTCTTGATGAAGGTGGCCTTCCGCAATCCAGGCCTCAACCTCACCAACGTCCTCAAGTCGTTGTCACGGATCTTGATGTGGAAGCGCTCAAGACCCTTGTCGCACCCATCATGGACAGGGTGAGCGGGATCAAGAGGGTTGAGGCGATCGCGTAGATTAGGCCGCCCGCTTTCTCTTTCTTGCCGCTGCTGGTCATGTTATCGTAACAATCTATTAGAGCTGCGACAAGCTATCTTGTAATATAACTCTATTTCGGGTAGCAATTGCTATGTTATTTCCTTTACTTGATTCCTTCCTTTGTATGTTTTTTCCTCACGCTTTTAGGGAACTTGTCGGTCTTGAGCACACAGGCCGCGGTTGAAGTCTTGAGACGTCGGCAACTTCTTTGGCGGTCTTGCTACCGACAAGAAACCTTGTCGCAACTAGTCGCAGCTCACTTAAGTTGTTGAGCGGACTCGAAACAAAGTAAGGGCGCAACTAGCTCTGAGTTGGTTCCTCCACGCACAGGTTTTCCATACAAAATACGGTCGTTCGAGGAAGATTATTTAAAAATTTTAAAACTGATTGCTCAAACTTTAGCAACTTAGCTTTTCTTTCGTTTGTTTCCCGGTAAGGCTAGACTTCCTTGAGCGACGCCTGGTCCACACCATTATCTTCTCCTTTCCCCCCGGCAAACTTGTGGGCGAGGGAACCTTCCTTTCTTTGAGAAAGAGAAAGAAGAGAAAATAAAGATATGGAGCCTTATGGCTCGTTATTGCTTACCGGGGTTATGTGCTGCACAAAGTGTCAGATAATGCATGCAAAATAAAAAGTAGAAAGCATGAAATTGACAAGATGTGCGAAGCACATTAGCTTTACTTATGCACGGGGTCTGCGCCCGGCTTTGTACAAAGGATTACATGCAACATCGGCAAGACTTGTACAAAAGGTGGTTGCCGGAACGGGTTAAACAACCGCGCCTCTGAGTAAAACTTACGAAGATTGTCAATGTTCCAGGAGTTGCTTACGGAATGCCATCTTCGGTCTCAAAGGCGGACAGCGCCAGTGCCTAGTGGACTTCGCTTTCACCCGGTAAGGGCCTTCCCACTTTGGCGTCAACTTGTTGGAAATTCTTGGCCGGACTGAGCGCTGCGAAGAACAAGGTCGCCTTCCTCGAGACTTCTGGCATTAACTTTGCGGCTATGGTAGCGGCGCAAAGCTTCTCGGTATCGAGCAGCTCGTCTACAGCCTCGAAGGCGATCCTCCTCAAGGAGCAGCCAGCGTCTTGTTGTCGCATAGCTGCTCTTGCTCAAGCTCATCATAAGCGAGCACTTTCGAGGTGATCCGTGATCACGAAGTTCCGTGGGGAGAACTGCCTCTGCTCCATAGACTAGAGCGAAAGGTGTCGGCGATGGCTCGATTTGGCGTCGTCTGATCGACCAAAGAACCACCGGCAGCTCCTCAATCGATTCTTTCCGCACTTGTGCAGCCCGTCGAAAAGTTCTCGTCTTTGAGCTGCGAAGCACTTCAGCATTCGCCCTCTCCGCTTGACCGTTACTTCTCGGATGAGCAATGAAGCGAAGCAGAACCTTGGCGCCAAGATCTTGGGCGTCTCGCATGAAGGTGCGGCTCGTGAATTGCGTGCCGTTGTCGGTGATGATCCTGTTAGGGATTCAAAGCGGCAAACAATCGACCTAAAGAACTTGACTCACGATGTCTTTGTCACCTTCCTCATCGCTTCCACTTCCGGCCACTTTGTGAACTTGTCGATTGCAACGCATAAGTACTCAAAGCCCCGACAACTTCGGGAAAGGGGCCGAGGATGTCGAGCCCCAGCATCGAAAATGGCCGTGGATAAAGGGATCGCCCCGGAGAGCTTGAAATTTGGCTGGTGTATTCGCTTGGAATGGGCAGCACGCTTCACACTTGGTTACTTGTGCGATTTGCATCACGGAGGGCTGTCGGCCAAAAGAAACCTTGCGGAACGCTTTGCGGCAAGTGCTCTGGCGCCAATGTGGTGACCACATGTGCCTCCATGTATCTCTACCAACAGCTTTTGTCCATCTTCCCGTGAATACACTTCAATTTCACACCGTTGAGTCTTCTTACATGCAGTGTGTTGTCGACAAACTGGTACATACTTGATGCCGGGCTACTCTTTCCGCTTCTTCTTGCTCTTGGGAAGTTCTCCTGTCTGAAGGAAGCGGACATCATTGCGTGCCCATCTTTGGAGCTTGCTTGGCTCGACAACAAGGACCAAAGGCACATCCGCCTTTGCTAAGGGGAACATACGCTTCCATGGCGAGAACCTGCGGCTTAGCCGAGTTGACGCGTTCCCGGCAAGCTTGCTTCTGGGAGCAAAACTTGTCGGGAGCGTGCCGCTTCAGCGGAACAAACCCTAGGGCTTGCCGGAGCAGATCGCTCCTCGGCACCCTTGGTGTTGATCTTGAGGACCTTCTTGTCGGGCGACTTCGGGAAGCTCTGCCGGAAAATAGTCACCAGAGATCAACTTCCTCTTCGCTTTCTGTCCGGCTGATGGCGTTCTGAGACGGTTGAGTCAGCTTGAGCACAAAAATCCCTGGTGCCACAGGTAACTTAAGTGCAGCGACTTGACAAACCATCGACAATGTCGTTTCGAGCTCTTGGAACATGTTCCATTTGTAGGCCGTCAAAGTGCTCTTCTAGCTTTCTCACTTCATCAACATAAGCTTCCATCAACGGACTCTGATAACTCTTGTTCACTTGGCGGATGACAAGCTATGAGTCACCCTGACAATGAGCTTCTTGATCCCAAGGTCTACTGCGATCCTGAGACCGGCAAGCAAACCTTCATACTCTGCAGTATTGTTTGTTGCTTGCTCCTTGGGAAAGTGCATCTGGACTACGTACTTGAAGTGCTCTCCGGTGGGTGCAACAAGTAGCACGCCCGCACCGGCGCCTTGCAGCGAGAAGGCACCATCAAAGTACATTAGCCACTCTTTGCTTGCTTCCTTGTGACGGGATGCTCGTTTGGAATTTCTTCATCTTGTGTTGGCGTCCATTCTGCTATGAACTCCGCCAATGCTCTGCTTTGGATAGTTGAAGTGCTCTCAAACTTGAGGCCAAAGCTTCGACAGTTCGATGCCCACTCGACAATCCTGCCTGTTGCCTCTGGATTTTGCAGTATCCTCTTCAGCGGAAAAGCAGTGACGAATCGTGATCTCATGTGCTGGAAGTAATGGCGCAGCTTTCTCGAGGCCATGAGGAGGCCGAAAAGCAATTTACGCACACCGCAGTACCTTGACCTAGGCCCTGAGAAGGGAACCGACAAAGTAAACCGGGCGCTGCACCATTCTTTTTCGCACCTTCTCATGTGTCTGCGTAGAGAACTATCCTTGTCGGGACCGAGCTTGCCGGTGAAGCCCCTGCCGTCATTTGGATGCATCCGCCATGGTTGCTAGCTCATCATCCGCCTCCCTCTCCGCTACTAACGTAGCACTAACCACTTGATTGGTTGCCGCTATATATAGCAGCAACTTCTCTTGTGGCTTAGGTGCGACAAGTGTTGGAGTGGAGGACATGTATCTCTTCAAGTCCTGGCCTCCGCTTCCGGAGTCCATTTCATCGGACCTGCCTTTTTCAAAATTTTGAAAAATGGGAGGGCGCGCTCAGCAGACCTAGAGATAAACCTCTTTGAGAGCAGCTCACGCAACCGCAAGTCTTCGTACATCCTTGACGCGCTTTGGTGCTTCAATCTGCTCAACGGCCTTGATCTTGTCGGGATTGGCTTCAATTCCACTGAGACACGAAGAACCCGAGAAGCTTGCGGAAGGGACTCAAACACACACTTCTCGGGGTTGAGCTTGAGGTTGATCTTGCGCAGATTTGCAAAGATTTCGTCTAAATCTTGAATCAGAGTCGCCTTGTCCTTGCTTTTGACCACTATGTCATCCATGTAGGCTTCCACATTTCTGTACATTTGCGGCTCAAAAGCGTCATGGACTACTCTTGCAAATGTTGAACCAGCATTCTTTAATCCGAAAGGCATCCGTACGAAAATAAAGATGTGCCACATGGGGTGATGAATGCAGTCTTCTCCTCATCCTCTTACGCCATGAAGATCTGATGATATCTCGAGTATGCATCCGAAATGAAAGCAAATCACATCCGGCCGTGGAGTCAACAATCTGGTCGATGCGCGGCAAGGGAAATGGGTCTTTGGGGCAAGCTTTATTGACATCGGTAAAGTCGATACAAAGCCTCCATTTCCACGTTTGCCTTTGCATACAACCGAGGATTGGCCAACCACGTAGGATGGAGCACTCCTCCGACAAGGCCTGCTGCTTCCAATTTCTTGATTTCTTCTGCGATGAATTCTTGGCGCCCACTTTGCACGCTTCGACTTTCGCTGACGGGCGCGCACGCATGAGGACAAGCGGCAAGATGGTGCTCAATTACTTTCACAGGAACACGGGGATGTCGACGGTTGCCACGCAAACACGCCGACGTTCGCCCAGCAGGAAAGCAACGAGCGCGCCTTCCTATTTAGGGTCGAGAGTGGCAATCGATGGTGAAGGTACCACCGCTGCCGTCCTCCTTGGCGGACACTTTCTTGGTCTCTGGTGGAGCTGCCATCGTCTTCTTACACTTGCTGGTGGAGCTCGATGGTGCGTCCTCGATGGTAGCGCAGCACTCCGAAGAGGTGCGCTTGCCGGAGTGGGCATCAGAGCTCTTGCCGGACTTGGTCTTCTTCTTCGCCCTGGGAGCTTCAGCGGCAAGTGGCTTGCAATCTGCTGCAGCTGCTGCTTCTCGGTAGATCTTGTCGGCGCAGATAAGAGCATCCTTCTTGTCGCCAGGAGATGAGAGATGACACTTATCGGGCTGGCATCTTCAGCATGTTGTATGCATAGTGAGAGGCTGCCATGAATTTGGCGAGTGCTGGACGGCCAAGTATCCCATTGTAAGGCAATGGAAAGTCAGCAACGTCAAAAGTGACCCTCTCAGTCTTGAAGTTCAACTCGCTGCCAAATGTCACCGGCAACGTGATCTTTCCTTTCGGCTTGCTCCTTCCCGGATTGATTCCTTGGAATGTGCCGGTCTCTTCGAGCTTCGCCATCGTGGATCTGGAGTTTCGGAGCACCGCGGAGGAGATCAGGTTCAAGCCGGCCTCATTGTCAACTAACATCTTAGTGACCTTGAGGTTGCGGATAGTTGGTGAAACCAATATCGGCAAGCACCCGACGCGATTCTGTGATCGGGGTGGTCCTCAATATCAAAGATGATAGGCGTCTTGGACCATTTCAGAGGCTTGCGTGATTCGACGGATGGTTACGCCGCATTGACTTCCCGCGTCCCTTTGCTTGAGCTGGCGGTGTGAAGTATGCAGAGAAGCACCGCCGTCAACGCCGCAGTGACCTCTGTGGCTTTCCGGAACTCCTGCTCATCGGTCTCGTCATCATCCATGTCTTCATCATCGCCGTCGTCGTCTTCATCCTTGTCGCGCCGCTGAGGTCTATCTCCTTGCCGCTGCTTGGCCTTTTGCCGCTGGCGTCCTCCTCGGTCGGGGCGTTTCTTGCTAGCTCCTCCAGCACCTTCCTGGGCCTTCTCCTTGTCGCGTCGTTCAGATTCAGCCTTACGCCTTTCGACAAGCTGCTCGACCTTTTGCAGCTCACGGAGGTCATGGCCCTTGGTGCGGTGGATCTTGGCAAGATTGCTTTGTTGGAGCCGTCCTGCTTGTCGGCGACCGCCACAGCCTGGCAGTTGGTGCCAACGGCAACCTCCTTGCCGGAGCTACCAGCTTTGGCTTTCTTGGCACCACCTCCGTTGCCGGACTGCTCAACAACTAGCACATCTTTTCCTTTCTTCTTCCTGTTGTTCCGCCGCCGGTTTTTCTTTGCCGGGGCGGTCTCCTCACTATCAGATCCTCCTGCTTAAGTATTCTCTCCGGGGAGTCTCCTCCCTTCCTCAGCACGTGCACACTTGTCGGCCAGGGCATATAGCTCATCGACGTCTCGATCTTGCACATCGCCATCTCCTCCCGCGTCCTGCGGTTTCGCGACGTTCGATGGAACGCGGCGATTACCGCATGGCGGGGTGGACATCTGAGATGTTATGTTGTACGCGGCTGAATCTCCGAATGTACTTGGCGTGAGGGCTCTCCTTCCTTCTAGGCGGCGAGATGAAGGTCGCTTTCTTGGCCATGGGGCTTGTGGCGCTGTAAAGGCGCCGACAAACTGATGGCATAGATCTGCCCAAGAGGATATGGAGTTGTCCGAGCAAGTGCATGAGCCAGGATCGACATTGGTCTTGAGCACCGGTGAAGTAGTTGGCCAGGATCTTGTCGTCTCGCCCCCCGGCAGCTTGCACCGCGATGGTGTAGATGCTGAGGAACTCCGACGGATGCGTCCTGCCGTCGTACTTCTCTGGTACGTCTGGCTTGAAATTCTTCTTGCTGGGCCACTGGACTTGCCGCAGCTCACGAGTGAACGCAGGGCAACCTACCGTGTACGGCAAGTCGCCTGGTTCCCCTGGCGCGTGCATGTCGACAGAGGGCCCAGCGCGCTGGTCGGATTGACGCCGCGCTTCTCTTGGCGCTTCGATCACGAGTTCGAGTGTCTTCTTCTTTGTCGTTCGTGAAGAACTTGGCGTTGATCACGACGAGCTCGTGGATCCGATGATGCGGTGGAGTCATGTCGAGGTGGATCCGGCGAGTCGGCGATCTTGGCCTTCGAGGCGGAGAGTGCATGGTGGTTGCACCCCCACGGTTTCGTCGCCACCGACTTCGTGTTTAGCAGTCTGCTGCGGCGGCGATGCACTCGGCTGCAGCGGGCGTTACCGTTAGCAAAGCCGATGAGACCTCGAATGGTGGCCCTCCATTCATCGACCTTGTCGGCTGTTGGAGGGTAATCCAGAGCAGTTGAGCTCTCGCCAAAGCTTCCGCTGGAGTGGTGGGTGGCGATGGCGAGCGGCGCGAGGCGGGATATGCTCGGACTTCTAACTATGTTAGAAGGAGCGATATCCCGTCCAGCGACCGATGCCTCGCTTCAAGGCGCCGGCATGTTGGCGTGCATGCTGGTCTTGAGCATCCCGAGATCCACCAGCTTGATCTTGGTCCAACGAGCGTATGGCGTTGTGAATACCATGATTTGTCGGTCCCGCGCCTCTGAGACGGGCGCGGTGCATGTCTGACGCCGAGGTTCTGCGCAGCCTAGTCCTTGGACTTGGCAGCACCGTGGGCTCCCCGTCGGCGTCCATTCTCCCGCTGGCGTCTACCCCACCACCCGTTTGCTCCGGTGGTGGTGGGTTCGGACGCGACGGAACATCTGCCGCCAAGCCTTCTTCTTCGGTGGCATGTCGATGAAGATGATGAAGATCTAGCTTCGTGTGGGCCTTGAATCAGGTTCACACAATCTCGACGCCCCCTACCTGGCGCGCCAAAGATGTCGGGGCAGGCTGATCTGGCCCACGAACACCTATGGGACCGGCGGACCGAGCCCCTTTCGGTTCGGCGGGGGCGGAGGTCGCACGAAGAGCAGATCGAGGCGAAGCACACGAGCGGTTTACCCAGCTTCGGAGCTCTCCGGAGAGATAACACTCCTACTGCTGCATGTCTGAGTGTATTGAGTTCTTGCTCAGGAGCGTTGAGTGCTACAGTACCCATATGCTGCTAACGAGGCCGAGCATGAGTGTTCTCTGGCTTCTAACCTTTCGAAGATCTGGCCCACGAACACCTATGGGACCGGCGAACCGAGCCCCTTTCGGTTCGGCGGGGAGCGGAGGTCGCACGAAGAGCAGATCGAGGCGAGGCACACGAGCGGTTTACTTCCAGCCAGAAGCTCCTCCGGAGAGATAACACTCCCATCAACAGATGTCCGAAAGTGTATTGAGTTCTTGCTCAGGAGCGCTGAGTGCTACAATACACACAAGCTGCTAACGAGGCCGAGCGTGAGTGTTCTCTGGCTTCTAACCTTTCGAACCTCTCCCACCGCTCTCTACGTTGCGCATGGGCCTCCTTTTATATGCTCAAGGGGTCTCCAACAGGCGGCAACGTAGACAAGGGTAAAAATGGAAAAGGAGTGGTTGGTACAGCTACTTGTACAGTGTATCATACCTAACCCTGACGGCAGGGGACAAAGGCATTAAATGCCTGTCTCACGCCACCCTAACGATGCGAAAAAGGGGACCGTCAGGGCGCCACCGCTTGCCGGATGGCAATCTTGTCGCCGCCGCTTGCCATCAGCGCTCCGTGGTCAAGACGGCCTCTTGCCACGCTGCGCTGGAAAGGTCCTGTGGCGACACGTTAGTGGATGTCTTTGGAGCGCAAATCTGAGTGGTCGTCTGCCGGCAATCGCCTTTGCCGCGGTTGTTGTCTTGTCGCGTCCAGGAAGCTTGTCGCTCACGGGCCTTCCAGCAAGCTCCTTTGCCGGGGCCTTGTCTCCCTAGGTGCCTTGGGTGGCCTTCGGCAAGCTCCTCTTGCCGGGGCCTTGCCTCCTAGGTGCCTTGGGTTGCCTTCCCGGCAAGATCATCTTGCCGTGGCCTTGTCTCCTTGGCTTGAATACTTTGATCTTGAATGGCTCCAAAGGAACCACGGAGGACCTTGGCGGTCACCCGGTAAGCCTTGCCGCGGAGGGCTGCAACTGCCCGTGCACAAGTTCAGGATACTAGGGTACCCCTACTCTAGTACACCGACAGTACCCTGAATGGTTGGCAAACCCCGTCGTTGTGCCCAAGAAAGGTGGAAATGGGCGCATGTGTGTCGACTTCACCAACCTCAACATGGCCTGCCCCCAAGATCCGTTCCCGCTTCCATGCATCGACCATATCGTCGACTCCACTACCGAGTGTGACCTGCTGTGCTTCCTAGATGCGTTCTCAGGCTACCACCAGATCAAGATGGCGGTAGAAGACGTCGAGAAGATGGCCTTCCTAACCCCGTGAGGGGTATACTGCTACACTTGCATGCCGTTCGGGCTGCGCAATACGGGCGCGACCTTTCAACGGCTGATGCACATCACACTAGGTCAGGAGCTCGGGAGGAACGTTGATGTCGGATCTCAGGTTCCGGCAAAACCCTCTAGGTTCGAACACTGGGGTGCGCACGAAGATCTCCCCCTACCGATCCACGTCCTAGCTTCGCTAAGATCTCTAGGGCTAACTCGACGAACTCGCAACACAAAGGGCACAAGATTTATACTGGTTCGGGACACCGTTGTGGTGTAATACCCTACTCCAGTGTGGTGGTGGTGGTGGATTAACTCTTGGGCTGAGGATGAACAGTACAAGGGGAAGAATAGCCTCGTGAGGTGTTCTTGTGCTTGGTGGGTGTGAGGATGAACTGAATGAGTTCGAGACCAGTTGCCTCCTACTGTGGTGGCTAATCCTATTTATAGTGGCCCTGGTCCTCTCCCCAAATATCGAGCGGGAAGGGAGCCAACAACAACCAATTTGAAAGGGGACAACTAGTACAGCTTATCCTGACAAAAGCAGTCTTCGCCTGCAAAAGGCTCTGGTGGTGACGCTGCCTTGGGCTCCATTGTGACCTCCGTCTTGCCGTCCTGCTGGTCTTGGTCTCGTTGCACCAATATGGAAACCTTTGCTTGATGCCTCGGTACTCCGCGCCTGCGCTTGCCTCCTTAGCACCAAAGAGGAAACAAGGACACTGCACGCGCTGGCGTCCGCGTGGTCTCAATCGTCATGGTTCACGTCATGAGAACCTCGTGAGGTTTGCCTTGCCTTGATCTCACCACCCCTCGCAAGCCAACCTAGTGCGGCCGCTCCCGAGGAAGTCTTGTGTTGTCCGCCTCGCGAGGCTTGGCCCCTCGCGAGGGTCTTGAGTGCTTGTTCATGAAGATGGGCCGTCTGCGGACGGCCTGCTCGCGAGAAACCACGCCCGTGAGCCTGAGCGAGCAAGGTTGGGGACCCCCATTCCCAGAACACCGACAGTAGCCCCCGGGCCCAAGGCGTGCTCGGGCTTGGCTTCGAGGCGAAGCCAAAGGTCAAGTGCGGAGCGCCACGGGCCCCAATAGCTTGCGGCCTTGGTCGACGCGTAGCAGTTGATTGGACGTGGGCGTCTCCGCTTCCCCATGCTGCCTTGGAATCCGCCTGGCTATGCGGCCACCGCAACCTACACAGTTATTTTTCCATCGCCTGCGCCATACTCCCCCAATTCCTCTGCTTCCCCGGGACTCTGCTCCTCCTTCCAATCTGACCTGAGCCCTGCTCACTCCATTGCCATGGCGCCGAAACAAGCGGATAAGGGGAAGAAGCCTCTGTCTTTGACCATCGCGCCTCCGGCCGTCGAGCCCGCGGTTGGCCGATCGCTGGTGCTCAACGATGAGGCCATGGGCAAGGTGCGCCCCATGCTCGCCTCCAGTTTCAATGAGTGGGGAGAGACGGTGGCCTGGCCTGCGTTTCGTGCTCGCATTGACCAGGCAGCCACCGAGGTCCCGTTCTTCATCGACGCCCTTTGGGCCGGCCTAGTCCCTCCTTGCTCCGCCTTCTCGCAGTGCTTGAACACTATCAGATCCACATGCTGTATCTTGACCCCCAATCCGTGACCCTTCTTGCCGTCTTTGCCTTTGTATGTGATGCCATGGTGGGCATTGTCCCTTCCGCGGCCCTTCTTCGTCACTTCTTCTCGTTGCATCTGCTTGACCCCCGACAGAGCTCGGGGTGCCTGAGCTTCCAGGCTGTGGCTGTGACGGCGGGCGTGGGGATCGACTTCGAGCTTCCCCCATCCACGAGCGAGTTTCGAACATGGTGGGTATTTGTTGAAGTCGGAGTGCTCAGCCCTCTGCTCCATCCTTCGTTGGCGCCTGCCATCCCCAACTCTGGTTGGGGCCACGAGAAGCTCGTGAGCCCTTGCCTTGTCCCCGTCTGGCTCAGGCTGAAGAGGTTGAAAGACCGTGGCGTGACTGCGCCTATGGTGGTGAAGGAGTTTGTCCGGCGCTGAGTCGCTCCGCTTCAGCGCCATTCTCGGCCGATGTGGGCCTTGCTCAACAGCAAGGACCATATGAGGCTTCAGGAGTCCAGGCTCCCCCTTGAGATGCGACAGACGGTGCTTGGGGTCTTGGCGGGCGTTCTGTTGTCGGACGATATGCCTGAGAAGAGTTGTCTATTGTACCGTTGCTCGAACAAGTAGGAATTCGTGGAGCACATGCCTTCCTTTGACGAGTGGGGGCCGTGTCAAGATGGCCCGGTGGGGCCCCGTGAGAATCTCGTCAACGTGGTTCCCCTCTTCACTGTTGGCGCCGAGCTCACCCCGAGTGTGGATGCAGGAAGGCGAGCACCGCCCGAGGCCGATGGTCCTAGTGCCGAGGTGCTGATGCCGCCTGGGGCTCCCGAGGCGTCGTCCTCGGGAGTCTGAGATTCTTGTCCTGGGGCGGCAGCTGCGAGGGCGACGCAGCGCGCGACTCCTGAGGCCGGAGCTCCTGAGTCCTCGGTAGGCCGCTGCGTGATGGCGGCAGGCGACTCTCCTCAGCTTGGCGCCCCTGAAGCGGTCCCTTCAAGCGCTTTCCCTGCTGCACCTCGTGCCGGCCTCCATGTCTGACGCTTTGGTCGGCTCTGCATGGACTTCGAGGAGCTCCGGAAGTGGAAGAGGTCCCCGAGCAGCAGCGGTGGCATCTTCGGGCCGTTGAAGCGGAGGAAGTACATCGCCATTTACGGGTAAGTACTATATCTTTGTGGCTTCTTAAGTGCTGCTTTCCTTCCTGACGTTGGTCCTTCAGGGTCCCTTCCGCCACAACCGTCGAGTCTCTCGAGAAGTAGTCTCCTCTCTCTTCATCTCCCTTGCTGACCTTGAGCGCACCAAGCCTGCACGCCGCCTTTAGTGCGGGGTCGGTTGCAGGGGCGCGCTCGCCTCCATGGCGCCTTGAGCTTTCGCCCACGTCGTCCCTCCTTCATGGCCTTGCCTGGAGCTCAGCGAGCGTGCCGAGGGCCCCTCCTCTGATCGTGGACGGCGGTTGGATGGCTTCGGTCCTAGGCGCCTCCTCAAGCAGCGAGCCCCGACTCGCCCAGGCCCCTTGCGAGGCCTGCCTGGCCTCCAGGCACGCGCCAGCCCCCAGACCCCTTTTGGGAGTGGGCGTGCCGCTTCGGGCCCCTCCTGCAGCCCCCGCGGTGGAGGACGAGATGGGCCGTGCACTCGAGTTCGAGCACAGAGGGAGCGTTGTTCGTCATGAGCTCTTCCAGGAGGCGATGGGCACGATGAACCGGCTTGGTGAAGAGCCCGCAGGTGTCGACGCGTGCCTCGAGGCCGAGGGTCTTTGGTTGGTGGTGGAGCGGCATAAGTTGAAGGTGGCTATCAACCTCGGGCGCCACCAGCACGAGCTTGATAACGTGAAGGCGGAAGCTTCTCTTGCAACCTCTCATGAAGCCTGCTCCCGAGCTCTGGAAGAGGCCCGAGAAGCTGACCGCCGCCGCGAGGCCGCGGAGAAGCGCGCGTGGGAGCTCCAAGCCTGGAGCGCCTCCTTGGAGCAGCAAGTGGAGGCGCGTAGAGCCGCCCTCGTGTTGTTGAGGGGGGCGCCTGCCGAAGAGGAAGAGATCCGGAAGCGCGAGGAGGCATTGACGTCGGAAGCCGTGGAGCGTAGCCTTGAGTTTGAGCGACTAGAGACGAGGGAGCGTGAGGTTGCCCAAGCGGAGGACGCTGTTGGCGTGCGCGACGCCAGGGCCCAGGAGGAGGTCGATCGCCGAGTGGTCGAGGCTCGCGTGGATCTTGAGGGTAGGTATGACCTGAAGCTGAAGTGAGTTGAAGACGAGGTTGCGGTCAGGACTGCCGCCCTCAAGTCTAAGCTGTCTAAGGCGGATAGGCGGGAGGAGGCCGCTGCAGCCGCTCTGGTCTCGATGCAGGCCGAGCTAGCTTCCGCCCACGCCGAGCTGCTCCCTCTTCAGCAGCGGGTTATCGATGTCGAGGCAATTACGCGGCAGAACATGGAGGAAGTGCTTCAGCAGCGGACATTGGAGCGCTTGCACGCCCCCATACTCCAGGGTCTCAGGAACAGGGCCAACACTACGCTGAGCCATATCTGCGACAAGAATGCCCCTCATCCCCACGCGGACGACTACGCCAACCATGTTCACTTCTTCACCGAGGTGGTGACGCGCCTGGAGAACCGTTCTGAGAGGGCTCGCCAGCTTGTCAAAGAGAGGAGTCGCAGCTTGCTCGGGCGCGCGTTCTCCCGTGTCTTCAGCCATCTCCAAAACACCTACCAGGACGTTGACTTTGACGCCGCCATCGCTCCAGTTCCGCAGGCCATCCGGGGCGACCTGGCACGGTGGGTGGAGGACAATGTGGACGCGCTGGTCAGGGCCTTCGCTTCCGAAGACGATGCTGTGGTGGTCGCGGCAGACGAGGGCAACGTGGTCGACGGTGTTGGTGGCGCCGTCGGAGGTGATGATGATGCCGGCGGAGGTTACGATGATGCCAGTGACGCGTCCGAAGGCGATGCGGCGAGCGACATGTCCGACTGATCCCCACGTTTCCCAGCTGTTTGTCGTGCATGCAGAGACTCGGGCGTGGCCCCAGAGGTTGTAAGAGCATTTTTTGGAGGGGAAGCACCTCATGCAAATATATTACCGCCCCTATCTTTTTAAGCCGAGTAGAACACGCGTCTTCATGATCTCAGGTATCCCGGGGTAAGTCTGCTGTTGTCGCATTTTACCTTAGCGTGGACGAGCCCCGCAGCAGTTCGGGAGGTTGCGCGCACTGGGAAGCTCCTGAGAAGCCTGTCGTTACGCCCGAGGGAGCCGCGTGATGGGAAAGCGCTAGCCGTGCGTCATGCGCGTGGCGTGTGAGCGCCGTGCCTAGCCCCGTTCGCGAGGAGCTCATGAGGGGGAAGAGACAGGCGCAAACCCCAGATTAAAGCAAGAACCAGATAGCAAGAAATTGCTTGAACGAGAAAAGGCACCCCTCGCACGCATCAATGAAAATTGAACTTCAACTCAAATACAAATCCAGAAGGCAAGGCTACAGAAAAGAGATCCAAAGCAAATGGCCGCGTCCGGCGCCTAGTCTAGTCTTCTTGTCTTCGAGTCTTCTCACCAGCGCGGAGCTAAGTGCTGCCACTAGGACGTGGGAGGGAGCCCCCGAGGCCCGAGGGCGGCACTCCTGAGGCTCCGGGGCGTGTACAGCCCCACTCATTATTACGTGAGAGTGTCACGAGCGGAGACCTTCACGGGCGTGAGCCTTACTTCATATCGCCAGACGAGGGTCCCGCCTTGTGCCTCCCTCGGCCACTGTTGGGGGCGACCGGAAACCAGGACGACACCAAAGGGGCAAAGGGGACGCCAGCGGCACCCTCGGCGACCACGATTCCTCTGTCGGGGGCAGGCTCTGGAGCACCTCCTCGGCAGAGGGCCTACCTCCGGGGGACGCCTTGCTCCGCGTGGCGCTAGGGAGGGCCTTCGTCCTGGCTTCCTTCCTGCAGTCCCCTTCATGCCCCCCTGGCGGGAGGGAGGCCGACGAGCTGGGACCGCCATCTGCTGCTGCGACCTGATCCTCCTGCACACCATGGTTAGCTTAAGCATGCTCCTGAGGAATTAGTGGTACCCTGTAGCTGTTGTCGCCGTTGCGGTTGGTGAAGCTTCCGGATGGCTCCTGAAAGGTGCCGGCTTCTGGCGCCTCCTCCTCCTCCCATCCCGGCTCGAGGAACGAGCCAGAGTCGTCTTCCAGCATGTACTCCTGGTCCACCATGCGGGGCACATAGGCCTCCGAGGCCGCCGCCTCGAAGACCTCGCCGTAATGCCCCACGCTCCATGTCGCCCGACCTAGCCTGCTGTCTTGAGGATGGTAGGGTTGCATCCCGCCCAGACCGTAGGTGGCAGCGCTCATGACCGCGCCCAGGGGGGTGGCGTAGGCGCGAGCGGGCGTACAACTCCGTTGGTTGCGCCGGTGTCGATGAAGCCTGGTGGTGCGCCTGTGGGCACGCGGTCCGCCATGCGACCCAGCCGCAGCTTGTGGTGTGAGCAGAGAGCAGAAGGGTGGCGCTCCTGAAGCTGCGGCATCCAAGAGCTCGACGACGCACTCTAGCAAAGCATCCCGACCGCTCTCCATTAACTGGCATCGCAGCAGCTCTCGATCCACTGTAAGCGCGGCCCTCGTGTTTGCCTGCTCCCGCCGGGTGTGTGGCGCCGTTGCCGTGGCGTGGCTTGCGGCCCTTGCGGCAGCTCGCGCCTGTCGTGGAGTAAGGGTGGACGGCGCCTGGTGTCGGTGTGGAACGACACCTATGGGATCACAAGAATCCCTACTACGGTTGCCGGGACAGCACAAGGATCGTTTACCTAGGTTTGGGCCGCAAGGATGCGTAAAACCCTAGTCCTGCTTTGGTGCGTGTATTTCTGGGAGTTCTTGAGCTCTCGAACTAGCTGTGGTCAGCGTGCGGATCAAAAGAGCCGAATCCTTCTCCTGGTCGCCTCGGGGCTCCTTTTATAGGAAAAAGGGGTTGCCACAGTGGCACCACGGTGAGGTGGAAAGGTGTCTGATGTTGCGAGGTTATCCCTCAGACATGTGACAAGATGCATTTAATGCCTCGCTTAGGTGTCCCCTTGCTCTATTGGGGACGGGGCGAGGCCCGTCCCGTCCGTCGCCGCTCCTCCTCGCTTCGACACGCGCCCTTGCCAGCGATGCGTGCGGTATCATGTAGGCAGGTAGGCAGCTGAGTTGGCGCGGTGGTGGAGCCTTCATGAAGATCTGCATGCCGCCACGCAGGCGTTTGATGAGTTGGCCTGGGGGCTACATGTTGCCACGCAGGTGACCGCCCAGCTGGTTGGGCTGGCAGCTGCATGTGAGCAGCGGTGGAAGCTTGGTTGACATGGACTTGGCGGTTGCCTCGCCGGCGTCTTTGGCGAGGGCCTTGCCGGGTGGCCCGGCAAGGGTCTCGCTGCGGGAGACATCTTATCATCCCGGCAAGGATCTTGCCGGGGTCTCAGGCCTTCCTCGGCAAGGATCTTGCCGAGAATCGTCGTCTTCTAATCTTCATCTGGTCTTGAATATGTCTTCACAAAGATCTGCATGTCACCACAGAGGTGCCCTCCCGAGCCCTGGCCCCACATTGATGATGGCGCTGGGGGCCATGGGCTCAAGGGTGGCTCACTCTGCTAGTGCGGGGCGAGCTGTCCTGGCAAGGGTCTTGCCGGGGCCGCTGAGGCCGCCCGGCAAGGGTCTCGCAGGGGGAATCTGCTTCATCCCTCTGCTCTTTGTGGTCTTGGCCTTGGCGTTGCTTTGATCGTCTTGGGCTTCCGTCTTACCTCGGCTCACGTTCCTCGTTCTACTTGGTGTGGCCGTGGGCGCGGCTCTGACTGCCCGTGCACAGGTAAAGGGGTACAAAGATGCGCCCCTATTTTTGTACACCGACAGGAGCCCCCGTGCCTGGGCCACACATAAGCGCGACGCGTTGGTGGGCCAGGCCCAAAACGGTGCGCGGGCAGGTGGGGTGGTTTTTACCGTGGTAAGATTCTTCGCGCGCTCCGCCTCCCACGACCCGCACGCGTGGCGCAGCGTGGAGGGGTGTGCGTGACGTGGGTGGCATGCGTGGGGCGGTTTCCGCACGCATGCGTCGCATCGCAGTAAAGAGGCGGCTCGCTTCTTCCCCGTAAAGAGAGGGAGGCGTGGAGGCGCGGCTCATTTACTGAGCGGGGCCGGGGAGCTCTCCGAGGCCAACAACTTCATTAAGGACCTCAAGCTGAAGCTGGAGGGTCTCGAGAAGGCGCTAGAGGAGGCCAAGACCCGAGAGGGGACTGTCGGTGTCAAAACCGGCGGATCTCAGGTAGGGGGTCCCGAACTATGCGTCTAGGTGGATGGTAACAGGAGACAAGGGACACGATGTTTTTACCCAGGTTCGGGCCCTCTCGATGGAGGTAAAACCCTACTCCTGCTTGATTAATAGTGATGATATGGGTAGTGCAAGAGTGGATCTACCACGAGATCAGAGAGGCTAAACCCTAGAAGCTAGCCTATGGTATGATTGTTGTTCGTCTCTTGATTAAAACCCTCCGGTTTATATAGACAACAGATAGGGTTAGGGTTACACAGAGTCTGTTACAATGGTAGGAGATCTACATATCCGTATCGCCAAGCATGCCTTCCACGCCAAGGAAAGTCCCATCCGGACACGGGACGAAGTCTTCAATCTTGTATCTTCATATTCCAGGAGTCCGGCCAACGGTGATAGTTCGCTATCCCGGACACCCCTAATCCAGGACTCCTCGGTAGCCCTGAACCAGGCTTCAATGGCAGCGAATCCGGTGGCGCATATTGTCTTCGGCATTGCAAGGCGGGTTCCTCCTCGAATACTTCATAGAAGATTTTGAACACAAGGATAGTGTCCGCTCGCAAAACAAGTTCCACATACCACCGTTGAGAGAATAACCTTTGCACAGATCTGCTGGCGTATTGGCGGCATGACATCACACCATGGCGAGGCCTTTATACGAATCGTTTTCTTGTCCCACCTCGGTAGCGTTTAGCGAGGCGGTTTCTTCGGCACGACTTACCAGAGCGGAGATCGTGCCCCCCTTATTCTGGGATCCTCATCAATACGGGCGTGGGTAACCCAGTCGTGCCCGTTGGCACGCCTCCTCCATCGAAGGCGAGTCCCAAACTGTCACGGGGAGGGCTCTTGGTATTCAACCTCTTTATAACGAGACCAAGGCCCGCTCTATCTCTCAATCTCAATCGAATCCGCCCCTCGCCTCGAGTTCCAACACCCAAAGCTCCAGATTTAGGCGCTTTGGACCTTCAACGATGTCCGGCTCCAACCTGCACGGCCGGTGGATGTCTTCCTCCGTCACGGAAGAAGATGTGCTAAAGGTCGAGAGGCGCCGGTATCTAACCGGCGAGGAAATTTCACATAGGCTGCTGCCCAAGGGCGGTTATTCCCACTCCGAGCCTGGTGAGATCATGGTATTCGTGGTCTCACTTCCTTCGGGTTTAGGCTTCCCGACAGCACCCCTTTGTGAGGGGCTCATGTTTTATTATGGGCTGGAATTCCATGACTTGGATCCGAGTCCATCCTCCACATCTCGTCGCTCATTGTCCTATGTGAAGCCTTCCTCCGCATTACTCCTCACTTCGGATTGTGGCTCAAGACCTTCAAAGTGGAGCGAAGATGATCAAGGCATCGGCCCAGTGCGGAGGGGCTGTTATAAGCAAGAATGCAGGCGCTCCATGGCCCGAGGGCTCTTTTCAAGAGGAGCTCAATTTATGGCAACAGGAGTGGTTTTATATCACCGCTCCCAGGGGCACCAAATGGGCGGCGCACCTGCGTTCCACTCGGGTTCTCCACTGCGTCGGGCGCCATGGGTCAATAAAGGGCTCGACTGGGGACCATCCAAGGACGTACCTCTATTGCAGGGCCGTATTCGAGACCTCCGAGAGAGAGAGATCAATCTGATGCGTAGTAGCGTGAGGGTCATGCTGATTAAAGACCTTGCCCTTATACGCCAAGCGCCTCCGCCCTCACTGTGGGAGTTTAATCCAGAGGGACCACGAAGCTCTCCAACATTTTATGGGCGTAACGCCTGTGGAGATGTACCAACTGTTCTTGGATCACAAGCAATGTGTTCGGACTTAACCGAGGACGCAGGTCTGAGCTGCAATCGCCCGGATACTCAAGTAAGTAGTCCTGTACCCGGACATGCTATCCGCATATTTATCATAAACTTGCCCTTAAAAGAGCTATCCTTTAAACAGGAGTGGACAGCAAAAGCAAAGCCGATCAAGTGTCCGGCCCCCCTCCCTGAGACCACGCCGGATCCTGTATTAACCAAGATGCTAGAGGTTGTGCCCTTTGAAGAAGACGAAGGGGGGAACAAGGGAACTACTACCTTCGTGAAGGAGGCTATCAAGAAAGGGGGGATCGATAATCCCTCCCTCCAAGGGGAGAAGAGGACCGCTTCAAGATCCGGAGACCAAAGCCTCAAGCGGGGAAGAAATCTTCACGGAGGGTCCTGCAGCGGGAGATGCCCAGGCCGCACTATATCCCCAAGGAGATCAGCCATCCAGCAAGCCGTAAGTAAAGGGGGCGTTTAAAGAGAGACATCTCGTTTTATTTACGAAGGTAACCAAAAGTTTACCTTTAGTTCGGATCTCAACCCTTCACAGTGAGCTTGTCTTCAGGATCTTGGTCCGGAGATGATGGAGAGCGAACGCCTCCACTTTGCCCGTACCGTTATCACGAGGTGGGCGACCACGAGGTGTCGTTCTTGCAGTATGCCTCTGAATCCGACAGGGCCAGAAGGCAGTCGTGTGTCCCCTCAAAGCCCTCCGTGTCCGGCCTTCGAAAAAGGCCACCGGACGAGTCCGGCACCAGCGGGTGTACGGTCGGAGGAGCTGCAGGATCTGCTCGGGCGAGCGCCTATCTCGGAAGATCACCGTACGTTAATGGGTACGGTGATTGAAAGGATTTCATCCGCTGAAAGCAGATTGCATGAAGCCGTCGTAAGTTTACTGACGGGTTTTGAGGTATGCAAAATGATGTACCTTCGGCGGTTTTGCATATAAAATGCGCCTGTATAGATAGTATCCCTTGAGACTTGGTGCGGTGTCAAAAAATGACGGTGCGCCGAGGATCATAACCCCAGGTATAATATGCGCTCTTCCTATGTAGGTGGCGAAGCGTCCGGTGGCTAGCCGGGCTGATGAATTTGCCGAACTGAAGCGGCAACTTAACGTGGCGGATGCGAACATCATGCTTGTTAATAAGCGGCTTGACGAGTCACAAGGTATGCAACTTCTCCGCGGACACCTGGTAAGGGAGCTTGACGCCCATGCCTTACAACATGTATGCTTAACACAGATGGTGCTGCTGCTATGGAGAACCTTCGGGCGGAGCTCGCCCGAGCCAAGGAGCAAGCTAGAAAAAGTGATCTGGCTGCCTTAAAGGCGTGAGAGCTAAAAGCCGAACAGGCTGCTCACTGCCGAAGCAAGAAAGAAATGGCCGAGATGGCCGTGAAATTGAAGAATGCTACTGACCGTTGCGAGCTTTTTGAAAAAGAAGATCGGGCGAAACAAGAGGACCTGAAAAAGGCCGCCACCGAGGCCAAGGATACTCGCTCTATGATGAGAGCTATGAAGGAGGGGCTACGTCAGGCCGGAGGTATTGCGGCTGGAAAGCAATTTCTGATGCGGAGGAAATTCACGGATCCTAAGTACGCTCAATTGCACCGGCTGTGGGGTGCGGAGGATGCTTATCTGGACTTTGCGGCGAAAAGTAGCATGACGCGCCGAACACTTCCGAGGTCAAAAGGATCACGGAATGGAAGAGCTTTTTGGTCGCAGTTCCATAGTCCGGAAAGCGCCCACTTTCATTAACCGATCGCTGGCCAAATGGGCTGAGCTGAATAGGTTGTCCGGACTTGCCATGAAGGCTGTCGTGACTCATTTGTGGCGAAAAGGCCCGAGCCGAAGAGTTATTTTGGCTTGGTGCAACAGTTCCTTGGTGCGGTGCCGCATATCGATGCAATGAAGCGGTCAACATGCATAGAGGGTGCGCGGATGGCTCTTGCCCGTGTCAAGACATAATGGGCGGAGATGAAGGCCACCGACGTTGCATCCCAAGATTCGGACAGAAGCTGAGTACCTACCGATCAGTATTTTGAGGAAGTCCTGCAGGGCACTCGTTTAATAGAGACGCAGTGCTCGAAGGATATTATGTTTTAATGACATGTATGATTTGTGAAAACAATGTTTCAGTATAATATAAGAGCTTTTTATACTTGTGCGTTCAAGTATTAAAACACCTCTGTCTTGGCCGTTGATGTATATGTGTATATAACCTGAAAGATGGCAGTCTTCGGCTTCAGCCCCCACGCACATAGTGCGGGGGTGTTTGCAAAAAAGGCGCATTTTCACACTTAATCCAACGTCTTGGTCTTGTAAAGGAGGTGATAGCGTAGCAAACTAGGCAACCGGACTATAATGCTTTATCACTTTCACTTAGCCATAGGAGTTCGATGGTGGGGCTACTATATAGCCCCTAGGGGCACCGTGCTCTCCCGACCGGGCGCCAGTATGTGCTGACGGAAAGCGGTCGCTTCGTTAATGCGGGGAATTCTAAACATTCCGGTGGGTCATCGAGTGGTTGACCAATCTCACGCTATATCATGTGATCGGTTTCGGCTTTCTCTCGAGGTGCTCACCTGGCCGAACCGGGGCACAATCGTAGTAGTTCTCCTGGTGCCGCGTTAGCCGATAGGATAGAACGTAAGGCAGCAAAACACAGGAGCCGGTCAAACCCAACATTTGACCAAAGACATGATTCAAAGCTGATGCATATAAGGCCTAACTCGAGATGCCGAACACTCCCTAAGGTATTCGGTCTTTATGAAAACGGGCAGAATAATGCCCGAAGCCCTCGTGTCCTGATGCGGCAAAAATTCTGGTGCGGCCCGATGCCAAAACGCCTTGACCTCCTCCTCGGTTATAGAAAGAAACCGGGGATGTGTATCAACAAGATACAGATAAAAAAGGTTTACTGTGAGGTCTTAATCTGAAAAGAATCCTTGCAGCAGGTCCCTCTACTGCGTCGCCTGCGCTTTTGTGTCTCATGCCGTGTCTGGGCCGGGTGTAGCACGGTGTTCATCTGTAAAAAGAGAAGAACTTAGTTGAAAAGGAAAAAGATCGTGCGAAAAATGTACTTTATATTAAATAAACAGTAGTACGGTTCGAAAAGTGAATAAAATTGAGCTTTATTGTCTCTTGTTGTACATACGCAGCCCTTATGCGGGGTATGCCGCTAGTAAGCGTTTATATGTTTACGCCGGACTCGTCTAGCCATGTCCGGGTCCGAATGACCTATTCAGGTGCTTTGATTAGCGGAGCCGGATTAGTGTGGGGCTGTCAAGGCAGTCTCACGTTCTTCCGTGCTCGAGTAACACTTGATACTCCCTTTTAATGAGATGATGCCGCGTGGACCGGGCATTTTAAGTGTAAGAGATGCATAATGCGGTATCGCGTTAAAGCGGGCGAAAGCTTCACGTCCCAGTAGTGCTTGATAGCTACTTTCGAATGGGGCGATATGGAAGGTTAACTTTTCGCGGCGGAAGTTGTCGGGTGAGCCGAACACAACTTCTAGCGATGAGGAGCCCGTACAATGGGCATATAGGACTGGCATTACCCTTTGAAGGAGGTGTTGCTATGGCGAATTTTGGTTGGGTTTATCCCCATTTTGCGGATTGTGTCACGATATAGCAGGTTTAGATCGCTACCTCCGTCCATTAGGACTTGTGTAAATTGGAGTCCGTCGATTATAGGATCTAATATCAAGGCAGTCCATCCTGCGTTAGGATACTTCGAGAATAATCCACGATGATCGAAGGTGATTGGTTTTGACAACCAACGTTGGGACTCTGTTTGGGATAGACCATGCGGTAGCATGTTTCTATGGGCGCCGCTCTGTTTTTCCTTTTGTCACTTGGAAGTAAGTTCACTGTTTTGACTTCATGTGGGAAATTCTTTTGTTTTCCGGTGCTTTCTGCTTGTGGGGTTCGTCATCGTCCTCGCTTGGTGTGTCGAGCCCCTTGTGTTGACATTGAGTTTGCGGACTTCTTAAAGACCCAAAGCAATCTCTGTGGGTATGGTTTGCGTGCTTCCTGGAGTGCTGTGGATTTGGCATATTTTGTCCAAGATTTTGTTTAAGTTGGATAGCTCGTCATTGTTATCCTTGAGGGGCAGCTTTTTATGATTCTGCCGGAGCTTGAATCCAGCGTTGTTGCCGTGCTCTTGGCTGTTTCCCTTTGTCCGTGGCGCTGGTCCTTGCTGCGTCGTGGTTTTCCATTTCCATCCCTGACTTCGGATGTAGTTGGGTCGCTGGTACTGCATCTTGCCAGCCAACTATCCTCTCCTGCGCAAAAGCGGGTCATGAGGCTTGTTAATGCAACCATGGTTCTCGGCTTCTCTGGCGAGATGTCTCATGAAGCCATTCGTCTCGGACATTGTGTTTGAAAGCTGCTAAGGCTTCGGCGTCTGGACGGTCGACTATTTGGTTCTTTTTGGTGAGGAACCTGTTCCAGAATTTGCGGGCCGACTCTCCGGGTTGTTGAGTTATGTGACTTAAATCGTCTGCATCCGGAGGGCGGACATAAGTCCCTTGAAAATTTGCACGAAAAGCATCCTCGAGCTCTTCCCAACTTCCAATGGTATTTTCAGGGAGGCTTTTGAGCCAATGTCGGGCTGGCCCTTTGAGCTTGAGGGGTAAATATTTTATGGCGTGGAGATCATCTCCTCTAGCCATGTGTAAGTGGAGGATGTAATCCTCAATCCAGACTCCAGGGTCTGTTGTTCCATCGTATGCCTCTATGTTTACGGGTTTGAATCCATTGAGGAATTCGTGATCCAGCACCTCATCGGTGAAACACAGGGGGTGTGCGGCACCTCTATATTTGGGTGTGTCGTGATGTTCGGATATTTGGCGTGTTGCATTGCTTGGAAGAGCTTGCTTTCTCGGCCCATAAATGGACCTAACTGGGCCATCCTTTTGATGCGAATCCTTATGCGGATCGCGTGCCGGCTTGTGTCTTGGCGCCGCTTGCCGCTCCATGTTTGCCATGTGGTCGTCTATCTGACCGGGCGGCCTCTTTGTTCTTTGATTGCGGGGGCTCTATGGCCTCCTCATCGAATTCGGGCAGTAATTTGTGCTTCAGGTAGCTCTTTGTTTGGCGACTGTCGCCGTATTTCTCTGCGGTGTTGAATACTTTGCTCCATCTGATTCTGAGTGCATCTTCCGCTGTTTCGAGCTTCCACTTCTGCTTTTTCAGGCTACTGGCGATGGCGGCGAGCCTTTTGTGGAGGTTCTTCTGCTCCAACAATTTGTCCGGCATGAGATCGTCCGGACTGTTATCTTCGCCGGGACGGGTTGTTTATCCAAGTTGTCCTGTTCGGACGGTTGCTTTCGATAGCATGTTAAATGCGTCCACCGGTTCGCCCTGCTCTATGGTTGGGTCTGTGTGGCTGCCGTCTTTTTCGAGGCGGGACTTGGCGCGGCGTTTACGTTGCCGTTTTGACTGCTTTTCGAGGGATTTATCCTTCATAGTGTCCCGTTGTTCCTCGTCGTCACTTCCTTTACATCGTGGGATGAGGTGGCTCTCCAGTATCCTATAGGTGCTGGTTCATGGTTGTCTCCTACATCGTCGTCCATACCGTTGATGTCTTCGGAGTCGAAATTGAGCACGTCGTTTAAGCTTTCGACAGTGGCTACAAAGTGGGTGGTGGGTGGGCGTTGAATTTCTTCGTCGTCCGCATCCCAACCTTCCTGACCGTAGTCTGGCCAGGGCTCTCCTGATAAAGAGAGAGACTTTAGTGAATTCAGGATGTCGCCAAAGGGCGAGTGCTGAAAGATGTCATGGCGGTGAACTCCATAACCGGGCGCCCAATTGGATTCGATTGGCAGGGGCGCGGAGGGTTCGGAGTCCGGAGAGGAGTCCGACACCTAGGAGTCACGGTCTTCACAAAGGACATGGATGGAGTTCGGCTCAATCGCCATAGAGATTGTAGCCCCGAGGCGGTGTCCAACCACTCGTCCTCGATTGGCGGAGTCGGCTCCGAGCTAAGGGTCGGAGCGGACGCTGGTGCGGCCTCCAGGGCACTGTTCGGCGGCAGAGCTAGATCGTGCCTGGCTGTGGCTCGAATCCGTCGAAGATCAAGTCTCCGCGGATGTCGGCCGTGTAGTTCAAACTCCCAAATCTGACCTGATGGCCAGGGGCGTAGCTTTCGGTCTGCTCCAGATGACCAAGTGAATTGGCCCGCAGTGCAAAGCCGCCGAATACGAAGATCTATCCGGGGAGAAAAGTCTCACCCTGGACCGCATCGTCGTTGACGATCGGAGGAGCCATCGGGCCTAAGGATGACGACTGCAGGAACTCCCAATGAAAGCACCAATGTCGGTGTCAAAACCGGCGGAACTCGGGTAGGGGGGTCCTAACTGTGCATCTAGGCGGAAGGAAACATGAGACAAGGGACACGATGTTTTTACCCAGGTTCGGGCCCTCTCGATGGAGGTAAAACCCTACTCACGCTTGATTGATATTGATGATATGGGTAGTACAAGAGTGGATCTACCACGAGATCGAGAGGCTATACCCTAGAAGCTAGCCTATGGTAAGATTGTTGTTCGCCCCATTTGACTAAAACCCTTCGGTTTATATAGACACCAGATAGGGTTAGGGTTACCACAGTCGGTTACAATGGTAGGAGATCTACATATTCAGACGCCAAGCTTGCCTTCCACACCAAGGAAAGTCCCATCCGGACACGGGACGAAGTCTTCAATCTTGTATCTTCATAGTCCAGGAGTCTGGCCAATGGTGATAGTTCGGCTATCACGTGGCGGGCGATAAACATTGGCTCGATCCCCTCGCCACCGTCGCTAACCAGGCCGCCGCCCAGCTTCCCATCATGGGGATGCCAGACGTGAGGTACGTCCTGGAGCGGAGCGTGAGCGCCAACTGCAGCCTGACCTTGTTCTTTGAGAAGGTCGTCAGTGCTTTGGAGCGGCTCCACGCCAACCGGGCGGCCTCGCTGGCCGAGGAGTCCCGGAGGCTTTGCCAGGCTGCCATGACCAAGGTTCTCACCAGGGTGGCGCACTGGTATCCCGACCTCGACTTCGACGCCGCGCTGGAGAGCTTGCCGGAGGGTGCCGACCTTGCGCCGCTCAGGGAGCGCATCGAGCCCATCATCAGCCGGGTCGGCGGAATTCTGTGGGTGGAGGGCCAGCGCCGGGATTAGGCATCCCATTCTTTGCCGGCGCTGCAGGTTCACAACCAAGACAATTGCTATCTTTAGTTTAGAACTGCAGCAACAATTTGATGTAATATAACTCTGCAGCACTTTCAGTATTATGCATGTTATTTTCCTGTTCGATCTTCCTTTGTATGTCCACCCTACGTTATTGGGTAGGCTTGCCTGCGCGTAACCCAAGGCGGCGTCTTGGGGACGGATCCCCATTGTCTTGCCGAGTGTGCTTGCTGCCGGGCGAACCACCTTGCCGGCCATAGCGCGGCCGCCCAAACTGTCGAGTTTGACTCGGATCAGAGTTGGGAGCGTTGCCAGGTGCGGTGACGCGGCCGCTTTGAGCTGTTGAGCGGACTTGACACAGAACAAGGGTGTTGCCAATCGCGGGAGGGCCCCTTTGCGTGCAGGTTTCTCATACATAAGCGAGATCTCCCAGGACGATAACCTCAAGTGTAAAAAGGCAATAATCCGAGGCTCTTAATAACTTAGCTTTTCTGTTGCCGAGCTGGTGTCGTTCCTCCAGCCGCCTTCTTCTCCAAAACCGAGAGCGAGGAAGAACCGCTAGGCTGGCTACCAGACCAGATTCTCACAATCGCGCCCCCTACCTAGCGCGCCAAAGATGTCGGTGTGGAACGACACCTATGGGATCACAAGAATCCCTACTATGGTTGCCGGGGCGCAGGGTTGCGAGGAGAGCAGGGCTAGTAGATAGCACAAGGATCGTTTACCCAGGTTCGGGGCGCGAGGATGCGTAAAACCCTAGTCCTGCTTTGGTGGGTGTATTTCTGGGAGTTCTTGAGCTCTCGAACTAGCTGTGGTCAGCGTGCGGATCGAAAGAGCCGAATCCTTCTCCTGGTCGCCACGGGCCTCCTTTTATAGGAAAAAGGGGTTGCCACAGTGGCACACAGGAGGTGGAAAGGTGTACAATGTTGTGAGGTTATCCCTCGTATTACAGGACAAGATGCATTTAATGCATCGCTTAGGTGTCCCCTTGCTTTATTGGGGACGGGGCGAGGCCCGCCCCGTCCGTCCGCCGCCTCCTCCTCACTTCGACACGCGCCACAGCCAACGGCGCGTGCGGTGCCATGTAGGCAGGCAGGCAGCTGAGTTGGCGCGATGGTGGAGCCTTCACAAAGATCTGCATGCCGCCACGCAGGCGTTTGATGAGTTGGCCTGGAGGCTGCATGTTGCCACGCAGGTGCCCGCCCAGTTGGTTGGGGGGCAGCTGCATGTGAGCGGCGGTGGAAGCTTGGTTGACGTGGGCTTGGTGGTTGCCTCGCCGACATCTTTGGCGAGGGCCTTGCCGGGTGGCCCGGCAAGGGTCTCGCCGTGGCATGCTGTCGTCCCCGGCAAGGATCTTGCCGGGGGTCTGGTGGCCTTCCTCGGCAAGGATCTTGCCGAGAATCATCGTCTTCTAATCCTCATCTGGTCTTGAATATGTCTTCACAAAGATCTGCATGTCACCACAGAGGTGCCCTCCCGAACCCTGGCCCCACGTTGATGATGGCGCTGGGGGCCGTGGGCTCAAGGGTGGCTCACTCTATTTCTGTGGGGCGAGCTGTCCCGGCAAGGGTCTTGCCGGGGCCGCTGAGGCCGCCCGGCAAGGGTCTCGCCGGGGGAACCTGCTTCGTCCCTCTGCTCTTTGTGGTCTTGGCCTTGGCGTTGCTTTGAGCGTCTTGGGCTTCGGTCTTACCTTGGCTCACCTTCCTCGTTCTGCTTGATGTGGCCGTGGGCGCGGCTCTGACTGCCCGTGCACAGGTAAAGGGGTACAAAGATGCGCCCCTATTTTTGTACACTGACACCTGGCCGCACCGCCCGCGCCCAGCTGCGTTAGGTGGCGCACGTGCCGCCTGGAGCACGGGGTTGAGGTTTCCCTGGGCAGGCAGCGCCGCCCAGGCTGGCTAAGCTGCCAAGCGGTCGGCGTCATCCCTCGGGTCGCCAGACATCGGAACCGCGGAGCGTTGGTGGATCAACTGGCGGGGAAGAGGCTCCGGCGCACCCCTACCTGGCGCGCCAAATGTCGGATCTCGGGTTCCGGCAAAACCCTCTAGGTTCCAACACTGGGGTGCGCATGAAGATCTCCCCCTACCGATCAACGTCCTAGCTTTTCTAAGATCTCTAGGGCTAACTCGATGAACTCGCAACACAAAGGGCACAAGATTTATACTGGTTCGGGCCACCGTTGTGGTGTAATACCCTACTCCAGTGTGGTGGTGGCGGATTGCCTCTTGGGTTAAGGATGAACAGTACAAGGGGAAGAACAGCCTCCTGAGGAGTTCTTGTGCTTGGTGGGTGTGATGATGAACTGAATGAGTTCGAGACCAGTTGCCTCCTACTGTGGTGGCTAATCCTATTTATAGAGGCCCTAGTCCTCCCCCAAATATCGAGCGGGAAGGGAGCCAACAACGGCCAATTTGAAAGGGGACAGCTAGTACAGATTATCTCGACAAAGCAGGTCTTCGCTGCAAAGGCTCACAGTGGTGACGCTGCCTTGGGCTCCATGGCGACTTCCGTCTTGCCGTCCTGCTAGTCTTGGTCTCGTTGCATTGATATGGAAACCTTTGCCTTGACGCCTCGGTACTCCGCACCTGCGCTTGCCTCCTTAGCACCAAAGAGGAAACAAGGACACTGCGCGCGCTGGCGCCCGCCTGGTCTCAATCGTCATGGCTCACATCACGAGAACCTCGCGAGGTTTGCCTTGCCTTGATCTCTCCGCCCCTCGCGAGCCAACCTGGTGCGGCCGCTCCCGAGGAGGTCTTGTGACATCTGCCTCGCGAGGCTTGGCCCCTCGCGAGGGTCTTGAGCGCTTGTTGGTGAAGATGGGCCGTACGGGCCCGCTTGCAGAGCCACACCGTGGGCTGCAGGCAGGCAAGTCTTGGGACCCCCGTTCCCAAAACGCTGACAGCTGAAGCCTATGCCGACGACATTGTGGTGAAATCTCGGGAGATGAGAACTTTAATTCAGGACCTGGAGGAGACCTTCGAAAGCCTGCACCAGGTAGACTTGCGGCTTAACCCGGAGAAGTGCATGTTCGGCGTCCCTTCCGGCAAGCTGCTGGGTTTCCTCGTGTCCCACAGAGGGATCGAGGCGAACCCGGAGAAGGTCAAGGCAATCGAAGACATGAGTCCACCACAAACCCTCAAGGAGATGCAGAAGCTCGCCGGTCGCGTGACTGCGTTGGGGCGTTTCATCTCCAAGCTGGGAGAGCGCGCCCTGCCGTTCTTCAAGCTGATGAAGAAAAAGGGCCCATTCGAGTGGACTCCAGAGGTCGACCAAGCGTCTCAAGACCTCAAGAGATACCTGACCAGCCCTCCGGTGATGGTAGCGCCCCGACCTCTCGAGCGCCTAGTGATGTACCTTGACGCCACCCCTTACTCCACCAGCGCAGCTCTGGTGGCGGTCCGGGAGGAGCGGCGGGTCAGGGATGCGTCGCGCCAAGCCGCTCCCTCAGCCGGGGCAGCGCAAGACCCAGAGGGCTCCGCGAGGGCTGCAGCGACGCCAGCAAAGGACCAGTCTCAACAAGACGGCGCACTTGGGCCCGCGGAAACCCCAACGAGCGACCAGGCTTTGGGGGCTTCGTCGTCTCAGGAGACGCCCCAACCTCCGGAAGCCACGAGCTTCGTCAATGCACCCGCCCTCGTCGAGCACCCTGTGTATTTTTTCAGCATGGTGTTGCGGGACGTGAGGGCGCGGTACCCCATGCCTCAGAAGCTCCTGCTAGCGCTCTTGGTGGCCTCACGCAATCTGCGGCACTACTTTAAAGGTCACCCCATCAAGGTCGTCTCGGCCTACCCGTTGGAGAGGGTGCTCAGGAGCCCCAACTCCGCCAGGAGAGTCGCTAAGGGGAACATCGAGCTACAGGCATTCTAGTTGGAGTTGAGCACAACCAGGGTCATCAAGGGAGCCGCGCTCGCTGATTTCATGGCAGAATGGATGGACACCCCGGGGCTTGAAGAAGGCGTGGATCGGTCCCTCTCGCCGGGGAGTGAAGCGCCAGACGGCTGGGTTATGTATCTTGATGGTGCCTTTGCGCGCCAGGGTGCAGGGGCTAGAGCAGTGCTCATCTCACCCACTCAGGCAAGCTTTACTACGCCGTGCAGCTCTTCTTCTAGTAGGGAGAGAAGGTCTTCAACAACATAGGAGAGTACAAAGGCCTCATAGCTGGCCTCAAGGCTGCGGTGGCCCCGGGGGTGAAGCGCCTCACCATCAAGGGTGATTCGCAGCTCCTCGTCAACTTCTCCAACAAGGTGTACAAGCTGAAGGACGAGCACATGGAGGCGTACCTCGCGGAGGTGCGCAAGATGGAGAAGCAGTTCTTGGGCCTGGAATTGCAGCATGTGCCCCATGGCACCAACAAGGGAGTCGACGACATCGCCAGGAGAGCATCCAAGCGGCTACCCCAAGAGCCTGGCATCTTCGAGGAGCTGCTCTTCAAGCCATTCGGCAACACCGCCACTTTCAAGAACAGCGCTGCCTCGGGAGGAGCTCCCTCAACCACCTGCCTCGGGAGCCCTGGCCTGCGGCCCGACCTCGGGAGCACGCTTACACTTGGCACTCAAGCCTCAGGAGGGGTGCTGGACTAGGGAATTCAAGAAATACCTGATGCAAGGGACACTGCCGAAGAAGGAGGAGGACGCGGAGCATGTGGCCCGACAGGCCACTACATACTGCGTCCAGGACGGTGAGTTATACAGGAAACGACCGAATGATGTTTCCATGTGTTGCATCTTCAGGGAGCAGGGGAAAGAGCTGCTGGCCGACATACACGGCGGGGACTGCGGGCACCACTCGTCGTCACGGACCCTCGTCGGCAAGGTGTTTTGCAGCGAATTCTACTGGCCTATGGCACTCAACAACGCGACCGAGCTGGTGAAGTCCTGCGAGGCCTGCCAGTTCCACGCCAAGCAGATCCATTAGCCGGCTCAGGGCCTCCAGACCATCCCACTCTCCTGGCCATTGGGGTCTAGGGGCTGGATACCTTGGGCCCGTTCCCTCGAGCGCCTGGGGCTACCGCTACCTCTACGTCGCCATCGACAAGTTGTCACGCCCAATATGCGACCCTATCCAAAAGGAACTCGAAGGTCCCACCAAGGATAGACCCGCATATTGAAACGTTTTTGCAAGGTGGATATCATTACACCAACATTACATAATAGATGGGGATACATACATAAGGCACAAATGCCACAAGAATACATCAACATCATATACAAGATCAACATCCGACTACGGATGAAACATAAACAAGCTCAAACGACATCCACCACCTGCTAGCCCAGGGCTGCCGACACAGAACCTATCCTCGATCGAAGAAGAAGCAGTAAGAAGAACTCCAATACAAGCAAACATCGCTCTCGCGTCAAGATCATCGCACAACCTGTACCTGCAACTGTTGGTGTAGTAATCTGTGAGCCACGAGAACTCAGCAATCCCATTACCATGGGTATCAAGACTAGCAAAGCTTAATGGGAAAGGAAGGGATAAAATGGTGAGGTTGCAGCAGCGACTAAGCATGATATGGTGGCTAACATACGCAAATGAGAGCGAGAAGTGAAACAAAGGAATGGTCGTCAACTAGTAATGATCAAGAAGTGATCCTGAACTCCTACTTACCTCAGACATAACCCAGACACCGTGTTCTCCTCTCGATCAACCCGAAAAGAGACACTCACGATTCACGCTACCGGTTGGTGTATTTTAGAAGAGTTTGCTTCAAGTTTACTACAACCGGATATTAACAAATTCCCATCTGCCACATAACCGCGGCACGGCTCTCGAAAGTTTATACCTGCAGGGTGTCCCAACTTAGCCCATGATAAGCTCTCGCGATCAACGAAGGATATTCCTTCTCCCGGGAAGACCCGATCAGTCTCGGAATCCGGCTACAAGACATTTCGACAAGAATAAAACAAGACCAAAGAAAGCCTCCCGATGCGCCGACAATCCCGATAGGAGCTGCACATATCTCGTTCTCGAGGGCAACAGGATGAACACTACGTACGACAACCGACGATACCCCAAGTTGCCTAAGGGCGGCACCGCAAGTGGCTCTGGTTTGGACCAACACTTAGACAAGCATTGGCCCGGGGGGCTGAATAAAGATGACCCTTGGGTTAATTACTCCCAAGGGAAAAGTAGGTGGTGGTGAGGCAAATGGTAAAACCAAGGTTGGGCCTTCTTTGGAGGAGTCTTATTCAAAGCGAACTGTCAAGGGGGTCCCATAAATCACCCGACCGCGTTAGGGACGCAAAATCCGAGAACATAATACCGATATGACGGAAACTAGGGCGGGAACATAATCCCTAACTTTGTCCCGGCCTCATTTAAACATATCAATTTCGGTAAGTCCTCATATGCAAATTTCGAAATTGGTCCAGATCTGAATAAATTTATGTTCAAGTTGTTAAACAGCAAGTTAAAATGCACCAAGACGATCTACACGAAATTCTAGTCAAGTTACATATAAAGTTCATAAGATTCGGAGCTACGGCCTAGAAGATATGAGCAAAACAAGATAAGTATGGCATTGATGCAAAATGCATACAAACATCAAGCAAACACCACAAAACAAGGATGCAACATGATAATATAAAACTACGTGCAAAATCAAGCAAGTTTCATATAGAGCACACTCAAAACGGAGCAACGGATCAACACATACACCCTATACAAGTTATGACAACAATCTGTCCAAAACAGCAACTAGGCATATTGCAAGCATCAAAACAACAAGCTACAGCATCTTAGCATGAGAACAAAAGGCATGGGCATGATGTACAGGTAAAGCAAAACAAAACATGAACACTGAGCTAACTCCAGAAATCACTAGAACATGCTCAAACACACATGGCAAGATTGCATATAATAACAGTTTCAGACTCTGCAGAAAATAACATCAGGTTACAATGTTTAGAGCTATCAAAGAACATGCTACAGGAACTTATCATGGCAAAAAAAGGCATGACATGATACTACTAAATGCATAGAACAAAAGTCCTTTAGCTATCATGAGCCAAAAAGGATCAGAGAAAATGATGGCACACATGTAAACATGGCAAGTTATATTACAGATTAATACATGGCAGGAACAACAATAAGTAGGCATGTTGGTGAGCTTGAACCACTCACCACAGAGCAATACATGGCATCGCAAGGCAACTCATAGTAAGAAGACATGGCATAGAAGCTATACATGGCAAGAGCAAGTTCATAGAGTGCGTGGATCACTAACAACAATCATGGCAACAACTGAACTTAATGTTAACAGGCTGGCAGCAACATTATTTAGCAACTTTGGAGCAAGATTACAACAAGCTACAGCAGGCTATAAATTCAACCAGGGGAATGGATGGATAGAGAATGACATGTAGAACAAAACACCCTTAGTGAACATCTCCAGATTATGCATATAATGACTAGTAGAAGCAGGTTAACATAGCATCATGATATAGCAGATTCAGACATGCAAAACAGCAACAGCAAGTACCCTACTTAACAAGCTTGATGCACTCACTACAGGAATCACAAAAATGCATGGATAGCACTCCTGTAAAGATGGCATGACATAGATCAAAACTCATGTAGGACTCATGCTCATAGGATGCACACATCAAACATGGCAAAAATGACAAAACATCAAGTTATAACAGTCTCAGCAGATTAACATCACATAGCACACTTGCAACGATGATTCAGGCATCAAGATGAGCTCAAATGAACATGATGCAATGGAATGAAATGAATTACTCGTTGAGGCAAACAATTTGACATATTACACGCATGAAACGCAGCTACGGCTGCAGAGTTATGATGTGATGAAAATGCATAAACATACTGAAATACTCGGGGACTTGAGAGAAAAACGGAGGGGGGAAAGTCAACCTTGCACGGATTCCGAGGCAGGGCCGGATCTCGCCGGAATTCACGGCGGAGATGGACGGGGACGAAGCCGGGGAGGCGGATCCGGGCTCCTCCGGCCGGATCTCGCCGGATCCGGTCCGGGTCGAGGCGGAGGGCGGCAAGCGGCGTGACCACCGGCGATGGCCGGACTTCACGGCGGCCTGACGCACGACTCTGGCGGCGGGCCGAGGGCGGCGAGGAGCTTCAGTAACGGAGGGAGTTGGCCTTGAGGTGGGAGGGGGGACGGCACGGCTCCATGGCCAGTGTGGCGAGCAGGCGGCGGAGCAGACCTTGTGAGGCCTCCCGTGGGCGGCCAGGAGCTGGGCAGTCCACGGCCCGACGGGCCTCGTGGAGCCGGGCGGGCCTTGTGGCTGAGGAGAGAGAGCCGGCGGGGACAGGTGGCAGGAGGCGATTGGATGAGGGGGCGGCAGCGATGACATGGCAGATTCTGATTGGGCCAAACGACGTGTCCGGCGGACATGTCCGGCGCGGATGGACATGTCCGGCGGCGCGGAGGAGTTTGGCTAGGGTTTGGACTGCGGGAATTTCGGTGCAGGCCACATATTTATAGGTAGAGGGAGCTAGGAGAGTCCAAATGAGGAGCGGTTTTTGCCCACACGATCGTGATCGAACGACCGAGAGCATGGAGGGGAGTTAGATGGGTTTTGGGACACTTTGGAAGGGGTCTTGGGCTGCAACACAAAAGAGGCTTTTACGGTTACCCGGTTAATCGTTGGAGTATCAAACGACCTCCAAATGGCACGAAACCTGACAGGCGGTCTACCGGTGGTATACCAAGGCCGCTTGGCAAGCCTCGGTCCATTCCGAGACCGTTTAACACCCGCACACGAAAAGAGGCAAAAGGGGGCGCCGGGAGACATAGGAGTGCCGGATTGGAAAACGGACAACGGGAAAATGCTTTCGAGATGCATGAGACGAACACGTATGCAAAATGAAATGCACATGATGACATGATATGAAAATGCAGATGATGATATGGCAAAATGCAACACGCAAGCAAATGACATGGCAACGACGACGGATAACTGGCGGACACCTAGCGCATCGAATCCGGGGCGTTACACAAGTTCACCAAGTGGTCGGAGGTAGAAGCCGTTCGCACCATCCCGGCCGGCTCCGCGGTCAAGTTCATCAAAGGTCTCATGAGCCGGTTTGGGGTCCCCAACCGCATCATCACCGACAACGGCTCGCAGTTCACTAGCAATCTCTTCAAGACGTATTGTGCTAACCTTGGAACACAAATCTGCTACGCTTCGGTGGCGCACCCCCGGAGCAATGGCTAGGCCGAACGCGCCAACGCAGATGTCCTGAGAGGCCTCAAGACCAGGACCTTCAAGAAGAAGCTCGAGGCCTGTGGCAGGGGCTGGCACGACGAGCTCCAGTTCGTGATGTGGTCCATCCGCACCACCGCCACCAAGCCAACGGGCGAGACCCCATTTTTTCTCGTCTACGGAGCAGAAGCGGTTCTCCCTCACGAGGTCAAGCATCGCTCCGCGTGGGTCCTGGCATTTGAGGAGGCGCAGTAGGATGCCATGCGGGGGATGGACCTCATGCTGGGGGAGGAATGCCGCCGTGAAGCCATGCTACGAGCGGCAAGATATCAGCAGGCGGTGCGACGGTACCACTGTCGCAGCGTCCACTCCAGGACGCTCGAGGTGGGTGACCTCGTCCTAAGGCGGGTGATCTCCAGGGAAGGGCTGCATAAGCTCTCACCCATGTGGGAGGGCCCATTTAGGGTCGCCCACGTCTCGAACTGGCGCCCAGCGCTGGAGACGCAGGACGGGGTACCCATCCAGAACGCCTGGAACATCTAGCACCTCCGGAAGTTCTACCCATGACGAAAGGCCCAGCGCCTGTGAAGAAGGCCTCATGCCTGTGAAGGTCTCCGCTCGTGACGCTCTCACGTAATAATGAGTGGGGCCGTACACGCCCCGGAGTCTCAGGAGTGCCGCCCTCGGGCCTCTGGGGCTCCCTCCCACGTCTTAGTGGCAACACTTAGCTCCGCGCTGGTGAGAAGACAAGAAGACTAGACTAGGTGCCGGACGCGGCTTTTCATTTGCTTTCCGTAGTTGGCTTGCCCCTATTTAATCGAAATTTTCTTTCTGGTGTTACTTAATAATCTTGTTCCATCGACTTCTGCCTCTGTTTCTGCCTTCGGTTCTTTGTTTGACCTGTAGCCTCTCTCGCGTCCCTCGCGAGGGGGCTGGACAGGTGCCCTCATGAGCGTCTTGTCTATTTTTCGTAGGGCACCCTCGTTCGAGCCGCAAGCTGGCGCACCTCCCTCAATCTGTGCCCCTCGGGTACCGTGATATGAGGCGCTGGGTCGTGGCCAGAGGCGCCTGCGACCAAGGCTCAGATCTCCTAACAAATTTTTGCAGTTCCTCCTTGCCAGGTACTGAGAAACGCGCGCCTCGTGAGGCAGAAACTACCTCAAGCACGTCAAGCTAAGTTATTCCTACGTGTCTATATAAAACATTGATATTGCGACACGGCACAGGAAAGATAAACACATCATAACAACTTGGAAATCATAGTTTGTTGCATGCCCCCACGGGGCCCCATACTTGTCTCTCTCAATGCTGGAAGGAAAAGAAGAACGAAACAAAAGCGGCGTGTGCCTTGCAGCAGTTCGCGAGGAGGGATCCATGATGCCCTCCTCGGCTCAGCCAGACCCCACCTCGCGCTTCACCGGGGAGCGATGATGAGATGACCCGCTGCCGCCCTCGAAGCGGGCACGGCGGCATGGCGGCTGGTCATAGTCGCCGCTTGTGGAGCTGTCGCCGGAGAAAGAGCTGTCGTAGCTTGACGAGCCGCGGTCGGTGCCGATAGCGGGTCCGCCTTCGCCCTCATCGCGACCGTCGCCAAGACCGAGCACCTCGTCGCCGTCGTTGTCCTTAGGGCAGCACCCGACGCGGTGGCCATGTTCTCCGAACACCCTCACGTAGAGGGTCGCGTTGCCGTCGTACTTGAAATGGAGGGTGCACCACCTGCCCAGGCTGCACGCGCGGGCAAACGTCTGCCAGCCGCGGCCCAGGGCAGCGTTGCCCGCGACGGAGGCCTCGACCGCAACCCAGGAAGCTTTGCTACAACAGCCATCCGCCTGCAGCCAGAGCCCGCCTGGACCTGCGACCGGCAGCTCGTCGGCGAAGAAGCGCGGGAGCTGAAGCCAGTTGCCGGCAATGTTCTCCGACCACACCACGAACTCCGGAAGCACCTCCGCCGAGTGGAAGCACGGCCGGGGAGGCCGCGCGACCATGACGTGCCTCCCTTTATCGACGGGGCTGCCTCGACATGGGCGGCTCCCACCACGCGAAGGGGCACCGCCACGGCCGCGAGGGGCTGCGGCGGGGGTCGCGGAGTGCTTGCGAGGACGACCGCGTCCACGCTTGGGCGGCGGAGAGCCGGGGCCCTCCTGGCGAGCCTTCCCCTTCTCCGTGGTCGAAAACCTCTTCGCACGCACCATGGGAGTTGCTACTGGCAATGGAGCAAGGGAGGAGAAGCGAGCGGAATGGGAGGAGATGGGCGACGGGGGCTCTGCCCCCCTCCTCATTTATAGCAGGAGAAGGCCAACCGACAATCCCCACGATCACATGTAATGAATGTTTTTCCTTGCATGCAGTAGGGACTCGTCAAGTGTGACAGTTGCCGAGGCTGCATGGGGAAGCGGAGACGCCCACGTCCAATCACTCGCCACACATCGACCAAGGCCGCAGGGTGTTGGGTCCCGCGGCGCTCCGCACTTGACCTTTGGCTTCGCCTCGAAGCCAAGTCCGAGCGCGCCTGGGCCTGGGGGTTACTGTCGGCGTTCTGGGAACGGGGGTCCCCTGACTTGCCTGCCTGTGGCCCACGGCGTGGCTCCACCCGTGGCCCAGTACGGCCCGTCTTCACCAGCAAATGCTCAAGACCCTCGCAAGGGGCCAAGCCTCGTGAGGCAGATGACACAAGACCTCCTGAGGGACAGCCTCACCAAGCTGGCTCGCGAGGGGCGGGGAGATCAAGGCAAGGCGAACCTCGCGAGGTTCCAATGACGTAAGCCATGACGATCAAGGCCAGGCGGGCGCAGTGCGCACAGTGTCCTCGTTTCATCTTTGGTGCTAAGGAGGCAAGCGCAGGCGAGGAGTACCGAGGCGTCGGGCAAAGGTTTCCATATCGGTGCAACAAGACCGAGACCAGCAGGACGGCAGGACGGAGGTTACCGTGGAGCCTAAGACAGCGTCACCACCAGAGGCTTTGGTAGGCGAAGACCACCTTTAGTCAGGATAGCTTGTACTAGTTGTCTCCCTTCGAATTTGGCCGTTGTTGGCTCCCTTCCCGCTCAATATTTGGGGAGAGGACCATGCCTCTATAAATAAGACTAGCCACCACCATAGGAGGGAGGGAACTCGGCCTGAACTCATCTTGGACTGGATCCACTCCATCCTCACACCCACCAAGCACAAGAACACCTCTCCTCAGGAGGCTGTTCTTCCCCTTGTACTGCTCATCCTTAGCCCAAGAGGCAATCCACCACACCACACTGGAGTAGGGTATTACACCACAACGGTGGCCCGAACCAGTATAAATCTCGTGTCTCTTGTGTTGCGGGTTCGTTGAGCTAGGCTTTGAGATTGCGGTGAGGCTGAGGGCGTGATTAGGTAGGGGGAAATCTTTGCGCGCACCCTAGTGTTCGAACCTCAAGGGTTTTGCCGGAACCTAAAATCCGACAGAAGGCAAGCTGGGCGTCCGGATATGAAGATTCCTTCCTTGTAACCGACTTTGTACAACCCTAGTCCCCTCCGGTGTCTATATAAACCGGAGGGTTTAGTCCGTAGAGGATACACAGTTATAGTCAGACAGGCTAGACTTCTAGGGTTTTAGCCGTTACGATCTCGAGATAGATCAACTCTTGTAATACTCATATTCATCAAGATCAATCAATCAGGAAGTAGGGTATTACCTCCATAGAGAGGGCCCAAACCTGGGTAAACATTGTGTCCTCCGTCTCCTGTTACCATTGACCTTAGACGCACAGTTCGGGACCCCCTAACCGAGATCCACCGGTTTTGACACCGACACCCGTCCCTGTCGTCCTCCCCACTGGCCTCCTCCTCGTCTCCATTGCTCGAGGAGGAGCTTTCATCCAAGGACAAGCTCTCCGCGCAGCACCCTAACCGGATTCCCGAGCGCCCAAAGGCCTTGACGGAGAGTGGGTCGGCCTCCACTAATTTGAAGCGGAGGACGTGCCCCTTCATCAGGCAGTGGGCGCATGCGAAGGTTTTCCAGCCGCGACGGAGAAGCATAACATGAGGGACGGGGAACTTTACGTTCGCCCACATGTCGCCATTGCAACATCCCTTCATGTGAAGCCTCAACCTCGACGGCTGGTCGACCTCCAGCACCCTCGCGAATAGCTCGGGAAGGCGAAGACGGCTACGCGGCGGTTCGCGCAGCTGCAAGATGAACTCCAACACTATATCCCTGACATGGCCGCTTGGCGAAGTGGGAGGAGATGGCGGCGCCGCAGGTGCTCCCCTTCCGCGCCCACTTCTGCCTCGACCACCTCGCCGACCGCAACACCGTCCAGCGCCTCCGTCTTAGGCATCGGCTCTTCCTTAACTGCCACGGCTCTCTGGCGAGAGGAAAATCTCGTCGCCTCTGCACGGGGATGACCGCGGCCACGCCCTCTCGGCATGGTGGTGGATGAAGAACAAGGAGAAGATAAGACACGAAAGGATGCCCCTCCTCCTCCTTTCGGTTCCCCTTTTATAGCCAAGCAGGAAGGGCCGGGGGCTGGCTCTATACCTTCTCTGAAGGCCCCTTTCGAGTCCGGCTCATTAAAGCCATTGGCAACAAGCGTGGTCATCGACCGCCCTCCCCGCGCCAATCAAAGGCGCATGGGTATCTGCCATGGCGTACCTTCCTGTATCCCGCGCATCCGCCACCTACCACGCGCCGGGCATGCGGCGTACTTGGCAAAAAAGGTAGGCATAGTGGGAAACGTGAAACGGCTATTACCATCCATGAATAAAGGCTATTCACGGGCCGCTGCGAGCACGACTGACGAGAAGATTATATCAGTTATTCCCTGCCACGCGTGCCCGCGCACTGTTTGGGCCTAGCCCAACGATGCTTCGCGCTCGTGTGTGGCCCAGGACCGGGGGTTCCTGAAGGTGTACTAAAGTTCGGGCCCTTTAGCACCCCATACTTGTGCGCGGGTCGTCGTAGCCCCACACGCGGCGAGGCGTGAAGAAGGCGATCAAGGATAAAAATGAGAACAAGGCGAAGAGAAGCAGCCGAGCCAAGGACCAGAGAACAGAGGACGAGCTGGACCCCCGGCAAAATCCTTGTCGGGACGGCTTGCGAGACCCCGACAAGATCCTTCCCAGGACGATTTGCAGATCACTAGCAAAGGCATCCTTGAGATTGAGAGATCTGACACCATCAACAACGTTAAAGCCTCCGGCGGTGTACCGGGATATGCAATGATTCATAAGTGACATGTATGAAAGAATTATGAACGGTGGCTTTGCCACAAATACGATGTCAACTAAACTATCATGCTAAGCAATATGACAATGATGGAGCGTGTCATAATAAACAGAACGGTGGAAAGTTGCATGGAAATATATCTCAGAATGGCTATGGAAATGCCATGATAGGTAGGTATGGTGGCTGTTTTGAGGAAGGTTTATGGTGGGTGTATGATACCGGCGAAAAGTGCGCGGTATTAGAGAGTCTAGCAAAGGTGGAAGGATGAGAAAAAATGCGTATAATCCATGGACTCAACATTAATCATAAAGAACTCATATACTTAATGCAAAAATCTACAAGTTATCAAAGCAAAGTATTACGCGCATTGTCCTAGGGGGACAGATTGGTAGGAAAAGACCATCGCTCGTCCCCGACCGCCACTCATAAGGAAGACAATCAATAAATAAATCATGCTCCGACTTCATCACATAACGGTTCACCATATGTGCATGCTACGGGAATCACAAACTTTAACACAAGTATTTCTAAAATTCACAACTACTCAACTAGCATGACTCTAATATTATCACCTCCATATCTCAAAAAAAATATCAAGCATCAAACTTTTCTTAGTATTCAACACACTCAAAAGAAAGTTTTACAAATTTTGAATACCAAGCATATTATTATTTTAAGCAAATTACCATGCTATTTAAGACTCTCAAAATAATCTAAGTGAAGCATGAGAGATCAATAGTTTCTTTAAAACAAATCCACCACCATGCTTTAAAAGATATAAGTGAAGTACTAGAGCAAAACTATAAAGCTCAAAAGATATAAGTGAAGCACATAGAGCAAAACTATAAAGCTCAAAAGATATAAGTGAAGCACATAGAGTATTCTAACAAATTACAATTCATGTATGGCTCTCTCAAAAGGTGTGGACAGCAAGGATTATTGTGGTAAACTAACAAGCAAAGACACAAATAATACAAGATGCTCCAAGCAAAACACATATCATGTAGTGAATAAAAATATAGCTCCAAGTAAAGTTACCGATGGAAGTGGACGAAAGAGGGGATGCCTTCCGGGGCATCCCCAAGCTTTGACTTTTTGGTGTCCTTGGATTATCTTGGGGGTGCCATGGGCATCCCCAAGCTTAGGCTCTTGCCACTCCTTGTTCCATAATCCATCAAAAGATTTCACCCAAAACTTGAAAACTTCACAAGACAAAACTCAACAGAAATCTCGTAAGCTCCGTTAGCGAAAGAAAACAAAAGACCACTTCAAGGTACTGTAATTAACTCATTCTTTATTTGTTTTGGTGTTAAACCTACTGTGTTCCAACTTCTCTATGGATTATAAACTATTTTACTAGCCATAGATTCATCAAAATAAGCAAACAACACACGAAAAACAGAATCTGTCAAAAACAGAACAGTCTGTAGTAATCTGTAACTAACGCAAACTTTTGGAACTCCAAAAATTCAGACAAAATAGTAAGACCTAGGCAATTTGTTTATTGATCAGTATCAATTGGAATCACTATTTTATCACGTTCTGGTGATTTTTAACAATTGTTTTCGTGAACAGAAAGTTTCTGGAAATTACAGCAAGATCAAATAACTATTATCCAAGAAGATCCTATAGGTTTAACTTTGCACAAACACTAATTAAACATAAAACCACATCTAAACAGAAGGTAGATGTATTATTTATTCCTAAACAGAAAGAAAAACAAAAAATTAAAAATAAAATTGGGTTGCCTCCCAACAAGCGCTATCGTTTAACGCCCCTAGCTAGGCATAAAAACAAGGATAGATCTAGGTATTGCCATCTTTAGTGGGCAATCCATAGGTGGCTCTCATAATAGATTCATATGGTAATTTTATATTCTTCCTAGGCAAGTGTTCCATGCCTTTCTTTAATGGGAATTGGAATGTAATATTCCCTTCCTTCATATCAATAATTGCACCAATCTTTCTAAGGAAAGGTCTAGCAAGAATAATAGGACATGAAGGATTGCAATCTATATCAAGAACGATAAAGTCTACGGGCACATAATTCCTATTTGCAACAATAAGAACATCATTAATTCTTACCATAGGTTTATTAATAGTAGAATCCGCAAGGTGCAAGTTTAGAGAGCAATCATCAAAATCACGGAAATCTAGCAAACAAAGTTTTGGGAATAGTGGAAACACTAGCACCCAAATCACATAAAGCATAAAATGCATGATCCTTAATCTTAATTGTAATAGTTGGTTCCCACTCATCATAAAGTTTTCTAGGGATGGAGACTTCAAACTCAAGTTTTTTCTCACAAGATTGCATCAAGGCATCAACGATATGTTTGGTAAACGCTTTATTTTGACTATAAGCATGCGGAGAATTTAGCATGGATTGTAACAAGCAAATACAATCAATTAAAGAGCAACTTTCACAATTAAATTCCTTGAAATCCAAAATAGTGGGTTTAGCAACATCTATGGTTTTACTTTCAATCCCACTTTTATGAATTTTAGCATCATAATCTAAAAGCTCCGAATTTTTTGAACGCTTTCTAGGTAAAGGTGTCTCATATTCAATCTCATCATTATCAAGATTCATATTACAAAACAAGGATTTGATAGGGGACACATCAATAACTTTTAGATCTTCATCTTGATTTTCATGGGAGTCAGGTTTAGCAGCCATCGTATTGACCAAGGTAGCTTGCTTATCAAATATTTCAGTGGTCAACTTCTCAAGACGAGAAATTTGGGATCTTAAACCTTCAAATTCTTTAGACATATCATCGAGCTCTTTATTCAAATAATTCATAATTTTTTTTTGTTCCTTAAGCTCGTTTCTGAAGAAATTATTATGCTCAAATTGCAAAACCATAAAACTCCTGACATTGCTTTTGATCTCTTCCAACCTTTTAAGGTGAATATCACCACATCTAGGTAGAGCCATAGTGACAAGCAAGAAATCCAACACACGAGCAAACAAGCTAACGAGAAAAAGGCAAACGGAAAAGAGCGAGCGAATAAAACGGCAAGGGTGAAGTGGAGGAGAGGAAAACGAGAGGCAAATGACAAATAATGTAATGCGAGGGATAAGGGATTGTGATGGGTACTTGCACTACAAAAAAAAGACACATCCGTGACATTTTGGGCCGAACGAATTTTTTTCCTGTCATACATATGACACTTCTATGACGATAATTGTGACAAAACCCGGTATCATCATAGATGTGGTGGGCTCCTACTTCTTTGACAAAAAATCATGACAGAAAATGGGCTTTTCGTCTTGGGCGGGCCGGAGACGTAGCTGCATGACATTCTTTGGGCCATCCATGACGGAAAAAACCGTGGTAGAAGCAAGGGGGAGTAAAATTTCGGGGAGTTGCCGGTTACGGTGGGAGGTCGGGGGCGAGCGATCGCTGCGTTCTCTCAGACGACGTCTGTGGCGTGTGTGCGAGGCATTGGCTCTAACTGAACCCGAGCGAGGTGTTGGGCTCTAACTGAACCCGAGCGATTGCACTGCAGGCTACACATTACTGAACCCGAGCAATCGATCGATGGCTGTTAACTGAACCCGACGGAGCGATTCCTTTGCTACTGCTGCTAACTGAAGCCGATCGATTGGATGAACATTGAGCGTTGCGGGGGGGGGGGGGGGGGGTTGGATGAACAGTGAGCGGTGGCGTTGCCTCTGGATGAAAAGGACCCGTGGTGTGGAGGGCTGGATGAACAGTAGACGGTGGAGGGTGGTTGAACAGGACCCGTGGTGTGGAGGGCTGGATGAACAGTGAAGCGGTGGAGGGGTGCCCGTGGAGGGTGGTTGAGCGATGGCGGTGGAGTAAGCGCGCGGTGGAGGCTGGATGAACGAGGAGCCCGTGGAGGCTGGAGGAGGTCGACGGTAGCCCGTGGAGGCTGGAGGAGGTCGACGGTGGAGATGAACGGTATCCCGTGGAGTCCGTTTTGCGATGCGCCACACCCTCCCGATGAACATGACCCCCTGTTTTGACCGGAGCGCTCCAACACAAGTCCGTTTCATCCGTTTTGCGGTACGCCACACCCCTCCCGATCAACAGGACCCCCGTTTCGACCGTAGGAGGTACGTTTCCTCCGTTTTGCGGTACGCCACACCCCTCCCGGTCAACGGGAGCCCCGTTTCGACCGTAGGAGGTCCGTTTCCTTCGTTTTGCGGTACGCCACACCTCTCCCGATCAACAGGACCCTGTTCCGAACATAGGAGGTCCGTTTCCTCCGTTGTGCGGTATGCTAGGCCTCGTTTCCATCGCCTGTTCCGTCCAAGCCCTCCCGATGAACACGACCACGCATTCCGTTCCAACCCAGCCGGTTTGGCTCCCCATGAACACGACGACGACGCTATTTCTCCGTTCCGACCTAGCCATGTACACGAGCCCTCGCCGTACGTATGCGCGAGTAGGCGTTCGAGACCCCACCCGTATGTACACATACGTGGCCATATTTTCTTTCTTGCACCACGGCGTTATGCGTAATGCGTGTACATGCTACGTCGCGGCGCCTCTACTATGACACGTGCGTCGCGGCGCTGTACAGCGACCCGGTATATGCATTACGTTCGCGACCAGAATGACAACGCTTACGACGCTTCGACCGGGTGGGTCCACCGCCGTGCACTTCCTTGCCTGCGAAGATGTAGCTGGTGGGTCCCGATAGTAAGGGGCGAATCGTTTTGGGTTTTTGCCCGGACGCACTTCCTTGCGTGCGAAGATGTAGCTGGTGGGTCCCGGTCGAAGCCGAATCGTTTTTTTTTCAACGCACTTCCTTGCGTGCGAAGATGTAGCTGGTGGGTCCCAGCATTGTGGGGAAATGTTTTTTTCGCGAAATACGGTGGCCCGTCCGGTGGGTCCCCGCTGTCAGGTGGAGGAATAATTATTTTGCGCGTAATAAGGAGGCACTTCCTTGCGGCGGCCGTGGACCCAGCTGTCAGCCTCTCCACGTACAATCCATGTCCGATGGAAGCCATTCCTTGACCACCTTCACCACGCCGCGCCGAGAGCACCAGGGCGGTGGACGACGGCCAGGCCTAGGAAGGGGACAACGCGAAGCCGGGGAAGACGCGGCAGTGGATGCCCACGCGTAGAGGAGTATGAGGGTTCACTCGTTCGGCTGCGGTGTGAGGCTGCCGTCGCGCGGAATAACATGGGGTGTGTGTGCGTAGAGGGATGGCCTGGCCAGCGGTGGGAGCAGGCGGCACGGCCGGCGCTGCTTTGGGCGGCTGGAGCAAGAAGACCAGAGGTTGAAGAAGCACTACGGCCGTTGGATGGACATCGTACGGTCACTGGAGCTAGAATCGTTCATATATTGACTAAAGTTGACAAAGGCCTCCGTCCCATTCAACATAGTAGGCCCACAAGTCATCCTCCCACCAAGGTTGGTCCCGGCTAGCAGGGGGGTATTCATTTTTTTTGTGCGTAATAAGGAGGCACTTCCGGTGGATCCGAGCTGACAGCGGGGGAACGTTTTTTTTTTGCAAAATACGGTGGCCCAACCTATGGGTCCCAGCAGTCAGGGGGAAACGTTTTTTTCATGAAATACTGGTGGCCCGTCCAGTGGGTCCCAGCTGTCAGGTGGAGGAATAATTATTTTCCGCGTAATAAGGAGGCACTTTCTTGTGGCTGCCGTGGACCCAGCTGTCAGCCTCTCCACGTACAGTGCTCTTCCGATGGAAGTCGATCGTTGACCACATTGACCACGCCACGCAGAGAGCACCACGACGGTGGACGACGGCGAGTCCTAGGAAGGGGACAACGCGGAGCCGGGGAAGACGCGACAGTGGAAGCCCGCGCGGAGAGGAGTACGAGAGTTCACCGGTTCGGCTACGGTGTGAGGCTGCCGTCGCCGCAGAATAACAGGGGGTGTGTGTGAGTAGAGGGATGCCCTGGCCAGCGGTGGGAGTAGTAGGGCGCCGAGGCTCAAGACGGCAGCATAGCCGCCACGGAGGCGGGAGCAGTGGTCCCTTGGCGCTGCTGGCGGCTGGAGCAAGAAGATCAGAGATTGAAGAAACACGACAGCCGTTGGATTGACATCCAACGGTTATGCCTGCTAGAATCGTTTGTTGACGTAGTATATAATAACTAAAAAAATCTTGCATACGCGTCAACTAAACAGGCCCACAAGTCAGACCACTACCTCTTTTTTTAATAATTTATATATAGCTCATGGTAACTTCTTATGCAATTTATTTCAGTCGTTTTTTTGGTTGGACAGGGCCAATTTCGCATATTTCCGTGTGTTGCAAACTACTTTTAATACCGAAATGTCGAGCCAGATTTAAAGTACTTTGAAGATATATTTGAATTAGGTTAATGCCCAGTGAAATAGGAACCTAAAAATGTGAAAAAAAATCAGAAATTATAAAGTAATTGCCAATTTGTCATCTGTTTTTATATTTACAACCTATTTCATATTACTTTCAAGATTTGCAGGCGTCTTGAAAGAGTTGCATCCCATCAGGGCGTAGAAAAATAAGTAGGCCTGGATTGGGTATTCTTCAGAAAAAAAACTGGGCTCATTTTCACAAAGAAAAAATAGCTGGGCTGGTCACATGGTGAACATAAAATATAAGCCTGGGCTAGACGGGCCACAGCCCAGTTCAAACCCTGCTCCGTCTCAACAATACCAAACAAAAAAGGGATAATTAATTTGGTGCCCTTAGTTGTGTCCCACTCGGCAGGTTTACCCCTAGTTTCCGAAAACGCTTGTTCCAGCCCAAACCACTTTGCCCCTCTTATGGTTTTGCCATTTGACCGTTTGACCATCACTTTGAAAACTTCGTAAAAAATTCATACTAACTTAGAAAAATCCAAGTAAGATATCAAAATGTTCATAAAAGCATCACCTATATGTGCATGTCATTTGCATTCATGAAAAAAGAGTTGGCTAGTCCCCATCTAACTTTTTGCTCATATGATCTTAGCATGAACAATAAAAACTAAAAAAAATCTAAAAATTCTAAAAAAATTGGTGGCAAACTTTCACCAATGTTTTGAGTGCTTGCCAAGTTTCATAAGGGAATGGCATTCGTGGAAGTCGTGGTAAAAAAATAAAATTTTGGACCATTGATTTTTGTTTTTTTGCCATGACTTCCACGAATGCCATTCCCATATGAAACTTGGCAAGCACTCAAGACATTGGTCAAAGTTTGCCACCAAATTATTTTTAGAATTTTTAGAATTTTTTAGATTTTACTGTTCATGCTAAGATCATATGAGCTAAAACTAAGATGGGGACTGGCCAACACTTTTTTCATGAATGTAAATGACATGCACTTATAGGTGATGCTTTTCTGAACATTTTGATATCTTATTTGAATTTTTCAGAGTTAGTATGAATTTTTTATGAAGTTTTCAAAGTGATGGTCAAATAGTCAAAGGGCAAAAGCATAAGAGGAGCAAAGTGGTTTGGGCAAGAACAAGTGTTTTTGGAAACTAGGGGTAAACCTGCCGAGTGTGACCCAACTAGGGGCATAAAATCAATTATCCCAACAAAAAAATATTGCTCGAGTAGCTACATCCCAGATGTCAGCCGATCTTATGTTGTTCTCTTGTCTATTGACTATATACGCTCACAATGTCGTGGGTTCCAGATGTCAGGAAAAGACTAGGAGGAAGCATTTTATTTTTCCATACGCTGACGTGGTGGGCCCCTCTTGTCATCCTCTCCACGCACTTACGCGATTCCTGTTGTTTGTTGACCATGTTGACAACGCGAGAGGGCGGCGCCTTGCGAAGCGCACCAAAGCGCCATGGAGGACGTCGGTGTTAACGATTTAGGAGACGGTGGGGCAGCGATGCGCGCCGAGGCGCAGCCACCGTGGGAGGCGGAAGCAGCGTTACCGGGCGCTGGTTTGGTTTTGGCGGCCGGAGGAAGATAGGACTGAAGAAACACGACGCATCGTAAAAAGCAGCAGGAGTACTTAACAACCTTAATGAAACCAGGCGGGGCACTTAACAACCAAAGCTGAAAGCGGTATGGGTACTTATACAGGTTCAACCGTACATAAAGCACGCCTCGAGCAGTGCTAATTTGCCTCTGATTAACCAAGGGTGAGGCCGCCAAGGCCCAGCGCCACCAGCGCATCCACAACCTTCTGAAAGCGGCTTCATCTCGCAACATGGTCAATAAACAGGATATTCGCTTTAGAGCCATGGTAAAGCATGAACATAATCTTCTATCCTATTCTCCAAGATGGACGGGCCTTCATTATCTGAGACCACCCACGAATAAGTATCTTTTCACCTCCAAGGGGAATTGAGTAGGTCGACATAAACATCATGTTGTGACCAAGCCAAGAAGTCCTGACCTGACCATGGTCAGCATCTGTATAGGAACAATAGAACTCGGCGATTATTGTTTCAAGAAGATCCTGGCTAAAAGCGTGTATAAGCAATAGTTTATGAACAACATATATAACAGAAAACAGCTCGTACCATAAGTTTCTCGACACAGTTGGACCTGTTCAACGAGTGCAGCTGTGGCACACATATCCCACGTGGCCTTCCACCATTGAAACGCCCCACAAGGACCTCAAGACGATCAATAAAGTGTAGGAACTTGTGGATGTCGATCGATCAACTTCAAGTGCCATTAGTAACAGCCGAGTTATTATAGAGTAACAAACGAGCGGTATCGCTTAACTCTGAAAAAACCTACACGTGCCACTAATTATAGGAAAATATTAGTTAGAAGTAGCATCTTCGTGAGAGATTCGTTGCTACTTCTAAAGTTAAATTGTGATTAGTTAGACAGAATATGTGGATTAAGATGTAATCGAGGCAACAAGCAAGAACCAGATACAATACTAACATGGATGAACAATTGGAGCAGCGTCGAGGTGGAAGATCGCGGTGAAGGTGAGAGCAGGTTACGCTATTTCCATCAACATTCGTGCGCCAACTTTCAGTCCGTAACACTTGAGAAAGTTTATCCAAGTTCGGCCATAAAAAAGCAGTGATCTTCTTGGTTCATGAACCCAACTCAGAAGTAATACCCATGGCTTTTCTTCACTATGACCATTAAACTAGTGTATTCAGTTATGGCAAGGCCGAGCATTTTGAGTACATGTGCTCTGGCAGAGCAAATAATACACTGCAGGAAAAATAATATGACAACACAGCATGTTTAAAACAACCCCACCCACCCAGATAGAGAAGAAGATTTTAGGAGCATACTGTGCGTGTTCCAAAATGCTGTGGTAGGATGAGAAGGAACAAGTGTGGCGTCTCGCCGAGGGCGCAGAAATCTGTAGGGTACTCACACTTTGGGCACTGCAACTGAAACACACTAGATTCAGTACGAAGAAAAATGCATCAATGGCGGCAGCTGCCATCCTAGGATTACCTGCGACCAAGGGACTTGGATTTATCGGGGATGGATGAAGAATTCGTACCTGGTTCTCCATGAGAAAACCCTATGCAATCGCCAAGCAGGGGTTTTCTCTTAACAAGTAGACGAGGGAGAAGGGGATTCAGGCCCAGTGAAATATTGCCGCTTCGTCCGTCGACTTCATCGCTAAAGCTGGAAAGGGGGTTGTGATTTGACGGCTCATTGGGCATTCTTTGGCGGCGCTTCTGACCGGGTTGTGTCTACCGTGAAGTTGTGCACTCTAATTTGTGCATATGGCACGTGGACCCGTTGCGGTTGCCCCACATATCATGAAAAGGAAGTAGAAAGACAGGAGTAACTAGTTACACATAAATATCTTTTTTGACAGAGAGATACTCCCTCTTTAAAGAAATATACAAATCTTTTATATCACAGGCTCACCTTGCCGAGAAATATACTCCCTCTGCAACACATGGGCATTATGGGGGTTCATCTTTTTTTATGGGGGTTCAGCTGAGAATATAATACTCAGATTTTTTTTACTCAGATAGGCTCATGGTTCTGGACTTTGGGCCGCAGGCCGACCCTGCATGTTTGGGGGCCCATGTGTTCTACCTCAGCGCTTTTCATATTGCAAGCGATCGGTACTGCGCTGGTTTTAGATGCTGTCGCAAGGCGAATACACAAACTTGAATAAAGCACGACAGCTGTTGGAATGAAATCGAGCAGCAGGTTCCTAACCGGCAATCGAGTTGCAATTCTATCAACGATATACCATGTGATAAATAATACTGTCGTACTACTTATACACACAGGACACTTGTTTCACCATGCCAGATTATTACATCAAAATCTCTCGGAGGATAGATCAGTTCGGCAGTTGCGTGCTACTACTGAAGAATTTCAAAGTTGATTTGGACCAGCTCTCCTTGCCGAGAAAGTTCGATTTTGACATCATCCCCTACCGCAAGATATGATTTAGATTTGAACCTTGAACATACTTTAGCATCAATCATCATGCGACCATCCTTTGTACTTACGGTATATTGACCAGGTTCATTCACACTAAGGCTGCGCATGGTAAGAGAAACTTGGCATGATGCATGGGATAGTTGAACGACTCCCTCGTTGCTCTAGGAATTCTCTGTTTGCAAACAAGAAGACATACCCAAACAGTTAGATAAACACAGTGAATCATGTGAAACAACATGGAAAGAAAAAAGAACGAAGCACTTGGGCGGCCAATGCTTACCAAGAAGGTGGATGAGGGAGTCCCGGATTAGGGGGTGTCCGGATAGCCGAACTATCACCGTTGGCCGGACTCCAAGACTATGAAGATACAAGATTGAAGACTTCGTCCCATGTCCGGATGGGACTTTCCTTGGCGTGGAAGGCAAGCGTGGCGATATGGATATGTAGATCTCCTACCATTGTACCCGACTCTGTGTAACCCTAACCTATCCGGTGTCTATATAAACCGGAGGGTTTTAGTCCGTAGGACACAACAACAATCATACCATAGGCTAGCTTCTAGGGTTTAGCCTCCTTGATCTCGTGGTAGATCTACTCTTGTACTACCCATATCATCAATATTAATCAAGAAGGAGTAGGGTATTACCTCCATCGAGAGGGCCCGAACACAGGTAAAAACATCGTGTCCCTTGCCTCGTTACCATCCGCCCTAGGCGCGATTCGGGACCCCCTACCCGAGATCCGCGGTTTTGACACCGACATTGGTGCTTTCATTGAGAGTTCCTACGTTGCCGTCGCCATCAGGTAGGATGCCTCATCTCGTCTTTAAATGCGATACCATCGCCAAAGAAGCCTTGGCCACTGGTCAGACTCTTCGGCTAGGCGGTTTTCTCATGACCGCTAGTTCGGCCGCCGCACCGACGGTGACCTCTCGAGTCATCGAAACCAATCTCCATGTCAGTTCGGAACTTGCCGAACAGTTAGATCCGATCGAGCTCTCCTCCATAAACGAGCTCTTGGATCGCATCGCCGCCACAGGAGTCGCTTCTGAGACTACGACCGGATCGGGCCTAAAACCGATCTCGAGAGAGATCAACTCTCCCCAGGCTACCCATCATGTTGTCGTGATAGAGGAGCAATGCGGCGATTCTTCTTCTATCTTAAGGACTAGCTACGTCCGGATTCCCGATCCCTCCATGCCGGATTCCTGCGGAGGGACGGATGTCGATCAAGCCCTGAACTTAAAGTCAGGCGGCGGGTCGGACTCATTGGATAACACTCAAAAATCCAAACTTCCGAGTTCGGAAACTCCTCGGCCCCTGAGTCCTAAATTGGACGGGGTTCCGGATCTAGTTCCACCCGCCCACCCAAACATTAGCGATCTCTCTCGAATTCGGCAAGAGCCCGCTGAAACAGTACATCATTACTGGGCCAGATTCCTCCTGGTTTTGAACAGGATAAAGGACTGCCGAGAGGAGGACGCAGACAAGGGAATCCTAAACGCCATAAGTCGTCGCAAAATTACACGCTTTGCTGACTTGGTGACCATAGTACAAAAGTACTGTGCGATGGAGAGCGCCTGGAAAACCGAAAGTAAATTTTGGGATAATCCAGCCCCGAATACACCCCTAGTCCGAAACAAAAGGGTGCATCATTATCAAGCACCTGGGTCAAATATCAAAAAACCAAAACCCCCTAAAGGGTACGGAACCGTACTGGAGGGTTGGCTAAACGGACCCTGCAAAATTCATAGCACAGAGGGCGCCACTCCAGCTCATAGCCTTGAGCATGTTGGATACTACGGCGGTGGCCAAAAGTGGCGAAGAGCTTCTAGCTGGAATCCAAGCCCAGCAACACCAAGATGCAGTGTTAACAGTCTTGAGACTTTCTCATCAAATAACATGCAAAACGAACACTCCATAACCTTGCGAAGTCTACCAAGTAGCAACAATAAATCCATGGAGTGACACGGCTATTACCTTTAATGCCAGTGACGAACCTAAATTCCGAACAACTCGAGCACCAGCCGCATTGGTTCTCAGTCCGATAGTGGACAGCTTTCGCCTTACTAAGGTACTCATGGATGGCGGCAGCGGACTAAACCTCATCTATGAGGAAACCCTCCGAAAAATGGAAATAGACTGGAACCGCATTGAGCGAAGCAGCACAACCTTTAGAGGAATAATCCCTAGCCGGGAAGCGTGCTGCACAGGAAAAATCACACTGGACGTAGTGTTCGGCTCGCCGGAAAATTACAGGTCCGAGGTGGTCACATTTCAAGTGGCCCCGTTGAACAGCGGATATCATGCTTTATTAGGACGAGAGACATTCACAATTTTTCAAGCTATACTCCATTACGGGTACATGATGCTTAAAATGCCCGGACCTAATGGAATCATCACTCTTGCTAGTGATCCGAACATATCACTCCACGCGGAAAACAAGACAGCCGCACTAGCCCTCGAGGCACTATCCGAAGCCCTAGCGGCTGAGGAACTCACCGCGATGCGCTCCACGGTGAACAGGGACGATGTGATACTCGATAAAAGATCCAAGTCCACTTCTTTTAAACCAGCGGATGAAATAGTCAAATTCCAAGTCCACCCAATGGACCCTGCAAAGACGGCCTCCATTGGGGCACAATTAAACCCAGATGTAGACGCCGCACTACGAGAATTCTACAAGAAAACTGGGACATCTTTGCCTGGCACCCTTCAGATATGCCAGGAATCCCACGTCGGCTGGCCGAGCACAGCCTAAATATCCTCAAAGGATTCAAGCTAGTCAAACAGGCTCTTCGGCGCTTTTCCGAACCCAAGAGACAGGCCATGGGAGAGGAGCTAGCCAAACTTTTGGAAGCCGGATTCATTAGATATAAAACATCCGGACTGGCTAGCAAACCTGGTGATGGTACCAAAGAAGGATAAATCCTGCGCCTATGTGTTGATTTTAAAGACCTTAATAAGGCTTGCCCAAAGGATCCCTTCCCCTCCCGAATTGATCAAATTATCGACGCTACAGTAGGGCACGACTCATTGTGCTTCCTCGACGCATACTCCGGCTACCACCAAATCAAGATGGCGGAGCCAGACCAAGCTGCAACAGCATTCATCACTCCATACGGCCCGTTCTGCTTCAATACAATGCCCTTTGGGCTCAAAAACGCCGGCGCAACATATCAGCGCATGATTCAGACATGTCTGGCAAACCAGATCGGCAAAACAGTGGAAGCATATGTAGATGACGTGGTCGTCAAAACCAAGCACGTCGAAACTCTAGTAAACGACCGGAGGCTCACATTTGATAATCTTTGAAAATATGACATCAAGCTCAATCCGGAAAAATGCGTCTTCGGCGTTCCAGCCGGAAAGCTCCTAGGCTTCATTGTGTCCGGTAGAGGAATTGAAGCAAACCCAGCCAAGATCCGAGCTCTGTCACAATTGGATATTCCAAAAGACCTCAAACAAATACAAAAATTGACGGGATGCGTAGCGGCTCTAAGCCGCTTGATCTCCCGTTTGGGAAAAAAGGCGTTACCCCTTTACCGCCTCCTCCGGCGCACCGAACACTTCGAGTGGACGGATGCCGCCACGACCGGACTCGAAGAGATAAAAGCCATATTGGCAACAAATCCTGTCCTGGCCGTGCCCAATGTGGGCGAACCAATGCTATAATATATCGCCGCACACATCAAGTTGTCAGCGCGGTGCTCGTTGTCGAACGAGAAACGGACGAACACCGGTTCCCTCTTCAAAAACCGGTTTACTATGTGTCCACTGTCCTAACTCCATGCAAGTCCCGGTACCCACACTATCAAAAGATAGCATACACGGTGTTCATGGCATCCCGGAAGCTACGACACTACTTTCAAGAGTGTTCGATAATGGTAGCCTCCGAAGTACCTCTTAATGACATTATAAACGACCGCGACGCCACGGGCCGGATTGCAAAATGGGCCATAGAGCTCCTTCCATTCGACATAACCTACAAGCCACGACGAGCTATCAAGTCGCAGGTTTTAGCCGACTTCGTGGCCGAATGAATGAAGCGAACTCCTAAAGAGTACGGCGCATACTCCAATTGGATCATGCACTTTGACGGCTCCAAAATGTTGGCGGCACAGGGGCTGGCGTCGTCTGACGTCCCCAAACGGGGACACAGTCCAATACGTCCTTCAGATAATGTATACGGACTCCAACAACGCAGCCGAATATGAGGCCCTTCTGCACGGCCTCCGGATGGCAGCCTCCATGGGTATTCAACACCTAGAGGTGCGCAGGGATTCGAACCTCGCAATATCTCAAATAAACAGAGTTGATGCCAAAGATCCAAAAATGGCAGCATACCGCAATGCGGTCCTAAAAATGTCAGCACAGTTCGAAGGGCTCGAATTTCATCATATAGCCCGGGATAACAACCAGGCGGCGGATATATTGGCACGCATCGGTGCAAAACGCGATGCTGTCCCACCCAATATCTTTCTAGAACGGCTATTCAAGCCATCCGTACTATGGGAAGGGGAGTCCGGCAATAACAATCCGGACCCAACCGCACTGCCTAACGCCGAACACTCTGACACAATCGGAGGCTCTGCCCCCGAGATAACACCCTCCGCTCACGAAATAATGGCGGTTATCGCCCCGTGGACGGAACCATTCCTAGCCTACCTAACTAGGCAGGAACTCCCCGAAGATCAAAATGAGGCTCGCTGCATAGTACAACGATCAAAAGTCTATAAACTCCACGAGGGAGAGCTTTATAAGAAAAGCACTACCGGAGTCCTTCAAAGGTGCATCTCCGAAGAGGAAGGGCGCAACCTCCTGGCTGAAATTCATGCCGGACTGGGTGGGCACCACGCCGCAGCCCGGGCACTTGTAGGCAAGGCCTTCTGTACATTATTTTATTGGCCGACGGCTCGGGTAGATGCGCAGGATTTAGTCCAAAGATGCGTCGGTTGCCAGCTTTTTGCTAACCAAAGCCACATGCCACCCACCGCCCTCAAAACTATACCCATCACCTGGCCGTTCGCGATGCAGGGCTTGACATGGTTGGACCCCTTAAGGGAGGAACCCACAAGCAAAAATACCTATTGGTCATGGTGGATAAATTCACCAAATGGATAGAGGCCAAGCACATTAAAACGGCGAGTCCGGACCGGTGATAGACTTCATATCGAGGGGTAGTGCACCGCCACGGTGTCCCCACAGTATTATCGCGATAACGGCACCAACTTCACGGACGATGAGGTCAAATTATGGTGCAAAAAAATGGGCATCAAGCTCGATTACGCCTCAGTCTATCACCCTCAAACCAACGGCCAAGTCGAACGAGCAAATGGTCTAATCATGAGCGGCATTAAACCTAGACTAGTGCGGTCCCTCAAGGAATCTAACACGCACTGGGTTGAGGAGCTCGACTCCGTACTCTGGGGGCTGCAGACCATGTCGAATCGTACTACCGGATTCACACCATTTTTTATGGTGTACGGCGCAGAGGCAGTCTTGCCCTGCGGCATAATACATGACTCACCTCGCGTGTGCATGTATGAAGAAAGAGAAGCTGAGCTCGATCGGCAGGACAGTTTGGACGCATTGGAGGAGTGCGACGTGGCAAAAGCTCGTTCCGCTTTCTATCAACAGCAGGCTCGAAGATATCAAAGCAGGGAAGTACGGGCCAAAGCTTATAACGTTGGCGAACTAGTTCTACGCCGGTTGGACAAGAAAAAGGACAAACTCAAGCCCAAATGGGAAGGTCCCTTCATCATCGACCAGGTGCTAACCGGCGGAGCATACCGTCTGCGAAACGCATCGGATAACCGACTCTAGCCGAACCCATGGAACGCAGCCCGTCTACGAAGATTCTACGCCTAAGTGCCGGACTCCATTTTCGTCTCCTTCCTCCGTCCACATTTTTTATTTTTACTGTCTTTTATTTCTCTCCTTCCTCCTCCTTCCTTTTTACAGCCTCTTGAGGCTCGTTTTGTGCTTTGTCCGCTTTTATATTTGACGCTGTCGCGCTCATTATACCTGGGGCTTCTTTTACGAAGCTTATCTATCTGAACTTTATGCCCAACACATGCGTTAAACTTCCGCATGTACCTTTTATTCACCATTATATGCATCGATATGACTTAAGTTTTGGCCAAGCTGGGTTGCACGGCTCACATGCTTACCCCTACGTTCCCGATTGTTCGGCTAGGTGGTAAAGGGAGCACCTCTGCGATTATTCTTGCCTGGTCAGCGGATGTGTACCTCGGACCGGGTGAAGCCGAAAGCTAAGCGTTCTTATGTGAATATTGATTCGGTGAACTAAAAGATGATTTTAATTATTTACCCATCTGCCCCAGATGATTTTACGCTTTCATAGCAGCTTTGACATGCACTTTAGGGCATGCATCCCAGCGAAAGGAACCCTTAACGGAACTATTCTCCTGGAAGATGTTTCTTACTACCCATGTAATATAACATAACTAGTTGGGCACTTGTCTGATACAGCACTAATGACCCCTACGCCTTGTCTCCATGCATACCACGGTTCTTATATAACCACGAAGGTATTCGGACACACTCCGGACTGTTGGGTCCTGAGGTCGAAGCGAAAAGGTCCGCTGTGACAAACGATCTACAATCCGGCTAGAAGACATTCTTCATGTCATATTTATTTACAAAGTCAACTTGACTCATTGTGTTCCTCCTCAATGCCATCTAACAGGCTATCTAATTTACAATCTTGCTGAGAATACTTGGCGGCCAATTCTACTTGGCTGTACACTAAGCTTACAGGGATCTCTATCCCATCAGGCCCCACAGGTCCGACCTCGGCCATGTGGTTTGGGTCGACAACCGTGTACTGCGTCTTTACCATGGCCCGAGCCTCCTGGCGCCTTTGACGGCAGGCCGATATCTTCCATAGCCGAAAGCGCCGCCGTGCTCCTTGAAGCCGCTCTGCCAGCTCCCCAATGCCTTCGGGAAGGGAGATAGATGGCCACAAGGCCCGGCCAATGCCTTTCATCACCTGCCGGACTTTTTCGTGTAGCTGCCGCAGTTCGGGAAGAAGATCACCCGAAGAACTGGGCATCTCCTCCTCAGGACGACCTATTAGCAAACCTACATACATGTTTATGTTAGTCGCCTTCCTCGCCGAACTCTTTCAAAGTTCGTTCAAGCACTTACTGAAAATGCCGCGACGAAGCCGCCGATTCTCCTTTACGGAGTCAGACAACTAGCACGAACATCCTTTAGTTCCTCGCCCAGCTTGGTGTTGGCGTCTTGGAGGCTATTTTTCTCCTACCGCACCCTCGTAAGCACGCTCTCGCCGGCCTTTAGCTGGCGCAAGAGCTGCTGCTTGTCCGGATCTAGTCTGGCGCCATCTGCAATATTTTTGTCAGATTTACACACACGCCGCACTTCATTAAGTATTTATCTTCTGAAGCGTATATTACCAGAGGGGGTCTCTGTGGCTCCTCCCGTAGCGGCCAGTGCGGCCTCAAGTTGGGCCTTGCACTCTTCAAGCTCCTGGGATAGTCGGGTATTCTTTTATGTAAGATCCTGCATAACAAATGATCCTTAAATCAGTTATTCTAACTATTTTAAGTCTCGGACTCTTGGCATATATAACTGTCAAATTTCCTCACCCGTATGTCCTTTACATACTGCTCCGTGGCTCTGGCTAGACCATCTTGAGCTGCACGGAGGTGCGCATCTCCCGAATCAAAGGCATTCAAGGCCTCTTGGGAGAAACACGCGTCACGAAGAACCGTCCGGCGACGCCTGTGATTCAAGGCGCTCTCCACCTCGGAGTTGGTGGCGGACAACCTGTCGGCATCCTCTGTCGGAGGAGCATCCGACGCACGTCTCATGCTCGCCTCAGCCTCCGGACCTGGCTTTGAAGCCTGGCCGGTGAAGGTTCGATTGGCAACCTCTCTGGACTCAGCCCGGCGAGAGCTCTTTTTCCTTAAAAGAGCACTGCATTAGTACGCTTTCCAGGAATCAATCCTGGGAGTATGGTGACACGCCATACCGTTGCAGCGGAGTTTCGATCCGGACCGCACTTCTTTTTAGTCTGCGGGGGCCGCACTGCCCTTTGTTGGCCAGCCACCGCGGGCTCGGCTTCCTGCCTCGAAGGTACCCCCTGCGAAACACCATTGGTGTACGGTGATCAAAAAAATATGCATGGGTGGGTCATTATCAGGATTTTGGGACCTCGGTCTCGGCTACTGAGGCTGGAAGTATTCCGGGTAATGTCGGCCGTAATGGCAACCAAAGCGTTGTCGATGCTAAGTTGGTAGAACACCCCATCGATCAACTCCACCTTTATATCCGGATCCTCTTCGGAGGTAGGATCGAGGGACCGTTCCGGATCCTCGGGTTGTGGGGGCGGGCTGTGTATCTTCTCCATAGTACGGCGCAGTTCCTGCGCAAAAACCATGAAATGAGATATTTAACCACGGGAACATGGATCGGACAGGTCACAAAGATGTTTGCTTACCCAGCTTCGAGGATTATTCGAAGAAAACTCCTTCAGTGGATTGACGCGAAGGAAATCCTCCTCCTCCCCTTTGTACATAGCAGACAAGTCTTCTCCAGCTCGGTGACCGATCCTGGCCCTTTGCGGCCATGGCGGGTGGCGTTGTCCTCCCCGTTGAAGTCCCACATGGGGTGGCCCCTATATTGGAGCGGTTGCACCCCCCTCATAATGCAGATTGCCATGACTCCAATCATGGTTAATCCGGCATGAGCCAGTAACCTTATTCGGCTCATCAAATAGAGGACGTATTTGTCATCTTCCCTCCGGGCTTCGAGGCGCCCGGCTTAGGCGCTTCTTGAGAGGAGCATTGCTGAACTCCGGAAGGCCGATCCGAACAGGATCCGGCAGCGGGGCGTCCTCCATATAAAACCATTACGAGGGCGATCTTGGACGCCTTCTTTGGGGTTCGAATAGGTATCGGATCGGTGATGCGCCATAGCTCGGCTCCGCCCACTTGATATATTGACCCCTCATGAGAACGGGTACTAGGCAGAATAATCTCTTCCACAGCCGAAATGAGCCTCGGCGCCCAAGAACAACTCGCAGAGGGCCACGAAGCCCGCAATGTGCAAAATGGAGGCAAAGGTAAGGTGGTGCAAGCTGGAGGCCAGAGAACTCCAAGAGCCCCGGAGAAACGGATGGATTGGAAATCCGAGTCCTCTTACTAGATAAGAGATGAAGCACACCCGCTCTCCTTTAGAGGGATCGGGGACACTCTCCGCTTGCTTTCCGCCCTTGTAGGTGGCGAGTCCGGCTCGAACCGGAACCATGAAGGCCGGGGGAAGAAATCCCTTGGTTTGGAGTATAACTAGCTCGCTATGCGGGACTGAGCATCTTTCCCAATTTCCAGGCTGAGGGCTGGGAGCGCGAGAGGAGGAGTAGCGTCGACTGTCCATGATGGAATGGGCTTTGGTCAGGATCGCTCCGATGAAAGCTCGCAAAGGAGGGATGATGTGACTCAGATCTAGATCCTCGCCCCTTTTATAGGCAGCTCATTTGCGCAGCTAAGGGGGTAATTGTAAAAATACCCTGGCCTTTCGCATTCATTCAAACACGTGGAAGATAGCCATTATTGGGCGCAGAAGCCAAGGAGCGTGGCGTTTATCAGAAGCCGGACACTGTTCGACAGGTATATGTAATTTGGAGAAGAACCCACCTCGCAATGCCAAAGAGAATCAACGCGCCGGACTCATCGTCATTGAAGCCTGGTTCGGGGGCTACTGAGGGAGTCCCGGATTAAGGGGTGTCCGGATAGCCGAACTATCACCGTTGGCCGGACTCCAAGACTATGAAGATACAAGATTGAAGACTTCGTCCCGTGTCCGGATGGGACTTTCCTTGGCGTGGAAGGCAAGCTTGGCAATCCGGATATGTAGATCTCCTACCATTGTAACCGACTCTGTGTAACCCTAACCTATCCGGTGTCTATATAAACCGGAGGGTTTTAGTCTGTAGGACACAACAACAATCATAACATAGGCTAGCTTCTAGGGGTTAGCCTCCTTGATCCCGTGGTAGATCTACTCTTGTACTACCCATATCATCAATATTAATCAAGCAGGAGTAGGGTATTACCTCCATCGAGAGGGCCCGAACCTGGGTAAAAAACATCGTGTCCCTTGTCTCCTGTTACCATCCGCCTAGACGCACAGTTCTGGACCCCCTACCCGAGATCCGCCGGTTTTGACACCGACAGTGGACATGTCGGTTTGTGTAAGGACTTTGGTATATGAAGTGCGAACTGCAGCCTAGTCTGTTGCCGGTGCAACTCCACGGGCCGGACCAAATGCAAGTGCAAGTGTTGGTGCTGGTGCCGAAGCCGCTGCTGCTGCCAGAGATGGTGCTCCTTGTAGAGCTGGTGCCGGTGTCGATGCCCGATCCTCCGATGAGATCGCATCGATCCACTAACGCCGTCGGTGCCCAATCCTCCGCTGGATCGATGCGAGCTACGCCATTGTCGGTGCTAGAGCAACTGCCGGTGCTTTCGATCTGTCGAGACAATGACCATCGTGTCTGATACGCTATGATCATCTTTCTAACTTGACTAGGATCCGTGACCATGATCCAGTTTTTTCTTCATTTCTTTTAAGCGAGAAGGACTAATTGTGGCGTTTTTTGTTAAACCAAACCGCAGTTCATCATAGGGATTCAGCTTGTACTCACAACAGACTGATCCAATTTTTTCCAGTAATATAAGTGATCGACGGTGCCTTCGTTACTGACACGACATAAGAAGTGAAACCTGCAAAAATAGCCATCGTAGAGAAAACCAAACGGTTTATTCTGTGATGAATGTCACATGGCAAAACCTGCATCGTAAAATTGCAGGAAAAGAAAGAAAACATGACATTAAATCAATAAGATTTAGACAGTAAATTAACAAGATTTACTTGATGTGACACAGTGAATCCTTACCAGGAAATCACTATGTTGAAGTACTAAGCGGAAGATTGATCGTCCAACTACTGGCGTGGCATGCAGGGCCCTACCTACTCCCACAAGCAGGACAGTCAAAAGTTCGAGACAAATCGTAATGATCGAACAACCATGGGACCGGAAATCCTGGTGGGTGCGATAAACCCCTGCAATGCGGGGGGCGTGGCGAAAGATCATTGCGCAGACTCACCGGGAGGCGAGCCCTTTGACCAGGCTCCGCCGCCCACCGTCGTCCCAACTGCTCCCACTTTTAATGTCGTCACGCCATGATTTAAATCAACCCCGCACTACCGGTATCGCTACAATCCTCTCTCTTCCTCTCCGATTCTCCTGTCGTCTACCTCCAACTAGCCTGACCTAAACGTCGCCATGCCGCATCACGATGGTCTGCCCTTAGTGTTCGATTTCATGAGGAAGACACCCAGCCGGAGTCTCAAGAACATAAGGCGCTTTGGGGACGAGCTTGAACGGCCTTGCGGAAGACGCCACGTCTGTCCCGCTCCGTTCCGGCTCCCCATCGCCCGGCTGCGCCGGCGCCCATCCCGTGGCATTGATGGGCTGGGAGCATCACATTGTCGCGGAGCTTGATGCCACGGGGTTCGAGGAGGTCCCCGCCGACTTTCACGCGCCCGATGCACTGCGGCGCATGCGCATCTTGGCGTGCAGCAGCGCCGCGCCCGTGCGGTGCCCGTGCACCTGCCGGCGCTGCGCTGGCGATGCTGGCGTCTTGCGCCCGTGCCGGTGCCCGTGTACACGAATGTCTCCGCCGCGCCGTTGACAGCGCCTGTCCCCGCGTGGGTGCCAGTGCCCCCCTCAGCGGCATGGATGGCCGCCGTCGACCGCTTCCTTGCACCAACGCCAGTCGCCTCCTCCCGCTAGTTGACTCGCTCCGAAGTCCAGAACATTTTGGCCTTCCTTGAAGCTAGGCCAACGTCCAGGAGTACGCCAACAACGGCGCAAGACGCCGCCGTCGCCGTCGGTCAGTGGCCCAACGACACACCGAGCACGGCAGAGGAGCCGCTTCCCACCGCGAGACGCCCCCGCCGCCGCCGCGTAATCTAAATTTGCCATGAAAAATGTTCGGATTGCCATGATTAAAATCCGAACATTTATCATTTCCGTTTATTTTATATCGTTCGTCGTATAATTTAAAGTCGGAGTCAGACTGAACGAAATGTATGGTTTGATCGAATGAATGTTCTCCTAGATCCGTATCAAATCAAATATAAAACGTCATCAAGCCACATGTATTCCTTGTCATCCAACGACCTAGACTGCTTCAATGTCGAGCGCTCAACACGTTTAGCGTGCAGTTAATTTCATGCCAAAAATAGTGCTAATCACATGACAACACGCAAATAATATCCTAGTAGTTAATATCCGCATGCACTTAATATACTTCCAAATTAACGTGCATTGCACGTACCTGACTAGTGCTTCTAGTACGTGAAACTGCTGCCGTGACTTGTGAACAGCGTCGAGATATGGTCAACGGCAACATCGCCTCATGAAGTTCTTCCTATTTGCCCGTGCGTCTAAACGCAGAAGGGGAGGAGAGAGAGAGAGCACACATGGAACCCACCAGTAAGTGAAGGCGGATAGTACTAAAAATAATATTACATGTTATCCATTAATTAGGCTGTGTTAATATAAAAACATTATGTGAACAAAGGGGGTACAACAAACATTGCTATTCTACGTATGTTGCCTATTGACGTGCGGCTTGAAGGCCGGGTCACATGTTCGATCCTTGTCCTTTATTTTTTAATTTGTATATGGGTCCAAATTTGTTTCATGACATGTGGGCCCCTCGGTGTGTAGTTTGTAGCACTTTAATTTGTGGGTCGAAATTTGTTCCATTCCAAGTGGACTATCGATGTGTAGTTTTGTAGCTTATTTATAATAATTAAATAGAACAACATAGTTTTTCAATAATACCATGGTGCGATGTTGAAGGCTAGAAAGGGCGTGCAAGAGAGGCGATGACCGAGCAGGAGGAAATCAACTAGGGGAGTTGCGTGGGTTGCAACGGCGTTTGGAGTAGTTGTGGGCCGAATGCTACGAAAATATAATCTAAACCGACCGGAATAAATTCCTACACAAATTAATCCAAGGTTCGAGTGCCCCTCGCAATGTAAATAGCCCCGGCTTTGCGAGGGATGGAGAGGTAGTAGCTTCAACGCATGGAAGATACGGTATGAGAAAGCGAGGTCAATCGAGAGACATATAGATAGAGAGACAAAGTGAGTGTGGTCCGACATTCATTGAACAAATATATATGCTCGGAGAGATATTGTCCGATTGAGCTTTTGGTAAGGGTGAGGGCTGTAAGATAGAGCTTGAGAGATGATCGATCCTGCAGGCGTGTAGATATATTTTGTGCATGGGAGGAAGCAAGGTCAACCGATCACATAGGGTCGCCGTGCGATCGAAAGAGTGAGACGAGTTGGAGAGAGTGACCTAGATAGACGATGTGCGTGAGAGAGTATACAATGTGAATAGGTCGAACTGGACTCAAACATGGTGATATATCGTTTTTGTCCGAGAAAGAGCGAGGTAAATCGAGACATACGGAGAGAGAGAGATAGAGATAGATAGATAGATAGATAGATAGAGAGAGAGAGAGAGAGAGAGAGAGAGAGATTGAGTGAGCGTGGCCCACCATGAGGTCGAAAGAGTGGCGGCGGCTTGGATGGACTGACCTAGATAAACAATCTGCGTGAGAGAGTATATAGTGTGTCGATCGATGCCCGAACAGGGAGATATATCATTTGTGTGTGAAAGAAAACGAGGTTAAACGAGACTCGGATAAAGAGAGCTAGATTGAGCGAGTGTGGCCCGCCCGTGCGGAATAAAGAGTGAGACAGTCTAGATGTAGTGACCTAGATATACAACGTGCGTTCGTGTGCACGAGAGGTTGGGGGGCTAGATAGGCAATGCATGTATTTAGCGCGAGAGGGTGAGGGGGGGGGGGGGAGAGAGAGAGCTCGGCATGGGGTGAAATGGCGGGTGTGTGAGGTAAATACATTTAGTAACAGGGAGTGGAAAAAGGGGTTGTGTAGTTGAGAGACTTAGAGATCGAAACATGGAGAGAAAGAATGAGCGATGTGTTGGAAACGATAGCTTGCTAAGGTGGTTAGGAGAGGAAGATTGACCGTCTGAGGAAGTATGTAGCGTTTGTCTTGGCCTTGAGGGGGTCTAAAAACAACATTTGAATGTACATAGTACGAGACTTAATATCGATGCTTCAATTCGGTGTACATTGTAAGATTTGAACCGAGGACCAGGCATATGGGTAATTATTTCGAATTCGTGCCATACTAAGTTTCGAAAAGTTAACATTGGCTCAATTTGTTGTGCTATTTTGTAGGTCATCTGTTTGAATCCATCCAAAAGTTTTCTCACTACCATGGTGTTCATCATATACATATGAATTTGTATTAAAAAAGTAGCGTGGATACAGTGAAATGCGAAATCCACGTTAGAATTGGAGACCGCTACGTGACACACACTCTAATTCAAATAACTAACTACGTGACACACACTCTAATTCAAACAACTAAATATGTGACACACTCTAATCCATGTTAGCGTGGGTACCGTTTCGATTTTTTTTCAAATAACTCCTCATTAATTAATTTATAGTACTCCCTCTGTTCACTTTTATAAGACCTTGAAGACATTTCAGTCAATGTGCAAAACAGTTCATTTTAAGTTGTCTGAAACGACTTACAAAAGTGGACGGATGGATGATACGTCTCCAATGTATCTATAATTTTTGATTGCTCCATGCTATATTATCTACTGTTTTAGGCAATATTGGGCTTTATTTTCCACTTTTATATTATTTTTGGGACTAACCTATTAACCGGAGGCCCAGCCCATATTTGCTGTTTTATGCCTATTTCAGTGTTTCGAGGAAAAGGAATATCAGACGGAGTCAAAACGGAGCGAAATCAACTGGAGAAGTTATTTTTGGAAGGAAAGCAACCCAGGGAACTTGGAGTGCACGTTAGGGGAGATACGGTCTGCCCACGAGGTTGGGTGGCGCGCCCACGCCCCTAGGGCGCGCCCCCTACCTCGTGGGGCCCCCGTAGCTCCACCGACATACTCCTTTCACCCATATATACCTACGTATCGTAAAGCTTCCAGAACAAAAGATAGATCGGGAGTTCCGCCGCCGCAAGCCTCTGTAGCCACCAAAAACCTCTCGGGAGCCCGTTAGGCACCTGCCGTAGGGGAACCCATCACCGTGGCCATCTTCATCATCCGGCGCTATCCATGACGAGGAGGGAGTAGTTCACCCTCGGGGCCGAGGGTATGTACCCGATAGCTATGTGTTTGATCTCTCTCTCTCTTGTGTTCTCTCTCGTGTTCCATCTATGGCACGATCTTGATGTATCCCGAGCTTTGCTATTATAGTTGGATCTTATGATGTTTCTCCCCCTCTACTCTCTTGTGATGAATTGAGTTTCCCCTTTGAAGTTATCTTATCAGATTGAGTCTATTATGAGAACACTTGATGTATGTCTTGACGTGTTTATCTGTGGTGACAATGGGATATCATGTGCCACTTGATGTATGTTTTGGTGACCAACTTGCGGGTTTCGCCCATGAACCTATGCATAGGGGTTGGCACACGTTCTTGACTCTCCGGTAGAAACTTTGGGGCACTCTTTGAAGTACTTTGTGTTGGTTGGATGAATCTGAGATTGTGTGATACATATCGTATAATCATGCCCACGGATACTTGAGGTGACAATGGAGTATCTAGGTGACATTAGGGTTTTGGTTGATTTGTGTCTTAAGGTGTTATTCTAGTATGAATTCTTTTATAGATTGATCCGAAAGAATAGCTTTGAGGTGGTTTCGTACCCTACCATAATCTCTACGTTTGTTCTCCGCTATTAGTGGCTCTGGAGTGACTCTTTGTTGCATGTTGAGGGCTTGTTATATGATCTATCTATGTTATTATTGTTGAGAGAACTTGCACTAGTGAAAGTATGAACCCTAGGCCTTGTTTCAACTCATTGCAATACCGTTTATGCTCACGTTTATCACTTGTTACCTTGCTGTTTTTATATTTTCAGATTACAAAAACCTTTATCTACCATCCATATTGCACTTGTATCACCATCTCTTCGCCGAACTAGTGCACCTATACAATTTACCATTGTATTGGGTGTGTTGGGGACATAAGAAACTCTTTGTTATTTGGTTGCAGGGTTGTTTGAGAGAGACCATCTTCATCCTGCACCTCCCACGGATTGATAAACCTTAGGTCATCCACTTGAGGGAAATTTGCTACTGTCCTACAAACTTGTGCACTTGCAGGCCCAACAACGTCTACAAGAAGAAGGTTGCGTAGTAGACATCAAGCTCTTTTCTGGCGCCGTTGCTGGGGAGGTGAGTGCTTGAAGGTATATCTTTAGATCTTGCAATCGAATCTTTTTGTTTCTTGTTTTAGCACTAGTTTAGTTTATAAAAGAAAACTACAAAAAATGGAATTGAGTTTGTCTCACGCTTCATCTTTTTAATATCTTTTGTGAGTATGATGGAAAGGAAAATTGTGCTCAAGTACTAGAAGAACAATTACATAGAATTCTTGGCATAAAATATGTGAATGATGAGCATGATTGCAATTTTGTTAGTATGAATTCCTTGAGTATCCATGATGCTAAAGATATGCAAAGCCACAAGCTTGGGGAAGCTATGTTTGATGGAGATGATATTTTTTGTCCCGCAAGCTTTGATGAGAAAATTTACTATGATGAAAGCATGCCTCCTATCTATGATGATTATTGTGATGACACGTATGCTTTAAAGAATAATTATAACCATGAAACTTGTCATCTTGATCTTGATTTTCAATCACATGATAGTCATTTTGTTGAGTTTGATCCCACTATTATTCATGAGAAGAAATTTGCTTATGTGGAGAATAATAAAAATTCTATGCTTGTAGATCATGAAAAGAATGATTTATGTGCTGGTTATATTGTTGAATTAATTCATGATGATACTAAAAATTATTATTAGGGAGGAACATATGCTTGTAGGAATTGCAATAATATCAAGTTTCCTCTCTATGTGCTTAAAATCTTGAAGTTATGCTTGTTTTACCTTCCTATGAAAGATGATTCTTGTTCCCATAAGTTGTTTTCTCACAAAATCCCTATGCATAGGAAGGTTAGACTTAAAAGTGCTAGTCATATTCTTCTTGATGCTCTCTTTATGTTTCAATTCTTATCTTTTATGTGAGCATCATTGAAATCATCGTGCCTAGCTAGGGGCGTTAAACGATAGCGCTAGTTGGGAGGCAACCCAATTTTATTTTAGTTTCTTGCTTTTTGGTTCTGTTTAGTAATAAATAAATCATCTAGCCTCTTTTTAGATGTGGTTTTGTGTTTTAATTAGTGTTTGTGCCAAGTGGAACCTTTGGGAAGACTTGGGTGAAGTCTTTATGATCATGCTGTAAAAAACAGAAACTTTCGCGCTCACGAGATTAGCTAGAACTTTTTGCTGGAGAGAGCTATTTAGTTGATTCTTTTTGAAGATGATTACTAGAAAAATTCCTCAGGTCCACCAATTTATTTTAGAATTCTTGGAGTTCCAGAAGTTTGCTTTAGTTACAGATTACTACAGACTGTTCTGTTTTTGACAGATTCTGTTTTTCGTGTGTTGTTTGCTTATTTTGATGACTCTATGGCTAGTAAAATAGTTTATAAACCATAGAGAAGTTGGAATACATTAGGTTTAACACCAATATAAATAAATAATGAGTTCATTACAGTACCTTGAAGTGGTGTTTTGTTTTCTTTCGCTAACGGAGCTCACGAGTTTTCTGTTAAGTTTTGTGTTGTGAAGTTTTCAAGTTTTGGGTAAAGATTCGATGGACTATGCAATAAGGAGTGGCAAGAGCCTAAGCTTGGGGATGCCCAAGGCACCCCAATGTAATATTCAAGGACAACCAAGAGCCTAAGCTTGGGGATGCCCCAGAAGGCATCCCCTCTTTCGTCTTCGTTCATCGGTAACTTTACTTGGAGCTATATTTTTATTCACCACATGATATGTGTTTTTCTTGGAGCATCATTTTCTCTTGTTAGTATTAGCTTGCTGTTATTTATAATAGATGTTTTGCATCTTTAGTTTCAATAAAAAAGTCAAGGATAGCCTTTACCATGCTTATTTTGCTAGTATACATGTTGCTGTTTGAAAACAGAAAGTTTACCGCTGTTGCAAAAATTCCTCAGAAAATTCAGAGAATGGTATAATGTTGAATCTTTTTGCATATTGAGATCTGATAAATTTATTATAGTGGGAATTTTAGTTCATAATTTTTGGAGTAAGGTAAGTATGATGAATCTTGCATTCTTTACAGACTGTACTGTTTTGGCAGATTGCTGTTATGTTTGCATTGTTTGCATATGTTTGCTTGTTTAATGATTCTATTTGAGGATAGGAGTATTAAATATGCAGAGGCATTTATTATGAAATGTTGAATAATAATTTTAGTGATTTCTTACTGTCGGGGAGGCTGATCGTACCCGCGAACACCTATGGGGCCGGCGGACCAGGCCCCTTGTGGTTCGGAGGGGGGCGGAGATCGCACGAAGAGCGGATTGAGGCGATGCACACGAGCAGTTTACCCAGCTTCGGAGCTCTCCAGAGAGATAAAACTCCTACTGCTGCTTGTTTGATCTATTGTGTTCTTGCTAGGGAGCAATGCGAGCTACAAAACCTAGCGTGAGTGTGTCTAGTTTCTGGCGAGTCGAATGAACCGAACCAGCCGAACCCCCTCTACGTTGCGCATGGGCCTCCTTTTATATGCTCAAGGGGTCTCCGACAGGTGGCAACATAGGCGGGGGTACAAATGTAAAAACAGGAGTTGGTACACCTACTTGAACAGTGTACAGTGCAAAATACCTAACTCTGACGGCAAGGGACAAAAGAAATAAATGCCCGTCATTGTCGCCCAAACAGTGCAACAGAGACTGTCAGGTGCGCCTCCGCTTGCCACGATGGCGAGCTTGTCAGTGCCGCTTATCGCTGCTCTCCGCTGGCTGCACAGCCTCTCGACACGCGCCCATGGAACGGTCCCATGGCGACACGTCGCTGGATGAGGTGGAGCAGAGAGGGAGAGAGTTTGCATGCCGCGGCAAGCGCCTTGCCGCGGCCGGATCCTTGTCGCGCCCGGAGGCTTGTCGCGCTCCGAGCCTTCCCGGCAAGCTCCTCTCGTCGGGGCCTTGTCTTCCGTATGCCTGGAGTGGCCTTCCCGACAAGCTCCTCTTGTCGGGGCCTTGTCTTCTCGATCAAATACTTTGTTCTTGAATGGCTCCAAACGAGCCACGGAGGATATTGGCGGTGACGAGGCAAACCTTGCCGCGGGGTGCTGCAACTGTCCGTGCAATCACGGGATACTAGGGTACCCCTACTCTAGTACACGGACAGGAGCCGGGCCTGGGCATTACACGGTGCCGAAGCGCTTGTCGGGCCAGGCCCGTAATCTGCACGGACACGCCGCGGCCTCGACCACGCCGCAACTTCGCCCGGACCCACCACGATCCCCACTAACGGCACGCACGGGGCGTGGCGTATGCGAAGATCGTGGGCGCGGTCGTGGGGGGTTCTTTATTAGTATAAGCGGAGCGTCCGCCCCTCCTCCCCTTTATAAGCGGAGGAAAGCAGAGGCCGACCACCCCAGCCATCGCTGTCTTGTCAAGAAACCACCGCCGCTCCCTCTTCTTCTCCGGTGCGAAGAGCAGCGCCCGCCCCTTCGCCGCAAGCACACTCACCGCCGTCGACCTCCTCCGCGCCCCTCGTCAAGTCGGTGGCGCAGCGGCTTCATGGCGCTGCGCAAGGCGAAACCATCTTCCCCCGCAGCTCGGCGCACGGAGCTGCGGGACGTCTTCTACCTTTTCTGGTCGACGGAGACTCGTGCGCATCCGCGCACGAGGGTGCTCCCCGCCTCCGCCGCTGATTTGGCCCCAGCAGGGTACCCCTTCTTCGCCCTTTTCTTCTATTGCAGTCTTTGCCCGCCGTTTTCCAAGTTCTTTTGCGACATAATGAACACCTTTAGCCTCCGCCTCCTTGATTTCACCCCCAACGCCATCTTGACCATGGCAGTTTTCGCGCATTTGTGCGAAAACTTTGTCGAATCCACCGAGCGTGGCACTCTTCCGCCATTTCTTTGTTCCCAGCGTCCGAGAGAGGAGAGCCGCTTTGGGAGGGATAGCCTGGGTCTCTAGGATCGGCAAGAAAGAGGCCTACCTAGAGGGAGAGTTCCGCAACAAGTGGGAGGAGTGGAGAGCCAACTGGTGCCGGGTCGTGAGGAGAACCATGACCATTCACCGTCAGGCGCCAAACCCCAATAGTGCTGGCAGGGATTGGAGTAACTTGGCGCCGGAGGACGCGAAGCTGAAGATAGCTGTGACCCAAATTCTGCGCCTCAGGCTTGCCGAGTTAACTGTAGGCGCAGTTGGCGCAGACTTCATTCGCCGCAGCATCGCTCCCTTGCAGGAAAGGAGGAGGCCTGCTTGGGAGTTCCAAAATGCGGCGGACATCATGAGGCTGCGCCCGGGCCTGAATTGGAACTTCACCGTCATGGAGTTGGATTCAGTGCTGCTCGAGCTGTTCAAGAACGACCCGACCATCGAGTGGTTTAGGTTGCCGCGGGGTCGTCCCTTTGTGCAACAACTTCGGCGCTCGACGCATCCGCGCCATGATGCATTGTCGGCGACTCCACGGGATCGTCCCGACTGGCAGGAGCCCCGACGAGGTCGTGCAGCAATTCTTCGACGATTTGCAAGAAGTGCCGATCCGCCCGACGCTGGCGAAGAGGCTCACGAGACACCACCAACCAGGAGATGGCGCGGATTGCCACCGAGGTGGAGGAGGCGGCAGTGGCTGCCAGCCGGAGCTTCGGGTTCACCGTGGAGGAGGCGGGCAGCGGCGGCAGCGGCCGCTGCACTGGAGCTTTCGGGTTCACCGTGGAGGAGGCGGACGCGGCGGCAAGCCTTGCCGGCGAGGGAGGTCGCCGGGCGAGGACGAGCTTGTCGAGCCCGAGGCGGGTCGAGTGGACCCGCCGAGGCGCTTCTCCCCACCGCCAAGCGACTTGCCGCCAGTGAGCCCCTCGCTCCAAGAGGCGTCTCCGCAGGTTGGAGACGAGCCGGGCGGCAGACTGCCCACAACAGCAGCTGCTGACGCGCTCCACCGCTGCAAGCGAGGTTGCATGAGCGCCCCACACTGCAGCGACAAGCTGGGCGGAATCTTCTCAGCCACCGCCGACGCCTCGCCTAAGCGGCCAAGAGGGCCCACTCCCCGCCTCATCGCACCGGAGGCGGGCGGAGTTTGACTTCTCTGCGCTCGGCTCAGGAGGAAGGCGAAGAGTAAGCTTTGAGACTTGTGCTTGTATTTCTTCAATTTTTATTGCTTCATCTTGAATCTGATTTGCCCGTTCTGGACTCTTTCCTTTTCAGACGCTGGCCCAGAGAGCGCGAAGAGGGCCAAGATCCCGGCAGTCGTCATTGAGGACGATTCTCCCGTGGCAACGGGGACGCGTCTGAGACCGCTTTGCCGGACCCGCAACCCTTCCCAGAGCAGCCTCAAAGACAGCCCCCGTGAGTAACTGTGCAGTTTTCTTCTTACTATTAGGTGTGCAGGTGCTCCTTCTTTGTTGATATCATTTGTGTGCTTGTGTAGGAGCAGAGCAGCCTCATCGGGAGGGCTCGAAAGCCGCCTCGAGATCCTGCCCGCTGCCACTATGCCGCCAAGGAGAACTCCCGGCAAGGGAGCTCCCTCCGACAAGGGAGGCCACCCGACAAGGGAGGCCACTCCGGCAAGGGAGGCTACCCCGGCAAGGGACAGCGCCAGTGACCCTCCAGTGGTCGAGGCCATGGCTGCGGATCCCGTTGCAGGTAACTGCCTTACACGAAATTTTCCCTTGGGCTTGCTTTCTTTTGTTTCTCTTTTGAACATCGCTTGATCGCCTTCTTCGTCTGACGCAGAGCCGATGGAGGTCGAGGCCGCCGGCGAGGAGGAAGCGCGCGGCAACACCGACGAGGCCGCCGTCGAGGAAGAAGTGGTCGTCGTCGTGGAAGAAGAGGCCATCGCCGACGAGCATGTTGGCGAGGAGGCCACCGGGACTGCCGACGCAGAGGCCGGCGAGGGGTCGGGCGATCGTACTGACGGCCCTGAGGCCGCAGGAGCGGCAAGCGCTACACCGACAACCGACTCCCCGCGCTGCAAGGCCAGTTCGAGGAGCCCCAGCCCAGTGCCTACCTGAAGGCCGGCGAAGGCGTCTTCATCAAGCTCCCCTGGGAACCGAGCTCCAGGGCGCCGGTCGAGGGAGAGACCTTCGACGGCGAGCTACTCGCCTCCGCTGGGCTGACGCTGGTGGACGCGCCAAGCAGCAGCAGCGGCGAGTCTAAGGAGGAGCAGCTACTGAAGAAGCTGTTGTCGCTCTACCGCGCCCGGTAGGCCAAGTTGGAGACCCGGGAGGCACTTGTCGCGAGGGCAGGAGCGGACATGGAGAGGCGCGCCGAAGAGCTCCGGAGCGCCAACCAAGAAACCCTCCATGACGAAAGCGAGCTGGGAAACTCGCAGAAGAGCGCACGACCTTCATCCTTGAGAAGGCCGCAGCTGAGGAGGAGCAGCGGCTGGCTGCCGAGAAGCTCGCCGTGCAGGAAAGTGAGCTGGCGCAGCGGAAGGTCAACCTGGATAGCCATGAAGAAGACCTTGCAGCTGAGGAGTCACTTGGCGGGCGCCGCAGAAGCGAAGGATGCCGCAGCCGCCGAGGCCGCCAAGGAGGAGTTGAAGGCGAAGGTGGCGCAGCTGGAGGCCACCCTCAAGAAGAGCGGCGAAGAGCTTGCCGTGCTCAAGCGTGAGCGCGAGAAGGACGCCTACACTCTGGGCGAGCTGCAGAGTCGTCTCGCTGATAGGGCCAAAGATCTCGCCGCCGCCAAGTATTCCAAGGCGGATCTTGAGCTGAAGCTGACCACTCTGACGCAGACGTTGGATGGCGCCAGAGAGCGGGAGGTGGGCTTGTTGGAGGCGATCAAGGCCAAGGAGGAGCTGCTGGCGAATGCTGCCTCCGTCCAGAACACTTTGAGGGAGAGCGTGGAGCATTGGACCGAAGGTCTTGTGGACACCGCCGCCGACATCCACAATGAGCTAATGGAGCTGGGTATGGCGGACCTGGCGTACTCCTCCGATGAGCATCTCCAACCCAGCGCCAAGCTCAGCTTATTCTTCAAAGGCGTGGAGACGGGTCTCCGGCGACTCCGGGAAGAGGTCCCGAAGCAGCTGGCCGAGGAATCGCGCCAGGTTTGTGCAGGGGCCCTCGAGAAGGTGTTGTTGAAGGTGGCCTTCCGCAACCCGGGCCTCAACCTTAATGGCGTCCTCAGATCCTTGCCGTCAGACGCCAACATGGAGGAGCTCAAAGCCCTTGTCGCACCCATTGTGGACAAGGTGAACAAGATCAAGCGGATCGAGGCGCACCGCGTAGACTAGGCCGCCAACTTTATCTTTCCCTTGTCGCTGCTGATCATGTTTAGAACACTTTGTTAGATCAGCGACAAGTTATTTTTGTAATATACTCTATCTTAGGCGATCAATGCAATGTTATTTCCTCTACTTGATTCTTTCCTTTGCATGTTTCTGCCCTACACAATTGGGGGACTTGTCGGCGCGGGCACCTTTGCATGGCGCTGAAATCTTGAGTGAACGTCAACTTCTTTGGCAGTGCCGCCTCCAAACAACAACCTTGTCGCGACTAGCCGCAGCTCACTTAAGTTGTTGAGCGGACTCGAAACAAAGTAAGGGCGCGACTAGCCGGGCGAGTTGGTTCCTCTGCGCATGTGTTTTCCATACAAAGTACTATCGCTCGAGGAAGATAACAAAAATTTAAAATCGATTGCTCAAACTTTGGCAACTTAGCTTTTCGGTCTCTTGCTTCCCGATGAGGTGAAACTTCCTCGAGCGGTGCACGGTCCATAGTATTATCTCCTCCCCTGGTTAACTTGTGCGAGGGAGCCTTCCTTTCTTTGAGAAAATAAAAGAAGAGGAAATAACGTTATGGAGCCTAGCGGCTCGATTCTGCTTACGGGTGTGGTTGCTGCACAAAGTGTTAGCCAAAGCATGCAATAAATTGATGAAAGCATGAACTTGACAAGTTGTGCACAACACATGAGCTTCTTCGATGGACGGGTCTGCCCGGCTTTGTACAAAGGATTACATGCAACAGCGGCAAGACTTGTACAAAAGCGTGGTTCTTGAGCAGGTCCCGACAACCGCGCCCTATGGGTAAAACTCACGAAGATGCTCAATGTTCCAGGAGTTGCTCACCGGAATGCCATCTTCGGTCTCAAGGCGACAGCTAGAGATGTCGGGGAGGCTGATCGTACCCGCGAACACCTATGGGGCCGGCGGACCAGGCCCCTTGTGGTTCGGAGGGGGCAGAGATCGCACGAAGAGCGGATCGAGGCGATGCACACGAGCAGTTTACCCAGCTTCGGAGCTCTCCGGAGAGATAAAACTCCTACTGCTGCTTGTTTGATCTATTGTGTTCTTGCTAGGAAGCAATGCGAGCTACAAAACCTAGCGTGAGTGTGTCTAGTTTCTGGCGATTCGAATGAACCGAACCAGCCGAACCCCCTCTACGTTGTGCATGGGCCTCCTTTTATATGCTCAAGGGGTCTCCGACAGGTGGCAACATAGGCGGGGGTACAAATGTAAAAACAGGAGTTGGTACACCTACTTGAGCGATTATGCGATGCAAAATACCTAACTCTGACGGCAAGGGACAAAAGCAATAAATGCCCGTCATTGCCACCCAAACAGTGCAACAGAGACCGTTAGGTGCGCCTCCGCTTGCCACGATGGCGAGCTTGTCAGCGCCGCTTATCGCTGCTCTCCGCTGGCTACACAGCCTCTCGACACGCGCCCATGGAACGGTCCCATGGTGACACGTCGCTGGATGAGGTGGAGCGGAGAGGGAGAGAGTTTGCATGCCGCGGCAAGCGCCTTGCCGCGGCCGGATCCTTGTCGCGCCCGGAGGCTTGTCGCGCTCCGAGCCTTCCTCTCGCCGGGGCCTTGTCTTCCGTATGCCTGGAGTGGCCTTCCCGACAAGCTCCTCTTGTCGGGGCCTTGTCTTCTCGATCAAATACTTTGTTCTTGAATGACTCCAAAGGAGCCACGGAGGATATTGGCGGTGTGAGGCAAACCTTGTCATGGTGTCAAGAATCGTCCGTGCTGCAGTGCACGGGATACTAGGGTACCCCTACTCTAGTACACCGACACTTACAGTAGAAAATGATAAGGTTTTGCATTGGTTTATACTAACCTATCTCACGAGTTCTTGTTGAGTTTGTTGTGAATGAAGCTTTTAATAAAAAGAGAAACCATGATATGAAAGGAACTAAGGAGACACAAAAGTTCAAGCTTGGGGATGCCCAATACACCCCAAGATATTATTTCAAGAAGTCTCAAGCATTTAAGCTTGGGGATGCCCCGGTAGGCATCCCACCTTTCTTCTTCAACAACTATCGATTAGTATTGGTTGAGCCTAAGTTTTTGCTTCTTCACATGAGTTGTGCTATCCTTGCAATGTAGTTTTATTTAGCTTTGCTTGATGTTTGAATAAAATATCAAGATCTGAAATTATTAAATGGGAGAGTCTTCACATAGTTGCATAATTATTCGAATACTCATTGATCTTCACTTATATCTTTCGGAGTAGTTTTTGTTATTGCTCTAGTACTTTACTTATATCTTTTAGAGCATGGTGGTAGTTTTATTTTGAAGAAATAGATGATCTCTCATGCTTAACTTAGATTATTTTGAGAGTCTTAAATATCATGGTAATGTGCTTAATTCTAATATGCTAAGCATACACGATTTGTAAGGATTCTTATGAGTGTGTTGAATTCTAAGAAAAGTTTGATACTTGATAATTGTTTTGAGATATGGAGGTAGTGATATTAAAGTCATGCTAGTTGGGTGATTATGAATTTAAAAAATGCTTGTGTTGAATTTAGCAAGTCCCGTAGCATGCACGTATGGTTAAAGTTGTGTAACAAATTTGAAACATGAAGTGTACCTGGCTTGTGCATCCTTATGAGTGGCGGTCGAGGACGAGCGATGGTCTTTTCCTACCAATCTATCCCCCTAGGAGCATGCGCATAGTACTTGATTTTTGATGACTTCTAGTTTTTTGCAATAAGTATATGAGTTCTTTTGACTAATGTTGAGTCCATGGATTATACGCACTCTCACCCTTCCACCATTGCTAGCCTCTTCGGTGCCGTGCATTGCCCTTTCTCACATTGAGAGTTGGTGCAAACTTCGCCTGTGCATCCAAACCTCGTGATAAGATACGCTCTATCACACATAAACCTCCTTATATCTTCCTCAAAACAGCCACCATACCTACCTATTATGGCATTTCCGTAGCCATTCCGAGATATATTGCCATGCAACTTTCCACCGTTCCGTTCATCATCATCGTGACATACTTTACTTTTGTCATATTGCAATTGCATGATCATGAAGTCGACATCGTATTTGTGGCAAAGCCACCATGCATTATTTTTCATACATGTCACTTTTGATTCACCGCACCATCCCGGTACACCGCCGGAGGCATTCATATAGAGTCATATCTTGTTCTAGTTTTGAGTTGTAATCCTTATGTTGTAATCAATAGAAGTGTGATGATCATCATTATTAGAGCATTGCCCAAAAAAAGAGAAAGGCCAAAAAAAGGCCCAAAAAAAGAAAAGAAAATAAAAAGGGCAACGTTACTATCTTTTTTCCACACTTGTGCTTCAAAGTAGCACCTTGTTCTTCATGTAGAGAGTCTCATATATTGTGCTTCAAAGTAGCACCATGTTGTTCATATAGTGAGTCTCATAAGTTGTCTTTTTCATACTAGTGGGAATTTTTCATTATAGAACTTGGCTTGTATATTCCTACGATGGGCTTCCTCAAATGCCCTAGGTCTTCATGAGCAAGCAAGTTGGATGCACACCCACTAGTTTTCTTTTGTTGAGCATTCATTTATAGCTCTAGTGCATCCGTTGCATGGCAATCCCTACTCCTCATGTTGACATCAATTGATGGGCATCTCCATAGCCCGTTGATTATCCTCGTCAATGTGAGACTTTCTCATTTTTGTCTTCCCACACAATCCCCATCATCATATTCTATTCCACCCATAGTGCTATATCCATGGCTCACGCTCATGTATTGCGTGAAGGTTGAAAAAGTTTGAGATTATTTAAGTATGAAACCATTGCTTGGCTTGTCATCGGGGTATAGAAGTTGGGAACATCTTTGTGTGACGAAAATGAAGCATAGCCTAACTATATGATTTTGTAGGGATGAACTTTCTTTTGCCATGCTATTTTGAGAAGACATGATTACTTTGATTAGTATGCTTGAAGTATTACTATTTCTTTTATCAATATGAACTTTTATTTTGTATTCATTCGGATCTGAATATTCATATCACAACTAAGAAGAATTACATTGAAATTATGCCAACTAGCATTCCACATAAAAATTTATCTTTTTATCATTTACCTACTCGAGGACGAGCAGGAATTAAGCTTGGGGATGCTTGATACGTCTCCAACGTATCTATAATTTTTGATTGCTCCATGCTATATTATCTACTTTTTAGGCAATATTGGGCTTTATTTTCCACTTTTATATTATTTTTGGGACTAACCTATTAACCGGAGGCCCAGCCCAGATTGTTGTTTTATGCCTATCAGTGTTTTGAGGAAAAGGAATATCAGACAGGGTCAAAACGGAACTAATTCAACTGGAGAAGTTATTTTTGGAAGGAAAGCAACCCAGGGAACTTGGAGTGCACGTCAAGGGAGATACGGGCTGCCCACGAGGGAGGGGGCGCGCCCACCCCCCCTAGGGCGTGCCCCCTGCCTCGTGGGTCCCCGTAGCTCCACCGACGTACTCCTTTCACCCATATATACCTACGTATCGTAAAACTTCCAGAACAGAAGATAGATTAGGATTTCCGCCGCCGCAAGCCTCTGTAGCCACCAAAAACCTCTCGGGAGCCCGTTAAGCACCTGCCGAGGGGGAACCCATCACCGGTGGCCATCTTCATCATCCCGGTGCTATCCATGACGAGGAGGGAGTAATTCACCCTCGGGGCTGAGGATATGTACCAGTAGCTATGTGTTTGATCTCTCTCTCTCCTGTTCTCTCTCGTGTTCCCTCTATGGCACGATCTTGATGTATCCCGAGCTTTGCTATTATAGTTGGATCTTATGATGTTTCTCCCCCTCTACTCTCTTGTGATGAATTGAGTTTCCCCTTTGAAGTTATCTTATCAGATTGAGTCTTTTATGAGAACACTTGATGTATGTCTTGCCGTGTTTATCTGTGGTGACAATGGGATATCATGTGCCACTTGATGTGTGATTTGGTGACCAACTTGCGGGTTCCGCCCATGAACTATGCATAGGGGTTGGCAAACGTTCTTGACTCTCCGGTAGAAACTTTGGGGCACTCTTTGAAGTACTTTGTGTTGGTTGGATGAATCTGAGATTGTGTGATACACATCGTATAATCATGCCCACGGATACTTGAGGTGAAAATGGAGTATCTAGGTGACATTAGGGTTTTGGTTGATTTGTGTCCTAAGGTGTTATTCTAGTATGAACTCTTTTATAGATTGATCCGAAAGAATAGCTTTGGGGTGGTTTCGTACCCAACCATAATCTCTACGTTTGTTCTCCGCTATTAGTGGCTTTGGAGTGACTGTTTGTTGCATGTTGAGGGCTTGTTATATGATCTATCTATGTTATTATTGTTGAGAGAACTTGCACTAGTGAAAGTATGAACCCTAGGCCTTGTTTCAACTCATTGCAATACCGTCTACGCTCACGTTTATCACTTGTTACCTTGCTGTTTTTATATTTTCAGATTACAAAAACCTTTATCTACCATCCATATTGCACTTGTATCACCATCTCTTCGCCGAACTAGTGCACCTATACAATTTACCATTGTATTGGGTGTGTTGGGGACACAAGAGACTCTTTGTTATTTGGTTGCAGGGTTGTTTGAGAGAGACCATCTTCATCCTACGCCTCCCAGGGATTGATAAACCTTAGGTCATCCACTTGAGGGAAATTTGCTACTGTCCTACAAACATGTGCACTTGCAGGCCCAACAACGTCTACAAGAAGAAGGTTGCGTAGTAGACATCAATGGAGTATCTCGTTTCGAATGACTAATTATTGCAAGGAAAACACGGGCATGGTAATACATATAGATTCGTTTGCAAATGAAAGAAGATTCGTTTGCATTCTCAAATGTAGGCGCACCAGGCAGACTGTGGTCGTGTCGTAGGTGAACCTTTGCCGGTGCCTTAAAGGCAACTACCCTTGGGTGACTGACATGTGGGCCAGCCACCTGTTGGGCCCACAAGTCATGGACACAAAGGTAGGTGCCTTAAGGCACCGAAGTGTAGTCCTGTGGGGGTGGTCGCGTGTGTTGGACGGACGCGTAGCACCCAGCCACCCACCCCCTCCCCCCCCCCCCCCCCAAAAAAAGGACGACGACAATATAAGTTCGCCCTTCCACGTTTCAGATTGAAATATCTGGCGGCCCCAATTCCTGCCTTGCAAAATCTCTCTTCTCCACCGTCCCCTTCCGCCCCCAGATTGCTCAAATCCCTAATTCACCGCCATCCCTCGAATCGCCCCTCGTCTCATCTCTTTCTCCACTGTTCCCCACCTCTGTGTCGGACGACGAAGACGAAGACGACGGTCGCGCTTCACCACCGCACCGGAGCTACCTCATCTACGCCCTTGTTCACCGCATCGGGTGGTCCACCGACAACATCGGCCGCCGCAACCGACGTGCCTCACAGACACCGAGTTCCACCGCATCAGGTGCGCTTCACCGATGTTGTCTCCCAGCTCACCAGGGCTACTTCACCGAGCACATCGTCGCACCTCCGCCCCCCGAGGCCGTTGGGGCTTCACCAATGGTCTCGTCCACCGCATCGTAGCGCTCCGCTGCCACTCAACATATGCATCCGTGCGCAGCTAGCCAACGCCAGCGCATCACCCTCAACGGCTCTGAAGTGACCCGCACTCTAGCTAGGCGAGCATGCCTAAACGCCGGCCCGAACTAGGTATCAACACATCACTACCTTGTGCACTGTTCCGACGATGTTTGGATATCCTTTCACTGTTCTCTTAGCTTACACGCCTATGCAACTCTGACTTTAACTCTTATTTCTTACGGAGATATCATACGAAACAAGCAAATCCATTTTTTAGCGAAGCATGATGGGGCTACGGGATCTGGTACACATCACGCACACCCGTATAACCTTGTAAGTATCATCCTCCGGTACAACATCAAGGTTGATTCCTCTTATTTGATCAACCATTCACCGTGTCAAAAATGTAGAGGGGGATGCAAGGAGCACAAGGCCTGCACATCCAAGCAAGTGGTAACATGGACTTGTACATGGAACATCCCAAGCGCAAGCAGAGCTGCAGTGAGCCTGTACTGTGAGCTAGCGTAAGTTACTGAGGCGAACATTTAACTTAAAAAATACGAAGGCACTTGCACTCCGGAAATCAACATAACTTGAGAAATGTGAAGCTACATGCACTTTGAAAACCAGCTAATGATCCAAAGTAGTTCAGATTATAAACAATAAATGATGCAAGCACCAAAAAATGCAAAATGCAACATGGTGTACAAGGACTACAAACATGGTGCATGCACTGCTTGAATTATTCGTTCTCTGGCTGAAAATATCAAAGTGTAATTGCACGTATAACTAGTGCGCAAACTGCATATCAATATATCTATCCTGCACACGTATGCCAATAGTTTCAAACAACAGATTAGAAAAGTATTTATGATATGTTGTCATGATATGGGGACTTTCTGGTAGATGGCCTCGACATTTCCTCAAGCTATGAAAATGCACTATAATTTGCTTGTCATCAATGCCTGCAAATCTCTGTCTCTCTCAACATAGTAGATCATCATTAGACACTAAATCCTTCAATGAGCTTGCAAAATGCTTGCATTAGATCCCTCATTAGACACTATATGTTCATCACCAAAAGCATGTAAAATGTTTGCATCAAATCCTTCATTAGCAAATGTTCATTAGACACTTCAGTGCTCAAGAACAACATGAGCTTGTATGTTTGCACGGAAACTTGATTAGATACATCAGATTCAGTTAGTTCAGTATTGATTGGGGGAGTTATAAAATAAGTAGAAATTGGTTTCATCTTCTCATAGATTCCCTACATACAAGCAGTTTTACAACACCGTCAGGTTTATCTATTGGCCAGAAATTGAAGAGTTGAATTAGATATAATCAGGGATGTGATGTACCTGCTCGTTATACTACTCTTGCAAGCTCTGTTGTCCGTTCGCATAAGCTCGATGCCATGCCCGTGCTACCGCCGCTGCCTCCCACGCAGGCTACACCCAGGGTTGGATCTTCATCTTCATGTCCTTCCGTTCGCATGAAGCCCGGCGACCGCCCTCCAACGAGGGCGCGAGGAAGTGTTGTGTCGGTCTGTCCAGCGGCGGCTAGGTTAGGAGCGAACCAGACTGGAGGCTGGAGCGAATGAATTGGGATTTTTCCTGCTGTTGATCGATATGGGAGGCGCTCGTTTGGGCCGCGAGCCTGCTATAGGGCCTGCCTTGCACTTATGTTATTGGCCCATCCAAATTGAAACATTTTTCTTCATTTTTTACATTGCTCGCTTCGTGCGTTGGGGACGAACAAAACTAGCGTGGGCCAACCTGGACGACTCAAACTAGGTGCACACTTTCCAGCCACCTGAGGCGGCCGCCCATACCAGCCCCTATGGTGGCTTCGCCCCTTTTGCGTGTATGATTGGATAGTGAAAAATATTCCAGGGGTGCTTTTGATTTACCCACAGAATGGTTGAATTGCTTGTTTCTATGAACTGAGTTCGCCAATAATGTGAAGGATGCCAGTCTTTTCATCCTATTGTAGATTGCTTAGATCTCGATATGCCAAAAGTAATCGCATGAAATATCCAGTAAAAGCCAGTGTGATGTGTTTGGCTACAACTAGTCTGACTACACGTCCTCATATAACATATCAAGGACGCACCATCTTACCAGATTAACCATTCGACTTACCCATGCAGTGTGGGAAGAAAGAAGTATTGGGACTGCGTATCCATGCAATTGATGCCATGGAATCCTTTGTACAACCTTGTAAGAGAAAAAGAAGTTGCAGTATGCCTGTACAAAGAACCAGCGTAAGTTCAGTTACCTGCTTCTCGGAATTTTAGTTAGCCACTTATTGCAAAATTGTTCAATTGTGTTGCTTGGCTTAATTTAGTTTGCTACTGATTACATAATGGCACAACATGTTAATCATATTGTAGACTGCGCCTATCTATGTGTTTGATACTTACTGTTAAGAATTACCTGTTTGCCTTAACTTAAATATCTACTTGTTTGTTTAATCGCTTTCTTTGCTGCAACAGCGGGTTACAATGATGTTAATAACTAGTACTTTTCAGCATCCAATTGAAACTCTTTAATCCTTGTTTGTTTAACGGGTTTGCTGTTATAACTCCCAGTTGAGATGTTTTGCTAACTTCAACTTTTCTGAATCCAATCGGAACTTTAATGGCAAAACAGGTTAGCTCAATATCAAACAGCGAGGTCCCCATGGACGTTGCATCATCCCACGGCAGTGGCACCGACCCAATCGTGCATTATGAATTGCCAACTGCTGATGCTCTAGAGGCTAAACTAGTGGTAGAAAGAGATTACATACGCACTTAGAGATGAAGTTGACATGTTGAGCAAGCAAACAACACAATCACAAGCAGTACTCAAGACAACCATTAAATATTTGGTGGATTTCAAAACGAAGCAAGCTGAGACTGACCAGATTGTTAAGGTCTTGAAGGAAAAAAGGAAATTATATTCCTACTTTGTAAATCATAGGTGAAATGTTCTTTCCATAGTTGAATAACCTTTGTGTTGTCTGTTCATGTAATCAATCAAACCATTTGTTTTAGAGCTCATGTAATAATTGTTTTTTTGGTTTGTAATTTTATTTGAGCACAAGTCTGTATTAATTGATAAGACTCGGAGACATTTCATTTGGATTGTTGTGCGGACACTGCAAATATGCCAATCGGGCTGAATGTGCATTCAACAATAGTAGTAGTATAGATGGACCATAAGTGGCACGCATCGGAAAGGGCCAAGATCTTTGGCTAAAAAAGGATGTTGTTGTAGCCAAAAAAAGTACAATGCCTGGCTTATGTATGTTAGTTGATATTATTGATCCATATACTCTATAAGTGTTTATATATACATTAGTTATGTACATTCTTGGTTGATTGACTCGGTATTTGAATCTTGATACATCGCTTGTGTACATATCTAAATGGGAGTACACATTATGCTTATGTGACATTTGAGTTGGACATGAAGTGTTCCAAATATTCGAATTCACCTTAAACTAGATACTAGTTTCTGAATTTGAGTATCGGCATTTGTAACCCATATTCATATATGCCAGTGGAATACATCTTTGTCGTCCTTTTGAAGATATATAAAAACACATAGAATGATTTATAAAGATTCATATAGGAATACAAAATGGATTCGAATTTAGTTGCTGTGGTAAACGTGGATGCTTATTGTCCCAAAATTGAAAGAAGCAGCAAAATGTCCACTCCCACGTCGGCTGCCCGAAGCCAAGTGTTTGGGAGATGGAAATTACAGTCTACCCCTTACACGGACAATCCATCGGCTCGATTTCCACTGCTCTAAATAGGGGTAGGTTAGTAACTTCAATTAGGCGTGACACGACCGCCTCTGAGCCCATTCCGACACGGTGGGCGTCAAACATGGGCGGCAAAACACATTTGATTCAAGCTCGTCCGAAAGACCTCTGTTTCTCCCTCCATTCCCCATTCATACACGGTGGGCGGCAAAATAAAATCGACTCGGCCGAAATCGATGTAGGCAAATATTTTCAACAGGGGCAGGTTTGTAACTTCACTCAGACGTGGCATAACCGCCCTACTCGTCAGCCCCGTTCATACACCGTGGGCACCAACCATGGGCGCCAACTACCCTCTCCTCGCCCGAAATTGCTCTGGACAAATATTGGCGAGATGCGAGATTACCGTCCTATCCCCAACCGACGAGACGTCCAAATTTTAAACGGGGGATAAGTTCGTAACTTTCCCATATTTCAGACAGGCGCGTCCCAAAAACATGGTTCCCCGTACCTCTTCCTCCATTTTCCCTTTCATACACCGTCCGCGCTAGAACACCCCATCCCCACACCAGCCTCCGTCCGCCACCCCATCCATCGCCGCCGTCCTCCACCACATCCATCGCCACCATCCTCCACCATGCCGGAGCGCCTACCAAGACCGCGTCATCCACTGCTAGAGATGGATGTTTCTCATCCACGGCGACGGACCAATAGCCTTGCATCACGTCCTCTCGCTTCATCGTAAATGCCGTCCTCTTTCTTGGGGCCACTCACGACCTTCTCTTCCACTGCAATGGGACTTATCCCCGATGCACCCGCTTCACCGTCGCAGATCTGCTTCAACGCCATCGACACCATCGCAACCCCGATGCCTACACGGCGCCGCAAGAGAGGTGGTACTTCATATCTCCTCAACCTTTTGATCTCAACCAGAAAATAGATCTTAACTTGGTTACTCTACTTTCTTTTCAGCTCTTAGAATTTAGTTCTTAGTTCGAAGCAAACAATGGATGCTAAATATCATTTCTCCGGTTTGTAGCTTCAAATCTACCATGGCATGACCATAATGCTGATTTAATTTATCATGCTTAGGGTTTAATTGATCATGTTGGTTCCATGGTGGTTTCTTTAATAGAAATCGGAGGGAAAACCCTCTTTTGCTAAAAAATATGCTTAGAGTTCCCCCTTTTATGATCACTATACGATCAGAATACGTGCTTCGTGTCATAATAAAACTGTTCCACGCATCAAGCTAAACAAGCTTAGATGTTCAAATACGAATCTGATATTATTAAAATAGAGTTGTTTAATTGGTCAGCTAAATGTTCCTAAATTAGTTTCAAAAATGCATGTTCGCCGCTCGGGTGTGTATCTCTACAGGGTGCCCACGGTGGGCCGGCCCACCCTGGGATTTTTGGTCATCCCACGCCCCGATTCCCTCTGTTACTGCTGGCGCTTCCGATCTCTACTGCCCCGGCCGCTTTGCCTGTGGCGACTTCCCGTCCCGGATGACATGACTCTAGGAGGAGATGCGGACTAACAGAGGAGGCAGCCGCCTAACAGCGTCACCGCTGCGGGCGCGCGCCGTGCCTACCTTCCCAGTCCGTTCAGGCTGGGGCATGCGGCACCCACCAAGCCAACCCGATTTATCACGAGATACGTCCTCAACACTCAGCAGCCACTCCTCATCACCCATTTTCTAATTGATTCATAACTCATTAGGCAGGACTGTCATTAGGGTTTGTTGTGTGCTCAGTGCTACCTACACTTAATGGTTCAGATGTATTTCGATAATCTTTAGTACCTCTAAAGTTCACAGGGTTTTCAAAATTCCGGCCCTCGGAACAGAAACTAGTCTTTTTGGATTGTTGGTCGTAGTGACATTGACCCAGATTACTACTGCAAGCTAGATTTGTTGACAATTTTACTTGTCTTTTTTTCTCATTCGATATAATATCCAATTATTCACGTCGATTAGTTGCAAACAATAAGTGCTAGACAAACTTCTTCATTCAGATTTTGGACGGTCTCTTACTGCACTTACAATTCTGCATACTTGTCCTAATAAGCTCACAATTAAATGATTGATTCACTACATCTATGCTTGCCTTGTCATATTTGTTGTCAATATTCCTTTAGGGTGGACCACCGTGTTTCTAAATACTGGAACCGTAGACCTGAGTGAATAGTATTTCTCTATGTGATCTCTTCCATCATGTGTGGGTGACGAACACTGCATTGTATAGAAAGAAAGTGTCATTTCCAGCTTTTACATAGGTTTCGATCTTTACATGGAATACAATCTGCCTACTTGCTTTGTGTCGCACTACCAACACTCCACCCTTGAAGCTAAACATTACGCCACTCATAATTGCTTAGTTTATTTGTTCAAATCTGAATTTCATATGATTCTAATGTTCCTACTTCAGATTTGAAATGTGTGCACCTATTATAGAGACATAAGGGGTTTGTATTTACGTGTGTGGTGCAGTCAAGACGGTTGGGGAGGTGAACTTTGCATATGCAGGGGTTTATAGGGAGACACTCTCGAGTTGAATCCATAATGCATTCCATAGATAATCTGACTACTTTTATGTTTTCATGAATCTCAGATTCTGAACAGCATCATAATGATTATGAGCTTGCGCGCATGAAAAGAATAAAGCAGAACAATGCCATGGCTGTCAAACTTGGCATTAAGGGACTGAAATCAAGTCTCCACCTACAGATTCATGCTCAGAATATGATCCTAACAGTGATTCTGAGCTAGAGGGAGACCTAAGTCAATGTAGCTCCCTAGTTGAGGAGTCAGAGGAAGATGCCCTATCTTATTCACCCATCAAGGTACTTGCTCTAACTTTCCAAGGTTACATTGCTCGCACATATCTTGCAACTGATGCTTTGCATTGCTTCTACTTTGTTGAACTGCCATTAGCTTAGTTTACACATCGTGTATGTGAATACGCCCTGTCTATCCATTTTCAATACATATTCCATCTATCATTGAGGGAGTCCTGGATGCCGGACTGTGTACAACGTCCGGACTATTGAAGCGTGAAGATACAAGACTCGAGACTTCGGCCCGTGTCCGGATGGGACTTTCCTTGGCATGGAAGGCAAGCTTGGTGATCTGGATATTATATTTCCTTCCTTGTAACCGACTCCATGTAAACCCTAGCCCTCTCCGGTGTCTATATAAACCGGAGAGGTTGGTCCTTAGAAGGCCGATCACAATTACATTCATACCATCATAGGCTAGCTCCTAGGGTTTAGCCTCTACGATCTCGTGGTAGATCTACTCTTGTACTACCCATATCATAAATATTAATCAAGCAGGAAGTAGGGTTTTACCTCCATCGAGAGGGCCCGAACCTGGGTAAACATGTGTGTCCCTTACTTCTTGTTACCATCAGCCTTTGACGACGCAGATCGGGACCCCCTACCCGAGATCCGCGGTTTTGACACCGACATTGGTGCTTTCATTGAGAGTTCCTCTGTGACGTCGCCATCAGGCTTGATGGCTCCTTCAATCGTCATTAACGACGCTGTCCAGGGTGAGACTTTCCTCCCCGGACAGATCTTCGTGTTCGGCGGCTTCGCGCTGCGGGCCAATTCGCTTGGCCCTTTGAGCAGATCGATAGTTATGCCCCCGACCATCAAATAAGGTTCGGAAACCTGAACTACACGGAGGATATCCGTGGAGACTTGATCTTCGACGGATTCGGGCCAGCGCCAGAAGCGCCGAACAGTCGCGATGAGCACGGCTTAGACCGGCTATCAGACGTCGCTCGGGATATCGTCCCGGCAGAAGCCTCGGAAATAAATCCGGGACGGGTTGCTTCGCCTAAGGACGGAGGGCTGGACCCCGCCCTGCAGGCCGTACCTTCATCGGTGATGGAGCCGAACAAAGGTTTCACCTCTGAGGGAACCTGTGACTCCGGACCGCCGGATTCATATCCGGGCGCAGGTTCCAGTCCACGCGCTCCCGAGCCCGCCGATCCTGGTTGGGCTCCGGTGATGGAGTTCACTGTGGCGGACGTTTTTCAGCACTCGCCCTTTGGAGACATGCTGGACTTATTGAATTCTCTCTCCTTGTGAGGAGACTCCGGGCCGAACTATGTCCGGCTCGAGTGGGAAGCAGACAACGACGGAATTCGTTGCCCACCCACCACCCACTTCATTGCCACGATCGATGATCTAACCGACGTGCTTGACTTCGACTCCGAAGACATCGATGGTATGGACGACGATGTAGGAGAATCACAAGAGCCACCGCTCACCGGGCGGTGGACGGCCACCTCATCATATGATATATATATGGTCGACACTCCGAAGGAAACTTATGGCGACGAGGCAACGGAGGACAACCCCTCGGGAAGAAAATCAAAGAATGGGCGTCGTCGGTGCCGCTCCAAGCCTCGCCATAGCAACACCGGCCCCGGAGGCGAAAATAATCTGGATGGCGCCGAAGAAGAATATGACCCTGATCAGCCCGCCTTTGAGCAGGCCGAACAGGAAGACGAGCAGGTCATCCCAGAAGAACAGGCGACAGACGCATACCCGGAGGAGGACAACTACATGCCCCCTCCGAAGATGAGATCATCCTCGGCGATGACGAGTTCGGCGTACATGAGGATCCCGTGGAGCAGGTGTGCTTCAAGCGTAGGCTCATAGCCACTGCAAGGAGCCTAAAGAAGAAGCAGCAACAACTACAAGCTGATCAAGACCTGCTCACAGATAGATGGACTGAAGTCATGGCAGCCGAGGAATATGGACTCGAACGCCAGACGGCTGACCGGCCAACCCGTGGCCGAGACAAAACGGGATACCAGCCCGCACCCCCACGCCGATACACTACGGCTCAGGGCAACAGGCACGACCTGCGAGATATTTTGGAAAATAAAGCAGGAGAACCAAGATCGATCTACGGATCGAGGGGGCGCGCCCCAGCGCGCGATGATGACCGTCACGCCGGATACATCATCAATAAATACGGCCGGGCCGAACATAGCAACCCAGACCAATCCGACCTGCGTAGCCAAATTAGCCCGGCACAGAGTCGCCGCACACCCCCACTACTTCACGGACGAAGTAATGGATCATTAATTCCCAGAAGGGTTCAAACCCGTAAACATCGAATCATACGATGGCACAATAGACCCCGCAGTATGGATCGAAGATTTCCTTCTCCACATTCACATGGCCCGCGGAGATGATCTACACGCCATCAAGTATCTCCCCCTTAAGCTCAAAGGACCAGCCCGGCACTGGTTAAACAGCCTGCCAGCAAATTCCATTGGCAGTTGGGAAAACCTGGAAGATGCATTCCTTGACAACTTCCAGGGCACATATGTGCGACCACCAGACGCTGATGACCTGAGCCACATTACTCAACAGCCCGGAGAGTCAGCCCGGAAATTCTGGACTCGGTTCCTCACTAAAAAGAACCAAATAGTCGACTGTCCGGATGTCAAGCCTGGCGGCTTTTAAGCATAATATCCGTGACGAGTGGCTCGCCGACACCTCGGCCAGGAAAAACCCAAGTCTATGGCAGCTCTCACAACCCTAATGACCCGTTTTTGTGCGGGTGAGGATAGCTGGTTGGCTCGTAGCAGCACCACGCCACATTCCGGCACTTCGGACGGCCGCGATGCTAACGGCAAGCCACGACGCAACAGACATAAGAGACAGAACAACGACGACAGCATGGAAGGCACGACAGTCAACGCAGGATTCAGCGGACCTAAATTCGGACAGCAGAAAAAGCCGTTCAAAAGAAATATTCAGAGACCGTCCAGTCTGGACCGCATACTAGAGCGCTCGTGCCAGATTCATGGCACACCAGACAAACCAGCCAACCACACCAATAGAGACTGTTGGGTGTTCAAACAGGTCGGTGAGATAAACGCCGAAAACAAGGACAAGGGGTTGCACAGCGACGATGACGATGAGCCCCGGCGTCCGAATACGGGGCAGAAGAAATCCCCCTGTGAAAATGGTCAATATGATCTACGCCACCCACATCCCCAAGAGGGAACGGAAGCGGGCACTACGGGACGTCTACGCGATGGAGCGGAGCCGCCCCAAGTTCAACCCATGGTCAGCTTGTCCGATCACCTTTGACCGTAGGGGATCACCCTACCAAAGATCCGTCATGGCAGCTCAGCCGCATTGGTCTTAGACCCAATCATCAACGGATTCCACCTCACGCGTGTCCTTATGGACGGTGGCAGCAGCCTGAACCTGCTTTATCAGGACACAGTGCGCAAGATGGGTATTGATCCTTCAAGGATCAAGCCCACCAAAACCACCTTTAAAGGTGTTATTCTTGGAGTAGAGGCCCACTGCACGGGTTCTATAACATTGGAAGTGGTCTTCGGATCCCCAGACAACTTGAGGAGCGAAGAGCTGATCTTCGACATCGTCCCTTTCCGAAGTGGCTACCACGCACTGCTTGGGCGGACCGCATTCACAAGATTCAATGCGGTGCCACACTATGCATATCTCAAGCTCAAGATGCCGGGACCGCGCGGGGTCATCACTGTCAATGGAAATATGGACCGCTCCCTTCGAACAGAAGAGCATATGGCAGCCCTCGCGGCAGAAGTACAATGCGGCCTCCTCCGACAAACCAATCCGCGACAACTTCAAGCATCACAAGCGAGTCCGGAGCACCCCGCAACAGGATCAACACGAATATCAAGATCGTGATTAGCAGTCCGCCTCTGCTCAAGCCCCTCCAAAGCAGCATTCGTACACGCTGCGTACACAATTACGCACTCAAGATACCTTGGGCATAGGCGGAGGCGCATCAACGACACAGTCGATAATGCGGGTAACCGCTAAATACCTTCATACTCTTTCCCTTTTACCTTTCAGGACACCGCGTTAGTGCAGCATCCTCAGAAGTGCCGAATTGCCGGACTCATATGGAAGAGACACCCAAGGAGGCAACAGACATTGCGCACAGAAGGAAATACCCAGGTGGAATCTATTTACGATCATTATACCTGCTTCATCTATCTGCACACGGCTTGCCCCTGGATAGGACATGTCAAATGGTCCTATTTTTGTTTCTGCCTAATACATCCATTGTAAACATACGCTTAAATGTATTTTTCGTCAAATGGAGATTATATATAGTGTCAGCTTATTATCCTTATTTGAGTATTTTTCTCTTATAAATATTTATTTGGTATTACATCCGTACACCTTGTACGACCAGTTCACCAGGGGCTTCTTATGACGCCCCGTAATATGGCAACTAAAAGTCCGAACACTTTCAATTGTGCGGCACCCCGAACTTATAGCACTATATGTATCAGCTCCGAATCATGTCTTGGGTCTACAGTTGGGATAGCCCGACTCCCTTGTTTTGGTGCCTTACGTTCCGTTATATCGGCTAAGGTAGCGCAGGGAGAACTACTGCGATTGTGTCCCGGTTCTTCCGGACGAGCACCTCAGTAGAGAAAGCCAAAAACTGACCGGCATGATATGGCGAGAGCTGGTCGCTATTTGAGAGGTACTAAAATCCTTAAAGATTTTCTGCTTTAGGCGATAAATCAGCTTTGTCCGACCAAGGCGTATATAGCGCCCCAATTTGGCCTTCCGGATTCTAGGGGCTTCGCCGAAATTTAAAATTGTAGACTTCTATGGCTAAGTGAAAGTTATAAAGCCGCATAGTTCGATTGCCTCGTTCGCTGCGCTGGACACCTCCTTAAGGGACCAAACATTTGGATAAAGAGTGTCCGGGTTTTCCACGAACACCCAAGTGCTAGCCACGCGGGGTCGGAAGCCGACGACTGGCCTACTTTCAAGATTTTATAAACAGCCGCACAGAAGGTAATATTTTAAATAACAAAAGCACTAGATAGCGCAAGTAACTTCGTCCTTAAAATACAAACATGACAGAAGCGAATTCATTCAAAAATGGTGTCCTTGGTACATTAAATCGACCCACGAGACGAGCACCCTTCATAATGCCATCATAGTATAGCTCGTGATGGCGATGCGCCTTGCCCTCCGGCGGTCCGTCCTTGACCAGCTTCTCCGCATCCATCTTGCCCCAATGCACTTTGACGCGGGCAAGGGCCCGGCGGGCACCCTTAATGCACACGGATTGCTTGATCACCTCAAGCTGCGGGCAGGCATCCACCATCCGCCTGATCAGGCCGAAGTAGCTACTGGGCACGAGCTCACCAGGCCACATCCGGACTATGAACCCTTTCATAGCCAGTTCGGCCGCCCTGTGGATTTTGACCAACTGCTTCAGTTGGTCACTCAGAGGCATCGGGTGTTCGGCCCCAGACATCTGGGACGAGAACAGCTTCTCCGTTGAGTTCCCTCCTGCGCATGGTAGAACTCTGCGGCGTCGATACATCAAGGTGGCAGATCTGCGAATGCCCCTGGAGAGCTCCGAATTCGAGTAAGTAAAAGAAACGCCTCCTCCACATGTTTGCTTTGCATAAAGAACTTCTTACCCGCTGCTATCTTCTTGGCCTCCTGGATCTCCTGCTGTGCTTTCTCGGCTTCGGCCTTGGCGTCTTTTAAGCTCATAAGGGCCTTCGCAAGCTCGGCCTCTTTGGCCTTCAGATCATGCTCCACGGACTCTCATTTCTTGCCGAGGTCGTGGAGCTCCTGCTGTACCTCACCTACCCTAGCACTTTGCTTTTCGCGCTCCTTACATTCCAAGGCTGCCTTGTCTTCGGCCGCGGACAGCGCCTTCTTCAGGGACACCACCTCGGCGGCGGCCCCTGTTACATGATCACGACACTTAGGTGTTAGACTCATTAATTTTGCCTAACCCTAAACGTATAAGAGCAGGAATTATTTACCCTTGTTCTCTTCGAGCTGCCTCTTCGTGAGGACGAGCTCTCCCTGCGCCTGCTCCAGGTCCCGCTTTAGTTCGGCAACCTCGGCAGTTCGGGCAGCAGCAGCAAGCAGCACAGCCTGCTTATTCACAACAATACTTATTGTTAGAATCCTATGGATTATAATTGACCCTCCGTTTGGCTTTTCTTTCCGAACACCAAACATAGTATCATGGGCTACTACCTATCGGGTGGTAATATCATACATTTTTTACTTACCTCAAAGCCCATCAGGAGGCTTGTGCAGGCTTCGGCCAGTCCGCTTCTGGCGGACAGAACCTTCTGAATCACTGCACTCATAAGAGTACGGTGCTCTTCTTCCAGGGAGGCGCCTCGGAGCACTTCCACCAGGCTATCCGGCACCGTGGATGCGCCGGAAGTCCTCGGCACGGGCGGCTCGCCCTCCCTAACGGGGGGCTGCCCGTCCAAGTCCGGAACCGTTGGGGGTTCCAGAGTAGTGTTCGGTCGAGAGTTCGCCCTGCTGCGGCTCTCATCAACGCGATCCGCAGGGATCTTGAACCCCGCATGCCCGACATCTAGAATCCAACGTGGGGCATCTCCAGAGTCACCTCCCCCTGCTCTGATAGTCTTCGGGACAACACCTCCGTGTCATCCGCGTGTGGAGGGGTAGTGGCTGTCGGGAGCGAATTTATCGCCGAATCGCTCAGGGACCCGGAGGAGGATTCCTCGGGGTGAGCCCTGGCCGGACTGCATATATGTTCGGCACTATAAGTATAAAAACTATGAAGTGAAACCATGATAGGATGCAGACACTTACGATCGCACCGGGGGCTTCCACCGGGGCAGCCACCCTCCTCGTATGGCGGCCGTGGTGGAATAGTCAGGAAGGGTTACCTTCCCTTCTTGGGCCTTGACCTCCCCCTCCGGGGCGGCTTTTCTAAACTTCTCCCCCTAGTGCGGGGAGGTGGAATTTCTTCTTGATTCCCCCCGCCTCTGCGGGAGGAATGTGTCTCGTCGTCATCGGATGGCAGAGGAATAACGGCCTTGCGCCGAGGGCCTTTTCCGGCCCCTGGCCCGCTTCGCCGGGCCCCTCATCCTTCCCGGATGGGGCGTCTTCTTCTTCTTCCTCCTCCTCTTCGTGCGAGGAGTCCGCCTCGTCGTCTTCGGACGAGGCTTCGGACGCAACCTTACGCCGGAGACCCTTCCTGGTCCCCGGGGCCTTCTTTTCGTCCTTCTTCTCCGGCACCTTGTACGGTGCCCGAACTAGCATCTCCGTCAGGAGAGCATCCGCTGGATCTTCCGGCAACGGAGCCAGACAGTCAACCTGCTCCGCTGTCTTCACATAATCCTGAGGCAAATATATATAAATACTTAAAACTACCCCCATGAATGTATTGGGAAAAAACTAAACCCGGTGGTGGTCCCAAAACTCACCGGATGTGGGAGGAGGTACTTCGGAGGCCTTGAACAACACTTTCCATGCGCCTTTGTGCGTCATGCCGTAGAGCTTCCGGAGCGTCTGGTGTTCGGCCGGGATGAACTCCCACAAATTTATCGCCCGCCTTTGGCAGGGCAGGATCCGGCGAACGAGCATGACCTGGATCACATTGAAAAGCTTGATGTTCTTGTCCTTCATGCTTTTGATGCATGTCTGGAGTCCGGCCAGCTCCGTGGAATCGCCCCAGGACAGGCCCTTCTTTTCCCAGGAGGTGAGCCGCATATGGATTCCGGATCGGAACTCGGGGGCCGCCGCCCAGTTGGCGCCGCGCGGCTCGGTGATGTAGAACCACCCCGATTGCCACCCTTTTACGGTCTCCGCGAAGGAGCCGTCCAGCCAGGTGACGTTAGGCATCTTGCCCACCATGGCCCCTCCGCACTCCGCTTGTTGGCCGCGTACAATCCTCGGCTTCACGCAGAAGACTTGCAGCCACAGGCCTAAGTGAGGCCGGATGCGGAGGAAAGCCTCGCAAACGACGATGAATGCCGAGCTGTTGAGGACGAAATTCGGGGCTAGATCATGGAAATCTAGCCCATAGTAGAACATGAGCCAGCAGACGAAGGGATGGAGTGGAAATCGATCCACGCAGACGAGGTGGGCGACGAACACGACTCTCGTGGGGTCCTGGGGTCGGAATGACCTGCCCAGCGTCCGGTAGCCGGTGCGTTATGTCTGCGGCCAAGTATCCGGCCGCCCGAAGATCTGTGATGTGCTTCTCCTTGACGGTGGAAGCCACCCACTTGCCTCCTGCCCCGGACATGTTTAGCTGTGCGGGGAAGACTTGGGCTTGGGCGCTGGAGCTCGAGGGGGCAAGAGTGGGCAAAGGAGGAAGAAGGCGTGTGTGAAAATGGGGGAATCTTATCCCTTTATAGAGGCGCCGGAAGCGGTGCGCCTCCCCACTTGCCCGTTGGGAATCGCTTATTTCCCAAGCGCCACGATTAATGGCACGATTAGATTACCCATGCCCATATTGATGAGAATCCCGTGATAAGGGGACACGATCTCTGCTTTGACAAGACGTGTCACAGAAACCGCCTCGTGATATGCGTTGTAGCTGGTTGTGGAACGGTTTGGATAATGGATCCGATCATAATAACGTGTCACGTCGCATTGCTTGAAAAGTTGTCAGCAGATTGCATTTGTGAAACGTCATTCTCTTTACTGTGGCATACGAAGATCATCTTGTGGATCCGGACACGGTTTGAGTGTTCGATAATTACCTTGGAGTATTCGGAGGAGGAACCCGCCCTGCAATGCCGAAGACAATATCGCTACCGGGACTCATCGTCATTGATGCCTGGTTCAGGGGCTACTGAGGAAGTCCTGGATTAGGGGGTATCTGGACAGCCGGACTGTGTACAACGTCCGGACTATTGAAGCGTGAAGACACAAGACTCGAGACTTCGGCCCGTGTCCGGATGGGACTTTCCTTGGCGTGGAAGGCAAGCTTGGCGATCCGGATATTATATTTCCTTCCTTGTAACCGACTCCATGTAAACCCTAGCCCTCTTCGGTGTCTATATAAACCAGAGAGGTTGGTGCTTAGAAGGCTGATCACAATTACATTCATACCATCATAGGCTAGCTCCTAGGGTTTAGCCTCTACGATCTCATGGTAGATCTACTCTTGTACTACCCATATCATCAATATTAATCAAGCAGGAAGTAGGGTTTTACCTCCATCGAGAGGGCCCGAACCTGGGTAAATATCTGTGTCCCTTACTTCTTGTTACCATCAGCCTTGACGCACAGATTGGGACCCCCTACCCGAGATCCGCCGGTTTTGACACCGACAGTCATCATACCATATTTATCCATTCAAATGGCGTTCTTGTGTATCAGACATTCAAAAGGAAGAGGGCGATTGCTGATCATGGAGGAGCACAAGCAAATTATTTGGAAAAGGTAGTGGCACCTGATAAATCAAATAGCTCATTAGGTGTAGTTGCAATATCACCTGACCCACAAAATACCCCAATTCTAGCAGACTCTAGCCCTACTACACTGGTCATTTCTGATGCTCCAACTCAGCAGACCCCAACTGCAGCAACCAGTATGATTATGCCAGCTTGAGAGTACACCAAATCCAGTTGCCAAATCCCTTTTCGAACTTGAGAGAGCCCCAATTGCAGCAAATAGGACCCCTGTTCCATTTCTTCCCAGTTTAGAAGACTTTGTGCGCATCTTTCCTTCATGGAAAGATTATACCGCAGACACAGAACAATTTCCAGTCTTCCTCCGCAACTTACGCGTAAGTAATGTACTAGTGTTATTCATGGTCATTACTGCATATGTTTCTGCTGACAGAAGACACAAGATTTCATTCTTTTAAATAGGCGAGGAGCAAACTGGATTGTGATGATGAGCAAGAGTTGGTTGCGCTTTTCAAGCACTCGTTGATGAAGTATCGTTCCTACCTGAGGCAAGCGCACTTCGACGGAAAGCCTCTGAACGAAATTTCTGTAAAGTCTCCGGTGCTACATTTATCCGACGGTGACCGGAATAACCTTTTTAAACATTGGTCTCGGCTGTGATAACCCACAAGTATAGGGGATCGCAACAGTTTTCGAGGGTAGAGTATTCAACCCAAATTTGTTGATTCGACACAAGGGGAGCCAAAGAATATTCTCAAGTATTAGCAGCTGAGTTGTCAATTCAACCACACACGGAAACTTAGTATCTGCAGCAAAGTGTTTAATAGCAAAGTAATATGATAGTGGTGGTAGCGATAACAAAAGTAAAGACATCAAAAGTAAATTTTTGGTATTTTGTAGTGATGATAACAAGAGTAGCGGAAAAGTAAATAAGCGTAAACCAAAGATATGGAAAACTCGTAGGCACCGGATTAGTGATGGATAATTATGCCGGATGCGGTTCGTCATGTAACAGTCATAACATAGGGTGACACAGAACTAGCTCCAGTTCATCAATATAATATAGGCATGTATTCCGAATATAGTCATGCGTGCTTATGGAAAAGAACTTGCATGACATCTTTTGTCCTACCCTCCCGTGGCAGCGGGGTCCTATTGGAAACTAAGGGATATTAAGGCCTCCTTTTAATAGAGAACCGGAACAAAGCATTAGCACATAGTGAATACATGAACTCCTCAAACTATGGTCATCACCGAGAGTGGTCCCAATTATTGTCACTTCAGGGTTGTCGGATCATAACACATAGTAGGTGACTATAGACTTGCACGGTAGGATCAAGAACACACATATATTCATGAAAACATAATAGGTTCAGATCTGAAATCATGGCACTTGGGCCCTAGTGACAAGCATTAAGCATAGCAAAGTCATAACAACATCAATCTCAGAACATAATGGATACTAGGGATCAAACCCTAACAAAACTAACTCGGTTACATGACAAATCTCATCCAACCCATCACCGTCCAGCAAGCCTACGATGCAATTACTCACACACGGCGGTGAGCATCATAAAATTGGTGATGGAGGATGGTTGATGATGACGACGGCGACGAATCCCCCTCTCCGGAGCCCCGAACGGACTCCAGATCAGCCCTCCCGAGAGAGATTAGGGCTTGGCAGCGGCTCCGTATCGTAAAACGCGATGATTTCTTCTCTCTGATTTTTTCCTCCCCGAAAGCCAATACATGGAGTTGGCGTCGGAGGGCCACCAGGGGCCCCATGAGGTAGGGTGGCGCGCCCAGGGTGGAGGGGCGCGCCCCCCACCCTCGTGGACAGGGTGTGGGCCCCTGGTCTTCATCTTTGGCGAGAATTTTTTATTATTTATTCTAAGATATTCCGTGGAGTTTCAGGTCATTCCGAGAACTTTTGTTTTCTGCACATAAAACAACACCATGGCAATTCTGCTAAAAACAACGTCAGTCCGGGTTAGTTCCATTCAAATCATACAAGTTAGAGTCCAAAACAAGGGCAAAAGTGTTTGGAAAAGTAGATACGACGGAGACGTATCAGGCTGCAGGGTAAGGTACTGTCTATGATATCACATCACAATTTGAACTAGATTTATGCATTTGCCTTAATGTCTCACTTGTATGAAAACTGTTAGCAGAAGAACATTCTTTCTCAAGGGACCACAGAATCTCGCAACTATACTGCTTTGCATTGCTCTTGTGAGTACCTCTTGCCCTGTATGACCATACTTACTTTCATAGTTGTTTGATTATGTAGCATCACTGCACATGTTAGCCTTGTAATCGTCCATTTGGTGGACATTATAAGATCCGTATGGACTCTTACACAAATTTAGAATCAACCCAATGCTTTTGAAGAGGTTTAGCTTTGCAGTCCTCTTGGAAGGACTGAACGTGGTCTATCCTTTATTACTTACATTATGACTAGTCCCTCCGTCCCATAATATAAGAACGCTTTTGTACAAAGACACCAAAGTTGTTCAAAACACTCTTGTATTATGGGAAGAGGGATTGGTTTATTTTGTAGCATTCTGCATCTCATCTCCCTCGCCCACCATTTACTAAAAAAGATCAGATCTATATTTAATCTTACCAACAAGTAGAATACATGACAATGCCAAAGGTCAAGTGTAGCCCATTGCTCTTGTCAAGACATTTTGTCCTCAGAACGCTTGTACTTCCAGGATTGGTAGTTGATTATGTAGCATCAATCTGCATCTTATCTTCATTATCCTCTATCCCTTCCGTATTATCATATCTATAATTACTCTCTACAAAATGTAGAGTATGTGCAATGCTTATGAAGAAGATTCTGTGCTGCAATTCTTGAGTTATCCTTCCCTTGACATGGAGAAGGGCATTATAGAGCCGGTGTTAACTGCTAATGTAAGTCAGTCCTTCTAAAGCCTTTATCCTCAACTGCTATTTAATTTGCTCTTACTCCCTATCGTTTACTGCTGTTTAGTTTGTTGTTTCTACCAAAATGCATGTTCGTAAGAACCGTAAGTTCTAAGTTTTACTTGTAAAACCAAATTTCTTATTCATACCATGCACCTTACATAATACTCCCTATATGTATTCTTGGTTTTGTGGATCTATAATCTAGTGTGTGGTGAAGCAGCCCACGTTTGCACCTTGTCATCTCTGTTTTATCTTCTTGATGTGGTGATGATATGAAAAAATGCCATGCACATTATCCAAAATAGATACAATGATTTTCTTTGCCCTTCATCTATGCTTGTTATGTTGACATGGTAATCCAAAGAGTGTGGTGAAGCTCCCCGCATTATGAACAATGCCAAATTATGCTATTGATATTTTGAACTTACTCTTTATTTTCTAATTTGAAATTGGATAGAATTGACAGAACAGTTATCATCTTTGTTTATACACGTGCAAAACCTGTCATCTCTTTGCTTTGTTTCAGGGTGATATGCCTGATGGCATGCACAAGTCTGCTGAAGGCTGTGAGACAAACCCAACATATATTGCAGCAAAGAAGGCAAAACATCTTGAAGATAGCGAGACAACCCCAAAGTCTTGTCTTGATGTAGTGTTCAAGTTACTTGAGACTAACAGTCAGACAAGCTCACAGAATTCGTTGTCTGAATCAGTTCAACTTCTTCAGTCTCAAGTTCTAGCAGAAAGGCATTCTGCAACTCAACTTCGACTTGAAGTCCTATCTCTAAGAAAGATTACGCAGAACACCAATGAGAACCTCATCGCTAAACAGCTACACTGGAAGCTATGACCGACATGCTAGGCTGGTCTCACCTTGCCTTTCAAGACTTCTTGCGCAGTTCCCCCGCGCGGCTAACCTTTCTTGAACTGTCTTGGAAGTGGTCTCGGTTCAGTATTATTTTGTTATGATGCAATGGTGCCCAGTTTTTGTAATCTGCTTCTTCGTTGCGCTTTATGATCACTAGTGGCGAACTTCGATGCCCAGTGGATGTAATATACCTTAAATCCTTTATTGTACAGTGTAGGTTTATTCTTAGTTACTATGCCGTAATTTCTTTATTGTATAGAGTAGGTTAGTTCTTAATTCCTACTAGTTACTGCCATCATTCGCTATCTGAAAAAAATCAGATGTAGTCAACCGGGCCAAAACATTCGATAACGGGCCAGGTTTTTAGCGGGCCACAATTGGGCTGGCCTGCGTCTTTCTTGGGCCCGAATGACTGGGGCCTTCACACATTGCGCCAAGCCCAAACTTACACCGGCCTATATTTTAGTTGGGCCTTTTGTCGACCCAAGGTGCTTAGTTTGGCCCGGTAGCGTTGGGCCATTAATGAGCTGAATATTATCTTGGCACATTACGGCCGAGATGAAACCACGGGCCTTTAGCAGGCCAAAATGCATTTTGGGCCTCAATTTTCACTAGTCGTCGACGGGCCTTCAGCAGGCCGAAATGTAGAACGGGTCGTTATGGGCCCAGTTAGCTCACGGGCCATTACCAGGCCAAAACATATCTCAGGCCTTAGTTGGCCCACTGATATCATGGGCCTTTAAGAGGCCGAAAGCTTAGTACAGGCATCAACGGGCCGAATTACGCGACAGGCCTTTAACAGGCCCAAAGTCACGTTGGGCTTAACTATTGCCACCTTTAACATGGGCTGTTAGTGGGCCCGATGTCCCGTCGGACCATATATGGCCCATGGGCAGCACGTGCCATTCCCAGGCCGAAAGTCACACCGGGCCGAAATGGGCCCATGTCTACATCAGGCCTCTAACAGGCCGAAAGTCACTGGGCTGTAGTTGGGCCCGAATATTCGGCGAACAATTAACGGGCCAGATCTGGCTTCGGGCCATAAATGGGCCCAAATATTGGGCGAACAATTAACGGGCCAGATCTGGTTTCGGGCTGTAAATGGGCCTTTATTAAGCAGGCCGTTATTGGGCTGACCCACTAGTACCTGATTAAGTTCTACGGGCCTTTGACTGGGCCGGCCTTTTTAACCTATATGGGCCTCTGTTGGGCCCAGCCACGTGTCGACGTACCATAGGCATGTCTCCTCGAATGGACGGGCGACACCTGGCCCACTGACGGCCAATCAGAATTTTACACGTGGAAATTTCCCATTGGTCGGGCCTGTTAACGGGTTATCGGATCCAAAATCTGACCCGATAGCTTAACGGTGTTCCGTTACGGTGGATGCCACGTGTCGGTCACCCTTGACAAAAGCACTTCTGTCACACGCGATTTATCGTCATCGAAGTGGACACTTCCGCGATGATAATTTTGGTAATGTCATGGAACACTTCTACGACAACACAGGTATGACTATCTTGATTCTGTCATAAATTTATCATGGATGTACATGCATGACAAAAAACGCGACCTACTGTGACAAACACATATCATCACGGAAGTGTAGTTTTTTTTGTAGTGTTGGTATGTTGACTTTTGCGTAGACCCCCCCCCCCCCCCGGCAATGGCGCCAGAAATCCTTCTTGCTACGTCTTGAGCTTCCGTTGGTTTTCCCCGAAGAGGAGAGGATGATGCAGCAGAGTAGCGTAAGTATTTCCCTCAGTTTTTGAGAACCAAGGTATCAATCCTGTAGGAGGCCACGCACGAGTCCCTCGTACCTACACAAAGCAAATAACTCCTCGCAACCAACGCGAATAGGGGTTGTCAATCCCTTCACGGTCACTTACGAGAGTGAGATCGATAGAGATGATAGATAATATTTTTGGTATTTTTGGTATAAAGATGCAAAGTAAAATAAAAGGCAAAGTAAAAAGTAAAGCAATAATAAAGCGTAGGAAGATTAATATGATGAGAATAGACCCGGGGTCACAGATTTCACTAGTGGCTTCTCTCAAGAGCATAAGTATTTTACGGTGGGTGAACGAATTACTGTTGATCAATTGACAGAATTGAGCATAGTTATGAGAGTATCTAGGTATGATCATGCATAAAGGCATCACGTCCGAGACAACTAGACCGACTCCTGCCTGCATCTACTACTATTACTCCACTCATCGACGCTATCCAGCATGCATCTAGAGTATTAATGAAAATAGAGTAATGCCTTAAGAAAGATGACATGATGTAGAGGAATAAATTCATGCAATATGATAAATACCCCATCTTGTTATCCTCGATGGCAACAATACAATACGTGCCTTGCTATCCCTACTGTCACTAGGAAAGGACACCGCAAGATTGAACCCAAAGCTAAGCACTTCTCCCATTGCAAGAACTACCAATCTAGTTGGCCAAACCAAATGGATAATTCGAAGAGACTTGCAAAGATAACCAATCATACATAAAAGAATTCAGAGAAGATACAAATATTGCTCATAGATAATCTTGATCATAAACCCACAATTCATCGGTCTCAACAAACACACCGCAAAAAGAAGATTACATTGAATAGATCTCCACGAGAGAAGGGGAGAACAATGTATTGATATCCAAAAAGAGAGAAGAAGCCATCTAGCTACTAACTATGGACCCGAAGGTCTGAAGTAAACTACTCACACTTCATCGGAGAGGCTATGATGATGATGTAGAAGCCCTCCTGGTGGATTCCTTCCGTGAGCTCTGGAACAGGCCCCAAGATGGGATCTCGTGGATCTGAGAAAGTTGCGGCGGTGGAATTAGGTTTTTGGCTCCGTCTCTGATCTGTTGGGGGTACGTAGGTATATATAGGAGGAAGGAGTATGTCGGTGGAGCTTCGAGGGGCCCATGAGGCAGGGGACACGCCCTAGGGGGGGCGCCCTCCACCCTCGTGGCCACCTCCCTCCTTTCTTGACCGAGGGTCCAAGTCTCCTGGATCTTATCTGATGAGAAAATCACGTTCCCGAAGATTTCATTCCGTTTGGACTCCGTTTGATATTCCGTTTCTTCGAAACACTGAAATAGGCAAAAAACAGCAATTCTAGGCTGGGCCTCCGATTAATAGGTTAGTCCCAAAAGTAATATAAAAGTGGAAAATAAAGCCCAATATAGTCCAAAACAATAGATAATATAGCATGGAGCAATCAAAAATTATAGATACGTTGGAGACGTATCATGCTGCATCCCGCATCTCATCGGCCCGCAAATACCAAATCCAACATAATACAACAAACAGAAGAAAAATAAATAATTATTCAAATCCAACATAATACAACAATCATCCACATTACAAATAATTATTTGAATGACTGAACCAAACTTAAATAATGCAATACAAAACTTGTGATGAATACAAATACAAATGAATAAAAAAACGAGTCATTGTCCAGCCCTTTGCCAATGGTGCTCAATGAGATCCTCCTGAAGTTGAAAGTGTGTGTTTGCATTTTCAATCTCCTTGTATATCTGAAGAAAAGCTCTAATGCGGTTAGGGTCTCTAGCTGGTTTGACACAGCTACCCACATTGTTGTAGAAGAATTCCAAGTTCATTCCTCTCTCATCTTGAAGAATCATATTGTGAAGGATAACACAACATGTCTTGATATTTTTCAAGGTTCTCTTATCCCAAAAATGAGCAGGACCACGGACAATGGCAAACCTAGATTGCAAAACACTGAATGCTCTTACAATGCCTTTTCAGGCTGCCTCTTGCACCCTTGCAAATTCACACAGTTTTTTAGTTTTGGGATCTTTGATGCTCTTGACAGTTGTCATATCCCTAGCTTTACCTTGGCCTTGGTCTAGCTTGGTTGTTGCATCATGTTTAAATTTCAAATGAAATTTGAATTGAGGAATTTTCATAAGCCTCAGAAAAACCTCTAAAAATAACCAACATTTAAATCTCATCAAATGAGTCCAAGAAAATGTTCCTGTTATTCTGTGAAAATATTGGCATGAGATAAAATTCAAACCAATATTTTTGGAGTCACGGAAATAATTTATTTTGGGCCTTTGATTTAAATCAATAACGTATTTGGGTTGGAATTATTTCTGCTATATAAGAAATAATGTTCAAATAGTTTTGTAAATTTGCATGTGGCCTTGGAATATCCCTCTGAGCTCACACAAAAATTTATAGAAAGTTTTAAAATGATTTAGTTCTCAAACTAAATCAAAACAAAATAACAGAAAATAAAAATAGGAAAAGAACAGAGGCTCACCTGACCTTACCTGGCCTCACTGTGCAGCCCACCTAGTCGGCCCAGCTGTGGCCCAGCACTGAAGAGAGACCAGCCCACCACTCCACCGCGTCGTCTTCCTCCTGCCAGTAGGAGCAGCTCGCTGTCGCGCACGCGCGCTCACCCTGGCCACCTCCTGCTTGCCACCGAGGCGCCCCGACGCGTCTGGAGATGCCCCGCAGCCCCCTCTGCCTCTCCCCTCACTCTTTGTTCTCTCCCTCGCTCTCTAGCTCCTTCCCCGAGTGCGACCGAACGCCACCGCCGCCGTTCGCACCTCCCCGGCCACCGCCTCTTCCTCGCCCCCTGGAGCTGCCCATGAGCTCCGCCTAGTCCCTGTCCTCCTCCTCACCGAGCCGCCCGAAGCCGGACGCCCTGCATCACCCTCCGCCCCGCCATCTTCGCCGCCTCTGCCCGGAGATCGCCGTCGCAGAAGCTTCCCTGAGCCCGTCGAGCTTCTCTCCCGACCCCTTGTGAGCTCCCGGTCACCTTCCCCCTTTCCCCGTGGTCTATCTCTCTCCGTAGATGCCGATTCAAAGACGACCGAAGCTCGCCGCCACCATGACTCCTCGCCGTCCTGGGCTGAGCGCGAACCACCCACGCCTGTGCACTCAAACGTGCTCATGGTGCCCCCAGGAGGCCAACGCAGCCGCTAGCCGGCCCCCTAGCGCATCGCAGCCTCGTGCCCGCATGTTCCCAAACTTCGGCCGCCGCAAAAGTTGCCGCCGCCGTCGATTTAGTCAACCCCGGCGCTAGGTTTTGCCACCGCTAGATGCGCGAGTCTCCCAGCTCGCCGTAGCCGCAAACCACGAGCGAAACGATGCTCTGTAGCACCGTCCCAAGCAACGCCGTCGAGCCACCACCGCGGGATGTGGTCACCGACGGCTGAACGCCGTTCGCTGACGTGGCGCGGGTTAGGTTAGCACTAACCACAACCCCTTGTCACTGACAGTGGGCCCCACACCCAAAATTAACCATAGTTTAATTCCTGTTTAGTTTTAACTAATCACCACGCCCCACGCCACAAGATTGACCATGCCGACGCGTGGCCCTTGATGCACCCCAATTGCCGCTGACCCAAGCCAGCAGTGTGACATTGACCAGTGGGCCCCACTGGTCAGGTTTGACCCGGACCAGCCCCTTTGACCTGCTGACGTCACGATGACACAATGCTGACGCAGTTAATCGTTTTCTGGATTAAGGATAATTCAAGAAATTCCAGAAAATGTTTAAAACTTGTAAAAATCATAGAAATACAACCGTAACTCCAAATGAGATAAATTATATATGAAAAATGATCAGAAAAATCCAATCTATCCATCTGTACCACTTTCATGCATGTTAGAACAACTTATAGTTGTTGTTTAGCACAAATCATATAAATGGCATTTAAATATCCACATATGGAGTTTGAATTTGAATCTTGGATTCAAACCAACTTCATTTAATCTGGTTGCTAGTTGCATTAGCTCAAACCACATCATATTGCCATGTCATGATAATGCATCATATTGTTGCATAGCATTGATTGTGTTCTTCGTTGTTTGTCGGTATTTGTCCCCTCTTAGTAGACGTTGTTCCGACGATGAGTTCGATGACACCGATGAAGAACTATTACTATCTTCAGAAGTGCCAGGCAAGCAAAACCCCCTTGTTCATTCTGATACAATCCCACTCTCTCGCTCCTGCTCTCTTTTACTGCATTAGGACAACAACGATTCATCTGTTACTTGCTGCGGTAGTTGAACCCCTTTATCCTCTGCATGACCTGTCATTCCACAGTAATTAGATGAAACCCATTAGCATGAGTAGGAGTTGTTTGAGCCTTGTTGTGCCTACTCATTCATGCTTGATTGTCATGCCTGCTACTGCTTAGAGTTGAGTCAGGTCTGATTCATCGGGAATGAATTGGAATGGTGTGTGAACATGTCCTACTGTGTGTGAGCTAAGTGTGTGAACACGATTTGGTAAAGGGAGCGGTGAGAGGCCATGTAGGAGTACATGGTGGGTTGTATCATTGCAGCCGTCCTCAGGAACTGAGTTCTGTGTTTGTGATCCATGAAACAGTTACTACCACACATTGGGATCCTTAATTGACTCTCTCGGCTTCTTAACCACCCTTGTTCTCTCTCCAGGAGTTGCAACTAGTTTCTGGTGTTTGTAGGATATGTGTTGGAGGCCGTGCGTAGCCCTGACCCTAGGGGTGGGCTATGATGCGGTAGATACACCGTGCCCGGTGTACCGATTCGCCCGTTTGTTGTCTCGGGAACCCTGCACACATCGTTCGGGGCCGTTAGTGGAAACCTCGGCCGGACTCCCTGCAGATGGAACCCGAATAGGCGATAAACCTGGACTAGGGACTTCAGTGTTTAGGTAGGCCATGGACGACACCCTCGCCAGGCTTCCGCTTGAAGGTTGCCGAGATACATGACGTGTACATGGCGGTAAGTGGCGAGAGCGTGTGTGAAGAAGTACACCGCAGGGTTAATATGATCTATTCGAAGAGCCGTGTCCGCGGAAAAGGACATCTGGGTTGCCTATAAGAGTTCATAGACAAGTGAAAGTGGATACTCTAAAATGCGCAAGATAAGCGTGAGTGCTATGGATGGCGTTCTCGTAGGGAGACGGGAGCGGATCCATAGTGGTGTATTGATATGGTGAATATGTGGACTCGTGTGCGCCACCTCAAAAGAGTTACTTGCATGTCGTAGTTCAGGATAGCCACCGAGTCAAAGCTGGCTTGCTGAAATCAAACTCTACCACCCCTTTGTTGATAATGATGCATATGTAGTTAGTTCTGATGTAAGTCTTGCTGAGTACATTTGTACTCACGTTTGCCTATTTTATGTTTTGCAGAGAGACTCCAGTCTCGCTAGTAGTTCCGTGTGGACTTCGATGTTTAGCTTGTTACCTCAGCTACGATCTTGTGCCCTCGGCAGGATCTGGTAGATAGTGAGGCTTCTCAGTTTTTTTCATTTGTAGATGTCTGTACTCAGACATGTTAAGCTTCCGCTTGTGCTTGTTGCTTGTATGCTCTGTATGTTGGGTCATGAGACCCATGTTTGTAATATCTCGCTCCTCGGAGCCTAATGAATAAATACTTGAGTCGTAGAGTTATGTTGTGATGCCATGTTGTATTTACACATATCGAGCATATTGTGTGTATGTTTGAAATGCTTGGTATGTGTGGGATCCGACAATCTAGTTGTTTATCCTTGGCAGCCTCTCATATGGGGAAATGTAGTCTAGTGTTTCCTGAGTGATAGTAGTCCGCTACAGCCCAGTTCACCGGAGTCCTGCTAGCCCAACACTACTGCTCTAGACACTTGACTGGCCGGCATGTGTTTCACTGCTCTCGTTCTGTTCCCTTCGGGAAATGTCACGATGACATCCGAGTCCCGCTTAGCCTGCTACAGCCCGGGTTACCGGAGTCTTGTTAGCCAGTGCTACAGCCCGGATTCACACGTTGATGGTGACATGCTCGATGTGATTCATGTATGCCTGTCCCCATGGGTTAGTGCCGCTTTGGGTTCACGACTAGCCATGTCGGCCTGGGTTCTCTGTCATATGGATGCTAGCGACACTATCATATCGTGAGTCAAAAGGCAAACGGTCCGGGCCATGGTAAGGTGACACCCGTGGGAATACCGTGCGTGAGGCCGTAAAGTGATATGAGGTGTTACCGGCTAGATCGATGTGACATGGAATCGGGGTCCCGACAGCTTTGGTATCGAGCGTGATCGCTCAGAGGATTACCAAGCCAAACTGGTCAAAGTTGTGTCTAGAAATGCTTTAGTTATGTAAGGGAATTGATTGTGGAAGGGAACGTAAGGCTCTTTTTACTCCTTATACCTCATGGCCTTCTGATCTGAGTCATCCTCTTCTCTTCTATGGGGAATAAGAACTAGGCCTTCTCATCTATCTATCAGGATGACGTGTTACTAATCCATAGACTTACAAAATTGATAGTTTCAAATCTCAGTTCAGGTTTTACTACTTCCGTATGTTCATAGCTGGTCTCAGAACCTTGATGTTGTGATGTTGAGTGGTCATGCCACCATTTTTGCAGGATGTCTCAAATCATTTTGAGCATTTACAGCCGTTATCTTTGTCAAAGTCATCCTGTGTTTCTAAACAGGCTTATGCATTTGCAAATCCCTTCCTCCGTTCTCGATGTCCTTTTGGGCCAGATTAAGCACACTAATCGGTGAGTTGAGGTACTCTATTGCCTCGACATATATGTTGGAGTTAGTAATATGACCCTAGGTGTTTTAGGGAGTCACCTAGTAATCTAGCTATGTTTTGTGTTCCCAGTGTGATGATTCTGGCTATCATTCTCGAAAGCATCCCGTGATGCCATTTAGTAGTAGGTATTCTACTCCTGGGTTCTTGAACCCGAGATTCACCCTACTTACTTCATGTTGATAGTGTTGCTCGTACCTTTATGTTATTAGTAACTTTGCGATAGTCCTCGAGGTTTGTGGTATCTCGTTCTTCCAATACCATGAACCATTTTGGCAGAAGTTCTCTTGAACCGAAAGATCACAACCAGAGTGCTCTTGACGAGTTCTCGATTCTATGTTGTTATTCTGCCACTTCTACCTTTATGCATGGGTTATCCAGAAGAAACCTATTGAACTTGGTTTGACATATTAATCTATGCATCCACAACTCAGAAAGATATATGTTCCCTTGAGTTGTCCCTCTTCATTTGTATTCCGACCATCGTCTATCAATTGATAGTCAAGAGTATGCGTGCATTCGTTTATCGATGCCTACTACCCTTGTGGTCCGTCAAGCCATTCTATTCCGGAATGACTAGGAGAAACAAACTCCAGTACCTTATCCATATCTAGGGTTGGGTCAAATCAATTGTATTCCGCGGATCAAAATGCCAATCCAGCTTTTGATTCTGTTCCACCTGGAGTGTTACCATCTTTATGTCAAGAATGTCATGAGAATTGCACCACCTCTTATGGATTCTTGATGTAGTGATACTTCTTGAGGGAGTTCCGGACTAGGGGGTGTCCGGATAGCCGAACTATCATCATCGGCCGGACTCCAAGACTATGAAGATACAAGATTGAAGACTTCGTCCCGTGTCCGGATGGGACTTTCCTTGGCGTGGAAGGCAAGCTTGGCGTCTGGATATGTAGATCTCCTACCATTGTAACCGACTCTGTGTAACCCTAGCCCTCTCCGGTGTCTATATAAACCGGATGGCTTTAGTCCATAGGAAGAACAACAATCATACCATAGGCTAGCTTCTAGGGTTTAGCCTCTTTGATCTCGTGGTAGATCCACTCTTGTAACACACATCATCAATATTAATCAAGCGGACGTAGGGTTTTACCTCCATCAAGAGGGCCCGAACACAGGTAAAACATCGTGTCCCTTGTCTCCTGTTACCATCCGCCTAGACGCACAGTTTGGGACCCCCTACCCGAGATCCGCCGGGTTTGACACCGACATTGGTGCTTTCATTGAGAGTTCCTCTGTGTCGTCACCGATAGGCTCGATGGCTTCTTCGACCATCATCAACGACGCAGTCCAGGGTGAGACTTTTCTCCCCGGACAGATCTTCGTATTCGGCGGCTTCGCACTGCGGGCTGATTCGCTTGGCCATCTGGAGCAGATCGAAAGCTACGCCCCTGGCCGTCAGGTCAGATTTGGAAGTTTGAACTTCACGGCTGACATCCGCGGGAACTTGATCCTCGATGGAGTCGAGCCACAGCCGAGCGTGCCGCACTGTCACGGCGAGCATGATTTAGCTCTGCGGACAAGACGGTACCACAGAGGCCTTTTTCGAACCCGCTCCGATCTTCAATTCGGAGCCGGCTGCGCAGATCGGGGACGGATGGCTAGACACCGCCTCGGGGGCTGCAAACTCTACGGTGATAGAGCCGAACACTGATCTTGTCCCTCGTAAAGCTCGCGACTCCGAGGTGCCGGACTCCTTGCCGGACTTCGAACCTCCCGCGCCCCCTCCGATCGAATCCGATTGGGCGCCGGTCATGGAGTTCACCGCAGCGGACATCTTTCAACTCTCACCTTTGGCGACATCTTGAGTTCGCTAAAGTACCTCTCGTTATCGGAGAGCCTGGCAGACGGTTGGGATGCGAGCGGCGAAGAAATTCAAAGCCCACCCACCACCCACTTGGTAGCCGCCGACGATCTAACCGACATGCTAGACTATGACTTCAAGACATCGACGCGGTATGGACGACGATGCCGGAGATTTAACAAGAACCAGCGCCTACCGGGCCGGAAAGCCACCTCATCATATGACATATACATGGTGGATATCCCAAAGGATGGGAATGGCGAAGGAACAGAGGAGGATGACCCTCCAAGAAACAGCCCAAGCGTCGGCGTCGTGGCGCCGCTCTAAATCCCAAACAGCAAGAATGAAGATTCCGCACCGGAGATAACAATACACGGACGGTCAAGAAGACAATCCACTCCAAAGAAGATCCAAATAGCGGGAGGATGGAGACGCCGACCCTCACGAGAGAGAGCGGCGAAGAAGAGGTAGAGGATTATATGCCTCCCTCCGGAGAGCAAGCCTCGACGACAATGAATTAAATCGTGCTGAGGATCCCGTCGAACAAGAGCGTTTTAGACGCAGGCTTATGGCCACGGCGAACAGCCTCAAGAAAAAGCAGCAACAGCTTAGAGCTGATCAGGATCTGCTAGCCGACGGATGGATCAAGTCCTCGCGGCGAAGAGCATGAGCTCGAACGCCTCCAAAAGCTACCCTAAACGCAAGCTGCTCCCCGATTAGAGGAGGAGGCTTACGAACCCGCATCACCGGGGAGACAATACGGCGCATCGACCACCCCGTGGTCGTGACAGAGGCCTCTAGGCCCTTCACTAGAACCGTGCCCGGCATCGCTCAAAAAGCACACGGCCACGAGGAACGCTCCGGACCTGCGGGATATATTGGAGGACAAGGCCAGACAATCAAGATCGATCTATGGATCGGCGTGGGCGCCCACAGTGCGTGGCGACAAGCTGTCGCGCCAGACCTGATAAGTCCGGGTGGGCGAACAAAGCAGACAAAGCTCTTTTGAGCTCCGTCGTGATATCGCCCAGTACAGAGGCGCCGCACACCCACTATGCTTCACAGACGAAGTAATGGATCATCAAATCCCCGAAGAGTTTAAACCCGTCAATATTGAATCCTATGATGGCACAACAGACCCCGCAGTTTGGATCGAAGACTATCTCCTTCACATCCACATGGCCTGCAGTGACGATCTTCACGCCATCAAATACCTCCCCTCAAGCTTAAAGGACCAGCCCGGCATTGGCTCAACAGCTTGCCGCCAGAGTCAATTGGGAGCTGGGAGGACACGAAGCCGCATTCTCGATAACTTCCGGGGCACTTGTGTGCGACCACCAGACGCCGATGACCTAAGCCACATAATTCAGCAGCCAGACGAATCGGCGGACAATTACGGACACGGTTCTTAACCAAGAAAAACCAAATCGTTGACTGTCCGGATGCGGAGGCCCTCGCGACCTTCAAGCATAACATCACGACGAGTGGCTTACCCGGCACCTAGGACAGGAAAAGCCGAAATCCATGGCAGCCCTCACATCACTCATGACCCGCTTCTGCGGGTGAGGACAGCTAGCTAGCACGCAGCAACAACCTCGGCAAAAATTCTGGCGGTCCGGACTTCAAGGACCCAAATGGCAGGCCGTGTCGTAAATAACAAAACAAACGCCGCGCTTGGCGACAATATTGAGGATACGGCAATCAATGCCGGATTCAGAGGCTCTAAACCGGACAGCGGAAAAATCCATTCAAAAGAACTACTCCGGTCCGTCCAATTTGGACCGAATACTCGACCGCTTGTGCGGATACACGGCACCCCCGAAAAGCCAGCTAACCACACCAACAGGGACTGTTGGGTATTCAAGCAGGCAAGCAAGTTAATTGCCGAAAACAATGACAAGGGGCTGCATAGCGATGACGAGGACGAGACCCAACCGCCAAACAATAGAGGACAGAAGGGTTTCCCCCCACAGGTGCGGACGGTGAACATGATGTACGCAACGCACATACCCAAAAGGGAGCGGAAGCATGCACTCAGGGATGTCTACGGCGATGGAGCCAGTTCTCCGAAGTTCAATCCATGGTCCTCCTTCCCGATCACTTTTGACCGAAGGACCACCCACCAAAGATCCGCCACGGCGGATTCGCCAGACCGGTCTTAGACCCAATCGTCGATGGATTTCACCTAACGAGTCATGATGGACGGCGGCTACTGAACCTGCTTTACTGGATACAGTACGCAAAATGGGCATAGACCCCTCAAGGATTGAACCTACCAAAACGACCTTTAAATGCGTCATACCAGGTGTAGAAGCCAATTGTACAGGCTCAATTACACTGGAAGTGGTCTTCGGATCCCCGGATAACTTCCAAAGCAAGGAGTTAATCTTCGACATAGTCCCGTTCCGCAGCAATCATGCCTTGCTTTCGGACGTGCAGCGTTTGCAAAGTTCAATGCGGTGCCGCGACCACGCATACCTCAAGCTCAAGATGCGGGCCCTCGAGGAGTCATCACGGTCAATGGAAACACCGAAAGTTCTCTCCGCGCGGAGGAACATACTGGCTTCATGGCGAAGTGCAATGCAGCCTCTTAAGGCAATTCTCGAGTCCGCCGCGTTAAGCTGCCGACACAGACTAAGCGCCGGAGTAACTTACAACAAGACCACCTGGCACGTTCCGAGCACGCGTAGTAGTGCGGCCCCAACCCCAGCTCCTGCGAAACGTCAAAGCAGTTCCTTCGCGTACACCATTACACTCTGAAGATACCATGGGCATGGGGAGAGGGGCACGGCCACGATAAACCCAGACTGCGGCTCAACCACACCAGGGGCTCTCAAGTGTGTCATTCCTTTTTGTTTTCTTTTTACCTTTTACTTTTTACCCACAGGACTCCGTTTGTCAGAGGCCCTATCCGGCAGCCAGACACTGCGAACTCACGATGCAACAGCCAGGAAGGATAAAGGCTACAACGAATATACAGGTGGTCTCCATTACGAGCATTTTTATACAACAATCTGCAGCCTACCCCTGGAGGGGGACATGTTTAACAGTCCCATACCTTGCTTATCGCACTATTTGGATCGTTCTGCATTCATAGCAGCACTTATTGAATAAAACAATGCAGCACCTTTTTGCTTATAATTGCATTTCTTTTTCATACATATGTTCATTCACGGCATGTTGCATCCGTACACTTTGGTACGGCTAATATACACCAGGGCTTATGTTTCCCGCATTATGGTATGATGAGTCCGAACACTTACACAAGTGCGGCACCCGAACTTATAGCACTATATGCATCGGCTCGAATCATGTCTTGGGTCAATAGTTGGGTTTGCGGCTCCCACGTTTTGGTACCTTACGTTCCGTTATATCGGCTAAGGTAGCACTGGGAGAACCACTGCGATTCCGCCCAGCTTGAGCTGGGTTAACGCCTCGATGGAGAAAGCAAAACTGACCGTCATGATGAGGCGAGAGCCGATCATTGTTCGAGAGGTTTTTTTACAGTCCTTAAAGACTTATGTCTCTTAGAGCGAGGAGCCGGATCTTGTCCGGCCAAGGCGTGGATAAGCGCCCAAATTCGACCTTCCGAAGACTAGGGGCTTCAGAAATTTAAAATTATAGAATTCTATGGCTAAGTGAGAGTGTTCAAGCATTATAAGTTCGGTTGCCTTGTTATTTGTGTTGAGCGCCTCCCTAGATGGACCCAAAAATGGGAACAAGAGCGCTCAAGTTTATCCCGAACACCCCAAAGACTCGTGGCATGGGGGATGAAGCCGACGACTTGCCATCTCTCAGATATGATAAACAGCCGCAAAGAAGGTAAAATATTAAATTAACAAGCGGTGCTTAGCGAAGATGAACTAATTTTTCAGCGCACAGGATAACAAATTGCGAGTCTACTCAAATATTACATCTTTGGAGCACTCACCCGCAATAGTGCGGGCGCCCTTCAGCACACTCTTATAATACATCTCGGGCGTGCGATGCTCCTTGCCCTCTGGTGGCGGGTCCGTCCACGAGCTTACAGGCATCCATCTTGCCCAGTGCACCTTTGCGGGCAAGGGCCCGACGAGCACCCTCAATACAAGAGGAATGCTTGATGACTTCTACCCACGGGCACGCATCCATCGGCCCGCCAGGGGCGAAGTAGCTCCTGTGCATGGCCTCCTTAGGCCACAGTAGAACTATGAGGCCCTTCATGGCCTGTTCGGCCGCCTTGTGGAGCTCGACCAGCTGCTTAATTTGGTCGCTATAAGCACCGGATGTCCGGCCTGACATCGAGACCAGAAGACCTTCTCCGTCGAGCTCCCTCCTCGGCCCGGTAGAATGCGGCATCGGACACGCTGCGAGGAAGTTCTGCGAACGCTCTGGAGAGCTCAATTCGGGTAAGCAACAGGTAATTAACACTCACATGCTTACTTTGCATGAAAAATGCCTTACCCGCTGCTATTTTCTTCACCGCCTCAATCTCCTGGAGGGCCTTGTAGGCTTCGGCCTTAGCGGCTTTGGCACTCTCAAGAGTCGTTGCAAGCTCAGACTCTCGAGTCTTCGAGTCACGTCCAAGCTCTCATGTTTTTTCACGAGATCCTGGAGCTCTTGTTGTACCTCCGCCACCCGTGCCTCCTGCTTCTCTCGCTCGGTGCACTCCACGGCCGCATTGCGTTCGGACGCGGCCACCGCCTCCTTTAGGGTCGCCACCTCGTTAGTGGCCCCTACAATACCCACGTTATCCTTGTCATTTTTCTTGCAACCAAATCCTTTTCTGTAAGGTACAATTTTCATAAGGTTTTACTCACCTTCTTTTTCCTCGAGCTGCTTCTTGGCATGGCCGAGCTAGTTCTCGGACCGCTCGAGGTTTTCCATCAAAGTATTGACCTCCGCATTCAGTGCGGCGGAGGTCAGCAGCACAGCCTGCAATCCCATATTGACATATTTTTTATGAATCCTGCGTTTATCTTTCTAAAGATCCTCAGTCCGGCTTTTCTTTCCGAACACCGAACCGAGCATCAGGGGCTACTGTCTATGCGGTACCATTTTAAATATATTGAAATTCTTACCTCAAAGCCTGTTAGAAGGCTGCTGCGAGAAGCTGGTCGGCCCAGCTCTTGGCGAAGCTGAACCTTTACGAATCACCACACTCATAATAAAGGCGGTGTTCCTCTTCGATGGAGGCGCCGTTGAGCGCCTCCAGAAATTATCCGGCACCTCCGGTTGGGCCGGAGGCAGCCCGTGTCGCGATCTTGCCCTTCTTACGAAGGGGTCGCCACGGACTCTGGAGCCACTTGTGGCCTCCGGGCTGAGTGCAGTGCAAAGTCCGGGAGGGTGTCCCGTGACACCTCCGGGCCTCCTCCTCCTGGTGGGTCCCTTCACGGGATCCCACCTCGGCGTCGTCCATGACACGGGGGTGGAGGCAGTCGGAAGGAATCCATATCCGACGCACTCAAGGACCCGCCGGCAAACGGGAAGATCATCCTTGGGCGGACTTCAGTGTTGTATGCAGCATTAGAAAGACATTATGTGGCTAAAAGATAAAACCTTGAAGTTATTCAGGAGTCCGGATACTTACGATCTCGCCAGGGGCTTGGCCCTTGGAGGCTAGTCCTTGTAAATAAATCCTTTGGTGTTGGCGGAGCAGTCCGGGAAGAGTTTTTCCCTTCTTGGACCCTTCGGCCTCCCTTGTTGGGGATGCCTTCCTTTTCTTCCCTCCCCCCGCTGGGGGAGAGGCTTTCTTCTTCTCCTCCTCGCCTTGGTGGGAGGAGTCGGCCTCGGATTCATCATCCGATAGCACCTGAAAATGGGAACTCTTCCGAGTCCCCGTGGCCGTCTTCTTGGCCTTCTTCTCCGGCACCACGTGGGGTGCCGGAGCCAACTGACTCCGATTAGGCGGGCGTCCGCTTGGTCCTTCGGCAATGGGGCCGGACAGATAGTCCGTTCGGCCTTCGCCAGCCATTCTGTCAAAGGTAAAGGGAGTTTAGATCCGCATAGAGCCAAACTATGGAAAACAAGTGGTGAAATCACTTACCTCGTCGGCTGGACGTTGCGGCGGAATCCGAGATCTTGATGGCGGATGCGGAGCTTGGCGCCTTTGAACAGCACCTTCCGGACATCTTAAATGACGTAGTGTCGAAGAGCCCGCCAGGTCCGTGCTGCGCCGGATCAAACTCCCACATGTTGAAGCCACAGTCGGCCGCACGGGAGAATCCGGCGGATGAGCATGACTGGACTACGTTGACAAGCTTGAGCTTCTTGTCCACCACCGGATCTGGGCTTGGAGTCCGGTCGGCTCCTCCGAATCCCCCAAATCCGCCACTCTCTTTCCGTGAGGTGAGCCGTGTAGGATGCCAGATCTGAACTCGGGGCCGCTGCCCAATCGAGTCCGCAGCGGCTCGGTGATGTAGAACCACCGATTGCCACCCTTGATGGTTTCCACGAAAGTGCCCTCCGGCCACGTAACGTGGGACATCCACCCACCATGGCGCCTCAAGACTCCGGCTTGGCTGCCCTTCACAACCTTCGCTTGACATCAAGGCCTTGAGCCACAAGCCGAAGTGGGGCTGATGCAGAGGAAAGCCTCGCATTGACGATAAACGCCGAGATGTTGAGGATGAAATTCGGGGCCGATCATGGAAATCTAGGCCGTAGTAGAACATGAGCCCCGGACAAAGGGATGAGCGGGAAGCCCAGTCCGCAGAGGAAAGCGGGAAGAAATACTACCCTCTCATGGGGCACAGGGTTGGGACGAGCTCTCCCTCGTCGGGGAGCCGATCTGTGATGTTCTTTGGACAAATATCCGTCGTCGTGACTTCGGATCTGCCCCTCCGTGACGGAGGAGGCCATCCACTTGCCTCCCGCCTCCGGACATAGTTGGAGAAGGTTGAGGTGAGAAGTGCGGACTTGGGCGCTGGAGCTCGAGTTAGCGGAGATGGATAAGTCAAGGAGGAAGAAGGCGCAGTAAAAGGGTTGGATCTTTATCCCCTTATATGGGCGGACAAAAACATGTGTCCCCACCGCCTGGTAAAACTCGCCGATCTCCCAAGCGTCACAATCAATGGCGCGGTTGGGTTACCCACGTCCATATTGATGGGAATCCGGAATAAGGGGAACACGATCTACGCTCGACAAGACGTGCCAAGGAAACCGCCTCGCTAAACGCACGGAGGTGGAACAATAAAAACGAGTAAAGGCTTGGTAATGGCATGACGTCACGCCACTAAATATGTCAGCAGATTGAACGTGTGTAATATTATTCTCTCTACGGTGGTATGTGGAATTTATCTTTGCAGAGCCGGACACTATCCTGGTGTTCACAATCTTCTATAAATTATTCGAAGGAAGAACCAGCCTTGCAATGCCGAAGACAACATGCGCGCCGGACTCGTCGTCATTGAAGCCTGGTTCGAGGGAGCTCTTGAGGAGTTCGGACTAGGGGTGTCCGGATAGCGAACTATCATCATCGGCGGACTCCAAGACTATGAAGATACAAGATTGAAGACTTCGTCCGTGTCCAGGATGGGACTTTCCTTGGAGTGGAAGGCAAGCTTGGCGATACGGATATGTAGATCTCCTACCATTGTAACCGACTACTGTAACCCTAGCCCTCTCCGATGTCTATATAAACCGGATGGCTTCAGTCCATAGGAAGAACAACAATCATACCATAGGCTAGCTTCTAGGGTTTAGCCTCTTTGATCTCGTGGTAGATCCACTCTTGTAACACACATCATCAATATTAATCAAGCAGGACGTAGGGTTTTACCTCCATCAAGAGGGCCCAAACCTGGGTAAACCATCATGTCCCTTGTCTCCTGTTACCATCCGCCTAGACGCACAGTTCGGGACCCCCTACCCGAGATCCGCCGGTTTTGACACCGACACTTCTTGCCATCATCATTCGCTCCTCGGTTTCGTGTTGTTGCAACCGGAATGCCGACAAGTGAATTGTGATGTGTGAAATCGATACTCCTAGCAACCTCGTTGCTTGGTAGTTAATGGACAATATTCTCATTCTTAGCGTGTTGGTTATTGAATCATCATCCTAAGATTGATCGTGCTACCTAGTCCTTATTTCCGGTTCACTCTTCGATCAATGAGGTAGGATTATTCAATCCCTTGCTTATTGTTCATTTTCGTCTTGCTTTGAAAAGCAAGATTGTTCTCGAGCTTAGTAACATATTGGTGGTTCGTGATTTTCCGGATATCTTCACGGAAGTATCACCAGGTTGTCACCTGACCGCTATGTTGAGCTCGTGATCAAGTTGGTTTCCTTGTAAACCACCCATTCTCCAAGAATCTGTGTTGGATACCCCTGAGCTAGTTGGCTGAGCCAAACAACAACTTGGAGAGTTGGAAGATAAAAGCTTGTCCGACTTAGTTTATTTTAAGGGATATCCTTTTGTGTGTGTGTTGAAGAAAGATGATATCTCCGTCGATTGGTCCTCGTGATCAGTTGCTGGATCTATTGCCTTGTCGAAACTTTGACTTGAGAATGGGCTATCGTCAAGTCAAATCAGAACCAACGATGTTCGTAATGTTGTCTTACCCGTGGTTGATCCCTCGAGTATATACCATTACATCTTTCGGTCTGACCAATGCTATCACCGTGTTCACATGATTGTGGAAGTCCAGTGATATGGAAATTCCGATGAGGTGTTGTTGAGCCCATCAGCAGCATTTTGTCTCCCCCATGATTCATGTTGAACATCAACCTAGTGTTGAAAACTTTGTAAGCAATGCCTTCATGTTTCGTTCATGAAGCCTATGCTTGGATGGAAGAAGTGACTTCCTCGAATTCATGGGCTTTAGGTGTAAGTTGCCGCCATGAATTTGAGAAAGGCTTGTTTTGTTTCCTCTGGAATCATCTCAAGTCAGTGATGCCTGTGCAAAGTATTCTATGGTCTGATAGACTGATCATCTTCATTCCATATGCAATTCCTAGCACCCCAAGCCACTGATTGAATTGTTCAAAGAAAAGAAGTTCATGCGCTAATCCTGAAGGGCCCGGGCGGATATGCACAATTATCTCAATGATGGTTCCCAATCAGAACCCGGTAGTGTTTCATTATAAGACTACCATGTGATCATGCTTGTCTAGGACAGCGTGTTCACATGTGTGTAGCAGAACTAGCTCATGTTTTGGAGCTTGCTATCGTAGTTCATTTCCCGAGAATCTCGCAACGTCATCTCGTCGATTGTGTTGCAAACTTTCCTTTCAGACAAGTTGAGTCTGAAGTATCCTATCACCAACCGGATCTGAATCTCAGGCAGATATGATGGTTGGAACATTCCAACATTTGCATCTTGTTCCCAGCTTGCATCACCATTGGGCCAATTCCCCATGGGCTGCCTTTCTCGGTAGTTGCTGTCCAATATCATCTTCAAAAGTGTACTTACCATGAGTCCCCTCCACCTCCGATGATAAGCAAATCACCCCTTGTGTTGTCTTCAACAAGGTAGTCCACATCATCCATTCGAATCCGGATATGCCATTCCTTTGAACTCCGCCAAACGATCGATTGTGATTGCCTTAGGCTGGTATGAAGAGTTTCAATGATCTCCGAATCAAAAGTAATTCTTTTGCCACTTAAGGGAATATTTCTGCGAGTCACCTTCCTTAAGATGTCTCGTTATAGGATCATGGCAGTTTCCCCTCGCTACTTTGAAACCCCCGTCAATTGTTTCTTCCATCCTTTTTTAAGGTGTGTTTTGCCTCTCAGCTCAAGAGATGTTCCTACGTCTCATTCCGTGAGTTGATCCTGTGATCATTAGGATGATCCATTCATGTAGACAGGTCTCGCTCTTTTGTCCTCGTGATGGATGAAGATCTCGAAAGCAAACATGTCAAGATCAACTGGAGTTATCAAATCAACATTTTCGAGAAATGCAATGAATCATGAAGACTGGTGTCAGTTCCGTGTCCCCTCTGTCTTCTTACCTCACGTCTTGAATCTCGGGACGAGATTCTTGTTTAGTGGGGGTGAGTTGTCACATCCCTAGCTTTACCTTGGCCTTGGTCTAGCTTGGTTGTTGCATCATGTTTAAATTTCAAATGAAATTTGAATTGAGGAATTTTCATAAGCCTCAGAAAAACCTCTAAAAATAACCATCATTTAAATCTCTTCAAATGAGTCCAAGAAAATGTTCCTGTTATTCTGTGAAAATATTGGCATGAGATAAAATTCAAACCAATATTTTTGGAGTCACGGAAATAATTTATTTTGGGCCTTTGATTTAAATCAATAACGTATTTGGGTTGGAATTATTTCTGCTATATAAGAAATAATGTTCAAATATTTTTGTAAATTTGCATGTGGCCTTGGAATATCCCTCTGAGCTCACACGAAAATTTACATAAAGTTTTAAAATGATTTAGTTCTCAAACTAAATCAAAACAAAATAACATAAAATAAAAATAGGAAAAGTACAGAGGCTCACCTGACCTTACCTGGCCTCACTGTGCAGCCCACCTAGTCGGCCCAGCTGTGACTGAGCGCGAACCACCCACGCCTGTGCACTCAAACATGCTCATGGTGCCCCCAGGAGGCCAACGCAGCCGCTAGCCGGCCCCCTAGCGCATCGCAGCCTCGTGCCCGCATGTTCCCAAACTTCGGCCGCCGCAAAAGTTGCCGCCGCCGTCGATTTAGTCAACCCCAGCGCTAGGTTTTGCCACCGCTGGATGCGCGAGTCTCCCAGCTCGCCGTAGCCGCAAACCACGAGCGAAACGATGCTCTGTAGCACCGTCCCAAGCAACGCCGTTGAGCCACCGCTGCGGGATGTGGTCACCGGCGGCTGAACGTCGTTCGCTGACGTGGCGCGGGTTAGGTTAGCACTAACCACAACCCCTTGTCACTGACAGTGGGCCCCACACCCAAAATTAACCATAGATTAATTCATGTTTAGTTTTAACTAATCACCCTGGCCCCACGCGTCAGCGTTGACCATGCTGACGTGGCCCTGACCGACCCCACCCGTCAGTGACCCAAGCCAAGATGTGACAACGACGATGGGCCCCACTGGTCAGGTTTGACCCGGACCAGCCCCTTTGACCTGCTGACGTCACGATGACACCATGCTGACGCAGTTAATCGTTTTCTGGATTAAAGATAATTCAGGAAATTCCAGAAAATGTTTAAAACTTGTAAAAATCATAGAAATTCAACCATAACTCCAAATGAGATAAATTATATATGAAAAATGATCAGAAAAATCCAATCTATCCATCTGTACCACTTTCATGCATGTTAGAACAACTTATAGCTGCTGTTTAGCACAAATCATATAAATGGCATTTAAATATCCACATATGGAGTTTGAATTTGAATCTTGGATTCAAACCAACTTCATTTAATCTGGTTGCTAGTTGCATTAGCTCAAACCACATCATATTGCCATGTCATGATAATGCATCATATTGTTGCATAGCATTGATTGTGTTCTTCGTTGTTTGTCGGTACTTGTCCCCTCTCAGTAGACGTTGTTCCGACGATGAGTTCGATGACACCGATGAAGAACTATTACTATCTTCGAAGTGCCAGCAAGCAAAACCCCTTGTTCATTCCGATACAATCCCACTCTCTTGCTCCTGCTCTCTTTTCTGCATTAGGACAACAACGATTCATCTGTTACTTGCTGCGGTAGCTGAACCCCTTTATCCCTGCATGACATGTCATTCCACGATAATTAGATGAAACCCACTAGCATGAGTAGGAGTTGTTTGAGCCTTGTTGTGCCTACTCATTCATGCTTGATTGTCATGCACCTCTTTGCTTAGAGTTGAGTCAGGTCCGATTCATCGGGAATGAATTGGAATGGTGTGTGAACATGTCCCTCTTGTGTGTGAGCTAAGTGTGTGAACACGATTTGGTAAAGGTAGCGGTGAGAGGCCATGTAGGAGTACATGGTGGGTTGTCTCATTGGAGCCGTCCTCAGGAACTAAGTTCTGTGTTTGTGATCCATGAAACAGTTACTTCCACACATTGGGATCCTTAATTGACTCTCTCGGCTTCTTAACCACCCTTGTTCTCTGTCCAGGAGTTGCAACTAGTTTCTGGTGTTTGTAGGATATGTGTTGGAGGCCGTGCGTAGCGCTGACCCTAGGGGTGGGCTATGATGCGGTAGATCCACCGTGGACGGTGTACCGATTCGCCTGCTTGGTGTCTCGGGAACCCCGCACACATCATTCGGGGCTGTTAGTGGAAACCTCGGCGGACTCCCTGCGGATGGAACCCGAATAGGCGATAAACTGGACTAGGGACTTGAGTGTTTAGGTAGGCCGTGGCGACACCCTCGCCAAAGCTTCCGCTTGAAGGTTGCATAGATACATGACGTGTACATGGCGATAAGTTGCGAGAGCGTGTGTGAAGAAGTACACCACCGCAGGGTTAATATGATTTATTGAATAGCCGTGTCCATGAAAAGGACTTACGGGTTGCCTATAACAGTTCATAGACAAGTGAAAGTGGATAATCTAAAATGTGCAAGATAAGCGTGAGTGCTATGGATGGCGTTCTCGTAGGGAGGCGGAGCGGATCCATAGTGGTGTATTGATATGGTGAATATGTGGACTCGTGCGCCCACCTCAAAAGAGTTACTTGCATGTCGTAGTTCGGGATAGCCACCGAGTCAAAGCTGGCTTGCCGCAGTCAAACTCCACCACCCCTTTGTTGATAATGATGCATATGTAGTTAGTTACGATGTAAGTCTTCTTTGAGTACATTTGTACTCACGTTTGCCTATTTTATGTTTTGCGAGAGACTTGGTCTCGCTAGTAGTTCCGCGTGGACTTGACATTTAGCTTATTACCTCAGCTACGATCTTGTGCCCTCGGCAGGATCTCGTAGATAGTCGGGCTTCTCAGTTTTTTCATTTGTAGATGTCTGTACTCAGACATGTTAAGCTTCCGCTTGTGCTTGTTGCTTGTATGCTCTGTATGTTGGGTCATGTGACCCATGTTTGTAATATCTCGCTCCTCGGAGCCTAATGAATAAATACTTGAGTCATAGAGTTATGTTGTGATGCCATGTTGTATTTACACATATCGAGCATGTTGTGTGTATGTTTGAAATGCTTGGTATGTGTGGGATCCGACAATCTAGTTGTTTATCCTTGGCAGCCTCTCATATGGGGAAATGTAGTCTAGTGTTTCACGAGAGATAGTAGTCCGCTATAGCCCGGTTCACCGAGTCACCGCTAGCCCAAAGCACTACCGCTCTGGACACTTGATTGGCCGGCATGTGTTTCACTTCGTTCGTGTACATCCCTTCGGGGAAATGTCACGCGGTGACATCCGGAGTCCTGCCTAGCCTGCTACAGCCCGGGTTACCGGAGTCCTGTTAGCCCAGTGCTACAGCCCGAATTCACACGTTGATGACCGACATGCTCGATGTGATTCATGTATGCCTGTCCCCATGGGTTAGTGCCGCTTTGGGTTCACGACTAGCCATGTCGGCCCGGGTTCTCTGTCATATGGATGCTAGCGACACTATCATATACGTGAGTCAAAAGGCGCAAACGGTCCCGGTCCATGGTAAGTTGACACCCGTGGGAATATCGTGCGTGAGGCCGCAAAGAGGTGTTACCGGCTAGATCGATGTGACTTGGAATCGGGGTCCTGACAAATGTGCACCAAGGAGGGTATATACCATCTGCAGGATAGTACCCTTTTGTGTATTCATGCCCATTTCTAGTGTAGTTGCAAGCAGGAGCACCACCACTAGGAAGCCTAGCAAACAAATGAGACCGTTGCAACACATTGATATCATTGAGAGTGCCCGACATACCAAAGAAGCAATGACAAATCCATAAATCCTCGGATGCTACGACCTCTAGCACAATTGTTGCATCACGAGACTTGCCACAATACATTCCTTACCATGCCTTTGGGCAATTTTTCCAAGTCCAATGCATACAATCAATGCTACCTAGCATGCCAGGCCAGCCTCTCCTCTCATTAGATGCCATCAATTTCTTCGTGTCATCCTCGTTGGGTGCCCGAAGATACTCAGGACCAAAGACACGGATGATCACTTTTGCAAATCTACGCACTGACTCAATTGTTGTATCTTCAGCAATGCGAAGGTACTCATCGACATAGTCAGCCGGAACGCCATATGCAATTAGCCGCATAGTTGCGGAGATTTTTTTGATATGCACTAAATCCCTTTAAGCATGCAACATTTCTTCTTTGAGTAAAATACCGGCAATTTGCCTTGCAAGCTTGAATAGTTTTCACAAAGAGGTATCGGCGCATTCGGTACCTTCTCCGGGAGAGGTGCGGTGGATATGTAGGATTCTCATTGAAGTAGTCTTGCATCAACATCTAGTTCCCAAGATGGCGATTCCGAGGAATGCAAAGACGCCCGATGGTCGATCCTTGCCTCCTCTTCTGGTTCTCGTCTTCGTGCTCCTTCACGGCAGGTGCCATCACTAATGTCTACTACCGAAAGGTCGCAAGCATGGTCTCAACATCCGAGTCGTCCGAATCGGACGAATCAGAGAGCAAGAACTTCTCGCACGAGCTCAATTCCATCTACGTACATACCGGCACCGGCGCGTCAATCAACTATACTGCTCGCAAAAAAAACACAAAACAAACACTAACCGGGGGCGGATGCAGCGTGTGATCCTGGGGCGGCGACGAGGGGCGGGCTCGACGGTGGTCGATCCCCGGCGGCGGCAACGACGAGGGGCGGCTCTTCTCGCCGGATCCGGGGGGGCGGTGCAGCGTCTCGGCACGGGAGGGTGTGGGGCGGCCTTGGCGTGATTCCGCCATAGATTTGGCGGAATCGCCCGGCGAGACGGCGAAGCAAGGGTGGTCGGCGGCGAAAGAAGGTGGGGAAAGGGCGCGGGCTGAAATGTCCTTCCCGCCAACTGCTTCTCTGTGATGCAGGACCCTGTAGCGGCGAGGGGGAAACCCGCGTATTCGCGGGTTGGGGCCGAGATTTTGTCGCGCCCCTCAAAATTTTTTGCGGGCCGAGGAGGGATGCGGGGTCTGATCAGGCAGGTTTTTCCGCCCCTACCCGCATTTTTGGCGGTTATTTTGCGGGTGGGGGCTGGATGCGTGGTCTGCTATAGTTGCTCTTAGAAGTCGAGCACCTCCCCTTCCTCGCGCTTGTCGCTGCCACCTACGCCAGCGGAAGCATTAGCGCGAGTAAAACTACTCCTCGACTTCCTCCAACTGCGGAGAAGCAAGAAGAGTGGAGGGTTGTTATCCAGAGCCTTATTGGCCACGCCAATAAAGATCAATACCAGGAGGCAGGCCCTCGCAGCGTCGGTCCAACGAGCCGGCGCGTGCTGGCGGCGGAAGGGCCGAAGGTGTCGCAAGCACGGTGCTCTCCCCTCCACCACGACAGCAATGGTCGCCAGCTCAGCAGGTCGACGCCCATGAGGATGGATCCACGGCTTCGTCTGATCCGCGGGCTCGCCGCGACCAATGTCAAGTTCTTCGGGAGCGGGTTGAAGAAGACACTCGAACTACCATCGAGCGGCGACGGGAAGCACACCATCAGTCTGATAGGCGTGCAGGGCCCATTGCATGCTGAGCATGCGCCGGTGATTACGGTGACTTGCCTTATGAGGTAGGTTGTCCAGCTTTACTCGTGAGCTGCAGCGGTTTGATGGCCCATTACCCGCACGTTCAAACCTGAGGTCTCGGAGAAGTACGACGGCAAGTCCCTTCCGTCGGTGTGCCTGAGCGTATAGACCATTGCGATGCAAGCTGCCGGTGCTCGGGACGGCAAGGTGCTCGCCAACTACTTGCCGTTGGTGCTGAAACCCAACGTCAGGTCGTGGTTGATGCACCTGCTAATAGATTCCATCTCCTCTTGGTCGGACCTGTGCCACGAGTTTGTTGGCGCCTTTACCGGAGGCCATCAAGCTCCTGGCCAAGCAAGTGCTTGCATCTCATCCCCCTAAAGTATGGCGAATCCTTGCGCAAGTACATACAAAGATTCAATCGTGTGCAGTACAACATCCCAGGTGTTCATCCTGCCGCTGTCATCAACGCGTTCCATCAGAACGTGCGCAACCGCAAGATGCGTGAAGAGCTGGCCATGAACAAGGTTAGGGATGTTGCCGAATTGTATGTTCTGTCCGACAGATGTGCTCGTGCTTTAGAAGGGAGGAAGTACCCCAGCAAAGACGCCGGCACGGGAAGCGATTCTGGTGACGAGGACACCGTCGCCCCGACAAAGAAAGGCCGACGGCGCAATAGAAAGTGCCAGGGCAAGACCGTGCTTGCCGTCGAGGAATCCGGCAACCTTTTGTACAAGCCTTGCCAGCAAGGCATGTGACCCTTTGTACAAAGCCAGGCGCGGACCTGATAACCCACAAGTGTAGGGGATCGCAACAGCTTTCGAGGGTAGAGTATTCAACCCAAATTTATTGATTCGACACAAGGGGAGCCAAAGAATATTCTCCAAGTATTAACAACTGAGTTGTCAATTCAGCCACACCTGGAAACTTAATATCTGCAGCAAAGTGTTTAGTAGCAAAGTAATATGATAGTAGTGGTAACGGTAACAAAAGTAATATTTTTGGTATTTTGTAGTGATTGTAACAATAGCAACGGAAAAGTAAATAAGCGTAACCAGTAGATGGAAAGCTCGTAGGCATTGGATCGGTGATGGATAATTATGCCGGATGCGGTTCATCATGTAACATTCATAATATAGGGTGACACAGAACTAGCTCCAATTCATCAATGTAATGTAGACATGTATACCGAATATAGTCATACGTGCTTATGGAAAAGAACTTGCATGACATCTTTTGTCCTACCCTCCCGTGGCAGCGGGGTCCTATTGGAAACTAAGGGATATTAAGGCCTCCTTTTAATAGAGAACAAGAACAAAGCATTAACACTTAGTGAATACATGAACTCCTCAAACTATGGTCATGTAGCGACCCGACCTCAGACGGTCAAGCCTCTGTGTTTCTGTGCCATCCCTGGATCAGTATGCTGGCACACACAGTACATCAATGTATATATCAAAGTGCAATCACATGTATAAATAACGTAAAACTGATATATACCTCATAAGTCACAGCGGAAACAAATAGTCGGGTGTGGAGTCCCATCAACACCATCGGCAAGTTGAGTGTAGACCTTAACCTGTCTTAGTACTCTTACTCGTCGGAAGAAAGTATACGCAACATGATACGTTGCAGCCGTGTAGGTCGATTACATTGAATGTCTTGGCAAGATCACACCATGAGAAAACATATGATAAAACTATAATATATGCAATATGGCTTTGTGGCTCACGTATGCGAGTTTTGTTTTGCATAAAAGCTGGTTTTATTTTCCCTACATCAAAGGAATATCAGAGTCACGTACTACGGAGTTTTCTATCATGACATGGTTCCGCCAACCAATGTCTCATAGCCCAAATCATCATAAGTTGCCCACAATTATGTTATCAATCCGGTGTTGAGAGTTCCGAGATAGATCCATGTACAGAGGCTCAAATTGTCCGTAACCGGGGACACGGCTAATCGATTAGGTTTTAACCCTCTGTAGAGGTTTGCACACTTTACCCGCAAGATTCGATCCCTCTCTTTACGTTCTCGCACTTCAGGGTGTTTGAGAACAAGATGACCGAAACATGGTCTTCCGAAGAGTTCCACTGACCACTATCCGGTGCTCATCCAATCCTACCGTAGTTCTACATCTACTAGCACCGTCCCTGCCAGAGTCACAACTAAGGTCAACCAAGCCAGAGCCCATAGTGACTTGCGGTTGCACAGGTAAGCTTCCGGGCATGAAGTATTCTTCCGTCTCTTCGAGTCTGGTTGAAACTTTCCGCAAGATGTCATGGCGCTTCTCCATGCATCCTGGCCATCCACTGGTTTCTCCAGGGTGCCCATCAACCATCCTTCACCCAGTAGTGTGTATTGAATTCTTGTCTCGAGTCTTGAAGTCTTGAGGCCTTGAAGATGCAGTCCTTGCAGATGCCATCATGGAGTTGTCGTCATTGACGTAGATCCTCCATTCTCACACCACTCCCGAGCACTCATACCAACCCCGTCTACTATAGCGCAGCATTAAAATAAATAACGTCCCGGGCTTGGAACAGGGTGATGGGTTCCTACCTCATGCATACTACTCAACTACAAGGATTCAATATCACTACTGGAGGGATTGTTGCAAAGATGACACTAGATGCAATAAAACACATAGGTATGGAAAACATGGTCAAAGTGAACTTGCCTGGTCAGTTGGTGAAGATATTATCGCTCTCAAAAACTTGAAAAACTAGTCGTGACTCTCCGATGAAATCTATACAAGCAAGCATAGTATTCACATAATCAATCATTCTAGCACTCAATCATAACAATCAAAATAACAACGAAATCGAAATAGGATCGAAGGTAAAAACCAAATAAAAATCCAAATCACTCAAATAAACTTATAGGGCTAATCTACACCACAACAACTCTACTTAACAACAAGTAAAAAGCCTAAAACAAAAATACTTAACAAGGTAAAAATAATTATTCACTAAGTAACATAAAGTATTTTTCCTATAATAAAATTCTAACAAAACAATAAAATAACACTATTTCTATTACTAGCAACTAGTCATACAACAAACAACACCTAGAACCTCAAGAACACTAAGTCTAATAAATCCTAGAAATTACCTACTGTTAAACAATAGAATATATGACACACTGGCGAAAACTAGCAAAAGAAACTAATTAAAACTAATTAATAATAATTAAACTACAAACAATACTAAAACATAGAGTAAACAATACTGTTCACAATAAAAATCTAATCTAACTAACTCACTAACATGCAAACTAAACACTACTGCGTAGCTAGTCTAATAAGTAACCAGTAGCAAAAAGAATCGGTCAAAATAATATTCCTAACTCAATATAGCTCAAATTTAGTGATTTGAGAAAATTCACACAAACACAAATTTAAACTGCTCAAATGTGAAATAAAATTGAACTAACAGAAACTTCAACAAATTTTTGACACGGTGCAATTGGAATCACTCACAAACATTAAGTAGGCTAAAAGATACAAGCAAAATAAGATTGAAACTATTTCTGTTTTTTTAACAGAAATGATAATAAATAAAAAACAACAACCAGGCACTAGCTACGTAGCGGGCTGTAATTAGGCCTACGGGGTGTGCGTTTTGTAACTAAGCTACGCTCGGCCGTATGATAACAGTAACGCGTATGGGCTAAAACAGAAAGACCGATCGGCCAAACCGACTAGACCTGAACCAATCTAAACCGCATAAAACCGTGACGAACCGGAACTAAACCGATCTATAAACATAAAAAAAAACTTAACATTTCGTTAGATCTAATCTAGCACGTCAATACCAGATCGGACGGTGGAGGGGGAGTGGAGAGCTCACCGCGGGGAAGGTCGACGGCGAGTGGCTCGGATGTCGTTGTCGGCGGCGCTCCTGTCATCGGCGCGCTACGGAGAGGGCACGGGTGGACGCGGCGTTCGACGGCGAGTCCAAAAGTGGTCGAGATGGTGGCGTGGGTGGACGGAGGAGGTCGTGGCGAGGTCGAGACGGCGTTGGTGTTGGGCGTCGGCGGTGGCGGCGCTCGGTAGTCCTAGAGCTCGGGAGTGCACCAGAGATGCGGCAAGAGAAGGCGGGGCGTTCGGTGGTCGAGGAGAGCTCTAGGAGGTCGGACACGAGCGGGCAAGGTAATGGCGCGGCTGACGGGCGCTCAGCTCCGGCGAGCAATTGAGAAGGAGGCGGGGGTTCTCGGAGGGGGCTTTGGGGCGGTATCGGTCGAGGGGAGGGAGTATATATAGGGGGAAGAGACTTGGAGCAGGGGGCGGATCGGGGAGAGGATCCCGAGATATCCGGATTCGGCGGCGGTGGCGGCGCTCTAGCTTGGGCAAGGGAAGAAGAAGGAGGCGGGGCCTTGTCATCGATGTAAGTGAGCGAGGAGGGGATCGGGCGGCCGATGGGAAAAACGGTTGGCCATGAGAGGGGAGAAGGGCGGCACAGTGCGGTAGGGCACCTTTGGGCCACGCACATGTTTTTAACCACAAGAAGGAAAACTAAAACAAAGTAAATATTAGAAAAACTATATATAGGCATATTATATATCAAAATGTTCAGAAATCAAAATACTAAAACATGAACATATTTTCCTGTCCAAATAAAATCAACAAAAATTTAAATAAAGTAAACAGAGCTAACGTTGCTATAAAACCCAATAAAAAATCATTTAAAAAAACAAAATGATTTCAAATTTATTTTGTCCTAATTTTCCATTGAAGGGAATCATTTTACCCTGGTTTCCATTTATTTATTTTTTCGAGAACAATAATTTGAATAAAATTCAAATAATTCCAAATAAACAATGGAATATATGACACACTGGCGAAAACTAGCAAAAGAAACTAATTAAAACTAATTAATAATAATTAAACTACAAACAATACTAAAAACAGAGTAAACAGTACTGTTTACAATAAAAAGCTAATCTAACTAACTCACTAACATGCAAACTAAACACTACTGCGTAGCTAGTCTAATAAGTAACCAGTAGCAAAAACAATCGGTCAAAAATAATATTCCTAACTCAAAATAGCTCAAATTTAGTGATTTGAGCAAATTCATACAAACACAAATTTAAACTGCTCAAATGTGAAATAAAATTGAACTAACAAAAACTTCAACAAATTTTTGACACGGTGCAATTGGAATCACTCAAAAGCATTAAGTAGGCTAAAAGATACAGGCAAAATAAGATTGAAACTATTTCTGTTTTTTTAACAGAAACGAAAAAAAAAACAACAACCAGGCACTAGCTACGTAGCGGGCTGTAAATGGGCCTATGGGGTGTGCGTTTTGTAACTAAGCTACGCTCGGCCGTATGATAACTTGATAGCGATATGCGGGCTAAAACAGAAAGACCGATCGGCCAAACCGACTAGACCTGAACCGATCTAAACCGCATAAAACCGTGACGAACCGGAACTAAACCGATCTATCAACATAAAAAAAACCTAACCGTTCGTTAGATCTAATCTAGCGCGTCAATACCAGATCAGACGATGGAGGGGGAGTGGAGAGCTCACTGCGGGGATAGTCGACGGCGAGCGGCTCGGACGTTGTCGTCGGCGCGCTCCAGAGAGGGCACGGATGGACGCGGCGTTCGATGGCGAGTCCAGCGGTGGTCGAGATTGTGGCGTAGGTGGACGGAGGAGGTCGGTGGCGAGGTCGAGGCGGCGTTGGCGTTCGGGCTTCGGCGGTGGCGGCGGTCCGGTAGTCCTAGAGCTCCGGGGAGTGCACCAGGAGATGCGGCAGTAGAAGGCAGGGCGTTCGGTGGTCGTAGGAGAGCTCTAGGAGGTCAGACACGAGCAGGGCAAGGTAATGGCGCGGCGGCGGTGCTCAGCTCCGGCGATCAATTGAGAAGGAGGCGGGGGTTCTCGAAGGGGGCTTTGGGGCGGAATCGGTCGAGGGGAAGGAGTATATATAGGGGGAAGAGACTTGGAGCAGGGGGCGGATCGGGGAGAGGATCCCGAGATATCCGGGATTCCGGCGGCGGTGGCGAGCGCTCTAGCTTGGGCAAGGGGAAGAAGAAGGAGGCGGGGCCCACTGTCAGCGACAGAAGTGAGCGAGGGAGGGGATCGGGCGGCCGATGGGAAAACGGTTGGCGCGCGCGAGAGGGAGAAGGGCCGGCTTGGTGCGGTAGGGCACTAGGCCACGCGCGTTTTTTAACCACAGCAAGGAAAACTAAAACAAAGTAAATATTATAAAAAACTATATATAGGCATCTTATATATCAAAATGTTCAGAAAACGAAATCCTAAAACATGAACATATTTTCCTGTCCAAATAAAATCAACAAAAATTTTAATAGAGTAAACAGAGCTACTGTTGCAATAAAACTCAATAAAAATCATTTAAAAAACAAAATGATTTCAAATTTATTTTCTCCTAATTTTCCGTTGAAGGGAATCATTTTACCCTGGTTTCCATTTATTTATTTTTTCGAGAACAATAATTTGAATAAAATCCAAATAATTCCAAATTGAAAGGGAGTTTCAAAATACATCCAAATGACTTTCAATTTGATTCTTTTTAACTTCCAACTCATATTTCATATAATCTGAAGAAGTCATTTTGTCTTCCCTCATGAAAATCAATGAGTTGCATAAAGTTTCTGAATTTGAAATATTTCCAAACGGAATTCAAATCTTTTCAAAACCCTTTTAATTTATTTAAATGGAAGAAGTCATATCATCTTCTCTCTAGGGTTTTGTGTTTGAATTGAATTTGAATTCATGGATATCAAAAAGGCAAAGTGAAAGTCGGGGAAAATCATTTCATTCCCTCTCATTCAACTTTCAAAAAAGTTTCAAATTCCACTCAATTTCACTCAATCAATCACACAACAAACAATCAATCAATCAAAACTATTTATTTATTATAACATTCCAAAATTTAGAATTTTGGGATGTTACAAACCTACCACACTTAAAATGAATCTCGTCCTCGAGATTCGAAGAGGCTAGCAAGAAAGGGTTAGGGGTTGGGGGTCTTCTAGCAAATGTTTTGGTCGGAAAGGTCAGGCGTGCTACCAGACTTAAAAACAAGGTTACGGTTCCAATAAACTCAGATACTTCCTCTGGAGTGCCGGCAATATATGTCTCTTGACATATCTTACTATAGCTCCTTCATTAACGCTCTTCTGTCAGAAGCATAGCGTTTTCCTCAAAATCTTGGGTCGCTTCGTCAAAGATGAAGTTCGTCCTAGACTGGATCTTCTTAGTTGATAGGTCTGCATCCATTCTAGAAAACTATCGAAATACTCATGGTGGTCTACCATTAATGGTTTCTGCATAAAAAGGGCCTTGGCTTCATTCTCACCGTATAATCTACGATTGGCAAAAGCTGCCATGTACATGGGTTTATCATCATACCATTCTAAGGCTTAAGCAAGGCTTCAACGAGCGTCGTCACTTTACTATGGGTAAGTCTCTCAGATTTACCATTCCAAATATCAAGAGCGAATGATAAGAGTAAGTCGGTATGGTGATCAATCCATTCTGCACCCAGATCATTACCCTGTATAAGGTTTAGTGAATCTCGTATTTCTAACACTTGGGCATCCTCACAATCTTTGCAGAAATTTCTTTTGTCCTCGAACTGGGTTCGGGTAAATCCATTGATTCTGCAAGCTGAACAAAATATCTATCATTCTTCACAATCTCAGGGTTTAGGCAACATCCTATGTAATGTCTGCTGATCAAATCACAACTTCTTACAGAATTCTTCCTTCAACAAGATTGTGATGGTGCCTTGGTCAAATCCTGGGCCTGTGGGTTATGAGTCCACTTCAGCACTTGCATAGTGTTAACTCATCTGTGGAGTTACAGTTGTTCCATATTCCAATATTACACCTCCTTTAAATCCAATAGTACTTCATTTTGTCATACTCTTGGGGTAACCATCATAATCAAACTCCAACTTATTTCGTCTGGCTCCTTTCTATGGACCGTCATGAACAACACCTTTCTTTCTTCATTGATCCTGTGGCTTTACGAAGTACTACCACACATAAAATGAAATGCACTAGTTCATCCATAAATCATATTATTTTCATATCAAATCTTTTATTACATCCTTAACCATTTTTCGTAAATCCACATTCCAAAAAAGTACTTTATTACAAATGCTGCCATCCACATGGTTTGGTATGGTCAAGCATTACTTCATTTTTTTTCCTCCTTGAGGGTTCTTCAACCCCACTGGAATTGTGCGACATGCGCCTTGAAATCTTCAATCTTCTGTTTCATCATGGTGGCCTTGAGCTTCATCTCCATCATCTCTGCATGCACTTCTCTTAGGTATTCCTGAGTATAACGGAGTCTTGCTTCAAGTATTTCTCCGATTTGTCTTATGGGTTACATGGATGCTTCACGAACAGAGTCGAAGAAATTTGCTTGTGGTACACGTGAGATGAAAAGTACTGCCCCATCGTCTTTGGGCAAACTCCTTTCAAACGGTGGAGGTGTACCTCCACATACCAAAGTTCCACTCCCTTTTGCATGAAGGGGTAGCCTTTGTAGATTGCATCTCCTTCAAGGTGAATATGCTTCATCATGTCCTTCAGGATCTTCGGGTAATCATGATCACTTGTCAGGGTCATGATCGTTTCCGGGCCCTTAAGGAAAGACTCATAAAGGGTTGTCATCTGCATGTGTAGGATAAGAGGGGTACTCAGAACAAAGAATGTATCTCCATGGAGAAATTGTAATTGTCTCCAGAATAGTTTGGTGTTCAGTTGTCCATGGGTTCAAGATTTCGGGGTCTAGTTGAGATAGAAAGAGAAAGCAAATACCCACCCATCAACAAACAAATCCTAGCTCAAAAGAAAAAACTACTGTTTGTAATGGGCCGTTCTACTATGGTTTCGTTTCTAAGTCTTCATTTCTTCAGGTCTTCAATGCTCGGGAGTTTCCAATTCCTGATGCTTTTCCCATATGAAGGCCTTCTACCATTCTTCCGTAACTTACGTCTCTCATGGTTGAAATAAATACAAGCCTACGAATATCACATCTATTCAACCATTCAATAAACACAGACAACCAAGCATTCATTTATTCAATCAATTATATAGTATCGCCACCCACATAAGTTGGTATGGTCAGATACTTAAATCAAGAAAGCGTTCATCTTTATTTCTCTCATGGTGGGCTACTACTAAGCTAATTTATCAGGAACTTGATCATTGTCCCCACCGGGCTTCTGTGTGGACTTGATCTCCTCCAATTTTTCTGCTAGATTTTCCCTGTCGACGCGGAGTTTCTTGTGACGACCCTTTATGTCCTGAAGTTGTTCCTTGAGCTTTTGGATCTCAACGTCCTTGGCATTATACATGGTCCTGCTGCTTTTCAGTTCCTGGCGCATTCTCGGGATCTCGAGGTTCTCCTCCTCCATCTTGTTTACCTTCAGTCTCTGAGTCTTGACCTCTTCTCGTAGTGCTTCATTGTCAAACAGGGCTTCCAGGAGGTCCATCTGAAGATTCTTGACGTATTGTTCTAGATCCTGATTGTACACTAACAGTGTGGAGAACTTCATCTTTTGCTCTTCTTTCAAGGCAATAGTTGCTCCATCAAACTTATGCCATCCAATCCTTCCAAAGAAGTGTGGGTTTAGTGCAGCATGATGACGATAACATAAACGTGCAATAGCATCATTGACGGCAGTGTTGATGCCCATATCACAGTCACCATTTATAGTTCCGAAGCTGATGTCTGTAGTCTTGGGGTCTTCTTTATGGCCAAAAACTTGGGTCTTGACTCCCCATGATCTAGGCGTCCTCTTAGTTGCCTTGATCTCAGGTATCGGTAGCTTCAGCAGCCTGACTAGCTCCAAAGGAAGGGCCCTCCAAGAACCTTCTCGTGGTGTTCTCTTTTGTTCAGAACGTAGCTCTCCATCTATAGTTTGGAATAAGGAAGGTTCAGTAAAAGGAATCAGGTGTTACGAAAGTGGTACAAAACAAAGTTCATTCCTATTGGGGTCTTCATATTACTAAGTCATTTCCTAGGGTCACGTCCTACAGTCAACATGTGCTCTGATACCATATCTGTAGCGACCCGACCTCAGACGATCAAGCCTCTCTTGTTTACATGCCATCCACGGATGGGTATCCCGCACACACAATACATCAATGTATATATCAAAGTGCAATCACATGTATAAATAACGTAAAACTAATATATACCTCATAGGTCACAGCGGAAACAAATAGTCGGGTGTGGAGTCCCATCGACGCCATCGGCAGGTTGAGTGTAGACCATAACCCTGTACCTTACTCTTACTCGTCGGAAGAAAGTATCTGCAACATGATACATTGCAGCCGTGTAGGTCAGTACATTGAACGTACCGGGAAGATCACAACATGAGAAAACAGATGATAAAACTATACTATATGCAATATGGCTTTGTGGCTATGTGTCTGAGTTTTTTTTTGCATAAAATCTGGTTTTATTTTCCCTACATCAAAGGAATATCAGGAGTCTGTACTACGGAGTTTTCTATCATGACATGGTTCCGCCAACCAATGTCTCATAGCCCAAATCATCATAAGTTGCCCACAATTATGTTATCAATCCGGTGTTGAGAGTTCCGAGATAGATCCAGGTCCAGAGGCTCAAATTGTCCATAACCGGGGACACGGCTAATCGATTAGGTTTTAACCCTCTGCAGAGGTTTGCACACTTTACCCGCAAGTTTCGATCCCTCTCTTTACGTTCTCGCACTTCAAGGTGTTTGAGAACAAGATGACTGAAACATGATCTTCCGAAGAGTTCCCCTGACCACTGTCCGATGCTCATCCAATCCTACCGTAGTTCTACATACGCTAGCACCGTCCCAGCCAGAGTCACAACTAAGGTCAACCAAGCGAGCCCATAGTGACTTGCGGTTGCACGGAGTAAGCTTCCGGGCATGAAGTATTCTTCCGTCTCTTCCAGTCTGGGTGAAGCTTTCCGCAAGATGTCATGGCGCTTCTCCATGCATCCCGGCCATCCACTGGTTTCTCCAGGGTGCCCGTCAACCATCCTGCACCCAGCAGAGTGTATTGAATTCTTGTCTCGAGTCTTGAAGTCTTGAGGCCTTGAAGATGCAGTCCTTGCAGATGCCATCATGGAGTTGTCGTCATTGACGTAGATCCTCCATTCTCACACCACTCCCGAGCACTCATACCAACCCCGTCTACTATAGCATAGCATTAAAATAAATAACGTCCCGGGCTTGGTAACAGGGTGATGGGTTCCTACCTCATGCATACTACTCAACTACAAGGATTCAATATCACTACTGGAGGGATTGTTGCGAAGATGACACTAGATGCAATAAAACACATAGGTATGGAAAACATGGTCAAAGTGAACTTGCCTGGTCAGTTGGTGAAGATATTATCGCTCTCAAAAACTTGAAAAACTAGTCGTGACTCTCCGATGAAATCTATACAAGCAAGCATAGTATTCACATAAGCAATCATTCTAGCACTCAATCATAACAATCAAAATAACAACGAAATCGAAATAGGATCGAAGGTAAAAACCAAATAAAAATCCAAATCACTCAAATAAACTTATAGGGCTAATCTACACCACAACAACTCTACTTAACAACAAGTAAAAAGCCTAAAACAAAAAATACTTAACAAGGTAAAAATAATTATTCACTAAGTAACATAAAGTATTTTTCCTATAATAAAATTCTAACAAAACAATAAAATAACACTATTTCTATTACTAGCAACTAGTCATACAACAAACAACACCTAGAACCTAAAGAACACTAAGTCTAATAAATCCTAGAAATTACCTACTGTTAAACAATAGAATATATGACACACTGGCGAAAACTAGCAAAAGAAACTAATTAAAACTAATTAATAATAATTAAACTACAAACAATACTAAAACATAGAGTAAACAATACTGTTCACAATAAAAATCTAATCTAACTAACTCACTAACATGCAAACTAAACACTACTGCGTAGCTAGTCTAATAAGTAACCAGTAGCAAAAAGAATCGGTCAAAAATAATATTCCTAACTCAATATAGCTCAAATTTAGTGATTTGAGAAAATTCACACAAACACAAATTTAAACTGCTCAAATGTGAAATAAAATTGAACTAACAGAAACTTCAACAAATTTTTGACACGGTGCAATTGGAATCACTCACAAACATTAAGTAGGCTAAAAGATACAAGCAAAATAAGATTGAAACTATTTCTGTTTTTTTAACAGAAACGATAATAAATAAAAAACAACAACCAGGCACTAGCTACGTAGCGGGCTGTAATTAGGCCTACGGGGTGTGCGTTTTGTAACTAAGCTACGCTCGGCCGTATGATAACAGTAACGCGTATGGGCTAAAACAGAAAGACCGATCGGCCAAACCGACTAGACCTGAACCGATCTAAACCGCATAAAACCGTGACGAACCGGAACTAAACCGATCTATAAACATAAAAAAAACTTAACATTTCGTTAGATCTAATCTAGCACGTCAATACCAGATCGGACGGTGGAGGGGGAGTGGAGAGCTCACCGCGGGGAAGGTCGACGGCGAGTGGCTCGGACGTCGTTGTCGGCGGCGCTCCTGTCATCGGCGCGCTACGGAGAGGGCACGGGTGGACGCGGCGTTCGACGGCGAGTCCAGCGGTGGTCGAGATGGTGGCGTAGGTGGACGGAGGAGGTCGGCGGCGAGGTCGAGACGGCGTTGGTGTTCGGGCGTCGGCGGTGGCGGCGCTCCGGTAGTCCTAGAGCTCCGGGGAGTGCACCAGGAGATGCGGCAGTAGAAGGCAGGGCGTTCGGTGGTCGTAGGAGAGCTCTAGGAGGTCAGACACGAGCGGGGCAAGGTAATGGCGCGGCGACGGCGCTCAGCTCCGGCGAGCAATTGAGAAGGAGGCGGGGGTTCTCGGAGGGGGCTTTGGGGCGGTATCGGTCGAGGGGAAGGAGTATATATAGGGGGAAGAGACTTGGAGCAGGGGGCGGATCGGGGAGAGGATCCCGAGATATCCGGGATTCCGGCGGCGGTGGCGAGCGCTCTAGCTTGGGCAAGGGAAGAAGAAGGAGGCGGGGCCCATCGTGACAGAAGTGAGCGAGGGAGGGGATCGGGCGGCCGATGGGAAAACGGTTGGCGCGCGCGAGAGGGAGAAGGGCCGGCCTGGTGCGGTAGGGCACTGGGCCACGCACATGTTTTTTAACCACAGCAAGGAAAACTAAAACAAAGTAAATATTAGAAAAAACTATATATAGGCATATTATATATCAAAATGTTCAGAAATCAAAATACTAAAACATGAACATATTTTCCTGTCCAAATAAAATCAACAAAAATTTAAATAAAGTAAACAGAGCTAACGTTGCTATAAAACCCAATAAAAAATCATTTAAAAAAACAAAATGATTTCAAATTTATTTTGTCCTAATTTTCCATTGAAGGGAATCATTTTACCCTGGTTTCCATTTATTTATTTTTTCAAGAAAAATAGTTTGAATAAAATCCAAATAATTCCAAATTGAAAGGGAGTTTCAAAATACTTCCAAATGACTTTCAATTTGATTCTTTTTAACTTCCAACTCATATTTCATATAATCTGAAGAAGTCATTTTATCTTCCCTCATGAAAATCATTGAGTTGCATAAAGTTTCTGAATTTGAAATATTTCCAAACGGAATTCAAATCTTTTCAAAACCCTTTTAATTTATTTAAATGGAAGAAGTCATATCATCTTCTCTCTAGGGTTTTGTGTTTGAATTGAATTTGAATTCATGGATATCAAAAAGGCAAAGTGAAAGTCGGGGAAAATCATTTCATTCCGTCTCATTCAACTTTCAAAAAAGTTTCAAGTTCCACTCAATTTCTCTCAATCAATCACACAACAAACAATCAATCAATCAAAACTATTTATTTATTATAACATTCCAAAATTTAGAATTTTGGGATGTTACAGGTCATCACCGAGAAGTATCCCGATTATTGTCACTTCGGGGTTGTCGGATCATAACACATAATAGGTGACTATAGACTTGCAAGATAGGATCAAGAACTCACATATATTCATGAAAACATAATAGGTTCAGATCTCAAATCATGGCACTTTCGGGCCCTAGTGACAAGCATTAAGCATAGCAAAGTCATAGCAACATCAATCTCGTAACATAATGGATACTAGGGATCAAACCCTAACAAAACTAACTCGATTACATGATAGATCTCATCCAACCCATCACCGTCCATCAAGCCTCACGATGGAATTACTCACGACGCCGGTGAGCATCATGAAATTGGTGATGGAAGATGGTTGATGATGACGACAGCGACGAATCCCCTCTCCTGAGCCCCGAACGGACTCAGATTAGCCTCCCGAGAGGTTTTAGGGCTTGGCGGCGGCTCCGTATCGTAAAACGCAATGATTTCTTCTCCTTGATTTTTTCTCTCCGAAAGCCAATATATAGAGTTGGAGTTGGCGTCGGAAGGTCTCCAGGGGGCCAAGGGGTAGGGGGCGCGCCCAGGAGGGGGGGGGGACACCCCCCACCCTCGTGGACATGGTGTGGGCCCCCTAGTCTTCATCTTTGGCGAGGATTTTTTTATTATTTTTTCTAAGACGTTCCGTGGAGTTTCAGGTCATTCCGAGAACTTTTGTTTTCTGCACATAAAACAACATCATGTCAATTCTGCTGAAAACAGCGTCAGTCAGGGTTAGTTCCATTCAAATCATACAAGTTAGAGTCCAAAACAAGGGCAAAAGTGTTTGGAAAAGTAGATACGACGGAGACGTATCAACTCCCCCAAGCTTAAACCCTTGCTTGTCCTCAAGCAATTCAGTTGACAAACTGAAAGACAAAAAAGAAAAACTTTTACCAACTCTATTTGCTCTTGTTGTTGTAAATATATCAAGCCAGCATTCAGGTTTTCAACAAAGATTATAACTAACCACATTTGCAATAATTCTCAGGTCTCATGATTACTCATATCAATGGCATAATCAACTAGCGAGTCATAATAATAAATCTCGGATGACAACACTTTCTCAAAAATATCACAATATGATGTAACAAGATGATATCTCGCTAGCCCTTTCAGACCGCAAAACATAAATGTAGAGCAGCTTTAAAGATCAAGGACTAACTAGACATTGTAATTCATGGTAAAAGAGATCCAATCATAGGCATACCCAATACAAATTAACAGTAATGCATGCAAATGACAGTTGTGCACTCCAGCTAGTGCTTTTTAATAAGAGGGTGATGACTCAACATAAAAGTAAATAGATATGCCCTTCATAGAGGGAAGCAGGGATTTGTAGAGGTGCCAGAGCTCGGTTTTGAAATAGAGATTGAATAATATTTTGAGCGGTATACTTTCATTGTCAACATAACAACTAAGAGATGGCGATATCTTCCATGTCACACACATTATAGGCGGTTCCCAAACAGAATGGTAAAGTTTATACTCCCCCTCCACCAACAAGCATCAATCCACGGCTTGCTCGAAACAACGAGTGCCTCCAACATACATTAGGTCCTAGGGGGAGTTTTATTTGCAATTAATTTTGATTTAGTTTGCATAAAGCATGGGCCTGGGCATCCCGGTGACCAGCCATGTTCTCGTGAGTGAGGAGCGGAGTCCACTCCTCTTGAGAATAACCCGCCTAACATGGAAGATAAGGACAACCATAGTTGATACATGAGCTATTCGAGCATACAAAACAGAATGTTTATTTGAAGGTTAAGAGTTTGGCACATACAAATTTACTTGGGACGGCAGGTAGATACCGCATATAGGAAGGTATAGTGGACTCATCTGGAATAACTTTGGGGTTTAAGGGATTGGATGCACAAGAAGTATTCCCGCTTAGTACAAGTGAAGGCTAGCAAAAGACTGGAAGCGACCAACTAGAGAGCGACAACGATGTGAACATGCATTAAAATTAATAAACATTGGATGCAAGCATGAGTAGGATATAATCCACCATGAACATAAATATCGTGAAGGCTATGTTGATTTGTTTCAACTACATGTGTGAACTGTTTTAATAGTCACTTAAATCATTCAAAGGAGGATACCACCCCATCATACCACATCACAACTGTTTTAATAGCATGTTGGCACGCAAGGTAAACCATTATAACTCATAGCTAATCAAGCATGGCATAAGCAACTATGATCTCTACTTGTCATTGCAAACATGTTTATTCATAATAGGCTGAATCATGAACGATGAACTCATCATATTTACAAAAACAACAGAGGTCGAGTTCATACCAGCTTTTCTCATCTCAGTTAGTTCATCATGTATCATCATAATTGCCTTTCACTTGCACGACCGAACGATGTGAATAATAATAAGAGTGCACGTGAATTGGGCTAAGCTGGAATCTGCGAGCATTCAATAAACAGGAGAAGACAAGGCAATATGGGTTCTTGGTTAAATCAACAAAAAAGCATATAAGAGCCACTTCAACAATTTAATCATGGTCTTTTTCCTATCGACCCCCAAAGAAAATAAAAGAAATAAAAACTATTTACACGGGAAAGCTCCCAAAAGCAAAAGAAGAACGGGAAATATTTTTGGGTTTTCCTTTTATTTATTACTACTAAGTAGGAAAAGTAAATTACTACTAATTTTTTTTGGTTTTTCTTAAAGTTTAACAAACACACAAGAAGAAAGCAGGAAAAAGAAAATAAACTAGCTTGGATATTACAGTGAAAGAGTATGAGCGCCGACATCTAGGAATGAGTGTGTGTGAACATAAATGTAATGTCGGTGGAAATACGCATTCCCCAAGCTTAGGCTTTTGGCCTAAGTTGGTTCATTCGAGGATAGCTGGCGGATACCCGTAGAGGTGTAGCTGGGTCGTCTTTGCGATGAAGAGGACTCTGACTGCCATTGGCTGGCAGCCACCTCCGGATCCCAAGAATAAACAGACTGGCGTGGAGGCTCATATTGTGGTTCCGGCTCCGGGGCTGGTGCAGGATTCCGATAGGCTTGAACGGCCACCCACGTAACGCGGTGAGGACCTGCAGACAAGTTAAACAAAGAAGGAGCAGGCAAAGTAATAGTCTCAGGGTGATGTTTATCAAAGTACAATTTATATTTGAGCTCCCCTTCACGACTCTTAACAATAAAATCATGTGCTAGCATACTCTTATAATCTAGATAAGCACTAGGCAGCATTTTTTCTTCTTTCTCAAAATGCCTAATAGGTATGCTAAAGTGTTCAGCTAGGCGTGAAGCATAAATGCCTCCAAAGATGGGGCCCTTAGTACGGTTCAGACTTAACCGTCTAGCAACAATTCCACCCATACTAACACAGTTATTGCGGTATAAACCATGGAACAAAATGATAATATCAGGAACACTAAGGTTTCCACAGTTTCCGCGACCAATCAAGCAAGGACTAGCAAATAAGGCAAAGTAGCGTAAAACAGGAAAATGTATGCTAGTAATTCTTGAGAAACCTTCCTGGTTTCTCCCACAGTGATAGTGTTAATAAATGCTTCCACTTCCTTACGGTGTGGTTCATCTAAGGTACCCTCAAAGGGTATTTTGCAAACCTCGCAAAATTCAGCTAATGGAATCTTCTTAACAACGTCATATAAATGAAACTCTACTGATGGAGGTGATTCCTTAGGAAAATAGTAGAAGTTTTGCACGAAACTATTAGTGAGTAAGAGATACTGATGACGTTGGTCGCGGAGGAAGTTGGTGAGGCTAGCATTCTCAATCAATAAATAAAAATCCTCATAAATTCCGGCTCTCCTCAAGAAGTCATCGGAAGGCCATTCACACGGCCGGACCTCCATGATCTTGAGGCAAATTATATTTGGGCTTCTGTGCTTCTTCCTTTGATTTTTCCTTCAAGCTTCGGCTCGACGAGCCCCTCAAAAGTCTCTTCATTATTTTCTGAAATAATCTGAAATTTTTAGTAACTTCAAACAAAAGTGAACCAACTTCAATAAAATTGATAGCAACTACTCCTACAAGTGCCTAGAGCCTATATCAAGCATTAGAACTACTTGGAACCATATAAATTTGACATGCAAGCTCAAGAACATGGTCACCTATGCAGCCCAAATTTGCAAAGAATAAAGCACTAGAACAAAAACTAATTGGACCAATGGAGGAGTCACATACCAAGGAACAATCTCCCCAAGCAGTTTTGTGAGAGGTGCTTTAAGCAAGGAGATCGAAAATCACAGCAACGGGGGCTGGAACTCGTGTTTGAGCTGGTTATTCGTGTTTGTGGGAGGCAGAAGAAGAGGATGGGTGCAGGAATAAGTGGAAGAGGGCCACCATGGGCCCACGAGGCAGGGGGCGCGCCCAGAGGGGTAGGGCACGCCCTCCACCCTCGTGGCCAGGTGCAGCTCCCCCCCCCCCCCCCGGTAATTTTTGCACTAAAAATCCTCAAATATTCTCGAAAAAATCATATTAAATTGGCATGGCATTTTGAGGACTTTTATTTTCGGGATATTTTTATATTGCACGGATAAATCTGGAAACAGACAGAAAAATACTATTTTTTACTTTATTTCAACTAAATAACAGAAAGTATAAAGAGGGTACAGAAGGTTGTGCTTCTAGTTTCATCCATCTCATGATCATCAAAAGTAATCCATTAACAAGGTTGATCAAGTCTTGTTAACAAACTCATTCTGAATAACATGGAACCGGAGAAATTTCGAATAACACTATGTTACCTCAATGGGGATATGCACAGCCCCAATAATAAGTATATCATATTTCTTCTTGACAGTAGGAAGGGGAAATTCAAAACCTCCAAAAATAATCGATGGAACTTTTCCAATAGAGTTGATACTATAAACTTGAGGTTGTTTCCTCGGAAAGTGTATTGTATGCTCATTACCATTAATATGAAAAGTGACATTGCCTTTGTTGCAATCAATAACAGCCCCTGCAGTATTCAGAAAAGGTCTTCCAAGAATAATAGACATACTATCTTCCTCGGGAATATCAAGAATAACAAAGTCCATTAAAATAGTAACGTTTGCAACCACAACAGGCACATCCTCAAAAATACCGACAAGTATAGCAGTTGATTTATCAGCCATTTGCAAAGATATTTCAAGAGGGTGTCAACTTATTCAAATCAAGTCTACGATATAAAGAGAGAGGCATAACACTAACACCGTCTCCAAGATCACATAAAGCAGTTTTAACATAATTTCTTTTAATGGAGCATGGTATAGTGGGTACTCCTGGATCTCCAAGTTTCTTTGGTATTCCACCCTTAAAAGTATAATTAGCAAGCATGGTGGAAATTTCAGCTTAGGTATCTTTCTTTTATTAGTAATGATATCCTTCATATACTTAGCATAAGGATTTGTTTTGAGCACATCGCTTAATCGCATACACAAAAGATAGGTCTAATCATTTCGGCAAAGCACTCAAAATCCTCATCATCCTTTTTCTTGGATGGTTTGGGAGGACAAGGCATGGGTTTCTGAACCCATGGTTCTCTTTCTTTACCATGTTTCCAAGCAACAAAGTCTCTCTTATCATAACGTTGATTCTTTGATTGTGGGTTATCAAGATCAACAAAGAGTTCAACTTCTACATCATTATCATTACTAGGTTGAGCATCATGATGAACATCATCATTAACATTTTCACTAGGTTCATGTTCATTACCAGATTGTGTTTCAAAGATCGAAATAGAGATATCATTTGGATTCTCAGGTGGTTCAGCAATAGGTTCGCTAGAAGTTTGCAAAGTCCTATCATTTTTCTTTTTCTTCCTCTTAGAAGAACTAGGCACATCCGTTTTATTTCTCTGAGAATCTTGCTCAATTCTCTTAGGGTGGCCTTCAGGATACAAAGGTTCCTGAGTCATTCTACCAGTTCTAGTAGCCACTCTAATAGCATAATCATTTTTCTTACTATTCATTTCATTAAGCAAATCCTTTTGAGCCTTAAGTACTTGTTCTACTTGAGTGGTAAGCATAGAAGCATGTTTGCTAACAAGTTTAAGTTCACATATAACATTAGCCATATAATCACCCAAGTGTTTAATCATATCGGAATCATATTTCAATTGTCTACCAAAATAAGCATTAAAATTTTCTTGTTTGACAATAAAATTATCAAACTCATCCAAGCATTGTCTAGCAGACTTATAGTGAGGGATATCACCTTCATCAAATCTATAGAGAGAATTTACCTTTAGTACCTGTGTAGGGTCATCGGGATCAGGAGGTTCTTCAATAGGTAATGGATCAAGATCATATGTTTCTTCAACAGGCGGTAAATTGAGACCATGTATTTCTTCAATAGGAGGTAAATTCTTAACATCTTCAGCTTTAATACCTTTTTCTTTCATAGATTTCTTTGACTCTTGCATATCTTCAGGACTGAGAAATAGAACACCTCTCTTCTTTGGAGTTGGTTTAGGAATAGGCTCGAATTGGCTCTGGAGCTGGCTCGGAAGTGCCCAATTATTTTCATTTGTCAACATATTATTCAATAAAATTCCAGCTTCATCCGTGTTCTTTCCACGAAAAGAGAACCGGCACAACTATCCGTGTAATCTCTGGAAGCATCGGTTAGTCCATTATAAAAAATATCAAGTATTTCATTTTTCTTAAGAGGATGATCAGGCAAAGCATTAAGTAACTTGATAAGCCTCCTCCAAGCTTGTGGGAGACTCTCTTCTTCAATTTGCACAAAGTTGTATATTTCCTTTAAAGCAACTTGTTTCTTATGAGCAGGGAAATATTTAGCAGAGAAGTAATAAATCATATCCTGGGGACTACGCACACAACCAGGATCGAGAGAATTAAACCATATCTTAGCATCACCCGTTAATGAGAACGGAAATATTTTAAGGATGTAAAAGTAGCGAGATCTCTCATCATTAGTGAACAGGGTGGCTATATCATTTAATTTAGTAAGATGTGCCACAACAGTTTCAGATTCATAACCATGAAAAGGATCAGATTCAACCAAGGTAATTATATCAGGATCAACAGAGAATTCATAATCCTTCTCGGGAACACAAATAGGTGAAGTAGCAAAAGCAGGGTCAGGTCTCATTCTATCTCTAGATTCTTTACTCCATTTAACTAATAGCCTCTTAAGTTCGTATCTATCCTGGCATGCAAAAATAGCTGCAGAAGATTCCATATCAAAAAGATAACCCTCAGGAATAGCAGGCATATCTTCATCATCACTTTCATTATTATCAGTTTCAATAGTTTCTCTTTCTCTAGACCTAGAAATTTGTTCATCAAGAAATTCACCAAGGGGCACAGTAGTATCAAGCATAGAAGTAGTTTCATCAGAAGTATCATGCATAGCAGAAGTAACATCATCAATAACATGCATATATCGGAGCGAATAGCGTAAGCAGGTTTAGGTGTCGCAAGCTTACTCATAACAGAAGGTGAATCAAGTGCGAGCTAGATGGCAGTTCCTTACCTCCCTCGTAGTTGAGGGATAAATTTTTGTCTTAGCGTCTTTCAAATTCTTCATAGTGTCCAGCAGATATAAATCCCAAGTAACTCAAAGAATAGAGCTATGCTCCCCGGCAACGGCGCCAGAAATTGTTCTTGATAACCCACAAGTGTAGGGGATCGCAACAGCTTTCGAGGGTAGAGTATTCAACCCAAATTTATTGATTCGACACAAGGGGAGCCAAAGAATATTCTCAAGTATTAGCAACTGAGTTGCCAATTCAGCCACACCTGGAAACTTAATATCTGCAACAAAGTGTTTAGTAGCAAAGTAATATGATAGTAGTGGTAACGGTAACAAAAGTAACGGAAGCAAAAGTAATATTTTTGGTATTTTGTAGTGATTGTAACAATAGCAACAGAAAAGTAAATAAGCATAACCAGTAGATGGAAAGCTCGTAGGCATTGGATCGGTGATGGATAATTATGCCGGGTGTGGTTCATCATGTAACAGTCATAATATAGGGTGACACAGAACTAGCTCCAATTCATCAATGTAATGTAGGCATGTATTCCGAATATAGTCATATGTGCTTATGGAAAAGAACTTGCATGACATCTTTTGTCCTACCCTCTCGTGGTAGCGGGGTCCTAATGGAAACTAAGGGATATTAAGGCCTCCTTTTAATAGAGAACCGGAACAAAGCATTAGCACTTAGTGAATACATGAACTCCTTAAACTATGGTCATCACCGAGAAGTATCCCTATTATTGTCACTTCGGGGTTGTCGGATCATAACACATAATAGGTTACTATAGACTTGCAAGATAGGATCAAGAACTCACATATATTCATGAAAACATAATAGGTTCAGATCTGAAATCATGGCACTCGGCCCCTAGTGACAAGCATTAAGCATAGCAAAGTCATAGCAACATCAATCTCGAGAACATAATGGATATTAGGGATCAAACCCTAACAAAACTAACTCGATTACATGATAGATCTCATCCAACCCATCACCGCCCAGCAAGCCTACGATGGAATTACTCACGCACGGCGGTGAGCATCATGAAATTGGTGATGGAGGATGGTTGATGATGACGACGGCGACGAATCCCCCTCTCCGGAGCCCCGAACGGACTCCAGATCAGCCCTCCCGAGAGGATTTAGGGCTTGGCGGCGGCTCCGTATCGTAAAATGCGATGATTTCTTCTCTCTGATTTTTTTCTCTCCGAAAGCCAATATATAGAGTTCGAGTTGGCATCGGAAGGTCTCCAGGGGGCCCACGAGGTAGGGGGGCGCGCCCAGGAAGGGGGGCGCGCCCCCCACCCTCGTGGACAGGGTGTGGGCCCCATGGTCTTCATCTTTGGCGAGGATTTTTTATTATTTTTTCTAAGACGTTCCGTGGAGTTTCAGGTCATTCCGGGAACTTTTGTTTTTTGCACATAAAACAACATCATGGCAATTCTGCTGAAAACAACGTCATTCCGGGTTAGTTCCATTCAAATCATAGAAGTTACAGTCCAAAACAAGGGCAAAAGTGTTTGGAAAAGTAGATACGATGGAGACGTATCAAGACCCTGAGCGACAGATGAATAAACGAAGCGTTGGCACCCTTAGAATTAGCATGCATGTTAGATTGAGCTTCTCTCTGGTAGGGTTGATAGTGCTTAGCAGCAACTAACCCCTAGCATAGAGGTTGAGCGTGTCTTTTTTCCCCATCTAGTCCTTTTTCGTTCACAGGCCGCACGGGCGCTTCAGTGGAACCCTTTGGAGGAAAGGAGACGATCCGACACCCCGACCCCGACACGCCAAGGCTGCCGAGGGCAGCAGATCCAGATAAGCCTTTTTCCCGCTGCGTACTTCCATATGAAACTTGAGCGTATGAAACTTCACTCAATCCCATGCCACCGTGCTCCGTCCTTCCTATGCCCAACACCCCTTTTGGCTGGGATTTGGTCGTAGTTGTGGTGGAAGGGGGATGAACGAAGGGCCTAATCCTACTTTGCCCCTACCTCCGCCAAGGGCGTGAGCGTAGCCGTGGTATGAAGCGGGAGGACGACAAGGCCTGCTGTAGGGTGGCGTTGTTTACTCAAGACGATGACAAGGGCTCGCTCCTTGGTGTGAGCCTCGCTCACGCACAAAAGAACCCGGCAAACACCCTTTTTGCATTAATACGTTAATAAACAAGTACAATTCATACGGAATGTAAGCATAAGCTAGGGGTTATAGAGTTTAAATTCGACAAGTGCCCGCGGGCTTAAGATCTAAGAAATACGATAAGATGCCCGTAATCCCTTTCTTGTCCCTCTCCTTAAGAAGAGGATCAAGATAGCGGGAGGGCAAAAGGAGTGCCTAGGCGAGGTACACCCGGCAGAAGACACCAAGAGAACATCCCGGCAGCCGTCCAGAAGAAGGCTGGTGATGACGGTGCCAGGGGAGAAGCCGAAATATGAGGCAGCGTGCCGGCAATACACGAGGAAGGCGTCGATGCCATCGTACTCCGACTTGACGGCCCGCCACCTGCCTTCTTCATCTTCTCCGGCCTTCCAATGCAAGCCTCCAGAAGCGACATCCCCGAGAAGTTCAAGGAGTTGGCTTGAGGAGCCACCGCCAAGAACTACCCCCCGGCAAATTGCTAACATACTTCCTCTACTTGGATCATATGCACTTATGATTGGAACTCTAGCAAGCATCCGCAACTACTAAAGATTATTAAGGTCGTAGAACTGAAAGGATCGAGAAGAGGTGTCTAGAGGGGGGGTGATTAGACCCTCAACAAAGAAAAGTAGCAGTTTTTATTTTCTTCAAGTTAAGGTGGAGTTTTATCACAAGTTTAAACATTCACAATACATTTCAAGCAAGAATGACAAGAGTATATGAGCAGCGGAAAGTAAACCATGCAATTTGCAAGAAAGTAAAGGGATGGGATTGGAGTGTGCAAACGTAATTGGAGACACAGAGATTTTTGGCGTGGTTCCGATAGGTGGTGCTACATCCACGTTGATGGAGACTTCAACCCACGAAGGGTAACGGTTGTGCGAGTCCATGGAGGGCTCTACCCACGAAGGGTGCATGAAGAAGCAACCTTGTCTATCCCACCATGGCCATCGCCCATGAAGGACTTGCCTCACTTGGGTTGATCTTCACGAAGTAGGCGATCCCCTTGCCCTTACAAACTCCTTTGTTAACCTTTCTGAAATATACTAGATAAAAATATTAGTCCAACAAGAGATATGTTGACATTAATTACCAAAATCACCCAGGGAGCACTTGCGCTTTCAATCTCCCCCTTTTTGGTATTTGATGACAACATACATCAAAGCTTTATATAAAGATATGAAGAATAACAAGTAAAGCTTTGGAAGGACATATAGCATGCATAGGCTCCCCCTACATGTATGCAATCATGTGAAGATAGAATATAAGAGCATGTGAATGCATAAGCATGTCAGAGCAAGCAATGAGTTACATGTATCTTGGTTATATGCATCAGAGCAAATGATGTAGATACAGGAAATATACATTCATGTTCATGAGTCCTTCTTCCAAATAATATGTACATCAGCAAGAGATCATCATGCACATTAGTGTGATGCATATACTTACCCTGTGGTCTTGAGCTGACTTTGGAAGAGATGATCCTGAGAAAACAGGGTTAGATAACACAGGAACATCTACTAAACAGAGCAAGAGCAGGAAACCACAAGAGTACCAAGATTGGAATGCCATGTAGTGAGTGAGTACTTAGTACTCTATTTGGATATAGACATGTCCCCAGAGAATAAAGATATGCAATGAATTCCAAAGATTTTCTTCCCTTGGAAATGAGCTCTTTCTCCCCCTGAATCTGATATTGGATAATGGGAGAGGATAGGGAAAAGAAAATAAGAGAAAAACAATCATAACACATACTAACATGCATGTCCCCTCTTGAAGACATGTGACTTCTCTCCTCTATGGATAATAAGCATCTGGAGAAGCTTAAGGTGTGCACTCTCTTATGTGATAAGCTTTATTGTGCTCTCTCTTCCCCTTTGACATCAATTTCCAACAAGGGATCTTCTGGAGCATGAGTCAAGCAGGTTTGGTCCTTGAGTCACATTACAAAGCAACATGTAATTTTAAGATGCTGGTAGAGGACAAGAATCATCGAGTGGATCTGGAACAGATAAGCAGGATGAAATGGAAAGTTGTTTTCTCAGTATTGAAATCGATAACACCGAGTGTTTTTCTTCAGTGGCACCAAGTTGTCTCGGTTTAGCCGATAAGAAACAAACAGGTGAGGACGAATTCAACAGAGAGAAAACAATTGTCATCTCAACTCACTAGGCAAACAAGATCACACAAACATTTCCAGGGCATTAACTGAAAGATTTGCAATGAATTGGATGCAGGGAATGCAGAACAAGACAAAGAAAAGAAAAGAAATCTAAATGAAGTGAAAGGGAAACATGCTAGGCACAAATGCAAGAACACAAAGAAACACGGGAGAACTTCATCTAGAGAGGGTCGGCGACAAAGTCACCTATGTTAGAGTATATTGACTGAGGAGTCAAGTGAGAACACTTGATCGTAGGTCATACTCATCGTTTAAGCTCAAAATGGGGTTACCATTTTTTGATTAAGCATTTTGATGTATTCACATCTTGTTGAGATGCTTTGACCCATGACTTGGGGTAAAGCTTCTCTAAGATGGAATGACATACCTTGGGTGGTGGTGTTCATCTTAGTCAATGTAGTTGAACTTGTGTAGGATGCTCAAGGTTGATGTAGCTCATCAATGGTTGGGAGCACCACCTGTAATTTGAGTTCATCTACCTACATGGGTTAGTCTTGCAAGGAAGAGCACTTGTGTATCCAAAGTGACAATCATGAAATTTGATACCAAATGAAATTTGATATAAATAAATTGTCAAAGGATGTGTTGAAAGGTTTCATGCTTCCTTGTCTTCAACCACCATATTGTAGAGACTTGGTGATGTAGAGATTGCTCAAGATGTGAGTGAGTTGCAATCTTATAGATTTGGATTCATCCAAGTACCTACAAGGGTTAGATGACATGCAAGGGTACAAATATAGATCCAAGACATATGATCATCATCATAAGAGAAACATCAAGGATTAGTCTAAGGCTCATGCCTTGCATGTATCCAAATCGAGTTTCTACTCCAAGTTTGAAGCATCAATGATGTTCAATTCACCTCTCAAACGGCAAAATACTTTCTCATCAAGAGTTTTGTGAATATATCCGCCAATTGCTTATCAGTACAAACATGCTTAAGATCAATGTCTCCTTTAGCAACATGGTCTCGAATGAAATGATGACGAACTTCAATATTCTTAGTTCGAGAATGTTGCACAGGATTGTGAGCAATCTTAATAGCACTTTCATTATCACAAAGCAATGGAACATGTTTCACATATATCCCATAATCTTTAAGAGTTTGGGTCATCCAAAGTAACTGAGCACAACATGAACCGGCGGCAATGTATTCCGCTTTGGCAGTGGATAAGGATACCGAGTTTTGTTTCTTGGAGGACTAAAACACAAGTGATCTACCAAGAAATTGACAAGCACCCGAAGTGGACTTTCTATCAACCTTATCACCGGCATAGTCCGAATCAGAGTAGCCAACAGGATCAAAATAAGACCTCTTAGGATACCAAATGCCAAAATTTGGTGTATGAATTAAGTATCTCACTATCCTTTTCACGGCCTTAAGATGACATTCCTTTGGGGCCACTTGATATCGTGCACACATGCACACACTTAGCATAATATCGGGACGGGAGGCACATAGATATAACAATGAACCAATCATAGAGCGATAAACCTTTTGGTCAACCGGTTTGCCATCCTTAGTCAAGTCAAGATGCCCACTAGTAGGCATGGGTGTATTCATACCTTTGCTTTCTTGCATGTTGAACTTCTTGAATATGTCCTTGGTATACTTTGTTTGAGAAACAAAGGTACCTTCCTTAGTGTGCTTGATTTGCAAACCAAGAAAGAACTTGAGTTCACACATCATAGACATCTCAAACTTCTTCGACATTAGCCTTCCAAACTTTTCACTAAAATGAGGGTTAGTCAACCAAATATGATATCATCAACATAAATTTGGCACACACATAACTCACCATTAACCCTTTTAGTAAAAATAGTAGAATCAAATTTTCCAATCTCAAAGCCTTTTTCAATAAGGAACTTGGTCAAGCATTTATACCACGCTCTAGGAGCTTTTTAAAGACCATAAAGAGCTTTGTGAAGTTTGTAAACATGGTCAAGTTTCTTAGGATTAACAAAGCCGGGAGGTTGTTTAACATAAACTTCCTCCTGAGTTTCACCATTTAGAAAAGCAATTTTTAATGTCCATTTGATACAAGGCAATGTCATGATGATTGACATAAGCAAGTAAGATGCATATGGACTTAAGTCTAGCAACGGGGGCATATGTATCACCATAGTCCATACCTTCAACTTGAGTGTAGCCTTGAGCGACGAGACGGGCCTTGTTGCGTACAACTTGTCCATCTTCATATTGCTTATTCTCAAACACCCATTTGGTACCAATGAAATTTTGGTTGTTGTTCGACTTTTATACCAATGTCCACACTTGGTTCCTTTTGAAGTTATGTAGTTGTTCATGCATAGCGTTCACCTAGTCCGGATCATCAAGCGCTTCTTCAACCTTCATGGGTTCAATGCTAGAGATGAATGAATAATGTTCACAGAAATTAGCCAAAGGATTATTAGAGTGAGTGATTCTCTCGGTTTCAATATCATCAAAGATTTGTTTGACGGGATGGTCTCTTGAGACTCTTGCTCTAACTCGTGAGAGATTTTGTTTGGGTCGGGGTGGAACATCTTCTTCGTCATCTTCTTCGTCCTCTTGGCCTTCTTTGTTGTTAGTGTTGTTGTTCTCTTGTGGAGGTGGAGAAGGAGGTTGATGATTTTCCTCTTGGTGTACATCCTCGCTTTCTTCACCTTGGTGTGTCCCACTTGTGGATGCCTCCGAGTCAACTCGTGGTTCACCTTGTCGTGAGGTAGAAGCTTCCACTTGGACGGACGAGGTACTCTCCTTCACCTCCGTTGGACGGATCTTGCCAATAGACAAGTCTTGGATTGCTTCCGAAGGGTCCTTGTATCCTACATCAATTGGCAATTGCTCTACTTGCGATCCGTTAGATTCATCAAAGTTCACATCTACCGCCTCTTCAACCTTTCAGGTGAAATTGTTGTAGACACGGTAAGTGTGAGAGTTTGATCCATAACCGAGTAAGAAACCATCATGAGATTTAGGAGCAAATTTAGAACGATGATGCTTATCAAGAATATAGAACTTTGAGCCGAATACTCGAAAGTATCCAACTTGGGGTTTGTTACCGGTGAGAAGCTCGTATGCCGTCTTGCCCAGTAGCTTGTGAAGATACAGACGATTTGTTGCATGACAAGCTGTCTCAACCGCTTCCGCCCAAAAGTGTTTTGGCATCTTGTAATCATCAAGCATCGTTCTCGCCATCTCAATAAGAGTCCGGTTCTTCCTCTCAACAACTCCATTTTGTTGAGGCGTGTACGTAGCCAAGAACTCATGTAAAATCCCTTCTTCGTCAAGAAAGGTATCCACATTTGCATTCTTGAACTCCGTTCCATTGTTGCTACGAACCTTCTTGATGTTCACTTCAAATTGATTTTGGGTCTTCCTAGTGAAGTTCTTGAAGTTCTTTTGGACCTGCGATTTATCATCAAGAAAGAACACCTACGTACATCTTTAAAAATCATCGACTATGACTAAACCAAACGAATTTCCACCGAGACTTTTGTAGGCATTTGGACCAAAGAGATCCATATGAAGTAGCTCGAGCGGTCTTCTCGTGGTCATGATGTTCTTCACGGGGTGGCTTCCACCAACCTGTTTTCCTACTTGACAAGCAGTGCACAATCTATCCTTATCAAATATAACATCTTCCACTCCAAGGATATGATCACCTTTAATAAGCTTATCAAGATTTCACATGCCCACATGTCCTAACCTTCTATGCCATAACCAACCTGTAGAAGATTTAGCAATTAAGCAATTTCTAGGTTGCGGCATTTTAGTGAAATCAACAATGTATAGATCACCTCTACGTATACCGGTAAAGACCATATTATGATTATCTCTTCAAAACACTTGGCAATCTACTTCAGTAAATAGGACATTGAAACCGAAGTTAGCTAGTCTAGATAAGGAAAGTAAATTATAGCCAAGAGATTCAACAAGCATAACATTTTGGATGGAGCTGTCATGTGAGATGGCCACCTTACCAAGGCCAACCACCTTACCATTTGAGTTATCACCAAAAGTGACGTACTTTTGAGGGCTGTCATTTTCAGCAAGCTCACGAAACATATCCTTGTCTCCGGTCATTTGATCAGGTCATCCACTATCAAGAACCCATTCCTTTCCTCCAGCCATGTGGCCGCGAAGGTTTGCCATAAGACCAATGTGTCTCATAGACTCATCGAGATCGAAGTCACTATCATCATCCTCATCATAGTATCCATGTTCAACATCGTCTTGTGATTGATCATCACCTAGAGAGAGTGATTCATTAGTTTTATGATCATCACAATGTTTATCCTTATGAATTCTAATGACTTACAAGATGATGTTACTAATGATTCCAACATCTCCTTTGGCACGCATAAGGTCACGAAGCTCAAATAGACAATCACCAAACTTAGGATATTTAGGTTTCATCTTATTTAAAGCAATGGACTTTTGAAGAATCACATCTAGATTTTGCAAGGAATAGTTTGGAAATCGTTCCTCAAGAAATCTCCATATGGTGTAAGCACAATCAAGAGTAGGCAAGCAAACAATCAAATTTCTAGGCAATCCTCTAATGATAAGATTGATAGTTCTAAGATTGCGGATCATGTCAAGAGACTCATCAAGGGTAGGATGCAAAGGATCAACAAGGGGCGCACAAGGGCTAATAATGTACTTGTTCAAGTGTTATTCGTTGAAAATCTCAAGCATCTCATTTTTCCAAGCATGAAAGAACTCCCCATCAAGCATGGGCATTCTACGTATAAAATTCCGCATTGTAGACTCATCCATCTTTATCCAATGACGATTAAACCAAAGCAATGGAGACCAATGCTCTAATACCAATTGAAAAGATCTAGAAGAGGTGTCTAGAGGGGGGGGGGGTGATTAGACCCTCAATAAAGAAAAGTAGCAGTTTTTAAGTTCTTCAAGTTAAGGTGGAATTTTAGCACAAGTTTAAACATTCACAATACATTTCAAGCAAGCATGGAAAGAGTATATGAGTAGTGGAAAGTAAATCATGCAAGTTTCAAGAAAGTAAAGGGAAGGGATTGGAGTGTGCAAACGCAATTGGAAACGTAGATATTTTTGGTGTGGTTCTGATAGGTGGTGCTATTGTACATCCACGTTGATGGAGACTTCAACCCACGAAGGGTAACGGTTGCGCGAGTCCACGGTGGGCTCCTCCCACAATGGGTCCATGAAGAAGCAACCTTGTCTATCCCACCATGGCCATCGCCCACGAAGGACTTGCTTCACTTGGGTAGATCTTCACGAAGTAGGCGATCTCCTTGCCCTTACAAACTCCTTGGTTCAACTAGACAATCTTGACGGAGGCTCCCAAGTGACACCTAACCAATCTAGGAGACACCACTCTCCAAAAGGTAATAGATGGTGTGTTGATGATGAACTCCTTGCTCTTGTGCTTCAAATGATAGTCTCCCCAACACTCAACTCTCTCTCACATATTTGGATATGGTGGAAAGATGATTTGAGTGGAAAGCAACTTGGGGAAGGCTAGAGATCAAGATTCTTGTGGTTGGATTGGAATATCTTGGTCTCAACACATGAGTAGGTGGTTCTCTCTCAGAAAATGAATGCTGGAAGTGTAAGCACGTTCTGATGGATCTCTCCTAAATGGAGAAGGGGGTGGAGGGGTATATATAGCCTCCACACAAAATCTAGCCATTACACGCAATTTACCAAAATCGGTGAGACCGATTGAGTTCAAAATGTGAACGTTAGGATTTTCGGTGGGACCGACATGATCAACTCGATGAGACCGATACGCTAGGGTTAGGGAAAAACTTGATCTCGGTTTGACCGATTATTTCAACTCGGTGAGACCGATTTCAGTAACAAGCAAACAAAGAGTTGGTCAGGCAAACTCGGTGGGACCGATCGCTCATCTCGGTGAGACCAAAATGTTACAAAAAGGAAGCAGAGAGTTTGCATTGCCAACTCGGTGGGACTGATCGCTCATCTCGGTTAGACCGAAACATTATGAAGGGAAACAAAGAATTTGCAATCCCATCTCGGTGAGACCGAGATCCCTATCGGTAAGATTAAACTGATTATGGTTTCTTGAAGTGGCTATGTCAAGTGAACTCGATGGTGCCAGATAGATCAAATCGGTGGGACCGAGTTTGACTTTAAGTTTAGGACATATTTGGAATTGAGAAAGTGGTTGAGGGCTTTGGAGCATATCACTAAGCATTTTAAGCAAGCAAGCCATTAAGCAAGACCTCATCCCCTTTTAATAGTATTGGATTTCCTATGGACTCAATGTGATCTTGGATCACTAAAATAGAAATGAAGAGTCTTGAGCTTTTGCCAATCTTCTGTCCTTAGCATCTAGAAGGGGTTCCGCATCCTCTTGTCCATGCGACGCCTTTGTTAAACTTTCTGAAATATACTAGATAAAAATATTAGTCCAACAAGAGATATGTTGACATTAATTACCAAAATCACCCAGGGAGCACTTGTGCTTTCAAAAACCCAACCATAGCATTAAGTATCAAGTCATGTTTACTCCCATACACATACTCGGGTATGTGCTTCTGTCACTCACGCCACCCACCATAAGCGAAACATGAACATATTGCAACGCCCAACAGCGGGGATCCCTCCGGTTGCACGAGACAGAGGGCAACGCTGGACAGCACCATAATTAAAATATACACTCATACTAGCCAAGATCATGATTAACCCATAGGAAAAAACGGATCTACTCAAACATCATAGGATAACCATATATCATTGGGAAATAGTATATGGAGTTGAGCACCATGTTTAAGTAGAGATTACTTAGGGGAGAAGAGGTGTTACACCGCTGCATAGAGGGGGAGAAAGTTGGTGTTGACGGTAGCAAGATTGTTGATGTAGATCGCTGTCACGATCCTAGCCCCGACGGCACTCCGACGCCACCGGGAGAGAGAGGGGGAGAGAGAGCCCCCCTCCTTCTTCTTCTTCCTTGGCCTCCCCACTAGATGGGAGGAGAGTTCCCCTAAGGTCCATGTCCTCCATGGCGGCGGAGGGGCGGGAGCCCCTCTAAGATTGGATCTGTCTCTCTGTTCTCTTCTGTTTCGCGTTCCTGTTTTCTGGCCGAAAACTGTTTCTTATATTCCCGGAGATCTGTAACTCTGATTGCGCTGAAATTTTAGCACAATTTTTTTCCGGATATAAACTTCCTTGCGCCCGAATTAGAGATCCAACAAATGTACGAGGTGAGAACAACCCAGTTGGGCGCACCCCGGTGTCTTGTGGGCACTGTGGGCCTCCGTTTGCATTGATTCCACCTCCCAAAATTCACAAATATTCCAAAATAATTCTCCGTAAAATTTTATTGCATTTGGACTTCGTTTGATATGGATATTCTATGAAACAAAAAACATGCAACAAATAGGAATTGGCACTAGGCATTGGATCAATAGGTTAGTCCAATAAATCATATAAAATGTTGCCAAAAGTATGTGAAAGTTGTATAATATTGGCATGAAACAATCAAAAATTATAGATACGATGGAGACGTATCAATGGCAACGAACCCCCCTCTTCAGAGCCCCGAACAGACTCCAAATCAGCCCTCTCGATGAAGAAAATGAGGTGGCGGCGGCTCCGTATCATGAAACACGATGAAACTTCTTCTCTTGTTTTTTTCTCAGGGAAAAGGAATTAATAGGCTTGAGATTAGGGTCAGCGAAGCCACGTGGGCCCCACAAGGTAACAGGGCACGCCTCGGGGGTGACCGTGCCCTGTTGCCTTGTGGGCAACTGGTGGCTGATACATCTCCAATGTATCTAAATTTATGAAGTATTCATGCCATGTTTACAACAATTTTCTATGGCTTTGGTATGATTTGAATGGAACTAACCCGGACAGACGCTATTTTCAGTAGAACTACCATGGTGTTGTTTTTTATGGAGAAATCAAAGTTCTCCAAATGCAGGGAAACTTTTTGATGATTTTTATGGAACAAAAGAGGCATTATAAGCTTTGTGGGAGGACCAGGAGGTGAAGGAGGTGGCCACTAGGCACCAGGGGGCGCCACCCCCCTCTGGCGCCGTGGTGGGTAGTGGGCCCCTTGAAGCCCACATTAGTGTGAGAGCGACGCCAAAAAATCCTATAAATACAGAAACCCCCATAAATAACCCTAGATGAGAAGTTCTCCCACCGCAAGCCTTCTTATCCAAGAAAACTCAATCAGAAGCCCGTTTCGGCACCCTGCTAGAGGGGGAAATCATCATCAGAAGCCATCTTCATCATCCCGATGGCTAGCATGATGAGGAGGGAGTAGTCCACCCTCGGGGCTGAGGGTTTGTACTAGTAGCTATGTGTTTGATTTCTCTCTCGTGTTCTTGATTTGGCACGATCTTGATGTACAACGAGCTTTGTTAATATAGTTGGATCATATGGTTTTTCCCTCTCTATCTTGTTGCGATGAATTGATTTTTTACCTTTGAGGTTTCACTTTTATCGGATTGAATACTTTGTTGGATTTGAGAACACTTGATGTATGTCTTGCATATGAACACCCGTGGTGAAAATGGGGTATTATATTTATCCACTTGATCTATGATTTGGCACTCAACTCGCGGATTCCCAAGGTGACATCGGGGTAATCTATGCATAGGGGTTGATGCATGTTTTCGTCCTACTTTCTCCGCTAGAAATGTTGGGGCACTATTTGAGGTTCTTTGTGTTGGATTGAATATTATGAATCCGAAGTTGTTTGATGCATATCGTATAATTGACCCACGGATACTTGTGGTGACATTGGAGTATCTAGGTGACATTAGGGTTGATTGATGTGTTTTCATATGGTGTTATTTTAGTATGAACTCTACGGCTATTTGTGACACTTATAGAGACGGCTCAATAGATTGATCGAAAAGGATAACTTTGAGGCGGTTTGATACCTACAGTAATTTCTTCTTGGGTTCTTCGCTAGATATGAACTTTGGAGTGACTCTTTGTCGCACATGAAGGGATTGTTATATGATTCAATTATGTTGGCACTATTGAGATATTGCACTAGTGAAAGTATGAACCCTAGGCCTTATTTTCAAGCATTGCAATACCATTTGTGCTCACTTTTGTTACTTGCTACCTTGCTATTTTTTATTGCTCCTATTAAAAAATCAATATCCACTATCATTACTACATGTGTATCACCATCTCTTTGCCGAACTAGTGCACCTATACAATTTACCATTGTATTTGGTGTGTTGGGGACACATGAGACTCTTTGTTGTTTGGTTACATGGTTGTTTGAGAGGGACCATCTTCATCCTACGCCTCCCACAGATTGATAAAACCTCAGGTCATCCACTTGAGGGAAAATTTCTACTATCCTACAACTCTTGTGTCTCCTTAATTCCTCTCATATCATAGTTTCCCGTAATCTTAAAAACTTCATGCACACAAAACTCAACAAGAACTCATGAGATAAGTTAGCATAAACCCATGCAAAACCTTATCACTCTCTACTGCAGAAAATCACTAAAATTATAATTTGACATTGCATACTAAAAGCCTCTGCATATTTAATACCCCTATCCTCAAATAGAATAATTAAACAAGCAAACATATGCAAACAATGCAAACATAACAGCAATTTGTCTAAACAGAACAGTTTGTAAAGAATGCAAGAGGAATCATACATCCCTAACTCCAAAAATTCTGAAAAAATACCACACTGTAAAAAATTTGTTGTTACTCATTGTGTAGAAAATTCAAGATTTTATCATGTTCTGACTGTTCACAAATATTCGAAACATAACAGTAAACTTTCTATTTTTAAAACAGCAACATATGGACTTGCAAAATAAGCATGGTAAAGGCTATACTCGACCTTTTTATTGAACTAAAAGATGCAAAACATTACTCTAAGTAACAGCAAGCAAATTCTAATAAAATAAAATGACGCTCCAAGCAAAACACATATCATGTGGTGAATAAAAATATAGCTCCAAGTAAGGTTACCGATGAACGAAGACGAAAGAGGGGATGCCATATGGGGCATCCCCAAACATAGGCTCTTGGTTGTCCTTGAATATTACCTTGGGGTGCCTTGGGCATCCCCAAGCTGAGGCTCTTGCCACTCCTTATTCCGTGGTCCATCAAAACTTTACCCAAAACATGAAAACTTTAAAACACAAAACTCAATAGAAAACTCGTAAGCTCTGTTAGTATAATAAAACAAATCATTCACTTTGGTACTGTCAAAACAAGATTCATAATTTTTATCACATGATGCCTACTATGCCCTATCATTTCTACAATTTATATTAAGCAATATAAGCCATAGAAACTAGAAAGCAAGCAAACTATGCATCGAAAACAGAATCTGTCAAAAACAGAACAGTCTGTAAAGATCCGAATTGAAATCATACTTCTGTAACTCCAAAACTTCTGAAAAATAGGAAAATCTAGAAAATTTGTATATCAATCTTGTGTAAAAACTTAAGATCAAAAGCATGTTCTAGTGAATTTTAAAAATTCCAGGACTGGGAGCAAAAGTTTCTGTTTTTGCACAGAATCAAGTCAACTATCATCCATACTATCCCAAAGGCTTTACTTGGCACTTTATTTAAACAAAAGCTATAAAACATGATTACTACAGTAGATTAATCATGTGAACACACAAAAACAGTAGGGGTAAATATTGGGTTGTCTCCCAACAAGCGCTTTTCTTTAATGCCTTTTTAGTTAGGCATGATGATTTCAATGATGCTCGCATAAAACATAAGAATTGAAACACAAAGAGAGCATCATGAAGAATATGACTAGCATATTTAAGCCTACCCCACTTCCTACGCATAGGGATTTTGTGAGCAAACAATTTATGGGAGCAAGAATCAACTAGCATAGGAAGGCAAAACAAGCATAACTTCAGGATTTTCAACACATAGAGAGGAAACTTGATATTATTGCAATATGTAAAAGCATATGTTCCTCTCTTATAATAATTTATAGTAGCATCATGAATGAATTAAACAATATAACTATCACATAAAGCATTCTTTTCAAGATCCATAAGAATAGACAATTTATTACTCTCCACATAAGCAAATCTATTCTCATCAATAGTAATGGGAGCAAACTCAACGAAGTAACTATCATGTGAGGCATAATCCAATTGAAAATTAAAACCAAGATGACAAGTTCCATGGTTATCATTACTCTTTATAGCATACATGTCATCACAATAATCATCATAGATAGCAACTTTGTTCTCGTAATCAATTGGAACCTCTTTCGAAATAGTGGAATAATCATTAAATAAAGTCATGACCTCTCCAAATCCACTTTCATCAATATTATAAGATTAAACACCCTCCAAGATAGTGGGATCATTTCCTAGAGTTGACACTCTTCCAAACCCACTTTCATCAATATGATCATCATAAATAGGAGGCATGCTATCATCATAATAAATGTTCTCATCAAAACTTGGGGGACTAAAAAATATCATCTTCATCAAACATAGAATCCCCAAGCTTGTAGCTTTGCATGTTATTAGCATCATGGTCATCATTCAAATATATAGTGCCAAACATTTTATAGACTTCTTCTTCTAACACTTGAGCATAATTTTCCTTTCCATCATTTTCATGGAAGACATTAAAAAGATGAAGCATATGAGGCAACCTCAATTCCAATTTTTTTGTATTTTTCTTTTATAGACTAAACTAGCTAGTGCTAAAACAAGAAACTCAAAGATTCGAGTACAAGATCTAAAGATATACCTTCAAGCACTAACCTCCCCGGCAACGGCGCTAGAAAAGAGCTAAGTTGACGGGGTGTTAGTTCCGCTTACCTTGACTCCCCAGCAATGGCGCCAGAAAATAGTTTGATATCTACTACACAATTTTATCCTTGTAGACGTTGTTGGGCCTCCAAGTGCAGAGTTTTGTAGGACAGTAGCAAATTTCCCTCAAGTGGATGACCTAAGATTTATCAATCCGTGGGAGGCGTAGGATGAAGATGGTTTCTCTCAAACAACCCTGTAACCAAATAACAAAGAGTCTCTTGTGTCCCCAACACACCCAATACAATGGTATATTGTATAGGTGCACTAGTTCAGCGAAGAGATGGTGATACAAGTGCAATATGGATTTTTTGTAATCTGAAAATATAAAAACGTCAAGGTAACAAGTAACAAAAGTGAGCGAAAATGGTATTGCAATGCTTGAAAACAAGGCCTAGGGTTCATACTTTCACTAGTGCAAGTTCTCTCAACAATGATAACATAATTAGATCATATAACAATCCCTCAATGCAACAAAGATTCACTCGAAGTCACTAATTGCGGATAATAAATGAAGAGATTATTGTAGGGTACAAAACCACCTCAAAGTTATTCTTTTGATTGATCTATTGGGCTATTCCTATAAGTGTCACAAACAGCCCTAGAATTCGTACTAAAACAACACCTTAAGTTACACATCAACCAAAACCCTAATGTCACCTAGATACTCCAATGTCACCATAAGTATCCACGGGTTTGATTATACAATAGGCATCACACAATCTCAGATTCATCTATTCAAACCAACACAAAGAACTTCAAAGAGTGCCCCAAAGTTTCTACCGGAGAGTCAAGACGAAAACGTGTGCCAACCCCTATGCATAAGTTCACAAGGGCACAAAACCCACAAGTTGATCACCAAAACATACATCAAGTGGATCACATGAATATCCCATTGTCACCACAGATAAGCACATGCAAGAGATACATCAAGTGTTCTCAAATCCTTAAAGACTCAATCCGATAAGATAACTTCAAAGGGAAAACTCAATCCATTATAAGAAGGTAGAGGGGGAGAAACATCATAAGATCCAACTGTAATAGCAAAGCTCGCGGAACATCAAGATCATGCCAAATCAAGAACACCAGAGAGAGAGATCAAACACATAGCTACTGGTACATACCCTCAGCCCCGAGGGTGAACTACTCCCTCCTCATCATGGAGAGCGCCGGGATGATGAAGATGGCCACCAGTAATGGTTTAACCCCCGACAGGGTGCCGGAATAGGGCCCCAATTGGTTTTTGGTGGCTATAGAGGCTTGCGGCGGCGGAACTCCCGATATAGGTTTATTTCTGGGGGTTTCTGTATTTATAGGAATATTTGGCATCGAGAACAAGTTGGGGGGGGGGGGGGTCCACGAGTCAACGACAAGGACGGAGGACGCGCCTGAGGGGAGGGGGAGTAGGGCGCACCCTCCAACCTTGTGGTTGGCTCGGGACTCCTTTGGCCCAACTCTTTAGCTTCGGGGGCTTCTTCTGGTCCATAAGAAATCACCGTAAATTTTCAGCTCGTTTGGAGTCCGTTTGATATTCCTTTTCTGTGAAACTCAAAACAAGGAAAAAACTAGAAACTGGCACTGGGCTCTAGGTTAATAGGTTAGTCCCAATAATCATATAAAATAGCATATATATGCATATAAAACATCCAAGATGGATAATATAATAGCATGGAACAATAAAAAATTATAGATAAGTTGGAGACGTATCAGAGACCGACGCCAAAAAATCCTATAAATACAGAGACCCCCAGATGAGAAGTTTCGTCGCTGCAAGCCTCTGTATCCACCAAAACTCAATCGAGAGCCCATTCCGGCACCCTGCCAAAGGGGGAAATCATCACCGGAGGCCATCTTCATTATCCCGATGGCCACCATGACGAGGAGGGAGTAGTCCACCCTCGAGGCTTAGGGTTTGTACTAGTAGCTATGTGTTTGATCTCTCTCTCTCTCTCTCTATCTCTCTCTCTCTCTCTCTCTCTCTTTCTCTATCTCTCTCTCTCTCTCATGTTCTTGATTTGACATGATCTTGATGTACCACAAGCTTTGTTAATATAGTTGGATCATATGGTGTTTTCCCCTCTCTATCTTGTTGCGACAAATTGAGTTTTTACCTTTGAGGTTTCACTTTTATCGGATTGAATACTTTTTTGGATCTGAGAACACTTGATGTATGTCTTGCAGATGAATATTGATGACCCACAAGTATAGGGTATCAATCATAGTCCTCTCGATAAGTAAGAGTGTCGAACCCAACGAGGAGCAGAAGGAAATGACAAGTGGTTTTCAGCAAGGTAATTGCTGCAAGCACTGAAATTGTCGGTAACAGGTAGTTTGATAGCAAGATAATTTGCAACGGACAAGTAACGGTAATGGTAAATAAAGTGCAGCAAGGTATCCCAATCCTTTTTGTAGCAAAGGACATGCCAAAACGCTCTCTTTTAATAAGCAAAGCGTTCTTGGGGGCACACATGAATTTTATCTAGTCACTTTCATCATGTTGGTTTGATTCACATTCGCTACTTTGATAATTTGATATGTGGGTGTGATGTCTACTATTCAACTTTATTATTTTAAACACGTGTTGGGCCTCCAAGCGCAGAGTTTTGTAGGACAGTAGCAATTTTCCCTCAAGTGGATGACCTAAGGTTTATCAATCCGTGAGAGGTGTAGGATGAAGATGGTCTCTCTCAAACGACCCTGCAACTAAATACAAAAAATCTCTTGTGTACCCAACACACCCAATACAATGGAAAATTGTATAGGTGCACTAGTTCTGCGAAGAGATGGTGATAAAAGTGTAATATGGATGGTAGAAATATATTTTTATAATCTGAATAAATAAAAACAACAAGGTAGCAAATAGTAAACGGTCGCAAAAACGGTATTGCAATGCTTGAAAATGAGGCCTAGGGTCCGTACTTTGACTAGTGCAACCTCTCAACAATGCTAATATAATTTAATCATATAACCGTCCCTCAACGTGCAGCGAAGAATCACTCCAAAGTTCCTATCTAGCAGAGAACTTAAGACAAAATTGTTTGTAGGGTACGAAACAACCTCAAAGCTATTCTTTCCGATCAATCTATCCTAGAGTTCTTACTAAAATAACACGAAGCTATTCTTTCCAATCGATCTAACCATGAGTTCGTACTAGAATAACACCAAAGCAAATTCATATTCATAATACTCAATCCAACACAAAGAACTTCAAAGAGTGCCCCAAGATTTCTATCGGAGAAACAAAGACAAGAACATGCATCAACCCCTATGCATAGATTACCCCAATGTCACCTTGGGAATCCGTGAGTTGAGTGCCAAAACATATATGAAGTGAATCAATACGATACCCCATTGTCACCACGAGTATTCAATTGCAAGACATATATCAACTGTTCTCAAATCCATAAAAGTATTCAATCCGATAACAATGAAATCTCAAACGGAAAAACTCAATTCATCACAACAAGATAGAGAGGGGAAACACCATATGATCCGACTATATTAACAAAGCCCGCGATACATCAAGATCGTGACATCTCCAGAACACGAGAGAAAGAGAGATTAAACAGATAGCTACTGGTACAAACCTTCAGCCCTGAGGGTGGAATACCCCCTCCTCATCGTGGTGGCCGTCGGGATGATGAAGATGGCCACCAGAGATGATTCCCCCCTCTGCCAGGGTGCTGGAACGGGGTCTAGATTGGTTTTCGGTGGCTACAGAGCCTTGTGGCGGTGGAACTTCTGCTCTAGGTTAACCCCGAGGGTTTCTGGAATTTTTGGGAATTTATAGGGTAAAAAGGGGGTGCGGGAGGTCACCGAGGTGGGCACAACCCACCTGGGTGCGCCTGGGCCCCCAAGCACGCCCTGGTGGGCCGTGGCCCCCTCGGGGCACCCCCAGGTGCTACTCTGGCCTATCCTGGGTGTTCTGGTCCATAAAAAATCTCCAAAAAGTCTAGCGGTGTTTGGACTCCATTTGATATTGATTTCTTGCGATGTAAAAAACAAGCAAAAAACAGCAACTGGCACTGGGCACTTGGTTAATAGGTTAGTCCCAAAAAATGATATAAAGTTGCTATAAAATGATTGTTAAACAGCCAAGAATGATAATATAACGACATGAATACTTCATAAATTATAGATACGTTGGAGACGTATCAGGGTGGACTGGTGCTTGGGTGTTGTCCTTACTTGAACAAGCCTCTGATTAACTCCCTCGCAAGCATCCGCAATTATGAGAAAAGTATTAAGACAAAATCTAACCATAATATTAAACATATGGATCCAAATCAGTCCCTTACGAAGTAGCGCATAAACTAGGGTTTAAGCTTCTGTCACTTTAGCAACCCATCATCTAATAACTACTCCACAATGCATTCCCTTAGGCCCAAAAATGGTGAAGTGTCATGTAGTCGACGTTCACACAACACCACTAAGAGAATCACAACATACATATCATCAAAATATCGAAGACATATCAAATTCACATGATTACTTGCAACGTGACTTCTCCCGTGACCTCAAGAACAGAGGTAACTACTCACAAATGATATTATGAGTTGTAAGGACGTGAACGAAATATATTGATTTGTTAGACGCATATTGCTATGTTAATAACCAAACTGTAATAAAAGGGTGTGTATATATGTATATCCACTCCAACCAGAGAATATAATACGACTCGCTGATAACTAATAAGATACTAAATCAGATTCGCCCAGATAAAAACTTTGATAGCAAAAAAACATTTTGAATAAGCTTAGGAAAACTAATACCACAGTTGTTGCTATAACGGCATTCGTATGATCAAATTCATGGATTAGGGAACAACAAAACAAGATAACTAATTTACCATGGACTATATTTTAACTTTACAACTTTATGAAGGCAAGTTAGGATTTTACAGTAGGCATTAGTTTGCCTTGAAATTGTAGGTAATCACTTGCATTGCAACAAATGGAACCGTTTTTTCTTAATTCATGAACTACCTTGTAACATGATAGAACATATGATAGCAAGATCTCTTTCTAATGTGCTCAAATTATGATAATATTGGGCATATTATTTTGGATGAAGATGCTAGTACTCGTTTTCATGGTTTAGATTTTGGTTTGCTGACCGCTGTTACTACAAAATTATGAATATATTTTTCTTTAAATGACTCCATGGCATCAACACATAGTTTCCATGGCAACCTTACTCTGCTCAAATTATGTTTGTTACAGAGAAGAAACAGGCCTAGGGAAAAAAGTCTATAAGCGATAACTAAAACATTGGTTGTTTTTAAGTGTAGTCACCAACCTCACAGCGGTGCTGTGAATTCTCATACTCAGTGTAATATACCGCATCCGACGAAAAGTGGCTGCAGATTTCTTCCATGTCCGCCACTTCATCCCGTACTAACTATTCAAAATAGCAAGAGTGTACAGTAAGGAACTGGACCAGAACCATCCCTTGGAAGCTCCAGTTCTACCCCAACAAGAAAGGACCCATCCTCTGTGATCTCACTTAGATACGAAAGCGCCGACAAAGCACACCGGCCCACCACAGCTTCCAAAACAGGTCTAATGGTTGAAATAAGAGCACACATCTTGCTCACACGCAACCACCAAATATAAGCATAAAACAAAAGTCACATGAGACAGAAAAATAAGATGACCCCCGGATAGATCCGGAACAGAGAGACGATCAGTAAATCAACAACCATGACAACATGCACAAAAAGATAAATATATCTTGAGCCACATATAACACACATGCAGTGGAAAAGGAGAGCAAACCTTGAACATCAGCAAGTTGCAGATGCAGATGCAGAAATAGAGCAGTTTTTCCAACCTACAAAATAAATAGAGACAAAACCATAAGAAAGTAGGCATAATAATGTAGGCATAGATCTATCTATTCCATCAACCCCCCAAATTACATATGAAAGTCCATTCAGTAAATGCAGAGTAACATGATAGCATTAGAATAATTCTTTTTACCAAAGCAAATAACATTGGTCATTATATTAAAACACTATACATTATCTAAAGCGTCCTAGAAAAATATAAAAGCTTATAATTGATGAGTCATCTAATTCTCTTTCCAACATGCAAAAACTAAAGAAAATACTCCTCAATCAACTTCATACGGTGCCCTTTTAGCCAATGTAACAGACACAAGCAACATAAACTCTCTAGGTAGCTCCATTGCAACAATATGATTCTAAGATAATCTAGAAGAGAGAATAGATCACAGCATACCAACACCATCATTAGTACACAAACGCACAACACATGGCACATGTACATATAGCTAAACCTTAGAGAAAAGCAAGCACACCATATTACCAAGGAAAAGAAAGCCCATACATCATCCGCAGGGACAACAAGCAAGTAAAACAGACAAACCACCTATTGCTACCTCTTGAGCTTTTTTTATTTTTTCCCTTGAAGAGGAAAGGGTGATGCAACAAAGTAGAGTAAGTATTTCCCTCAGTTTTGAGAACCAAGGTATCAATCCAGTAGGAGACAACGCACAAGTCATCGAATACCTGCACAAACAAACACCAACTTGCACCCAACGCGATAAAGGGGTTGTCAATCCCTTCACGGTTATTTGCAAAGTGAGATCTGATAGAGATGGATAAACGGTAAAGTAATGTTTTTGGTATTTTTGGTTTATGTAACGGAAAGTAAAAGATTGCAAAGGAAGTAAATAGGAAAATAAAATTGCAGATCGGAAACTTACATGATGGAATGTAGACCCGGGGGCCATATGTTTCACTAGAGGCTTCTCTCAAGATAAAAAATATTATGGTGGGTAAACAAATTACCGTCGAGCAATTGATATAAAAGCGCAAAGTTATGACGATATCTAAGGAAATAATCATGAATACATGCATCATGTCTTTATCAAGTAGACCGACTCCTGCCTGCATCTACTACTACTACTCCACACATCGACCGACTTCTGCCTGCATCTAGAGTATTAAGTTCATAGAGCAGAGTAACGCATTAAGGAAGATGATATGATGTAGAAGGATAAACTCAAATAATATGATGAAAACCCCATTTTGTTATCCTCAATGGCAACAATACAATACGTGTCAATTCCCCTTCTTTCACTGGGATCGAGCACCGCAAGATTGAACCCAAAGCTAAACACTTCTCCCATTGCAAGAAAAACCAATCTAGTTGGCCAAAACAAATCGATAGTTCGAAGAGATTTGCAAAGATATCAAATCGTGCCTATAGGAATTCAGAGAAGATTCAAATAATATCCATAGATAAGCTGATCATAAATCCACAATTCATCAGATTTCGGCAACCACACCGCAAAAAAAGTATTACCTGGAATAGATCTCCAAGAACATCAAGGAGAACATGGTATTGAGAATAAAAGAGAGAGAAGAATCCATCTAGCTACTAGCTATGGACCCGTAGTTCTGTGGTAATCTACTCACGCTTCATCGGAGAGGCAATGGTGTTGATGTAGAAGCCCTCCATGATCGAATACCCCTCCGGCAGGATGCTGGAAAAGGCCCCTAGATGGGATCTCACGGGTACAGAAGGTTGCGGCGGTGGAAAAGTGTTTTCGTGGATATACTCGTAGGTTATGGAATATTTGAGAATATATAGGCGGAATAAATAAGTTGGTGGAGTTACGAGGGGCCCACAAGGGTGGGGGCCATGCCCTCCGTCCTTGTGGCCGTCTCGTGGCTTTTCTGACGTGTACTCCAAGTCCTCTGGATGTTTTCTGGTCCAAGAAAAATCATCGCGAAAGTTTCATGCTGTTTTGACTCCGTTTGATATTCCTTTTCTGCGAAACTCTAAAACAAGGAAAAATATTAACTGGCACTGGGCTCTAGGTTAATAGGTTAGTCCCAAAAATAATATAAAATAGCATGTTAATGCATATAAAACATCCAAAACAGATAATATAATAGCATGGAACAATAAAAAATTATAGATACGTTGGAGATGTATCAAGCATCCCCAAGCTTATTTCCTGCTCGTCCTTGAGTAGGTAAATGATAAAAACATAATTTTTGATGTGGAATGCTACCTAACATATTTATCCATGTAATTTTCTTTATTGTGGCATGAATGTTCAGATCCGTATGATTTAAAACAAAAGTTTAATATTGACATAAAGACAATAATACTTCAAGCATACTAACAAGATAATTATGTCCTCTCAAAATAACATGGCCAAAGCTTATCCCTACAAATCCATACAGTCTGGCTATGCTCCATCTTCATCACACAAAATATTCAAATCATGCACAACCCCGATGACAAGCCAAGCAATAGTTTCATACTTTTGATGGTCTCAAACTTTTTCAACTTCCACGCAATACATGAGCGTGAGCCATGGACATAGCACTATATGTGGAATATAAGGTGGTTGTGGAGAAGACAAAAAGAAGGAGACAGTCTCACATCATCAATGGGTTATGGAGATGCCCATCAATAGATATCAATGTGAGTGAGTAGGGATTGCCATGCAACAGATGCACTAGAGCTATAAGTTTATGAAAGCTCAAAAAGAAAACTAAGTGGGTGTGCACCCAACTTGCTTGCTCGTGAAGACCTAGGGCAATTTGAGGAAGCCCATTGTGGGAATATACAAGCCAAGTTCGATAATGAAAATTCCCACTAGTATATGAAAGTGACAACATAGGAGACTCTGTATCATGAAGGTTATGGTGCTACTTTGAAGCACAAGTATGGAAAAGGATAGTTACATTGCCCCTTCTCTCTTTTTCTCTCCTTTTTTCTTTTCTTTTTTTCTCTTTTTTTCTCTTTTTTCTTCTTCTCTTTTTTTTCTCTATTTTCCTTTTTTATTCTTTTTTTCCTCACATGAGACAATGTTCTAAAAAAAGGGAAGATCATCATACTTCTATTTACATACAACTCGATACTAGAACAAGATATGCGAATGCTTCCGGCGGTGTACTGGGATGTGCAATGAATCAAGAGCGACATGTATAAAAGAATGATTGTCGGTGTACAAAACTAGCCTTTCTATACCCCTCTTACTTGTGCAGGGGCAGTCGTAGCCTCACCTGCGACCATGCTTGGCGGGGCAGAGGAAGGAAAGGTACGAGACTGCCAAGGTAACACTCAAGACAGAGGCATGAAGAGCGAAGGGGCAAGATGGGCTTCCCCCGGCAAGACCCTTGCCGGGACGGACTACATAGCCCCGGCAAGAGCCTTGCTGGGGCGACTTGCCCCACACCAGCAAGGCCGCCACCCTTGAGCCTGAGGGCTCTGACACCAACGACAACGTCGAGACCAAGACTTAGGGGCACCCGCGTGGTGTCATGCAGATCTTTGTGAAGACCAAAGGCATGCGAGTCTAGATAAGAACCAGAAGACGAAGATCCCCGGCAAGATCCTTGCCGGGGGCGGCCGAAGACCCCCGGCAAGATCCTTGCCGGGGACGCCTGCAAGACCCCGGCAAGACCCTTTCCGGGGACATCTACAGGGCCACAGCTAGGCCCGCACCCACCAAATTTCGCTGCCCCACGGCCGTTCCGACACGGCAACCAACCCGCCAACTAGGCAAGCGCTTGCGTGGCAGCATGCAGCTTCTAGGCCAACTAGTCAAGCTCTGTGGTGACCCCTTAAATGTGTTTGTCCTACAGTGCCAGGCGATAAACTTGTACACTGTAGATACTTTCCACCTCCTATGTGCCACTGTGGTGACCCCTTTGACATATAAAAGGAGGCCCGAGGCGTACTGTGGAAGGATTCAGACTTTTTGGACTGGGCATGCACCACAGCTAGTTCAAGAGCTCAAGAACACCAAATATACACAAAAGCAGGACTAGGGTTTTGCGCATCGTTTGCAGCCCGAACCTGGGTAAAAATCCCCTGTCGATGATTGGTAGACCTGCTCTTTGCGCAGCTCCACGCCCCGCCAACCATAGAAGGGATTCCCTGTGATCCCATAGGTATCGTTTCCCCCGACAATGATGAACGGTGGCTTTTCCACAAATACGATGTCAACTACAAGATCATGCAAAGCAATATGACAATGATGATGCGTGTCATAATAAACGGAACGGTGGAAAGTTGCATGGCAATATATCTCGGAATGGCTATGGAAATGCCATAATAGGTAGGTATGGTGGCTGTTTTGAGGAAGGTATATGGTGGGTTTATGGAACCGGCGAAAGTTGCACGGCACAAGAGAGGCTAGCAATGGTGGAAGGGTGAGAGTGCGTATAATCCATGGACTCAACATTAGTCATAAAGAACTCACTTACTTATTGCAAAAATCTATTACTCATCGAAACAAAGTACTACGCACATGCTCCTAGGGGGATAGATTGGTAGGAAATGATCATCGCTCGTCCCCAACCGCCACTTATAAGGAAGACAATCAAAAAAATATCTCATGCTCCAACTTCATTACATAACAGTTCAGCATATGTGCATGCTACGGGACTCACAAACCTTAACACAAGTATTTCTCAAATTCACAACTACTCACTAGCATGACTCTAATATCACCATCTTCATATCTCAAAACAATCATAAGGAATCAAACTTCTCACATTATTCAATGCACTCTATATGAAAGTTTTTATTATATCCCTCTTGGATGACTATCATATTAGGACTAAATTTATAACCAAAGCAAATTACCATGCTGTTTTTAAAGACTCTCAAAATAATATAAGTGAAGTACGAGAGTTCATCAATTTCTATAAAATAAAACCACCGCTGTGCTCTAAAAGATATAAGTGAAGCACTAGAGCAAAATACCCTAGCGCAAAAGATATAAATGAAGCACATAGAGTATTCTAATAAATCACGATTCATGTGTGTCTCTCTCAAAAGGTGTGTACAACAAGGATGATTGTGGCAAACTAAAAAGCAAAGACTCAAATCACACAAGACGTTCCAAGCAAAACACATATCATGTGGTGAATAAAAATATAGCCTCAAGTAAAGTTACCGATAGATTTGAAGATTTAAAGAGGGGATGCCTTCCGGGGCATCCCCAAGCTTAGGATTTTGGTTGTCCTTGAATATTACCTTGGGGTGCCCAGGGCATCCCCAAGCTTAGGCTCTTGCCACTCCTTATTCCATAGTCCATCAAATCCTTACCCAAAACTTGAAAACTTCACAACACAAAACTCAACAGAAAATCTCATAAGCTCCATTAGTAAAAGAAAATAAATCACCACTTTTGGTACTGTTGTGAACTCATTATTTGTTTATATAGGTGTAATATCTACTGCATTCCAACTTTTCCATGGTTCATACCCCCCGATACGAGCCATAGATTCATCAAAATAAGCAAACAACACTAGAAATTAGAATCTGTCAAAAACAGAACAGTCTGTAGCAATCTGGATATTTCGAATACTTCTGTAACTCCAAAAATTCTGAAAAATTAGGGCAACCTAAGCAATTTTTTTATTAATCTTCTGCAAAAAGAATCAACTCAAAATCACTCTTCTGTTAAATTATTTTCCTGAGTGCAAAAGTTCCTATTTTTCAGCAAGATGAAATCAACTATCATCGTAAGGTATCCCAAAGGTCTTACTTGGCACAAAAACTAATTAAGACACAAAACCGCATCTAACCAGAGCCTATATGAATTATTTATTGCAAAACAGAACCTAAAAAGCAAAAACAAATAATAAAATTTGGTTGCCTCCCAACAAGCGCTATTGTTCAACGCCCTTAGCTAGGCATAAAACACAAATAGATCTAAGTATTCTCATCTTCGGTATGCAATTATTTTCTCATCAAGTCCTCCAAGACTCGTCTTAGCAATTATATTCTTTCCTTTATTTCCCTCCTAGTAGATGAACTTAAATCATGAAAGGGACTTTGATTGGTAATCTTAACATTCATAAACCCATAGTTGGGATCATCACCGTATATATCATCATATAAAATACGTAGCTCGTTTCTAACGGGATCCTTCATCATTTTATTCAACCAATCCCTATTAAATCCTACATGAATTCCTCTAGTTATCCAATCAAACTCCTACATGAATTCCTCTAATTATCAAATCAAACTCCTCAAAAGCCTCAAAATACAAAGATTGAGATATTTCTGAATGAGGAACTCTCCTCCTAAGATTTTCACTATAAGATTGATAATCCCTAGATTCCCAATTACGCATAGTTTCTTTAATAGTGGCAATATTTTTAGCTATTGGGTGATTGATATTAGGAAGTTCATAAAACACTAATTGCAAAGAAGGATGAAGGTGCACAATTTTCTTTCTAATTTCTCAACAAGCATAACAATAGCATCAACATAACAATTTGTCTCCAGAAGAATAGTTCTTTTATTAATAGGCATGTATCTGTACAATTAAAGAATTCTTGGATAACACTCTTTCCAATAATATTACCGTTTCCTATACGAAACATTTCGGTTTTGTAATTAGGAGGCTTTTCAGTTTCAAGATCCTAAGAATAGGATTCAGGTTTCTCCTCAAGATTTTCAGCGATAACCTCCCCAGTTTCAGACATGGTGGCGGCAAATAGATCTAGCGAACGAGCAACCAAAAGGCAAACGAAGAAGGCGAACGAAAGAGGGGCAAAGAAAAGGCAAATATTTTTGAAAATCGTTTTAGAAATGGGGGAGAGGAAAACGAGAGGCGAATGGCAAATAATGTAATGTGAGAGATGAGAGTTTATGATGGGTACTTGGTATGTCTTGACTTGGCGTAGATCTCCCCGGCAACGGCGCCAGAAATTCTTCCTGCTACCTCTTGAGCTTGCGTTGGTTTTTTCCCTTGAAGAGGAAAGGGTGATGTAGCAAAGTAGAGTAAGTATTTCCCTCAGTTTTGAGAACCAAGGTATCAATCCAGTAGGAGACAACATACAAGTCACCGAATACCTGCACAAACAAACACCAACTTGCACCCAACGCGATAAAGGGCTTGTCAATCCCTTCACGGTTATTTGCAAAGTGAGATCCGATAGAGATGGATAAATGGTAAAGTAATGTTTTTGGTATTTTTGGTTTGTGGAACGGAAAGTAAAATATTGCAAAGGAAGTAAATAGGAAACTAAAATTGTAGATCAGAAACTTATACGATGGAAAGTAGACCCAGGGGCCATAGGTTTCACTAGAGACTTCTCTCAAGATAGAAAATATTATGGTGGGTAAACAAATTAATAGAAAAGCACAAATTTATGACGATATCTAAGGCAATGATCATGAATATAGGCATCATGTCCGTATCAAGTAGACCGACTCCTACCTGCATCTACTACTATTACCCCACACATCGACCGACTCCTGCCTGCATCTCAAGTATTTAGTTCATAGAACAGAGTAACGCATTAAGCAAGATGACATGATGTTGCGGGATAAACTCAAGAAATATGATGAAAACCCCATATTGTTATCCTCAATGGCAACAATACAATATGTGTCGGTTCCCCTTCTGTCACTTGGATCAAGCACGGCAAGATTGAACCCAAAGCTAAGCACTTCTCCTGTTACAAGCAAAACCAATCTAGTTGGCCAAACCAAATCGATAGTTCGAAGAGACTAGCAATGATATCAAATCATGCATATAAGAATTCAGAGAATATTTAAATAATATTCATAGATAAGCTGATCATAAATCCAAAATTCATTGGATCTCGGCAAACACACCGCAAAAAAAGTATTACATCGAATAGATCTCTGATACGTCTCCAACGTATCTATAATTTTTGATTGTTCCATGCTATTATATTATCTGTTTTGGATGTTTAATGGGCTTTAATATGCTCTTTTATAGTATTTTTGGGACTAACCTATTAACCGGAGGCCCAATGCCAGTTTCTGTTTTTTTTGCCTATTTTAGAGTTTCGTAGAAAAGGAATACCAAACGGAGTCCAAACGGAATGAAACCTTCGTGATGATCTTTATTGGACCGAAAGGAATCCAGAAGACTTGGAGTTGAAGTCTGGGACTCTACGAGGCGGCCACGAGGCAGGAGGGCGCACCCAGGGGGGTAGGTGCGCCCCCACCCTCGTGGGCACCTCATAGCTCCACCGACGTACTTCTTTCGCATATATATACTCTTATACCCTAGATCGATCAGAGAGAGCCACGAACCAATTTTCCACCGCCGCTACCTTCTGTACCCATGAGATCCCATCTTGGGGCCTTTTCCGGCAATCTGCCAGAGGGGGAATCGATCACCGAGGGCTTCTACATCAACACTATTGCCTCTCTGATGAAGCGTGAGTAGTTTACCACAGACCGTCGGGTCCATAGTTATTAGCTAGATGGCTTCTTCTCTCTCTTTGATTCTCAATACAAAGTTATCCTCGATGTTCTTGGAGATCTATTCGATGTAATACTCTTTTGCGGTGTGTTTGCCGAGATCCGATGAATTGTGGATTTATGAACAAGATTATCTATGAATATAATTCGGTTCTTCTCTGAATTCTTATATGCATGATTTGATGTCTTTGCAAGTCACTTCGAATTATCGGTTTAGTTTGGCCTACTAGATTGATCTTTTTTGCAATGGGAGAAGTGCTTTGCTTTGGGTTCAATCTTTATGTGTCATTTCCGATGATGAGGGGCAGCAAGGCACGTATTGTATTGTTGCCATCGAGGATAAAAAGATGTGGTTTATATCATATTGCTTGAGTTTATCCCTCTACATCATGTCATCTTGCTTAATGTGTTACTCTGTTGTTATGAACTTAATACTCTAGATGCATGCTGGATAGCGGTTGATGTGTGGAGTAATAGTAGTAGATCCAGAATCATTTCGGTCTACTTGACACGGACGTGATGCCTATATTCATGATCATTGCCTTAGATATCTTCATAACTATGCGCTTTTCTATCAATTGCTCGGCAATAATTTGTTCACCCACCGTAATACATGCTATCTTGAGAGAAGCCACTAGTGAAACCTGTGGCCCCTGGGTCTCTTTCTTATTATATTTCATATCTTTTATTTACATCGCATCTCGTTTACTATTTTGCAATCTTTACTTTCCAATCTATACAACAAAAATACCAAAAATATTTACTTTACTATCTTTATTAGATCTCTCTTTTGCGAGTGACCGTGAAGGGATTGACAACCCCTTTATCGTGTTGGTTGCAAGGTTCTTGATTGTTTGCGTAGGTGCTAGGTGACTTGTGCGTTATCTCCTACTGGATTGATACCTTGGTTCTCAGAACTGAGGGAAATACTTATGCTACATTGCTGCATCACCCTTTCTTCTTCAATGGTAAACCAACACATGCTCAAGAGGTAGCAATCTCCAAGAACATCGAGGAGAACATGGTATTGAGAATCAGAGAGAGAGAGAGAGAGAGAGAGAGAGAGAGAAGAAGCCATCTAGCTACTAGCTATGGACCCATAGGTCTATGGTAAACTACTCATGCTTCATTGAAGATGCAATGGTTGCGGCGGTGGAAAAGTGTTTTCATGGCTCTCCTCATATGTTTTGGAATATTTGAGAATATATAGGCGGAAGAAATAAGTCGTTGGAGTCACGAGTGACCCACAAGGGTGGGGGGCGCGCCCTCCGTCCTTGTGGCCGCCTCGTGGCTTTCCTGACGTGTACTCCAAGTCCTCACTACAAAAAAAAGACACATCCGTGACATTTTGGGCCGAACGAATTTTTTTTCTGTCATACATACGACACTTATATGACGATAATTTTGACAAAACCCGGTATCATCATAGATGTGGTGGGCTCCTGCTTCTATGACAAAAAATCATGACAGAAAATGGGCTTTTCGTCCTGGGCGGGCCGGAGACGCAGCTGCATGACATTCTTTGGGTTGTCCATGACGGAAAAAACCGTGGTAGAAGCGAGGGCGAGGAAAATTTCGGGGAGTTCCCGGCTACGGTGGTAGGTCGGCAGCCGAGAGATGTGTGTTTCTCTCGTACACGTACGCGCTTGTGTGCGAGGCGTTGGCTCTAACTGAACCCGAGCGAGGCGTTGGGCTCTAATCGAACCCGGCGACAGACTGCAGTTACGCTGCGTTATCGAACCCGAGCGATCGATCGATGGCTGTTAATCGAACCCGATCGAGCGATTCTTCGCCATCGCAGCTAATCAAGCCGATCGATGCTGCCTCGATGAAATAAAGTGAGCGTTGCGGGGGTTTTGGATGAATAAAGGAGCGGTGGCGTTGCCGGATGAACAGGACCCGTGGTGTGGAGGACTGGATGAACAGTAGACAATGGAGGGGTGCCCGTGGAGGGGTGGTTGAATAGGACCCCGTGGTGTAGAGGGTTGGATGAACAGTAGACGATGGAGGGATGGTTGAACAGTAGCCAGTTGAGTAGCGCGCAGTGGAGGCTGGATGAACAGGAGCCCGTGGAGGCTGGAGGAGGTCGACGGTAGCCCGTGGAGGCTGGAGGAGGTCGACGGTGGAGATGAACAGTATCCCGTGGAGTCCCGTTTTGCGGTATGCCACACCCCTCCCGATGAACAGGACCCCTTTTTCGACCGTAGGAGGTCCATTTCATCCGTTTTGTGGTACGCCACACCCCTCCCGATCAACAGGACCCCCGTTTCGACCGTAGGAGGTCCGTTTCCTCCGTTTTGCGGTACGCCACACCCCTCCCGATCAACAAGACCCCCGTTTCGACCGTGGGAGGTCCGTCTCCTCCATTCTGCGGTACGCCAGGCCTCGTTTCCATCGCCTGTTCTGTCCAAGCCCTCCAGATGAACACGACCACGCATTCCGTTCCGACCTAGCCGGTTGGCTCCCATGCGTTCCGTTGCCTCCCGATGAACACGACGCATTCCGTTGCCTCCCGATGAACACGATGCATTCCGTTGCCTCCCCATGAACACGAGCATTTCGTTGCCTCCCCATGAACACGACACATTCCGTTGCCTCACCATGAACACGACGACGACGTTGTTTCTCCGTTCTGACCCAGCCATGTACACGAGCCCTGGCCGTACGTATGCGCGAGTAGGCGTTCGAGACCCTGCCCGTATGTACACATACATGGTCAGATTTTCTTTCTTGCACAGCCACCGTATATGCGTGTACATGCTACGTCGCGGCGCCTCTACTACGACACGTGCGGCGCCTCTACATCGACCAAGATGTACGCATATCGTCACACCGTAATGACGACGCCACGCACGCTTCGACCAGGTGGGTCTCACCGCCGTGCACTTCCTTGCCTGTGAAGATGTAGCTGGTGGGTCCCAGCAGTCAGGGGGGCGAATCATTTTGTTTTTTTTGCCCGGACGCACTTCCTTGCGTGCGAAGGTGTAGCTGCTGGGTCCCAGCAGTCAGGGGGGCGAACCATTTTTTTTGCCCAGACGCACTTCCTTGGGTGCGAAGGTGTAGATGGTGGGTCCTAGTAGTCGGGGGGTGAATCGTTTTTTTCCGGACGCACTTCCTTGCGTGCGAAGATGTAGCTAGTGGGTCCCAGCAGTCAGGGGGGCGAATCGTTTTTTCGGACGCACTTCCTTGCGTGCGAAGATGTAGCTCGTGGGTCCCAGCAGTCACGGGGCGAATCATTTTTTTCGCGAAATACGGTGGCCTGTCCGGTGGGTCCCCGCTGTCAGGTGGAGGAATAATTATTTTGCGCGTAATAACGAGGCACTTCTTGCGGCTGTCGTGGACCCAGCTGTCAGCCTCTCCACGTACAGTCCACGTCCGATGGAAGTCGTTCCTTGACCACGTTGACCACGCCGCGCCGAGAGCACCAGGGTGGTGGACGACGGCGAGGCCTAGGAAGGGGACGACACGGAGCCGGGGAAGACGCGGCAGTGGATGCACACGCGAGAAGAGTATGAGGATTCATCCGGTTCGCTGCCGTCGCCGCAGAATAACAGGGGGTGTGGGTGAGTGGAGGGATGGCCTGGCCAGCGGTGGGAGTAGTAGGGGGTGGCGAGGCCTCCGCGGCAGCACATCCTGCCACGAGAGGCGGGAGCAGGCGGCACGACCGGCGCTGCTTTGGGCGGCTGGAGCAAGAAGACTAGAGGTTGAAGAAGCACGACGGCCGTTGGATGGACATCGTACGGTCACTGCAGCTAGAATCGTTTATATTGATTAAGTTGACAAAGCCCTTGGTACGTCAACTTAGTAGGCCCATAGGTCAGCTTCCGAAACGGTGCACCCCAGATGTCAGGGGGAGGAATCATTTTTTGGGCGGCTGAAGCTAGAATATTAGAGATTGAAGAAGAAGCACGGCATCTGTTTGATGGACATCCAACGCCACCGCCGCTAGAACCGTGTGTTGACTATAAGTTGACAAAGCCTTGCATACGCATCAACTCTGTTTTTTAGGGACGCGTTAACTTAGTAAGGCCGTAAGTGTGTGGCGTAGAACTTATAGCCCATTTGAGATTTGTAAGAATGTGTAGCCCATTTTGAATTCTAATGGAATTTACTACAGCCCGATTACAGTTTGTTAAAAGTACAGCCCATTTCAACCAACTGCTCAAAACATAATTCAATAAAATTTCCCACATTTTGATGGGATCCAAATATTTTTATCCCTAAATTTCTAGTCGATTAAATACAATTTCAATATAAATTTATATTACGTAAAAATCCAATGAAACATTGCGCCAAGAACAATTAATGAAATTAAAATTTTCAATATCCTAAAATAATATTTTATAAAGTAATCACGTGTTTGGTGCATTTTTTTATAGTTACTGCCTAGTTTTTATAATTACATCCCATTTATTATTTCTTAAATCCTATTTTCTTGTTAAGCCTAATGCATCCCTCCTAGGAAAGATTTGCAGCCAACAAGTGAGAATAACAACTTGACCTTGCCTGGGTATTCCTAAAAAGTATAGCTGGCCTAGCCATTTTCAGCTTGAAAAAATTAATATCTGGGCTGGATATTCGTTCGGGCTAGACGGGCCACAGCCCGCCCAGTTAATACCTGCAGCGATGTTTTCGTTGTTGTTCATAGGGGAAAAATTAATATCTGGGCTAAACATCAAAATACTCTGTAGTGCTCACACCTCTAAAACACAAATACTGTTCGAGCTGCTTGGTCCGAGCTGTCGGCCGCTTCTTGTGCAATTCTCTCGTTTATTGACTACTACATAGGTTGAGAATGGTGTGGGACCGTGATGTCAGGAAACCAGGAGGAAGAAAAATAAATATATATATATAAGGAGGCACTTGCGTACGTGAGGCTATGGACCTGGTGGGTCCCCATTGTCATCCTCTCCAAGTAAAGTCATCTCTCGCCTGCCGCTTCCGCCGAAAAGCCAAGCCGCTTGCCCGCTTCCCGGTGCAGGCGATTGCTCCGCTTTCAAACGACACAAGTGCCGTCCGTCTGCCCATCTCGCCGCCCACATTAATGATACGCTGTTGCCGAGGCGGCTACTCGGCGCCACACGCCCGCCCCTCCGCCTACCACCATTGCTATATAAATCGCCGCGAGCCATAGCCGCATCATCCGCATCCGTTCCCTTTCTCCTGTCCACACCACTACTGCCCACCATGGCTTCCTCGCGCTCAGGCGCTCTTCGGACGGGTGGACGACGGACCACAAGGAGATGGCAGCCATTGCTGCCGACGCCGCTGCCAGGCAGCCGGAGGACGACGACGTCCCAATGGAGAACATGGTAGTTGACGATCCGGCGCCAACCCCCTCCTTAGCGCCATCCTCGCTGGTGCATTGCACCATGACCATCAGCGAGGCATGTGCCCAATATATGGACAGGGTGAGGAAGATGCGTGAGGAGCAGTTCCGGGAGGCGCAGCCTGACGCCGCCTACAACCACCATCTCCTCCAGGAGCACCTGCACACGGAGGAGCAGATCGCCGGAGCGGGCGGAGCAGAGGCGCTGCTCGACTTGCATCGCTCCGCCGCAAGGACCGCCGAAGGCCGGGCGGTACCGCATGCGGGTGGCGGAGGCTGCGGCCGCCTACAAAGAGGCTAGCAAAGAGGGCGGCGAAGCGGGCGAGGCACTGTTTGGCGAGACCGAGGACGCAGGCAGAGGACAATGCCGCTCCCGACGAAGTCTCGCTCACCGGGCGCCGACGAGGCCCTGCTCCGCCGAGGCCCCGCGGCGCCAACAATGAGGCAGAGGACACCGCCGGCTCCGCCGAGGCCCCGCCCCGCCAACAACGAGGCAGAGGACATCGCCGGCTCAGCCGAGGCCCCACCCTGCCGGCAACGTGGGGGAGGATTTCCACCGCTCTGCTGAGGTGCCGCCCACCGGCAACGAGATAGAGGACATCGCCGGCTCCGCCGAGGCCCTGCCCCGCTGCCAACGAGGCCGCGCCACACAGAAAACGAGGAAGAGTAGAACATGAGGGTCGCCACCGCCGGGTCCAAGTAAGGCCACCGCTGCTACCCTCTGGTTGAAGCCAAGCTAGGCGGGTTGACCATTGACGGCCGGTTAGCCTCTTGGCGGCGACGTGAGTCGGAGAGCTGCTGGAGAAGAACGCTGCTTCTACTTTAATCGCTGGTGCAGTTGATCGACACGTGGGCCCAACAGGCCACATGTCGATTACGCAATCGCACCTGCAGCTAAGTCAATGAAGCTTCTGCTCGCTTTCGATGGGACCTGATTGGGTAGCTTCGGTTAATTAATTATACCTCCAAATACCCTTTTTACTTGAAGAATGTATGAAATGTAATGAAATCCGACATGTTTATTTGAAATCCGACCATGTATGAATGAATTTATTTCGATTAGTTCGAATTCCTGTATCACTGGCATTGGATGAACATGCAAAACAATACGTACTAGCATTATTCCTGTGGTGATCACCTCATTTGCAGCAGTTTCACATGTACTCCCTCCGGTCCTTTCTAGATGCGCATACAAGTTCATGCTGCAGTCAAAGTATCTCTACTTTGACCAATCTTATACAAAAAAGTATGCACTTTCACAATGTGCGAAGTAAGAAGGAACAAAAGGAGTACAAAGAGTTTGATCAGCTTTTTAGCGTTTCTGTACACTGCAATCAAACACACAGGCCTGGCAATTCATAGAGAACATTCAAAACAACGATGATTATGCATCTCAGCGACTCACATGTCAGAGGCAATATTTAATTCACAACTAAGGAATAAAGAAAAAATTGATCGACGCTGCTGACAGCAAAGGGCGTCCCATTCGAAAATATTAAACGCATGTCTTGCTAAAAACAATGAGAAAAATTTGACAAGGTTGTCCCATTCCAAAATATCAAATGCCTACGATTGTGGAATGGGCAGGGTTTGCCATCAGTTCGGACATTGACATGGCACCTCATGCTAAATAAACCAGATGATCTTTTTGTGCAGTTCCACCAAAATCAACCAAATTCGCGCGTAGCTCGTATGATTTCACCCTTATATGTTGCAACGCCTTGAACTTATCGACACCTCCTTTCTTATGGTGGAAATGAATGATTCGATGTATTCATGAACATTTTGTGCAGTTCCCATTGAAATCAAGCTGAGCACCCCTGTTTGCACAAATACAAAAAAGTGATTAGTATAAAGCAAATTGTACTATGAATTGACAGTTTCAACAGGCACATACATGGTCCATGTAGAGCACACTTTTATAAAAATTGAACTCACCAGAAAGAATCCTAGAACAACATTGTACTCGCGCATCACAGCAAAAAAATGGAGATTTGTCAGTCCTTCTGAGCTGAAGTTACTTTGGTCTTGTGGGGAGTAATGTAACCATCCTTCAACTGGTCCTTCTGATGAGAACATAGACAGGGCTTCTTCATCCTGGCATAATCGGAACTAGTCACTTCACGTACTCCATATTCTTCTTCAGAGGAAGATGATCCTGTTGTGCAAAGACAAGAGGACTACTAAATGTTAGCATCCCTGTTTGCTTGAAAAAAAGGAAAGGAAATATTTAAAACAACATAGATGAAGCACTTCTCAAGGACAATACCACTTTTTCATGACATTATCTAAACAGTAGCACAACACCAATAGAGATGACAAAGCTCAATCATATGGATGAAATCAAGGTAGTACCAACCTTTGTCAGGAGGCTTATTGTGTAGAGCATACAGATGAAGCACTTCTACGGAACAATCTATTGCTATCTACGGTGGTGGCCATGCTTACTATATACTCCTCGATTAGTTTAATGTTTCCAACATATTCTTGTGCAGTTCCACTAAAATATATGGTATCTTCAAAGAAGATCCCTGTTTGCACAAGTAGAGATAATTACATATTCCATTAAGAGTGGCATCAAATCAGTGGCAAAACAATTGCTCGTTCCAGCCATAGCAATAAATTAAGATGCAAAACTATATCATTACTTGTGTCATCACAGTTCTAGTGCTTCATTACAAAGACCGGGAGTTGATTTTTGTTTTTCTTCCGCTTGTTCTTCCCCTTCATCACTTGGTTCAATAACAGACAAGCTTTGCCTTCAATGTAAGATTTGGCATGTCAATTAGGGAGCACAAGTATAGTACTAAACTGAATTTTCTGATGAAAGTGGCAAAATACAGGCCAGCGGGTGTGAAATATCCTTATCTTACCTCAATGGGATATTACGGTGCACATACAAATTGGAAGTCTTGTCTCCATTTTTGCAGTTCACTAAAATAAAGCAACATTATCGTACAAGTAGCACAACATATGAAAGAACACTGCAGAATCATGTGAAAGAAGGCTAGTACTGACCTCTCAGGATGCGGAATTCAAACAACTCACAAGAAGAAGATCTGAACCAAATTCGCCTTAACGGATAGGAAGTAAGATCTCCTCTCCTGCAGTTCCACTAAGATCAAGAAATCAAGCAACATTGTCGCTGTGACATTTTGGTTGGACTGCACAAAACACTCTTAAAACAAAAGTGTTTTGTGCAGTGCAACAAAAGGTCACAATGGCAACGAGGTGAAGTAGATAACCCTATTTACACAGAGGTGCAAAGGAAACAATTAGTGGTCAATAACGGTGGATGACACAGAAGCCAACAAAAAGAAGCATCTACCTTATCTAAATGGGAAAGAAAGAAAGACAGTAGCATTTCTCAAACGGTGGCATTGGTTAATATTAACATAGAGATTATATTAACAATAAAATTTGTTAAACATGTAATTTGATTTTAACTGTGGCATTGCATCAATTTTCCAGCGGCATTATTAGAGGGTGTTTGTTTACAGGGACATTTTGGTGTAGGGACTAAAAAACTCCGTGTCGGTCCCATCTAAACCAAACAGGAGGGACTTTTAGGGACTAAAAGTGGGCATTTGGGACTAAAGAAAGAAGACCCCGAGGGAGTCTTTTTGGCACTTTTTCCAACAGTTGCTTCGCCACGCATCGCACCTTGTCTCTATTAGTTCATTACTAGGGGTAACATGGTCTTTTAGCATGTCATTTAATAACCTCTAGTCCATGTTTAGTCCGTGGAACCAAGCAGGTAGGGACTAAGGAGTTTTTAACCAAACAGGGCCTTAGATTAACAACAACTAATGAGTTACACGGGACAGTGGACGCACCAGCACCATGTGCATCTACCGATGTACTATGGTCATGCACAGTCTATTGCAACAAAGAACAAACAACCAAGGAGCATATTTGTGTTGGTCCCAGTTTTGTTATCTTTAGACACCTTTCCCTATGTGAGCACAACAAATCTAGTCCTGCTCAAACTCTACAGCCTTGTCCCTTCCTTTCCTTTTTGAACTAGTACTTTCGCCCCTTCCTTTCCTCTTTGAACCACGTCCTAGATTTATGTGATACAACTTTCCCCACTACTTTCCCCCATTCCTTTCCACTTTGAACCATGTCCTAGATTCATGCTATACAACTTTCCCCCTTCATTTCCTCTTTGAACCACGTCCTAGATTCATGCTATATACAACTTTTCCCACTACTTTCCCCCACTCCTTTCCTCTTTGAACCACGTCCTAGATTCATGGTATACATGCAGCTAGAGCAATGCATATGGAGTAAGTAAATTATACCTTAAGGTTCTTGGGGCATGGTTCGGTGGGCGATGGGACGACGGCGAGGAAGAAGGGGTCAGAGGCCCTCCCGGGCCGCCGCTGGGTGGAAAGTGAATAGCTGCGCGGTAGTCCCTCGCCGACGGCGACAGTGTTAAGCCTCCTTCCCTTCCCGACGGACGGATCCTGCCGGCTCTTTGAGCAGCATTGAGGGGAGAGAGAGGCGAACGAAGTCTTGTTTAGATCTAGAGAGGGCGAGAGAGTGTGAAGAGAGCAACTACGCTGAGGCTCCAGCGGGAGAGGGCGAGAGAGTGTGAAGAGAGCAACTACAAGCACTGAGGCTCCAGCGTGTATATATATACTGGAGAGAGTGTGAAGTGTGCAAACCATAGAAAACATTTTGACCAGTCAAAGAATCCACCTGGCACAAATTATGCTCAAGTGTAGTTATCGAACCCGAGACCTCAAGTTTGATGAGCGAACAGGCTAACGAGCTACACAACCCTCCCGTTATGTTCAACGAGAGGGAAATAACCTTTTATACATTCCTGCATTTGTGTGACAAGCATGCCATGTTTTTTTGTGTGTGGGAGTCATTGGGATTTCAATCATAATCGTGTCATGTGGCTTTGGTGGTAAGACTATCCACAGTGGTGCAGAAATAATGCAGCCTTAGTCACCTTACCTCTCTCCACGTAGTACGTTGGGTCCCACCGGTCGGAGGGTGAAACAAACAAATTAATAAGAAAAATTAAAAGCGTCGTGATGTATCTTACCTCACACATCTCGCCATCGCTCGGAAACACTGTCCAATTGATCCCTCTGTTCGCTCACGTACTATTTTAAGTGAATCCTTATTATAACATGCACACAAATTTCGGGCACTTGTATTCGACTTAAGTCAGTGTGCCACCGTATCTCGTATACTTACTTCTCCCTCCGTTTAGGTGTAATAAGTCACATTAGAAGGTGCAAAGGGACCAAGGTGCGTGTGTGTGTGTGTGTGTGTGTGTGTTTAATAGCATGTGTGTGTTAGAGAGAGCAACAGATCGACCTACTCCTACAAAGATATGTTGTGTAGTGTACGATTTTAGCCGCGAGATTCGGTGCATCCTCTCGTTTCCGGGCGTGTCCGGTAGGGACATGCGGACAGCTGCCACGCCTGCTCCTGACCAGCTTGGCCCACCCAAAGCCCCTCCATCGCCACAAGGCTTCCCGCCTGAAACGGTCAAGACCGCTCCAAAGAATCGGTGCCGCATTCATGCCCGGGCAGAGCGGACGCGACCTCTCCTGGCGCAAGAGTGATGGTTTCTTCGTCAAATCCAACTTCTTGGTGGGTCTATGTGATTTGACGGCTCATTGGTCTTTATTCTTGAGGTGGTAGGACTTTGGATGTCCCACGCTTTCGTGAAAGGAGGTACTACTACTAGATTACAATTTTCTCCATTCTTACAGCGGAGGCGTGCAAGAGCAGTGAAAACATGCAGGCTTAGTGATTACATGGCCCACCTCACACTATCACCGTGCGACACCTAACTCTTTACATAGTACTCCCTCCGTTCCTAAATATTACTAGATGAGTCCCCGCGCGTTGCCGCGGAATAGCGGTATATCTCTCTGCGCAAAATTATCGATTTCATAGAACTAAAAAAAACTCTATAACCGCATGACAAATGTGGTAGCCAAACTAAATAAACTCCCATCATCATTTAGATCATCCCACGTAAGGAAAAAAGATCAGCCAACTCCTACTGCATAATGAGATTATATTTTTCTTTTTGACATGTTAATGGGACTTAAAAGCTCACTTACATGCACGCTACCGGTGCTTGCTTGCATGTAGACATGTTGATGTGATTTAAAACCCACTCACATGCATGTGCCACGGTATTTCTGCATGCTTGCATCTGGCTTAGTGCGGAGCCTCTCAACGTCTAGATCATTATGGACTGATTTACTTCATCTAACGGCTACATCAATTTTGATGATGTGGCTCAAGGAGAGGATAGAGAATTCCTAGTAGTGGGGGCTAGCTATTACTAGTAGATAAGTCTTTGTAGATATTCCACTACATACGGAACAAAATGAATGAATCTACACTTAAAATGCATCTATATACATCCGCATGTGGTTCATGGTTAAATCTCTACAAAGACTTATATTTAGGAACGGAGGAAGTACTAGTATAGTACGTACTGTAATTTATCAGCAAGATAAATTTGTACAATGCTATGAAGCTTCCGACTTACATTACATGTATCTTAAGGCCCAAGGTTGCCCGTTGCAACATTTCATCAAATACAAAGGAGACTAACATGCATGCTATTGCATCTCAATGATTGATGAGATCATAGCAAATATGTACTCCTCCGCTCCAAAAATAAGTGTCTCAACTTTGTGCAAACTTTAGTACAAAGTTGTACTACTACTAAAGTTTACACTTATTTTGGAAGAGAGGCAGCTAATGTAAAAAAATGATCCATGCTGTCCCTAGCCCTTGAACCGTGTACCGTGACCAGGCTTCAGTTTGCTGGCAACGTTCGAGCTTCCTAATAAATGAAGTTTGCAACCTTTTGACCATCGGATCATTTTGTGCAGTTTCACCAAAATCGAGATGAGCATCCCTGTGGCAAAGAAATTGAAGAAGCATGATTATAATAAGATTACTGGGACTAGTTGACGAGACATAAACTCATCACAAATACAGTACGTAGAAGCCAGTAGAGGTATGTTCGGGGCAAAGAAGTAGAGAAATATCCACAGGGAGTGATGTGGGCAGCTGGAGCAATGTTGCAAGCCGGCTGTAAAGGGAGTTGTACCTGAGGGACGTAGCTCAACCTTGAGGAGGGTGGTGGGAGGCGGCAACTTCCCACGTCGCGGCAGTGAGCAAGGGACGAAGGCAACCTCACCAGCTTTGTGAGAGAGAACGGCGGGGACCCCTGATCGGGACGTGCCGATAGTGGGTTTTCACCGTCGGCGACGGCCACCGCATCTACACTAAGCATCCACCCTTCCCAAGAGGACGTGATCCGCCGGGATGTTAGAGATGTGGCCACGATGCTTTTGCGAGAGAGTGTGAAGAGAGCAACCCCAGCAAGCAACCGTGTAGGCTGGCCCGTCCTGACTATGTATATAGTGGAGCGGTTTCCTTTTCTCTCCATATGAACCTATCATATTGCATACGTGCCACTGAAGAAAAAAACTTTATTTATAAATGACGCGGCACCTACTACTCATTCTCATATAACCTTGCGCTTGGCATCTCCAAAATATTAACCTTGCGATTGGCTCTTCGCCTCTTCGGGAAGTCGAGCAATAATGGTAGTGCAGTATATATCGTTCTGGCTATATGAGACCGAATGAATTGTTGCACGTCCACCACGTGGGCGAGGGCCGAGGGGCGAGAGAAGTGCTACATACGAGCGAAATGAGTGAATCTACACTCTAAAATACGTCTATATACATCAGTGTTTGGAGTATGTACTAGTAGTTCATATTGAAATCTACTGAAGGACATATATATTCCAAACAATATGATATAATCTCTATAACCAAGGTAGTAGGGAAGAGGAGTAAACGGAGGGAGTAGTAAATTTTTCTCCTCGTCCTGCGAGCCACCACGCGCATGGGCGAGCGAGCAGGCGTAAGGCGGAGCAAGCTTCACCTCATCCTGCGAGCCACCGCGCCCGTGGGCAGGGGAGACGGCGTACTAAGCAAGCTTCTCCTCATTCTACGAGTTGACGGGACACATCAAAAGTACTCCAGTGTATAGAGCCTTGCCTCTAAGGTAGGCCCCACATGGTTTGCCTCTTTTTTTAACATAACACGTCAAGTTGCAATTTGTTTGTTCACCCGTGGTAGACGATCCTCCCTCCACCAAGTGGACAACCAGTACACGTGCCAAATTACCACGTGGGCTGCCTTTTTCGTATAGAAATGAGCTCCACCATGTACCCGCGCGGGTGTGGTTGGGAAAGAGACGGGAGTACGTGCGCCGTGCATGCACATCTTCTCTTCGTGCACGTCCCCCACCTACGTGGGTGTGTGTGAGAGATACAAACCGTGTTCGTGAGTGTTTTTTGTTTTGGGGTGTGGGGTGGGGTGGGTGTTGATTTCGTGAATTATTTGTGGGAATATGTGTCGATGACATCTCAAACAAAATTTTGCATGCAATGTGTGTGAAATGGAGGCCTATCCATATCATACATAGAGGGTCGTGCAATCCACGAGAAGAGAGGGAGGGTCATAGCTATCAATAGAGTCAAGAGAGGATCAAGTGGGTGGTTGCGAGATCGATGAAGAGAGCCATCAAAATTGTGTGTGTGTGCAAGTCAAAGATATAGGGCGACTGGCCTACCAGAACGTTAGAGGGCACATGTCAAGTTTGTGTGTGGCAGGGAGACATGACTAGAGCGCTCGATGTATCGATGTGTGTGTGGGGGGGGAGGGGGTGGAGGGAGGGGTAGGTAGAGGCCTAACTATAGAGTAGAACGACTCGTATATGTGTTGAGAAGGAGAGACCCAGCTATGTCTTGAGGGAGATTGGTCGACATCCATACATAACTGAAGGACGGGAAATATGATGGGACAGAAAGAGAGAGGAGAGAGAGAGAGGGGGAGGGAGAGGGAGGGAGAGGGGTAGAGTGTTGGATGGGTGATGGAGTTGCTTCTCGAAGATGGTAGGAGAGGCCTACTAGACAAACTGAGGGTGGAACTGCAATGTTATCAATAAGAGTGGGGATGTGTTTACGTGTGTGTGCCTGTGCATGATAGATCTGTCGGGACGCATCCATGGATGATGAAGGGGAACCATGTGTTTGGTAAGCAAACCTAACTAGATCGGTAGATCAATTGTTGTTTGTCGGAGGAAGGGAGAGACACAACTAATGAGCTAGATCGATTGATGTGTGGGTAAAAACGAGTTATAAGGACCTAGCTAGCTATATGTATAGCGAGAGATCGGTCGGTGTACGTCCATTTGTTAGAGGCAAATAAGGCCCAGCGAGACGGATAGACAGAGAGAATGGAGCTAGGAGGTGGTGCGAGAGGCATAACTACTAGCTAGATAGGGGGAGGAGTGTGCGGTTGTGAGATCGATGAAAAGAGGGGCGAGAGTTTACACGTGTGTCTGACCGTATGAGAGACACGAGGCAAGGACACATAAAGGAGGATATTGAAGGTGTGTGTGTATGTTGTAGGCAGGCATCGCTGGAGAGGTTTATCGATCGGTGTGTGTCGGAAAGGAGTTGTGGAGACTCTGGGAGAACGACCTAAAGAAAAAAATGAATGTACCCGGTGGATAGAATGCCGAGGGAGGGTAAGAGCGAGGAGGGCGTGTGCATGCACGAGAGAAAGTTAGTGGTAGCCACGAAGGTTAGAGGATTGTGTGGGTGTAAGAGACTAACAAAGATCATAATTTGATATGAAAGCGGATTCATATATTTGAATAGGAGATCATAGTATTTTAAACATTGCATGCATGAATATAGCGGTGATACACGTGTTGTGCACATGTTATACCATAATGTGATAATGCATGGCGTTTGCAACTCACAACTAAATGCCGAACAATCTAAACCATCCTATACATCAAACAATCTCACATTTTATTTGAATTTGTGATAATGTGTGGCGTTTGCATCTTACAACTAAATATCGAACAATCTAAACAATACTATATATCGAACATTCTCACATTTTATTTGAATTTGTGGTAACGTGTTGTGTTTGCAACTCACATCTAAATACTTGTAGGCATAGAGGCGGGGCACCATACATAATGTGATAAACACATTATACATATGAGACATGATTTAGATTATGAAGATCTAGCTAGAGCTAGAAATGTAATGTGATTTGAAATAAAAATAAAGTGGATTCAAAAAATCTAGTTCGAGTTCATATAGTACACATAGTTCATATGTAACTCGAGACTAATCATGTGGTGTGTTGTGAAGATAATACACAAAAAATGGTTTAACTTGACAATAATGATGATTGTAGATCTTATTAAAATAGAGAAATGAATTCAAATGCTTTGACTTCAGAACAATCATTCTGTAGATCTTATGCAAATAGAGAAACGAATTCAAATTTAGTTCATATTGAAGCGGAAGTATATACGTTTGGAGTGCACTAAAACGTTCATTTGAGTAGTAGGTTGCATGCATTATACACATAGCAAAATATTTTAATTGAAGATAACATGAATTCAAAGTTTTGAATGACATTTGTAGTGCGCATTGATTTGGTACAATTACACGTTAGGCTTGTCCGAAATTTCAACCCGCCTTTGTTAGCCCGAAATATTTAAGATATATCTTTGTCTCGTTGTGCTCCGACAACTCCCTCCATCTCAACCCGCGCCTTGCTATTCTGAAATTACAACGCGCGCGAAAACTACCACCTCCTATGAAATCCCGACACACGAAATGTCGTGGTACCCCTGAACCGAAAGAACCGCCTCAAATTGGTGGGGGTACTTTCGTAACTTACCCCACATTTCGGACAAGCGCGTCTCTAAGCCATGGTTCCCCACTGCCATCCCATCCGCCCACCAATTCGTACACCGAGGCTGCGAAAACCCGCGACGAAACCCCACACCCTGCTCCGTCCGCCACCCAGCCGGAGCCTCTTCCCCGACGACGTCGTCCATAGCAACACCTCGACGTCCCTCATCCACTGTACAGGATGAGGATTCATCGTCGATCTCATTGTCCCGCCGGTTCAGCCACCCCGTCCTCCACCTCCAAGGAGCTGCCCCGACGTTCCCCTCGTCTTTCGCGCCATCTCCATTCCCACACCGCCGTCTTCACCTACACCACCGGAAGAGCATCATCATCACCGTTTCCTCGGATGAAGCCGCGCCTAATCGGGCGCCACCAAAGAGGTTGTACACTAATCGCCGCATTTTCTTCTTGATTTGATCTCACAGTCTGCCGGCGCCGGTCCCGAGCCGACACGGGCGCTGCTCCATCCACGGCGGCATCGCCGGCCACTTCCTCCACAGCGTCGCTCCCTCGGCGGCGACGTCCACATCAGTAGGAGCTGCTGCTGCTTTAGCTCTCGCTCGTGCTGCTGCTCTGCTCTTGCTCTCGGTCCCCTGCCTAGTCTGCTCTTGCTATTGCTCCTGCTCGCGCTGCTTCTCTCGCTCTTGCTCTTACTTGCGATGCTGCTCCGATTTAGCTACACTTCCCTCGACTGAATCGACTTTTGGGTTAGTCGATTTTCAGGGGGTGGGGAGGGCTCGCTGGGGTGAAGGAAGAACCAGCCGCAACGGGGAGGGGGGCTCGCCGGAGAGGTACCCCACTATCTATCTTAGGGTTCAGGATGGGGGCGGTGGTCGCCGGCGGTGGCGGGGCGTTGGCGGGGCGGTGGCGTGGGATTGCCGGAGAAAAGCTCAACAGGGGGCCTAGAGGGATGGCCGGGTGGCGGCGGACCGGCGGTGGGGAGTGTTTGGCGGCTACCGCCGCTGGGCGGGGGGGGGCTGCTGTTTGGCCGGTGGTGGCTGGCGGCTCTGGGGGGTGGAGGTTGAAGATGAACCGCAGGCCCTTGATTTCGTGTCCAACGATCGCAAAATCGACCGACCAGAGATGAAAAGTCGGTCCGACCGACGTGTAGCCTCACCTTGCTAGTGCGTTCAGTTTGACAACAAAATTCAGTTTCGACAAAGAAAATTCAGTTTCGGCGCTTAAGTTCGGTTTGACGGTTAAGTTCAATTTCGACAGTTAAATTCAGTGTCGACAGTTAAGTTCAGAGATGAGCGGCTGATGTATTTTACATCTAGCACTTTGTGGTTATGTATTTTACGTCATGTATTGTAGATGCTATTAGAATTCCACTCAGGTTAATGTTGTTTGTTGTCTCTCTTGTCCTGCTTCAGCCTCGGCGTCGTACAACTCACCTAAGCTGCTCCAACGATGAAACCCTCCATCAAAGTAGGGCAGTACCTCGGGCTCCATCTCCAGACGCCTAAGATCTTCTTCCCCTCCTCCGACAACAAAGTCAGCCAGAGCATCCTCACCGGACAACCCAATCACGCTGAGATCAACATGGCTTCGCCAAAGAGGTTGTACACTTGTTGCATCTCTTTTTTACTCTACATGTTATATATATTGTCCACTGAGCACACGGATTTGTTCCTTTAGTGTCTCCTTGAAAGAAAAAACGTAGGAATTTTAATTTTCACTTGTCCTCCTTTTCAAATTCCTATTCATGAAGCACAAGACTAAGAGATAATAGCATACTAGCATTATAACCGTACATTTTCTTGTGGTTTGACTTAATCTCACTATGCTTCTTTGCATCCTGTGATCTTCCAATTGTTGTGAATCAAACACCCAGATTGGCAGAAATCTGTGTTTTTAAATTCTCTGTTTTGCACGTGCATTCCTATCCTATTCCTGTCTATTTCCTATCCCTGCATTGTTGGAATCCTCCAATTCAAACGAGCCCTTACAGAATTACTTCTCTTACAGATAGTTGTCAAACAAAACCTTGTGTGGTTTGTCCCGCTCCGGCTGCACCGTCGTCCACCCCAGCTCAGCTACTCCAACGACAGAAGGGTCCAGCACAGCAGGGATCTGGCCTCCAGACTGTCTTTCGCCGCCTCAGATCTTCTTCCCCATTACCGGCAGCTATGAAAACTGCATTACCATCATCAACCAAGCGAGATGACCTCGAGGACTACACGGGTCCGCAAGAGAGGTCACACTCTTCGTGTTTGCTTACGTTATGCATCGCTTAATATTACATGCTACTTTATCGTCTGTTCACCGATTAGACTCGAGTCAGCTCCAAACTAATGGTCAAACTTGAGTTTTTAAATGGTTGTGGGGTACATATCGGGCTGCTATCAATAGTATATATCTACTATCCGGTTAATCTCCGGTGTCTACTATGAGTTTCATGTTGGGTGGGAAACAAACAAAGAAAGAAGCCATTATCTGTATTTTTAACTGAAGCCATTATCTGCACCGCTATTATTGGTTTTGGGTCTATCCACGTTGCTACCATCACTGGATTTCTGCATGCACTCCTTACATAATCTCACTATGTTTTATTCCTATGCATGATGCTTATTGTAAACAATGGAACTGAACATGTAGAGCAAAAGAGACGAGCCTTGCGTGGCAATAAAATTTCATGCAGACGTCGCTCCATGGTAGGCGCAAAGGCAGCCCCCCTCCACGCATTTCAGATTGTAATCGAAAGGAAGATATCTGTTCTGAGGGGGATTCAGAAGGAGAAGACAACTCCTATTTACCCCCTGAGGTCTTCGCTCTAACTTGTCATGCTAATGTTGGTTATATCATGCATATGGTGTCTTGCATTGCTTACTTTATACATCAAATATGTCATCTGCTTAGTTTAGACATCCTTTGTGCGAATGCCATCTGTTTAGTTTATTCATCGTTTATGTGAATTATGCAATGCCATCTTGTTTAGCCAGGCATCATATATGTGATTTTTGCAATGCCATCCTGCTTAGCCAGTCATCTTATGTGTAAATTAGATCAGGCCATCCTTTTTTTCGTTACATATTACATTTGTCAACAATGTTAGTACATTCAACTTCTCTTCGTGTGCATCAGCCATTTGACACGGTGATGGCAAATTCTGGAGTGAAAACAAGGTCTTTAGAGCAGACTATGCTATCTGACGAAGCACATATCTCGCTGGTTACGGATAGCTCCTCAGAGGAGGATTCAGAGATGATGACCAGTCCTATCCCCGAGGTGTATGCTCTAACTTGGTAGGGTTATGTTGCTCATATCGTATGTATGGTGTCTCGCGTTGCTATGTCATTTGATTAGTTTAGACATGCTTTGTGTGAATGCCAATTGCTCAAAGTGTCTAATTACCATATATGTGAATTATGCATTGCCATCTTGTTGCAAGACATTATATATGTGAATTATACAATGCTATCTTGTTGCAAAGGCATTATATATGTGAATTATGCAATGCCATGCTGTTTAGCCAATCATCATGTATGTGAATTATATCATGCTATCATTTTTTTGTATTACGTGTTCCATTTGTCGACAACGTTTGTATATTCAACTACTCTTCCTATGCATCAGCCATTTGAAGCGGTGATGGTAGTATCTGAAGTGAAAACAAGGTATTCAGAGCAGACGATGCTACCTGCTGAAGCAGAAATCTTGCTGGTTATAGAGAGCTCCTCAGAGGAGGGTTCAGAGACTGATGACCAGTCCTATTTCCCCCCTGAGGTCTATGCTCAAACTTGGCAGGGTTATATTACCCATGTCATGCATGTTGTCTTGCATTGCTTAGTTTTTACATCATATATGGATTGCCATCTACTTAGTTGCTTACTATATAAATCATATATTTGAATTATATCATGCCATCATGTTTACATAGTACATACACATCATCTATCTGAATTATGGCATGGCAACCCATTTAATAAAGACATCATATAGTTATATCATCTCATCCTGTTTAGTGTTTACAGTCATCATATTTTGAATTATGGCAGTCTATCCGTGAATGTATGTGAATTATGGCATGCCAACCTATTTAATAAACACATTATATAGTTATGCCATGTCATCCTGTTTACATAGTCTCATATTTTGAACTATGTCTTTCCATCTTTTTTAGTTAGCCATCATAATGTGAAATTGTGTCATGCTATCCTGTTTAGTTAGCCATCATATATGTGAAATTGTGTCATGCTATCCTGTTTGGTTAGACAACATAAATATGAATTATTTCATGCCCTTTTTTATTCCCCACTATCCATTGCACCTGTCTATCATACAATGTCTATACTTTCAATTACTTTTCTTATTTATCAGCCATTTGAATTGGAGAGCGTTATGGCAGTATCTAAGGGAGTAACAACACGGTCTTCAGAAAAGATAGTGCTACAAGTTGATGCAGATAGAACCACGGTTGTACTTGCCAAAGGACCAGATCCACCACACATAACCCAGACTCTCGTAGATTGTACCCCTACCCAATTGGACAGAGAACCAGCTACACCCCTTCTAACCCCAACCCCGGAGATAGTAACCTAGCTCCAGTTGACACAGCACCGTCTCCGCCACAGAGCCAAACACGAGCAGTTAGTAAGGGAACTGTAGTGCCCAAAGCACGAGGACCACCACTCCGAATCCCAACTCAACGTTAAAGGAGAAGAAGATTTGTTCTCAGGTCAGATTCTGTAGCTATGGTTCATACTCCTTTGCGCTTGCATTACTGTATTTACTCATACCAACTATTTTCAAATTTGAAGGATGGAATTGAAACTCCAATGGCGCAATGTATGTTTTAAACCTGTTTCTTTAACTAGTTTGCTATTGTAACCTGCTCTATGTTGATTTCAGTTTCAATTGAATAAACAGTTATGTTCTCATGTCATGCACATTACAAGTGTTGTTATTGATCTATAGTTACCCACACTTATATTCTGTCTATTCTGCTTTGTCTTGAACAAATATTATTTGAACTGTGTCTCTATCTTGATTTGGCAACAAAAACTAGAATGATATAGACCATAAAGTGACCATGGTACATAGATATATGTTTGTTTCATCTTTGTTATCCTGTCCACTTTACTCTTGAACTCATTTACCAAAATGAGTTTCATATACAACATGGTAAACATGTGATGTGTCTCGCTTGTTTCTCTTTTAGAATGCAGACAAAATATTGGAGAAACGATGCCGCGTTATCCAATGGTAAAGGAAGTAATGCAGATAAGGTTCAAGATAGTGAGACATCCTGTTGGTCTCCAAGAAAGCTGATAAAACTATCTTGACGATAGTGAGGGAACCCAAAAGTCATGTCTTGATGTAGTGTTCGATTCTTGGCCACTCTGCTGGCACAAGCTCTTGAACTTTGCTGAATCAGTTTGTCTTCTTGAGTCTCAACTTCAAGTTGAAAGACATCGATCGGATGTCTTTGACAGAAGTCAAGGACTGAGGAAGTCCCTACAGAATTCAGATGCATATTTTCTGGTGCAACATCAAGCGCTAGAGGATTTAAGCGCAAAACAAGAGAAAGTTGATAAGCTTGCTAAGCATCTTGCCAGCATTATGGGTACCCAGGATATTGTTTCTTGAGATCTTGTGAAGTGGTTTGATTACGGATTTGTTTTGCTATGGCGTTTATTTGCGCTGGTCGCCAACTTTGACAACCAATGTATATGATATGCTGCTTTGTTCCCTATATTTGCACTGGTGGCGAACTTTGATGCCCAGTGGATGTAATATGTGTAATAGCCGTGATAGCCTAGCGTTAGTTGCTTGCTTATTCATTTCCTTGTTGTCTTGTTTATTTGTTTGCTTGTAGTCATTGCAGTTCTTTTTCCACGATTAGCTAGTGGCTGCAATAACCTATTTTTTAAAACTAGGCCACAATAACCATGGGCTAATATCTACTGTAGTGACATCGGGCCTCCTCTTGGCCGTCAGAAAGCGATGGGCCTTCTACGGGCCGTAGAAACAATGGGCCTTCTGCGGGTCGTATCATCAATGGGCCTTATACGGGACGTATGATCGATTGGCCAAACATGGGCCAAACAGACCGCATTATGGCCATAAACGGGCTAGAGTTGGAATCGTCCGTTCATGGGCCGACCATAACGGGCCATCGTTAATAGGCCGTATTTGATGACGCTATGAAAACGGCCCAACGTATTAACGGACCACAAACGGGCCGATCAGTAACCACGGGCTGAATTTGGCCCACAAGCGTAAAATGACGAACGGGCCGTAAGTAAACGAATCTTGGAAATGAGCCCAAGAATAAATGGGCTCGAGAAGGCCGAAAGATAACATGGGCTGAACGCCCAACGGAATAACGGGCCGTTAATGGGTATAAAGTGATACCTTTGTTCATTACGGGCGGTTTCACCACGGGCCGTTAATGGGTGTAAAGTGATACACTGTTCATTACGGGCCAGTTTCACCACGTGTCGTTAATAGGCCAAGAGTTACATAGGGCCTCATATGGGCCGAAAGACGTCATGGGCCATACACGCGCTAGAAGTGAAAACGGGCTAGAATCATATTGGATGGCCCAGATGACGCTACTGGGCCTAATTCGGATAGGGCGTGACGACCCTTGGGTTAGCGGGCTGTAAATGGGCTATATGCGAAAAGGCCGTTAACATGCTTTCCATGGGCCGGCCCGCCTCCTTTTGACCAAGTCAAATGGGCCGGCCTTTTCACAGGAATGGGCCTCTGTTGGGCCGTGCCACATGTCGACGTATCATAGGCGCCTGTTGTCCAATGAGTGGATGACATCTGTCCCAACGATGAGCCGACACGTGTTTCCTCCAGCCAATGATGATTTTACACGTGGAAAATCCCCATTGGTCGGTCATTAACGGGTTATCGGATCCAAAACCTGACCCGATAGCTTAACGACGTTCCGTTACGGTGGATGCCACGTGTCGGTCACCCTTGACGAAAGCACTTCGCGGACGCCATGATTTATCGTCATGGAAGTGGACACTTCCATGATGATAATTTTGGTAATGTCATGGAACACTTCTACGACAGCATAGGTATGACTATCTTGATTCTGTCATAAAATCGTCATGGATGTACATGCATGACAAAAACGCGACCTACTGTGAGAAATGATGTCTACTACTCAACCTTCTTCTTGTAGACGTTGTTGGGCCTCCAAGTGCAGAGGTTTGTAGGACAGTAGCAAGTTTCCCTCAAGTGGATGACCTAAGGTTTATCAATCCATAGGAGGCGTAGGATGAAGATGGTCTCTCTCATGCAACCCTGCAACCAAATAACAAAGAGTCTCTTGTGTCCCCAACACACCCAATACAATGGTAAATTGTATAGGTGCACTAGTTTGGCGAAGAGATGGTGATACAAGTGCAATATGGATGGTAGATATAGGTTTTTGTAAACTGAAAATATAAAAACAGCAAGGTAGCAAGCGGTAAACGTGAGCATAGACGGTATTGCAATGATAGGAAACAAGGCCTAGGGTTCATACTTTCACTAGTGCAAGTTCTCTCAACAATAATAACATAATTGGATCATATAACTATCCCTCAACATGCAACAAAGAGTCACTCCAAAGTCACTAATAGTGGAGAACAAACGAAGAGATTATGGTAGGGTACGAAACCACCTCAAAGTTATTATTTCCAATCAATCCGTTGGGCTATTCCTATAATTGTCACAAACAACCCTAGAGTTTGTACTAGAATAACACCTTAAGACACAAATCAACCAAAACCCTAATGTCACCTAGATACTCCAATGTCACCTCAAGTATCTGTGGATATGATTATACGATACGCATCACACAGTCTCAGATTCATCTATTCAACCAACACATAGAACCCCAAAGAGTGCCCAAAGTTTCTACCGGAGAATCACGACGAAAACGTGTGCCAACCCCTATGCATAGGTTCATGGGAGGAACCCGCAAGTTGATCACCAAAACATACATCAAGTGAATCACGTGATATCCCATTGTCACCACAGATACGCACGGCAAGACATACATCAAGTGTTCTCAAATCTTTAAAGACTCAATCCGATAAAATAACTTCAAAGGGGAAACTCAATCCATTACAAGAGAGTAGAGGGGGAGAAGCAACATAAGATCCAACTATAATAGCAAAGCTCACGATACATCAAGATCGTGCCAAATCAAGAACACGAGAGAGAGAGAGAGAGAGAGAGAGAGAGAGAGAGATCAAACACATAGCTACTGGTACATACCCTCAGCCCCGAGGGTGAACTAATCCCTCCTCGTCATGGAGAGCGCCGGGATGATGGAGATGGCGACCGATGAGGGTTCCCCCCCTCCGGCAGGGTGCCGGAATAGGGTCCCGATTGGTTTTTGGTGGCTACAGAGGCTTGTGGCGGCGGAACTCCCGATCTATTCTCCGTTCTGGAAGTTTTAGGGTATGTGGGTATATATGGGTGAAAGAAGTACGTCGGTGGACCTCCGGGGGGCCCACGAGGCAGGGGGCGCGCCCTAGGGGGGGCGCCACCCACCCTCGTGGCCACCTCCCTCCTTTCCTAATGTGCACTCCAAGCTTTTCCGGTAGCTTTCCTTCCAAAAATAACTTCTCCAGTTGATTTCATTCCGTTTCGACTCCATTTGATATTCCGTTTAACACTGAAATAGGCAAAAACCAGCAAATCTGGGCTGGGCCTCCGGTTAATAGGTTAGTCCCAAAAATAATATAAAAGTGGATAATAAAGCCCAATATTGCCCAAAACAGTAGATAATATAGCATGGAGCAAACAAAAATTATAGATACGTTGGAGACGTATCAAGCATCCTCGAGCTTAATTCCCGCTTTCGTCCTCGAGTAGGTAAATGATAAAAGAATTTTTGATGCGGAGTGCTACTTGGCATGATTTCATTGTAATTCTTCTTTATTGTGGTATGTTTATTCTGATCCGAAAGATTCATGACAAAAGTTCATATTGACATAAAAATAATAATACTTCAAGCATACTAACTAAGCAATTATGTCCTCTCAAAATAACATGGCCAAAGAAAGTTCATCCCTATAAAATCATTTAGTTTAGTCATCCTCCATTTTCGTCACACAAGAATGCTCTCATCATGCACAACCCCGATGACAAGCCAAGCAATTGTTTCATACTTTAATAATCTCAAATCTATAAACTTTCACGCAATATATGAGCGCGAGCCATGGACATAGCACTATGGTTGGAATAGAATATGATGATGGGGGTTATGTGGAGAAGACAAAAAGGAGAAGATCTCACATCAACGAGGCTAATCAATGGGCTATGGAGATGCCCATCGATTGATGTTAATGCAAGGAGTAGGGATTGCCATGCAACGGATGCACTAGAGCTATAAATGTATGAAAGTTCAACAAAAGAAACTAAGTGGGTGTGCATCCAACTTGCTTTCTCATGAAGACCTAGGGCACTTGAGGAGGCCCATCGTTGGAATATACAAGCCAAGTTCTATAATGAAAAATTCCCACTAGTATATGAAAATGACAAAACAAGAGACTCTCTATCATGAAGATTATGGTGCTACTTTGAAGCACAAGTGTGGTAAAAGGATAGTAGCATTGCCCCTTCTCTCTTTTTCTCTCATTTTTTTGGGCCTTCTCTTTTTTATGGCCTTTCTCTTTTTTTGGGGCCTTCTCTTTTTTATGGCCTTTTTTTATTCCTCACTTGGGACAATGCTCTAGAAAATGATGATCATCACACTTCTATTTATTTACAAGTCAATGATTACAACCCGATACTAGAATAAAGTATGACTCTATATGAATGCCTCCGGCGGTGTACCGAGATATGCAATGAACCAAGAGTGACATGTATGAAAGAATTATGAACGGTGGCTTTGCCACAAATGCTATGTCAACTACATGATCATGCTAAGCAATATGACAATGAATGATGTGTCATAATAAACTGAATGGTGGAAAGTTGCATGGCAATATATCTCGGAATGGCTATGGAAATGCCATAATAGGTAGGTATGGTTCCTGTTTTGAGGAAGATATAAGGAGGTTTATGTGTGAAAGAGCGTATCATATCACGGTGGTTTGGATGCACCGTGAAGTTTGCACCAACTCTCAATGTGAGAAAGGGCAATGCACGGCATCAAGAGGCTAGCAATGATGGAAGGGTGAGAGTGCGTATAATCCATGGACTCAACATTAGTCATAAAGAACTCACATACTTATTGCAAAAATCTACAAGCCATCAAAAACCAAAGCACTACGCGCATGCTCCTAGGGGATAGATTGGTAGGAAAAGACCATCGCCGTCTCCCCGACCGCCACTCATAAGGAGGACAATCAAAGAACACCTCATGTTTCAAATTTGTTACATAATGTTTACCATACGTGCGTGCTACGGGACTTGCAAACTTCAACACAAGCATTTCTCAAATTCACAACTACTCAACTAGCACGACTTTGATATTATCACCTCCATATCTCAAAACAATCATCAAGCATCAAACTTCTCTTAATATTAAACGCACTCAAAAGAAAGTCTTTACTAGTCTTGAATACCTAGCATATTAGGATTAAGCAAATTACCATGCTATTTAAGACTCTCTAAATAATATAAGTGAAGCATGAGAGTTCATCTATTTCTTCAAAATAAAACCACCATTGTGCTCTAAAAGATATAAGTGAAGCACTAGAGCAATAACAAACTACTCTGAAAGATATAAGTGAAGATCAATAGTAGTCGGATAATTATGCAACTATGTGAAGACTCTTCCATTTAATAATTTCAGATCCTAGTATTTTATTCAAACAGCAAGCAAAACAAAAATAAAATGACATGACGCTCCAAGCAAAACACATATCATGTGGTGAATAAAAATATAACTCCAAGTAAAGTTACCGATGAACGAAGACGAAAGAGGGGATGCCTTCCGGGGCATCCCCAAGCTTAGACGCTTGGTTATCCTTCAATATTACCTTGGGGTGCCTTGGGCATCCCAAAGCTTAGGCTCTTGCCACTCCTTATTCCATAGTCCATCGAATCTTTACCCAAAACTTGAAAACTTCACAACACAAAACTTAACAGAAAACTCGTGAGCTCCGTTAGCGAAAGAAAACAAAACACCACTTCAAGGTACTGTAATGAACTCATTCTTTATTTATATTTGTGTTAAACCTACTGTATTCCAACTTATCTATGGTTTATAAACTATTTTACTAGCCATTGACTCATCAAAATAAGCAAACAACACACGAAAAACAGAATCTGTCAAAAACAGAACAGTCTGTAGTAATCTGTAACTAACGCAAACTTCTGCAACTCCAAAAATTCTAAAATAAATTGGTGGACCTGAGGAATTTGTCTAGTAATCATCTGCAAAAAGAAGCAACTAAATATCACTCTCCAGTAAAACGTTTTAGCTAATCTCGTGAGCGCTAAAGTTTCTGTTTTTTACAGCATGATCATAAAGACTTCACCCAAGTCTTCCCAAAGGTTCTACTTGGCACAAACACTAATTAAAACACAAAACCACATCTAAACAGAAGCTAGATGGGTTATTTATTACTAAACAGAACCAAAAAAGCAAGAAACTAAAATAAAATTGGGTTGCCTCCCAACAAGCGCTAACGTTTAACGCCCCTAGCTAGGCATGACGATTTCAATGATGCTCACATAAAAGATAAGAATTGAAACATAAAGAGCGCATCATGAAGAATATGGCTAGCACATTTAAGTCTAACCCACTTCCTATGCCTAGGGATTTTGTGAGCAAACAATTTATGGGAACAATAATCAACTAGCATAGGAAGGCAAAACAAGCATAACTTCAAAACTTTAAGCACATAGAGAGGAAACTTGATATTATTGCAATTCCTACAAGCATATGTTCCTCCCTCATAATAATTTTCAGTAGCATCATGAATGAATTCAACAATATAACCAGCACCTAAAGCATTCTTTTCATGATCTACAAGCATAGAAAATTTACTACTCTCCACATAAGCAAAATTCTTCTCATTCGGGATAGTGGGAGTATCATAAGAGACTTGAATACTATAAATTTTTTCCACATTAAAAGAGTAATGTTCAGAAAAAGGGTAATCATAATCATGACAAGTTTTATAAATATAATCATCCACTACTCTTTATAGCATAAGTTTTATCACAATAATCATCATAAGTAGCAACTTTGTTCTCATCATAATCGATTGAAACCTCTTCCAAAATAGTGGATACATCACTAAATAAAGTCATGACCTCTCCAAATCCACTTTCCTAAATATTATAAGCTTGAACATCCTCCAAAATAGTGGGATCATTTCTTCCTAAAGTTGACACTCTTCCAAACCCACTTTCATCAATATAATCATCATAAGTAGAAGGCATGCTATCATCATAACTACTTTGCATATCAAAACTTGAGAGGCTAAAAATATCATCATTATTAAACATAGCATCCCCAAGCTTGGGACAAACATTAATTGCAGCAAATAAATTCTCAAATATGCCATCCTCATCAAACATAGCTTCCCCAAGCTTGGGCCTTTTCATATCATAAGCATAATCACTCTCATCATTAATAGTATGGATAGCACCAATAGTATGCAAACATTATTATATTCTTACAAGCAAGTGCCAAAAAGATTTTCAAGATCATAAGGAGTATCATTATCTTCCCAATCATAATCATCACAAAAAGCAATAGGCATAACTAGATCATCATCAAGTGCATCATCTTCCACAATTATTTTTGATTCATTTTCATGAGGCACAACAATAATAGGAGCAACATTATTTGGGAGAGATATCTTTTACCTCTCTTCCTTTTTTTTCTTCTTCTTCACCACATCATGCGTGGGTTCAATCCTCTTTTTGGAGCTCCTTATTGATGAGATTGGTTGAATAGAAGGCTCCTCCTCATTACCTGATTCATCATAAGAAATAATAGGAGGATATTGGGAAGTCTCTTCCCTTTCGTTAGTATTCTCTTCATCCACTATTTGTTTTCCTTTCTTTATGTAATTGGCAATATAAGGATTTTTAATGCAATTCACCGCACAATACATATAAATTTCTTCTAGATCAATATCGAGGAATTTCTTGAGGTTATATTCTGGAATATGCTTAGTTTGACGTTTCAATTCTTCATAACCCAAGAGCAAACAAAGTTCATTATGATGCGCAAGGGAAATCAAGTCATCACAATTTTTGGACACGATTCGATCGTGAAACAACTTGCAATTGATATGTAAATGACCATGTTCATTGCAAATTTCACAAGTACGGCTAAGATATCTTAAATTTTCAGCACTAACTTCTAGCCTTTCTTGCAACCATTTAGTTTATAAATGCTTATGCCTCTTGCAATATCTATCTTCTCTATTTTGTGTGTACTTGCAAACCCAATACACTCCACAAAAATTGACATGTTTATAGGAGACATTTTCATCATGACTAGAGCAATCATCATTAGTACTATGGTTATTCAAGGAGTTCATACTAACAACATTGCAATCATGCTCATCATTCAAAGATTTAGTGCCAAACATTTTAATGCATTCTTCTTCTAACACTTTGGCACAATTTTCTCTTCCATCATACTCACGAAAGATATTAAAAAGGTGAAGCTTATGAGACAAACTCAATTCCATTTTTTATAGTTTTCTTTTATAAACTAAACTAGTGCTAAAACAAGAAACAAAAAGATTTGATTGCAAAATCTAAAGATATACCTTCAAGCACTCACCTCCCCGGCAACGGCGCCTGAAAAGAGCTTGATGTCTACTACTCAACCTTTTTCTTGTAGACGTTGTTGGGCCTCAGAGTGCAGAGGTTTGTAGGACAGTAGCAAGTTTCCCTCAAGTGGATGACCTAAGGTTTATCAATCCGTAGGAGGCGTAGGATGAAGATGGTCTCTCTCATGCAACCCTGCAACCAAATAACAAAGAGTCTCTTGTGTCTTCAACACACCGAATACAATGGTAAATTGTATAGGTGCACTAGTTCGGCGAAGAGATGGTGATACAAGTGCAATATGGGTGGTAGATATAGGTTTTTGTAAACTGGAAATATAAAAACAGCAAGGTAGCAAGCGGTAAAAGTGAGCATAAACGGTATTGCAATGATAGGAAACAAGGCCTAGGGTTCATACCTTCACTAGTGCAAATTCTCTAAACAATAATAACATAATTGGATCATATAACTATCCTTCAAATGCAACAAAGAGTCACTCTAAAGTCACTAATAGCGGAGAACAAACGAAGAGATTATTGTACGGTACGAAACCACCTCAAAGTTATTCTTTCCAATCAATCCGTTGGGCTATTCCTATAAGTGTCACAAACAACCCTAGAGTTAATAGGTTAGTCCCAAAAATAATATAAAATAGCATATTAATGCATATAAAACATCCAAAACAGATAATATAATAGCTTGGAACAAAAAAAAATTATATATACGTTGGAGACGTATCACCTATCTTCTCAAACTTAATCTTTCACCCTGTAACCAGCCAGCACATCTCTCCACTAACTAGAAATGCAAAGAAAGAAGCTAAGGAGCAGCACATTACCAGAACGAAGAAGTACAACCATAATAGCAATGGGCAAACGAAGGCGGAGCAACATACGAACAACCTAAGAAAAACATGGCCCGATTACCGCACATGCATTCTATCGAACATGTTGCATGCAGGCAAGCGGAACGAAGACTAACCTCAGTGCAAAATGCGGAACGGCGCGACGGCCGGCGCGGCGCAGGACAACAAGGGAAGGGAATGGGTTGCACATGTAGTAGGAAAGAGGAAGAGCACCGAGGTAAGAAGGATGCATTGCATAGAGGAATCAGAGGGAAAGAGGAGGAACCAAGGAAGGTAAACACTGACCTTAACCAATGACACCGACCGAGCGTGCAAACGTCATTACAACGGGCATGAACACCGACGACAAAGAAGAGTAGTCAGGTGTAGCAAGGTGAAAAGGAGCGAAGCATGGCAGAGTGAAGAAGGCGAACGACGCCGAGCAACAATGGAGAGCGGGAGAGGGAAAATGAGCAAACATAGGAAAGATGAACGAGGAGAAAAGGGATGGGCACGACCTCTCTCCACACCAGGCAGCAAACACAACACGGGAATTGACCCACCACTGTGACGAAGGCACGCGTCCTAAGCGGGGCTAGCCAACCCCACAGTCATACAGATAGCATGCCAATGGGCTAAAGCCACCCGTGCAAGGGAGGGTCGCGCATGCTCGGCACACGCTCCGCAGAAGTGGGGCCCACGGTGTGGAGTTCGCTCGTTCGGTTGGTGGAACAGTGAATCAGCCACAGCGAGCCCGCAGCGACAACCATACCCTGGAAATCCCAGACGAGATGCCACGCGACGCACATGAAACACACCCGAGACGCCCACGCAGAGCACCTACTACAACTGACAACAAGGACCGACAGCACGGGGCCACATGTCATCGCACCAGTAGCAATGTTGTACACCAGGCGGGTGCACATGTGCCTGCCCACCCTGTGCAGCCCGCAGAGTCAATCCCCACGCTGCAAGACCACCCGCGCACACCCCATCTCGTCAGGAGCCTAGCCACCGCAGCCGGCGAGCGGGGCCAGCAGCAGTATCGTCCCACCTGTCAGCGCGATGAGAGCTTGGAAAGCGGGTGTGCATGCACCAACCAACCCATCCGCTGCCCCACACGCACACAAGCCACAATCAGCGTGGAACAATCCATGAAACGTGCACAACGCGCACCCACATCCTGTGAGAAGCCCAGCCAGCACAACCAACGAGTGGGGCCAGCACCATCACTGGCCCACCGGTCATACGTGGAGGGCGTGGAAAGCGGGTGCATATGCGTCGACCAACCCTTCCGCGGGCACCCATGCACGCACACCACAGTCAACAGGAAACGATCCATGCAACGCGCGAGCAATGGTCACCCGAGATTTTGGAACCCAGCCAACGGAAGAACTCGACGAGCCCACCAGTCATCCTATTCCACACATGATCATTGGGTCAAAACAAGCAGTAGAAATCAAACGGGCCACATGACCACGTTGACCCGACCAGAGGCAATCAAATAGCTAGAACGACACGAAAACGAGGGAGCCCTCGGATGGGCAGGTCGTCTAGAAGCCTTATATGTTAGAATTGCTCAACAGTAATCACCGTATGTGTTTTTAAGAGAGAAGCCTCCATTGAAAACTATGGCCCCCAGGTCTATCTTTTAGAATGTTATTTTGAGATTTACAAATCCAAAAACCCAAAAATACCTCGTTGCAATTTATTTACTTTACTTTATTTTGCACTTTTATTTATCTTTTATACCTATCTCTTTCAGATCTCATCCTTGCAAGTAACTGTGAAGGGATTGACAACACCTTTATCGCGTTAGGTGCAAGTATTTATTTGTTTGTGTAGGTTCAACCATCGGTGACTTGTGTGTTTCTCCTACTGGATTGATACCTTTGTTCTCAAACTGAGGGAAATACTTATCTCTACTTTGCTGTATCACCCTTTCCTCTTTAAGGGAAAAACCAACGCAAGCTCAAGAAGTAGCGATGATAGAGAAAACTGCTAGCTAATAATGCTTATGCAGGAGATGGAACATTACATCATGATATGCACCTAATCTATGTGGATGAAGTTTGTGGATTATTTAAGCTTGCAGGTTTACCCGGAGATGAAGTTAAGAAGAAGGTCTTCCCTTTATCTTTGAAAGGCATTGACATGGTATAGGCCATGTGATGATATTGGAACGTAGGACTGGAATCGGTTGAAATTGGAATTTCATTAAAAGTTTTATCAGATGCATCTGGTTCATCATGATCGGAATTATATATATAATTTTTGGCCTTGTGAAGGAGAAAGCATCACTCAAGCTTGGGGAAGGCTTAAGTACATGATGTATACATGCCCCAATTATGAGCTCTCAAAGGAAATTATCTTACAGAATTTTTATGCTCGTCTTTCTCATGATAATCAAAACATGCTCGATTCTTCTACAACTAGCTCTTTTATGAAGAAAACTATTGAAATCAGATGGGATCTTCTGGAAAGAATTAAACGCAACTCTGCAGATTTGGAACTCGACAAAGTTAATGAGTTAGGTCTAATACTTGAGTTCGATTGTGTTAAGTCTATTATGGATACTGAAGCTTTTCATGAGTTTAGCACTAAATATGAACTTGAGTCTGAGATAGTAGCTTATTTTTGTGAATCATTTGCTACTCATGCCGATCTCCCTAAGGAGAAGTGGTTTAAATATCATCCCCCTATTGAAGAAAAGATTGAGGAGCCTGTTATAGTTTAAGATGAAACTATCATTTACAATGTTGATCCAATTGCTCCTACTGATTATATTGAAAAGCCACCTTTCCCTGTTAGGATAAAGGAACATGATAAGGTTTCAACCATTGTTAATGCTACTTCTTGAGCTTGCGTTGATTTTTCCCTTTAAGAGTAAAGGGTGATGCAGCAAAGCAGAGATACGTGTTTCCCTCAGTTAAGAGCCAATGTATCAATCTAGTAGGAGGAACACACGAGTCCCCAATAGATGCACCAACACAAACTAACAAACACTTGCACACAACACGAAAAGGGGCTGTCAATCCCTTCACGGTCACTAGCAAGGGTGAGATCTGGTAGAGATTGATATAAAAGATAACTAAAAGTGTAAAATAAAATAAAGATAAATAAATTGCAGCAAGGTATTTTGGCTTTTTCATTTTATAGATCTAACATTAATATGATAAAAATAGATCCGGGGACCATAGGTTTCACTAGAGTCTTCTTGAGGAGTCCTCGATTAGGGGGTCCTCGGGCGTCCGGGCTATGCAACATGGGTTGGACTAACGGGCCGTGAAGATAAAAGATAGAAGACTTTCCCCCGTGTCCGGATGGGACTCTCCTTTGCGTGGATGGCAAGCTTGGCGTTCGGATATGAAGATTCCTTTCTCTGTAAAACGACTCTGTACAACCCTAGGCCTCTCCGATGTCTATATAAACAGGAGGGTTTAGTATGTAGAGGCAATCATAATCATACAGGCTAGACATCTAGGGTTTAGCCATTACAATCTCGAGGTAGATCAACTCTTGTAACCCCTATACTCATTAAAGTCAATCAAGCAGGAAGTATGGTATTATCTCCATTAAGAGGGACCAAACCTGGCTAAACATCGTGTCCCCTGCCTCCTGTTACCCTCGATCCTTAGACGCACAGTTCGGGACCCCCTACCCGAGATCTGCCGGTTTTGACACCGACATTGGTGCTATCATTGAGAGTTCCACTGTGTCGTCGTCGAAAGGCCCGATGGCTCCATCGATCATCTACAACAATGCTGCCGTGAATGAGATTTTTCTCCCCGTCCAGATCTTTGTATTTGGTGTCTTCGCACTGCGTGCCAACTTGGTTGGCCACCTAAAGAAGATCGACAGCTATGCCCCTGGTCACCAGATCAGTTTTGGAAATCTGAACTATGTCGCTGATATCCGAGGAGACTTGATCTTCCAAGGGTTCGCGGCCTCAACCACCGCTCTGACCTTAGATCCGGAGCGCGTCACCAGGTCCGAAGACGGGAGTCTAGAGCCCATCGGACTCTCTGCGGCTTTAGAGCTCAACGCTGGAGAACCGGAGAGGATAGCGTCTCGGCAGTCATCACAAAGCCGGACTCTTCTCCGGACACTAGCTTCGAACCCTCGAAGTCCGCGTCATGCGAGCTCGGCCAGGAACTTTCTGTCCCCGTCCAAACCTTGCTCTTAAACGAGGCTTTGGACTTAATGCGGCCCCTCACCATCACAGAGGAACCACTTCCAAATTGCGCCCAGCCCGGACTAGGGGCTGAAAATAGGGAATTCTACTTCCCACCCACTGTCAGTGTTAAAACCGGCGGATCTCGGGTAGGGGGTCCCGAACTGTGCGTCTAAGGCCGATGGTAACAGGAGGCGGGGGACACAATGTTTACCCAGGTTTGGGCCCTCTCTATGGAGGTAATACCCTACTTCCTGCTTGATTGATCTTGATGAATATGAGTATTGTAAGAGTTGATCTACCACGAGATCGTAATGGCTAAAACCCAAAAGTCTAGCCTGTATGACTATCTCCCCTTTCCGGACTAAGCCCTCCGGTTTATATAGACATTGGAGGGGGTAGGGTTGTACAAAGTTGGTTACAGAGAAAGGAATCTTCATATTCGGTCGCCAAGCTTTCCTTCCACGCCAAGGAGAGTCCCATCCGGATACGGGTGGGGTCTTTGATCTTCGTATTTTCACAGCCCATCAGTCCGGCCCATGTCCAACAGGCCGGACGCCCGAGGACCCCTTAGTCCAGGACTCCCTCAGTAGCCCCTGAACTAGGCTTTCAATGACGAGGTGTCCGGCGCGCAGATTGTCTTCGGTATTGCAAGGCGGGTTCTCCTTCCCGAACACTCCAAGACAGTCTTCAGATGCAACGAACGTGTCCGGATCTGTAACACAAGTACCGCACACATAGTCCGTAGAGAGTATAATATTTCACGAGTCCCATCCTGCTGACAACTTTTGGCGAGATGACATCACGCCTGCCCGGTCATTATTTCGAACCGTTTTCTTTTGTCGTTCCGCGTTTTGAGATGCGGTTTCAATTGGCACGTCTTGTCAAAGCAGAGATCGTGTCCCCTTATTGCGGGATTCTCATCACTATGGGCGTGGGTAATCCAACCGTGCTGTTTACACAACCCTTGGGAACAGGCGAGTTTAGAGGCGAGTGGGGAGGCGTTCAATATTCACTGCCTTTATAAGGGGATAAGGATTCCCTTTCTTCACCCACGCCTTCTCTCCCTCTATGTTCTTCCATTCTCGAGCTCCAGCGCCCAAGTACCCATCTTCTCCTCCTCAAGGAAGCACTCAATCATGTCCGGATCCGGAGGCCAAGGCAAGTGGATGTTCTCCTCCGTCACGGAGAAGGACATCACCCAGCTTTGGGCGGCCGGTTATCTGGCGAAAGGAATCGCCCACCGTCTGCCTACCAAGGGGCAAGTCATCCCCACCCTGAAGCCTACTGAGAGGGTGGTCTTCCTCCCGCACTTCGTCTGCGGGTTAGGGTTTCCACTCCACCATTTCGTCCGTGGGCTAATGTTCTATTACGGGTTAGATTTCCATGATCTAGCCCCGAACTCTTTCCTCAACATCTCAGCATTCATAGTCGTGTGTGAGGCTTTCCTCCGCATCCAGCCCCACTTCAGACTATGGCTTAAGATCTTCAACGTGAAGCCGAAGGTGGTGAATGGTCAGCACGCGGAGACTGTCAAGGAGTGGCGAAAACCGCATACGGACTTCATCTGAACTGCGTCGTGACATGGCCCGATACAAAGGTGCCGCACACCCCCTATGCTTCACTGATGAGGAAATGGAGCACCAGTTCACATAAGGGTTTAAACCCGTGAACATTGAATCATACAATGTCACAACAGATCCCGCAGTATGGATTGAAGATTTTCTTCTCCACATTCACATGGCTCGCGGTGGCGATCTACACGCCATCAAATACCTTCCCCTAAAACTTAAGGGACTAGCTCGGCACTGGTTAAATAGCCTCCCAGAAAACTCTATTGGAAGCTGGGAAGACTTGGAAGATGCCTTTAGAGACAACTTCCTAGGAACTTATGTCCGGCCTCTGGATGCCGATGACCTCAGTCATATAGTTCAGCAGCCCGGAGAGTCCGTCAGGAAATTCTGGACCAGGTTCCTGATTAAAAAGAACCTGATTATGGACTGTCCGGACACCGAAGCCCTAGCGGCCTTTAAGCACAACATCCGCGACGAATGGCTCGCTCGACACCTCGGCCGAGAAAGACCGAAGTCCATGGCAACCCTTACAACACTAATGACCCGCTTTTGCGTGGGTGAAGATAGCTGGCTAGCCCGTGGCAGCAACAGTACCTGCGACCCTGGCACTTCCAAAGCTAGAAATGGCAACGGAAGGCCCCGACGCAACAAACATAAGCGTCGGAGCAACAATGATAATACAGAGGATACGGCGGTCAACGCCAGATTGAGTGGCTCCAAATATGGTCAATGGTAGAAGCCATTCAAAAGAAACAGAGGGCTCATCTAGTTTGGACCGAATACTCGATCGACCCTGCCAGATTCACGGCACCCCTGACAAGCCTGCCAATCATACCAACAGACGTAGTTGGGTCTTTAAACAGGCCAGTAAATTAAATACCGAACATAAGGAGAAAGGGTCGCCCAGCGAGGACGACGATGAGGAGCCCCGTCCACCGAACGCAGGGGGACAGAAGAAATTTCCCCCCGAAGTTAAAACGGTGAATATGATATACATTACTCATATCCCCAAAAGGGAGCGCAAGCGCGCGCTAAGGGACTTCTATGCGATAGAGCCAGTCGCCCCGAAATTCAACCCATGGTCGGCCTATCCGATCACCTTTGATCGTAAGGACCATTCAACCAGTATCCGTCACAGAGGTTCGGACGCACTGGTCCTCGATCCAATCATTGACGGATTCCACCTTACGCGGGTCCTCATGGACGGCGGCAGCAGCCTTAACCTGCTCTATCAAGACACAGTCTGCAAGATGGGTATTGATCCATCAAGAATCAAGCCCACTAAAACTACCTTTAAAGGAGTAATACCCAGTGTAGAGGCTCGCTGCACGGGCTCAATCACATTGGAGGTCGTCTTCGGTTTGCCGGACAACTTCCGAAGCAAAGACTTGATCCTCGACATCGTCCCCTTCCGCAGTGGCTACCATGCACTACTCGAACGAACCGCGTTCACTCGCTTCAATGCGGTCCCACACTATGCCTATCTCAATCAAGATGCCCGGACCACGCGGTGTTATAACAGTCAAAGGAAACATGGAATGCTCCCTCCGTACTGAGGAGCACACCGCGGCCCTGGCAGCGGAAGTACATGGCGGCCTTATCAAGCCAACTGTTACATCGGCGGCGAAGTCCCCGGACACTGTCAAACGAGTCTGGACTACCCCAAAGTACGCCATTCCATCTCGTCAGGAGCTCGATTAGCAATTCGGCCTCCATCTGAGCTCCTACCAAATTGTGGCATATGTACCACGCGTACATAATTACGCACTAAAGATACCATGGGACAGGATGGAGGCATAATAAAGATAAAGTCCACAATACGGCTATACCCTATCCGAACACTCATATTTCCCTTTCATCTTCTTTTTATTTTTCCAGGTTCCTTACAACCCACATCACCTTTTCGACGGTACCAAGGCCTCTTTTCGAGGCCTATCATGAAAATACCGATCGATGATCCTCTCGAAGGACAATACACCATGGAGAAAAGCAGCATAGACGCGTGGCAGAATACCTGAGGGTCTTTAAAGGTCACCTCGTCCGTTTTCAGGACACATAGACAGCTTTCCCTTGTGCTCGGCATGTAAAATAGCCTTGTTGCTTACCGCACTATTTGTACCAATATGTTTGGACGTATCAATCAGACCATAATGGAAACAGTTTCTAGACCTACCTATGCGGTATTGGCCTACCTCTTAATCTGTATTTCCCTGTTTTTCTCCGATTATCATGTACACCTTGGTGCGACTTAAATCGTCAGGGGCTCTATTGTGCCATGTACATTTTTTAAATACTAAATAAAGTCCGAACACTTTCATAGTGCAATTCGGAGTCCCGGACATAGCATTATATGCATGGCTCTGAATCATATCTTTGGTCAATAGTTGGGTTGCCCGGCTCCTATGGTTACTACCTTACGCTCCGCTTGTTCGGCTAAGGTAGTAAAGGGAGAACTACTGCGATTGTGTTTCCGGTTCATCCGGACAAACACCTCAGTAGAGAAAGCCGAAAACTGACTGTCATGATGTGGCGAGAGCTGGTCAGCTATTCGGTGACTAAGTATAAATCTCTTGCATTTTTTTCCGCATTACGCGACAGGCCGGCCTTCACCCGGCTGGGCATCCACAGCACCCAAGTTCGGATAATCGAACAATACTAGGGGCTGCGCCCACACTCCCATTATAAAACTCCTATGGCTAAGTGAGAGCAATAAAGCCACATAGTCCAATTGTATGGTTCGCCGCACTAACACCTCCTTCACGGACCAAAACGTTAGGTCAAGTGTGTTCAAATGCTACCCCGAACACCCCCGTACTACCTACGTGGGGTCTGAAGCCGACGACTGGCCAACTCTCAGATGTCGTAAACGGCCGCATAGGAGGATATATTTTAGAGTAAAACAAGCAACATATCATACATAAGCCTTGTTTCATAATACAGGATTGGACAACATAGATACATTCATTCAAAAATAATGTCCTTCGAACACTGGCCCTCTACAATGCGGGATCCTTCCAGGACATCATCGAGCGTGCGGTGCTCTTTGCCTGGGGGCGGTCCCTCGGTTGCGAGATTGACGGCGCCCATCTTCGCCCATTGCACTTTGACACGGGCGAAGGCCATCCGCGCACCTTTGATGCAGACCAACCGCTTCACGACATCAAGCCGGGGGCAGGCACTGACCAGCTGCTTCACGAGCCCGAAGTAGCTGCTGGGTATGGGTTCGGCGGGCCAAAGACGGATTATAACATCCCTCAAGGCCAATCCCGCCATCCTATGCAGTTCGGTCAACTGCTTCAGTTGATCGCTGAGGGGCACGGGATGCTCTGGCGCGAGGTACTGCGACCAGAACAGCTTTTCCGTCGCGCTCCCCTCTTCGGCTCGGAAGAACTCTGCAGCATCATCAATACTCCGGGGCAGGTCCGCAAACGCTCCTGGAGAACTCGAAATCCGGGTCAGCAAGATATACTTTCTTCTCACAAATTTGCTCTGCATGTTAAAAGCCTCACCAGCCGCAATCTGCTTTGCCTCGTGGATCTCCCGGGAGGCGCTTTGGGCTTCGGTCCGGGCTTCCTGTGCACTTTGGAGGGCATTAGCAAGTTTGGACTTTTGATCCGAAATCTTGCGCTCTAGGGACTCACATTTTCTTATCGCGTCCTTGAGCTCTTGCCGAACTTTCCCCACCCTGGATTCATGTTTCAGGCGGGCAGCTCGTTCCTCTTCCGCCTCCTTCTTGGCTTCGGCCAACGTGTTCTTGAGGGCTTCGACCTCCGAAGCATCAGCTATGAACATAATTATAAAACTCATTCAGATAACAAATCAAGAGCAGATCTCAGTTCGAACGTGTTTCAGTATCACATACCTTGCTTTTCCTATAACTTCTGACTTAGCTCGGATGCTTCGGCGGCATGGGAAGCTGACGCCTGCATCGCAGCCTGTTTGATGCTACCTCTTGAGCATGCGTTGGTTTTCCCTTGAAGAGGAAAGGGTGGTGCAGCAAAGTACCTTAAGTATTTCCCTCAGTTTTTAAGAACCAAGGTATCAATCAAGTAGGAGACTACACACAAATCGCCTAGTACCTACACAAATAATCAAGAACCTTGCAACCAACGCGATAACGGGGTTGTCAACCCCTTCACGGCCACTTGCAAAAGTGAGATCTGATAAAGATAATAAGATAAATATTTTTGGTATTTTTGTTGTATAGATTGGAAAATAAAGATTGCAAAATAAATAGTAAACTAGAATTATAGATTGGAAACTTATATGATGTAAAGTAGACCCGGGGGCCATAGGTTTCACTAGTGGCTTCTCTAATGATAGCATATATTATGGTGGGTGAACAAATTACTGCCGAGCAATTGATAGAAAAGTGCATAGTTATAAGAATATCTAGGCATGATCATGAACATAGGCATCACGTCCGTGTCAAGTAGACCGAAATGATTCTGCATCTACTACTATTACTCCACACATCGACCGCTATCCAAAGATGCATCTAGAGTATTAAGTTCATAAGAACAGAGTAACGCATTAGGCAAGATGACATGATGTAGAGGGATAAACTCAAGCAATATGATATAAACCCCATCTTTTTATCCTCGATGGCAACAATACAATATGTGTCGGTTCCCTTTCCGTCACTGGGATAGATCACCGCAAGATTGAACCCAACGCTAAGCACTTCTCCCATTGCAAGAAAGATCAATCTAGTAGGCCAAACTAAACCGATAATTCGAAGAGACTTGCAAAGATATCAAATCATGCATATAAGAATTCCGAGAAGAATCAAATATTGTTCATAGATAATCTTGATCATAAACCCACAATTCATCGGATCTCGGCAAACACACCGCATAATAGTATTACATCGAATAGATCTCCAAGAACATCGAGGAGAACTTTGTATTGAGAACCAAAGAGAGAGAAGAAGCCATCTAGCTAATAACTATGGACCCGAAGGTCTGTGGCAAACTACTCACACATCATCGGAGAGGCTATGGTGTTAATGTAGGAGCCCTCCGTGATCGAATCCCCCTCCGGCGGATCACCGGAAAAGGCCCCAAGATGGGATCTCACGGGTACAGAAGGTTGCGGTAGTGGAAAAGTGGTTTTGTGGCTCTCCCCGATGTTTTCAGGTTATACGAGTATATATAGGCGAAAAAAGTAGGACGGTGGAGCTACGAGGGGCCCACGAGGCTGGGGACGCGCCAACCCCCCTGGGCGTGCCCTCCTGCCTCGTGGCCGCCTCGTTGCGTCTCTGACTTCCACTCCAAGTCTCCTGGATTGCGTTTGTTCCAAGAAAGATCCTCGCAAAGGTTTCGTTCCTTTTGATATTCCTTTTCTGTGAAACACTGAAATAGGCAAAAAAACAAAAATTTGCATTGGACCTTCAGTTAATAGGTTAGTCCCAAAAATAATATAAAAGAGTATATTAAAGCCCATTAAACATCCAAAACAGATAATATAATAGCATGGAACAATAAAAAATTATAGATACGTTGGAGACGTATCAAGCATCCCCAAGCTTAATTCCTGCTCGTCCTCGAGTAGGTAAATGATAAAAACAGAATTTTTTATGTGGAATGCTACCTAGCATAAATTTCAATGTAATTCTCTTTATTATGGCATGAATGTTTAGATCCAAAAGATTCTAGACAAAAGTTTAATATTGATATAAAAATAATAGTACTTCAAGCATGCTAACCAAGCAATTATGTCTTATCAAAATAACATAGCCAAAGAAAGCTTATCCCTACAAAATCATATAGTTTGGCCATGCTTCATTTTCGTCACACAACATACTCCCATCATGCACAACCCCGATGACAAGCCAAGCAATTATTTCATACTTAGCCTTTCAAACTCTTTCAACTTTCACGCAATATATGAGCGCGAGCCATGGACATAACACTATGGGTGGAATAGAATATGATGATGGAGGTTGCATGAGAAGACAAAAAAGGAGAAAGTCTCACATTGACGCGGCTAATCAGCGGGCTATGGAGATGCCCATCAATTAATGTCAATGCAAGGAGTAGGGATTTTCATGCAACGAATGCACTAGAGCTATAAATATATGAAAGCTCAACAAAAGAAACTAAGTGGGTGTGCATCCAACTTGGTTGCTCACGAAGACCTAGGGCATTTTGAGGAAGCCCATCATTGGAACATACAAGCCAAGTTCTATAATGAAAAATTCCCACTAGTATATGAAAGTGACAAAATAAGAGACTCTCTACCATGAAGATCATGGTGCTACCTTGAAGCACAATTGTGGAAAAAAGGATAGTAACATTTCCCCTTCTCTCTTTTTCTCTCATTTTTTTATTTGGGCCTTCTCTCTCTTTTTTATGGCCTCTTTTTTTATTTGAGCTTGTTTGGCCTCTTTTTATATTTATTTATTTTTCGTCCGGAGTCTCATCCCGACTTGTGGGGGGAATCATAGCCTCCATAATCCTTTCCTCACATGGGACAATGCTCTAATAATGAAGATCATCACAATTTTATTTACTTACAACTCAAGAATTACAACTCGATACTTAGAAAAAAATATGACTCTATGTGAATGCCTCCGGCGGTGTGCCGGGATGTGCAATGAATCAAGAGTGACATGTATGAAAGAATTATGAAGGTGGCTTTGCCACAAATACAATGTCAACTACATGATCATGCAAAGCAATGTGACAATGATGGAGCGTGTCATAATAAACGGAACGGTGGAAAGTTGCATGGAAATATATCTCGAAATGGCTATGGAAATGCCATAATAGGTAGGTATGGTGGTTGTTTTGAGGAAGATATAAGGAGGCTTATGTGTGATAGAGCGTATCATATAACGGGGTTTGGATGCACCGGCGAAGTTTGCACCAACTCTCGAGGTGAGAAAGGGCAATGCATGGTACCGAAGAGGCTAGTAATGATGGAAGGGTGAGAGTGCGTATAATCCATGGACTCAACATTGGTCATAGAGAACTCACATACTTATTGCAAAAATGTACAAGTCATCAAAACCAAGAACTACGCGCATGCTCCTAGAGGGATATATTGGTAGGAAAAGTCCATCGCTCGTCCCCGGCCGCCACTCATAAGGAAAGCAATCAAAGAACACCTCATGCTTCAAATTTGTCACACAACGTTTACCATACGTGCATGCTACGGGACTTGCAAACCTGAACACAAGTATCTCTCAATTCCAAAATTAGCCAACTAGCATGACTCTAATATTACCACCTTTATATCTCAAAACAACTATCAAGTATCAAACTTCCCATAGTATTTAATGCACTCTATTTATTATACCCATCTTGGATGCCTTCATATTAGGACTAATTTTATAGCCAAAGCAAATTACCATGCTGTTCTAAAAGATTCTCAAAATAATATAAGTGAAGCATGAGAGATCAATAATTTATATAAAATAAAACCACCACCGTGCTCTAAACAGTTATAAGTGAACACTAGAGCAAAATTATCTAGCTCAAAAGATATAAGTGAAGCACATAGAGTATTCTAATAAATTCCGATTCATGTGTGTCTCTCCCAAAAGGTGTGTCCAGCAAGGATGATTGTGGTAAACTAAAAAGCAAAGACTCAAATCATACAAGACGCTCCAAGCAAAACACATATCATGTGGTGAATAAAAATATAGCCTCAAGTAAAGTTACCGATAGACGAAAGAGGGGATGCCTTCCGGGGCATCCCCAAGCTTAGGATTTTGGTTGTCCTTGAATTTTACCTTGGGGTGCCTTGGGCATCCCCAAGATTAGGCTCTTGCCACTCCTTATTCCAAAATCCATCAAATCTTTACCCAAAAACTTGAAAACTTCACAACACAAAACTTAAACAGAAAATCTCATGAGCTCCGTTAGTGTAAGAAAACAAACCACCACTTTAAGGTACTGTAATGAACTAATTATTTATTTATATTGGTGTTAAAACTAATTTATTCCAACTTCTCTATGGTTCATACCCCCCGATACTAGCCACAGATTCATGAAAATAAGCAAACAACACATGAAAAGCAGAATCTGTCAAAAATAGAACAGTCTGTAGCAATATGTATCAAACGTATACTACTGTAACTCCAAAAATTCTGAAATAAATTGTTGGACGTGAGTAATTTGTCTATTAATCATCTTCAAAAAGAATCAAACTAAAATCACTCTCCAGTAAAAAAATGGCATCTAATCTCGTGAGCGCAAAAGGTTCTGTTTTTTACAGCAAGATCGCAAAGACTTCACCCAAGTCTTCCCAAAGGTTCTACTTGGCAACTAATTAAAACATAAAACCACATCTAAACAGAATCTAGATGAATTATTTATTACTAAACAGGAACAAAAATAAAATAAACAAAATAAAAATTGGGTTGTCTCCCAACAAGCGCTATCGTTTAACGCCCTAAGCTAGGCATTGAGATTTCGATGATGCTCACATGAAAGAAAAGAATTGAAGCGCAAAGAGAGCATCATGAAACACGTGACAAACACATATAAGTCTAACATACTTCCTATGCATAGGCATCTTATAGGCAAACAAATTATCATAGCAAGCAAAAAACTAGCATATGCAAGGAAGTGGAAAGAAACAATAGCAATCTCAACATAACGAGAGGTAATTTTGTAACATGAAAATTTCTACAACTATATTTTCCTCTCTCATAATAATTACATGTGGAATCATATTCAAATTCAACAATATAGCTCTCACATAAAATTTTCTCCACATGATCCACATGCATGCAAAGTTGACACTCTTCCAAAATATCATTAACTAAAGTCATGACCTCTCCAAACCCACTTTTATCAAAAACTTCATAAGATTGAACATTACCCAAATATTTGGGATATAAAGTTGACACTCTTCCAAACCCACCTTCAGTATTATTGCAAACATTATTATCAATCTCATTATCATCATGGGGCTTAAATAAATTTTCAAGATTGTAAGAAGAATCACCCCAATCATGATCATTGCAACAAGTAGAGGACATAGCAAAACTAGCATCCCCAAGCTTAGGGTTTTGCATATTATTAGCACAATTGACACAAATAGAATTTATATTAAAACCATTGCAATCATGCTTTTTATTCAAGGAGCTATCATGAATCACTTCATAGATTTCTTCAACACAATTTTTAGGTTCATGAATTTCAAGCAAAACTTCATAAAGATAATCTAGTGCGCTCAACTCACTAGGAATAGGTTCATCATAATTGGATCTATTAAAAGGATTAGCAAGAGGATGAGGATCCATAGCAATAGATTTTCAGCAAGCGAAGATGCAAGCATATAGAAGGCACATAGAAACATGAGCAAACAAAAGATCTAATGAGAAAAAGGCGAACGTGTAAGAGGGGCGAATAAAATGGCAAAGGTGAAGTGGGGGAGAGGAAAACGAGAGGCAAATGGCAAATAATGTAATGCGAGGGATAAGAGTTTGTGATGGGTACTTGGTATGTCTTGACTTGAGCGTAGATCTCCCCGGCAACGGCGCCAGAAATGGCTAGTTGACGGGAGATCAAATCTTGACTTGACTTGGCGCAAATCTCCCCGGCAATGGCGCCACAAATCCTTCTTGCTACCTCTTGAGCATGCGTTCGTTTTCCCTTGAAGAGGAAAGGGTGACGCAGCAAAGTAGCGTCAGTATTTCCCTCGGTTTTTGAGAACCAAGGTATCAATCTAGTTGGAGACTACACGCAAATCGCCTAGTACCTGCACAAACAATCAAGAACCTTGCAACCAACGCGATAACGGGGTTGTCAACCCCTTCACGGCCACTTGCAAAAGTGAGATCTGATAAAGATAATAAGTTAAATATTTTTGGTATTTGATACGTCTCCAACGTATCTATAATTTTTGATTGCTCCATGCTATATTATCTACTATTTTTGACCATATTGGGCTTTATTTTCCACTTTTATATTATTTTTGGGACTAACCTATTAACCGGAGGCCCAGCCCAGAATTGCTGTTTTTTGCCTATTTCAGTGTTTCGAAGAAACGGAATATCAAACGGAGTCCAAACAGAATGAAACCTTCAGGAACGTGATTTTCTCAACAAATATGATCCAGGAGACTTGGACCCTCCGTCAAGAAAGCCACGAGGAGGTCATGAGGGTGGAGGGCGTCCCCCTCCCTAGGGCGCGCCCCTGCCTCGTGGGCCCCTCGAAGCTCCACCGACGTACTCCTTCCTCCTATATATACCTATGTACCCCCAAATGATCAGATACGGAGCCAAAAACCTAATTCCACCGCCGCAACCTTCTGTACCCATGAGATCCCATCTTGGGGCCTGTTCTGGAGCTCCGCCAGAAGGGTAATCCACCACGGAGGGCTTCTACATCATCACCATAGCCCCTCCGATGAAGTGTGAGTAGTTTACCTCAGACCTTCGGGTCCATAGTTAGTAGCTAGATGGCTTCTTCTCTCTTTTTGGATCTCAATACAATGTTCTCCCCCTCTCTCGTGGAGATCTATTAGACGTAATCTTCTTTTTGCGGTGTGTTTGTTTAGACCGATGAATTGTGGGTTTATGATCAAGATTATCTCTGAACAATATTAGAATCTTCTCTGAATTCTTTTATGTATGATTGGTTATCTTTGCAAGTCTCTTCGAATTATCAGTTTGGTTTGGCCTACTAGATTGGTTTTTCTTGCAATGGGAGAAGTGCTTAGCTTTGGGTTCAATCTTGTGGTGTCCTTTCCCGGTGTGATGGGGAAACAAGGCACGTATTGTATTGTTGCCATCGAGGATAACAAGATGGGGTATTTATCATATTGCATGAATTTATTCCTCTACATCATGTCATCTTGCTTAAGGCGTTACTCTATTTTCTTGAACTTAATACTCTAGATGCATGCTTTGGATAGCGGTCGATGAGTGGAATAATAGTAGTAGATGCGAGGCAGGAGTCGGTCTACTTGTCTCGGACGTGATGCCTATATACATGATCATACCTAGATATTCTCATAACTATGCTCAATTACATCAATTGCTCAACAGTAATTTGTTCACCCAAGTAGAATACTTATGCTCTTGAGAGAATCCACTAGTGAAATCTATGGCCCCCGGGTCTATTCTCATCATATCAATCTTCATCACTTTATTATTGCTTTGCTTTTTTACTTTGCCTTTTATTTTACTTTGCATCTTTACATAAAAAATACCAAAATTATTATCTATCATCTCTATCATATCTCACTCCCGTAAGTGACCGTGAAGGGCTTGACAACCCCTAATCGTGTTGGTTGCGTTGAGCTATTTGTTTTGTGTAGGTACGAGGGACTCGCCGTAGCCTCCTACTGGATTGATACCTTGGTTCTCAAAAACAGAGGGAAATACTTACTCTACTCTGCTGCATCACCCTTTCCTCTTCAAGGAAATCCAACGCAGTGCTCAAGAGGTAGCAGTATTTTTGTTGTATAGATTGGAAAATAAAGATTGCAAAATAAATAGTAAACTAGTATTATAGATCAGAAACTTATATGATGTAAAGTAGACCCGGGGGCCATAGGTTTCGCTAGTGCCTTCTCTCATGATAGCATATATTACGGTGGGTGAACAAATTACTGCCGAGCAATTGATAGAAAAGCGCATAGTTATGAGAATATCTAGGCATGATCATGAACATAGGCATCACGTCTGTGTCAAGTAGACCAAACGATTCTGCATCTAGTACTATTACTCCACACATCGACCGCTATCCAAAGATGCATCTAGAGTATTAAGTTCATAAGAAAGAGTAACGCATTAGGCAAGATGACATGATGTAGAGGGATAAACTCAAGCAATATGATATAAACCCCACCTTTTTATCCTCGATGGCAACAATACAATATGTATCGGTTCCCTTTCTGTCACTGGGATCAAGCACCGCAAGATTGAACCCAAAGCTAAGCACTTCTCCCATTGCAAGAAAGATAAATCCAGTAGGCCAAACTAAGCCGATAATTCGAAGAGACTTGCAAGGATATCAAATCATGCATATAAGAATTCAGAGAAGAATCAAATATTGTTCATAGATAATATTGATCATAAACCCACAATTCATCGGATCTCGGCAAACACACAGCAAAAAGTATTACATCGAATAGATCTCCAAGAACATCGAGGAGAACTTTATATTGAGAACCAAAGAGAGAGAAGAAGCCATCTAGCTAATAACTATGGACCCGAAGGTCTATGGTAAACTACTCACACATCATCGGAGAGGCTATGGTGTTGATGTAGAAGCCCTCCATGATCGAATCCCCCTCCAGCAGATCACCGGAAAAGGCCCCAAGATGGGATCTCACGGGTACAGATGGTTGTGGAAGTGGAAAATTGGTTCTGTGGCTCTCCCCGATGTTTTCAGGGAATAAGAGTATATATATAGGCGAAACAAGTATGTCGGTGGAGCTACGAGGGGCCCATGTGGGTGGGGGGCACCCCTACCCCCCTGGGCGCGCCCTCCTGCCTCGTGGCCGCCTCGTTGCGTCTGTGTCTTCCACTCCAAGTCCTCTGGATTGCGTTTGTTCCAAGAAAGATCCTCATGAAGGTTTCGTTCCATTTGATATTCCTTTTCTGCGAAAGACTGAAATAGGCAAAAAAACAGCAATTTGCACTGGGCCTTCGGTTAATAGATTAGTCCCAAAAATAATATTAAAGAGTATATTAAAGCCCAGCAAACATCCAAAAGAGATAATATAATAGCATGGAACAATAAAAAATTATAGATACGTTGGAGACGTATCATTTGATCAAATAGATATGTATTATAAATCTCCTGTGAGAATTGTTAGATCCTCTATTCGGCCTTTCTTCGCGAACACCGAACAGAGTCTCAGTGCTACTATCTATACACGGGCATTCCCCTGATATAGCTAACGGGCATTGTATCACATATCTCAAAGCCTCTCAAAAGGTTAGTGTAGGCCTCGTTCAACCCGCTTTTTGCGGACTAAACCTTTTTAATCACCGTACCCATAAGGATACGATGTTCTTCCACAATGGTGGCGCTCTGAAGCACTCCCACCAGACTGTCCAGCGTCTCCGGATTGACGGAGGTTGCCGGTGGGGTGGGCACGCCCCCTTCTTTCGAAGGAGGCTGCTCAACTGACTCCAGAGCTGTATGGGTCTCTGGAATGACATTTGGTTGGGGGCCAAATTGGACATGGCCCCCGTCTCCGGTCTCCATGGGGGTCGGTTCCCCATGTCCTCGTCAGTAGGGGTATCACCCTTTCGCGCCGTCTTGGCGGCCTCCTGCAACTCTCCCTGTCCCAGAAGGGTCCTTCGGGACAACACCTTGGTGTTATCCGCAGCAGTGGGGGAGGAGGCTGGTGGAGGTGATTCGCTCTCCATCATGTTTGGACCCAGCGAGTTCCCAGAAGATGAGGATCGCTGGGGAAGGTGACGAGCCGGACTGCAGCACGAAATTCAACGTGTCACAACCACAAGGCGAAAATCCGGATATATATACGGTACCTATGAATACTTACGATCCAGCCATGGGCTTCGGCCTGGGGCGCCACCCATCGATGTCGTCGGCGTCCGTCTCGGAATCATCCGCAAGGGAGGTTTCCCCTTTCTTCGAAGCTTCCGCATCTAGATCCATGAAAGCTGCCCTCTTCTTCTTTCCCCCCTTAAGGGGGGAATTGCTTTCTTCCTCCTCCTCTTCATCCTCGTCATGAGAGGAGTGAGTTTTGATGTCTTCGGACACTACGTCCGAAGCACCTTTACAGTGGAGGCCACCCTTGGCCTCCTTGCTCTTCTTCTTGGCCTTATTTTTCGGCGCCTGATACGGCGCCGGGACCAGCATCCTCATCAATAGAGGAATAGCTGGGTCTTCGGAGAGCGGATCCGGACAGTGAATCCGCTCTGCCTTTTTCGTCCAGCCCTGTGGGAAGAATAGAAAGTTTAGTATGCTCCTTGGACTTACAAAGTAAGGTTATCAAAAAACTTACGGGAGTTGCTGCATGAGTGTAGTCATGGCCGAGGTCTTCAGTTGTCTCCGGCCACGTCTTCTGGGTCTTGAAAAGTAGCTTCGACATGTCTTTGTGCTTCGTGCCGAAGAACCACTGCAGGGTCCGGGGACCGGCCGGGTCGAACTCCCGCATATACTCTTGACGCGCCTGACAGGGGAGAATCCGATGAAAGAGCATCACCTGGATCACGCTGACAAGACTGGTATTCTTGTCTACTATGCTCTTGACATGCCTCTGCAGCATCATCACCTCATCAGACGATGCCCAGTCTAGGCCCTTGTTGAGCCAGGATGTCAGCCACATTGGAGGCCCGGACTTGAACTCGGAAGGAGCGACCCATGTGGAGTCACGAGGTTCCGTGACATAGAACCACTCCTATTGCCATCCCTTCATGGTCTCCACGAAGATGCCCTTTGGCCAGGTGACGTTGGGAAGCTTGCTCACCATAGCGCCTCCGCAATCCGCATGCTGGCCATCCACCACTTTTGGCTTAACATTGAAGACCTTGAGCCAGGGGAATGCGGAGGAAAGCCTCGCATACGATGATGAACGCTAAAATGTTGAGGAAGGAATTTGGGGCTAGATCATGAAAATCTAGCCCGTAGTAAAACATGATTGTCAGTGTCAAAACCGGCGGATCTCGGGTAGGGGGTCCCGAACTGTGCGTCTAGGCGGATGGTAACAGGAGACAAGGGACACGATGTTTTTACCCAGGTTCGGGCCCTCTCGATGGAGGTAAAACCCTACTCTGCTTGATTAATATTGATGATATGGGTAGTACAAGAGTAGATCTACCACGAGATCAGAGAGGTTAAACCCTAGAAGCTAGCCTATGGTATGATTGTTGTTCGTCCTATGGACTAAAACCCTCCAGTTTATATAGACACCGGATAGGGTTAGGGTTACACAGAGTCGGTTACAATGGTAGGAGATCTACATATCCGTATCGCCAAGCTTGCCTTCCACGCCAAAGAAAGTGCCATCCGGACACGGGACGAAGTCTTCAATCTTGTATCTTCATAGTTCAGGAGTCCGGCCAACGGTGATAGTTCGGCTATCCGGACACCCCCTAATCCAGGACTCCCTCAAGAGCCTGAACCAGGCTTCAATGATGACGAGTCCGGCGCGCATATTGTCTTCGGCATTGCAAGGCAGGTTCCTCCTCCGAATACTTCATAGAAGATTTTGAACACAAGGATAGTGTCCGTCTCTGAAAACAAGTTCCACATACTACCGTAGAGAGAATAACTTTTGCACAGATCTGCTGACGTATTCCGCGGCGTGACATCACACCACGGCCAGGCCCTTATACGAATCGTTTTTACTGTTCCACCTCAGCACATTTAGCGAGGCGGTTTCCTTGGCACGTCTTACCAAAGCGGAGATCGTGCCCCCTTATTCTGGGATTCTCATCAATACGGACGTGGGTAACCCAACCGCGCCATTGATTACGGCGCTTGGGAGATAAGCGAGTTTTACCAGGCTGGCGGGGGACGCATAGCATCGTCCGTCCATATAAGGGGATAAGGATCCACCTTTTCACCTACGCCTTCTTCCTCCTTTGCTCATCCATTTCCGCGCACTCGAGCTCCAGCGCCCAAGTCCGCACATCCACCTCAACCTTCTCCAACTATGTCCGGAGCGGGAGGCAAGTGGATGGCCTCCTCCATCACGGAGGGGCACATCAAAAGGCTGCAGAAGGCCGGATACTTGTCCAGCGACGTCGCGCACCGGCTACCCGACGAGGGGCAGCTCATTCCCACCCCCAGGCCCCATGAGAGGGTGGTGTTCCTCACCCACTTCCTCCGCGGACTAGGTTTTCCACTTCACCCATTTGTCCGGGGCTCATGTTCTACTACGGCCTGGATTTCCACGATCTGGCCCCGAACTTCATCCTCAACATCTCGGCGTTTATCGTCGTGTGCGAGGCCTTCCTCTGCATCCAGCCCCACTTCGGCTTATGGCTGAAGATCTTCAATGTCAAGCCGAAGGTAGTGGGCGGTCGCCAAGCGGAGTGCGGAGGCGCCATGGTTGGCAAGATGGCCAAAGTCCTATGGCTCGAGGGCTCCTTTGTGGAGACCATAAAGGGGTGGCAATCGGGGTGGTTCTACATCACCGAGCCGCGCGACTCTCAATGGGCGGCGGCCCCCGAATTTCGATCTGTCTTCCCTACACGGCTCACATCATGGAAAGAGACGGGCCTGACGTGGGGGGATTCGGATGAGCTGTCCGGACTCCAAACCTGCATCCGAAACCTGGTGGACAAGAATCTCAGGCTTGTCAGCATAATCCAGGTTATGCTCATCCGCCGAATTCTCCCATGCCAACAACGGGCCTTCAAATTGTGGGAGTTCGATCCGGCGCAGCACCAAACCCTGAAAAGGCTCTTCGACAATACGTATGAAGATTCCTGGAAGGTGCTGTTCAAGGGCGCCGAAGCTCCCACATCCGCTACCGAAGATCGCGGATTCAGCTCGCAGCGTCAAGCCAGCGAGGTAAGTCATTTTACCCTCTATGGGACTCTTTTTTCATAGTTTGAGTTTACGTGGGATCTAAAACTCCCTAACCTTTGACAGGACTGGCTGAAGACATCCGGACAGATTAACTGTCCGGCCCCCCTGCCAGAAGACCCAGCGGGCGCCCGATTGACGGGGCTGCTGGCTCTGGCACCTCACGTGGTGCCGGAGAAGAAGGCCAAGAAGAAGGCCACAGGAACTCGAAGGAGTTCCCTGCGCCAGGTGCTGTCGGACTCATTGTCCGACGGCTCTGAGACGGAATCCTCCTCTGAGGAAGAGGACGAGGAAAAAGAAGCCTCTCCCCCAGCGGGGGGAGAGAAGAAAAGGAAGGCCGCCCCGACTGGGGAGGCCGAAGGGTCCAAGAAAGGAAGGACCCTTCCTCCGGACTTCTCCACCAACGCCGACAACGACGAGGAGGAGTGGCCAACAAGGGCCAAGCCCCTGGCGAGATCGTAAGTGTCCGGACTCTGGAATAGTTCATGACTTTTTATTTGTCGCATAGTGTCTTCTAACGCCGAATATGACCATGTAGCCCGCCCAAGGATGAGCTTGCCGCTTCGTCGAGCGGCTCCCTGGGTTCATCGGTTGTGAATAGCACTTCACTTCTGACCGCCTCCTCTCCTCGTGTCGCCGACGACACCGTGGTGGAGTCCCAAAAGGGGCCCAGCCAGGAGGAGGTGGTCCTGGAGGCGCCGCAAGGCGACCTCCCGGACTCTGGGCGCAAAGGCGAGACCCGAAGGCTCTAAGTCCGGTCTGTCTTGGACTCTGTCCGGAACCTTCAATGGTTCCAAGTCCGCAAGCGGCTCCTTCAGAAGAAGGGCGAGATCATGACGCCGGTGACCTCCGTCCACCCGGAGGCACTGAATAGCTGGCTGGAGGCGCTTAACGGCGCCTCCATCGACGAGGAGCACCGCACTGTTATGAGTGTGGTGATCCAGAAAGTTCAGTCCGCCAAGAGCGGGCTGACTGAAGCCTGTACCAGCCTTCTAACAGGCTTTGAGGTAAGTTTAGAGTATGTAAGAATATTACCGCATACACAGTAGCCCCTGATGCTTAGTTCGGTGTTCGAAAAGAAAAGCGGGACTAAGGATCTAAAAAGATATACGCAGGAGTCTAACATAAGTATGTCAATATGGGAATGCAGGCTACGCTGCTGACCTCTGCCGCACTGACTGCGGAGGTCAATGCATTGAAGCAGAGCCTCGAGCGGTCCGAGAATGAGCTCGGCCTTGCCAAGAAGAAGCTCGAGGACAAGGAAGGTAAGTAATACCTTATTAAAGAAATACCTTATAGAAAGGATTTGGTTGCAAAAATGACAGGACTAATGTGGGTATTGTAGGGGCCACGAACGAGGTGGCGACCCTGAAGGAAGCGGTGTCATGCCGAAAGCAAAGCGGCCGCGGAGCGCACCGAGCGAGAGAAACAGGAGGCGCGGGTGGCGAAGGTGCGGCAAGAGCTCGAGGCTCTCGTGGAAAAACACGAGAGTTTGGAGCGTGACTCGAAGACTCGAGAGTCCGAGCTCGCCTCGGCTCTTGAGAGTGCCAAAGCCGCTAAGGCCGAAGCCCAAAAAGCCCTCCAAGAAATTGAAGATTAAAGATGATAGCGGCGGGTAAGGCATTCTTTATGCAAAGCAAGCATGTGAAAGTGAATTACCTATTACTTACCCGAATCCGGAGCTCTCCAGGAGCATTCGCAGATTTGCCCCGTAGTGTGTCTGATGCTGTCGCGTTCTACCGTGCCAAGGAGGGGAGCTCGACGGAAAAGGTGTTCTGGTCTCGATATCGAGGCGGACATCCGATTACCTGAGCGACCAGCTGAAGCGGCTGGTCGAGCTCCACAAGGTCGCCGAACAGGCCATGAAGGGCCTCATAATTCGGTTGTGGCCATTGGAAGCCATGCACAGGAGCTACTTTGGGCTAGTGCGGCGGTGGTGGGCCTTTGTCCATGGATTGAAGTCATCAAGCGCTCCGTCTGCATTGAAGGTGCCTGTCGGGCCTTGCCTGCTAAAGTGCACTGGGGCAAGCTGGATGCGAAGAAGCTTGTGACAGACGGGCCACCGAAGGGCAAGGAGCATCGCAAGCCCAAAATGTACTATGAGGGCGTCATGAAGGGTGCCCGCCTTATAGCGGGTGAATGCTCCAAAGATGTAATTTTTGAATAGACTCGCATTTGTTATCCTGTACGCTGAAAACTTGTTCATATGCGCTAAGCAACGCTTGTGAATTTAAAATATTACCTTACATGCGGCTGTTTATCAAATTGGAGAGATGGCAAGTCGTTGGCTTCAGCCCCATGCCACAGTCTTTGGGGTGTTCGGGATAAACTTGAGCGCTCTTGTTCCCATTCTTGGGTCCTTCGAGGGAGGCGCTCAACTGTGAACAAGGCAATCGGACTTATAGTGCTTGAACACTCTCACTTAGCCATAGAATTCTATAATTTTAAATTTCGTGAAGCCCCTAGTATTTGGAAGACCGAGTTCGGGCGCTATCCACGCCTTTGGCGGACAATGACGACTCCTCGCTCTAAGCGGCATAAGTCTTTAGGGACCCGAAAAAACCTCTCGAACAGCGACCGGCTCTCGCCCTATCATGACGGTCAGTTTTAGCTTTCTCCACTGAGGTGCTCAACCCAGCTCAACCGGAGCACAATCGCAGTGGTTCTCCCAGCGCTACCTTAGCCGATATAACGGAACGTAAGGTACCAAAACATGGGAGCCGGCAAACCCAACTATTGACCCAAGACATGATTCAGAGCCGATGCATATAATGCTATAAGTTCGGGGTGCCGCACTTGTGAAAGTGTTCGGACTTATCACACCATATTTTTGGGGTACTTAAGCCCCTGGTGTATTGGCCGTACCAAAGTGTACGGGTGCAACATGTCATAAATGAACATATATATAGATAAAGAAAGGAGTGCAATAATAGGCAAAAGCTAAGTATTGTTTATTCAAAAAGGTATTGCAATGAAAGCAGAACGATACAAATAGTGCGATAAACAAGGGATAGGACTATTTAACATGTCCCCCTCCAGGGGTAAGCTGCGGGATGGTATGTAAAACAGGTATAATGCTCGTAGTAGAGACCACCTGGACACTCGACGTAGCTTTCTGCTTCCCTGGCTGTTGCATCGTGAATTCGGCAATTCTAGTGCCGGACAGGGCTTCTGGAAAACGGAGTCCTGAAAGCTAGAAAAAGGAAAAAAGAAAAAGAGTGACACAATCGGGAGCCCCTGGTGCGGTTGAGCTGCACTCTGGGCGTGCCGTGGTAGTGCCCCTCCCCTTATGCCCATGGTATCTCCAGAGCGTAGTTATGTACGTGTAATGCTTGGCCGCAATTTCGCGCGAGGGCTGGGGTTGGGGCGGATTGCTCTGGCGATGCTTGGATCGTGCCAGCGGTCTTGTTGTAGGTTATTCCGGCGGCGCTTTGACGGTGTCCGGACGTTTAGTAGCGGACTCGAGAATTGCCGTGACAGGCTGCTTTGCACCTCCGCGCGAGACGCCCGTATGCTCCTCCGCTCGAGAGAGCGTTCGGTGTTTCCATTGATCGTGATTACTCCTCGAGGGCCTGGCATCTTGAGCTTGAGGTATGCGTGGTGCGGCACCGCATTGAACTTTACCGTATGCGGTTCGTCCAAGCGATGCGTGATAGCCGCCGCGGAGCGGGACTATGTCGAAGATTAACTCTTCGCCGGAAGTTATCCGGGATCCGAAGACCACTTCGAGTGTAAGCGAGCCTGTACAATTGGCCTCTACACCCGGTATGGCGCCTTTAAAGGTCGTCTTTGTGGGTTAAATCCTTGAGGGTCTATGCCCATTTTGCGCAATGTATCTGATAGAGCAGGTTCAGGCTGCTACCGCCGTCCATCGAGGACTCTAGTGAGGTGAAATCCGTCAATGATTGGGTCTAGGACCAATGCGGCGAATCCACCGTGGCGGATACTAGTGGGGTGGTCCCTGCGATCGTAAGTGATCGGGCAGGAGGACCATGTGTTGAACTTTGGGGTGACTGGCTCCATCGCATATCGTCCCTTAAGCGCACGCTTCCGCTCCCTTTTGGGTATGTGGGTTGCGTATATCATGTTCACCGTCCGCACTTGTGGGGGGAAACCCTTCTGTCCTCTATTGTTCGGCGGCCGGGGATCCTCCTCGTCATCTCTATGCAGCCCCTTGTCATTGAGTTTGGCATTTAACTTGCCGGCCTGTTTGAAGACCCAACAATCCCTGTTGGTGTGGTTGGCTGTTTTTTCGGGGGTGCCGTGTATTTGGCACGAGCGATCGAGTATTCGGTCCAGATTGGACGGGCCCTGAGTATTTCTTTTGAACGGCTTTTTCCGCTGACCGTGTTTAGAGCCTCTGAATCCAGCATTGACTGCCGTATCTTCAGCATTATCACCGTTAATGCGGCGCTTGTGCTTGTTGCGACGCGACCTGCCATTGCTGTCCTTGGTATCCAAACTAGCAGGGTTTTTGATCAAGTTGTTACTACGAGCTAGCCAGCTATCCTCTCCCGCGCAAAAGCGGGTCATGAGTGCTGTGAGGGCTGCCATTGATTTTGGCTTTTCCTGTCCTAGGTGCTGGGCAAGCCACTCGTCGCGGATGTTATGTTTGAAGGCTGCAAGGGCCTCTGCATCCAGATAGTCAACGATTTGATTTTTCTTGGTTAGGAACTGTGTCTAGAATTGTCTGGACGATTCTTCTGGCTGCTGAATTATGTGGCTGAGGTCATCGGCGTCTGGTGGTCGCACATATGTGCCCTGGAAGTTATCAAGGAATGCGGCTTCCAGGTCCTCCCAACAACAAATTGATTCTGCTGGCAAGCTGTTAAGCCAATGCCGAGCTGGTCCTTTAAGCTTGAGTGGGAGGTATTTGATGGCGTGTAGATCATCACCGCGGGCCATGTGGATATGGAGGAGGTAGTCCTCGATCCAAACTGCAGGATCTGTTGTGCCATCATATGATTTGATGTTTACGGGTTTGAAACCCTCGGGTATTTGATGATCCATCACTTCGTCTGTATTGAGCTATATCACGACGCAGCTGAAATGAGCTTTGTCTACTGTGTTCGGCCCGGCCGGAATTGCTGTATCCGGTGTGACGGTTATCATCACGTATCTTGGGGCGCCCACGCGATCCGTAGATCGATCTTGTTTGCCTTGTCTTGTCCTCCAATATGTCTCGTAGGTCTGGCGCATTTCCCCGTGCCTTGGTTGAGCGGCACCGGTGTGCGGCTTGAATGGAGGGCCTAGAGGCCTCTGTCAGCCATGACCCGCAGGGGTGGCGGTCGGCCGCATCATGCGCTGGTGATGTAGGTTTGGGTGATGCTTCCTCTAATTGGGGTAGCAGCTTGCGTTTTGGGTATCTCTTGGAGGCGTTCGAGTTCATACTCTTCGCTGCAAGGACTTGATCCATCTGTCAGCTAGCAAGTCTTGGTCAGCTCTAAGCTGCTGCTGCTTTTCTTGAGGCTGCTTGCCGTGGCCATAAGCCTGCGTTTGAAATGCGCTTTGTTGGCGGGATCCTCGAGCACGACAAATTCGTAAATCGCCGAGGCTTGCCTCATCTTCGGAGGGAGGCATATAATTATCGTTCTCCACCTCACATCTGCCGCTCTATCATGAGGGATGGCTTCTCCCTCCTCTGTGCTGAATCCTGCCGGAGGGGTTGTCTTCGACCTTTATGCAGGGTGTTATTATCTCCCATGCCGGAATCACCGTTTTTACTGTGGCGGGATTTAGAGCGGCGCCGCTGACGCCGGCGCTTGGGGTGCTTCTTGGAGGGGTCATCCTCTGTCGTTCCATCGCCGTTCCCATCTTTAGGGTTGTCCACCATGTATATGTCGTATGACAAGGTGGCCTTCCAGTGCCCTGTAGGCGCTGGTTCTTGGTCGTCTCCAGCATCGTCGTCCATACCGTCGATGTGTTCGGAGTCGAAGTCGAGCATGTCGGTTAAATCATCGATAGTGGCTACAAAGTGGGTGGTGGGTGGGCGTTGAATTTCTTCATCGTCCGCATCCCAACCTTCCTGACCGTAGTCCGGCCAGGGCTCTCCTGATAAAAGAGAGAGACTTTAGTGAATTCAGGATGTCACCAAAGGCGAGTGATGAAAGATGTCATGGCGATGAACTCCACAACCGCGCCCAATCGGATTCGATTGGCGGTATGAAGGTTGAGTCCGGAAAGGATTCCGGCACCTTGGAGTCACGGTCTTCGCAAAGGACAGGGATGGAGTTCGGCTCAATCACCGTAGAGATCGTAGCCCCCGAGGCGGTTTCCAACCACTCGTCCTCGATCGGCGGAGTCAGCTCCGAACTAGGGGTCGGGCGACGCCGGTGCGACCTCGAGGCACTGTTTGTGGCAGAGCTAGATCGTGCCCATCGAGGCGATGCTGGCGCTTGGCTGTGGCTCGAATCCGTCGAAGATCAAGTCTCCTCGGATGTCGGCCGTGTAGTTCAAACTCCCAAATCGACACGATGGCCAGGCGTAGCTTTCGATCTGCTCCAGATGGCCAAGTGAATTGGCCCGCAGTGTGAAGCCGCCGAATACGAAGATCTGTCCGGGGAGAAAAATCTCACCCTGGACCGCGTCGTTGTTGATGGTCGAATTAGCCATCGGGCCTAAAGATGACAACACAGAGGAAGTCTCAATGAAAGCACCAATTTTGGTGTCAAAACCGGCGGATCTCGGGTAGGGGGTCCCGAACTGTGCGTCTAGGCGGATGCTAACAGGAGACAAGGGACACGATGTTTTTACCCAGGTTCGGGCCCTCTCGATGGAGGTAAAACCCTACTCCTGCTTGATTAATATTGATGATACGGGTAGTACAAGAGTGGATCTACCACGAGATCAGAGAGGCTAAACCCTAGAAGCTAGCCTATGGTATGATTGTTGTTCGTCCTATGGACTAAAACCCTCCGGTTTATATAGACACTGGATAGGGTTAGGGTTACACAGAGTCGGTTACAATGGTAGGAGATCTACATATCCGTATCGCCAAGCTTGCCTTCCACGCCAAGGAAAGTCCCATCCGGACACGGGACGAAGTCTTCAATCTTGTATCTTCATAGTCCAGGAGTCCGGCCAACGGTGATAGTTCGGCTATCCGGACACCCCCTAATCCAGGACTCCCTCAATGAGACCGCGGACGAAAGGATGAAGGGGGAACCCCTATCCGTGAAGGAAATGGGGGATGAATACTACCCTCTCATTGGGCTTTGGTGTAGGGACGATCTGCTTTTTGGCCGAAAGCCGCTGGGCGATCTCCTTGGCCAGGTACCCCGCTTCCCGGAGTTCCTTGGTGTTTCCCTCCGTGATGGAGGAAGCTATCCACTTGCCCTGCGCTCCAGATCCGGACATGGCTGGAGTATTTTCTGGGAACGGAGAGGATTGAAGCTTGGGCACTGGAGCTCGAGGGCAGATGGGCTGACGAAGAGGAAGGTGTGGGGCAAAAAGGGGCAACCTTATCTCCTTATAAAGGCAGTGAATATCAGACGTCCCCCCACGCGCCTTAAAGCTCGCTTATTCCCAAGGGGTCTTCCGAACGACACTGTTGGATTTCCCAAACCCGTATTGATGAGAATCCCATAATAAGGGGACACGATCTTTGCTTTGACAAGACGTGTCGCCGGTAACTGCCTCTCGAAACGTGAAACGGGAGAGAGAAAAATGATTCGAACTATTCCCTCCGTTCCTTGATATAAGGTGCATAGATTTTTGAGAAAAAGTCCGAAATATAAGGTTTATTGCATTGCACCACTCGTTCGGATAACTTTTTTAGGGATTCGATTACATTTCCTTATATTAGGCAAGCTCCTCTATTTTCTCATGTCAATTAGTCAGGTGTAATCTCGCCCAAAACTTGTGAAATTTACCCTCCACGTGCATTCTTTAATTTTCATGCCAAAAACTATACACCTTATATATAGGAACGGAGGCCAGATGTAACGTCTCGCCAGTAAAACTGTCAGTGAAGACATGTCGTGTTTTTTGATTAAGTATTATGCCCTTGTGGCAGTGAGGTTGTGACTATTAAACAGATCCATACATAGTTTTTGTTGATCAATTACCTTAATGTATTCGGAGGAGGAACCAGCCTTGCAATACCGAAGACAATCTGCACGCCGGACACATCGTCATTGAAGCCTTGTTCAGGGGCTACTGAGGGAGTCCTGGATTAGGGGGTCCTCGGGCATCCGGGCTATGCAACATGGGACGGACTAATGGGTCGCGAAGATACAAGATAGAAGACTTTCCCCCATGTTTGGATGGGACTATTCTTTGCGTGGATGGCAAGCTTTGCGTTCGGATATGAAGATTCCTTTCTCTGTAAACCGACTCTGTACAATCCTAGGCCACTTCGGTGTCTATATAAACCGGAGGGTTTAGTCCTAGAGGCAATCATAATCATACAGGCTAGACATATAGGGTTTAGCCATTACGATCTCGAGGTAGATCAACTCTTGTAACCCCTGTACTCGTCAAAGTCAATCAAGCAGGAAGTAGGGTATTACCTCCATTAAGAGGGCCCGAACCTGGGTAAACACCGTGTCCCCTGCCTCCTGTTAACCTTGATCCTTAGACGCACAGTTCGGGACCCCCTACCCGAGGTCTGCCGGTTTTGACACCGACACTTCTCTCTTGAAGAAAGCATAGGGTGGGTAAACAAATTAGTGTTGAGCAATTGATAGAGAAGTGCATATTTATGACGATATACAAGGCCATTATCATGAATATAGGCATCACGTCCGTGACAAGTAGACTGACTCCTGCCTCCATCTACCTCTATTACTCCACACATCGACCGCTATCCAGCATGCATCTAGTGTGTTAAATTAACAAGAATGGAGTAAGGCCTTAAGCAAGATGACATGATGTAGAGCGATAGATCCAAACAATGTGGTAAAAACCCCCATCTTTTTATCCTTAATGGCAACAATACAAATACGTGCCTCGTTACCCCTTCTGTCACTAGGTAAGGACACCGCAAGATGGAACCCAAAACAAAGCACCTCCCCCATTGCAAGATAGATCAATCTAGTTGACCAGACCATATAAATAGAACGGAGATAAATACAAAGCTATCTTAATCATGCACAAAAGAGTTTAGAGAAGACTCAAATAATATTCATAGATAATCTGATCATAAACCCACAATTCGTCGGATCTCAATAAACACACAGCAAAAGAAGATTACATCGAATAGATCTCCAAGAACATCAAGGAGAACATTGTATTGAAGATCAAAGAGAGAAAAGAAGCCATCTAGCTACTAGCTATGGACTCGTAGGTCTGTGCTAAACTACTCACACATCATCAGAAGGGCAGCAAGGTTGGTGTAGAGGCCCTCCGTGATGGAATACCCCTCCGGCAAAGTGCCAGAAAAGGCCCCAAGATGGGATCTCATGAGAACAGAAGCTTGCGGCGGTGAAAAAGTATTTTTGGTCTACCCTTTGATATACGGGGAATATTTGGGTATGTATAGAGCTGGAATTAGGGTTAGGGGAGCCTCGAGGGGCCCATGAGCCTGGGGGCGCGCCCCCTAGGCCGTGCCTCTAGGGCTTGTGGCGCTCTCGTGGCTCCTCTTGCCTCCTCCTGAAGCTACGTGGTTGTCTTCTGGTCCAAGAAAAATCCTCAAAAAAATTTGTTCCGTTTGGACTCCATTTAGTATTGATTTTCTGTAAAATACAAAAACAAGGAAAAACAGCAACTGGCGCTGGGCACTAGGTTAATAGGTTAGTCCCAAAAAAAGATAGAAATTGGCATATTAATGCATATAAAACATCCAAGATGGATAATATAATAGCACGGAACAATAAAAATTATAGATACGTTGGAGACGTATCAAGCATCCCCAGGTTTAATTCCTGCTCGTCCTCGAGTAGTTAAATGATAAAAACAAAAAAAATTGATGTGGAATGCTACCTAATATGTTTATCAAGTGATATTTCTTATTGTGGTATGAATATTCAGATCCACAAGATTCAAAACAAAAGTTTAATATTGACATAAAAACAATAATCCTTCAAGCATACTAATAAAGCAATAATGACTTTTAAAAATATCATGGCTAAAGAAAGTTATCCCTAAAAAATCATATAGCCTTGTCATGCTCTATCTAAATCACACAAAGTATTTATCATGCACAACCCCGATGACAAGCCAAACAATTGTATCATACTTATAGTGTTCTCAAGCTTTTTTTAACTTTCACGCAATACATGAGCGTGAGCCATGGATATAGCATTACAGGTGGAATAGAATGTGGTAGTAGACAAACGGAGAAAGAAATTCTCACACCAACTAGGAAAATTAATAGGCTATGGAGATGCCTCTCAATTGATATCGGTGCAAGTGAGTAGGGATTTCCATGCAACAGATGCACTAGATCTATAAGTGTATGAAAGCTCAAAAGAACTAAGTGGGTGTGCATCCAACTTGCTTGCTCACGAAGACCTAGGGCAATTTTGAGGAAGCCCAGCACTGGAATATACAAGCCAAGTTCTATAATGAAAAATTCCCACTAGTAATATATGAAAGTGACAACATAAGAGACTCTATCATGAAGAACATGGTGCTATTTTGAAGCACAAGTGTAGAAAAAGGATAGTAACATTGTCCCTTCTCTCCTTTTCTCTCCTTTTTTCTTTTTCTTTTTTCTCTTTTTTTCTTTTGGGCACTTTGGCCTCTTCTTTGGGCTCTTTGGCCTCTTTTTATTTTAAGTCCGGAGTCTCATCCCGACTTGTGGAGGAATCATAGTCTCCATCATCCTTTCCTCACATGAGACAATGCTCTAATAATTATGATCATCACACTTTTATTTACTTACAACTCGGTACTAGAAAAAGGATATGACTCTATATGAATGCCTCCGGCGGTGTACCGGGATGTGCAATGATCTTGCGTGACATGTATAAAAAAATATGAACGGTGGCCAAGCCACAAATACTATGTCAACTATATGATCATGCAAAGCAATATGACAATGATGGTATGTGCCATAATAAACGGAACGGTGGAAGTTGCATGGCAATACATCTCGGAATGGCTATGAACATGCCATAATAGGTAGGTATGGTGGCTGTTTTGGGGAAAAGTATAAGGTGGTTTAATGCATGGAGAAAGTTGCATGGTACTAGATTGGCTAGCATAGGTGGAAGGGTGAGAGCGCATATAATCCATGGACTCAACATTAGTCATAAAGAACTCACATACTTATTGCAAAAAATTATTAGACCTCGAAACAGAGTACTAATACTCATGCTCCTAGGGGGATAGATAGGTAGGAAAAGACCACCATCCCCGACCGCCACTCATAAGGAAGACAATCAATAATAAATCATGCTCCAACTTCATCGCATAACGTAAGACCATACGTGCATGCTTCAGGAATCACAAACCTTAACACAAGTATTTCTATTAACCCACAATTACCAGCTAGCATGACTCTAATATCACTATCTTTATATCTCAAAACAAATGCAAGGAATCAAACTTCTCATATATTCAATGATCTACATGAAAGTTTTTATTATATCCTTGTTGAATACCCATCATATTAGGACCAAATTGATAACATACGCAAATTGCCATACTATTTTTAAGAATCTAAAAATAATATAAGTGAAGCATGAGAGTTCATCAATTTCTTCAAAATAAAACCACCGCCGTTCTCTAAAAGATAAGTGAAGCACTAGAGCAACTACCTAGCTGAAAAGATATAAGTGAAGCACATAGAGTATTCTAATAAATTCACGATTAATGTGTGTCCCTCTCAAAAGGTGTGTACATCAAGGATGATTGTGGAAAACTAAAAAGCAAATAGTCATATAATACAAGACGCTCCAAGCAAAACACATATCATGTGGTGAACAAAAATATAGCCTCAAGTAATTTTACCGATGGATTGAAGACAAAAGAGGGGATACCTTCCGGGGCATCCCCAAGCTTAGATGCTTGGTTGTCCTTCAATATTTCCTTGGGGTGCCTTGGGGATCCCCAAGCGTAGGCTCTTTTCACTCCTTATTCCGTAGTCCATCAAAATTTTACTCAAATCTTGAAAACTTCACAACACAAAACTCAACAGAAAACTCATGAGATCCATTAGTGAAACAAAGCAAATAACCACTTTTAGGTACTGTTGTAAACTCATTCCAATTTTATATTGGTGTTATCTATTGTATCGATACTTCTCCATGGTTCATACCCCCCGATACTACCCATAGATTCATCAAAATAAGCAAAAAACACAATGAAAACAGAATCTGTCAAAAACAGAACAATCCGTAGTAATCTGGACTTTAGGCAAACATCTGTGACTCCAAAAATTCTGAAACAATAGGACAATGTAGGAAATTTGTATATCAATCTTGTTTAAAAAACTCAGAATTTTATCGCGCTTATGTGAATTTTTAAAATTCCAGCACCGAGCACAAGAGTTTCTTGTTTTCAGCAAAATCAAATCAACTATCACCATAGATCATCTCAAAGGTCTTACTTGGCACAAAACACTAATTAAAACACTAAAACAAAATTATTACAGAAGTAATATTGCATATTTATTCAAGAACATAAGCAAAAAAACAAAAAACATGAAATAAAATTGGGTTGCCTCCCAACAAGCGCTATTGTTTAACACCCCTAGCTAGGCATATTGCATACACCTAGTTATTGTCACCTTGGGTATTCAATCCATAAGTAGCCCTCATAATAGATTCATATGGTAACCTAATTTTCTTTCTTGGAAAGTGTTCCATGCCCTTCCTTACGGAAATTGAAATCTAATGTTTCCTTCTTTCATATCAATAATTGCACTAATCCTTTTAAGGAAAGGTCTACCAAGAATAATAGGCCATGAAGGATTGCAATCTGTATGAAGCACAATAAAATCTATGGGCACATAATTCCTATTTTCAACAATAAGAACACCATTAATCCTTCCCATAGGTTTCTTAAAGTGGAATCCGCTAAGTGCAAATTTAAAGAACAATCATCAAGTTTATGGAAACCTAGCACATCACATAGAGTTTTTTGGAATAGTTGAAACGCTAGCACCCAAATAACACAAAGCATTGCCCTCATAATATTTAATCTTAATTTTAATAGTTGGTTCCCATTCATCATAAAGCTTTCTAGGGACTGAAACATCCAACTCAAGTTTTTCTTCAAAAGATTTCATCATAGCATCAAAAATACATTTAGTAAAAGCCTTGTTTTGATTATAAGCATGAGGGAATTAAGAATGGATTGCAACAAGGAAATATAATCAATCAAAGAAACAATATCATAATTAAAGTCCTTGAGATCCAAAAGAGTGGGTTCATCACTACTTAAAGCTTTGACCTCGCCGATCCCACTTTTATCAATTTTTTCATTAAGATCTTCACCCTCCAAATTATTGGGATGCCTTCTAGCTAAAGTTGACTCATCTTCGGTCCCTTCTTTATCATTTTTTATATTATCAAACAAAGATTTAATATGAGTCACACCAATCACTTTAAGATCTTCATCATGATTCAAAGATTCAGGTTTAGTAGCCATCTTATTCACTAACGTGGTTTGCTTACCGAAAAAATTTGGCCTACTAATTTCAATATGAGCAAGTTGAGATTTAAGACCAAAGACTTCCTTAGTAACATCATCAAGCTCCTTATTGATATATTCAATCATAGTTTTTTGTTCTTTAAGTTCATTCCTAAAGAAACTATTATGCTCAAATTGTAAAGACATGAAACTTTTTGTATTATTTTCAATTTCTTCCAACTTTCTGTAGTAGAGATCAAGACCTTTAGGTTGAGACATGGTGGCAAAGCAATCAATATAGCACACAAGAAAACAAAAAGCAAATGAAAAGATGGACGGAAAAGAAGGCGCATACAAAGGCAAATACTTTTGTGTTTTTCTAAAAAAGTTTTAGAAGTGGGGGAGAGGAAAACGATAGGCAAATGGGAAATAATGGAAGGCAAAAAATATGAGAGTTTATGATAGGTACTTGGTAGGCTTGATGTAGATCCACCCTAGCAACGGCGCCAGACATTCTTCCTGCTACTTCTTGAGCTTGCGTTGATTTTTCCCTTGAAGAGGAAAGGGTGATGCAGCAAAGTAGGGATAAGTATTTCCCTCAGTTAAGAACCAAGGTATCAATCCAGTAGGAGTAACACACAAGTCCCCAATGGATGCACCTGCACAAATTGACAAACACTTGCACACAACGCGAAAAAGGGGTTGTCAATCCCTTCACGATCACTAGAAAGGGTGAGATATGATAGAGATTGATATAAAATATAAGTAAAAGTGTAAAATAAAGTAAATATAAATAAATTATAGCAAGGTATTATTGGCCTTTTGGTTTTATAGATCTGCAAATAATATGATAAAAATAAACCCGGGGGCCATAGGTTTCACTAGAGGCTCCTCTCTTAGAGAAAGCAATGATACGTCTCCAACGTATCTATATTTTTTGCTTGTTCGTCCTATTATATTATAATTCTTGGATGTTTTACACTCATTTTATAGCAACATTATATCATTTCTTGAGACTAACCTATTGACATAGTGCCCAGTACCACATGCTATTTTTTGCTTGTTTTTACTTCGCAGAAAATTAATACCAAACTTAGTCCAAACGCAGCGAAACTTTTTGGAGATTTTTTCGGGACCAGAAGACACCTGTTGGGCCAACTAAGTACCAGAGGGGGGCTCCGAGGGGAGCATAACCCCATGTGCGCCTTGGTGGTTTGTGCCCACCTCGGCCGCCTCCCACGCCGCCTGTTTGCTCTATAAATACCCAGAAAATCCAAAAACCCTAGGGGAGTCGACGAAACACAATTCCAGCTGCCGCAAGTTCCAGAACCACCAGATCCAATCTAGACACCATCACGGAGGGGTTCATCATCCTCATTGGTGCCTCTTCGATGGTGCGTGAGTAGTTCATTGTAGACCTACGAGTCTGTAGGCAGTAGCTAGATGGCTTCCTCTCTCTCTCTCTCTCTCTCTCTCTCTTTCTCTCTCTCTCTTGATTCTCAATACAACGGTCTATTGGAGATCTATTTGATGTAACTCTTTTTTGTGGTGTGTTTGTTGGGATCTGATGAACTTTGAGTTTATGATCAAATCTATTTTATCCATGAAAGTTATTTGAGTTTTGATCTCTTATATGCATAATTGCTTATAGCTTCGTATTTCTTCTTCGAATATTTGGTTTAGTTAGGACAACTAGATCGATTTTTCTTGCCATGGGAAGAGGTGCTTTGTTCGATCTTACGGTGCTCAATCCCTATGACAGAAGGGGACATGACACGTATGTATCGTAGCTATTAAGGATAACAAGATGGGGTCTATTCCTACATGAATAGATCTTGTCTACATCATGTCATCGTCCTTATTGCATTACTCCATTTCTCCATGAACTTAATACACTAGATGCATCTTTGGATAGCGGTCTATGTGTGTAGTAATAGTAGTAGATGCAGGCAGGAGTCGGTCTACTAATCTTGGACGTGATGCCTATATAATGATCATTGCCTGGATATCGTCATAATTATTTGAAGTTCTATCAATCGCCCAACAGTAAGTTGTTTACCACCGTATGCTATTTTTCTTGAGAGAAGCCATCAGTGAAATCTACGCCCCCAGGTCTATTCTTTATCATATTTGCTTTAGAATCTATTATTTGCCTCTTTTATTTTCATATCTATTATTCCAAAAAACCAAAAATACCTTGCTGCAATTTTTTGTTAATTATTTTATTTCGCGTTCCCGCAAGATCTATTTATCCAATCTACTACAAACCATTCTATCTTTTACCCGGGAGGGATTGACAACCCCTCTTACGCATCGGGTTGCAAGTATTTGTTTTTTGTGTGCAGGTACCGTTTACATAGTGTTGCGTGGTTCTCCTACTGGTTCGATGACCTTGGACTCATCACTAAGGGAAATACTTACCATAGCTGTGCTGCATCATCCCTTCCTCTTCGGGGAAAATAATGACGTGGACACGAGGCATCAAGAAAGGATTTCTGGCGCCGTTGCCGGGGAGACATCATCAACATCTACAGGTTCCTAATCACAAATCTCATCTCCTTGTAATTTACATTATTTGCCATTTGCCTCTCGTTTTCATCTCCCCCACTTCATAAAAAATTGCCATTTTATTCGCCCTCTTTTTCGTTCGTTGTTTTTCTCGTCAAGTCTATTTTTGCGTGCAATTTTGTTTGCCACTTTTGTTGTTATGGATAGTTCTTCCCGTATTGTGTGCATCCCCGAGAACGAGGTTCTTAACTTTAAACAAAGGGGAGGGGATAATCTAAAAGATGCTTGGAATAGGATTTGCAATGCTCATAATAGATCTGTTCGTAAGCAATCTACCATTGTTCTTCTTCACTGTTTTTACGTGGGCATCACTACTTGGTATAGATTCATCCTTGAAACGATTACCGGTGGGAATTTCTTGATGTGTCCTTCTCTAGATGCTTTTAATGCTATGGGAAATCTTGTGGGTTCACCACCTCTTATGATTAATGAAACAACTTTAACTCTCAAGCATGTTATGGAAATGCTAGATGCTATTGAAAAGAAAATGCTCACTGGAGAAAACATTGAAAAATTAGATAAAAGGATGCACAATCTTGCTAATAGAATTGGGTCAAAAGCGGGAGATGCTCTTAAAATACTAAAATAAAAAGAACCCGCATTTGATGAGAGAATAGAGGAGAGCCCCACTAGAATTGATAAGTTGGAAGAAATTTTTAGTAACCTAAGCACGACTTATTCTTCCGCTAAAACTATTGAACAAACTCCCATAAAAATAGGCAAGATTACTCAAGTCACTAAAAACAAGGGTGCAACTTCTAATAATAACAAAGAAGATCTTAAGATGATTAGTATTCACCCTGATTTTGTTGAAGTGATAAAATACCCTACTTGCAAGAATGAAATTTTCAAACTTGTTCCTAGAAGTATTGTTATTGAAAATGTGTATGCTAAATCTTTGAATAATTCTAAGTGTTTGATTGTGGAGTTGGAAACTAAAGATGAAAATACTTAGATCTATGCATTATGTCTAGCTAGGGCATACAACGATAGCGCTTGTTGGGAGGCAACCCAATGAATAAAATTTATTTTTACCTTTTTATTTATGTTCTTGAGTATTTGCACAATTATGCCTCTGTTATGATGGTGTTTTTTATGTTTTACACTACTAGGAAAAGGGCTATAGATAGGATTGATACTAATGGCGCACCAGGTAAGTAGTGCGCCACTACTATATACTAATGGCGCACCGGTCGGTGATGCGCCATTAGTGTGGAAGACACTAATGGCGCACCAGACACACGGTGCACCACTAGTATTAAATTTGTTTTCCATTTTTCCATACATACTAATGGCGCATGATGTCGAAGTGCGCCATTACTAGTTCTAACTAGTAATGGCGCACCGTGCACACAGTGCACCATTAGTATATATTTTTTTACTTTTTTGCAAAACTACTAATGGCGCACCGTGTCGCAGTGCGCCATTACTAGTTTAAACTACTACTAATATATATATATATATATATATATATATATATATATACACACACACTTTTCTGCAAAACTACTAATGGCGCACCACCTGCAGGTGCGCCATTAGTCTTTCAGGTTACTAATGGCGCATTTGCTGGTGGTGCGCCATTAGTAACTTCGGGACCAACAAGATATTTTGGACAGCCCACCTACCCACTCACTTTCCCCACTTCATTCTCTCCACCTCCTCCTCCAAGCTTGTCTCGGCTGCCTCCTCCTCTCACCTCATTTGCACCATAGATTCATCAAAATTAAGTGGTGAAATTACCTTTTTTGATAGGTAAGTAAGGGGAAAGCTATCTTCATGATGTAGATCTACTTTTTTTCTCCCTAGCTCTCTCCAACAACGTGCACATGTACTTTTTGTGGCCTATCTAGATCTATGTATGTTTGTGGTGTTGCATGTGTTTGTGGTGTTGCATATATGTTTGTGTTTGCAGTGCAGGTATTTGAAATGCGATAGTTGCCAATATTTTGCGGAATGTTGATTCATTTCCGTTTAGTGAGAATTTTGGCACTATGCATTCTTTTGGTCCTATTTTAGGGAAGGTCATGCCAAATTTTTTCTTGGTTCTAAAATATCGTTTTGCTCTACCTGAGCCACCATTATGGTCCATACGATGACCGAAGGCATCGTGAATAGGTTTTTGAGCTCCGCGAAGGCCGAGATGCTTCAAAAGAACGAGACAGAGATAAGAAGTCCGTGTCGAAGATGCAAGCTGAAGAGCCTTATTGCGGACCCGGATTCGAGGCAGGTGCGGGACCACCTGCTCTTGCGTGGTTTCATGGATGGCTATCGGTGGCAAGGTGATGAAGATGACTATGAAGTCGTCCATGGGGGTCAGGCAAGAAATGAGGAAGGGCAACAAGACAAGTACCACCGCGGCGAGGGCAGGCGAGAAGACGAAGAATCTCCAGGACATGATCACGACAGTGATGCTGTACACAGTCATCATGTAGAAGATGTCGTACATGATGATGAGGAAGATCAAGACGAAGGGCATGATCATGAAGATGAAGATGCCGGAGCAGTCGTCGATGGAGGATGGGTGCAGGTCCCTAATATTCAATAGCTGCTTCGCAAGCTTACGGATAACGCAAGAGCCGCCGCCGAGAGAAAGCCAAGCGGGATCAATCGGAGATAGACGCGGTTACTCCATTGTATGAAGGATGGAGGCCCGAGGATACCCGCCTAAAAGTAACGCTCATGGCTCGGAGATGAAGGTAAAACACAAAATGACCGGCGCATGCTTCGGCGAGAACATGTCATTACACGAAACGTCTTCCCAAGGGGAACAAGTGCCCGACCAGTTTCGAGGAGGCAAAGAAAATCGTGTGTCCTATGGATTTACCACACGTGAAATACCATGTGTGCATGAACAATTGCATCATTTATCGGGACGAGCACGCGGAGTCTACCATATGTCCGGTGTGCGGTGTCACTCGATACAAGAAGAGGAAGAAAGCTCCTCGAAAATCGGTGTGGTACTTTCCGTTCACTCCTCATCTGCAGCGGTATTTCACGGACTCTAAGGTAGCAAAGCTCCTGCGTTTGCACGCGGATAGGGAGGAGAAGAAGCGGGAAGATGACGGAAATGATCCGGAGATAAATAAAAAAGACAAGATGTTGAGTCACCCTAAGGATGCGAGCCAGTGGCAAGCGTTGAACTTCGAATACCCAGAATTTGGGAAGGATCCAAGGAACATCGTGCTGGGCGCGAGCACCGATGGAGTCAATCCGTTTGGCAGTCAGAGAAGCACACATAGCACCTGGCCTATGTTTGTGTGGATGTACAACCTTCCCTGGTTGTGCATGAAGAGGAAGTACATTCACATGAGTATGCTAATTGAAGGGCGAAACAACCAGGAACGACATCAATCTGTATCTGGGGCTCTTTGAAGGAGGAGCTAGACACGCTGTGGAAAACGCCAGCCAATACGTGGGATGCCGCAGAGAAATAATATTTCCCTATGAGAGCCGCACTGCTCACGACGGTGCACGACTATCTCGGTTACGGATATCTCGCGGGGCAGGTAGTCCACGGATTTTCTGGATGCGTAAGGTGCATGGATGACACAACGTATCGCCAGCTAGATAGAGATCCGGGTCTTGAAAACCGTGTTCATGGGACATCGAAGGTGGCTGCGGCGATGACCCGTGGAGGAAACGCAAGGATCTGTTCGATGGTGAAACCGAACCCAAAACGCCTGCACGAGGAGCGGCGAGGAAATAGACGAGCTGTTGAAAAATTGGAAAGACTGCCGGCCGGGAAAAAGAAGCAAAAGGCGCCGAGCCGGAAAGAAGCGAAGGCGCCAGAGCCGCTGCTGAAGGTATGGAAAGCGAGGTATGTTTTACGGGACTTGCCGTACTAGAAGATCCACCGTGTGCCTCACAGCCTTGATGTCATGCATATCCACGAAGAACGCGTGTGTGAGAGTCTGCTTGGTACCCTCCTCAACATGCCGAGAGGACCAAAGATGGGCGAAAGCAAGGGCGGAACTTGAAATCTATGGGCATCAGGCAGGATCTTCACGCTAATGATGATGATGATGATGATGATGAGGCGAAGCAGGACACAGAAAGTCGTCGCAAAGGCAAAAAGGCCAAGAAGACCGGAAATGACTACCCTCCCGCGTGCTCCACTCTAAGTCTGGAGGAGATCAAGCAATTTTTCACCTGCCTCCTAGGAGTAAAACTTCCTTATGGTTACGCGGGGAAGATAAGCAGATACCTAGACCCAGCGAAGCAGAAGTTCAGCGGGATGAAGTCTCACGACTGTCACGTGCTGATGATGCAGGTACTTCCAGTTGCAATCTGTGGGATCATGGACGCGCACGTCCGTGGAACGCTATTTGCCCTATGCAACTTTTTCGATGTCATCTCTCGGAAGTCGATTGGCGTGAGGCAACTCAGAAGGCTATATGAAGAGATCATGGTGATACTATGCGAGCTTGAGATGTACTTCCCGCCCGCATTCTTCAACGTTATGGTGCATCTGCTGGTCCATATCGTGGAGGATATCATCCAACTCGGGCCGACGTTCCTGCACAGCATGATGCCGTTTGAAAGGATGAATGGTGTCATCAAAGGGTACGTTCGCAACATGTCACGTCGAGAGGGAAGTATAGCCGGGGGCTTCGATCGAAGAGTGCATCTCCTACTGCTCGTATTATCTAGGCATTGAGAACCACGTTGGTCTGCCCGTCTTCAGGCACCTCGGCAGGCTCGCTGGATGGGGTCACCGTGAGGGTCGCCGCGAAATGCATGTCGACTTTGAGGGTCGACTTCGCCGACTTTGAAAGAGCAAACCTAGTCGCGCTACAACACATAGACGTGGTCGATCCTTGGGTGGTAGAGCACAAAACCTTTATTGAGAAGACATACAATGACCGAGGCCAACAGAGGACGGACGGAGATATAATCAAAGAGCACAACTCATGTTTCACGCGTTGGTTCAAGCAGAAGCTTCTATCGTACCCTTTACATGAGGATTCTTCCGCGGAAGAACAACTCATATTTGCCTTGTCACAGGGCGCCGAGCACAACCTGATGACCTATGAGGCGTACGATATCAACGGCTACACATTCTACACCGAGAACAAGGACATGAAGAGCGATGGTTATCAGAACTCCGGGGTAACGATGGAATCCTACACCGGCAACAACAAGGATAGATACTACGGAAGGATCGAGGAGATCTGGGAGCTGAGCTACGCTGGAGAGAAGGTCCCGATGTTCCGTGTCAGATGGGCCAAGAGCATCCTAAAAGAAGACCGGTATTTCAGCACCATGGTTATACCCGAAGCCAAATCCAAGATCATGGTATAAGCGTCACCGCGAAAAAATGAGCCATGGGTACTGGCTTCCCAAGTGGACCAATGCTTCTTCATTACCGACCCGTCAAAGCCCAGTCGTGTTGTTGTGAGGAGAGGCAAAAGGAAGATCATCGGAATGGATGGAGTAGCCAATGAGCAAGACTTCGACAAGTACGGCGACCTGAAGATCGAATATGACGACGACAATGAAGTAGCAGCACACACCACAAGAAGAAGCAGGACCACCCTACCTAAAGGATGTCCATTCCACAGAAGAACTCCATTTGTGAAAAAGAAGGGCAAGAAGATTGTGAACAGATAGCTAGCTAAGATCGATTGTATTTAAATCGTAGTCTTCATTTCTCGATTGTATTTCGTCGGCAATTTTTGATATCATGAATATTTTTAAATTTCATGGGCACTTTTTGAATTCATGAGGACACTCGATCTCGATCCCCCTCCATCTCGATCCCACCCGCACCCTCCCCCGCTAGCTCCACCGCCGCCGACCCACCGCAACCCTCCCCCGCTCCACCTTGCCAAGAGCACCCGCCTCACCCTCCACCGCTCCACCGCATGAGCAGGCACCCCGCACCCTCCCGCTCCCCCGCCGCCGCCGATGATATTTTCAAGTAACAAATTTGAACATATTTTTTAAAAATTTATTACTGTTCTTATAAAAAATATTACTGTTATGATTTAAAAAAGTTTGAACATATTTAAACACAAATAAATATCAAACAACAATTAAATTGAATAAAAAAATAGTGGGGAGCCTGGGAATCGAACCCAGGACCTCTGGTGTGTGTCTTGCGTCTTGACGGTCGGGCTAGTGGGGGGTTACTGTTGGATTGGGTTAGGTGTAATATAACCTTTGAGTGCTCGAACTAAAAAACATTCTAATGGCGCACCCCCTGGTGGTGCGCCATTAGTAATCTGCCCCCATCCATACACTTCATCCCTCTCCCTCTCGCCAGATCGACACTTCCTTCCTCTCCCTCCACCGCGCCGCTCCTTCCCTCCACCGCGCCACCGCCGCTGCCCCGACCCACGGCGCCGCAGCCGCCCACGCACCCCCGCCGCCTCCCTCTCCCCTTCGTCCCCCTCGAGCGCCGCCTCCCCCTCGAGCCCTCCGTCATCTCCGCTCCGGCCACCACCAAATCTCTCTCGTCGGAGCTGCCCCTCGACGACGGCTAGCCTCGTCGGACGCGCTCCTCGACAGCGGCGCGAGCCTCCCCGCGCGGCCTAGTTAGTCTCTCTCCCTCCCTCCCTCTCTCCCCCGCTCATCCCCATGCCCCCACGGGGGGCGACCTAGGGTTAGGAGCAGGAGCTCACCGCCGCCGCCCCGTCGTGCCGCTGCTGCTGCTTCTTGCGGCCACCTTTCTCTAGCTTCCCCTCGGGATCTGTGCACCATGCCGCGGTTGCTGCTGCTTTGTGGCCTTCGCCGCCGCCTGCCCGTGTGGGTTGGTCGCCTGCTTCCTCTGCCGGCGCGGCGCGATGCCCAACGTGGGTACGGTTTAGCTATTTGTCTGGTGAGCTGTTTCCTTGTTGGTGAGCTCAGAGGTTCTGAGGGTTCAAATATGCCCGTGAATTTGTGGGAGAAAGAGAGTTAGTGTAGAGCAGTACATCCAAGAAAATATGCCTGTGAATTGTTATGCACAACGTACATACACGTAGGTTCAAATATTTTACAGAGGTTCAAATATTTTCGTAGGTGTACTTCAATGGTACATCTACTTTTTGTCTGTGAATTGTAGTGCTAGTGTACGTCCTGATCCTAAACAAAAAGTAGAGCCAATGAGCCAACCCGTACATACGCAATGCGTGTATACCAAGTAAATATGCTCAGAATTGTTATGCACAATGTGCAGATGTTAGTGTAGATCAATACATCCAAGAAAATAGTTCATCAATAGTACTTCAATGCACCAGTAGTTTCCTCAAATCTTAATCAAGCTAAATAGCTATTTAATGTGGGCATGTGCTGCCACACTTCTTTTTTTATATATCAAGAAGTCTGGACTGCTTGGTTTATTTTCCTTTGGTTCCTTTTCAGGTATCTGGTCTGAAATCAATTACTTCTAAGCATTTAGCTTTAGCAAGTCAAATTATCAGTTTCATACATTCTTTGATTCCGTGTAAGCATTTTTTCATACCTTCTATCTTTTTCCTGCACTGTTATTTATTGTATACATACTTTCTGTTAATTTTGCCAGAACATAGAGTTCTGAAGGCTGACTATCCTGTCACTTCAAGTGATTGTGGGTTGAATTATCTTATCTTATTATATGTTTTTAGTTGATTATTTTTGTGTCTTGATATGTTGGTGGGATGAAGGTTTGGAAAACTGGAAACCAGGGTCCTTAAAAAGATATCTACAGAAATATAAGCTGGAGCGCTCTTGTCTCTCCCTAGAACTGTTGGCATTTGAGTAGCTAGATGTAGAAGGGTAGGTAACAACACAAACTTGAAAAAGTAGAAGCAATAGCTAGTTTCCAGCTTAGGGACCAATACCAGGTGTGTTGTTCTCCTTTGTTTATCTAGAGCCTGATTCATGTGATGGTGATAGCACGATAGGCAATAGATTTATTTTGGTACAAGTAAACTGCCTTCCACCCAACCGTAACTAACATTGCATCTAATTAATAAATTCACCAAATATGCAACATATATCCCAAGAGCCATCTGTTCTTGCCACACCCAATATTTACTTAGGGAAAAGAAAATGCAAATGGCCATGTTGAAACAGTTTTTCTAGGAAATTGTCATGAAACATCCCCTCTTTAGTTACAAGCATTGCTGCTCTAATCGGTTGGTGCGCATTAAAAATTCAGTCTAAAAGTCGAGTTAAAGTTTCAGTTTTAGAGTAATTTTCAGTTTGTAAAACTGAGAAGTGTATTTTCTATTTTGAAACTTAGTGTAACTATTTTCAGTCATGCAGGCTATAACTTGAACTTGAAGAACTCCTTAGATAGTTTTTTAGTCTCCTTATACAAAACAAGCTTGAAGTTTGAAACCTATTTCTCCTAAGCGGAACCTTTGAAAAATTGCAGATAAGTAGACACTGAAAATTGCAGCCATGTCAAAGTGTCATTTCATTTGGGAGCAGTAACTATAAGAAAATGAAGTGAGTTGAATTGCAAAAAAATGGAAGGTGAAATGAAAAGAACATAGCTCTATGTGAAAACTGTATGTGCAATCTACAAATGTGAAAAACTATATGTGCTGTCATAGGTGTTGTGCTGTCAAAAACTGTATGTGCAATCTCCAGAACAATTATGCTTATGTGAAAATTGTATGTGCAATCTCCAAATGTATCATCATAATGTAGGTGTTGTGTTGTGTGATTCTTCATGCTGAGAACTTCAGCTTTTTCAACCTGCTGGACTATATGTTCATTGGTACTACTTGTGATGTTGCTGCTGTACTACTTAGGAATTTTGTCAACTTGTGATGCTGCTGTTGTACCCCGAGAGGCCCTTGAGTTTGCCGGAATGTCGATTAACTTCCGTTCCGGCAAATTCGGGTACTCCATATGTCCTATTTTCAGCAAAGGTCATGCTGAAATTTTCCGTGAATTTTAGCATGACTTTGCTAAAAATCGGACATATGGGGTACTTGCGACTAATGCATGGGCAGTATCTTAGTACTTAATTAAGTAGGATCAACTGCCCTTTATTCTTGCTGCATTAAACCATAGGTGGCAATAGAGCCAAGTGATTAGGCCCAACTTAGAATTCTCCTTAGCATCGATAAACCCTACATGATAAACCCAACATATGTGGCAATAGAGCCAAGTGATTAGGACCAACCTAGGGTGCCTCGGCATAGATAAACCCTAAATGATGAAAACTTAACTTAGCATTTAGGGTGCCTCGGCGTCGACAAACCCTAAATGATGAAACCTTGCTGCCTGGATGCCTCGGTGTCAATGAGAACCTAAATGATGTACGCTTAGGCTTTTAGGGTGCCTCGGCGTCGACAAACCCTAAATGATGAAAGCTTAGGCTTTTAGGGTGCCTCGGCGTCGACAAACCCTAAATGATGAGACCATGATCTTGTTCCTTGACAATAACCAACTTTTTGACCAAACTTTTTTCCTATTTAGAGCGAAACATGGCCCCACGATGAGGCCGGTGGTTGGCGGCAAGCAATTCTAGGAGCTGTCCCAGGAGATGGAGGAACAACCTCACCGCTATGAGGACGCCGCGGAAGACACCGATCCTGACTACACAACCCCTAGTGGCGTCGGGGATGACACCACTGATGGTGCCGCCGAGGATGCCACCACTGATGATGGCGGCGCACACACAGATGGCAGCCAACCGAAGAAGCAAAGGATGGACCGGCGCCCCAATGCGCTCCGCACCCTCAAGGAGGAATTTACTCAAGTGGACTCTGACGGGCATCCAACGGAGCCCAATCATATAGTCAAGGGGTACTCGCTTCAGCTCGGGTGCATTCTCCGGAGCACCGTCTCAATCAACACCGAGAACCTTAGGCATAAGGACCACGGGAATTTGCGCAACCTCCTCTTCACGAAGCTGCACGAACGATACAAGTTCCCCGCCGAATTTGAAAACACACGCCTCTCAGGGAATAAAGTAAACAGTGCCGCCCTCACGAGGATGAGCACGGCCCTGTCTACTTGGAGAAGCGCGGTGAAGAGTATGATTGATAAAGGTGATAGTTATGAGAAGATGAAGGTGAAATATCCTTTGATGAGCGAAGATGAGTACAAGGAGTTCAAGATCAAGTGCGAGAGCAGCACAACCTCCGAATCAAGTTAGTGGGGGAAAGAAATGCGGGAGTTGAACTTAGGGGAACACAAACTCGGTCCCGACGGATACAGAGTGGTGGAGCCTATATGGGACAATGTCGGTGTACTAGAGTAGGGGTACCCTAGTATCCCGTACTCGTGCACGGACGGTTGCAGCACCCCGCGGCAAAGTTTTGCCTTGTCACCGCCACTCTCCTCCGTGGCTCCCTTGGAGCCATTCAAGAACAAAGTATTAGATTGAGAAGACAAGGCCCCGACAAGAGGAGCTTGTCGGGAAGGCCACTCCAGGCACGCAGAAGACAAGGCCCCGGCAAGAGGAGCTTGCCGGGAAGGCCCGGAGCGCGACAAGTCTCCGGGCGCGACAAGGATCCGGCCGCGGCAAGGCGCTTGCCGCGGCATGCAACTCCTCTCCGTCTCCGCTCCAGCTCACCCAGCGACGTGTCGCCACGGGACCGTTCCATGGGCGCGTGTCGAGCAGCTGTGCAGCCAGCGGAGAGCAGCGATGAGCGGCCGACAGGCTCGCCATCTTGGCGGCGGGCGCACTGACGGTCTCTGTTACACTGTTTGGGCGACAACGGCAGGCATTTATTGCTTTTGTCCCTTGCCGTCGAGTTAGGTATTTTTGCACCGTACCTTTGTTCAAGTAGGTGTACCAACTCCTGTTTTACATTTGTACCCTCACCTATGTTGCCACCTGTCGGAGACCCTTGAGCATATAAAAGGAGGCCCGAGTGCAACGTAGAGGGGGGTTGGCCAGGGTTCGGTTGGCGTCTTTCGCAAGGTTCAGTTCGTTCGACTGGCCATAGACTAGATATACTCGCGCTAGGTTTTGTAGCTCGCATTGCTCCCTAGCAAGAACACAATAGATCAAACAGGCAGCAGTAGGAGTTTTATCTCTCCGGAGCTCGAAGCTGGGTAAACCGCCCGTGTGCATCGCCTCGATCCGCTCTTCGATGCGACCTCGCCCCCTCCGAACCACAAAGGGACCCGCTCCACGGGCCCCATAGGTGTCCGTGGGTACGATCAGCCTCCCCGACATCTCTGGCGCACCAGGTAGGGGGCGTCGAGGCCGTGTGAATCCGATTCCGGCGTTCACGCGGGCAGCGTCATCAACATCTTCCTCAACATGCCGCCGAAGAAGAAGGCTTCAACGGCAGCAGAGCCGTCCGCGTCGTACCCACCCTCACCGCAGCAAAGCGGGTGGTGGTGCGAACTTCTGGCGGAGGAAGCGGCGTCGACGAAGGCGCCGCGGCGTTGCCAAGTCCAAGGACAAGGCACCACAGAGACCTCGGCGTCCGCGCATCCCGCGTCCGTCTCAGAGACCGGGGCCAACAACGTCTGGCGTTCACAACGCCATACGTTCGTTGGATCGAGACCCTCAAGACCAGCATGCGCACCAACATCTTTGGCGCTAGTGAGATCTGATGCGGTCGCCCGGACGGGGCACTGCTCCTTCTAACGCAGTTGGAAGTCCGAGCGTGTCCCGCTCCTCGCGTCGTTCTCCAATGCCGCCTACTACTTCAGCAGAAGCTCTGGCGAGAGCTCAACTGCTCCTCGACTACCCTCCAACGGCCGACAAGGTCGACGAGTGGAGGGCCACTATCCAGAGCCTCATCGGCTTTGCCAGCGGCGACGCTCGCGGCAACCAACGCCATCGTTGCCGGCGGCGAGACGACAAGGCACGAGCCGGTGGCGGCGAACTGTCGCCGGGGTGCAACCACCGTGCACTCTCCGCCAAGAAGGCCAAGATCGCCGACTCACCGGATCCACCTCGGCGACTCCGCTGCGCGTCGTCGGATCCGCGAACTCGCCGCGATCAGCGCCAAGTTCTTCATGAGCGACAACAAGAGGACGCTCGGACTTGCATCGAGCGTCGAAGAGAAGCGCGACGTCAATCCGACAAGCGTGCTGGACCTTCTGTTGACATGCACGCGCCGTACGCGGTAGGTTGCCCTGCGTTCACTCGTGAGCTGCAGCAAGTCCAGTGGCCTAGCCAGAAGAACTTCAAACCAGACGTGCCGGAGAAGTACGATGGCAGGACGCATCCATCGGAGTTCCTCAGCATCTACACCATCGCGGTGCAGGCTGCGGGGGGGACGGGACGACAAGATCCTCGCCAACTACTTCCCGCTTTCGTGCTCCAAGCCCAGCGTCGAGATCTTGGCTCATGCACTTGCGAGACAGCTCCATATCCTCTTGGGCAGACACATGCCATCGGTTTGTTGGCGCCTTCACGGTGGCCACAAACCTCATGGCCAAGAGAGTGACCTTCACTTGCTCGCCCGGAAGGAAGGAGAGTCCCTGCGCCAAGTTCATTCAGAGATTCAGCCGTGTGCACTACAACATCCCGGATGTCCACCGCGCGGTGATCGGCGCATTTCAACAGAATGTCGCGGAACCGCAGGATGAGGAGGAGATGGCGATGAGCAAAGTCAAGGGCGTCGATGAGCTATGCGCCTTGGCCGACAAGTGTGCACGCTACCGAGGAAGGAGGAGACTCGGGAGAGGATGCGAAGCAGGATCTCGACAGTGATGACACCGCCTGACGAAGAAGGGCGTGGCGAGGCAACAGGAAGAAGAAAAGCGAGAGGTGCTAGCTGTCGAGCGATGCGGCAATGGAGGTGGCGACAAGAACGCCAAGGCTGGTGTCTCCGGTAAGGAGGTTGCTGCCGACGCCAACCACCGGTCGGTGGCGGCGACAAGCGGGACAGCTCCGCAAGCGATCGCAAGATCCACCGCAACCCACCAAGGGTCACGATCTCCAAAGCTGCAAGAAGGTCGAGCAGCTTGTCGAGCAGCAGAGAGCTGAGTATGAGCGGCGCGACAAGGAGAGGGCCCAGGAAGGTGCTGGGGGAGCGAGCAAGAAACGTCCCGGCCGGGGAGGACGCCGCGGCAAAGTCAAGCAGCGACAAGGAGATCGGCCTCCCCGCGGCCGCGACAAGGATGAAGATGATAGCGGCAGCGAAGATATGGAGGGCAGCAGCGCCGATGAGCAGGAGTTTCAGAAAGCCACAGAGGTTCTCTGCGTTGACGGAGGTGCTTCCCTGCATACCTCCCACCGCCAACTCAAGCAATGGATGCGGGAGGTCAATGCAGCGGAACCATCCATAGAGTCACGCAGGCCTCTGAAGTGGTCCAGCACGCCTATCATTTTTGATATTGAGGACCACCCTGATCGCATAACTGCGGTCGGGTGCTTGCTGATGTTGGTCTCTCCAACCATCCGCAACCTCAAGGTCACAAAAATGTTAGTTGACGGCGGGCTGGCTTGAATCTGATCTCCTCCGCGGTGCTCCGGAAGCTTCAAATCCTCGACAATGAGCTCGAAGAGACCGGAACCTTCAAGGAATCAATCCGGGAAGGAGCAAGCGAAAGGGTAGATTACGTTGCGGTCACATTTGGCGTGAGCTAAACTTCAGGATCGAGAGGGTTACATTTGGCGTTGTCGATTTCCCATTGCCTTACAATGGGATACTTGGCCGTCCGCACTCGCCAAGTTCAAGGCGGCCTCTCACTACGCCTACAACCTTCTCAAGATGCCAGGGCCGATAAGCGTCATCTCTGTCCATGGCGACAAGAAGGATGCCCTTATCTGTGCCGACAAGATCTTCCGGACGCGGCAGTATAGCAGTTGCCGGAACACTTGCCGCTGAAGCTCCCGGGGAAGAAGACCAAGTCCAAGTCCGGCAAGGCTCGATGCTCACTCGGGCAAGCGCACCTCTTAGTGCTGCGCTACCGTCGAGGACGCACCATCGAGCTCCACCGACAAGTGCAAGAAGATGGTGGCTCCGCGAAGACCAAGAAGGTGCCCGCCAAGGAGGACGGCTCTGGTGGTACCTTCACCATCGGTGCCTCTCTCGACCCCAAATAGGAAGGCGCTCGTCGCTTTCCTCGCGGCGAATGTCGATGTGTTTGCATGGCAATCATTCGATATCCCGGTGTTCCTGTGGAAGTGATTGAGCACCGCTTTGGCCGTTTGTCCTCATCGCGCGCCCGTCAAGCAAAGAGTCGAGGAAGCAAAGCGGTGGGCGCCAAGAATTCATAGCTGAAGAGATCAAGAAACTGGAAGCAGCAGGCCTTGTCAGAGGAGTACTCCATCCTACATGGTTGGCAGATCCTGTAGTCGTGCGCAAAGCAAATGGGAAATGGAGGCTTTGTATTGACTTCAGGATGTTAATAAAGCTTGTCCCAAAGATCCATTTCCCTTGCCGCGCATTGACCAGATTGTTGACTCCACGGCCGGATGTGATTTGCTTTCGTTTCTTGATGCCTACTCAGGATACCACCAGATCTTCATGGCTGAAGAAGATGAGGAGAAGACCGCATTCATCACACCATGTGGCACATCTGTTTCATACGGATGCCTTTCGGTTTGAAGAATGCTGGTTCAACATTTGCAAGGGTAGTCCATGACGCTTTTGAGCCGCAAATGCACAGAAATGTAGAAGCCTACATGGATGACATAGTGGTCAAGAGCAGGGACAAATCAACTCTGGTTCAAGATCTAGACGAGACCTTTGCAAATCTGCGCAAGATAAACCTCAAGCTCAACCCCGAGAAGTGCGTGTTTGGAGTCCCTTCCGCAAGCTTCTCGGGTTCTTCGTGTCTCGGCGAGGGATTGAGGCAAATCCCGACAAGATCAAGGCCATTGAGCAGATTGAAGCACCAAAGCGCGTCAAGGATGTACGAAGACTTGCGGTTGCGTGGCTGCTCTCAAGAGGTTTATTTCTAGGTCTGCTGAGCTCATACCGCCATTTTTCAAGATTTTGAAAAAGGCGGGTCGATAAAATGGACTCCTGAAGCGGAGGCTGCGCTGTAGAACTTAAAGAGATACCTGTCCTCTACTCCAACACTTGTCGCACCTAGGCCACAAGAGAAGTTGCTGCTATATATAGCGGCAACCAATCAAGTGGTTAGCGCTGCGTTAGTGGCGGAGAGGAGGCGGATGACAAGCCAACAACCTGGCAAGCACATCCAGCGACAAGCGAGGGGCCGCCCGACAAGCTCTGGTCCCGACAAGGACGAGTCCGCGAAGACACAAGAACAGATCTGAAAAGGATGGTGCAGCGCCCAGTTTACTTTGTCGGTTCCCTCTGCGAGGGCTAGGTCAAGGTACTCTGGTGTGCAAAACTGCTTCGGCCTCCTCATGGCCTCGAGAAAGCTGCGCCATTACTTCCAATCAAATGAGATCACAGTTGTCACTCGCTTTCCCCTGAAGAGGATACTGCAGAATCCAGAAGCGACAGGCAGGATTGTCGAGTGGGCACTGGAGCTGTAAAGCTTTGGTCTTAAGTTTGAAAGCACATCAACTATCCAAAGCAGAGCCTTGGAAGAGTTCATAGCAGAATGGACGCCAACACCAGATGAAGAGATTCCGGAGACGAGCATTCCCGTCAAAGAAGCAAGCAAAGAGTGGCTGATGTACTTTGATGGTGCCTTCTCGCTGCAAGGCGCCGGTGCCGGCGTTATCGCACCCACCGGAGAGCACCTCAAGCACGCCGTTAGCAGCCCGAAGACGATCCTCCTCAAGGAGCAGCGCGTCATCTTGTCGCATTTGCTCTTGCTCGAGCTCATCATAAGCGAGCACTCGAGGCGACCCGTATCACGAGTTCCGTGGGGAGAACTGCCTGCTCCATAGACTAGAGCAAAGGGTGCCTGGCGATGGCTCGATTTGGTGTCGCTCGATCGACCAAAGAACCACCGCAGCTCCTCGATCCAGTTTCTTCCGCACTTGTGCAGCCTGCCGAAAGTTACGGTCTTGAGTCCGCGAAGCACTTCAGCGTTCGCTTTTCGCTTGACCGTTGCTTCTCGGGTGAGCAACGGAAGGCGGCAGCACCTTGGCGCCAAGGTCTTGGACGCATCGCATGAAGGTGCGACTCTTGAATTGTGTGCCGTTGTCGGTGATGATCCTGTTAGGGATTCAAACGGCAAACAATCGACTGAAGAACTTGATCACCGACCGTGTCGTCACCTTCCTCATCGCTTCCACTTCCGGCCACTTTGTGAACTTGTCGATGGCCACGTACAAGTACTCAAAGCCCCGACGGCTTCGGGGAAGGGGCCGAGGATGTCGAGCCCCTGCACCGAAAATGGCCAGGATAAAGGGATCGTCTGGAGAGCTTGAGCTGGCGGTGTATCTGTTTGGAATGGAACCGCACGCTTCACACTTGGTTACTTGTGCGGTTGCATCACGGAGGGCTGTCGGCCAGAAGAAACCTTGCCGGAAAGCTTTGCCGGCAAGTGTTCTTGGCGCCAATGTGGTGACCACATATGCCTCCATGTATCTCGCCAACAGCTTCGGCCCATCTTCCACAGGAATACAATTCAATTTCACACCGTTGAGTCTTCTTACATGCAAAGTATCTTGTCGACAAACTGGTACATACTTGATCGCCGGGCTACTCTTTCCGCTTCTTCCTGCTCTTCGGAAGTTCTCCTGTCTGAAGGAATTGGACAATCCGCTGCGCCCATGCTGGAGCTTGTGGCTCGACAACAAGGACAAAAGGCTCATCTGCTGCTGCGGGAACATCAGCTTCTACGGCAAGAGCCGGTGGCTCTGCCGGAGCTAGATGCTCCCTGACAAGCTTGCCGGAGCAAGACTTGTCGGGAGCGTTTGCTTCAACGAAACAAACCCTGGGGTCTGTCGGAGCAGACTGCTCCTCAGCACTGTTGATGTTGATCTTGGGGACGTTTGCAACGACGGCTTCGGGAAGCTCTGTCGGAAAGTAGTCACCAGAGGCCAACTTCCTCTTCTTGCTTTGTCCGGCCGATGGTGTTACGGTTGGCTGAGTCAGCTTGAGCACGAAAGTCCCCGGTTCCATTGTAGCTTAAGCGCAGCGCACTTTGACAGAAGGCCAAGAATATCATTCTGAGCTCTTGGAACATGTTCCATTTGCAGCCGCCAAAGTGCTCTTCTAGCTTCCTCACTTCATCAACGTAGGCTTCCATCAACGGACTCTGGTAATCTTTGTTGACTTGGCGGACTGACGAGTTGCGAGTCACCCGAAAATAAGCTTCTTGATCCCAAGGTCCACGGCGATTACGAGACCGGCAAGCAAACCTTCATACTCTGCAGTATTGTTTGTCGCTTTGCTCCTTGGGAAAGTGCATCCGGACGACGATTTGAGGTGCTCTCCGGTGGGTGCGATAAGCAAGACGCCGCACCGGGCGCCTTTGCAGCGAGAAGGCACCATCAAAGTACATTAGCCACTCTTTGCTTGCTTCTTTGACGGGAATGCTCGTCTCGGAATCTCTTCATCTGGCGTTGGCGCCCATTCGCTATGAACTCGCCAAGGCTCGCTTTGGATAGTTGATGTGCTTTCAAACTTAAGACCAAAGCTTGACAGCTCCAAAGTGCCCACTCGACAATCCCGCTTGCCGCTTACGCATTGTGCGGTATCCTCTTCGTGGGAAAGCGAGTGACAACTGTGATCTCATGTGCTTGGAAGTAATGGCGCAGCTTTCTCGAGGCCATGAGGAGGCCGAAAAGCAGTTTTGCACACCGTAGTACCTTGACCTAGCCCCTCGCAGAGGGAACCGACAAAGTAAACCGGGCGCCGCACCATCCTTTTCTCAGACCGTTCTTGTGTCTTCACGGACTCGTCCTTGTCGGGACCAGAGCTTGTCGTGAAGCCCTCGCTTGTCGCTGGATGTGCTTGCCGCGGTTGTTGGCTTGTCATCCGCCTCCCTCTCCGCCACTAACGCAACGCTAACCACTTGATTGGTTGCCGCTATATATAGCAGCAACTTCTCTTCTGGCCTAGGTGCGACAAGTGTTGGAGTAGAGGACAGGTATCTCTTTAAGTTCTGCAGCGCAGCCTCCGCTTCGGGAGTCCATTTTACTGGACCCGCCTTTTTCAAAATCTTGAAAAATGGCATGGCACGCTCAACAGACCTAGAAATAAACCTGCTGAGAGCAGCCACGCAACCGGCAAGTCTTCGTACATCCTTGACGCGCTTTGGTGCTTCAATCTGCTCAATGGCCTTGATCTTGTCGGGATTTGCCTCAATCCTCATTGAGACCACGAAGAACCCGAGAAGCTTGCGGAAGGGACTCCAAACACGCACTTCTCGGGGTTGAGCTTGAGGTTTATCTTGCGCAGATTTGCAAAGGTCTCGTCTAGAACTTGAACCAGAGTTGCTTTGTCCCTGCTCTTGACCACTATGTCATCCATGTAGGCTTCTACATTTCTGTGCATTTGCGGCTCAAAAGCGTCATGGACTACCCTTGCAAATGTTGAACCAGCATTCTTCAAACCGAAAGGCATCCGTATGAAACAGTATGTGCCACATGGTGTGATGAATGCGGTCTTCTCCTCATCTTCTTCAGCCATGAAGATCTGGTGGTATCCTGAGTAGGCATCAAGAAACGAAAGCAAATCACATCCGGCCGTGGAGTCAACAATCTGGTCAATGCGCGGCAAGGGAAATGGATCTTTGGGACAAGCTTTATTAACATTCGTGAAGTCAATACAAAGCCTCCATTTCCCATTTGCTTTATGCGACGACTACTGAGATCAGCCAACCACGAGGGATGGAGTACTCCTCGACAAGGCCCGCTGCTTCCGGTTCTTGATCTCTTGACTATGAATTCTTGGCGCCCACCGCTTGCTTCGACTCTTTGCTTGACGGGCGCGCGATGAGGACAAACGGCCAGCGGTGCTCAATCACTTCCACAGGAACATCGGGGATATCGACGGTTGCCATGCAAACACGCCGACATTCGCCGCAGGAAAGCGACGAGCGCCGCCTTCCTATTTGGGGTCGAGAGAGCAATCGATGGTGAAGGTACCACCAGCGCCGTCCTCCTTGGCGGGCACCTTCTTGGTCTTCGGGCGGAGCCACCATCTTCTTGCACTTGTCGGTGGAGCTCGATGGTGCGTCCTCGACGGTAGCGCAGCACCAAGAGGTGCGCTTGCCGGAGTGAGCATCAGAGCCCTTGCCGGACTTGGACTTGGTCTTCTTCCCCCCGGGAGCTCCAGCTGCAAGTGTTTGGCAATCTGTTGCGGCTGCTGCATCCCGGAAGATCTTGTCGGCACAGATAAGGGCATCCTTCTTGTCGCCATGGACAGAGATGACGCTTATCGGGCCTGGCATCTTGAGTAGGTTGTAGGCGTAGTGAGAGGCCGCCATGAACTTGGCGAGTGCCGGACGGCCAAGTATCCCATTGTAAGGCAATGGGAAATCGGCAACGTCAAATGTAACCCTCTCAGTCCTGAAGTTTAGCTCGCTGCCAAATGTGACCGGCAACGTAATCTTCCCCTTCGGCTTGCTCCTTCCCGGATTGATTCCTTGGAAGGTTCCGGTCTCTTCGAGCTTGCTGTCAGGGATTTGAAGCTTCTGGAGCACCGCGGAGGAGATTAGATTCATGCCGGCCCACCGCCAACTAACATTTTGTGACCTTGAGGTTGCGGATGGTTGGAGAGACCAACATCGGCAAGCACCCGACCGCAGTTATGCGATCAGGGTGGTCCTCAATATAAAAATGATAGGCGTCTTGGACCACTTCGAGGCTGCGTGACTCTATGGATGGTTCCGCTGCATTAACCTCCGCATCCATTGCTTGAGTTGGCGGTGGGAGGTATGCAGGAAGCACCTCCGCCAACGCAGAGAACCTCGCGGGCTTTACGAAACTCCTGCTCATCGGCGCTGTCGTCCTCCATATCTTCGCTGCCGTCGTCATCATCTTCATCCTTGTCGCGCCGCTGGGAGGCCGATCTCCTTGTCGCTGCTTGACTTTGCCAAGGCGTCCTCCCGGCCGGGGCGTTTCTTGCTCGCTCCCCAGCACCTCCTGGGCCCTCTCCTTGTCGCGCCGCTCGTACTCAGCTCTGCTTTGCTCGACAATTGCTCGACCTTCTTGCAGCTCGGAGATCGTGACCCTTGGTGGGTTGCGGTGGATCTTGGCAAGATCGCTTGCGGAGCTGTCCCGCTTGTCGGCGGCCGCCACCGACCGGTGGTTGGCGTCCGCAACCTCCTTACCGGAGACACCAGCCTTGGCGTTCTTGTCGCCACCTCCATTGCCGACCGCTTCGACAGCTAGCACCTCTCTACTTTTCTTCTTCCTGTTGCCTCGCCGCCGGCCCTTCTTCGCCGGGGCGGTGTCATCACTATCAGATCCTGCTTCTGCATCCTCTCCTGGGAGTCTCCTCCCTTCCTCAACGCATGCACACTTGTCGGCCAAGGCGTACAGCTCACTGACGTCCTTGACTTTGCTCATCGCCATCTCCTCCCTCATCCTGCGGTTCCGCACATTCTGATGAAATGCGCCGATCACCGCGCGGGGGTGGACGCCCGGGATGTTGTAGTGCACACGGTTGAATCTCTGAATGAACTTGCGCAGGGACTCTCCTTCCTTCTGGGTGAGCAAGTGAAGGTCACTCTCTTGGCCATGAGGTTTGTGGCCACCTGTGAAGGCGCCAACAAACTGATGGCACAGGTCTGCCCAAGAGGATATGGAGCTGTCCGGCAAGTGCATGAGCCAAGATCTGACGTTGGGCTTGAGCACGAGCAGGAAGTAGTTGGCGAGGATCTTGTCGTCCCGCCCCCGCAGCTCGCACCGCGATGGTGTAGATGCCGAGGAACTCCGACGGATGCGCCCCGCCATCGTACTTCTCCGCACGCCTGGTTTGAAGTTCTTGGCTGGGCCGCTGGACTTGCCGCAGCTCACGAGTGAACGCAGGGCAACCTACCGCGTCGGCAAAGTCGCTGGCCCCTCCGGCGCGTGCATGTCAACAGAAGGCCCAGCACGCTTGTCGGATTGACGTCGCGCTTCTCTTCGACGCTCGATGCGAGTTCGAGCGTCCTCTTGTTGTCGCTCATGAAGAACTTGGCGCTGATCGCGGTGAGTTCGCGGACCCGACGACGCAGTGGAGTCGCTGTCGAGGTGGATCCGGTGAGTCGGCGATCTTGGCCTTCTTGGCGGAGAGTGCACGGTGGTTGCACCCCCGACAGTCTCGTCGCCACCGGCTCGTGACTTGTCGACCTTGTCGGCCGTTGGCAAAGCTGATGAGGTTCTGGATAGTGGCCCTCCACTCGTCGACCTTGTCGGCCGTTGGAGGGTAGTCGAGGAGCAGTTGAGCTCTCGCCAGAGCTTCTGCTGGAGTAGTAGGCGGCATTGGAGAACGGCGCGAGGAGCAGGACACGCTCGGACTTCTAACTGCGTTAGAAGGAGCAGCGCCCCGTCCGGGCGACCGTATCTCACTAGCGCCAGCATGTTGGCGCGCATGCTGGTCTTGAGGGTCTCGATCCAACGAACGTATGGCGTTGTGAACGCCAGGACATTGTTGGCCCCGGGTCTTCTGAGATGGACGCGGGGGATGCGCGGACGCCGAGGTCTGCGGTGCCTTGTCCTTGGACTTGGCAACGTCGTGAGCGCCTTCGTCGGCGCCCGTTCCTTCGCCAGCGTCTGCACCACCACCCGTTTGCTGCGGTGAGGGTGGGTACGACGCGGACGGCTCTGCTGCCGTCGAAGCCTTCTTCTTCGGCGGCATGTTGAGGAAGATGTTGATGACGCTGCCCGCGTGAACGCCGGAATCGGATTCACACGGCCTCGACGCTTCTACCGCGCGCCCGGAGATGTCGGGGAGGCTGATCGTACCCACAGACACCTATGGGGCCCGGTGGAGCGGGTCCCTTTGTGGTTCGGAGGGGGGCATAGGTCGCACGAAGAGCGGATCGAGGCGATGCACACGGGCGGTTTACCTAGCTTCGGAGCTCTCCGGAGAGATAAAACTCCTACTGCTGCCTGTTTGATCTCTTCAGCTATGAATTCTTGGCGCTCCACTGCTTGCTTCCTGACTCTTTGCTTCGACGGGTCGCGATGAGGACAAGCGGCCAGCGGTGCTTAATCACTTCCACAGGAACACTGGGATATCGACGGTTGCCATGCAAACACGCCGACATTCGCCCAGGAAAGCGGCGAGCCGCCTTCTTATTTGGGGTCGAGAGAGGCGCGATGGTGAAGGTACCACCAGCGCCGTCCTCCTTGGCGGGCACCTTCTTGGTCTTCGGCGGAGCCACCATCTTCTTGCACTTGTCGGTGGAGCTCGATGGTGCGTCCTCGACGGTAGCGCAGCACTCCGAAGAGGTGCGCTTGCCGGAGTGAGCATCAGAGCCCTTGCCCCAGAGATGTCGGGGAGGCTGATCGTACCCACGGACACCTATGGGGCCCGGCGGAGCGGGTCCCTTTGTGGTTCGGAGGGGGGCGGAGGTCGCACGAAGAGCGGATCGAGGCGATGCACACGGGCGGTTTACCCAGCTTCGGAGCTCTCCGGAGAGATAAAACTCCTACTGCTGCCTGTTTGATCTATTGTGTTCTTGCTAGGGAGCAATGCGAGCTACAAAACCTAGCGCGAGTATATCTAGTCTATGGCCAGTCGAACGAACTGAACCTTGCGAAAAGACGCCAACCGACCTGGCCAACCCCCCTCTACGTTGCACTCGGGCCTCCTTTTATATGCTCAAGGGGTCTCCGACAGGTGGCAACATAGGTGAGGGTACAAATGTAAAAACAGGAGTTGGTACACCTACTTGAACAGTGTATAGTGCAAAAATACCTAACTCTGACGGCAAGGGACAAAAGCAATAAATGCGTGTCGTTGTCGCCCAAACAAAGGTAACAGAGACCGTCAGTGCGCCTCCGCCGCCACGATGGCGAGCCTGTCAGCCGCCGCTCATCGCTGCTCTCCGGCTGCCGCGGCTGCATTGCTCGACACGCGCCCATGGAACGGTCCCGTGGCGACACGTCCGCTGGGTGAGCTGGAGCGGAGACGGAGAGGAGCTGCATGCATGGCAAGCGCCTTTGCCGCGGCCGGATCTTGTCGCGCCGGAGACTTGTCGCGCTCGGGCCTTCCCGGCAAGCTCGTCTGGCCGGGCCTTGTCTTCTGCGTGCGAGTGGCCTTCCGACAAGCTCCTCTTGTCGGGGCCTTGTCTTCTCAATCTAATACTTTGTTCTTGAATGGCTCCAAGGGAGCCACGGAGGAGAGTGGCGGTGACGAGGCAAAACTTTGCCGCGGGGTGCTGCAACCGTCCGTGCACGATTACGGGATACTAGGGTACCCCTACTCTAGTACACCGACAGACAAGGAGGACGCGGAGCGTGCCGAGCAAGGCCTACCGCCCCGCTTCGAGAAATACAGCGGTGACAAGCAGACCAGGAACTTTGTCAGGGTCCGGTACAAGGAGGACCCGATAACAAAGTAGCTTACCATGGATCCGAAGACCAGCGCGCTTGAGCTTGTTCTGGTAAGGAATACACCCCCGCGTAATTAGCTCCATATGGTTGCACTCTAATTAATCCCCAATATTTCTAAATGGTTCACGTTCCTTTCGCAGGACACTGAAAGCAGTAGCGCGGGGTCGTCTCAGAGCTCCCCTTTCGACACCCCTTTAAATAGGGCGTTGAACGTAATGAAAAAGAAGGATAAGCTCACTAAGCCGACGTCAGCTGGTCGTGTGGCCGGCAAAGGCTTGTCCACAAAATGGGGGTCATACTATACCGTTGGTGTGCGGAAGGAGAAAAAGACCAGCCCGGAAAGCCAGACGCGCGAGGTTGAAGCACTCAAGGCACAAGTGGCGCGGATTCCGGAGCTTGTCCAAGAGCAAGTGGAACAACAACTGGTAACTAAGCTCAACGCCATGGTGCCGACGTTGATTCATGGGCTAACGACGTGGATTGCGGGCGGCCAACAGGGGCCTCCCCCGGTTCCCAGCTTCACGGCCAAAGAACTTCGCTGTGTAGCGGCGCCATTGGTGTCTCCGGCGGCGCCATTGGTTTCTCAGGCGGCGCCATTGGTGTCTCCGGCGGCGGCACCATTGGTGTCTCCGGCGGAGGCGTATTCGTGTCTCCGGCGGCGCCACGGGCATTGGAGCTTAATGCACCCGGGTGTACGCCGGCCGGCACCTCACCAGCAAGCGCCCCCTCCGTCAGTTGCACGCCCGCCGTTGGCGGTGCCTTGACATTAGCCGAGCTCGATGGCATCACCGTAACTAAGCCTCTCGGCCGATGACTTCATCTCCTTGCCTTTGACTGGGCATCCCTGACGCCCTACATGTTTTCACAGGGCGCCGCCGACGTTCCTTGCACTCTTCTGCACTTCGTGGGTGGCGAGTTGGTCGATGTCGCCAAGGGCAGAATCGTTCAACCAAGCAACCGCATGTTCCACGGTAATCTGATGGCACCCACAGTTGATAGGGTTGAAGTGGTTCTGGTGCTGCTAGGCTGCAACGAGCTGTTACCTCCGATTCGACCCGCTGGGGCCGACGAAGAAGATGAGATGACCCTTAGCGCCTGCGTAAACTGGCCCCTGCTTTGGCCGAAGAGCCAGATTCGTTTGGGGGCGGGGGACACCACCCCACAGACAAGACCGCCAGTCGTGCCGGCGCCAAGCCATGGCAAGAACGCCGCAACACTACCGGACATGCCGGACATCCCTATGGCACAGGATCTGGACAGCCCTATGGCACAGGATCCGGACGGCGACGACAACGACGATGGTACATTTACCAAAGTTGATAAGTAATTTGCCGAACATGGGTACGCTGACGAGTTCTGCGGGCCTCTTTCTCAAGAACCCAACCAAGACGACCGCGATCTAGCTGGTACGGCGGAGAAATCCAATTGCAACAGGCGTCGTCTGGCGTTCAGTTCTCAGGACACGCCTCCAGCTCCCGCCTTCACCGAGCCTCAGATAGTTGAGGTTTGAAATATTATCAGCCCCAACACGCTCAAGAAGGCGGTCTGTGAGGAGAACTCGGTCCCATTACAGGAGATCAAGAAGAAGGGACGGAAACGAAAGACTAACAAGGGCGCCGGTGCGAGCCAGCCGACACCGAGTTCGATCCGTGCTCAGGACGGGCCACCTTCACCTAAGGATATCTCGAGGAGGGTGCATGTGGCTGGTAGGGCGATGCTACCGCCAAATATGCTGAATGCTGCAACCGGTGCTATGCGCGGAGTCTGCGACGATGTTGTTCTTTCTTTGGAGAAGCGGCGTCGAGAGAGAATGATGTGGCATACCGGTTTTCGTGGCCAAGGTGCCGGAGGGCAAGGGCTTTGTGGATGGCGACATCGGGGTACGATCGTCCTGCGGTTTGATGACATCTTTGCTATGTTTAACCTTCATCCGCTGCACTACACCTTCGTTCGGCTGTTTTCGCTGAGTATGGAGATGCGGATCATTAGAGACAAGACCCCGGACATCGTGATAGTCGACTCCTTCTACATGCGTGCCAAGCACTTGAGCAGCGCTGGGGACCGCCCCGAAGGCGTCATTCTGGCAAACCCAGATAAGGATAACTTCCTTGTGGCTTACTTTCCCGAGTAAGTCATCCCTTAACCGCCCCGTAACATATGATTTCTTAGATTTTGATCGTTCTTTTTTCTAACATTCCGTGTTACGTGCGGCAAAGTGACACACATTGCACACTCATCCTCTTAAGACCGAAATATTCCATGGCCACGTATTTCGACCCGAACCGTAACTCCAAGATAGACTACACAAATGTCAAGAAAGTTCTTGATGATGTTCTCCCGGCTACGCCAAATCTGGAGGCACCTTCACCGGGCAGTTCGTGGCACGGCAAGCACATGTTCTCACACTGTCTGAAGTTCTGCTGCGTCAAGCAGCCACCGGCGGTCGAGAAGGATGCCTACTATGCCCTCCATCACATGCGAGGCGATCATAAGGGACCATCATCAACTTCGCTACCAGATAATCTCAAAGATTGGGCATGAAGCTTGTCGGCAGTCCAGGACGCGGACCTCAGACAATAATTCTTTCGCATCCAGTCGGAGTTTGCGGACATCATCCATCAAGATGTCCTTCATACCTCAGGGCAGTTCTTCCTCAGATATCAACCGTCCAACAGTGAGATATATGAAACGCTACAAATGCAGGGTGACAACGACCGCGATTTCATGACCATCACGACAGACGGTGGCTTCATCCATGCTCCTGTCCGATGAGTCGAGTCAAAAGTAGTGATGTGTAGTTCTGATACATTGATTGGCTCATGTTGTAATTAAACTTTAATGAATTCGTATGTCTCTTTGGTTTGGACAGTCGTTCAACTTAGATGTAATCGATGCTATTTATTAGTAGGACCATGAATCGTGCTATTAATGTCTTGCTTTTCTCTTTCGATCCTTTTGTTGCATACTTACATATTGCTTATGTATTGTACATTGTTTGGCTTGTGCATAGAGATGCCGTCGTATGTCGTGTACAAGGGTAAGGTTCCTGAGTCTCTGACGATCGGGAGGAGTGTCGGAGACAGGTTCACCGCTTCAGCGGTAACAGCCATAAAGGGTACACCACTAGGGCGGAGGCCGAATCTAGATACACCCGCTATCTAGCGGGAGAGAGGAGGGAGCGTTGGAGGAACCGGATGAAGACCATTTTGATCGCGATGATGCTCATCGTGATGACCACGGCTCTCTTCTATGTGATGGTAGTTTACATGATCGATATCGACTTGTAATGTGAAGACAAACTCGATACTCGCAGTCTTGAGACTTGTAATGTTTTATCTTTGTTCGGTCTTTTGAATTCGGAGACTAATATGATGAATTGTATTCGGAGACTAATCTTCTATTGTATTCGATGAATCTGCTCTTGCTGTGTGCTGCTGTCTATATTCTGTCCAGTAATATATTTTGTAACCTGTGCAAAAATCAGAAAAGTCAAAAAACCAAATATACATACTAATGGCGCATCAGCTCAAGGTGCGCTATTAGTATGCCAAAGGATACTAATGGCGTATCACAACAGAGTGCGCCATTAGTATGACAAAGCACATGGTTACGTATGCCCCCCGGGAGGCACACTAATGGCGCGTGGTGTTACATACTAATGGCGCACTGCATGGTGCGCCATTAGTATACCAGAACTCTAATGGCGCACGGTGGTGCGCCATTAGTAAAAAATACTAGTGGAGTGCTACTAATGGCGCACCGATAGTGCGCCATTAGTAGGCAAAACCGGTGCGCCATTAGTAGGCCTTTTCCTAGTAGTGTTAGTTAGTGTTTGGGCCAAGCAAAGCCTTTGGGATCATGTTGGGTGATAGTTGATTTGATCTTGTTGAAAACAGAACCTTTTACACCCAGTAAAACAATTTTAATAAACCACAGAAGCGTGATAAAATTCTGAAATTTTTACACAAGATTGATATACAAATTGCCCATGTTTTCCTAATTTTCCAAATTTGTGGAGTTACAGAAGTGTTTGAAGTTTTCATATTGCTACAGACTATTCTATTTTTTGACAAATTCTGTTTTCTTTGCGTTGTGTGCTTATTTTGTTGAATCGATGGACATTATCGAGGGGTCTGAGCCATAGTAAAGTTTGAATATAGTAGATATAATGTAGAAATAAAACATGAATGGGTTTGCAACAGTACTTAGAGTGGTGATTTGCTTTGTTATACTAACGGATGTTGCAAAGGTTTTGTTGTGTTTTGTGTGATTGAAGTTTTCAAGTTTTGGGTGAGATCACGGTGGATGAAAGAATAAGGAGTAAGAAGAGCCTAATCTTGGGGATGCCTCATGGCACCCCAAGTTATTATCCAAAGATAAACAAGCAACTAAGGTTGGGGATGCCCCTGAGTGGCATCCCCCCTTTCTTCTAACAACCATCAGTATTTTACTTGGATCTATATTTTTATTCGTCACATACATGAGTTTTGCTTGGAGTGTCTTGTATTAGATGAGTCTTTGCTTGTTTTTCCTTTTAGTTTGTGTCATCTATCCTTGCTGGACACACCTATTTTAGAGAGCCAAAATTATGCTATGATTTGTTAGAATTGCTCTATATGCTTCACTTAAAATTTTTGAGCTATGGAATCGCTCTATTGCTTCACTTATATCTTTTTGAGCACGGTGTGCTTTAGTATTTTTGAAGAAATGTTCTCATGCTTCACTTAGATTTATTTGAGAGTTATTAAATTTTTGAAGAATTTCTCTCATGCTTCACTTATATTATTTTGAGAGATGAAATTTTTTATGCTCATGTTCTTCACTTAAATTTGTTTGAGCTATCAAAGGCAACATATGAAACTAGTCCCAAAGTGATAGATATTCAAGAGGGATATAATAAAAAAATCATGAAGATCATTGGACAAAATAAACTTGATTCTTTGTAATAGTTTTGCGATATGATGATAGTGATATGTGAGTCATGTTGGTGAGTAATTATGCTTTAGTAAGAATATTGATGTTAAGGTTTGCGATTCCCTATGTAAGCACGAAAGTCAATAGTTCTGCAATGAAATTACATCCTACTTGTGGTGCATTATTCGGTGTTAGTTATGCTTAATGCTCACTTATGTGATTTTTCGTTTCTTGGTTGGATGCTTCTCAATCTATTTGCTAGCCTTCCCTTGCACTAAGTGCGAGTACTACTTGTGCATCCAAAAGCCTTATATCCAGTTTTGCCAAATGAGTCCACCATACCTACCTATATGCGGTATTCTCTTGCCGTTCCAAACAAATTTGTATGTGCCATCTCTAGTTTTGAAAATAATTTCCTTTTTGTGTTCTCATACTGCTCATGGAACGGTAGGGGGTGGCTGATATTTTTCCATGCTAGATGTGTTATTCTCAAGATGAGTGTTTATTCAATTGTCATTGCACGAGAGTACGGCAAAGGTACTAGGGATGCCCAGGCCCGAAATGAATAATGAATTTACTTTATGTTGTCAAATAATAAATTCCTTGGAAAGTGTTGGCATGGACGACACCCGTGGATACAGTTAGTCGTGGAATGTGAAAGTATGGTGGAAAAAAGGAATAAACTTTAATTTCTGTTTGGGAACCGCCTATGATATATCTAGCATGGAAAGTATTGGGAACTACTCGATCATTTTAGTTGACAGGAAAAGCATGCCACCGAAAATGTTTTATCTCTACTTTTTCGCTTTGAGCTCTGGCACCTCTACAAATCCCTACTTCCCTCTACGAAGGGCCTTTCTATTTACTTTATGCAATTTTTATTTTATTTGAGTCTCCATCTTCTCTTGTAAAGCACCAACTAAGGGGCACTATAATCGTACTTGAGCATTGGGTGTAGCTAATATGCGAGTGTGTTTCATGAATGGATCAATGATTGAGCATGATGGGCTAGGGATAACTTGCTTTAGTATTGATATCAATGTTGAGGATATCGCTTATCGTTAGCGTCTCGGTCATCTGGGGATTAGAGATTAATCGGAAATCGCTTGATTAATCGATTTTATCGGTCCGCTATTAATTGGCCTTTTTTTTTGCAAATCTTAGGTTCCCAACACCAAAATAGGCTATATTCAACACCAAAACAATATCGAAAAGAAGTGTTACCTTGATTACTAGCGTTTGAATCCTCATGTAATGACAAAAAAAATAGGAAAACATTACATATAGCGTAACAAGGTCCACAAAACAAAAATAAACATAGTTTTGCCAATATAGTGCTATGAATAGGCCTGATTTATCGGTAGATTCCCAATAAATCGCTTGTCATAGCGATAAATCGGCCCAAAAGATTAATGGTGAAGATAAGGCATAATTTTATCGGTCACCCCAAGAGTAGCGATAAATCAAACGATAAATCGCTGAATCGGAAGATTTTTTGAACAGTGGTTGATATTTTGAAAGACATGGTTGTTGATATGCTTTAGTATTGAAATCTTCATGTCAAAACTAGAATATTGCTTTGAATCATATAAAAGTCAATATGTCCATGCTACAAAAGAAAAGACTATGTGATGAACTTGTTAGGCAGCATTGCACATCGAAAAGTTTGGTTTTATCATTTACCTACTCGAGGATGAGTAGGAATTAATCTTGCGGATGCTAATACGTCTACAACGTATCTATAATTTTTGCTTGTTCCATGCTGTTATATTATCATTCTTGGATGTTTTACAATAATTTTATAGCAACTTTATATCATTTTTTGGGACTAACCTATTGACATAGTGCCCAATGCCAGTTGCTATTTTTTTCTTCTTGTTTTTACTTCGCAGAAAATCAATACCAAACGGAGTCCAAACGCAGCAAAACTTGTTGGAGATTTTTTCTGGACCAGAAGACACCTGTTGGGCCAAAGAAGTACCAGAGTGGGGCTCTGAGGGGAGAACAACCCACCTGGGCGCGCCCTGGTGGGTTATGTCCACCTCGGCCGCCTCCTGCACCGCCTCTTTGCTCTGTAAATACCCCAAAATTCCAAAAACCCTAGGGGAGTCGACGAAACACAATTCCAGCCGCTGCAAGTTCCAGAACCACCAGATCCAATCTAGACACCATCACGGAGGGGTTCATCATCCTCATTGATGACAAGTAGACCAACTCCTACCTACATCTAGTACTATTACTCCGCACATCGACCGCTATCTAGCATGCATGTAGTGTATTAAGTTAACAAGAATGGAGTAACGCCTTAAGCAAGATGACATGATGTAGATGGATAGATCCAAACAATATGGTAAAACCCCCATATTTTTATCCTTAATGGCAACAATACAAATACGTGCCTCGCTACCCCTTCTGTCACTGGGTGAGGACACCGCAATGTTGAACCCAAAACAAAGCACCTCCCCCATTGCAAGATAGATCAATCTAGTTGGCCAAACCAAATCAACAGATCGGAGAGAAATACAAAGCTATCCTAATCATGCATAAAAGAGTTCAGAGAAGACTCAAATAATATGCATAGATAATCTGATTATAAACCCACAATTCATTGCATCTCAACAAACACACCGCAAAAGACGATTACACCGACTAGATCTCCAAGAACATTGAAGAGAACATTGTATTGAAGATCAAAGAGAGAGAAGAAGCCATCTAGCTACTAGCTATGGACCAGTAGGTCTGTGGTAAACTACTCACACATCATCGGAAGGGCAACAAGGTTGGTGTAGAGGCCCTCCGTGAACGAATCCCCCCTCCGACAGAGTGCCAGAAAAGGCCCCAAGATGGTATCTCACAAGAAAAGAAGCTTGCGGCGACCGCAAAGTATTTTTGGTGTGCCCTAGGGTATACGGGGTATATGTGGGTATCTATAGAGCTGGAATTAGGGTTAGGGGACCCCCGAGGGGCCCACAAGACTGGGGGCGCCTCTAAGGCTTATGGCCCTCTCCTGGCTCCTCTTGCCTCCTCCCGAAGCTTTGTGGTTGTCTTCTGGTCCAACAAAAATCCTCAAAAAGTTTTGTTCCGTTTGGACTCCATTTGGTATTGATTTTCTCTGTAGAAGACAAAAACAAGGAAAATAAAACAATTGACCAATACTTTGAATATGCTTATCTTGATGAAAATAAGATATATCTTGTTATTATTAGTGATAACCTTTCAGAGCATGAAGATTAAAGATTATTAAAAACTCCGAGGAAGCACTGTGCTACTATTGGATGTACTCTTGATGATCTTAAGGGCATTAGTCCCACTCTATGTCAGCACAAAATTAATATGGAGCCTAATGCTAAACAAGTTGTGATCATCAACGATGATTAAATCCTAAGATGAAGGAAGTGATAAGAACTAAAATATTAAAGCTTCTAGAAGCAGGTATAATTTATCGCATAGCTGATAGTAAAAGGGTAAGTCCCATTCATTGTGTCCCTAAGAAAGGAGGCATCATTGTTGTCCCTAATGATAAAAATGAACTAATTCCACAAAGAATTGTAATTGGTTATAGGATGGTAATTGATTTTAGAAAACTAAACAAAGCTACTAGAAAGGATCATTACCCCTTACCTTTCATTGATCAAATGTTAGAAAGATAGTCTAACGATACGTCTCCAACGTATCTATAATATATGAAATATTCATGCCATGTTTCAACAATTTTATATGGTTTTGGTATGATTTGATTAGAGCTAACCCAGACTGATGTTGTTTTCAGCAGAACTACCGTGGTGTCGTTATTTGTGCAGAAATAAAAGTTATCGGAATGGCTAGAAATTTATGGTGATTTTTCATGGAACAAAAGAGACTCCTGAAGCTTCGTGGGAGGACCAGAAGACCCACGAGGGCACGAAAAGCTCGCTAGGGCCGCCCTACCCCCCCAGGGAGGGGCGACCAAGCATGTCGCTGCCTTGTGGACCCCCTTGACATGAGACTGACGCCAAAAATTCCTACAAATACCCAAACCCCCAAAAAGAACCCTAGATGAGAAGTTCCACCGCCATAAGCCTCTGTATTCATGAAAATTCAATTGGGATCCTGTTCTGGTACCCTGATGGAGGGGGAAATCATCACCGGAGGCCATCTTCATCATCCTGGCGACCACCATGATGAGGAGGGAGTAGTTCATCCTCGGGGCAGAGGGTATGTACTAGTAGCTATGTGTTTGATCTCTCTCTATCTCCCACTCTCGTGTTCCTGGCACGTACTTGATGTACCGCGAGCTTTGCTAATATAGTTGGATCTTACGGTGTTCTTCCCTCTCTACCTTCTTGTGATAAATTGAGTTTTACCTTTGAGATTTCATTATTATCGGATTGAATACTTTTATGGAATTGAGAACACTTGATGTGTGTTTTGCATATGAATACCTGTGGTGATAATGGGGTATCATATTGATTCACTTGATGTATGTTTTGGCACCCAACTCGCGTATTCCCGAGGTGACATTGGGGTAATCTATGCATAGGGGTTAATGCATGTTTTCGTCCTTGTTTCTCCAGTAGAAATCTTGGGGCACTCTTTGAGGTTCTTTGTGTTGGATTGAATATTATGAATATGAATTTGTTTGATGCATATCGTATAATTGACCCACGGATACTTGTGGTGACATTGGAGTATCTAGGTGACATTAGAGTTGGTTGATGTGTATCATATGGTGTTATTTTAGTACGAACTCTAGGGCTGTTTGTGACACTTATAGGAATAGCTCAATGGATTGATTGGAAAGAATAACTTTAAGGTGGTTTTGTACCCTACAAACAATTTCATCTTATGTTCTCTGTGATAGGAACTTTGGAGTGATTCTTTGTTGCACGTTGAGGGATTTTTATATGATCCAATTATGTTATCATTGTTGAGAAATTTTGCACTAGTGAAAGTATGAACCCTAGGCCTTGTTTCTAGCATTGCAATACCGTTTTTGCTCACTTTTGTTACTAGTTACCTTGATGTGATCCCGTTATCAAATGAAAACTCATTTCTATGGTTAGGAAACCTTAACCATCTTTGATCAACGAGCTAGTCTAGTAGAGGCTGATGTCGCTTGAAGCTACGTCGGTATTTCCCCAGAGAGGAAGGGATGATGTTGCACAGCGGCGGTAGGTATTTCCCTCAGATATGAAACCAAGGTTATCGAACCAGTAGGAGAACCAAGAAACACAACGTAAACAGCCCATGCACACAGATAACAAATCCTCGCAACCTGACGTGTTTAAGGGGTTGTTAATCCCTTCCGGGGTACGACGCCTCAAGATAGGCAAACAGAGGTGAGATAAATTTGTAGTAAGTTGATAGATCGAATGGCAAATAAGATAAATAAGAATAAAACACAAGAAGGTATTTTTGTATTTTTAGTTTAATAGATCTGAAAATAAATGCAAGGAAAAAGTAGATCGCAAAGGCAAATATATGAGAAAGACACCCGGGGGCCGTAGGTTTCACTAGTGGCTTCTCTCGAGAAAAATAGCGAACGGTGGGTGAACAAATTACTGTTGGGCAATTGGAAAAACTTCAAATACTCATGACGATATCCAGGCAATGATCATTATATAGGCATCACGTCCAGGATTAGTAGACTGACTCTTGCCTGCCTCTACTACTATTGCTCCACACATCGACCGCTATCCAGCATGCATCCAGTGTATTAAGTTCATGGAGAAACGGAGTAATGCAATAAGAACGATGACATGATGTATACAATATCTATCTATGTAGAGATAGACCCCATCGTTTTATCCTTAGTAGCAACGATACATACGTGTCGGTTCCCTTTCTGTCACTGGGATCAAGCACCATAAGATCGAACCCACTACAAAGCACCTCTTCCCATTGCAAAATAAATAGATCAAGTTGGACAAACAAAACACAAATATCAGAGAAGAAATACGAGGCTATAAGAGATAATGCATAAAAGAGATCAAAGAAACTCAAATACTTTTATGGATATAAAAAGATAGATCTGATCATAAACTCAAAGTTCATCGATCCCAATAAACACACAGCAAAAGAGTTACATCATATGGATCTCCAAGAGACCGTTGTATTGAGAATTCAGAGAGAGAGATGAAGCCATCTAGCTACTAACTACGGACCCGAAGGTCTACAAAGAACTACTCATGCATCATCGGAGAGGTACCAATGGAGGTGGTGAACCCCATCCGATATGGTGTCTAGATTGGATCTGCTGGTTCTGGACTCTGCGGCGGCTGGATGAATATTTCGTCGACCCCCCTAGGGTTCTGGAAATATTGGGGTATTTATAGAGCAAAGAGGCGGTCCGGGGGGCACCCGAGGTGGGCACAACCCATCAGGGCGCGCCTGGGCCTCCTAGCGCGCCCTGGTGGGTTGTGCCTCCCTCGAGGCACCCCCCAGGCGCATCCAGGGCCCATTACGTTCCTTCTGGTCCAAAAAAAATCTCCGTGAAGTTTGTTGCGTTTGGACTCCGTCTGATATTGATATGCTGCGATGTAAAAAACATGCAGAAAACAGCAACTGGCACTTGGCACTATGTCAATAGGTTAGTACCAAAAAATGATATAAAATGACTATAAAATGATTATAAAACATCCAACATTGATAATATAACATCATGGAACAATAAAAAATTATAGATATGTTGGAGACGTATCAGCATCCCCAAGCTTAACTCCTACTCATCCTCGAGTAGGGAAGTGATAAAAACAGAATTTTTGATGTGGAATGCTGCCTAACATGTCATATCATATTCTTTGTTTATGGCATGGACATTTGTACTTTTATATTGTTCAAAGCAATAGTCTATTTTTTACATGATAATTTAAATACTCAAGCATATCAAAAAGCAACCATGTCTTTCAAAATATCAACGCTAAAATAAGTTATCCCTAGCCCATCATGCTCAACCATTGATCCATTCATGAAACACTATCGCATATTAGTTACACCCAATATTGAAGTACGATCATAGTGCCTCCTAGTTGGTGCTTTTTATAAGAGAAGATGGATACTCAACTTCAAAATAAAAATTGCATAAAGTAAAAGAAAGGCCCTTCGCGGAGGGAAGTAGGGATTTGTAGAGGTGCCAGAGCTCAAAGCGAAAAACTTAGAGATAAAAGCATTTTGGGAGGTGTATCCATCCAACCAACGAAAACGACTTCGAGTTCCCAACACTTTCCATTATAGATATATCATAGGAGGTTCCCAAACAGAAAATAAAATTTATTCATTTTTCAACCATACTTTCACTTTACATGGCTAGCTGTATTCACGGTTGCCCTCCATACCAACACTTTCCAAGGAATTTATTATTTGACAACATAAAGTAAATTCATTTTTCATTTCGGGACTGGGCATCCCTAATACCTTTGCCTTACTCTCGTGCAATGACAAATGAATAAACACTCATCGTCAGAATAACACATCTAGCATGGAAAATATTAGCCACCCCTCACCGCTCTACGAGCAAAACAAACACACAAAAGAGAAGTTTATTTTGAAAATTAGAAATGGCACATGAAAATTTGCTTAGAACGGCAAAAGAATACCGCATATAGGTAGATATAGTGGACTCATGTGGCAAAACTGGTTTAAAGGTTTTTGGATGCACAAATAGAGATCATACTAGTGCAAAATGAAGGCTAGCAAAAGATTGAGAAGCGACCAACCAAGAAATAAATAATCTCATAAGCAAGCATTAAGCATAAATAACACCGAATAATGCACCACAAGTAGGATATAATTTCATTGCATGACTATTGACTTTCGTACTTGCATAGGAATCACAAACCTTAACACCAATATTCTTACTAAAGCATAATTACTCATCAACATAACTCACATATCACATCATCATATCTCAAAACTATAACTAAGAATCAAGTTTATTTTGTCCAATGATCTTCATGAAAGTTTTTATTATATCATTCTTGGATATCTATCACTTTGGGACTAATTAATTTTCATATGTTGCTTTTCATAAGCTCAAACAAACATAAGTGAAGATCATGAGCATAATATTTTCTTTCTTTCAAAATAAATTAAGTGAAGCAAGAGAGAATTTCTTTAAATTTTTACTAACTCTCAAATAAATCTAAGTGAAGCAAGAGAGCATTTCTTCAAAAATACTAAATCACACCATGCTCAAAAAGATATAAGTGAAGCACAAGAGCAAGTCCATTGCTCATAAAATACTAACTGAAGCATAGAGAGCAATTCTAACAAGTCATGACATAATTTTGGCTCTCTCAAATATGTGTGTCCAGCAAGGGATCAAGACTTAGAACACAAAATAAAACAAGTAAAGACTCATATCATACAAGATGCTCCAAGCAAAACACATATCATGTGACGAATAAAAATATACCTTCGAGTAAAATGCCGATGGTCGTTAGAAGAAAGAGGGGATGCCACTCGGGGGCATCCCCAAGCTTAGTTGGTTGCTCATTTTTGGATAATAGCTTGGGATGACGGGGCATCCCCAAGCTCAGGCTCTTCTATCCTTTATTCCTTTATCCATCGTAAGATAACCCAAAACTTGAAAACTTCAATCACACAAAACTCAACAAAACCTTCATGAGATCCGTTAGTAAAAGAAAGCAAATCACTACTATAAGTACTGTACCAAACCAATTCATATTTTGTTTTTGCATTATATCTACTGTATTCCAACTTCTCTATAGCAAAAACTCATCAAAGAAAACCATAGAGCCATCAAAATAAGCACACAACGCAAAGAAAACAGAATCTGTCAAAACAAAACCGTCTGTAGCAATATGACTATTTTGAAAACTTCTGGAACTCCAAAAATTCTGAAAAAAATAGGACGACCTGAGAAATTTGTATATTAATCTTCTGCAAAAAGAATCAAGGAAAAATCACTTTCGGTAAAAAATGAGAACTGTTTTCGTGAGTGCAAAAGTTTCTGTTTTCCAGCAAGATCAAACAACTATCACCCAAGAAGATCCTATAGGCTTTACTTGGCACAAACACTAATTAAAACACAAAAAACACAATCATAACAGTATCATAATTGTGCTAACACTCAAGAACAGAAAGCAAAAAGCAAAAAAAAAAATTCACTGGGTTGCCTCCCAACAAGCGTTATAGTTTTACGCCCTTAGCTAGGCATAAAGCAAGGATCTAAGTTTTGTCTTCCGAAGTTTTGGCAACTTTTTAAAGGGTTTTCTCAAACCCGGGAGGCTCTTTATGCTTCCCTAAATTCTCCGGGAAAGAAACCATCTTAAGATCCAAAATATCCAATCGCTTATTACAAAGGGTAATCAGGGTATTCATACGATTGATACTACCATTGTGGTGTTTGAGGGGTTCATTATATTTCTGTAGTTCAACCATATGTTTATGCAAATCACCAAGTTTGTCCAACATTTGAGCTCCCTCAGGGGTAAAAGGAAACCCCTTCTTTTGAGGTGGAATTCCCAAAAATTCCCTCTAAAATTTCATAGGCGGCATTGGCATCAAGTTCAATGAAATTTTTGTGAAGGAGAGGAAAACGAGAGGCAAATGGCAAATAATGTAAATTACGAGGCGATGAGATGTGTGATTAGGAACCTGGTATATGTTGAAGATCCTCCCCGACAACGGCGCCATAAATTCCTTTTGATGTCGCTTGAAGCTACATCGGTATTTCCCCAAAGAGGAAAGGGATGATGCAGCATAGTGGCGGTAGGTATTTCCCTCAGATATGAAACCAAGGTTATCGAACCAGTAGGAGAACCAAGCAACACAACGTAAACAGCCCCTGCACACAGATAATAAATCTTCGCAACCCGACGTGTTAAAGGGGTTGTCAATCCCTTCCAGGGTACGGCGCCTCAAGATAGGCAAACAGACGTGAGATAAATTTGTAGTAAATTGATAGGTCGAATGCCAAATAAAATAAATAAGAATAAAACACAAAAAGGTATTTTTGTATTTTTAGTTTAATAGATCTGAAAATAAATGCAAGGAAAAAGTAGATCGCAAAGGCAAATATATGAGAAAGAGACCCGGGGGCCGTAGGTTTCATTAGTGGCTTCTCTCGAGAAAAATAGCAAACGGTGCGTGAACAAATTACTGTTGGGCAATTAACAAAACTTCAAATACTCATGACGATATCCAGGCAATGATCATTATATAGGCATCATGTCCAAGATTAGTAGACCGACTCCTACCTGCATCTACTACTATTACTCCACACATCGACCGCTATCCAGCATGCATCTAGTGTATTAAGTTCATGGAGAAACGGAGTAATGCAATAAGAACGATGACATGATATATACAAGATCTATCTATGTTGAGATAGACCCCATCGTTTTATCCCTAGTAGCAATGATACATATGTGTCGGTTCCCTTTCTGTCAGTGGGATCAAGCACCGTAAGATCAAACCCACTACAAAGCACCTCTTCCCATTGCAAGATAAATAGATCAAGTTGGCCAAACAAAACCCAGATATCGGAGAAGAAATAAGAGGCTATAAGAGATCATGCATAAAAGATATCAAAGAAACTCAAATACTTTCATGGATATAAAAAGATAGATCTGATCATAAACTCAAAGTTCATCGATCCCAACAAACACACCGCAAAAGAGTTACATCATATGGATCTCCAAGAGACCATTGTATTGAGAATTCAGAGAGAGAGAGAGATGAAGCCATCTAGCTACAAACTACAGACCAGAAGGTCTATAAAGAACTACTCACGCATCATCAGAGAGGCACCAATGGAGGTGGTGAACCCCATCCGAGATGGTGTCTAGATTGGATTTGGTGGTTCTGGACTCTGCGGCGGCTGGAAGAGTATTTCATCGACTCCCCTAGGGTTCTGGAAATATTTGGGTATTTATAGAGCAAAGTGGCGGTCCGGGGGGGGCACCCGAGGTGGGCACAACCCACCAGGGAGCGCTCTGCTTTGTTGTGCCTCCCTCGAGGCACCCCCAGGCGTAGCCAGGGCCCATTACGTTCCTTCCAGTCCAAAAAAATCTATGTGAAGTTTCGTCGCGTTTGGACTCCGTCTGATATTGATTTCCGTAAAAAACATGCAGAAAACAGCAACTGGCACTTGGCACTATGTCAATAGGTTAAAACCAAAAAATGATATAAAATGACTATAAAACATCCAAGATTGATAATATAACAGCATGGAACAATAAAAAATTATAGATACATTGGAGATGTATCAGAGGCTCACTAGGGACATGGTATTTGTTTATGTATTCACACGTGTATTTAAGTTTCCAGTCAATACAATCCTAGCATGAATAATAAACCTTTATCATGATTAAGGAAATATAATAATAACCATTTTATTATTGCCTCTAGGGCATATTTACATCATTATACCTACTGTTTTTGTGTGTTAATATGATTAAACTCCTGCAGTTATCATGTTTTATAGCTTTCGTTTCAATAAAGTGCCAAGTAAAGCCTTTGGAATAGTGGGGATGATAGTTGACTTGATTCTGTGCAAAAACAGAAATTTTTGTACACCCATTACATTAGCACCCCTGCTTAATTTAGACCCCCCACCTGCCACAAAGTGGCTAGGTCACCCCACCATGTAAATACTCTAGTTGTACAGTGCTACTACATTATTAATATATACTCAGAGTAGGAGCCTTTCCTAATGTTCTCGGTAAAAAACAGGAACTTTTGCGCTCAGTCCAAGAATTTGTATAATTTACCGGAACCTGCGTTTGCTCTGAATTTTTTACACATGATTGATATCTAAATTGCCTATGTTGCCCTAATTTTGCCGAATTTTTAGAGTTGCATAAGTATGGTCATTGTTCAGATCATTACAGACTATTCTGTTTTGACAAATTTTGTTTTCAATACATAGTTTGCTTGTTTTAGTGTTTCCATAACTTATATTAAATGATACAAATTGTGGAAATGATATGTTACAGTAGGCATTATGTGGAAACAATTATGAATCTTGTCTTTGACAGTACCCAAGTGAATGATTTGCTCTTTATCAGACTAACCCATCTCACGAAGTTCCGTTAAGTATTGTGTGATTGAAGTTTTCAAGTTTTGGGTGAGATATCGATATGAGGAGGATAAGGAATGGCAAGACCCTAAGATTGGGGACGAAGAAGGCACCCCAAGGTAATATTCAAGGAAGACCCAAGTGTCCAAGCTCGGGGATGTCCCGGAAGGCATCCCTCTTTCGTCTCCAACATTATCGGTAACCTCACTTGGAGCTACATTTTTATTCGTTACATGATATGTGTTTTGCTTGGAGCGTCATTTTATTTTATTAGTATTTTATTTCTGTTATTTAGGGTAATGTTTTGCATCTTTTATTTCAATAAAAGTGTCAAGTATAGCCTTTACCATGTTCATTTTGCAAGTCTATATGTTGTTGTTTGAAAACAAAACGTTTGTTGTTATGTTTTGAATATTTTTAAATAGTCAGAACATGATAAAATATTTAAATCTTTACAAAATAAGCTAAAACAAATTCTACAGTTTGGTAATTTTTCAGAATTTTTTGAGTTAAATAAGTATGGATCTTCCTTAATCCTTTATAGACTATTCTGTTTAGACAGATTGTTGCTATGTTTGCATATGTTTGCTTGCTTAATGATTCTATTTGAGGATAGGAGTATTAAATATGCAGAGGAATTTAGTATAAAAGTTTAAATTATAATTTTGGTGATTTTCTACGATAGATAATGATAAGGTTTTGCATTGATTTATACTAACTTATCTCACGAGTTCTTGTTGAGTTTTGTGTGGACGAAGTTTTTAAGAATTAGGGAAACCATGATGAGGAGACACAATAGATCAAGCTTGGGGATGCCCAATGCATCCCTAGTTAATATTTCAAGAAGTCGCAAGCATCTAAACTTGGGGATGCCCCAGTATGCATCCCACCTTTCTTCTTTAACAATGATCGGTCAGTTTTGGTTGAGCCTAAGTTTTTGCTTCTTCACATGATATGTGCTATCCTTGGAATGTAATTTTATTTTGTTTTGCTTGTTGTTTGAATAAAATACTTAAGATCTGAAATTCTTAAATGAGAGAGAGTCTTCACATAGCTACTTAATTATCTGACTACTCATTGTTCTTCACTTATATCTTTTTGGAGTAGTTTGTCATTTACTCTCGTGGTTCACTTATATCCTATGAGTAAATGGTTGAATGAATTGAATATCATAAATCTGAAATTATATATGTTTCATATGATTATCCCGTGGGGAGTAATGACTTCACATATAAGAAGTATAGGTGGTAAAATTTATTGAAAGTTAGCAAACACAACATTTGTCACTTGAACAATTAATGAAAGAACATTGCAGGAAGAGATATTTGACATACAAATATACTATCTTGGACATCTTCTATGATTGTGAGCCCCATTAATTATTTTCAAACTTGAGCAAACTAGTTGAAGTTGGACAAGGAAGACAACGTAATGAGTTTGTTTGGGTATATTTGTACAGAAGTTATATTGTTATGGATCCTCCAACATGTGGTGCTTGCTTAGGATCTTTTGCTAGCCAAAAAATCGTACTAAGTAGAGAGACTACTTGTGTATCCAAAAACCCTTAAACCCAGTTTCTTGCCATGAGTGTCCACCATATCTACCTATGGATTGAATAAGATCTTTCAAGTAAGTTGTCATCGGTGCAAAAAGCAATAAAAATTGCTCCTAAATATCTATGATCTTTTATTGTAAGAGAAAATAAGCATTGCACGAACTTGTGATGGTAAAGAAATAAAAGTGATGGACTGCATAATAAAGGTTTCTATCACAAAGGGCAATATAACACAATTGTTCCTTTGCATTAAGATTGCATATCCAAAAATTAAAAGTGCATGACAACCTCTGCTTCCCTCTGTGAAGGGCCTATCTTTTACTTTTATGTATTTACTTTTATGCAAGAGTCAGTAGTATTCCTTCTCATTTCAACCTCAATTATTCTCTAGTTGGCAAGTATCAGGTGGTGGGGAAAGATCCAAGCACATATGGTCATTCAAATATATTTGATCATGAATTATTATTGTTGACCATTATCTGTATGATAAATAAGTTGGGAGGCAAAACATTAAGACCCTATCTTTCTCTGTGTTTGATGGATGCTATTTTTTTTATAAAAATATGCTTAGGGTGTTAGCAATCATGGAAGACTATGTGATAGTATTTTATGTGGAATTTTCCAAATCAAAACTCTTACATAGACCCTTCCTGAAAATAAGATGAATTGTAATTGTTTGGTGACTGAAAACATAGTTTATTAGTTTTCAAGAAAGTTTATGGTCTATACTTTAACATGTGAATAGCTTGCTACTTGATCATGAGAAGTTTTATGAGACGAGCTTCTATCTATTAATATATAATGATACTAGAAAAAGTGACTGAAATTATCAATGATCAAACTTATGCACTATGCTAGCATTCACACTACATAAATTATTTATTTAATCATTTACCTACTCGAGGACGAGCGGAAATTAAGCTTAGGGATGCTGATACCTCTCCAACGTATCTATAATTCATGAAGTATTCATGCTAAGTTTACAACAATTTTATATGGTTTGGTATTATTTGATTAGAACTAACCCGGACTGCCGCTGTTTTCAGCAGAACTACCATGGTGTCATTTTTTGTGCAGAAATAAAAGTTATCGGAATGAGATGGAAATTTAAGGTGATTTTTATGGAACAAAAGAGATCGTTGAAGCTTCGTGGGAGGACCAGAAGACCCATGAGGGCAAGACAAGCTCGCTAGGCGCGCCCTACCACCCAGAGAGGGGCGACCGACCTTGTCGCTGCCAAAAATTCCTATAAATACCCAAACCCCCAGAAAGAACCCTAGATGAGAAGTTCCGCTACCGCAATCCTCTGTATCCATGAAATCTCAATAGGGACCCTGTTCCGGCGCCCTGCCGGAGGGGGAAATCATCACCGGAGGCCATCTTCATCACCCCGGCGGCCACCATGATGAGGAGAGTAGTTCACCCTCGGGGCTGAGGTATGTACTAGTAGCTATGTGTTTGATCTCTCTCTCTCTCTTGTGTTCTTGATTTGGCACGATCTTGATGTACCGCAAGCTTTGTTAATATAGTAGGATCTTATGGTGTTATTCCCTCTCTACCTTCTTGTGATGAATTGAGTTTTACCTTTGAGATTTCGTTATTACTGAATTGAATGATTTTATGGATTTGAGAACACTTGATGTATGTCTTGTGTATAAATACCCGTGGTGACAATGGGGTATCATATTGATTCACATGATGTATGTTTAGGCACTCAACTCCCGGACTCCCGAGGTGACATTGGGGTAATCTATGCATAGGGGTTGATGCACGTTTTCGTCCTTGTTAATCTGGTAAAAATCTTGGGGCACTCTTTGAGGTTCTTTGTGTTGGATTGAATATTATGAATCTGAAGTTTTTTCATGCATATCACATAATTGACCCACAGATATTTGTGATGACATTGGATTATTTGTTGGGGAACATAGTAATTTCAAAAAAAAAATCCTACGCACACGCAAGATCATGGTGATGCATAGCAACGAGAGGGGAGAGTGTTGTTTACGTACCCTCGTAGACCGAAAGCGGAAGCGTTAGCACAACGCAGTTGATGTAGTCGTACGTCTTCACGATCTGACCGATCAAGTACCAAACGTACGGCACCTCCGAGTTTAGCACACTTTCAGCCCGATGATGTCCTTCGAACTCCGATCCAAATTGAAAGTGTTGAGGGAGAGTTTCACAATCGACGACGGTGTGGTGACGATGTTGATGTTCTACCGATGCAGGGCTTCGCCTAAGCACCGCTACAGTATTATCGAGGGGGACTATGTGGTGGAGGGGGGCGCCGCATACGGTTGGGAGAGATCAACTGATCAACTTGTGTGTTTAGAGGTGCCCCCTACCCCCGTATATAAAGGAGCGAGGGGGGGTGCGGTCGGCTGTAACATCCCAAATTTTCAATTTGGAATGTTATACATTGATCAAATTGCATATCTTATTTTTGTGCATTTGTTGGCTCGATCCTAGAAATTCTACGCAACTCAAGGACCCACGGAGAGAGTTGGGGATTTCGTTATTTTCATATTTGAGTTTTCTCAAATTTTGAAAATAGGATCATTTGATTTTATTTATTTTATCTTCAATTATTTCTACTATCAAAATATGAGAGAGGGAATAAAATGACTTTCCCAAAATAAATAAATAATGAAGATTTAATAAGAAAATCAAATAAGATTTTATTTCGGAGTTTTTCGCCTTTTTATTTGAATTTAGGAAAAATGCGCGTTTTTCAAAATTGCATCTAGGCCCCAAATAAATGTTCATCTAGTCCGGCTTGATTTTAGAAGCCGGGGAAAATTTATTTCGGGATTTTTGGAGTCCGTTTAGTATTTCTTTTTATTTATTTTTTTCTTCTGCGCGGAATTATTTATAAAAAAAACGCAACCGACCTTGGGCCGTGCCCGAGTGGAACTCCGCTCGGGGGCGCTAATAAAGAGCCGCCGCCAGCGCCACCACACGAGCCGCCCGCCGCCCCCACCCACGCCTCGAAGCCGCCCACCCAAACCCTAGCCCGCCATTGTCGCTCGATCCATCACGGGGCCGCATTGCCGGGACCTTGCCGACCCCGCCGGCGCCAATACGACTGGACCGGCTGCCGAGGTTCGCCGCCGCCTCGATATCCGTGCCTCCGATTTTTTTTTTAAAAACGAGCGGTTTTTCTTCGGTTTTTTTTCGGTTTTTTTTAGTTTCGATTTTTTTAGGTTTAGGATAAATAGAGAACGTTCGTTCGTTCGTTTTAACGAACGCGTTCGTCAGATTAGTTTAGTTAACGAACGTTCGTTCGTTAACCCGTTCGTCGTTTTTCTTTTTCTCGGATTTAATTCGTGATTTTTCTGATCGTGATTTCTGATCCGATTTTCGTTTTATTTTAACTTTTCGCTCGTTTATCGAAATCATGCGATTCAAGCGCCTAGAGTTTCGTCTCGAAACCCTCTTTCCGAATAACCAACTTAAAAAAGTTTTTGCTACTGTAAAATTTGACCTAGATCCAGATTAGTAAAACGAAGTTGTTTGCTTTCGCCGTTTGACTTCCGTTGCTTCGTTTGATTTGGTTTTTTTGCAAACCGGAGTTCTTAAGTTGAACTATCTGGTTAGATCTTTTATTTGAGTTTTACCTGTGCATTAGATGAGTACTTATTGTATGCTTGTTTGTTTGTCTGTGATAGAATACCCGGAGTGCGCCGCCTGTTACTTCGAGTCTCTAGGTTTCACGGATCATCAGCAAGGCAAGTAACACTTTGATCATACCTTTTCTCATACCCACTTTTTACTGCATTAGATCAGTCCTCAAACATTGCATGACAAGGATCTACTTAAACTGTGGGTTATGGGAAGTAGTTGAGGTAGTACCTATTACCTATTTATTTTCAAACCCTTGGGAGTTACTTCTACGTTTGCTTATATTGCCATGCTATGCTGGTAGACGTGGATTGGGTGAGTGTATCCATGAAAGATGTGAGATTGTTAATTAATGGTTTACTTAAGGTGGCAACTTAAACACACATCTGGGAGGATTGAGGTACCTGGTTTCCAGGATTTGCCTGTTTTCTTGAACCGCCACCTGTGCTCAAAAGGATCATAAGATTATTCATGCTAGAAACTTACGTGTGCAGCCACAAGCCATTATGGGCTCGCATACTTGATTAAGTCGTGCGAACTCTTACGGGTAGACTAGCAGATGTAGGGGAAAGTAGGTGTACCGGTCTACCCTATGTAAGGTGCTAGCGCTTCCGAAAGACTATGTCTCGGTCATCCGTTTCTCAAACATCATGTAGTGCGGGAAATCCAACGGAGGCGATCGAGTCTTATGGGGAAAAGTGCACAAACCTCTGCAGAGTGTATAAACTAATCATGGTTAGCCGTGTCCCCCGTTATGGACATCTTGAGTATCTAGTACTTGGATATCATGTGAATCTCAACATGTTACTCTAATTAATATTATTGGGTTTTTAGTGAGTACTTTTAACTGGGATTGAGAATGCTGTCAACCATTCTCAATGTTTAACAACCACCATGATAGTTAAATAATTTTATTCCTTTGCAGTAGGGAAAATTTGGCTTTACGTAAAAACGGTAACCATAAAGCTTTCCACCAGCCAAATATGCATGTAGTATAGCTTATTCCATTATTATTCTCTATGTGTTACATTGCCAGCATATTCTGTGTGCTGACCCGTTTTTGGGCTGCAACGTTTCATGTTGCATACTTTTCAGACGAAGAGTAATGTGCTTAGGTCGTGGTTCTATACTTAGTGATGCCGTTGGAGTTGATGGACTCGCTTATTCTTCCAAGCCTTCCGCTGTTATCGAATTTAGATGGCCTTAAGCCATATTTATTTTAATAAGTTCTCTCTTGAGACATTCGATTGTAATAAGTGTGTGATTGCTACTCTGTTATAAATCCTCCGAAAGTCTTGTGGTGTCAAGACATCGATCCAGGGATGACACTGAGCACAGAGATCAGACTGTTTGAGGTCTGGTCGCTACAAAGATGGTATCAGAGCACACGCTGACTGTAGGACACGGCCACTAAGCTAAAGCCCTAGATCACTACTCTTTCTTCTCATCTTTTCTATTCTTTAGGATGACGGATGCAAGGAACAAGTTCACACAACCAGATGAAGACTCACCTTTTGGATATCACTTGAAGGAAGTCACTAGATACATGAACATAGGAGTACCAAGCTTCACCGGACCTTCAACGCCACTTTACTCAAGAGGAGCGCTGGATGATTCAAGTCTACATTCCAGGAAGGACATTTGCACCAGTCACGGATCCCATAGAATTTTCCTTTGATGCACCAACATGGAGCTTGGGAAAGAGCATGGCAGCTCATATCACCATGGTACGAATTGGAGAAGTTTACCATGATGATCTCAAGAATACTATCTACCAGATTTGTGGGCGCCGAGATGAGCAATGGGAGATGATCAACACCGGGAGGGACAGATCAATCGCAGCTTACATCCAGAATTAAACCAACACATCCGACACCAGGAGAATCAGATGTGCGCAGATAAGGAGGATCTGCAGAAGGCTATGACCAAGATCAAGGAGCTAGAAGAAGAACTCAAGGCCACACGTGAAGACTACATGGAAGAGATCGTCGCTCTAGTGAGACAGAACGACTACCTAAAGGAGAAGCTTGGAGTATTCATGGGAGGTTCATCACCCAAAAGAGAAGGGGGCGAATCCACTTGCTCGGATAATTATATCATCATCAACGACACTGACTCGGATCCCGACGACAGCGATGATGACTTTGTTGATGAAGCTGGAGCAAATATTATGGAATCTTCCTCGGAGCAGTTTTTCTAGTTGACCACCATAATAGTAGTAGTATTTCCATTTTAAATTAGTTTTAGTCCAAGCACTTTGTAACGATAGTTAGACCGTTGTATATCTTTGTTGAATTGATTGGAGTGATATTGTGTGCTTTTGTCTCATGTGCATATGGGTAGTGTTTCTCACTAGACCTCATTCTATTCTTAACTCTCGTCTTTTCTATAAACCCTCGGATGCCTCCGAGACGCGAATTCGGATTTGTTTTCCCGCCAGAGATCACTCAGTTGATTCAGCAGCGTAATGCCTTGATTCAAACATTGGTACGTAACCAAGGCAACAACAACAACAACCCACCACCGCCACCACACATTGACCATCCGACTTTCGTTTCTTAAGGCTGAATCCGCGGTGTTTTCCAAAGAGCACCGAGCCGATAGTAGCGTATGATTGGCTCCGTAAGATAGGGAGGAGTTGACCACCGCAGGATGTACCGATGGAGAAAAGGTGAAGTTTGCCGCACATCAGCTCAAGGACCCGCAGCAAGATGGTGGGAGAATTTCTGACCACTTACCCCTGAGACACTTTGCCACATGGGATCAGTTCAAAGAAGCTTTCCGTCGCCCATGTTTCAGCAGGAGCTATGGCCATGAAGAAGCGTGAGTTTGCAACTTACGCCAAGGAGGACGGTTGGCCACAAGATGTGGATGATTTCAGTAAGTTAGCACGTTATGCCCCAGATGACGTTGCTATGGATGCAGCTAAGCAGGAGAAGTCCCTAGAAGGACTGAATGATGAGCTGAGCATGCATTTGATGGTAGCCACTTTCAATAACTACCAGGAGTTAGTAGATCGTGCTCTTATGATCGAAGGGAAGCAGCAGCAGATTGACAATCGCAAGAGGAAGTATGGACAGAGGAAGTACAATTCTGGAGCTCAGCAGAAGCTCCGCTTTACCCCAAAGACAGGAGGACAATTTCAGCATACTCACGGAGGAGGTACCTCGCACAATCATAATGGCACCAAGAATGGAAACAGGAATGGAGGAAGCAATGGAAAAAACCGCACCAACCCGTGAACACCAACCAAGGTAGACCTGAGCCATATCACTTGTTTTAAGTGCCGTAAGACTGGGCATTATGCAAATGAATGTCCAGAAGCTCAAAATGGTAACGGCAATGGGAGCTCAGGAAAGAAGCCGAATCCTTTCAACAGATGACAAGTGAACCACGTTACCGTGGAGGAGGTTGAAGCTCAGTCAGATGCAGTAATAGGTAAGCTTTTGGTTAAGTCATTTGCTGCAGTTGTTCTTTTTGATACTGGTGCATCGCATTCATACATATCAAGGGGATTTGTGTACAGGTTTAGCCTGCCCACTAGGACTCTTAAGACACCCATGCTAGTAAGCTCACCGGGAGCGGAGTATATGGCCAGTCAAGGATGTTTTCAAGTGCCATTAAGTATAGGGAGGCATGTTTTCCCAACGGATTTAATTATACCGGAATCCCAAGGTTTGGATGTAATTCTTGGTATGGATTGGCTGTCCGATGTATGGAGGAAACATCGATTGCGCCAAAGAAGACAATTTTGCTTACGACACCGAAGGAAGGAGAATCAAGTATGTATCACGGCATGAGCCGAGGAGAGCACATGTAAATTCCCTTCGTGGAGTTGTGCAGAGGACGTACCAAAGTGGTAAGGGATTTCCCTGATGTATTTCCAGAAGAGTTGCCAGGCATGCCACCGGATAGAGATATTGCGTTTTTGATTGAGCTTTTGCCAGGCACTAGGCCGATATCCAAGAGACCATATAGGATGCCAGCCCAAGATTTGGAGGAAATCAAGAAGCAGATTAAGGAGTTCTTGGATAAAGGTTTTATTCGCCCAAGTTCTTCGCCTTTGGGGATCGCTTTGCATTTCTAGTGGAAAAGAAGGATGGATCATTAAGAATGGTTGTTGATTATCGTGGATTGAATGAAGTAACAATCAAGAACAAGTACCCACTACCGATGATCAATGATTTGTTTGACCAATTGCAAGGAGCTAAGGTGCTTTCTAAGATTGATTTGCGATCAGGGTACCATCAGTTGAAGATTCGAGAGCAGGGTATACCTAAGACGGCTTTTACCACCAGGTACGGGCTGTATGAGTATACCGTTATGTCCTTTGGTCTGACTAACGCACCTGCCTATTTTATGAACATGATGAACAAAGTGTTTATGGAGTTTTTGGATAAGTTCGTCGTGGTGTTCATTGATGATATTTTGGTTTACTCGAAGAATGAAGAAGAACATAACGAACATTTGCGATTGGTACTCGAGAAGCTCAGAGAACGTGTATATGCCAAGTTCAGCAAGTGTGAGTTTTGGTTGAAGGAAGTTGGATTTCTCGGACATGTTATATCCGGAGAAGGTATAGCAGTGGACCCCACTAAAGTTGCCACCGTGACCAATTGGGAAGCGCCAACTACAGTTGGGGAGATCCGGAGTTTCCTTGGACTCGCAGGTTACCTCACCAGTGTTAATTCTGCCAGATCAGGCAAAGGATTACGAAGTTTATTGCGACGCTTCACGCCGAGGACTTGGAGCAGTGCTTATGCAGGAGGGAAGAGTTGTTTCGTATGCTTCACGACAGCTTAAGCCTCATGAGTTAAATTATGCTACTCATGATTTGGAGTTAGCAGCCGTAGTGCATGCATTGAAAACTTGGAGACACTTTCTTATTGGGAACCATTGTGAGGTGTATATGGATCACAAGAGTTTGAAGTACATCTTCACACAGAAGGAGTTAAATCTCAGGCAGAGGAGATGGTTCGAGCTTATTAAAGATTACGATATGAGATTGCATTATCACCCCGGAAAGGCTAACGTTGTAGCAGACGCGTTGAGCCGTAAGAGTCATGTCAATACACTAATGACGGGAGAAATACCAAAGGAGTTAGCTGAGGATCTTCGTGAACTATGTTTGGAAATAGTTCCGAGAGGCTATGTAGCAGCATTGGAGATTCAGTCAACTTTGATGGATAGAATTATAGAAGCTCAGAAGACTGACAAAGAGATTGCCTCTATAAAGGAGAAAATGAGCGAAGGAAAAGCTAAGGGATTTCGTGAGGATGAGCATGATACCCTATGGTTTGAAGACCGTGTTTATGTGCCCAATGACCCGGAGATCAGGAAGTTGATTCTACAAGAAGCACATGATTCACCATATTCGATTCACCCAAGAAATACCAAGATGTATTTGGATTTGAAGAATAATTTCTGGTGGACCGAAATGAAGAAGGATATAGCAGACTATGTAGCAGTCTGTGATGTGTGTCAGAGGGTGAAGGCAGAACATCAGAAGCCAGCAGGATTGTTACAGCCATTGCCTATACCCGAATGGAAGTGGGATAAACTAGGCATGGATTTCATCACGGGATTACCCAGGACCTGCTCAGTGCTCGACTCAATTTGGGTCGATTCGATCGTTTGACGAAGGTAGCTCATTTCATTCCAAAGAAGACTACCTACAGCGGTGCCAAATTGGCTAAGATATACATGACCAGGATTGTATGCTTGCATGGAGTTCCGAGGAGTATCAGATCGTATAGAAGAACCCAATTCACCTCAAAGTTCTGGAAGCGGTTGCACGAAACTTTGGGAACCAGGTTGAGTTTAGCATGCCTTTCCATCCGCATGATGGACAAACTGAGAGAGTCAATCAGATTTTGGAGGATATGCTTAGAGCTTGTGCCTTGGATTATGGATCTAGCTAGGACGATAACTTGCCATATGCGGAGTTCTCTTACAACAACAGTTATCAATCTAGTTTGAAGATGGCCCCTTTCGAAGCCTTGTACGGAAGGAGGTGCAGAACCCCGTTGTTGTGGGATGAAGTTGGAGACCGCCAGTTGTTTGGACCGGATTTGATTAAGGAGTCTGAACAGAAAGTAAAGTTAATTTGCGATAGGCTCAAGGTAGCCCCCAAGAAAGAAGAGCTATGCGGATTCAAAATGCAAGGAGACAGAATCTGAAGTCGGAGATGAGTTTATCTTCGAGTATCACTACTTCGAGGAGTTAAGCGTTTTGGAGTTAGAGGAAAGTTAGAGCCACGTTTGTGGGACCATACAAAGTTTTGGAGCGCATGGGAGAAGTCGCCTACAAGTTAGAATTACCCGAGGGATTGTCAGGTGTTCATGATGTATTCCATGTTTCTCAGTTGAAGAAGTGTCACGCAGAGATGGCTGATATACCCCTAAGAGATACAGTGCCACTGGAAGCGATTCAGTTGAATGATGATTTGACCTATGAGGAGAAACCTGTTAAGATTCTCGAATATGCCAGTCGAGTCACCCGCAGCAAGGATTATCAAGTTCTGCAAGGTTCAGTGGAGCCACCACACCGAGGAAGAAGCCACCTGGGAGCGAGAGGAAGATCTGCTCAAGGCCCACCCTCACCTATTTGCTAGCCAACCCGAATCTCGAGGGCGAGATTCATCTTAAGGGGGGTAGGTTTGTAACATCCCAAATTTTCAATTTGGAATGTTAAACATAGATCATATTGCATATCATATTTTTGTGCATTTTTTGGCTCGATCCTAGAAATTCTATGCAACTCAAGGACCCACGGAGAGAGTTGGGGATTTCGTTATTTTCATATTTGAGTTTTCTCAAATTTTGAAAATAGGATCATTTGATTTTATTTATTTTATCTTCAATTATTTCTACTATCAAAATATGAGAGAGGGAATAAAATGACTTTCCCAAAATAAAGAAATAATGAGGATTTAATAAAAAAATCAAATAAGATTTTATTTCGGAGTTTTTCCCCTTTTTATTTGAATTTAGGAAAAATGCGCATTTTTGAAAATTGCATTTAGGCCCCAAATAAATGTTCATCTAGTCCGGCTTGATTTTAGAAGCCGGGGAAAATTTATTTCGGGGTTTTTGGAGTCCGTTTAGTATTTCTTTTTATTTATTTTTTCTTCTGCGCGGAATTAACCGACCTTGGGCCGTGCCCGAGCGGGACTCCGCCGGGCGTAATAAATAGTAGCCGCTCGAGTGCCCCAGCCACCTGAGCGCCGCCCAAATTTCACCCGCTACCGAGGCCCACCCGAAACCCTAGCCCGGCCGCCGATCCGCCGCCGTCATTACCAGAGCCCGCCGCCGACTCCCCGGACCACGAGGTTCGCCGCCTCGATTTCCGTGTCATTGCTTTTTTTTAGAAAAACGAGCGGTTTTTCTTCGGTTTTTTTTAGTTTCGAGTTTTTAGGTTTAGGTTAAATAGCGAGCGTTCGTTCGTTCGTTCGTTCGTTTTAACGAACGCGTTCGTCAGATTAGTTTAGTTAACGAACGTTCGTTCGTTAACCCGTTCATCGTTTTTCTTTTTCTCGAATTTAATTCGTGATTTTTCCGATCGCGATTTCTGATCCGATTTTGGTTTTAGTTTAACTTTTCGCTCGTTTATCGGAATCAGGCGATTCAAGCGCGTAGAGTTTCGTCTCGAACCCCTCTTTCCGAATAACCAACTTAAACAAGTTTTTGCTACTGTAAAATTTGACCTAGATCCAGATTAGTAAAACGAAGTTGTTTGCTTTCGCCGTTTGACTTCCGTTGCTTCGTTTGATTTGGTTCTTTTTGCAAACCAGAGTTCTTAAGTTGAACTATCTGGTTAGATCTTTTATTTGAGTTTTACCTGTGCATTAGATAAGTACTTATTGTATGCTTGTTTGTTTGTCTGCGATAGAATACCCGGAGTGCACCGCCTGTTACTTCGAGTCTCTAGGTTTCGCGGATCATCAGCAAGGCAAGTAACCCTTTGATCATACCTTTTCTCATACCAGTTTTTACTGCATTTGATCAATCCTCAAACATTGCATGACTAGGATCTAATTAAACTGTGGGTTATGGGAAGTAGTTGAGGTAGTACCTATTACCTATTTATTTTCAAACCCTTGGGAGTTACTTCTACGTTTGCTTATATTGCCATGCTATGCTAGTAGACGTGGATTGGGTGAGTGTATCCATGACAGATGTGAGATTGTTAATTAATGGTTTACTTAAGGTGGCAACTTAAACACACATCTGGATGGATTGAGGGACCTGGTTTCCAAGATTTGCCTGTTTTTCTTCGGACCGCCACCCAGGCTCAAAGGGATCATAAGATTATTCATGCTAGAAACTTACGTGTGCAGCCACAAGCCATTATGGGCTCTGGCATAGTTGAGTAAGTCGTGCGAACTCTTACGGGTAGACTAGCAGATGTAGGGGAAAGTAGGTGTACCGTTCTACCCTATGTAAGGTGCTAGCGCTTCCGAAAGACTATGTCTCGGTCATCCGTTTCTCAAACATCATGTAAAGGGAAATCCAACGGAGGCGATCGAGTCTTGTGTGGAAAAGTGCGCAAACCTCTGCAGAGTGTATAAACTAATCATGGTTAGCCGTATCCCCGGTTATGGACATCTTGAGTATCTAGTACTTGGATATCATGTGAATCTCAACATGTTACTCTAATTAATATTATTGGGTTTTTAATGAGTACTTTTAATTGGGATTGAGAATGCTGTCAACCATTCTCAATGTTTAACAACCACCATGATAGTTAAATAATTTTATTCCTTTGCAGTAGGGAAAAATTGGCTTTACGCAAAAACTGTAACCATAGAGCTTTCCACCAGCCAAATATGCATGTAGTATAGTAAATTCCATTATTATTCTCTATGTGTTAGATTGCCAGCATATTCCGTGTGCTGACCCGTTTTCGGGCTGCAACGTTTCATGTTGCAGACTTTTTAGACGAAGAGTAAGGTACTTAGGTCGTGGTTCTATACTCGCTGATGCCGTTGGAGTTGATGGACTCGCTTATTCTTCCAAGCCTTCCGCTGTTATCGAATTTAGATGGACTTAAGCCATATTTATTTTAATAAGTTCTCTCTTGAGACATTCGATTGTAATAAGTGTGTGATTGCTACTCATATAAATCCTCCGAGTCTTGTGGTGGTGTCAGACATCTTGATCCAGGATGACACCGAGCACAGAGATCGATCGTTTGAGGTCCGGTCGCTACACCGCCAAGGGAGGGCGCGCCAGAGGAGTCCTACTCCCGCCGAGTAGGACTCCCCCTTTCCTAGTTGGAATAGGATTCGGGAGGGAAGAGGAGGGAGAGAAGGAAAGGGGGCGCCGCCCCCCTCTCCTTGTCCTATTCGGACTAGGGGGGAGGGGCGTGCGGCCCAGCCCTGGACCCCTCTCCTCTTCTCCGTAAAGGCCCACTAAGGCCCATTTACCTCCCGGGGGGTTCCGGTAACCTCCCGGTACTCCGATAAAATCCCAATTTCACCCGGAACACTTCCGATATCCAAACATAGGCTTCCAATATATCAATCTTCATGTCTCGACCATTTCGAGACTCCTCGTCATGTCCGTGATCACATCCGGGACTCCTAACAACCTTCGGTACATCTAAACATATGAACTCATAATATAACTGTCTTCATAACGTTAAGTGTGCGGACCCTACGGGTTCGAGAACTATGTAGACATGACCGAGACACGTCTCCGGTCAATAACCAATAGCGGAACCTAGATGCTCATATTGGCTCCCACATATTCTACGAAGATCTTTATCGGTCAGACCGCATAACAACATACGTTGTTCCCTTTGTCATCGGTATGTTACTTGCCTGAGATTCGATCGTCAGTATCTCAATACCTAGTTCAATATCGTTACCGGCAAGTCTCTTAACTCGTACTGTAATACATCATTCCGCAACCAACTCATTAGTTGCAATGCTTGCAAGGCTTAAGTGATGTGCATTACCGAGAGGGCCCAGAGATACCTCTCCGACAATCGGAGTTACAAATCCTAGTCTCGAAATACGCCAACCCAACAAGTACCTTCGGAGACACCTGTAGAGCTCCTTTGTAATCACCCAGTTACGTTGTGATGCTTCGTAGCACAGAAAGTGTTCCTCCGGTAAACGGGAGTTGCCTAATCTCATAGTCATAGGAACATGTATAAGTGATAATCCCCAAGTGCAAGGAATCATCGTAGCACTTTCCAAAGGTGGAAGTGATAAGTATGGAGTGTCGAACCCACAAGGAGCTAAAGGTAAGATCAATATTATCTCAAGCCCTATCTCGCCATCGACATTTAATCTCACGCACCTGGACGTTTGCTTCCAACTAGCAACAAGAAATAAAACTTCGTTGTGGGTATGAAGAGGATAACTTTGCATGGTGTCGGAGAGCTAAAACATAAAGTAGGTGCTGTTATCATAAAGTTAGAATATAATACTAAATAATATAAATAGCGAGTGTGGAATAATGGTGGATCGGTGTGTGGAATTGTCCCAGGCAATTGTTAACAAGACCGGTAATCACTATTGCAGTTCCATATGAGGGAGAGGCATAAGCTAACATACTTTCTCTACTTGGATCATATGCACTTATGATTGGAACTTTAGCAAGCATCCGCAACTTCTAAAGATCATTAAGGTAAAACCCAACCATAGCATTAAAGCATCAAGTCCTCTTTATTCCCATACACAACAATCCCTCTTACTTGGGTTTGTGTTTCAGTCACTCACCAACCCACTATAAGCGAATCATGAACGTATTGCAACACCCTACAGCGGGAATCCCTCACGCTTGCGCGACATGGAGGGCACCATAGGACAGCATCAAAATAAAACATACAACTCATACCAATCTAGATCATCAATCAACCCAAAGACAAAATATATCTACTCAAAATATCATAGGATGGCAACACATCATCGGATCATAATATGTGGCATAAAGCACCATGTTCAAGTAGGGATTACAGCGGGGTGCGGGAGAGTGGACCGCGTAAAAGAGATGAGGATGGTGATGATGATGGTGATGTTGATGAAGACGATCACCGTGGCGATGATTCCCCTCCGATGGCACTCCAAAGACCACCGGAAGAGAGGAGGAGAGGTTCTCCCCCTTGTGCTTCCTCCTCCATGGCCTCCACCCTCTGGTCCTTGGCCTTCATGGTGATGATGGCCCCTCCGGGATACTCCTCCATGGCCACCGGTGATGATGGCCCCCTCCGGCAGGGTGCCGGAGAGGGCCCCAATTGGTTTTTCATGGCTACAGAGGCTTGCGGCGGCGGAACTTCTGATCTAATCTCCGTTCTGGAAGTTTTAGGGTACGAGAGTATATATGGGTGCAGGAGGTACGTCAGTGGACTTCCGGGCTGGCCACGAGGTAGGGGGGGCGCCCCAGGGGGGTGGGCGCGCCCCCACCCTCGTGGGCAAGCCGGGACTCCTCTGGTGAGCTTCCTGTACTCCATGGGCTTCTTCTGGTCCAAAAATAGGTTCCGTGGAGTTTCAGGTCTTTTGGACTCCGTTTGATATTCCTTTTCTTTGAAACACTGAAATAGGCTAAAAACAACAATTCTGGGCTGGGCCTCCGGTTAATAGGTTAGTCCCAAAAATAATATAAAAGTGGAAAATAAAGCCCAATATTGCCCAAAACAGTAGATAATATAGCATGGAGCAATCAAAAATTATAGATACGTTGGAGACGTATCAATAAGTCATGAAGAAAGCAATAGCAACATACTAAACGATCGTGTGCTAAGCTAACGGAATGGGTCATGTCAATCACATCATTCTCCTAATGATGTGATCCCGTTAATCAAATGACAACTCATGTCTATGGCTAGGAAACATAACCATCTTTGATCAACGAGCTAGTCAAGTAGAGGCATACTAGTGACAGTCTGTTTGTCTATGTATTCACACATGTATTATGTTTTCGGTTAATACAATTCTAGCATGAATAATAAACATTTATCATGATATAAGGTAATAAATAATAACTTTATTATTGCCTCTAGGGCATATTTCCTTCAGTCCCCCACTTGCACTAGAGTCAATAATCTAGATTACACAGTAATGATTCTAACACCCATGGAGCCTTGGTGCTGATCATGTTTTGCTCGTGGAAGAGGCTTAGTCAACGGGTCTGCAATATTCAGATCAATATGTATCTTGCAAATTTCTATGTCTCCCACCTGGACTAGATCCTGGATGGAATTGAAAGCGTCTCTTGATGTGCTTGGTTCTTGATGACCCACAAGTATAGGGGATCTATCGTAGTCCTTTCGATAAGTAAGAGTGTCGAATCCAACGAGGAGCACAAGGAAATGATAAGCGGTTTTCAGCAAGGTATTCTCTGCAAGTACTAAAATAAGTGGTAACAGATAGTTTTGTGATAAGATAAATTGTAACGAGCAACAAGTAACAAAAGTAAATAAAGTGTAGCAAGGTGGCCCAATCCTTTTTGTAGCAAAGGACAAGCCTGGACAAACTCTTATGATTGGAAAAGCGCTCCCGAGGACACATGGGAATATCGTCAAGCTAGTTTTCATCACGCTCATATGGTTCGCGTTCGGTACTTTGATAATTTGATATGTGGGTGGACCGGTGCTTGGGTACTGCCCTTACTTGGACAAGCATCCCACTTATGATTAACCTCTATTGCAAGCATCCACAACTACAACAAAAGTATTAAGGTAAACCTAACCATAGCATGAAACATATGGATCCAAATCAGCCCCTTACGAAGCAACGCATAAACTAGGGTTTAAGCTTCTATCACTCTAGCAACCCATCACCTACTTATTACTTCCCAATGCCTTCCTCTAGGCCCAAATAATGGTGAAGTGTTATGTAGTTGATGTTCACATAACACCACTAGAGGTTAGACAACATACATCTTATCAAAATATCGAACGAATACCAAATTCACATGACTACTAATAGCAAGACTTCTCCCTTGTCCTCAGGAACAAACGTAACTACTCACAAAGCATATTCATGTTCATAATCAGAGGGGTAATAATGTGCATAAAGTATCTGAACATATAAACCAAATAGCATCAACTACAAGGAGTAATCAACACTACTAGCAACCTACTAGCACCAATCCCGTACTTGGAGACAAGAATTGGATACAAGAGATGAACTAGGGTTTAGAGATGAGATGGTGCTGGTGAAGATGTTGATGGAGACTGCCCTCTCCCGATGAGAGGAGCGTTGGTGATGATGATGGTGATGATTTCCCCCTCCCGGAGGGAAGTGTCCCCGGCAGAACAGCTCTGCCGGAGCCCTAGATTGGTTCCGCCAAGGTTCCGCCTCGTGGCGGCGGAGTCTCGTCCCGAAAGGTTGCTTGTGATTTTTTTCCATCGAAAGAGCTCATATAGGAGAAGATGGGCGTCGGAGAGCCACCAGGGGGCCCACAAGGTAGGGGGGGCGCCCAGGGGGGCGCGCCCCCCACCCTCGTGAGCAGGGTGTGGGCCCCCTGGCCTTCATCTTTGGCGACGATTTTTCTTTATTTATTTTAAGACATTCCGTGGAGTTTCAGGACTTTTGGAGTTCTTGATATAGTCCTTCAATGTTTGCTCCTTTTCCAAATTTCAGAATTCCAAAGAGCGGCATTCTCCCTCTTCATGTAAACCTTGTAAAATAAGAGAGAATAGCCATAAGTATTGTGACATAACGTGAAATAACAGCCCATAATGCAATAAATATTGTCATAAAAGCATGATGCAAAATGGACGTATCAACTCCCCCAAGCTTAGACCTCGCTTGTCCTCAAGCGAAAAGCCGATAACAATAAATATGTCCTCATGTTTAGAGGTAGAGGCGTCGATAAAAATAAAATACGGACATGAAGGCATCATGATTATTTCGTAACAGCAACATAAATAGATTATGTCATATGATTGCTCATGTTCAATTAATGATCTTTTCAAAGCCAAAGTATGAATCAGAAACCTTATTGAGCACCAAAAAATTATACCCTTAGTAATTGAAACAATTGCAATTTATCATAACATCGGAAAGTGTCTATGTCAGAGCTTAATAGCAAGTCCACATACTCAACTATCATTTAGTCCTTCATAATTGCTAACACTCACGCAATACTTGTGGTTACGGAGTTTTAACCGGACACAGAGAAAGATAGGGGCTTGTAGTTTTGCCCCACAACCTTTTACCTCAAGGGTAATGTCAACAATAATAATTCATGCCCCCCACATCCAATTAGATATATATATATATATATATATATATATATATATATATATATATATATATATATATATATATCATGTTCTTTCCAACATGCTGAGCTTGCCAAAGGATAAAACAAAAAGGAGAAGGTGAAGATCACCGTGACTCTTGCATAAGGTAGAGGATAAAAATAAAAGATAGGCCCTTCGCAGAGGGAAGCAGAGGTTGTCATGCGCGTTTAGGGTTGGTGCACAAAATCTTAATGCAAAAGAACGTCACTTTATATTGCCCCTTGTATGTGATCCTTTATTATGCAGTCCATCGCTTTTATTGCGTCCACAACAAGTTCGTACAAAGTTTATTTTCTCTGCACTAATAAGTCATGCATATTTAGAGAGCAATTTTTATTGCTTGCACCGATGACAACTTACTTGAAGGATCTTACTCAATCCATAGGTAGATATGGTGGACTCTCATGGCAAAACTGGTTTAAGGGTATTTGGAAGCACAAGTAGTATTTCTACTTAGTGCTGAGAATTTGGCTAGCATGAGGGGGAAAGGCAAGCTCAACACAGTAGAGGATCCATGACAACATACTTTATCTCATATGTAAGAAAACATAACGCATTATGTTGTCTTCCTTGTCCAACCTCAACTCTTTAGCATGTCATATTTTAATGAGTGCTCCCAATCATAAAAGATGTCAATGATAATATATCTATATGTGAAACCTCTCTTTCCTTATTACTTCCTATTAATTGCAACGATGACCAAAGCTATATTTGCCAACTCCCAATAACTTTTAATCATCATACTCTTTCTATGTGGAGTCATTACTTTCACTAAGATTAATATGAACTCTTTGATTCTTTTTATTCTTTTTTTCTCTAATCACCCAAGATCATGGCAAAATACTCAAGCCCTTGACTCAACACTAAGCTTCATTATATAGCTCACGGACTCGATTACAAAGAAGGATCATAAAGAAAAACTCAAAACTAGATCATGCCATGACTTTATTCTACTAAATCAAGATACTACTAATAGGATCGAACTCAGAAAAACGGTAAAGATAGGAGTTGTGATGGTGATACAATACCAGGGCACCTCCCCCAAGCTTGGCAGTTGCCAAGGGGAGTGCCCATACCCATGTGATTATGTATCCTTTGTTGTTGGTGATGCAGGTTTGCCCTTCTCTTTCTCCAACTTGCGTCTGAGGGTGAAATTATCAATCCTCAACTCATCATTCTCGATCTCAAGCTTTATTATCCTTTTGCATAATGCCTCTTTGCTTTCTTTCTTGAAGCGAGGGGGAACTGGTTCATCTTCATCTTCCTCATCAGGGTACCATATATATGGATAGGTATCCTTGAATATGTTTTTATCTAGAGACCGGTAAGAAACTGGGCAATCCTCCTCTGAATCTTGAGACGACATGTTAATCTAACCTACAGTAGGACAGTTTGAAACAAAAACAGAGGATATTTGCCTGATACGGGAGTCAAAACCTTCGAGAGTATATATAATGAATTTTTACCGACCAAAGTACGTATCATGCAAGGAAACGGAGTCCGGAGGGCACACGAGGTGCTCACGAGGTAGGGGGGCGCACCCAGGGGGTAGGGCGCGCCCTCCACCCTCGTGGAGGCCTCGTGTCCTCCCCGTACTGCTACTTTTCTATTTTTCTAAATATTCCAAAACGGAGAAATATTGCCTTAGAATTTGTTTTGGAGTCGATTTACTTACCGTAACACATACCTATTCCTTTTCGGAGTCTGGAACGTTCTGGAAAGTGTCCCTTATGTATTCCTTTGGGGTTACGATTTCAATAATATTAGTTTCAACATTTATAGGATTACCTGAGATATAGTGTTTGATCCTTTGACCGTTTACCACCTTCAGATTTGTGCCTGCGAAGTTGTTGATTTTTATGGCACGTAGCGATAGACCTCTTCGATAACGTAGGGACCTTCCCATTTGGAGAGAATTTTTCTTGCAAAAAATCTTAAACGAGAGTTTTATAGCAATACATAATCACCTACATTAAACTCACGCTTTTGTATCCTTTTGTCATGCCATCTTTTAACTTTTTCTTTAAACAACTTGGCATTTTCATAGGCTTGGGTTCTCCATTCATCAAGTGAGCTAATATCAAATAACCTCTTCTCACCGGCAAGTTTGAAATCATAGTTGAGCTCTTTAATAGCCCAATATGCCTTATGTTCTAGTTCGAGAGGTAAGTGACATGCTTTTCCATAAACCATTTTATACGGAGACATACCCATAGGATTCTTATATGCAGTTCTATAGGCCCATAATGCATCATCAAGTTTCTTGGACCAATTCTTCCTAGACCTATTAACAGTCTTTTACAGAATTAATTTGAGCTCTCTATTGCTCAATTCTACTTGACCACTAGACTGTGGGTGATAAGGACATGCAATTCTATGATTAACGTCATATTTAGCAAGCATTTTATGGAAAGCACCATGAATAAAATGTGAACCACCATCAGTCATTAAATATCTAGGGACTCCAAACCTCGGAAAAATTAACTTCCTTAAGCATTTTAATAGAAGTTTTATGATCAACACTACTAGTTGGAATAGCTTCTACCCACTTAGTAACATAATCAACAACAACTAAAATATGTGTACATCCATTAGAGGCAGGAAAAGGTCCCATATAATCAAAGCCCCAAACATCAAATGGTTCAATAACAAGTGAATAATTCATAGGCATTTCTTGACGTCTACTAATATTACCAATTCTTTGACATTCATCACAAGACAAAACAAACTTACGGGCATCTTTGAAGAGAGTGGGCCTGTCGGTGCCAAAACCGGCGGATCTCGGGTAGGGGGTCCCAAACTGTGCGTCTAGGCGGATGGTAACAGGAGACAAGGGACACGATGTTTTTACCCAGGTTCGGGCCCTCTCGATGGAGGTAGTACCCTACTCCTGCTTGATTAATATTGATGATATGGGTAGTACAAGAGTAGATCTACCACGAGATCAGAGAGGCTAAACCCTAGAAGCTAGCCTATGGTATGATTGTTGTTCGTCCTATGGACTAAAAACCCTTCGGTTTATATAGACACCGAATAGGGTTAGGGTTACACAGAGTCGGTTACAATGGTAGGAAATCTACATATCCGTATCGCCAAGCTTGCCTTCCACGCCAAGGAAAGTCCCATCCGGACACGGGACGAAGTCTTCAATCTTGTATCTTCATAGTCTAGGAGTCCGGCCAAAGATGATAGTTCGGCTATCCGGATACCCCCTAGTCCAGACTCCTCAAGAGTCTGAACCAGTGCTTCAATGACGCACGAGTCCGGGCCAAGATATTGTCTTCGGCATTGCAAGGCGGGTTCCTCCTCCGTATACTTCATAGAAGGTTTTGAACACCAGGATAGTGTCCGACTCTGCAAAACAAGTTCCAAATACCATCATAGAGAGAATAACTTTTTGCACAGATCTGCTGACGTATTCCGCGGTGTGACATCACACCACAGCCAGGTCTTAATTCGAATTGTTTTTTACTGTCCCACCTCAGCGCGTTTAGCGAGGCGGTTTCCTTGGCACGTCTCATCAAAGCGTAGATCGTGCCCCCTTATTCCGGGTGTAACATCCCAAAATTCTAAATTTTGGAATGTTATAAACAAATAGATAGTTTTGATTGATTGCTTGATTGATTGACTGAAAGTGAGTGAATTCGAAACTTTTTGAAAGTTAAATGAGAGGGAATAAAAGGACTTTCCCAAACTTTCATTTTTGCTTTTATGATCTTCGGGAATTCAAAGTCCTTTCATCACAAAAACCCTGGAGAGAAGATGACATGACTTCTTCCATTTATTTAAATGACAAGTGGTGTTGAAAATATTTGAATTTCATTTGAGAAATTTCCAATTCTAAAACTTTATGCAACTCAATGATTTTCACGAGAGAAGATAAAATGACTTCTTCAAATTATATGAAATATGAGTTGGGAGTTTCAAAGAATTAAATTCAAAGTTCCTTTGAATTATTTTCAATTTGGAGTTATTTGAGTTTTATTCAAATTATTTTTCTCCAAAAATAAAATATATGGAAAATAGGTAACATGATTCCCTACCTCAGAAAAATGGAGAGAAATAAATTTGAATTCATTTTGGTATTTTCAAAATAATTTTTGTTGGATTTTATTAGAGCAATAGCACTCTTTGCTTTATTTGAATTTGTGTGAATTTTATTTGACAATAGAATAATGTCCATGTTGTAGGAATTTTTTTTCTAAAATTTTTGATATATTATATGCCTATATAATATATTTATTTATTTGGTTTTATTATTTTTCTTTCGTCTGAAATTTTTTTTAAAAAAAAGGAGCGCAGCACCTTGGGCCAAAGGCCCAAGCCGCCAAAGCCACCGGCCGGCCGAAGGCCAAGGCCAACGCACGCATCGCACGCACCTAGGGGAGCCAGGGAGCCCCAAGTTTCCTATTCTTTTACGAATCCTAGTAGGATTTGATCCCGTTTGTTATTCCGTTTTTTATTCCTAGGATTCCTAATCCTAATCTATTTCTTGTCCCCTACCCCAAGCAAAACCCCGCCCCTCCCCAATATAAATACCCAAGCACCCCCCCTCCAACACAACAAAACAACACTCCTCACCTCTCCTCCACAGAAGAAGAAGCAGTGCCACCGCCGCCGCCGCCCACATAGCCGCGCCGCCACGCCGCCGCCATAGCTGCCGCCGCCCCTCACCATAGCCGCCGCCCTCACCAGCGCCGCCGCCAAGTGCCGCCGCCCGCCGCCCTCACCGCCGAGCCCTCGCCTCTTGAGGTACTAGCCCAGCAGCGTCACCTTTTCTAGATCGGTTTTTCGTTTGGTTTTCTTTCCAAACCCTAGATCGGTTTTCTCGCCGGTTTTTCTTTCCGGTTTTGTTTAGCGGCGTTAAGCTCGATAGATTTTTCTTTTATTTTTAATTTCCGTCGAGGACCTATCCGTAGTATTATTAATCTTCAAACGCTCATAACTTTTTACTCGTAAGTCGGAATCCATGAAACCAACGCCCACTTCTTCGTTACGATCCCCTCTATCCAGTAATCCAACTTAAACATGTTTTTGAAAGTTTTAAAATTTGAATTAGATCAGATTTGAATTCAAACTTCGTTTGATCATAACTTGAGTTTCGTAGCTCCGTTTGAGTTGATTCTTTTTGCAAATCGAAGCTCTTGACCTAAACTTTCTGATAAGGCCAAATTCACATAATTTTGGTACTGTTAGAAATTGTTTTATGCTGCAAGAGTTATTTGATTTGGTTTTGACGTTTTTTGAATCGTTTTCTTCGTTCTTTCCGATCTTTTGAGTGATTGCTTATGTGTGGTTACTATTGCTTGATTACGATAGATTGACCGGAGTGTGACGAGTAGAGCTATCAAGTTTTGAGTGCGATTCATCTTCATCAACTTTCAGGGCAAGTAACACTTGATCATACTTTTTCTACTACCCAGTTTTATGCATTAGATCTATTCCTCAAACACTTGCATGATTAGGATCTAACTAAATTGTGGGATGGGAAGTAGATTGAGGTAGTACCTATTACCTGTTTTACTTATGGAACCTTGGGAGTTACTTCTACGTTGCTTATTATGCCATGCTATGCTAGTAGACGTGGATTGGGTGAGTGATATCCATGACAAATGTGAGATTGTTAATTAATGGTTTATTTAAGGTGGCAACTTAAATACACATGCAGGTGGATTGAGGCACAGGGGAACCCAAAGGTTGTTATGCTTTTTTGGAAATCCCGGGTTACCCGTGTGATCTTCCTATGGACCGCCACCCGGGCTCAAAGCGAACATAATATTATTCAAACTAGAAACATCAGTGTGCAGACACAAGCCACTATGGGCTCTGGCATAGTTGAGTAATTCGTGCGAAATCTTATAGTGGTGGACTAGCAGATGTAGGGGATGTAGGTGTACGGTCCACCCATCGTAAGGTGCTAAGCGCTTACGAAAGGTGTGTCTCGGTCATCCGTCTCTCAAACACCATGTAGTGCGAGAACCAAGCGGAGGCGATCGAGTCTTGTGGGGAAAAGTCGCAAACCTCTGCAGAGTGTATAAACTAATCATGATTAGCCGTGTCCCCGGTTATGGACAATTTTGAGTATCTAGTACCTGGATATCCTGTTGATCTCATCATGTTACTCTAATTAATATTGTTGGGCTTTAATGAGTACTTTTAATTGGGATTGAGGATGCTTTCAACCATTCTCAATGTTCAACAACCACCATGATAGCTAAATAAACTTATTCCTTTGAAGTAGGGAAAAATTGGTTTTTCGCAAAAACTGTAACCATAGAGCTTTCCACCAGCCATATATGCATGTAGTATAGCCTATTCTTTCATTACTCTCTATGTGTTACATTGCCAAAGATATTCCATGTCTTGACCCATTTTTGGGCTGCAACTTTTCATGTTGCAGACTTTTCAGACGACGAGTAAGTGATACGTTAGGGTTACGATTTCCTATACTCAACTTTGCCGTTGGTGTCGATGGGAATCCACAACCTTGTTGCTTCCGCTATGATTTGGATTGAGGTAACAGTGTTTACGTTACTTTATACATGTGATTTACCTCTGTTATAAATCCTTCGAGTACTGTGTGTGTCAGCATACCGATCCAAGGATGACACGAAAGCACAGAGACTTGATCCATTCGGGTCGGGTCGCTACAAGATGGTATCAGAGCACATGTTGACTGTAGGACGTGACCCTAGAAACTGGGAAGCCCATAGGATAGTTTTTCTCTACAACTTTCTTTTTCAAAAGGATCTTTTACCTCTCTTCTCTTCTGAGCTTATTCAAATATTCCTTTTAGTGAGACCATACCCCTTTTCCCTTTTGACCACTCGAAGATTTGACTAATGAGACCACTCCAAGGAGACAAGATATCGGACAACTAAGACCATTTGGAATGAAGAGGATTTTACCGTGTAAATGGAAACTACAACTGTTGAAGACTCTGAAGACTAGGAGAATTTGAAGGCTTTGAAGAATTTCCGGATTTGTATGACCTATGAAGGCACCCCTTATGGAACTTGACAGACTATGGAAGCTGTCAATACTCGAGATCAAGGTGTATCGGAGAAAGACCAGAACATGGAGCATAGAACTCAAAGTTTTGTCAAGAAACCCCGAAGACAGGAGATATCAACTATGGAATGATAGCACATGGAAATGACAAGAGCAAAAAACATGGCTATCCATGATGTTATCACCCGCTTAGGCTATTGCCACTGTGCGGAGTTAAGCATGCATTTCCTCAGAAGGATTGGATGGTAGAAGGCTGAAGGAGCATCTGTCAGCAAAGGATGCAGTTTTAACATTACTGGTGTATCACCAGGATCTGGAGTGTTACATCAAGAAGTTAAGATGGACCCACAAGAAGCAGTATTTGATAAGGAAGCAATTCGTGAAGAATTCGGGAACCTGAAACTGAAAGTAGCCAAGCTGGAGGAGCAAAACCTCGAGATACCGGAGATTCGTCTGGAGTTGAAGGATAGAAGGACATGGTTCATGTCAAGAAGGTTGAAACCTAGAAGTTTGGAACACAACTCCAGAATATTAAAATACGTCACGAGAGACTTTGCGACAACAGAGATGAGCTGGCAAAAAAGACTTGAGAAAGACAAGCACGATCGGGAGAAGCCATCGGAGACATGAACATGACTTGAAGAGTTTGATGACTTTGAGATCTATTGACCATTAGAAGACCAAACCCCTGTTACATACTTACGTTAGATGCGACGATTGTGAGCTGTCATTTGTTTGATGTTTTTCCGACAGCCACAATAAAATCTATCTTTTCAAAACCATTGTTTGTATTGTGTGCATCCATCTCGATCTCTCTTATCCCACCCCAAACCCATGGACCCAATAGAGGATGAATGGAGATGAGCTTATATTTTCTGGACCGATGAGTCAATTGGAGATGCACCAATGGATTCGAACATGGAGGATCAAATGGAGAATAACCCGATAGTCAGAAAAGATATGACCCAATATGCTTTTCAGTGCTTTGAAAGAGGTGCTTCTATTTGGTGGAGGATGTACCAAACCATCAATGGATTGCAAGGAGTAACCACCTGGAAGGAAATTTAAGTTGACTTTGTCAAAGTCTAGGTTTGTGTCCCGAAATTGGAGCCTTATGGAAAGGATATGAAGAAACCTTGTGCATACAAGCTTTTTGGAGAAATAGGACACAAGCATATAGAAAACAAGGACGAATACCCTCATAATCGGAGGATTATCAAAGGAGTTAGCCGAGGATTTTCAGGGAACTTCGATTGGAGATTGTTCCCAAAGGTTTTGTTGCAGCAATGGAAGTTCAGTTTACATTGTTGGAAAAGATCCGTGAAGCTCAGAAGGATGACAAGGAGATTGCTGAGGTAAAAGAGAGGATGAGCAAAGGAAATGCCAAAGGTTTTCATAAGGATGAACATGACACCTTATGGTTGAGGATAGTGTATATATGTGCCAATAATGCAAAGATCAGGAAGTTAATACTTCAGGAGGCTCATGACTCACCATACTTGATTATACAGAAACACCAAGATGTATTTGGATTTGAAGGAGTGTTTACGGTGGACTGGTATGAAGAAGGATATTGCGGAGTATGTAGTCGTAAGTGATGTATGTCGGAGAAACTAAAAGCGAGCATCGAAGTCAAAGGATTATTGCAGCCTATGCCGATACCCGAATGGAAATAGGATAAGCTTGGCATGGATTTCATTTCCGGATTTCCAGAACCCGATTGGGATATGATTCTATCTGGGTAGTAGTTGATTAAGCTTGACCAAAGTGGCTCACTTTATCCCAAAGAAAACCACCTATACAAGTGCGAAGTTGGCCAAGAAATATATTTGAGAAAGGATCGTATGTCCGCATGGAGTTCCGAGGACCATCGTGAGGAACACGGTTTACCTCAAAGTTTTGGAATCGGCTGCACCGGACTTTGGGTACTAGGCTAGAGTTCAAGACAGCCTTTCATCCATGAGATAGATGGATATATCGAGAGAGTCAATCAGATTACGGAGGACATATTGAGAACATATGCGCTAGATTATGGATCTAGTAGTGATGATAATCTACCTTACGCGGAGTTCTCATACAACAACAGTTACCAAGCCAGTTTGAAGATGGCCCCTTTTGAAGCTTTGTATGGGAGAAGGATCCAGACACCATTGATATGGGATGAAGTTTGAGACCGTCAGTTGTTTGGACCAAATGTGATCAAGGAGTCAGAAGAGAATGTTAAGTTGATTCGAGATAGACTGAAGGTAGCTCAGTCCAGGCAGAATAGTTATGCATACTCAAAAACGCAAGGAGGTAGTCTATGAAATCGGAGATGAGCATATCTTTGTGTGCCACCTCTGTGAGGAGTTAAATGATTTGGAGTTAAGGGAAAGTTAGCCCGAGATTTGTAGGACCATACCGAAGTTTGGAGCATTATGGGAGAAGTGGCTAACAAGTTGGAGTCACCCGAAGAACTGTCAGGAGTTCATGATGAGTTTCACGTTTTCCAGTTGAAGAAGTGCCATGCAGAGATGGCCAATATTCCCCCTGTAAGGATGCTTGACCCTGGAAAGGATAATGATGTTCCACGAAGTGGAGTATGGACTTCATAAGTATAAGTTTTATCTCGGTATGTGGGATATCCCACGAGGATGAAGAGATAAATTACTATTGGACGTAAATGAGGTATGATGTTGGAAATATGGGTCAATGGAAATTCCATGATGAGCCCGAGTAAGCACGTCTTAGTTTGGTGCCAATATAAGGAAAAGAGACAAGACAATTGGATGGATTTTAAGTATGCGGGAAGTTGGATGTTGGATTAAGTATCGATTGCCCGATGATGAGTTCAAGGATTATAAGTTATGAGATGGGCCATAACCCACAGGCCCCAGTACCTGCCAAGATGCAAGCACACTCTTGCAGAAGGAATAACCCTGGCAGAAGTTGCTATTTTATCGACCGACGATCTTATAGGAGTTACGCATAAAACACGAGAGTTGTGAAGGATCGATAGTTGTTTGTTTGGCTTGCAGAATCAATGGATTTTCCGAACTTGGTTCGTCGACAAGAGAAATTCTGCAATGCTTGTGAGGATGACCGAGTGTTAGAATGCGAGATTCGCTAAACCATGTACAAGGAAATGATTTGGGTGCGGGATGGATTGATCACCATACCGACTTACTCTTATTATTCGCTTTGCTATATGGGATGGTAAATCTGAGTGACTTACCTATAGTAGAGAGACGACGATCAAAACCTTGTTTGAACCTTAGAATGGTATAAGCATTTTTTCCTTGTACACGGCAGTTGTTGCCAACCGTAGGTTATACGGTGAGGATCAACCAGACCCATTTCCTGCAGGACAAACCATAAACTGTTGACCACCATGAGAATATCGATAGTTGTTAGAATTGGCGCCAGACCCGTCAGCTATGAAGACCCAATTTCGGGACAACCTTACCAAGAGGAAAGGACAAAGGAATTGAGGAAAAGGTTATGCCACTACGGAAGAGCCCAGAGAAGGAATTATCCTTAATATCTGAGAAGACCGACACTGTCAACAATAAGGATGGAGTATACGAGTTTTGATGGAACCGTAACAATGCTTCTAAGGGTGGTACAACCCGAGACCCCGGAAATGATCGATGGATTTTGAGAAGACCCCCAAAGCTTAACCTATTTCTTGCTAGCCTCTCCGAATCTCGAGGACGAGATTCATTTTAAGGGTGGTAGTTTGTAACATCCCAAAATTCTAAATTTTGGAATGTTATAAACAAATAGATAGTTTTGATTGATTGCTTGATTGATTGACTGAAAGTGAGTGAATTCGAAACTTTTTGAAAGTTAAATGAGAGGGAATAAAAAGACTTTCCCAAACTTTCATTTTTGCTTTTATGATCTTCGGGAATTCAAATTATTTTCATCACAAAAAACCTGGAGAGAAGATGACATGACTTCTTCCATTTATTTAAATGACAAGGGGTGTTGAAAATATTTGAATTCCATTTGAGAAATTTCCAATTCTAAAACTTTATGCAACTCAATGATTTTCACGAGAGAAGATAAAATGACTTCTTCAAATTATATGAAATATGAGTTGGGAGTTTCAAAGAATTAAATTCAAAGTTCCTTTGAATTATTTTCAATTTGGAGTTATTTGAGTTTTATTCAAATTATTTTTCTCCAAAAATAAAATATATGTAAAATAGGGTAACATGATTCCCTACCTCAGAAAAATGGAGAGAAATAAATTTGAATTCATTTTGGTATTTTCAAAATAATTTTTGTTGGATTTTATTAGAGCAATAGCACTCTTTGCTTTATTTGAATTTGTGTGGATTTTATTTGACACTAGAATAATGTCCATGATGTAGGAATTTTTTTTCTGAAAATTTTGATATATTATATGCCTATATAATATATTTATTTATTTGGTTTTATTATTTTTCTTTCGTTTGAAAATTTTCTAAAAAAAAAGGAGCGCAGCGCCTTGGGCCAAAGGCCCAAGCCGCCAAAGCCACCGGCCGGCCGAAGGCCAAGGCCAACGCATGCATCGCACGCACCTAGGGGAGCTAGAGAGCCCCAAGTTTCCTATTCTTTTACGAATCCTAGTAGGATTTGATCCAGTTTGTTATTCCGTTTTTTATTCCTAGGATTCCTAATCCTAATCTATTTCTTGTCTCCTACCCCGAGCAAAACCCCTCCCCTCCCCAATATAAATACCCAAGCACCCCCCCTCTCCAACACATCAAATCAACTCTCCTCTCCTCTCCTCCACAAAGAAGAAGAAGAAGAAGATGCACCACCGCTTGGCCGCTGCCCCACATAGCCGCCGCGCCGCCCTCACGCCGCCGCCATAGCCGCCGCCTCACCATAGCCGCCGCCCTTCACCAGCGCCCGCTGCCAAGTGCCGCCGCCGCCCTACGCCGCCACCATGGAGCCCCTCGCCTCTTGAGGTACTAGCCTCAGCGTCACCTTTTCAAGATCGGTTTTCGTTTGGTTTTCTTTCCGAAACCCTAGATCGGTTTTCTCGCCGGTTTTCTTTCGGTTTTGTTTAGCGGCGTTAAACTCGATAGATTTTTCTTTTATTTTTAATTTCCGTCAGGGACCTATCCGTAGTATTATTAATCTTCAAACGCTCATAACTTTTTACTCGTAAGTCGGAATCCATGAAACCAACGCCCACTTCTTCGTTCACGATCCTCTATCCAAAGTAATCCAACTTAAACATGTTTTTGAAAGTTTTAAAATTTGAATTAGATCAGATTTGAATTCAAACTTCGTTTGATCATAACTTGAGTTTCGTAACTCCGTTTGAGTTGATTCTTTTTGCAAATCGAAGCTCTTGACATAAACTTTCTGATAAGGCCAAATTTACATAATTTTGGTACTGTTAGAAATTGTTTTATGCTGCAAGAGTTATTTGATTTGGTTTTGACGTTTTCCGAATTGTTTTCTTCGTTCTTTCCGATCTTTTGAGTGATTGCTTATGTGTGGTTACTATTGCTTGATTACGATAGATTGACCGGAGTGTGACGAGTAGAGCTATCAAGTTTTGAGTGCGATTCATCTTCATCAACTTTGCAGGCAAGTAACACTTGATCATACTTTTTCTACTACCCAGTTTTATGCATTAGATCTATTCCTCAAACACTTGCATGATTAGGATCTAACTAAATTGTGGGATGGGAAGTAGATTGAGGTAGTACCTATTACCTATTTTACTTATGGAACCTTGGGAGTTACTTCTACGTTGCTTATTATGCCATGCTATGCTAGTAGACGTGGATTGGGTGAGTGATATCCATGATGATGTGAGATTGTTAATTAATGGTTTATTTAAGGTGGCAACTTAAATACACATGCAGGTGGATTGAGGCACTGGGAACCCAAAGTGTTATGCATTTTTGGAAATCCCGGGGTACCCGTGTGATCTTCCTATGGACCGCCACCCAGGCTCAAAGGGATCATAATATTATTCAAACTAGAAACTTCCGTGTGCAGCCACAAGCCATTATGGGCTCTGGCATAGTTGAGTAAGTCGTGCGAACTCTTATAGTGGTGGACTAGCAGATGTAGGTGATGTAGGTGTACCGGTCCACCCATCGTAAGGTGCTAGCGCTTCTGAAAGGCTGTGTCTCGGTCATCCGTCTCTCAAACACCATGTAGTCACGAGAACCAAGCGGAGGCGATCGAGTCTTGTGGGGAAAAGTGCGCAAACCTCTGCAGAGTGTATAAACTAATCATGATTAGTCGTGTCCCCGGTTATGGACAATTTTGAGTATCTAGTACCTGGATATCCTGTTGATCTCATCATGTTACTCTAATTAATATTGTTGGGCTTTAATGAGTACTTTTAATTGGGATTGAGGATGTCATCAACCATTCTCAATGTTCAACAACCACCATGATAGCTAAATAAACCTATTCCTTTGAAGTAGGGAAAAATTGGCTTTTCGCAAAAACTGTAACCATAGAGCTTTCCACCAGCCATATATGCATGTAGTATAGCCTATCATTACTCTCTATGTGTTACATTGCCAGCATATTCCATGTGCTGACCCGTTTTCGGGCTGCAACTTTTCATGTTGCAGACTTTTCAGACGACGAGTAAGTGATACGTTAGGGTTACGATTTCCTATACTCAACTTTGCCGTTGGTGTTGATGGGAATCCACAACCTTGTTGCTTCCGCTATGACTTGGATTGAGGTAACAGTGTTTACGTTACTTTATACATGTGATTTACCTCTGTTATAAATCCTTCGAGTACTGTGTGTGTCAGCATACCGATCCAGGGATGACACGAAAGCACAGAGACTTGATCCATTCGGGTCGGGTCGCTACACCGGGATTCTCATCAATACGGGCGTGGGTAACCCAACCGTGCCCGTTGGCATGCCTACTCTATCGAAGGCGAGTCCCAATTGACCACGGGGAGGGCTCTTGGTATTCAACCTCTTTATAATGAGACCAAGGCCCTCTTCTTTTTTCCACCCTCCATCGAGTTCGCTTCGCGCTTCGAGTTCTAACACCCAAAGCTTCAGATTTAGGCGCTTCGGACCTTCAACGATGTCCCGCTCCGACCAGCTCGGCCGATGGATGTCTTCTTCCGTTACAGAAGAAGATGTGCTAAAGCTGCGAGATGCCAGGTATCTAACCGGCGAGACTTCGCATAGGCTGCCTGCTCCAGGGCAGGTTATTCCCACTCCCGAGCCCGGCGAGAGCGTGGTGTTTGTGTCTCACTTCCTTTGGGGTTTAGGCTTCCCGACGGATCCCTTTGTGCGGGGGCTCATGTTTTATTATGGGCTGGATTTCCATGACTTGAATGAGTCCATCCTCCATATCTCGTCATTTATTGTCATATGTGAAGCCTTCCTCCGTATTACCCCTCACTTTGGACTGTGGCTCAAGACCTTCAAGGTGGAACCGAAGATGATCGAGGGGCAACAAACAGAGTGCGGAGGGGCGGTCATAAGCAAGTGCGCTGATGCTCCATGGCCCGAGGGATCTTTTCAAGAGGAGCTTGGTTTGTGGCAACGGGAGTGGTTCTATATCACCGCTCCCAGGGGCACCAAATGGGTGGCGCCTCCCGCCTTCCGTTCAGGTCCACCACAGCGGTTGGCGTCATGGGTCAACAAGGGGCTCGACTGGGGGCTGTCCAAGGACGTTCCTCTGTCCTCTGTTGCAGGGCTGTATTCGAGACCTCAAAGACAGAGAGATCAATCTGGTCGCAGTGGCGCAGGTTATGTTGATATGGCGCCTTCTGCCCTGCCAACGTCGCCCCCTCCGTCTGTGGGAATTTAATCCGGAGGGACCACGAGTTCTCCAACATTTAATGGGTACGACGCCCGTGGAGATGTATAAACTGTTCTTCGGATCACAAGATAAGTGTCCGGACCTGACTGAGGACGTAGGACTAAGCTGCAATCGCCCAGATACTCAAGTAAGTAGTCATGTACCCGGACAGGCTGTCCGTTCATTTATCATGAACTTGCCCTTAAAGGAGCTGTTTTTTGAACAGGAGTGGATAGCGAAGGCAAAGTTGATAAGGTGTCCGGCTCCCCTCCGGAGACCACGCGGATCCCATGCTGACCAAGATGTTGAAGGCAGCGCCTTTTGAAGAAGGCGAAGGGGGGAGTGGGGAAGCAACTGCCTCCACGAAGGAGGCCTTCAAGGAAGGAGGGATCGAAAGTCCCACCCTCCAAGGAGAGAAGAGGACTGCTTCGGAAGATCCGAAGGTCAAGGCCTCAAAGAGGGGAAAGAAATCTTCGTCGGAAAGTCCGGCGCTGGGAAGTACCCCAGCTGCACAATTTCCCCAAGGGGATCAGCCCTCCAGCGAGCCGTAAGTAAAAAGAAGGGGTCCTGTGAATAAAGAACATCCCTGTATTTATTTCTGAAGATAACCTAAATTGTACCTTGTAGTTCGGATCTCAGCCCTTCTCAGCAGAGCTCGTCTTTGGGGGATCTTCTTCCAGAGATGATGGAGAGCGAAACGCCTCCGCCTGTCGCACCTTCATGCGAGGCGGAGGACCCTGAGGTGTCTTCGCGGAGGGTTTCCCCGGGTCCGGCGCCAACTGGTGTGCGGTCGGAGGAGCTGAAGGATCTGCTGGGGCGAGCGGCTATCTCAGGAGATCACTGTGCGCTAATGGGTATGGTGATTGAAATAATTGCATCTGCTGAGAGCGGATTGCATGAAGCCGTCAGAAGCTTACTGACGGGGTTCGAGGTACGCAAAAATAATGTACCTTCTGACAGTTATGCATATAAAATGCGCCCTGTATAGATAGTAGCCCCTGAGACTCGGTATGTTTGTCAAAATTGACAGCGTGCCGAGGATCATAATCTCAGTTATAACATATCGCCGCTCCTAAATAGGTGGCGGGGCGTCCGGTGGCCAGCCGGACTGATGAATTTGCCGAGCTAAAGCGGCAACTTGACGAGGCAGATGCGGACATCGCGCTAGCGGTTTGACGAGTCACAAGGTATGCGACTTGTTCGCGGACGCCTGGTAAGGGAGCTTGACGCCCGTGCCTTACTACTTGTATGCTTAATGCAGGTGGTGCCGCTGCTGTGGAGGAGCTGCGGGCGGAACTCGCCCAGGCTAAAGAGCAAGCCTGAAATAGTAAGGCGGCCGCTTTAAGGGCGGCCGAAGAGCTAAAAGCCGAACGGGCTGCTCACTGCCGAAGCAAAGAGGAAATGGCCGATATGGCCATAAAGTTGAACAATGCTACCGACCGCTGCGGGGTTCTTGAAAAAGAACGTCAAGCGGAGCAAGAGGACCTGAAAAGGGCCACCGCCGAAGCCAAGGATGCCCGTTCCGCAATGAGAACTGCAAAGGAGGAGCTGCGTCAGGCTGTGGATGTGGCTGCTGGAAAGCCTTTTCTGCTACGGAGGAAGTTCACGGATCCGAAGTATGCTCCGTTGGACCGGTTGTGGAGTTCGGAGGATGCTTATCTGGATTTAGCGGCGAGTGCCGCGGACGCGATCGAGCACTTCCGAGGCCAGAAGGGGCACAGAAAGGAAGAGTTGTTTTGGTTGCAGTTCCATAGTCCAGAGCGTCCTATTCTGTTATCCGACCGGTTAGCCGAATGGGCCGAGCTGAATCGATTGTCCGGACTTGCCATGAAGCATGTCGTGACTCGTTTGTGGCCGGGGAGGCCTCAGCCGAAGAGTTATTTTGGCTTAGTGCAACAGTTCCTTGGTGCGGTACCGTGTATCGACGCAATGAAGCGGTCGGCGTGTATTGAGGGTGCGCGGATGGCTCTTGCTCGTGTCAAGACATGCTGGGCAGAAATGAAGGCCACCGACGTTGCGTCCCCAGATTCGGACGGGAGCAAGTACGGTCGGCGCTATTTTGAGGAAGTTCTTCCGGCGCTCGTTTAATAGAGGCTTGATGCTCGAAGGATGTTATGTTCGAATGACATGTATAATTTTATGAAACAACGTTTCAACTTAATGTAAGAGCTTTTTATACTTGTGCCTTCAAGTAGTAAACTACCTCCTGTGCGGCCGTTGATGTATATATGTATATAACCTGAAAGATGGCAGTCTTCGGCTTCAGCCCCCACGCACATAGTGCGGGGGTGTTTGCAAAGAAGTCGCGCTTTTCACACTTAATCCAACGTCTTGGTCCTGTAAAGGAGGTGGTAGCGTAGCAAACTAGGCAACCGGACTATAATGCTTTATCACTTTCACTTAGCCATAGGGGTTCGAGGGTGGGGCTACTATATAGCCCCTGGGGGCACCGCACTCTCCCGAAGTCGAGTGCGTATGTGCACGATCGAAAAATGGTCCTTCGTTAATGCGGAGGAATTCTAAACATTCCGGTGAGTCATCGAGTGGTTAACCAGTCTCTCGCTATATCATGACGATCGGTATTCGGCTTTCTCTCTTTGAGGTGCTCGCCCAGCCGAACCGGGGCACAATCGCAGTAGTTCTCCTGGTGCCGCGTTAGCCGATAGAACGGAACGTAAGGCAGCAAAACACAGGAGCCGGGCAAACCCAACATTTGACCCAAGACATGATTCGGAGCTGATGCATATAAGGCCTAACTCGAGACGCCGAACACTCCCTAAGGTATTCGGTCTTTATAAAAACGGGCAGAATAATGCCCTAAGCCCCTGGTGTCCAGGTACGTGCAAAAATTCTGGTGCGGCCGATGCCAAAGCGACAGCCTCCTCCTCGGTTATAGCTAGGAACCGGGGGATGTGTATCAACAAGAGACAGTAAAAAAGGTTTACGCAGGGTCTTAATCTGAAAAGAATCCTTGCAACGGGTCCCTCTTGCGCTCTGCGCCCGTGTCTCCGTTGTGCCGTATCCTGGACGGGTGTAGCACATTGTTCATCTGTAAGAGAGAGGAACTTAGTTGAAAAGAAAAAGGATCGTGCAAAAAATGTACTTTATATGAAATAAACAGAGTATGGTTCGAAAAGTAAATAAAATTGAGCTTTATTATCTATTGTTGTACGTGCATGCAGCCCCTTGTACGGGGGTATGCCGCTAGTAGGCGCCGGACTCGTCTAGCCATGACCGGGGTTCGAATTACCTATTCAGGTGCTTTAGTTAGCGGAGCCGGGTTGATGTGGGGTTTTCAAGGCAGCCTTGCATTCTTCCGTGCTCGAGTAACACTTAATACTCCCTTTTAATGAGATGATGCCGCGTGGACCGGGCATTTTAAGTGTAAGAGATGCGTAATGCGGTATTGCGTTAAAGCGGGCGAAAGCTTCACGCCCCAGTAGTGCTTGATAGCTACTTTCAAATGGGGCGATGTGGAAGGTTAGCTTTTCGCGACGGAAGTTGTCGGATGAGCCGAACACAACTTCTAACAGTAGGGAGCCCGTGCAATGGGAATATAGGCCTGGCATTACCCCTTTGAGGGAGGTGTTGCTATGGCGAATTTTGGTTGGGTCTATCCTGATATATCAGGTTTAAGTCGCTGCCGCCGTCCATGAGGACTTGTGTAAATTGGAATCCGTCAATTATGGGATCCAATATCAAGGCAGTCCATCCTGCGTTCCGGATACTTTCGGAGTAGTCCTGATGGTCGAAGGTGATTGGTTTTGACAACCAAAGTGTTGGTACTCCGCTAGGTTAGTCTCATGCGGTAGCGCTTGATTTAGTGGGCGCCATTGTTTTTCCCTTTTATCACGTGAAGTGAGTTTACTGTTTTAACCTCTTGTGGGAAATTCTTTTGTTTTCCGGGGCTCTGCTTGTGGTGCTGGTCATCATCCTCACTTGGTGTGTCGAGCCCCTTGTGTTCGGCGTTGAGTCTGCCGGACTGCTTGAAGACCCAACAATCTCTGTGGGTATGGTTTGCAGGCCTCCCGAGGGTACTGTGGATTTGACATATCTTGTCCAAGATTTTGTTTAAGTTGGATAGCTCATCCCTATTGTCCTTAAGGGGCAGTTTTTTATTGTTCTGCCGTGAGCTTTTGAATCCGGCGTTGACTGTCGTGCTCTTTGGACCGTCCCCCTTAATCCGGCGTTGGTCCTTGCTGCGTCGTGGTTTCCCATTCCCATCCATGACTTCGGATGTACTTGGGTCGCTGGTACTGCATCTTGCTAGCCAGCTATCCTCTCCCGCAAAAAAGCGGGTCATGAGGCTTGTTAGTGCGGCCATTGGTCTTGGCTTTTCCTGGCGAGGTGTGCAGCGAGCCATTCATCTTGGACGTTGTGTTTGAAGGCTGTTAAGGCTTCGGCGTCCGGACAGTCGACTATTTGGTTCTTTTTGGTAAGGAACCTATTCCAGAATTTCCGGGCTGACACTCCGGGAAGTTGAGTTATGTGACTTAGATCGTCTGCATCCGGAGGGCGGACATAGGTCCCCTGAAAATTTGCCCGAAATGCATCCTCGAGCTCTTCCCAACTTCCGATGGTGTTTTCCGGAAGGCTTTTAAGCCAATGCCGAGCTGGCCCTTTGAGCTTGAGGGGTAGGTACTTTATGGCGTGGAGATCATCTCCTCTAGCCATGTGTATGTTGAGGATGTAATCCTCAATCCAGACTCCAGGGTCTGTTGTTCCGTCGTATGCCTCTGTGTTTACGGGTTTGAATCCCGCTGGGAATTCGTGATCCAGCACCTCATCGGTGAAACATAGGGGGTGTGCGGCACCCCTATATTTGGGTGTGTCGTGATGTTCGGATATTTGGCTTGTTGCATTGCTTTGAAGAGCTTGCTTTCTCGGCCCATAGATGGACCTAACTAGGCCGTCTTTTTGATGCGAATCCCTATGCGGATCACGTACCGGCTTGTGTGCGGCGCCATTTGCCGCTCTTTGTTTGCCGTGGGGTCGTCCAACCGACCGGGTGGCCTTCTTGCTTTTTGATTGTGGGGGCTCTACGGCCTCCTCATCAAATTTGGGCAGTTGTTTTCGCTTTGGGTAGCTCTTTGTTCAGCGACTGTCGCCGTATTTGTCTGCGGTGTTGAGTACTTTGCTCCATCTGATTTTGAGTGCATCTTCCGCTGTTTTGAGCTTCCGCTTCTGCTTTTTCAGGCAACGCGCAGTGGCGACGAGCCTTTTGTGGAGGTTCTTCTGCTCCAAAAATTTGTCCGGCGTGAGATCATCCGGACTATTATCTTCGCCGGGGACGGGTTGTTCATCCAAGTTGTCCTGCTCGGACGGTTGCTCGGTAGCATGTTCGTCGTCCACCGGTTCGCCCTGCTCTATGGCTAGGTTTTTGTCGAGGCGGGACTTGGTGCGGCGTTTACATTGCCGTTTTGACTGTTTTTCGAGGGATTTATCCTTCGTAGTGTCCCGTTGTTCCTCGTCGTTACTTCCTTTAGGTGTGTCCACCATGTATACATCATGGGATGAGGTGGTTGTCCAATATCCTATAGGTGCTGGTTCATGGTTGTCTCCTACATCGTCGTCCATACCGTCGATGTCTTCGGAGTCGAAATCGAGCACGTCGTTTAAGCTTTCGACAGTGGCTACGAAGTGGGTGGTGGGTGGGCGTTGAATTTCTTCGTCGTCCGCATCCCAACTTTCCTGACCGTAGTCCGGACAGGGCTCTCCGGATAAAGAGAGAGACTTTAGTGAATTCAGGATGTCGCCAAAGGGTGAGTCTTTGAAAGATGTCCGCGGCGATGAACTCCATGACCGCACCCAATCGGATTCGATTGGCGGTAGCGGAGGGTTCGGAGTCCGGAGAGGAGTCCGGCACCCTGGAGTCACGGTCTTCGCAAAGGACAGGGATGGAGTTCGGCTCAATCGCCGTTGAGATCGTAGCCCCCGAGGCGGTGTCCAACCACTCGTCCTCGATCGGGGGAACCGGCTCCGGATTAAGGGTCGGAGCGGGCACTGGTGCGGCCTCCAGGGCACTGTTCGGCGGCAGAGCTAGATCGTACCCATCGAGACAGTGCGGCACGCTCGGCTGTGGCTCGAATCCGTCGAAGATCAAATCTCCGCGGACATCGGCCATATAGTTCAAACTTCCAAATCTGACACGATGGCGGGCGTAGCTTTCGATCTGCTCCGGTGGCTGCGAATTGGCCGCATGATGCAAAGCCGCCGAATACGAAGATCTGTCCGGGGAGAAAAGTCTCACCCTGGACTGCGTTGTTGTTGATGATCGAAGGAGCCATCGGGCCTATCGGTGACGACACAGAGGAACTCTAAGTGAAAGCACCAATGTCGGTGTCAAAACCGACGGATCTTGGGTAGGGGGTCCCGAACTGTGCGTCTAGGCGGATGCTAACAGGAGACAAGGGACACGATGTTTTTACCCAGGTTCGGGCCCTCTCGATGGAGGTAATACCCTACTCCTGCTTGATTAATATTGATGATATGGGTAGTACAAGAGTAGATCTACCACGAGATCGTAGAGGCTAAACCCTAGAAGCTAGCCTATGGTATGATTGTTGTTCGTCCTATGGACTAAAAACCCTTCGGTTTATATAGACACCGAATAGGGTTAGGGTTACACAGAGTCGGGTACAATGGTAGGAAATCTACATATACGTATCGCCAAGCTTGCCTTCCACGCCAAGGAAAGTCCCATCCGGACACGGGACGAAGTCTTCAATCTTGTATCTTCGTAGTCTAGGAGTCTGGCCAAAGATGATAGTTCGGCTATCCGGACACCCCTAGTCCAGGACTCCCTCAGGGCCAATAAAAACCGGATTGCAATACCTTATGTGCAGTTCTATCTCCAGCGTGGTGTCCTCCACAAGCTTCGGAGTGACACTTGCGTAGGATATGTTCCTGTTCATGCTCAGGTACACAACGTCTAATAACACCATCTACTCCTTCTTTATAAAGATGTGGATCATCCCAACAGTAGTGTCGCAAATCATAAAAGAACTTTTTCTTTTGTTGGTATGTGAAGCTAGGTGGTATAAATTTAGCAACAATATAATTAGCATAATCAGCATACCAAGGAGTGCTACGAGAAGTGCTTATGACATTTAATTGTTCATCAGGAAAGCTATCATCGATAGGTAGTGGGTCATCAAGAACATTCTCTAACCTAGATAAGTTATCTGCAACGGGGTTCTCAGCTCCTTTTATATCAAAAATATGCAAATCAAATTCTTGCAGCAAGAGAACCCATCTAATAAGTCTAGGTTTAACATCTTTCTTTTCCATAAGATATTTAATAGCAGCATGACCGGTGTGAATAGTTACTTTAGAATCAACAATATAGGGTCTGAATTTATCACAAGCAAATACAACTGCTAAAAGTTCCTTTTCGGTAGTAGCATAATTTCTTTGAGCATTGTCTAGAGTATTACTAGCATAATGGATAATATTTAACTTCTTATCAACTCTTTGACCTAGAACAGCACCTACAGCATAATCACTAGCATCACACATAATTTCAAAGGGTAAATTCCAATCAGGTGGCTGAACAACAGGTGCAGAGACTAATGCTTTCTTAAGTATTTCAAATGCTTCTACACAATCATCCTCAAAGACATATGGTACATCTTTTTGTAATAATTTAGTCAGAGGCCGAGAGATTTTTGAGAAGTCCTTAATGAACCTCCTATAAAATCCGGCGTGACCGAGGAAACTTCCTATGCCTTTGATGTCCTTGGGACATCGCATCTTTTCAATAGCATCAACCTTGGCTTTATCAACTTCAATACCTCTTTCAGAAACTTTGTGCCCCAAGATAATACCTTCATTAACCATAAAGTGGCACTTTTCCCAATTCAAGACAAGATTAGTTTCTTCACATCTCTGCAAAACTCGATCAAGATTGCTCAAGCAATAGTCACGATCAAGATTGCTCAAGCAATCGTCAAAAGAGGAACCATAGACGGAAAAGTCGTCCATGGAAACCTCACAAATATTTTCACAAAAATCAGAGAATATAGCCATCATGCATCTTTGAAAGGTAGCAGGTGCATTACATAAACCAAAAGGCATATGTCTATAAGCAAAAGTACCAAAAGGGCATGTAAAAGTAGTCTTTGATTGATCTTTAGCCGACACAGATATTTGAGAGAAACCAGAATAACCATCTAGAAAGCAATAATGTGTATGTTTGCATAATCTTTCTAGCATTTGATCAATAAAAGGTAAGGGGTAAAGATCTTTCTTAGTAGCTTTATTTAATTTGCGGAAATCAATTACCATCCTATAACCTGTGGTAATTCTTTGCGGAATCAATTCATCTTTATCATTAGGGACAACAGTAATACCTCCCTTCTTAGGGACACAATGGACAGGACTTACCCACTGACTATCAGCAACGGGATAAATTATACCTGCCTCCAGAAGCTTGAGTATTTCCTTTCTTACCACTTCTTTCATTTTAGGATTCAAAGTCGTTGAGGATCACAAACTGGTTTGGCATCAGCTTCAATTTATTTTATGTTGACATAGAGTGGGACTGATGCCCTTAAGATCATCCATAGTATATCCAATAGCGGCACGGTGCTTCTTCAGAGTTTTCAATAATCTTTCCTCTTCATGCTCTAAAAGGTTAGCGCTAATAATGATAGGATATATTTTCTTTTCATCAAGATAAGCATATTTAAGATTACCAGGCAACGGTTTAAGCTCAAACACGGGATCACCCTTGGGTGGAGGAGGATCCCCTAGGATTTCAACAGGAAAATTGTGTTGCAGAATAGGTTCCTGTTTAAAAAATACTTCATTTATTTCCCTTCTTTCATTCATGAACATATCATTTTCATGGTCTAGCAAATAATGTTCTAAAGGATCACTAGGAGGTACAGCAATAGAAGCAAGACCAATAATTTCATCCTTACTAGGAAATTCTTCCTCACGATGTTGTTTACTAAATTTAGAGAAAGTAAACTCATGAATCATATCATCCAAGCCAACAGTAACAACATTCTTTTTGCAGTCTATCGTAGCATTAACAGCATTCAAGAAGGGTCTACCAAATATAATGGGACAAAAGCTATCTTGTGGAGAACCAAGAACAAGAAAATCAGCGGGATATTTGGTTTTCCCACACAAGACTTCAACATCTCTAACAATCCCTACTGGCGAAATAGTATCTCTATTGGCAAGTTTAATTGTGACATCAATTTCTTCTAACTCAGCAGGTGCAATTTCGTGCATAATTTCTTTGTATAAGTCAATGGGTATTACAATAGCACTAGCACCCATATCACACAAGCCATGATAACAGTGATCTCCTATTTTAACAGAAATAACAGCACGCCTACCACAGTGCGTGTTTATCTCTATCACAGGTTTAGCAATTCTAGCAGTTTCACGGAGAATTGAATGACATGCCCATCAATATTATCAGACAAGAGATCATTAACAATAGCAATATTAGGTTCTACTTTGACTTGCTCGGGAGGTGTATAAGTTCTAGTATTGCTTTTACGAACAACAGTTGAAGCTTTAACATGATCCTTCATTCTAACAGGGAAAGGGGGTTTCTCAACATAAGAAGTAGGAACAATAGGATCATTGTAAGTGACAGTCTTTTCTTCAACTTTAATAGGTACATCTACTTTTACTTCTATGGGAGGATGATATTTAAACCACTTCTCCTTGGGGAGATCAACATAAGTAGCAAAAGATTCACAGAAAGAAGCTACTATCTCAGAGTCAAGTCCATATTTAGTGCTAAATTTATGGAAAATATCGGTATCCATAAAAAATTTAACACAATCAAACTTAGGTGTCATACCTGACTCCTTACCTTCGTCGAGGTCCCAATCTTCAAAGTTGCGTTTAATTCTATCCAATAAATTCCATCTGAATTCAATAGTCTTCATCATAAAAGAGCCAGCACAAGAAGTATCGAGCATGGTGCGATTGTTATCAGAAAGTCGAGCATAAAAATTCTGAAGAATAGTCACTTTTGAGAGCTCATGATTGGGGCATGAATATAACATTGATTTAAGCCTCCCCCAAGCTTGAGCGATGCTTTATCCTTCGCGAGGCCAAAAATTATATAAATAATTGCGATCACGATGAACAAGATGCATAGGGTAATACTTTTGATGAAATTCCAATTTCAATCTTTTATAGTTCCACGATCTCATATCATCACATGGCCTATACCATGTCAATGCGTCTCCCTCCAAAGATAAAGGGAAAGCCTTCTTCTTAACAACATCATCGGGTATACCGGCAAGCTTAAATAGTCCACAAATATCATCCACATAGCGTAGATGCTCGTCAGGATGCTTTGTTCCATCTCCTGCAAAAGTGTTAGCTAGAAGTTTTTCCATCATACCCGAAGGAAATTCAAAAGGAGTTTCATTTTCAATAGGTTAAGAAGGTTGAGGAGCAACTCTTTGCTCTACTGGACGGGGTGAAGATACCCCGAACAAGCCCCTCAGAGAATTACTTTCCATAGTAACAAATGACAGGAAATTTCAGCACACTATATAAATTTTTCCTTACCAAAGGCGCTACACTCCCAACAGCGGCGCCCGGAAAAGAGTCTTGATGACCCACAAGTATAGGGGATCTATCGTAGTCCTTTCGATAAGTAAGAGTGTCGAACCCAACGAGGAGCAGCAGGAAATGATAAGCGGTTTTCACCAAGGTATTCTCTGCAAGTACTGAAATAAGTGGTAACAGATAGTTTTGTGATAAGATAAATTGTAACGAGCAACAGGTAACTAAAGTACATAAAGTGCGGCAAGGTGGCCCAATCCTTTTTGTAGCAAAGGACAAGCCTGGACAAACTCTTATGATAGGAAAAGCGCTCCCGAGGACACATGGGAATATCGTCAAGCTAGTTTTCATCACGCACATATGATTCGCGTTCGGTACTTTGATAATTTGATATGTGGGTAGACCGGTGCTTGGGTACTGCCCTTACTTGGACAAGCATCCCACTTATGATTATCCTCTATTGCAAGCATCCGCAACTACAACAAAAGTATTAAGGTAAACCTAACCATAGCATGAAACATATGGATCCAAATCAGCCCCTTACGAAGCAACGCATAAACTAGGGTTTAAGCTTCATCACTCTAGCAACCCATCATCTACTTATTACTTCCCAATGCCTTCCTCTAGGCCCAAATAATGGTGAAGTGTTATGTAGTCGACGTTCACATAACACCACTAGAGGTTAGACAACATACATCTTATCAAAATATCGAATGAATACCAAATTCACATGACTACTAATAGCAAGACTTCTCCCTTGTCCTCAGGAACAAACGTAACTACTCACAAAGCATATTCATGTTCATAATCAGAGGGTTAATAATGTGCATAAAAACTAGCATCAACTACAAGGAGTAATCAACAATACTAGCAACCTACTAGCACCAATCCCGGACTTGGAGAAAGGAATTGGATACAAGAGATGAACTAGGGTTTGGAGATGAGATGGTGCTGGTGAAGATGTTGATGGAGATTGCCCTCTCCCGATGATAGGAGCGTTGGTGATGATGATGGCGATGATTTCCCCCTCCCGGAGGGAAGTGTCCCCGGCAGAACAACTCTGCTGGAGCCCTAGATTGGTTCCGCCTCGTGGCGGCGGAGTCTCGTCCCGAAAGGTTGCTTATGATTTTTTTCCCCATCGAAAGAGCTCATATAGGAGAATATGGGCGTCAGAGAGCCACCAGGGGGCCCACGAGGTAGGGGGCGCGCCCAGGGGGGGGGCGCCCCCCACCCTTGTGAGCAGGGTGTGGGCCCCCTGGCCTTCATCTTTGGCGACGATTTTTCTTTATTTATTTTAAGACATTCCATGGAGTTTTAGGACTTTTGGAGTTGCGCAGAATAGTCCTTCAATATTTGCTCCTTTTCTAGCCCAGAATTCCAGCTGCCGGCATTCTCCCTCTTCATGTAAACCTTGTAAAAAAAGAGAGAATAGCCATAAGTATTGTGACATAACATGAAATAACAGCCCATAATGCAATAAATATTGACATAAAAGCATGATGCAAAATGGACGTATCAGTTCTCTTGTGAAATCTGGATTCCTTCGCCAAGGCAACTGCACCAGTATTGTCACAAAAGATTTTCATTGGACCCGATGCACTAGGTATGACACCTAGATCGGATATGAACTCCTTCATCGAGACTCCTTCATTTGCTGCTTCCGAAGCAGCTATGTACTCCGCTTCACACGTAGATCCCGCCACGATGCTTTGTTTAGAACTGCACCAACTGACAGCTCCACCGTTCAATGTAAACACGTACCCGATTTGCGATTTAGAATCGTCCGGATCAGTGTCAAAGCTTGCATCAACGTAACCATTTACGATGAGCTCTTTGTCACCTCCATAAACGAGAAACATATCCTTAGTCCTTTTCAGGTATTTCAGGATGTTCTTGACCGATGTCCAGTGATCCACTCCTGGATTACTTTGGTACCTCCCTGCTAGACTTATAGCAAGGCACACATCAGGTCTGGTACACAACATTGCATACATGATAGAGCCTATGGCTGAAGCATATGGAAAGTCTTTCATCTTCTCTCTATCTTCTGCAGTGGTCGGGCATTGAGTCTTACTCAACTTCACACCTTGTAACACAGGCAAGAACCCTTTCTTTGCTTGATCCATTTTGAACTTCTTCAAAACTTTGTCAAGGTATGTGCTTTGTGAAAGTCCAATTAAGCGTCTTGATCTATCTCTATAGATATTGATGCCCAATATGTAAGCAGCTTCACCGAGGTCTTTCATTGAATAACTCTTATTCAAGTATCCCTTCATGCTATCCAGAAATTCTATATCATTTCCAATCACTAATATGTCATCCACATATAATATCAGAAATGCTACAGAGCTCCCACTCACTTTCTTGTAAATACAGGCTTCTCCAAAAGTCTGTACAAAACCAAATGTTTTGATCACACTATCAAAGCGTTTATTCCAACTCCGAGAGGCATGCACCAGTCCATAAATGGATCGCTGGAGCTTGCACACTTTGTTAGCTCCCTTTGGATCGATAAAACCTTCCGGTTGCATCATATACAACTCTTCTTCCAGAAATCCATTCAGGAATGCAGTTTTGACATCCATTTGCCAAATTTCATAACCATAAAATGCGGCAATTGCTAACATGATTCGGACAGACTTAAGCATCGCTACGGGTGAGAAGGTCTCATCGTAGTCAATACCTTGAACTTGTCAAAAACCTTTCGCGACAAGTCGAGCTTTGTAGACAGTAACATTACCGTCAGCGTCAGTCTTCTTCTTGAAGATCCATTTATTCTCAATTGCTTGCCGATCATCGGGCAAGTCAACCAAAGTCCACACTTTGTTCTCATACATGGATCCTGAGGGAGTCCTGGATTAGGGGGTGTCCGGCTGGCCGGACTATAACCTTTGGCCGGACTCCTGGACTATGAAGATACAAGATTGAAGACTTCGTCCCATGTCCGGATGGGACTTTCCTTGGCATGGAAGGCAAGCTTGGCGATACGGATATGTAGATCTCCTCCCATTGTAACCGACTCCGTGTAACCCTAGCCCTCTCTGGTGTCTATATAAACAGGAGGGTTTTAGTCCATAGGACGAACAACAATCATACCATAGGCTAGCTTTTAGGGTTTAGCCTCTCTGATCTCGTGGTAGATCTACTCTTGTACTACCCATATCATCAATATTAATCAAGCGGAGTAGGGTTTTACCTCCATCGAGAGGGCCCGAACACTGGGTAAAAACATCGTGTCCCTTGTCTCTGTTACCATCCGCCTAGACGCAGTTCGGGACCCCCTACCCGAGATCCGCCGATTTTGACACCGACATTGGTGCTTTCACCGAGAGTTCCTCTGTCGCCGTCACCTTTAGGCCCGATGGCTCCTCCGATCATCAACAATGATGCGGTCCAGTGAGACTTTTCTCCCGGACAGATCTTCGTATTCGGGCGGCTTTGCTGCGGGCCAATTCGCTTGGCCATCTGGAGCAGATTGAAAGCTACGCCCACAGCCATCAGTCAGATTTGGAAGTTTGAACTACGGCCGACGTCGCGGAGACTTGATCTTGACGGGTTCGAGCCACAATGAGCCGCGCCCGCCTGATTACGATGGGCATGACCAAGCTCTACCGCCGAACAGTGCCCTGGAGGCCGCACCCGTGTCCGCTCTGACCCTTAGCTCCGAGCCGACTGCGCCAATCGAGGACGGGTGGCTGGACACCGCCTCGGTGGCTGCAATCTCTACGGCGGCCGAGCCGAACACCAGCCTTGTCCTTTGTGAAGCCCGTGACTCCAAAGTTTCGGACTCCTCTCCGGACTCCAAACCTTCTGCGCCCCTGCCAATCGAATCCGATTGGGCGCCGATCATGGAGTTCACCGCCGCGGACATCTTTCGGCACTCGCCCTTCAGCGACATTCTAAATTCATTAAAGTCTCTCTCTTTATCAGGAGAGCCCTGGCCGAACTATGGTCTGCAAGGATGGGATGCGGACGACGAATAAATTCAAAACCCACCCACCAACCCACTTCGTAACCACTGTCGATGATTTAACTGACATGCTCAACTTTGACTCCGAAGACATCGACGGTATGGACGACGATGGAGGAGACGAACAGGAACCAGCGCCTATAGGGCACTGGACAACCACCTCATCTCACGATGTATACATGGTGGACACACCTAAAAGAAACGACGACGAGGAACAAAGGGGACGAACGAGGATCGTTCCTCGGCGGTCAAAGCGGTGGCGTAAGCGCCGCTCCAAACCCCACCTCGACAGAGACAGCAGCCATACAGACCCAGCCATAGAGCAGGGCGAACCGGCGGACGACGAACATGCCATCGAGCAACCGTCCGAACAATGCAACTTGGATAAACAACCCGTCCCCGGTGAAGATAACAGTCCGGACGACCTCACACCGGACAAGTTGCTGGAGCAGAAATCCCCCAAAAAAGGCTCGTCGCCACTGCGCGTAGCCTGAAAAAGCAGAAACGGAAGCTCAAAATAGCGGAAGATGCACTCAGAATTAGATGGAACAAAGTACTCAACACCGCAGACAAATACGGCGATGCATACGCCACACAAAGAGCTATCCGAAGCGAAAATTACTGCTGGAATTTGATGAAGAGGCCTTAGAGCCTCCGCAATCAAAAAATAAAGAAGCCACCCGGTCGGATAAACGAACCCATGGCCAACATAGTGTGGCAAACGGCGCCGCAAACAAGCCGGCACGCGATCCACACAAGGATTCGCATCAAAAGGATGGCCTAGCCAGGTCTATCTACGGGCCAAGAAAGCAAGCTCTAGTAAGCAACGCAACGCAACAAGTATCCGAACATCACGGCACACCCAAATACAGGGATGCCGCACACCCCCTATGTTTCACCGATGAGGTGCTGGACCATGAATTTCCTGCAGGATTCAAGCCCGTAAACATAGAGGCATACGACGGAACAACATGCCCTGGAGTCTGGAATGAGGATTAGATCCTCCACATACACATGGCTAGAGGAGATGACCTCCACGCCATAAAATACTTACCCCTCAAGCTCAAAGGACCAGCCCGGCATTGGCTTAAAAGCCTTCCCGAAAAAAAACACCATTGGAAGTTGGGAAGAGCTCGAGGATGCCTTTCGGGCAAATTTTCAAGGGACCTATGTCCGACCTCCGGATCTGAGCGATTTAAGTCATATAACTCAACAACCCGGAGAGTCAGCCCGGCAACTCTGGAACAGATTTCTTACTAAAAGAACCGGATAGTCGATTGTCAGGACGCCGAAGCCTTAGCAACTTTCAAACACAGCGTTCGAGACGAATGGCTCGCCAGACACCTCGGCCAAGAAAAGCCAAGAACAATGGCCGCATTAACAAGCCTCATGACCCGCTTTTGCGCAAGAGAGAATAGTTGGTTGGCAAGATGCAGTACCAGTGACCCAAGTACATCCGAAGTTAGGGATGGAAACGGGAAATCACGACGCAGCAAGGACCAGCGCCGGACCAAGGGAAACAGCCCGAAGAGCATGGTAGTCAACGCCGGATTCCAAAGCTCTCGGTAGAATCAGAAAAAGCTGCCCCTCAAGGATAACAGGGACGAGCTATCTAACCTAAACAAAATCTTGGATAAGATATGCCAAATCCACATTACTCTCGGGAAGCCTACAAACCATACCCACAGAGATTGTTGGGTCTTCAAGCAATCCGGCAAACTCAACGCCGAACACAAGGGGCTCGACACACCAAGCGAGGACGATGACGAACCCCACAAGCAGAGCACCGGAAAACAAAAGAATTTCCCACAAAAAGTCAAAATAGTAAACTCACTTCACGTGACAAAAGGGAAAAACAGAGTGGCGCCCATAGAGATACGCGCCATACGGCCTATCCCAGAGGAGTCCCGCCACTGGTTGTTAAAACCAATCACCTTCGACCATCAGGATTACTCTAGAAGTATCCAAAATGCAGGCTGGACTGCCTTGATATTAGATCCGATAATTGAGGGACTCCACTTTACACAAGTCCTAATGGACGGCGGCAGTGATCTAAACCTGCTATATCAGGACACAATCCGCAAAATGGGGATAGACCCAACAAAAATTTGCCATAGCAACACTTCCTTTCAAGGGGTAACGCCAGGCCCAAATGCCCAGTGTACGGGCTCTCTCCTGCTAGAAGTTATGTTCGGCTCCCCCGACAACCTCCTCCGTGAAAAGCTAACTTTCCACATCGCCCCATTTACAAGTAGCTATCAAGCACTACTGGGACGCGAAGCTTTCACCCGTTTTAACGCAATACCGCATTATGCATCTCTTACACTTAAAATGCCCGGTCCGCGAGGCATCATCTCATTAAAGGGAAATATCGAGTGTTCCTCGAGCACGGAAGATTGTGCGGCTGCCCTGACAGCCACACACTAAACCGGCTTCACTAATCAAAGCACCTAAACAGGTCGTTCAGACCCCGGACATGGCTAGACGAGTCCGGTGTAAACATACAAGGGCTTACTAGCCGCATACCCCCGTACAAGGGGTTGCATGTACAACAAGAGACAATAAAGCTCAATCTTATTGATTTTTTGAATTACACTTTGTTTATTTAATATAACACACATTTTCGCATGATCTTTTTCAACTAAGTTCCTCTCTTTTACAGATGAACACCGTGCTACACCTCTCCAGGATACGGCACTTGAGACACATGCTTGTGATGCGTGCAAGAGGGACCCGTTCCAAGGATTCTTTTCAGATTAAGACCCTGCATAAACCTTTTTTACCGTCTCTTGTTGATACACATCCCCCGGTTTATTGCTATAACCGAGGAGGAGGCTGGGGTCTTGGCATGTGGCCACGTCAGAATTTTGCGCGTTCCTGGACACCAGGGGCTTATTACCAAGGGCGTTGTTCAGCCCGTTTTCATGAAGACCGAATACCTTAGGGAGTGTTCGGCGTCGCGAGTTTGGCCTTATATGCATCAGCTCCGAATCATGTCTTTGGTCAAATGTTGGGTTTGCCCGGCTCCTGTGTTTTGCTGCCTTATGCGTTCGCTCTATTGGCTAAGGCGGCACCAGGAGAACTCTTGCGATTGTGTCCGGTTCGCCAAAGCGAGCACCTCAGTAGAGAAAGCCGAAAACTGACTGTCATGATATAGCGTGAGACTGGTCAACCACTCGATGACCCGTCGGAATCTTTAGGATTCCTCCAAATTAACGAAGGGCCGTTTCCCTGCCAGGCACACACGCGCCCCGAATTCAGGTAAGCATGGTGCCCCTAGGGGCTATATAGTAGCCCCACTGTCAAATTCCTATGGCTAAGTGAAAGTGATAAAGCATTATACTCCGGTTGCCTAGTTCGCTGCGCTATCACCTCCTTAATAGGACCAAGACGTTGGATCAAGTGTGAAACTGCGCCTTCTGCGAACACCCCCGCATTATATGCGTGGGGGCTGAAGCCGAAGACTACCATCTTTCAGGTTATATACACATATACATTAATGGCCGCACAGGAAGTATTTTAATTCTTGAAGGCACAAGTACAAAAAGCTTTTATACTCCCTCAAAACATTGTTTTACAATAATACATGTTATTCGAACATAATATCCTTCGAGCACTGCGTTTCTATTAAACGAGCGCCCTGCAGAACTTCCTGAAAATAGTGCTCGGCAGGTACTCGGCTCCCGTCCGAATCTTGGGATGCAACAGCGGTGGCCTTCATCTCCGCCCAGTATGTCTTGACACGGGCAAGAGCCATCCGTGCACCCTCTATGCACGCTGACCTCTTCATTGCTTGAATATGCGGCACCGCACCAAGGAACTGTTGCACCAAGCTAAAATAACTCTTCGGCTCGGGCCTTTCCAGCCACAGATGACTCACGACATACTTCATGGTGAGTCTGGATAACCTATTCAGCTCCGCCCATGCGGCCAAACAATCGGTTAATGGAAGTGGGCGCTCTGGATTGTGGAACTGCGACCAAAAAAGCTTTTCCACTTCGTGATCCTTTTGATCTCGGAAGTGTTCGGCCGCGTCTGCGGCACTCGCGCCAAGTCCAGGTAAGAATCCGACGCACTCCACAACCGGTCCAACTGAGCATATTTAGGATCCCCGAACTTCATCCGCAGCATAAAGGGCTTTCCAGCCGCGATATCTCTGGCCTGACGTAGCTCCTCCTTCATAGCTCTCATTGCAGAGCGAGCATCCTTGGCCTCGGTAGTTGCCTTCTCCAGGTCCCTCTATTCCGCCCGATCTTCTTTTTCAAGAAGCTTGCAGCGGTCGTCAGCATTCTTCAACTTCACAGCCATCTCGGCCATTTCCTTCTTGCTTGGCAAAGGAGCAGCTTGTTCGGCTTTTTAGCTCTTCACCGCCTTTAAGGCAGCCGCATCACTTTTCTGGCCTGCTCCTTGGCTCGGGCGAAGTTCCGCCAAGGTTCTCCATGGCAGCGGCACCATCTGCGTCAAGCATACATGTTGTAAGATACGGGTATCAAGCTCCTCTTACCAGGTGTCTGCGGAGAAATTACATACCTTGTGACTCGTCAAGCCGCTGGTTGACAAGCGCGATGTCGGCATCTACGATGTCAAGTTGCCGCTTTAGCTCGGCAAATTCATCAGTCCGGCTAGCCACCGGACACTTCGCCACCTACATAGGAAAGGCGACATATCATACCTGGGATTATGATCCTCGGCACGCCATCATTTTTGACAACGCCGCGAGTCTCGGGGCTACTATCTATACAGGGCACATCTTATATATGCGGAACTGTCAAAAGGTACATCATTTCGTACCTCAAAGCTGTCGATAAACTCACGGCGGCCTCGTACAACCCGCTTTCGCGGATGAAATCCTTTCAATCACCGTGCCCATCAACGCATGGTGTTCTTACGAGATGACGCCGCCTCGAGTAGATCCTTCACTGCTCCGACCGTGCCGGACGGTGCCGGACTCGTCCGATGGCCTTTTCGAAGGCGGACACGGAGGGCCTTGGGGGCCATCTGGCCGCCTTCCGGCCCTGCGGATTCGGAGAAACCCTCCGTGATGACACCTCGTGGTCGCCCGCCTACCGCAAGGAGGTGCACGGGCAGGGAGGCGTTCCGCTCTCCATCATCTCCGGACGAAGATCCCCTGAAGATGAGCTCTGCTGAGAAGGGCTGAGATCTGCACTACAAGGTAAAATTTCGGTTATCTTCCTCCGAAATAGAACAATGATGTCTCTTATTTTAAAACTCCCTTCTCTACTTACGGCTCGGTGGAGGGCTGATCCCCTTGGGGGCATGTGCGGCTGAGGCATCCCCCGGCGCAGGACCCTCTGACTAAGATTTCTTCCCCCGCTTTGACACCATGGTCTCCGGGTCTTCAGAGGCGGTCCTCTTCTTCCCCTGGATAGAGGAATTCTCGATTCCTCCTTTCCTGACAGCCTCCATCGGGGAGGCGGTAGTTTCCTTGTTCCCCCCTTCGCCTTCTTCCAAAGGCGCAACCTCCAGCATCCTGGTTAACACGGGATCCGGCGTGGTCTCAGGGAGGGGGGTCGGACACCTGATTAGCTTTGCTTTCGCTATCCACTCCTGTTTAAGGGACAACTCTTTAGGGGCAATTTTATGATAAATATCACGGATAGTGTGTGCGGGTATAGGGCTACTTACTTGAGTATCCCAAGGCGATTCTGACTCAGACCTGCGTCCTCGGTCGAGTCCGGACACATTGCTTGTGATCCGAAGAACAATTTGTACATCTCCATGGGCGTCACGCCCGTAAAATGTTGGAGAGCTCGTGGTCCCTCCAGATTAAACTCGCACAGGTGGAGGGGGCGACGTTTGCAGGGCAAGGTGCGGCGAATCAACATGACCTGCGTCACTACGACCAGATTGATCTCTCTCTCTAGGAGGTCTCGAATGCGGCCCTGCACCAAGGTCACATCCTTGGACGGCCCCCAGTTAAACCCTTTATTGACCCATGACGCTAGCGGTGGTGGGGGACCCGAGTGAAAGGCAGGTGGCGCCACCCACTTGGTGCCCCTGGGAGCTGTGATATAAAACCACTCTCATTGCCATAAGCTGAACTCCTCTTGAGAAGAGCCCTCGGGCCATGGAGCGTCAGCATTCTTGCTTATAACAGCACCTCCGCACTCTATGTGCCGCCCCTCGATCATCTTCGGCTCTACTTTGAAGGTCTTAAGCCACAATCTGAAGTGAGGAGTAATACGGAGGAAGGCCTCGCACACGACGATGAACGATGAGATGTGGAGGATGGACTCCAGAGCCAAGTCGTGAAATTCCAGCCCGTAATAAAACATGAGCCCCCTCACGAAGGGGTCCATCGAGAAGCCTAGCCCCCGAAGGAAGTGAGACACGAACACCATGCTCTCACCAGGCTTGGGAGTGAGAATGACCTGCCCTTGAGCAGGCAGCCTATGCGAGATTTTGCCGGTTAGATACCTGGCATCTCTTAGCTTTAGCACGTCTTCTTCCGTAACGGAGGAAGGCATCCACCGGCCTTGAAGGTCGGAGCCGGACATCATCGAAGATCTGAAGTGCCTGAATCTGGAGCTTTGGGTGTTGGAACTCGAGGCGAGAGGCGGATTCAATTGAGATTGAAAGAAAGGAGTAGAGCCTTGGTCTCTTTATAAACAGATTGAATACCAAGAGCCCTCCCCTGCGGACCGCTTGGGGACTCGCCGATTGAGGAGACATACCAACGGGCACGATTGGGTTACCCACGCCCGTATTGATGAGAATCCTGAAATAAGGGGACACGATCTCTGCTTCGACAAGACGTGCCAAGGAAACCGCCTCGATAAACGCGCTGAGGTAGGACAGTAAAACAATTCGAATAAAGACTTGGCTGTGGCGTGATGTCATGCTATGGGATACGTCAGCAGATCAGATCTGTGCTAATATTATTCTCTCTACGGTGGTATGTGGAACTTATTTTGCAGAGCCGGACACTATCCTTGTGTTCAAAATCTTCTATGAAGTATTCGGAGGAGGAACCCGCCTTGCAATGCCGAAGACAATCTGGCGCGGACTTCGTCGTCATTGAAGCTTGGTTCGAGGGCTCTTGAGGGAGTCTGGATTAGGGGTGTCCGGTGGCGGACTATAACCATTGGCGGACTCTGGACTATGAAGATACAAGATTGAAGACTTCGTCCCGTGTCCGGATGGGACTTTCCTTGGCGTGGAAGGCAAGCTTGGCGATACGGATATGTAGATCTCCTCCCATTGTAACCAACTCTGTGTAACCCTAGCCCTCTCCAGTGTCTATATAAACCGGAGGGTTTTAGTCCGTAGGACGAACAAAAATCATACCATAGGCTAGCTTTTAGGGTTTAGCCTCTCTGATCTCTTGGTAGATCTACTCTTGTACTACCCATATCATCAATATTAATCAAGCAGCAGTAGGGTTTTACCTCCATCGAGAGGGCCCGAACCTGGGTAAAAACATCGTGTCCCTTGTCTCCTGTTACCATCCGCCTAGACGCACAGTTCGGGACCCCCTACCCGACGCCGGTTTTGACTCCGACAGATCCCATCTCAGATTTCATGGCCTCAAGCCATTTTGTGGAATCTGGGCTCACCATCGCTTCTTCATAGTTCGTAGGTTCGTCATGGTCTAGTAACATAACTTCCAGAACAGGATTACCGTACCACTCTGGTGTGGATCTTACTCTGGTTGACTTATGAGGTTCAGTAACAACTTGATCTGAAGTTTCATGATCATCAAAATTAACTTCCTCACTAATAGGTGTAGGCGTCGCAGAAACCGGTTTCTGTGATGAACTACTTTCCAATAAGGGAGTAGGTACAGTTACCTCATCAAGTTCTACTTTCCTCCCACTCACTTCTTTCGAGAGAACCTCCTTCTCTAGAAAAACTCCGAATTTAGCAACAAAAGTCTTGCCTTCAGATTTGTGATAGAAGGTGTACCCAACAGTCTCCTTTGGATATCCTATGAAGACACGTTTCTCCGATTTGGGTTCGAGCTTATCAGGTTGCAGCTTTTTCAGATAAGCATCATAGCCCCAAACTTTAAGAAATGACAACTTGGGTTTCTTGCCAAACCACAGTTCATAAGGCGTCGTTTCAATGGATTTCGATGGTGTCCTATTTAACGCGAATGCAACCGTCTCTAAAGCATAACCCCAAAATGATAGCGGTAAATCAGTAAGAGACATCATAGATCGCACCATATCAAGTAAAGTACGATTACAACGTTCGGACACACCATTACGATGTGGTGTTTCGGGTGGCGTGAGTTGCGAAACTATTCCGCATTGTTTCAAATGTAGACCAAACTCGTAACTCAAATATTCTCCTCCACGATCAGATTGTAGAAACTTTATTTGCTTGTTACGATGATTTTCAACTTCACTCTGAAATTCTTTGAACTTTTCAAAAGTTTCAGACTTATGTTTCATTAAGTAGATATACCCATATCTGCTTAAATCATCTGTGAAGGTGAGAAAATAACGATATCCTCCACAAGCCTCAATATTCATCGGACCACATACATCTGTATATGTATGATTTCTAACAAATCTGTTCCTCTCTCCATAGTTCCGGAGAACGGTGTTTTAGTCATCTTGCCCATGAGGCACGGTTTGCAAGTACCAAGTGATTCATAATCAAGTGGTTCCAAAAGTCCATCAGGATGGAGTTTCTTCATGCGCTTTACACCGATATGACCTAAGCGGCGATTGCCACAAATAAGTTACACTATCATTATCAACTCTGCATCTTTTGGCTTCAACATTATGAATGTGTGTATCACTACTATCGAGATTCAATAAAAATAGACCACTCTTCAAGGGTGCATGACAATAAAAGATATTACTCATATAAATAGAACAACCATTATTCTCTGATTTAAATGAATAACCGTCTCGCATCAAACAAGATCTAGATATAATGTTCATGCTCAACGCTGGCACCAAATAACAATTATTTAGGTTTAATACTAATCCCAAAGGTAGATGTAGAGTTAGCGTGCCGACCGTGATCACATCGACTTTGGAATCTTTTCCCACGCGCATCGTCACCTCGTCCTTAGCCAATCTTCTCTTAATCCGTAGCCCCTGTTTTGAGTTGCAAATATTAGCCACAGAACCAGTATCAAATACCCATCAATATCATGTATATCACATATACCTTTGTTCACCTAGCCATCCTTCTTATCCGCCAAATACTTGGGGCAGTTCCGCTTCCAGTGACCAGTCTGCTTGCAGTAGAAGCACTCAGTTTCAAGCTTAGGTCCAGACTTGTGTTTCTTCTCCTGAGCAGCAACTTTCTTGCTGTTCTTCTTGAAGTTCCACTTCTTCTTCCCTTTGCCCTTTTTCTTGGAACTAGTGGTCTTGTTGACCATCAACACTTGATGCTCCTTCTTGATTTCTACCTCCGTAGCCTTTAGCATTGCGAAGAGCTCGGGAATCGTCTTTTCCATCCCTTGCATGTTATAGTTCATCACGAAGCTTTTGTAGCTTGGTGGCAGTGATTGGAGAATTCTTTCAATGCCGCTATCATCCGAAAGATTAACTCCCAGTTGAATCAAGTGATTATTATACCCAGACATCTTGAGTATATGCTCACTGACAGAACTATTCTCCTCCATCTTGCAGCTATAGAACTTATTGGAGACTTCATATCTCTCAATTCGGGCATTTGCTTGAAATATTAACTTCAACTCCTAGAACATCTCATATCCTCCATGACGTTCAAAACATCGTTGAAGTCCCGGTTCTAAGTCGTAAAGCATGGCACACTGAACTATCGAGTAGTCATCAGCTTTGCTCTGCCAGATGTTCATAACATCTGGTGTTGCTCTTGCAGCAGGCCTGGCACCCAGCGGTGCTTCTAGGACGTAATTCTTCTATGTAGGAATGAGGATAATCCTCAAGTTACGGACCCAGTCCGTGTAACTGCTACCATCATCTTTCAACTTTGCTTTCTCAAGGAACGCATTAAAATTCAACGGAACAACAGCACGGGCCATCTATCTACAATCAAACATAGACAAGCAAGATACTATCAGGTACTAAGTTCATGATAAATTTAAGTTCAATTAATCATATCACTTAAGAACTCCCACTTAGATAGACATCCCTCTAATCCTCTAAGTGATCACGTGATCCAAATCAACTAAACCATGTTCGATCATCACGTGAGATGGAGTAGTTTCAATGGTGAACATCACTATGTTGATCATATCTACTATATGATTCACGCTCGACCTTTCGGTCTCCGTGTTCCGAGGCCATATCTCTTATATGCCAGGCTCATCAAGTTTAACCTGAGTATTCTGCGTGTGCAACTGTTTTGCACCTGTTGTATTTGAACGTAGAGCCTATCACACCCGATCATCACGTGGTGTCTCAGCACGAAGAACTTTCGCAACGGTGCATACTCAGGGAGAACACTTATACTTTGATAATTTAGTGAGGGATCATCTTATAATGCTACCGTCAATCAAAGCAAGATAAGATGCATAAAAGATAAACATCACATGCAATCAATATAAGTGATATGATATGGTCATCATCATCTCGTGCTTGTGATCTCCATCTCTGAAGCACCGTCATGATCACCATCGTCACCGGCGCCACACGTTGATCTCCATCGTAGCATCGTTGTCGTCTCGCCAATCTTATGCTTCTACGACTATCGCTACCGCTTAGTGATAAAGTAAAGCATTACGAGGCGATTGCATTGCATACAATAAGCGACAACCATATGGCTCCTGCCGATTGCCGATAAATCGGTTACAAAACATGATCATCTCATACAATAAAATATAGCATCACGTCTTGACCATATCACATCACAACATGCCCTGCAAAAACAAGTTAGACGTCCTCAACTTTGTTGTTGCAAATTTTACGTGGCTGCTACGGGCTTAGCAAGAACCGTTCTTACCTACGCATCAAAACCACAACGATAGTTTGTCAAGTTGGTGCTGTTTTAACCTTCGCAAGGACCAGGCGTAGCCACACTCGGTTCAATTAAAGTTGGAGAAACTGACACCCGCTAGCCACCTTTGTGCAAAGCACGTCGGGAGAACCGGTCTTGCGTAAGCGTACGGGTAATGTCGGTCCGGGCCGCTTCGTCCAACAATACCGCCGAACCAAAGTATGACATGCTGGTAAGCAGTATGACTTATATCGCCCACAAATCACTTGTGTTCTACTCGTGCATATGACATCTAGGCATAAAACCTGGCTCGGATGCCACTGTTAGGGAATGTAGTAATTTCAAAAAAATTCCTACGCACACGCAAGATCATGGTGATGCATAGCAATGAGAGGGGAGAGTGTTGTCTACGTACCCTCGTAGACCGAAAGCGGAAGCGTTAGCACAACGCAGTTGATGTAGTCGTACATCTTCACGATCCGACTGATCAAGTACCGAACGTACGTCACCTCCGAGTTCAGCACACGTTCGGCCCGATGACGTCCCTCGGACTCCGATCCATCCGAGTGTTGAGGGACAGTTTTGTCAGCACGACGGTGTGGTGATGATGTTGATGTTCTACCGACGCAGGGCTTCGCCTAAGCACCGCTACAGTATTATCGAGGTGGACTATGGTGGAGGGGGGCACCGCAAAAGGTTGGGAGAGATCAACTGATCAACTTGTGTGTTTAGAGGTGCCCCCATGTCCCCGTATATAAAGGAGCAAGGGGGTGTGTCCGGCCAAGGGGAGGGCGCGCCAGGAGGAGTCCTACTCCCACCAGGAGTAGGACTCCCCCCCCCCTTCCTAGTTGGAATAGGATTCGGGAGGGGGAAAGAGGAGGTAGAGAAGGAAGGGGGGCGCCGCCCCCCTCTCCTTGTCCTATTCGGACTAGGGGGGAGGGGTGCGTGGCCCAGTCCTGGCCGCCTCTCCTCTTCTCCGTAAAGGCCCACTAAGGCCCATTTACCTCCCGGGGGGTTCCGGTATCCTCCCGGTACTCCGGTAAAATCCCGATTTCACTCGGAACACTTCCAATATCCAAACATAGGCTTCCAATATATTAATCTTCATTTCTCGACCATTTCAAGACTCCTCGTCATGTCCGTAATCACATCCGGGACTCCGAACAACCTTCGGTACATCAAAACAAATAAACTCATAATATAACTGTCATCGTAACGTTAAGCGTGCGGACCCTACGGGTTCGAGACCTATGTAGACATGACCGAGACACGTCTCCGGTCAATAATCAATGGCGGAACCTGGATGCTCATATTGGCTCCCACATATTCTCTGAAGATCTTTATCGGTCAGGACCGCATAACAACATCGTTGTTCCCTTTGTCATCGGTATGTTACTTGCCCGAGATTCGATCGTCGGTATCTCAATACCTAGTTCAATCTCGTTACCGGCAAGTCTCTCTACTCGTACTGTAATACATCATTCCACAACTAACTCATTACTTGCAATGCTTGCAAGGCTTAAGTGATGTGCATTACCGAGAGGGCCCAGAGATACCTCTCCGACAATCGGAGTGACAAATCCTAATCTCGAAATATGCCAACCCAACAAGTACCTTCGGAGACACCTGTAGAGCTCCTTTATAATCACCCGATTCGTTGTGACGTTTGGTAGCACACAAAGTGTTCCTCCGGTAAACGGGAGTTGCATAATCTCATAGTCATAGAAACATGTATAAGTCATGAAGAAAGCAATAGCAACATACTTAACGATTGTGTGCTAAGATAACGGAATGGGTCATGTCAATCACATCATTCTCCTAATGATGTGATCCCATTAATAAAATGAAAACTCATGTCTATGGCTAGGAAACATAACCATCTTTGATCAACGAGCTCGTCAAGTAGATGCATACTAGTGACAATCTGTTTGTCTATGTATTCACACATGTATTATGTTTCTGGTTAATACAATTCTAGCATGAATAATAAACATTTATCATGATATAAGGAAATAAATAATAACTTTATTATTGCCTATAAGGCATATTTCCTTCAGTATCTAGGTGACATTAGAGTTGGTTGATGTGTATCATATGGTGTTATTTTAGTACGAACTCTAGGGTTGTTTGTGACACTTATAGGAGTATCTCAATGGATTGATCAGAAAGAATAACTTTGAGGTGGTTTCGTACCTTACAAATAATTTCATCTTATGTTCTTCGTGATAGGAACTTTGGAGTGATTCTTTGTTGCACTGTCGGAGTAATGGGCCACGGGTAACCTAACCCGAGTCCCAGAACCTTTCAAGACATCGGGGCCGGCTGCGCCCTCAGGACATCGAGATGAAGCGCCGCCTTCTGATGGCCGGCAGGCCCAAGCGTTTGGCTGCCAGAAGGCGGCCGAGCTCCAGAAGGCGGCACCAAGACGGGCCGACTCCTTTCAGGCGGCCTCCAGAGAGGCCGGCTCCTAGCAGACGGCCCACGGCGCCCTCGGAGTCCGTGGCCTCATTAAGAAGACAAGATAGGGTGAGGCTACAGTGTAGCCCATCACCCCCGTATCCAGGGCTGGGCGTGGCCACAGTGCCTCGTCTGCAGAGATCTCCACTGTCATGCAACCTTTGTTGCCCTCCACCCAGATGTCACTCTTGGCGGCGGAGCCCTATTCCCACGACGGCTTTGTCAAGACGGCATGCGGGCGGCCCTTACCAGCGCAAGAGCCGGAAGGCGGCGAGCGACAGGCCGGACCTAAGGGAGGCCGGCTTCCAGCAAGCGGCCCGTTCCTTCCACGGGGCCCGTGCGCCATTAACCAGATGAGACACGGTGTGGCTACAGTGATCTCCCACCAGGCGGCGAGACTGTAGCCACGCTCCCCTGACCAAGCGTGCGTCATTAGCGTCGCGGCTACAGTAATCAGCAGCCGACCGGACCCGCAAGCGGCGAAGGTGGCCTATCGGCTCCGTTCCAGACCAGTCGGCGGGGCCCATCAGGCGGCGGGCCCCCAGCAGCCGGCGGAGAGGCCGGCAACCAGAGACACTGACAACCGGGTCCTACACCCGTCCAGATTACCGTTGTACCCCTGGGAGTAGGCCTATATAAACCCCCCAGGGCACCCATGCAAAGGGGTCCCAACCAGTTAGAACTAGACTCATACCTAGAGGAAGGAGGGAGTGTGTCTGCCTTCTTCTACCTCTAGCATACAGCTCGACGAGCACCATTGTATCCACTAGTGCCTTAGTGATCATCACGGAGACCCATGAGAGCGGGGACTAGGTGTTATCTCCTAGGAGAGCCCCGAAACTGGGTAAAGTGCACCGACGTTCGTGTCTACGCCTCATCCCGCTTCGAGGCACCAGCGACGTTCTACTCGCTCCCACCATGATAAGCCATCCATTGGCATATGTCGCACCCAACCCCCGACATTTGGCGCCCACCATGGGGCGAGGTGCACCGTCTCCCGGAGACCTGTGCAGGCAGGAACCTTGTTCCTTCTGGCGGCGCTTGACCAGTCCAAAGACGCCAGACGGCGTCCGCGCCCGGCACAGCGCTGGAGGTCGCTCAGGCGGCGAGCTTCCTCGCCGATCTTGTTGGCAAGATCCGCCTCTCCGACGAGCCCGCATCCGACGTGGGCACAGAAGGCCCCGAGAGCCGCCTCGTCAGCCTCCTCGATCAGCTCCACGTCTCCAGCGGGCCTGCTATGGACTTGGAGTCGGTTGGCTTCACCGACCCGATGGTTGTCGACTCCGACACGACATTGCTTGACGTGTTCCCCACTAACCTGGTGGTCTACGACGAACCGCTTCCTCGTGCGGACAGTGGCGGCAGCACCATCACGGAGGTGCTCGTCATCAGCCACAGCGAGCACTCATCAAATGCGCCAACCAGCTGGCCAGCATGAGACGCCTTTCGGAGGCCTACCAGCGTGAGATGGACCGAGCCATCGGCGGCACGCCGACTCCTAGTGGGCATAGCCGCATTGGCCTGATCCGACAGCGTGGTGCGACCATTTCCACCATGTTCGGGACAGATCGTCCCATCTACGCCACGCCCGCAAAGAACATACGAGCTGCCCAAGCGGCAGCAGATGAGCCAGACAAGCTCGAGGCGACGAGCGTCGCCACATGACGGGGCGCATCCAGCAACTCCTTGACGCAGCAGCTGAGCAGCAGGAGGCCGGGTGCCGCACTGAAGCGCCCAACCGGTGAAACGATGACCCGCCTCCCCGCCGAGACCAAGGCACGATATCCCGGATGCTGACTGGTGGTGTCCGCGGTAGAAGAGACAAGGAGCCAGCTGTCAGCCGCAGTCGGACTCGCATCACCATCAAGCGCGACCAAGACGGCCGCCCAAGAGCGGTGGAACGATGGGACGACTGTCCGCCTCCTCCTCCCCCTCGAAGAGAGAGGCGCGTCTCCCCGCCGCATGTTGATCACCCAACACTTGGCGACCGCCTTGGCCGCCGAGAAGGAGTCGGAGAGAACGATGCCCGCCATCGGATCGACCGCCTCAACCGATCCCTGGCGCTAGAAGAAGAAGATGAACTGGGTCCGCCTTGTTTCGGCCCCCGCATCCGAGATGAGCCCTTCCCCAAAGGGTTCACGCTCCCAAGAGATACGCCCAAGTACACCAGCTCCGTGTAGCCGGAAGACTGGCTAGTCGACTACTCCACAGCCGTCAGCATCGCGAACGGCAACAAGCGTGTTGCCGAGAAGTACGTTCCGCTCATGCTCTAGGGCACAGCCCGGACATGGTTGAACAGCATGAAGCCCCGCAGCATCAACAGCTGGGTTGATTTCACCGAAGCCTTCATCCGCAACTTCACCAGCACGTACAAGCGGCCACCCAAGCCTCGCCAGCTCTCCTTATGCGTCCAAGGCCCCAACGAGTCGACTCGCGACTACCTCATGCGCTGGGCCGAGCTGCGCAACTATTGCGATGGCGTGCACGAAGTGCAGGCCATCGAGTACTTCACTGTCGGGTGCCAAGAGGGCACCCTCCTCAAGCACAAGCTTCTCTGTGACGATCCGACGAACCTCAACGAACTGCTGATCATAGCAGACAAGTACGCCAAGGCCGACTCCTCCATGAAGGCGGAGATCCAAGTTGACGCATCTGGCAAAGTGGCTCCTCAAGCTCCTCGGACCCCGGCTGGTGACACCAGTCGGCGTCAGCAACAGAATGACCATAAGCGCAAGGCCACGCAGCTGGCTTCCGCAAGCCGGCAGGTGGCGACAGTTGAAGACCAGCAGCCGGAAGGGCAACCTCCTCCCAAACGCCAGAAGGGCGGCAAGCCTAACTGGTTTCCCGCCTTCTCGTACGAGAAGACTCTTGATGCACCCTGCAAGTTCCACAGTGGCGCGAAGCCGTCCAACCACACCACTCGGAAGTGCCACGGGCTCACCAGGATCGCCAAGGGTGACGGACACCTGCCTCCTCTACCTGCCGGCCCGCCGCTGCCTCCTCCCCAGCAGCCGGCGGCTCGGCCTGTCGGTGCAATACAAGATGAATACCCTGAAGAGCATGGAGCGTATGTCATGTTCACCAGCGTGGCCGACAACAGGCACATCAGACAGCAGCGACAACAAGAAGAAAATGCAGTAGCATTAGAGACCCCCGAGTTCATGCATTGGTCTGAGAAGCCCATCATCTAGAGCAAAGCTGACCACCCGAAGGTGATGCCCAATCCCGGTTCTTATGCTTTGGTCTTAGATGCCACCTCCAGAACAGAGAGGCGGGCTGCTCGCTTCTCCCGAGTCCTGATAGATGGCGGCAGCAGCATCAACATCCTGTACCGAGATACTATGGAGAAACTAGGAATCAAACAGAGGCAGCTTGACCCGGTCGAGCGTATTCCATGGCATAGTTCCTGGCCTTTCCTTCTCACCAATCGGCAAGACCCAGATAGATGTCCTCTTCGGAGACAAAAATCACTTTCGCCGAGAGCCAGTATGGTTTGAAGTGGTGGAACTTGAGAGCCCCTATCATGCGCTGCTTGGCCGGCCTGCTCTGGCTAAGTTCATGCGGTCCCCCACTATGCTTACCTCAAGATGAAGATGCCGAGCTCCAAGAGAATCCTGACCATAGCACGGGACTACAAGAAGTTGTCCTCCTGTGCTGCAGACAGTAGCCGGCTAGCCGAGTCCCTCGTGATTGCAGCAGAGAAGCGGCTCCTTGTCCGGGTTGTGGCAATGGAAGGCAAGCAGCCGGAAATGTCACCCAACCCCAAGGAGTCGGAAGCCGAAGGCTCGTTCAAGCCGGCCAAAGAAACAGAGAAGATACCTTTGGACCCGGAGCACCCGGAGAGGCACGCTGTCATAGGTGCGAACCTTGACAGCAAATAGGAAGGCGAGCTCGTCGATTTCCTCCGTGAGAATCGGGACATCTTTGCATGGTCTCCCAAGGACATGCCAGGTGTTCAACGGATTTTGCTGAGCACAAGCTACATGTCCGACCTGATGCCAAGCCAGTCAGGCAGCCCTTGCGCCGCATGTCAGAAGAGAAGAGAACTTATTCTTCTTCAGCCCTTGCGCCGCCTGTCAGAAGAGAAGAGAAGAGTTGTTGGAGAAGAGATAGCCTGGCTTCTAGCAGCCGGCTTCATCATGGAGGTGTTCTTTCCGGAATGGTTAGCCAATGATCCTTGTCTTGAAGAAGAATAAGTAGTGGCGCATGTGTATTGATTATACCAGCCTCAACAAAGCATTCCCCAAAGACCCATTTGCTTTGCCAAGAATCGACCAAGTAATTGACTCCACAGCCGGATGCGAGCTGTTGAGTTTTTGGATGCATACTCAGGGTATCATCAGATCAAGCTAAACCCGGCCGACAGGTTGAAGACCGCCTTCATCACGCCATTCGGAGCCTTCTGCTACTTGACCATGACGTTCGGCTTGAGAAATGCCGGCGCCACATTTCAGCGTTGCATGCAGAAGTGCCTCCTCAAGCAACTCGGCAGAAACGCCCACGTCTATGTGGACGATATTGTGGTGAAGATGGAGAAGCGTGGAATGCTGCTAGAGGACCTCAAGGAGACATTTGAAAACTTGCGCCGATTTCAGATCAAGCTCAACCCGGAGAAATGCGTCATTGGAGTGCCAGCCGGCCAGCTTCTTGGCTTTCTGGTCTCAAAGTGCGGCATAGAGTGCAACCCTGTGAAGATCAAGGCCTTCGAGAGGATGGAGGTGCCCACCCGACTGCTGGACGTGCAAAATTCACCGACTGTTTGGCATCCATCAACCGTTTTATCAGTCGGCTAGGCGAGAAGGCTCTTCCCCTGTACCAGCTCATGAAGAAGACCACTTTTTTCGAGTGGAACGACAAGGCGGATGAAGCTTTTCTCCAGCTCAAGAAGATGCTGACCACTCCGCCTGTCCTGGCGCCTCCGACTCCTAAGGAGCCCATGCTCCTCTACATCACTGCCACTAGCCGTGTGGTCGGCCACGATCATAGTTGTGGAGCATAAAGAAGAAGGCAAAGCACTACCGGTCAGAGGCGGTGTATTACCTGAGTGAAGTGTTGTCCGCCTCCAAGCAGAACTACCCCCACTATCAGAAGATGTGCTACGGCGTGCACCTTGTCGCCAAGAAGCTGAAGCCATACTTTCAAGAGCACCCAATCACTATGGTGCCGTGACTTTGCTCCACTTCTTTGAGATCATTGGAAGCCGAGATGCTTCAGGCCTAGTGGCCAAATGGGCCATAGATTTGGCCCCCTACACCATCTATTACCAGCCTTGCACCGCCATCAAGTCACAAGCACTGGCCGACTTCCTCGTCGACTGGGCCGAGACCCAGTACCTGCCGCCAGCGCCAGACTCCACCAATTGGCGGATGCACTTTGATGGTTCCAAGATGCGCACCGGTTTGGGAGTCGGCATCGTCCTCACCTCTCCCAAAGGCGACAAGATCAGATATGTGCTGCAAATCCACTTTGCCGCCTCCAACAATGTTGCTGAATACGACGCACTCATTCTCGGGCTCCGGCTTGCCAAGGAACTAGGCATTCGCCGAATCCTGTGCTATGGTGGGACTCGGCATTCACGGGCTCCGGCTTGCCAACCGCCCTCGTGCAAGTAGCAGTCCTAGCAGTCGAAGAAATTGCAGCACCTTCTTGGGCTCAGCCCATCCTCAACTTTCTGGTGAACAAAGAGCTGCCGGCTGATGAGATCTCGGCCCGACAAGTGCAACGCGGGGCAGCAGCGTACACCATTGTCAACAGAGAACTTGTGAGGCACAGCGTCACTGGTGTGTACCAGTGCTGCATGGAGCCGGAGCAAGGTCAAGCAATCCTCAAAGATATCTATCAAGGCGAGTGTGGTCACCATGCGGCTTCAAGAGCACTTGTCGCCAAAGCTTTACGCCACGGTTTTTCTGGCCGGCTACTTTAGAAGACGCCAAAGAATTGGTCCAGAAATGAAAAGGGTGCCAGAAGTTGCGGTCCAAGCCACATCAGCCGGCCTCTGCACTCAAAACCATCCCCATTGCCTTTTCCTTCGCTGTCTGGGGGCTGGATATGGTGGGACCATTCAAGACAGCACGCGGCAGCATGACTCATCTACTTGTCGCGGTGGACAAGTTCGCCAAGTGGATAGAAGCAAAGCCAATTAAGAAGTTGAATGGTCCGACTACTGTGACTTTCATCTCCGACATCACCATCCGGTACGGCATACCACACAGCATCATCACCGACAATGGCACAAACTTTGCCAAAGACACCTTGGCCCGTTTCTGCGCGACACAGGGCATCCGAATGGACTTAGCGTCCGTTGCCCATCCGCAATCAAACGGCCAAGTGGAGCGAGCAAACGGTCTCATTTTGGCCGGCATCAAGCCTCGACTGGTCGAACCTCTGGAGCGTTCGGCTGGCTGCTGGCTCGACGAGCTGTCGGTCGTCCTCTGGAGTCTGCGCACAACTCCGAACAAGTCAACCGGCTTCACGCTTTTCTTCCTCGTCTACGGTGCCGAAGTCGTCATCCCGACGAACATAGAATTCGACTCCGCTCGAGTCACCATGTACACCGAAGAGGAGGCAAAAGAAGCACGAGAAGATGGCGTCGATCTATTGGAAGAGGGCCGGCTGTTGGCACTCAGCCGGTCCACCATCTACCAGCAGAGTCTACACCGGTACTACAATCGGAAGGTCAGGCAGATCCTTCCAAGAGGGAGATCTTGTGCTCCGGCTGATCCAGCGAATAGCCGGCCAGCACAAGCTCTTGGTACCTTGGGAAGGCACCTTCATCATCAGCAAGGTGTTGGGCAATGACTCCTACTACCTGATCGTTTCTCAGAAGCCTCGAGCACGCAAAAGAGACGACTCCGGCAAGGAGACAGAGCGACCATGGGATGCAAACCTCCTCCGAAGGTTTTACAATTGATGCAGTATGTACCACACCAACTTTTTTATTAAGTACAAAGACTCTGGGTCCCCCGAGAAGAGCTCGGGGATTGCCCTCTTTTATCTATGTGATAAGTATTATGCCTATCAATGTGTTATTTCATTAGTCCGCCTGGCACCGGGTTCGACCAGTCGACCCGGGGACTCGCCGCCTTGTACTATGTAATGCTTCCTGCAGCCGAACAAGTAATGTGTTGGCACTTAAGCCTTCTCCTTCCAGAAGCTGCAGCTCGCAGAGCGACTTTCTGGTGGGCAGGAGTTAAGGCAGAAAGGGTGTCCGCATGAAAAATGGCTAAGGACCCAAAGCATGCACATAGTTCAAGCCGGCTCCCCGCTTCGCTGACCGGCTGCTGAGCAGCCGGCCGACGAACTTCTACTTAACTTGCTAAAAAGCTCTTAATCGGCTAAGTACTTGCCCTCCAAAAGCATCCAAGTACTGGACCCGGCCCTTGATCCATGAGAGGCCAATTTGTTTGGGTACAGACAGAGCAACTGACTCAAGGAGGGTGGCAAAGGAAAAATCCAAGGAGCAGAAAGCAAGGAAAGATAGAACTCGGCGAGCACATTTACATATCAAAAGGCCCTTGGCCAACATTCAACAGAAGTTTGAAATACACCCCGCGAGTGGAATTGTGCGAAGTTAACAAGTTTGTCGAGACTGATAAGCAGGTAAAAACAAAGATAAATTGGCGGCCTAGGGAGAAGCAGACGGGTTTGGTGGAACGGTGGAGTCGGTGGTGCCGGTTGGTGGAGCGGTCGGCTGGTCAGTCTCTGCTTGGTCGCCTTCAGCAGCAGTCGGCTCGCTCGGGCGTGGCTCGTTGCTAGAGGCGCGGTCGAGCTGAGGCTGGTCGTCCGCTTCAACCTCTGGTGCCTCCTCTTCACTCTCCTCGTCCTCCTCATCTTCTCCCTTGTCGCTGGAGTCGATCACTTCGGCCGAGTCCTCGCCATCCTCCGGGTTCAACCCGAACCACTCTGGTGGCGCCTCGGTACCATTCTCGATCAGCTCCGGGATGAAGATGCTGGTGTTGGTGTACTCAGCGATCGCCGCCGCCTGCTTGACAAGCTCACCCTCCACCGCCACCAACTCCTCCTGGGCCTCCTGCCGAAACGTGGTCAACTGGGCTAGATTTAGCCCAGGGTACCACGCCTAGATGAACTCCAAGGCCCGGCGTGCTCCAGCCCGGGCCGAGGAGCCCTTCCAGGCCTCAAGACGGCCAGCCGCCACCTCCAACCAGTCGGCAGCCCGACTAGGAGTGCGTGGTGCCGGCATGTCTGGCCACATGGCGAAGATGGCCTACGCCCCAACGCGCTGAAGACGGCGCAACATTCAATGAGCCAGCCAAAGAAGGGCCTGGATACTGAGGAGCTGCTCGCTGAGGGTCTAGCAGGCGTTGGCAGCAATCTGCGCGCCTTCCAACCTCCGCTCTTCACGGTCAGCCTCAATGGCCTGATTGGCGGCGTCAGAGTGACCATGGAAGAAATCTACTCAGACAGAAAGCAAAAGAGCCCAAGTTAGAGACAAGAAGCCGGTTCGATCAGTAGCCGGCAACACGAATAAAGATAAAGAGGTAAGCTTACCGTCAACCATGTCTTCAATTTTGCTGAAGCCGGTAGTCAGCAGAGCCTCCTTATCGGTCCAGGCGGAGCATTCGGTCTCGAACACAGCAAGGAGACTGGCCTCCTTTTCCTCCGCCTCCTTCTGGGCTTTCTTGAGAAGCTCCGCCTGCTCCGCCAGTTGCGTGGTCAGCCGGTCACGCTCCTCGGCCAGCTTGCTGCAGTCCGCTTCCTTGGCATGCAGCATGGTGTTGGCTTCGCCCAGCTGCTGTTGCAGGGCAGCGTTGGCCTCTACAAGAGCAGAGAAAGAAAAAGACGTCAGAAACCAACAGAGAAGAAGTACAGTCGCCCGGGAGATCGAGCCCGACTGCTCGTGATCGGCGAATCTCGAGGACTACAACATGGTAGCCTTATCGCGCCCAGCGGAGAAAGAAAGTTATCAATATCAACAAAGAGAAAGAAGCAGTTGCGGGAGATCCGGCCCGATCAAGATAGCGATTGGCGAATCTCGGGGACTACAGCCCGCAGGTGCACTAGCGTGCCCCCACAGAGAAAGAAATCAAAGACTTACTCCGGCTTTCCGACAAGTCGGCGGTCCGTTGATTCAGCTCCTGGACTTTGGAGTTGAAGGCAGCCGCACGGAGGTTATGATAATCCTGCAGTGAAGATATCAGACAATGTTAGTACTCGGAGCTGGCCAATTAAAGTTCCGAGCCGCTGCTTTCGGCCCGCCCAAAACTTCGGGACTACACGAGTGGTGAGCCGCGCCGCGCCCCACGTGAAGTACAAGAATCAGAAATAAAGAAGAAACATACCCGGATGGCCGCTCGCGAGTCCAAGAACGCTGTGTTGCAACGCTTGAGGGCGCCGGCCTTAGCCCGGAGCTTGGCCTGGACGTCTAGGATCACCTGAATCAAATGGCCCGTCCCGCCTCCCCGCACCAATCAGCGGGTGCGGCGCTGGACGCCTCGGCGTCCGGGATCGAAGAGCTCGCGGCACCGGCTTCCAGCGGACGTGGTGCCGAAGCCGCGTTTGCAAACCGGTGGCGCGATGGTGTGCGGACCTTGGGAGTCGGGCCCTCACCATCTCGTTTCCGGCTGGCGGCACCGGCGGGTCCGCCGGCTGCTTGTCTCGCGCCTCTCCAAATGGTGGTGGAGGAGGCACGGCCACGTCCGGCATGACGACATCGCCGCCGTCCCTCTCCATGATCGGGTGCTCGTGACCGGCTCCCCCAGCCGGCGCCACGAACTTTGGTGGTGGCAGCGCGGATTAGGGGAACAACGAATAACGCGGACTGACAGCGCACAGCTTCTTCGGCCTGCTTCTTTGCCGCGGCAGTAGCCTCGGCCTCCAGCAGCTTCTTCAAAGCGGTGGCATCTACTTTGTCTGCCTCCGCCTTCTCCAGGCGGGCAGCTTCCTGCTCCTTGCGCACCTCCGCGCGTTTCGCCCCCGCGCTCCCGGAGGTCGGCGGCCGGATCGATTTGCCGGGTGGTGGTGGAGGTCTCCGCCGACCCAATGACGGAGGCGGCGGTCGACTTCTCAAGAGAAAGTGGGGCCCTAAGTCAAGAAAATAAAGCAAAGGAAGTTCAGAAAGAATCGACAAGGAAGAAAAGCACAAGAAAGGATACTTACGCCGACACCATGGGAGGCGCCTTCGGGAGCTTCTGAAATTTGGCCGCCTTCGCGGTGGCCTCCTTCCATCTGGTCGCTGCGGTCGGGTTCTTGGCCTTCTTCGGCATGCTGCCGAACAAGGCGGCACCTTGCTTGCTCTTTCGCGTGTCGCCTCGAGCAGTCGGCTCAGCAGAGGGGCCCGCATCCGCCTTGTCGGCGCCTCATGAAGGGTGCGGCTAGTCCTCCTCCTCCTCGAAGTCGTCCGGCCACGTCTCGACGCCGCCCCTTCCTCGGAGCCGCCGGCTCCATAGACGCCGCCTGTGGCGTCGTCCTCCAAGGTGGCCGCCCCCAAGTCGGGGTCGTCCACCTAGCTCACAGCTCGATCCGTTGTGTAGGGGCCACCCACCCCCACGATGGCGGCTGTCGCCTCAGACATGTAGATTTGTTTCAAAGGGCAAGAGGCCGACTGTTCAAGACTGCAAGACGGTGTCAAGACGAAGTATTGAAGAAGGGAAAGATTGAAGAACTTATGGCTGGTGGCGGGTCTGCGCGGGAGTACGGCTGCTTGCCGAACCGCCATGACCCCTCCAGCTTGAGGTCGGAAATCTCGTTCACCAAGTTTGCCACCTCGGCAGCCGACATCTCCTTGGTACTCAGCCGGCACGGGTCGCGGTGCCCTCTCATCCAGCTGATCAAGTGAGGCTGGCCTTGGAGCGGGAGAACCCGGCGCATGATGAAGGCGACCAGCAAGTCGGACGCCTTGAGGCCTTGACGATCGGCACCGAGTCGGTTGATGGCGGTGGCGCCGTCTCACGACACAAGCCGGCTTGTAGCCCCGCTTGGCCCGAGAGGCTCAACCGTGGCTGGCTTCATAGGCCGGCAGGTTGATGAAGTCGACTGCCGGGTCGACGCTCTCCACGTAGAAGTAAGATTGCTGCCACATCTTGACCGACTGTGGTAGCTTGATGGAGGGGAAGGCGTTCCTTGGAGACGGACGGTGCACCGTGACGAAGGCGCCACACTGGGCTGCCACCTCCCGGACAGAGGTGCCCAGCTTGGTATAGAAGAATGCTCCCCACAGCTCGATGGTGGGGAGGATGCCGAGGTAGCCTTCGCACATCATGATGAAGGCAGACAGCAACATCATGGTGTTGGGCGTGATGTGATGAGGCTGGAGATGGTAGAACTCGAGGAACGAGCGGTGGAAGCCACTCGCTGGCAGGCCAAAGCCGCGGATGAAGTGCGAGCGGAAGACGACCCGCTCGCCCTCCACCGGCGCCGGCGAGATCTCCCCCGCCGGAGGCACGCGCGCCTTCATGTAGCTTGCGCTGGGAAGGCACCGTGTGTCGCGGAGAAAGGCGATGTGGTCTTCATTGACGTTCGACCCATCCCAGTCTCCTCTCCGCTCGCACGCCATGGAAAGCTCGACGAGGTGAATGGTGCGGCAGGGGAGCTGAGGATTGGTGCGGGGCCAAGAGGGCTCGGGACGGAGGAGCTCGACGAAGACGAACAGCGGCGGCACTCCGGCGTGGCTCGGGGGCGCTGCGGTGAGAGGAAGAAGAGGGAGCAAGAAAGAGATGAGCGTGGGGCAGGGGGTGCACGCGTGCTCCGCCGCTCCCCCTCCCCCCCCTATTTATAGCCCGTGGGCTATGAAGCCGAGGGGCCAGGGCGTGGGATCGTGGGATTAACTGTGCCCACGACCCACGTCCCTGCGTTTACCGCGCGAGTTACTGCGCGCAGTAACTCTGCGACGAAGCTCAACCGCCCTCCTCGGCCGCAGCGGATCCGCTCGCGTGCCAAGGCCCGGTGGTGGCGGGCCCAGCCTGCTGTCGCATCCCATCGTGTGTGTGGGCTAGCAGGCTAGACCGGCTGGCTGACGCCACATGGCATGCCCATGACGGGCGGCGGGCCTGAAGGCTTAGCTAGCACGCCACCTAGTTCCCACCATTGCGTTCGAAGTTTCAGACGAATCCGACTGGACATGGCCGACTCCCACCAGGCGGCTTGCCAGGAGGCGGATGAAGTTTCCGTCCAGAGCACCCGGAGAAAGAAACTGTTGAGGCTCCTTGGCTCCTCGGCCGCGGCGCCTCACCAGCTTCGGGGACTACTGTCAGAGTAATGGGCCACGGGTAGCCTAACCCGAGTCCCAGAACCTTTCAAGACATCGGGGCCGGCTGCGCCCTTCAGGACAGCGAGATGAAGCGCCGCCTTCTGATGTCCGGCTGGCCCAAGAGGCCGGCTGCCAGAATGCGGCACCAAGACGGGCCGACTCCTTTTAGGTGGCCTCCAGAGAGGCCGGCTTCTAGCAGACAGCCCATGGCACCCTCAAAGTTCGCGCTCCCATTACGAAGACAAGACAGGGTGAGGCTACAGTGTAGCCCATCACCCCCGTATCCAGGGCTGGGTGTGGCCACAGTGCCCCGTACAGGTGGAGATCTTCGCCCGGCGCGGCACTGTTGCCACTCCACCCCAGACGTCACTATTGGCAGGCGGAGCCCTGTTCCCACGACGGCCTGTTGGTATGGCCTGCAGGCGTCGGGCCCTACCAGGCAACAAGAGCCCGGAAGACGGCAGAGGCCTGACCAGCCGGACCTGAGGGAGGCCGGCTTCTAGCAAGCGGCCCGTTCCTTCCTCGGGGCCCGTGCGCCATTAACCAGATGAGACACGGTGTGGCTACAGTGATATCCCACCAGGCGGCGAGACTGTAGCCACGCTCCCCTGACCAAGTGTGCGTCATTAGCGTCGCGGCTCTGATGTCGAAGCCGGCCCGGACCATAGCGGCGAGGCGGCCTGTTGGCTCCGTACCAGACTAGTTGGCGGGGCCCATCAGGCGGCGGGCCCCGGCAGCCGGCGGAGAGGCTGGCAACCAGAGACACTGACAGCCGGGTCCTACACCCGACCAGATTACCGTTGTACCCATGGGGGGTAGGCCTATATAAACCCCCTAGGGCACCCATGCAAAGGGGTCCCAACTTGTTAGAACTAGACTCATACCTAGAGGAAGGAGGGAGCGTGCCTGCCTTCTTCTACCTCTAGCATACAGCTCGAGGAGCAGCATTGTATCCACTAGTGCCTTAGTGATCATGCGGAGACCCCGCAGAGCAGGACAAGGGGTGTTATCTCCTAGGAGAGCCCCAAACCTGGGTAAGAAGTGTCGGTTCCACACAGGAAATTAGGATTGAGGAAATTGAGAAAGTCTTCAGTCAAAGTCTTCAAACTGTAACGATCAATTTCATCAACACATGAATGAGGAAATTAAAGGGTTGAGGAAATAGAACCAGTAGCTCGGTGAAGACAATGATTTGGGAGACCAGTTCATTGTGACAGTCGTACGTCTAGTTGGAGCGGCTAGGTATTTAAACATGAGGACACATAGTACCAAACACACAGTCCTCACTGTATTCTCCTTGAGATAAGGTCACACAGACCTTGCCCAATCACTCCTGGTAAGTCTTCAGGTGACTTCCAAACTTTCACAGACTCGGTCACTCGGCGATCCACAATCCCCCTTGGATGCCCTAAACCATGACGCCTAACCGTCTGGAGGATGCACAGTCCTCGAAGGTAAGAAGTGTCGGTTCCACACAGGAACAATCTCTTCAGTGATGCTCAATCACTTTGGGTTGTAGGTGTTTGGGTTTCTGGGTTTTTCCTCACTGATGATTTTCTCTCAAAGTCCTCGGAGGATGGGATGCTCTAAATGAGAAGTTTCAATTTCTCTCAGAGCATCCAACCAACTAGTCGTTGTAGGGGCAGCTATTTATAGCCTAGGGAGCAGCCCGACATGATAAGACATAAATGCCCTTCAATGATATGACCGTTAGGTGGATAAGATATTTTAGGACAGCTGGCGCGTAGCACAGCAACGGTCGGAAATTTGAGCTCTCAAATTTCTCAGGGCTATCATGTTCCTCACTTGTAGGTAATCCGCATTGGCGAATTCCTTACTCCTCAGTCAGAACAAATTCCTCAGAGACGGAAGATCTTCATCTACATCCTTTGAAGAAATTGATTGAAGCTATGAGATTTCCAAAGGCTTCGCTCGAAGGATTGGGTAGGTGTGGGATTTGAGATGAGCATCATTTGGAAACTTTTTCCTTAATTTTACCTCAACCCCCTTTGATGGTACGGTGTTTCCTATGACTCAGGAAAAATAAAAATAAACTACGAGAACAAAAGTCTTCATGCTTCATAATCCTCGCATCAATACCAAAGTCTTCAAGGTCACACCAATTTCCTCATTTTCAAAGTCTTCAAGAAAACCAAAGTCTTGAAATGAAGACATTCATTTTTAGGGGTCGACTTTCTTCGTAAATATCAAACTCCTCAGAGACTTATAGAACATGTGTACACTCACAAACACATTAGTCCCTTAACCTATAAGTCTTCAATACACCAAAATCACTAAGGGGCACCAGATGCACTTACACATCTTCATCTTACGCCTCCCACGGATTGATAAACCTTAGGTCATCCACTTGAGGGAAAATTGCTACTGTCCTACAAAACTCTGCACTTGGAGGCCCAACACGAGTCTACAAGAATAAGTTGTGTAGTAGACATCAAGCTCTTTTCTGGCACCATTGCCGGGGAGGTGAGTGCTTGAAGGTATATCTTTAGATATTGCAATTGAATCTTTTAGTTTCTTGTTTTATCACTAGTTTGGTATATAAAATAAAACGACAAAAAAATGCTTCATCTTTTTAATGTCTTTCGTGAAAATGATGGAAAGGAAAATTATGCCAAAGTGTTCGAAGAAGAATTCAATAAAATGTTTGGCATAAAATCTTTGAATGATGAGCATGATTGCAATGTTGTTAGTATGAATTTTTGAATATCCATGATGCTAACATTATTCAAACTATGACACCGGACGAATACATAAAAGAGACCTTCCAGAACACTCCAGAACCCTGAAAAGGAAGAGGTACGTGATACGATAAGTAAACTGACTCAAAAAATTCCATAAAAATACTTTCTGTCAGTTTTGGAATATTAGAAAGAAAAAAATACAAAAATAAGAAACACTCGAGGGGCCACCCATGTTCCCATAAGGCACCAGGGCGCTCCACCCCCCGGCACGCCCTGGTGGCTTGTGGGCCCCTCGTGTGCCCTCCCAATTCCTTTTCCCTCTGGTATATGTGTTTTGCAAGATAACAAAATCTTTATATATACTCCCGTATGTTTTGACCACTGCATCGCGGAAATATCCTCTATTCTTGTTTCGTGTTGTTTTCTGTCAGATCTATCAAGCCGGGCATCATGTCTTCTCCCTCCTCCAACAACGTAGAAGACGATGCTTGGTTTCTGCAGATGGAACTAAGCATAGAGGGGATAAAGGAGGACGATGGTAAGGAGGAGAGGGTTGAGGAAGTTGCGAAAAGCCATGCTCAATAAGGAGGACAAGCCATTCCCATGGAGAAAACTATAGAGGAGGGAGATATCCTTCAACCCTTTTATGCTCACCTTTCCCCATCTGAAATTGAATCCCTAAGGATCTTTGAAACAGTTTGTGTTCAAAATACTAATCTAACTCGTGAAGTTATTTTGTTGGAGGAGCAAAACATTGCCCTTCAGAGCATTAATCATAAATTGGAGTATCTGCTAAGGTTGAAGGATAAGCTCGCCACTACTTCATCACCACCATCACTGAAGAAAGAATTTGAGTACACGGGTATGAGCACTCCCCTTGGCTTATGCCAAGCTTGGGGGAGGTGCCCCGGTATCGTATCACCATCAGTTTTATTATCTTTACCTATTTTAGTTTGATCCTTAATTATTCCGTGATTTAGTTGAATAAAAGTTTAGTATGATCTATTTACGAGTGCTAGTTTCGTGATCTATCTATGTATGTAATCAAGTTGAGAGTTATATAATAAAGAGTAGTTTGAGTTTTTGCTTCTTTACTTTTATGTTTCAATCCTAGCAATGAAAATAATAAAAAAGATCATATGCTAATCTTATAGAAATTAATGACATTACATAAGGAAAAGTATAAGTGATAGAACTTATTGAAAGTTGACAAACATAGCATTGGTGAATGTTGCAACTCATGTAAAAATTAATAAGGGAAGAGAAGATTCACATGCAAATACACTATCTTGGACATCTTTTATGATTGGGATCCCACATTAAGTATTTATGCCAAATTGTTAATGTTGGACAAGGAAGACAACGTAATGAATTACGTTTGCTTATATTCACACATAAGTTATATTGTCATAGATCCTCCAACATGTGGTGCTTTCGCAATATCTTTGCTAGCCAAAAATCCACACCAAGTAGAGATACTACTTGTGCATCCAAAAAGCATAAACCTAGTTTCATGTTATGAGAGTCCACTATACCTACCTATGGATTGAATAATATCCTTCAAGTAAGTTGCCATCGGTGCATAAAGCAATAAAAGTTGCTCCTAAATATGTTTGATCTTTTATTGTAAGGTAAAATAAGCGATGTACAAACTTGTGATGACAAAGAAATAAAAGCGACAGACTGCGTAATAAAGGTTTCTATCATAAGGAGCAATATAACATGGCATTCCTTTGCATCCAAAAACAAAAATTGCATGACAACCCCTGCTTCCCACTGGGAAAGGCATATCTTTTACTTTTATGTATTTACGTTTCATGCAAGAGTCAATAGTGTTCTCCTCCATTCCTTTTATTTTTCTCTTTTATAAGCATCATATTGTGGGGAAAGATCTAGGCACATATATCCAGTTGGATATGAGTGACCATGAGTTATTGTTGTTGACATCACCCTTGTGGTGAATAAGTTGGGAGGTGAAATTATAAGCCCCTATATTTCTATGTGTTTGGCTGAAACTTTTGCTCTCTCTAGATATATGGACTAAATGATGGTTAGCAATCATAGAAATCTTTCTATATATGTCGTGAGTATTAGCAATCATAGAATACTAAATGATAGTTGAGTATGTGGACTTGCTACAAAGCTCCAACATGAGACCCTTCCTGAAAATATGATGAATTGCGATTGCATTGTTGACTGAGAACATAGTTTGTTTTCAAGAAAGTTTATGTCTTATACTTTGATGTTGTGATGAATTGTTACCTGCTCATGAGACATTTTATGATGATAATATATTGTTGCTATAATAATGATCATGATGCTTCCATGTCCATATTTTGTTTTTATAGACACATCTCTCTCTAAACATGTGGTCATGATTATCGATATCGTCTTTCGCTTGAGGAAAAACGAGGTCTAAGCTTGGGGAGTTGATACGTCCATTTTTCATCATGTTTTTGTACTGTTATTTATAATATTTTAAATCAATATAACACTTTGTGGAGCAATTCTAATGCATTTTCTCTCTTAATTTGCAAGATTTACATGAAGAGGGAGATTGCCGGCAGTTAGAATTCTGGAGCTGAAAAAGCTATGTCAGATATACCTATTCTGGACATCTCCAAATGAGTTGAAATTTCAAGGAGAATTATTTTGGAAAAAATAAAAAATACAGGAAGAAGGAAATACCATAGGGGGGAACCTAGGTGCCCATGAGGCACCAGGGTGCGCCCACCCCCCTTGGCGCACCCTGGTGGCTCGTGGGGTCCCTGGCAGCCTCCGGTGTTCATCTTCTGGTATATATATAAGCCCATTTCCCTAGAAAAATAACGAGAAGACATTAGGAATGAGGCGCCACCGTCTTGAGGCGGAACTTGGGCAGGAGCACTTTTTCTCTCCGATGGAGTGATTCCGCCGAGGACACTTCCCTCCAGGAGGGGGAAATCGAAGCCATTGTCATCACCAAAAACCCTCTCATGGGAGGATCAATATTCATCAACATCTTGACCAGCACCATGTCATCTCAAACCCTAGTTCATCTCTTGTATTCAGTTTTTGTATCAAAACCTCATATTGGTACACACTACACCACAACACTTATGTAAGGGTAGAAAAACTGCCGGGAGAAGACTCTTTAAAGGGCAGACAAACTGCCGGGACAGTGGTTCTCCCGGCAGATAGAACTGCCACGAGAACGGCTACCGGGGATTACTTCTCCCGGCAGATAAACTTCTCCCGGCAATTTTTCTGCCCTGACCCATGTATTTGCCGACAACTCAGTTTCTCCCGGCAGATTGGTCGAGGCATGTGAAACTGCAATTACCGGCAGTTAAGCCGCCAGCACAAGCATGTTTACCTGGCAGATATTATGCCAGCATGTTTATTTCACTAGTGAAATGTTCTAGGCATCGCTATTATGTAATATCCATCCATTATATATGTCCAGACAATTAGGACATATCACACAATTTATACATGCACTTCAATCAATGTAACATATAGGCCTCATCGAAAACCTTAAACTTCATTCGATAAACATAACAACAATATATCTGAGAGGTTGTGCCACGAAAAGAGTACATATATATGTTTACCCCACAACCAAACTAAAGTAGTGCCACAAAAGATGTACATATGCTTCTAGCACACAACCAAACCACCACCAAAATGAGCAGAGCAAATGTCTAAGTTCAACAAACAAGACGCAGAACATTGTAGGTCTTCCAAATCTTTAGCAGCTTGAAGATCTTACAAACCTTAGTGAACTTGTGCACCTTTGGGAAACCTGCAGCTGCAGTAGATCGTAAGATGTTACATACAACAGCTGCATTCAGAACTTAAGGAAGATGTTACAACAATCACATACAACAGCCGCATATTTTCTGAAATATAGAGCAACCAATAACATCTCTAGACGAATCTCTACTATAGTAGAGAACATGTCCATTTTTTATCATCGTAACAGTAGCAAGCTTATCTCTCATCAAAATGTAATGTGCAAAGTCTGTAAACAGGAAGATGTGACAACAACCACATACAATAGCCGCATATGTTCTGAAACATAGAGCACTAGTAACATCTCTAGAGTAATCTCTACTTTAGTAGAGAATATGTCCATTTTTTATCATCTTGACAGTAGCAAGCTTATCTTACTTCTCATCCAAATATACTGTGCAAAGTCTGTACAGATATTAACAAATATTAACAATAATTAGTAGGTGTACCTATCTTGTACAACAGAAGTGAGGCTATTCGTGTACCGAAGTTAAGGGAATAGAATTGATGGCCATTTTGATTGTTTTCTGCATTTGGAAACACAAGCACAAGGCCACAATCACACACTAAATATTACACAAGCGCATTTTGAAGCTACTGTACTGAACAAGCGCATATGCAAAGTTACAGCTGTAGCTTCAAACAGGATCAGGAAATTCAGTGATATAAGTTACTGCAATAAGCAAATTGGTATAAGCAGGTTGCATGCGCTAAGTTACTGTACTAGCCAATGAATTAAATTAGCTTGTATTTGAGCTTGCTTTTCCTTCTAAGCTCAATACATCTACTACACAAAATACGAGGGAAACTAGCTGGAGAAATTAAGGTCCCCTACATGGTATCTGATTAGTGACAAGCCCACAGATTTAATCCAGTGAAACACTACAAACATTTGGTTCAATAAACAATTTTTATTGGTTCACTTTCCTACATCTCGCGCAAGTTGAATTAGCCTAGAAAATAAAACCAAGGCTTTCTACAAACAAATAAGCTGAAATAATTCATGTACATGAAAGAAAGAGGATCTAATTATGAGAAATGACTCAAATTAAAGCATGGAATCCAATGAAACTCATTTCTCTACATGGCAGAGTGTATCATGTACATGAAAGGAAGATGATCCAATTGCAGTTTATATTTGTAGTGGACAAAAATAAGTATTGTATGAGTATCTTTTTTATACCTGCTGTAGGAGTATCTATATATACAGAAGTTAATCTTTATCCTTGCGAGATCAGAGAATCAGATTTATTCAACTGACCTCTCTACAAAATCATGGCTGATGGACACAAAAGCCCACTTCTAGAGAACTATAATGACCTGTTTGAATTACTAATTAGTAATGTAAACTGGAATCGAGGAGCTTAAGTTTTGTGGACACAAGTTAACCATGCAGCAACTAAATGAGCAAAGCATTACTATTTGTGACAAAACCTAGAAGCTTGATACAAAACGTTCGAACTGCAGAGAAAACAGAATCAATTTTAAATATTTTCTAAGTACAAACCAGCAACATCAATTTTAAATATTTTCTAAGTACAAACCAGCAACAATTGTAACATCAAAACAAGAAATGATAAAAACACTGAATACAGGACAAAGCAAAGGATATGGCAGCTGACATGTACATTGACTAGAAATTTTTCACACTTCTAGTGTGTCTATATCTGTAGAAATATTACTATGGCTGACTATAAATGACAAATTTTGACACTTCCAAGTACAATTCTGGATGTATAGTAAATAGTAAGTAGTAAAATGCAAGGACAAACGAAATTTACACATGAGATGCTTCCCTTTTTCCCCCCAAAACTGCATGCCAAGCATATCATGTTTATACTCATGAAAATAGCACGATGCACAGTAATTTAAAATAAACTAATTAACCATCATAAATTTACACCAAGAAGTAGGGCTAATTTTGCTGGCTGCTACACACTGGCATTAAAGACAACAAACAAGAGCTTAAAATGTCAACGCAGACCACTAGCATGTGAGCGCCTATCTAGTTCACTATAATTAGAATCTGCAATTATAAGTTAGTACAGTTTATATCAAAACTTTGACATACGTGTCTTTGAAGCTTGTTATTTGCAAGCTATTCTCGAGGTTCAACAAACAAACATAATACATTATCACACCACTTAAAACAGCCAAATCATGGTAACTGAAAAGAAAATTAATGGCATGTTATATCACCTTCTTCCTTTTAGTTTGTCGCTGACTAGCTGGGCCTCCAAATTCACATTTATATTTGAAAATGTAAGGCGGCCAAATCATTCAAAATCCTCACCGCTTCTTGTTCCAATTCTCGCTAACCTCTCTTCCTCTCGTTCTTGAACATTGTCTTAGTCTCTTTCTGTGACGCCCCCGATTCAATCGTACACTAATCATACACGCAAACGTGTACGATCAAGATCAGGGACTCACGGGAAGATATCACAACACAACTCTACAAATAAAATAAGTCATACAAGCATCATAATACAAGCCGGGGGCCTCGAGGGCTCGAATACAAGTGCTCGATCATAGGCGAGTCGTGGAAGCAACAATATCTCGAGTACAGACATAAGTTAAACAAGTTTGCCTTAAGAAGGCTAGCACAAAGCTGGGATACAGATCGAAGAGGCGCAGGCCTCCTGCACGGGATCCTCCTAACTACTCACGGTAAATCGTCCTGGGCTGCACGTAGTAGTAGGCACCGCTAGAGTAGTAGTCGTCATCGACGGTGGCGTCTGGCTCCTGGGCTCCATCGTCTGGTCGCAGCAACCGGGTAAAGAAAGGGGGAAAAGGGGGAACAAGGCAACCGGGTAAAGATCACGGCTATTCGAATAGATTAACTTCCCTGCAGGGGTGCACCACATAACCCAACACGCTTGATCCCATTTGGCCGGACACACTTTCCTGGGTCATGCCCGGCCGCGGAAGATGAACACGTCGCAGCCCCACCTAGGCTCAACAGAGAGGTCGACGCCCGGTCTAAACCTAAGCGCCACAGTGCGGGCCCATCGCCCTTAGCACACCTGCATGTTACGTGGGCGGCCGGAAGCAAACCTAGCCTAACAGGCGTTCTAGTCCAATCCGGCGCGCGCCACTCAGTCGCTGACGTCACGAAGGCTTCGGCTGATACCACGACGCCGGGATACCCATAACTACTCCCACATAGATGGTTAGTGCGTATAGACCAAATGGCCAGACTCAGATCAAATACCAAGATCTCGTTAACCGTGTTAAGGATCCATGAAACGCCGACCAGGCCAGGCCCACCTCTCTCCTAGGTGGTCTCAACCTGCCACCGCTCCATACAAAGTATCGTCGATTGGGGGCCGTCGGGAACCCAGGCCCACCTCTACCGGGATGGAGCCACCTGTCCTTTCAGCCCCCATCTCCGAACAGTATCACAGGTAATGTAATAGTGTAAAGTATATAGTATATGCCCGTGATCACCTCCCGAAGTGATCATAGCCCAGTAGTATAGCATGGCAGACGGACAAGAGTGTAGGGCCTTGATGGAACACTAGCATCCTATACTAAGCGAAGAGGATAGCAGGTAAAGGTAACAACTTGATAGTAGCAAGGACGAGCTATGCACGAAGATAGGATTAGCGAAAGCGGTAACATGCTACACTACTCTAATGCAAGCGATATAGAGAAGAGTAGGCGATATCTGGTGATCAAAGGGGGCTTGCTGGTTGCTCGAGACAAGGAGGGTGCGTCGGTGGCGTCGTCGACCAGGGGCATCGGCATCATCACGGGGACTACCGGAGAGCCGAGGGGGGCAGAAACAGTAAATACATAGCAAGCAAGTGCATAACGGGACAACAAGCAGAGCTAGACGTGTTCTAACGCGGTACGAGGTGATACTGGTGAAGGGGGGAAACATCCGGGAAAGTATCCCCGGTGTTTCGTGTTTCCGGACAGATGAACCGGATGTGAAATGTTGCAGGTTCACTATGCTAGGGACGCGTGGCGGACGAACGGGCTGCATATCCGGATTAAATCTCGTCGTTACGAGCAACTTTCATGTACAAAGTTTTCCCATCTCGAGCTACGGTTTATTTTATATTAATTTTAAAGTTTAAATGAATTCTTAAATTTTCTGGATATAAATTAATTCGAAAATCATTTAATATTAAATGCTAAGTGTACATAGAAAATGTACACAGATGTGCTTGTGAGGTTGACAATGGGACCCAGAGGTGTCTTTGAGTCGTGATCAAAGTCAATGTTGACCAGTCAACAGATTTATTTAAATGGGTTTATATATTGGTGGGGCCGGCATGTAATAGGAACAAGTTATATCAAAGGTTATTTAACAGGGGGTCCCACATGTCATAGAGTATAACTAAATTAAACCTAAACATAAAATTAAACTAACAGTGGGGGGCCCTTGGCTTAAGTGGAGATTAGCCCCTCTCCTAATCTAAAGTGGGGCCGGTCTGAGAGGCTGGGCACGCACGCGGCCCCGCAGAGGAGGGCCGGCAGCCACGGCGGAAAGCTCCGGCAGTGGCGGCCGAGCAAGGAGCAGCAGCGGCCGCAGCTCAACAAAGAACGAGCAGCAGAGCAGGCGCCAAGAACAGACAAGCGGCGGTTCCACGCCAGGGGCGGGCAGAGGCGGCGTGGCGTGGCGCGGCGCAGCCGAGCCACGGCCAGAGGCGACGCCGGGCGCGCGGGACGTGGCCTGCAAGCTGCGGGTGAAGAAGGACGCGGGCTAGGCGGAGGCAAATCCATCGGCGGGGCTCGCTACCGGGGCGCTGGGGAGCCCGACGGAAGTGGGGATCCGGCCATGGCGGACAGCGACGCGCGGGGGCATCTACGGTGACGAATCAAGATGAGGAACAAGGGGGAAATGGAGGGGAGCTCACAGCGGAGCTGTAGGGCAAGTCAGTGTGCTCGGGGATGCGTCGGGGACGACGAATCGACGACGAAGTTGTGCGGCGGCCGACGGGGAAGAAGATGAAGCAGGCGTCATCGATGGGGCCTCGCGTCTTCGATCTAGCACCGTAGTCCATGTAGGGGGCACACACTTCCTCCTGGACAGGATGGTGCAGCTGGAGGCGGCCTGGGGGAGCGCGGTGGTTGCGTCGGCGACCTCTGGCTTGGGCGTTCGGCGAGCTGGGAGGAGCAGGGAGAGTGAAAGAGGGCGAGGCAGATCTGGGCGAGGCGAGAGGGGGGTATCGAGGCTAGGGTTCCAAGGGAAGGAGAGTGGGAGCAGGGGTTTTATCCACTCATGGCGCCAGTGAGCTGGTCGTGAGGCTCCTCCTCAGAAGCGACGCTTTGAGGAACAGAGACGAGCGACCGGGTGGGGGGTGGAGTCCTTTGGGCTGAGCTATTGGGCCGGTCCACTGGCTTGGCCCGAGGTGGGTCTTCCCTTTTTTTTGCCTTTCTCTTTTTTTATAAACTTTATATTATTTTCTTTTTTTTCCTTTTTGTTACTATTTATGTTAGTTTTATAAATTATAAAATTAGTTCCTAAAATTGTATTACTACTTATTCTAATGCCACAATAACTTGGGCGCCCAAACAATTTAGTTTAACATTTTATATATTATAAAACGAATTTAATTACTGGTTTTAGCTACTGTTTATTTACTTTAGAGCATTCAGTTATTTTATAAAAGTGTGGTTTCTCCACCATAATTACCTATGCAATAATTGGTTCACTCCGAACATTTTAGTTTTAATATTTGAAAACTTTTATTGTTTGCTTGATTTTGAATTTGAATTTGAATCTGTTTCGAACTAACGTGAGATTAGCAACAGTAATTGAAGTGACGTGGCACCATTAGCAGAGAATTACTGTAGCTTAATTATCCGGGCGTCACAATTCTCCTCCACTACAAGAAATCTCGTCCCGAGATTTAAGCAGGGGAGTAGGGGGGAGGTGCTGGTAGCGAGAAACCTAACGAGTCTTCTCGGTCTTTGTTGTCCTTTCGAAGAGGTTGATCCCTTTCGTTGATGTCTTCATTTCTCTGCTTCAAATCACCATGATCAACTCGTCATCCTTTCTTCGAGATCTCCATCGTACTTACGATAGAATAAGGCGGGGTTATTCCGAGAGAATGAACGTCGGCAAGGTTGACTATCGGGTCGACAACATCGAGGAAGGTGGCGGAAAGTAACTCTCGAATCGAATCTTAAGAAATTATCGAGAGCAAAGTAAGGAGGTAACCTGGAAAGTTTCGGCGGCGTGCAATCGTTCGATGCACGTAATAGGGCGTGAAAGGGTCAAAACAACGGGAATAAGTATTGTGTCCGATATCGGACACGAAGGTGGCTCGTGAATTACATACGAGGTCACGCGTGAGGAACAACCTTGGGAGCAGGGGTGTAGGAGAGTCAGGTTTCGATCTGTGGGAACTGGGTTATGGGCCCACCATGTGGGTTAAGAGTAGGAAGGGCGGTAACGTCTTGCACGATCATGTAAGCAAGGCATGTCGAGGATAGCCTGTCGGTTATGTCAAGAACAACGCCGGTACCAAGGGCGAGGGACGAAGAGAACCATTTCTTGCTTTCGTTGAACGAGGCGGACCAATAGGCAAAGTTCTCATCCATCAGTGGTTACCGGAATGTCATCAACAATAGAAACAGGGTCTTACTGACACGGTTTGTACACCAAGGTGTTTTACATATAGATCACAAGAAGGGTTAAGCAAACCAATGGAAAGGAAAATGATATTCTCAGATTAAATGTAACAATGGAAAGGAAAATGTGTTTAAACACATATTTCAGGGGTATATCCTTCCCAAGAATAAGCAGAGCATGATATCCATGACAGGATATAATGTAGAAAACTCTTTAGGTAGGGGAGAGAATTTTCATGACATTACCCATACAACGGTGTTTGGAAAATTGATAAAGAGAATTTAGCATTGTGCTTCAAATGTTCTTGGTGATGAACGGAGTACCACAAACATGCTTCAGGTAGCAATGATATGGTGTTTCAATCAAGGGCCAGACTTCAGATACACCAATGATCCATCAGGAGTAACTTATAAAATAAGTCCTACAATTTCCTCCAGGAGGAATGGTTATCCTTGCAAAAGAAATTATAATGATAGGTCCTCCAGCCAGGGGGGGTGCTAGGCATGACATCATATTACCGGGTCATCAAAGGACCAACAACATAACTCCTGGAAAGTTGTCCCAACCACCATATCTGACCGAGATTCAGATCCAATTGGTGTCATGATGCCTCAGACTCAGGATGTCCGAGAAGAAAAGGCGCAACACAAATCGTTGAAATGGCATTACAAGATTCTCGGGAAATGAACTATGGGAGCGGGTTCCTGAAACAATAGTTCATCATTAAACCAAGGAGAGGTGAGGAGGTGGCTGATCGACTCAATGACAATTCATTGAGATTTTCAAAAGATGGATTTCCACAATAATGTGAACAAGAAGATGACACTTGTCATTTCAAATGATATAATGTTGTATGCTCTAGGGAAACATACACCATCAATCATTAGTTGAAAGGTGTGCCCGAAATATGACCTTAGGCAGCAAGATCAATGTTAGAGGGACGATTCAATAATCAACGGTCTAAGAACGAACGGTCGATCGTTAACTTCAAAGCAATAGGGTTGCTAGAAGTACAGAACTCAAACAAAGCATCTATTGGTATCTTTGGTTAAAAACAACAGGGGGACCAAGGAAGAATGATGATGGTGAGAAGTATCACCATACCAAGAATTCTTAAGAGGTGGTGAAATTCCCACGACATCCTTGACATAAAAGATGGCAATATCCCAAAGTAGAACATAACAAAAGCGGGGTAGGAAGGAACTCAAGGTAATACACAAAACATGAGCAGGTTTGTGTTGGAGGGAGGGCATTAAAGTGGTCGATGATAACACGAAACATCGAGGGGCAAGGATGGTATTACCCATCAAGAATTAGATATATATCTTGGTAGAGCTTAGGATGTTGATGATGATCACGACACAGTTGTCGAGAGATTTCATGAAGATGTAATTCAATCAGCGACGACATCAAGCCAAAGGAATGACGAAGCAAGAGGTTATTGGAACCACAGTTACGACACGAACTCGAACTCAAGCTTGTTGTTTAAGGTGAAAGGGTATGACGAGGAAAATCGACGTAAGCTTATCTATCAAATTGGTGCTCCGAGAATAAGGACCAGGTAGCACAGTTAGAATCGTCACGACAATGATATAGCCAAACAGGCTAGGAATGGCGTGATCGGGTACAAACTCGTACTTATAGAAGCTTACTGAAGAGTTTCTTTTGAACCGTAGTGCGGACTTGGTTCAGTTATCGGTGTCTTTGAGTGTTTAATAACTCAGAGCCCGTGAAAAATTGGAATCAGTGGGAAGGTAGCACTTGATGAAGAACAAATAAGAAGTTATGCAGTTCCAAGATAATCTCGAGATACCAGGGGTAATACTCGACGACATATCAAAGTAGAGGTTGTACCGGGGTATTGGTCCACAGAAGACAAGTGCTTACACTTGCATCGAAAATGGTATTTAAAGGAGAACATGGTCGTAACCACGATTGTAAAGGTTGACCCGGATATAAGTTGAACTTATATCAAGTTGAACTTATATCAAGGGAATAATTAATTTTAAAAGAAGCTTCGATGAGAAGACGACATCGGGTCCATGGGCATGAACATAAAGTTCAAGGTCGACTCCACTTCTCCAATGCATAACCTTTCATCCACTTCTCGCTCGATTAAGTTGCGGTGTTGAAATTTTATACGTGAAGCACCGGAAGAGTATGACTCGTGAAAACTCTCGGGTTCACACGGTCTAGAGAAAGCATATGTTCAACCCATAGTGGCTTCTTAGAAACATATACCACAAGTTTCAAGAGTAAATAACACAAGCCCGGAAAGCAGAGTATGGTTGGCCAAGCCGGAGGATACAACTTAACAAAGGCATTAGGTATCGGGGAAGAACTCACAAAGTGATCAAATGTGAAGGACATTGTCGGATAACAATCCAACAAAGGACTTGATGGTCCACAAAGGATCCGATGTGAGTATCGATACTCAACGAGAAGAGGAAGGAATGCAACGCATAGCAGGTTATGGAATCATCTGAATAATTCAAAGCTTAAATGCAAAGGAATTATGATTTCCAAAACAAAGGATCGGAAGAAGACGGCTACGATCAAGGATGGATCAATTGAATATACCAGAGGCACAATTGACGACAGATAGTTTGGCCGAGAACCAGCTCATGTTCAAAATGACGTCTGAGCCGGAAGGATAATCCTAGGACTCAACTGATGATTGCGAACATTCACAACGTATTGAATGAATGGACTCAAAAATGATGGTGACAAAGGATGCCAATATGATTACTATACTTATGGGATTAATCATAATGAAAGCAAACAAGAAATTCCAGAGCAATAGGTTGTTGAGGATTTTCGGAAGATCGAATGGTATTTCGAAGACTTATGTGTAACACCTGAAGAACCGGGGGATGAGCGAATACTCGATAAGTGCGAGAATTATCCGTAGGGGTATTCAGGTGACAAAGAACGACAAGGCGATAAGCTCAAAGGATTATCGAATCAACGACGAGTTTTGAGGTATCTTGTAATAACAAGACCAACTGGGATGAATGTAAGAATAACAAGCGCAAGTAGTTATCCATAAGGGTTGACGGTGGAAGGGGAATTGCAAACGCGATGAACACAAGTTCTCGGGTTAACAGCGGACAGTATCTTCAGGGGTCTTCACGTGCAGCAGACGATCGTCCATAATAAGGGGCTCTCCGGGAGGAAGTAATCACGAGAACCTAGAGTCGGAGTTAGTAAAATCGTTTAACCCGAATAGAAGAGAGTTCAGAATCCCAGAGTAAAGGTCGAGGAGTAAAAGATCCTAGTACCACCTAATGGCGACGTGGGCGTAAGGCACACATCCATGTTAGTAAAAGTTTTGTAATGTCTAGACTCGACTTCGGCCAAGGAGTTGGGAAGGGGGATTCCTACAGGCAGTCGGCTCTGATAACAACTTGTGACGCCCCCGATTCAATCGTACACTAATCATACACGCAAACGTAATGATCAAGATCAAGGACTCACGGAAGATATCACAACACAACTCTACAAATAAAATAAGTAATACAAGCATCATAATACAAGCCGGGGCCTCGAGGGCTCGAATACAAGTGCTCGATCATAGACGAGTCATGAAGCAACAATATCCGAGTACGAGACATAAGTTAAACAAGTTTGCCTTAAGAAGGCTAGCACAAAGCGGGATACAGATCGAAGAGGCGCGGGCCTCTGCCTGGATCCTCCTAACTACTCTCGGTCGTCGTCCGCGGGCTGCACGTAGTAGTAGGCACCGCTAGAGTAGTAGTCGTCATCGACGGTGGCATCTGGCTCACAGGCTCCATCGTCCGTCGCGACAACGGGTAAAGAAAGGGGAAAAGGGGAACAAGGCAACCGCGAGTACTCATCCAAAGTACTGCAAGCAAGGAGCTACACTACATATGCATGGATATATGTGTAAAGGGCCATATCGATGGACTGAACTGCAGAATGCCCGAGAATAAGAGGGGTATCTAATCACCGAAGACTACGCACAGCAGCCTCCGTCTTGCAACATGTAGGAGAGAGTAGACTGAAGTCCTCCAAGTAGCATCTCCAAGTAGCATCGCATAGCATAATCCTACCCGCGATCCCTCCTCGTAACCACGAGAGAGAGCGTCCACCGGGTTGTATCTGGCACTTGGAAGGGTGTGTTTTATTAAGTATCCGGTTCTAGTTGTCATAAGGTCAAGGTACAACTCCAAGTCGTCCTGTTACGGAAGATCACGGCTATTCGAATAGATTAACTTCCCTCCAGGGGTGCACCACATAACCCAACACGCTTGATCCCATTTGGCCGGACACACTTTCCTGGGTCATGCCCGCCGCGGAAGACGAACACGCCGCAGCCCGACCTAGGCTCAACAGAGAGGTCAACACGCCGGTCTAAACCTAAGCGCCACGAAGTGCAGGCCCATCGCCTTAGCACACTTGACGTTGCATGGGCGGCCGAGGCAGACCTAGCCTAACAGGCGTTCAGTCCAATCGGCGCGCCGCTTCGATCGGCCGACGTCACGAAGGCTTTGGCTGATACCACGATCTTGGGATACCCATAACTACTCCCACGTAGATGGTTAGTGTGTATAGACCAAATGGCGGACTCGAGATCAAATACCAAGATCTCGTTAAGCGTGTTAAGGATCATGAACGCCGACGAGGCAGGCCCACCTCTCTCCTAGGTGGTCTCAACCTGCCCAGCCGCTCATACAAAGTATCGATCGGGGCTGTCGGGAACCCGAGCCCACCTCTACCGGGATAGAGCCACATCCTTTCGGCCCCCATCTCCGAACAGTATCACAGGTAATGTAATAGTGTAAAGTATATAGTATATGCCCGTGATCACCTCTCGAAGTGATCACGGCCCAGTAGTATAGCATGGCAGACGGACAAGAGTGTAGGGCCACTGATGGAACACTAGCATCCTATACTAAGCAGTAGGATAGCAGGTAAAGGTAACAACAGTAGTAGCAAGGACAGGCTATGCAGCAGTATAGGAGTAACTGAAAGCAGTAACATGCTACACTACTCTAATGCAAGCAGTATAGAGAAGAGTAGGCGATATCTGGTGATCAAAGTGGGGCTTTCTGGTTGCTCGAGACAAGGAGGGTCGTCGGTGGCGTGAGTCGACCATAGGGGCATCAACATCATCACGGGTCTACCGGAGAGAAGAGGGGAGAAACAGTACATACATAGCAAGCAAGTGCATAACGGGACAACAAGCGAGCTAGGCGTGTTCTAACGCAGTGCGAGGTGATACCGGTGAAGGGGAAACATCCGGAAAGTATCCCGGTGTTCCGTGTTCGAGACAGATGAACCGGAGGTGACATGTTGCAGTTCACTATGCTAGGGGCGGCGTGGCGGACGAGCGGGCTGCGTATCCGGATTCGTCTCGTCGTACTGAGCAACTTTCACGTACAAAGTTTTTCAATCTGAGATACGGTATATTTTATATTAATATTTAAAGTTTAAATGAATTCTTAAATATTATGGATATAAATTAATTCGAAAATCATATAATATTAAATGCTAAGTGTACATAGAAAATGTACACAGCAGTTGCTGTGAGGTTGACAATGGGACCCGGAGGTGTCTTGAGTCGTGATAAAGTCAATGTTGACGATCAGCAGATTTATTTAAATGGATTTATATATTGGTGGGGCCGACATGTAATAGGAACAAGTTATATCAAAGGTTATTTAAGAGGGGGGTCCCACATGTCATAGAGTATAACTAAATTAAACCTAAACATAAAATTAAACTAACAGTGGGGGGCACTTGGCTTAAGTGGAGATTAGCCCCTCTCTAATCTAAGCTGGGCCGGTCTCGGAGGCTGAGCACGCACGCGACCTCGCAGAGGAGGGCCGGCCCACGGGCGGAAGCTCCGGCGATGGCGGCCGAGCAAGGAGCAGCTGACGGCCGCAGCTCAACAAAGAACGAGCAGCGTGAAAGGTGCACGCACAAAGACAAGCGGCGGTTGCACGCTGCAGGGGGCGGCAGAGGCGGCGTGGGCGTGGCGTGGCGAGGCCAAAGCCACGGCGAGGCGACGCCGGCGCGGGACGCGGCCTGCAAGCTGCGGGTGAAGAAGGACGCAGCTAGGCGGAGGCAAATCCACGGCGTGAGCGGGGGCTCGCGGCACAGGGAGGGAGCCCGACGGAAGTGGGGATCCGGCCATGGCGGACAGCGATGCGCGGGGGCATCTACGGCGACGAATCAAGACGAGGAACAAGGGGGAAATGGAGGGGAGCTCACAGCGGAGCTGTAGGGGAAGTCAGTGGGCTCGAGGATGCGTCGGGGACGATTTAATCGACGACGAAGTTGTCTGGCGGCCGACGGGAAGAAGATGAAGCAGGCGTCGTCGATGAGGCCTCCCGTCTTCGATCTAGCACCTTAGTCCATGTAGGGGGGCACACACTTCCTCCTGGACAGGATGGTGCAGCTGGAGGCGGCCCGGGGGAGCGCAGTGGTTGCGTCGGCGACCTCTGGCTAGGCGTTCGGCGAGCTGGGAGGAGCAGGGAGAGTGAAAGAGGGCGAGGCAGATCTGGGCGAGGCAAGAGGGGGGTATCGGGCGGCTACGGTTCCAAGGGAAGGAGAGTGGGAGCCGGGGGTTTTTATCCACTCATGGCCTTTGTAAGCTGGTCGTGAGGCTCCTCCACAGCGACGCCTTTGAGGAGCAGAGACGGCGACTAGGTGGGGGTGGGTCCTTTGGCTGAGCTAAGCTGGGCGGTCCCATTGGCTAGGCCCGAGGCGAGGTCTTCCTTTTTTGCCTTTCTCTTTTTATAAACTTTTTATTATTTTCTTTTTTTCCTTTTTGTTACTATTTATGTTAGTTTTATAAATTATAAAATTAGTTCCTAAAATTGTATTACTACTTATTCTAATGCCACAATAACTTGGGCGCCCAAACAATTTAGTTTAACATTTTATATATTATAAAACGAATTTAATTACTGGTTTTAGCTCTTGTTTATTTACTTTAGAGCATTCAATTATTTTATAAAAGTGTGGTTTCTCCACCAATAATTACCTATGCAATATTTGGTTCACTCAGAACATTTTAGTTTTAATCTTTGAAAACTTTTATTTTTTGCTTTATTTTGAATTTGAATTTGAATCGGTTTCGAACTAACGTGAGATTAGCAACAGTAATTGAAGTGACGTGGCACCATTAGCAGAGAATTATTGTAGCTTAATTATCCGGGCGTCACACTTTCTTGTTCCATTCTTTTTCCTGAAAAGAAAATTAATGGCACATTAGATGTCATGTAGGTAAGCATGTAGTTGTTGGGATGGCCTCTTTTAGCAACTCTAGCATCATGTCAAATTTTTTTACGAAACCAACCTCCAAGAGATTTGATATGGAGTAACCTAACAACAAGACGTAGCTTTAAGAATCTCATTATCTATATCATAAGAACAAAACACTTGTTCTGTCCACAAATCTGATTTTGCAAAAACACAAGCAGGAGAAGCTACAACTTTGAGGCATCAACTAAACACAAAAAACAATTGCTGTAAAACCTAGAACTAAATCATCTGCCAAGTTCATAGATTAAACTAACCAATCTAACAATTTTGGAAGTTAGGATTGAATCGTCTGCCAAGTTCACACATTGAAATGAACCATCTAACAATTGTAGAAGTCAGAACTGAATCCAAGTACACAATTTGAACTGAACCTTGGCTGCAAAGAAATCTCACCAAATGCTCTTGATGTTGGGGAACGTAGTAATTTCAAAAAAATTCCTACGCACACGCAAGATCATGGTGATGCATAGCAACGAGAGGGGAGAGTGTTGTCCACGTACCCTCGTAGACCAAAAGCGGAAGTGTTAGCACAACGCGGTTGATGTAGTCGTACGTCTTCATGATCCGACCGATCAAGTACCGAATGCATGGCACCTCCGAGTTCTGCACACGTTCAACTCGATGACGTCCCTCGAACTCCGATCCAGCCGAGCTTTGAGGGAGAGTTCCGTCGACACGACAGCGTGATGGCGATGATGATGCTCTACCAACGCAGGTTCGCCTAAGCACCGCTTCTGATATAATCGAGGTGGATTATGGTGGAGGGGCACCGCACATGGCTAAGAGATCAAGAGATCAATTGTTGTGTCTCAAGGGGTGCCTTCCCGTATATAAAGGAGTGGAGGAGGGAGGGCCGGCCCTCTCTATGGTGCGCCCTAGGAGGATTCCTACTCCCACCGAGTAGGATTCCCCTTCAAGTAGTAGGAGTAGGAGTCAAGGAAAGGGAGAGAGAGAGAGAGAGCGAAGGAGGCGCAGCCTCCCCTAGTCCAATTCGGACTAGGCCTTGAAGCGCGCAGCCTCTCCTCTCTATTTCCCTAAAGCCCAATAAGGCCCATATACTCCCGTGAATTCTCGTAACTCTCGGTACTCCAAAAAATACCCGAATCACTTGGAACCTTTCCGATGTCCGAATATAGTCGTCCAATATATCGATCTTTACGTCTAGACCATTTCGAGACTCCTCGTCATGTCCCCAATCTCATCCGGGACTCCGAACTACCTTCGGTACATCAAAACACATAAACTCATAATATAACCGTAATCGAACTTTAAGCGTGCAGACCCTACAGGTTCGAGAACAATGTAGACATGACCGAGACACGTCTCCGGTCAATAACCAATAGGGAACATGGATGCTCATATTGGCTCCCACATATTGTACGAAGATCTTTATCGGTGAAACCGCATAACAACATCGTTGTTCCCTTTGTCATCGGTATGTTACTTGCCCGAGATTCGATCGTCGGTATCTCAATACCTAGTTCAATCTTGTTACCGGAAGTCTCTTTACTCGTTCGTAATACATCATCCATAACTAACTCATTAGTTGTAATGCTTGCAAGGCTTAAGTGATGTGCATTACCGAGAGGGCCCAGAGATACCTCTCCGACAATCGGAGTGACAAATCCTAATCTCGAAATACGCTAACCCAACATGTACCTTTGGATACACCTGTAGAGCTCCTTTATAGTCACCCAGTTACGTTGTGGCGTTTGGTAGCACACAAAGTGTTCCTCCGGTAAACGGGAGTTGCATAATCTCATAGTCATAGGAACATGTATAAGTCATGAAGAAAGCAATAGCAACATACTAAACGATCGAGTGCTTAGCTAACGAAATGGGTCATGTCAATCACATCATTCTCCTAATAATGTGATCCCGTCAATCAAATGACAACTCATGTCAATGGCTAGGAAACATAGCCATTTTTATCAACGAGCTAGTCAAGTAGAGGCATACTAGTGACACTCTGTTTGTCTATGTATTTCACACATGTATTATGTTTCCGGTTAATACAATTCTAGCATGAATAATAAACATTTATCATGAAATAAGGAAATAAATAATAACTTTATTATTGCCTCTAGGGCATATTTCCTTCAGTCTCCCACTTGTACTAGAGTCAATAATCTAGATCACATCGCCATGTGATTTAACATCAATAGTTCACATCACCATGTGATTAACACCCATAGTACACATCGTCATGTGACCAACACCCAAAGGGTTTACTAGAGTCAATAATCTAGTTCACATCGCTATGTGATTAACACCCAAAGAGTACTAAGTTGAGATCATGATTTACTTGTGAGAGAAGTTTAGTCATCAGATTACGCCATATTCAGATCCGTATGTATTTTGCAAATCTTTATGTCCACAATGCTCTGCATGGAGCTAATCTAGCTAATAGCGCCCACTTTCAATGTGTATCTAGATCAAGACTTAGAGTCATCCAGATTGGTGTTAGAGCTTGCATCGACTTAACTCTTTACGATGAACCTTTTGTCACCTCCATAATCGAGAAACATATCCTTATTCCACTAAGGATAATTTTGACCGCTGTCAAGTGATCTACTCCTAGATCACTATTGTACTCCCTTGCAAAACACAGTGTAAGGTATACAATAGATCTGGTACACAGCATGGCATACTTTATAGAACATATGGTTGAGCCATAGGGAATGACTTTCATTCTCTTTCTATCTTCTGCCGTGGTCGGGCTTTGAGTTTTACTCAATTTCACACCTTGTAACACAGGCAAGAAATCTTTCTTTGACTGTTCCATTTTGAACTACTTCAAAATCTTGTCAAGGTATGTACTCATTGAAAAAACTTATCAAGCATCTTGATCTATCTCTATAGATCTTGATGCTCAATATATAGTGACTTCACCGAGGTCTTTCTTTAAAAACTCCTTTCAAACACTCCTTTATGCTTTGCAGAATAATTCTATATTGTTTCCGATCAACAATATGTCATTCACATATACTTATCGAAATGTTGTAGTGCTCCCACTCACTTTCTTGTAAATACAGGCTTCACCTCCGGTCTGTATAAAACTATATGCTTTGATCAATTCATCAAAGCGTATATTCCAACTCGAGATGCTTGCCCTAGTCCATAGATGGATCATTTGGAGCTTGCATATTTTATTAGCACCTTTAGGATTGACAAAACCTTCTTGTTGCATCATATACAACTCTTCTTTAATAAATCCATTAAGGATTGCAGTTTTGTTTATCCATTTGCCAGATTTCATAAAATGCGGCAATTGCTAACATGATTCAGACAGACTTAAGCATAGATACGAATGAGAAACTCTCATCGTAGTCAACACCTTGAACTTGTCGAAAACCTTTTTGCGACAATTCTAGCTTTGTAGATAGTAACACTACTATCAGCATCCGTCTTCCTCTTGAGGATCCATTTATTTTCTATGGCTTGTCGATCAACGGGCAAGCCAACCAAAGTCCATACTTTGTTCTCATACATGGATCCCATCTCAGATTTTATGGCCTCAAGCCATTTTGCGGAATCTGGGCTCACCATCGCTTCTTCATAGTTCATAGGTTCGTCATGGTCAAGTAACATGACCTCCAGAACAGGATTACCGAACCACTCTAGTGCGGACCTTACTCTGGCTGACCTACGAGGTTTGGTAGTAACTTGATCTGAAGTTTCATGATCATCATCATTAACCGTCACTAATTGGTGCAGGCATCACTAGAACTGATTTCTATGATGAACTTCTTTCCAATTCGGGAGTAGGTACAATTACCTCATCAAGTTCTACTTTCCTCCCACTCACTTCTTTTGAGAGAAACTCCTTCTCTAGACAGGATCCATTCTTAGCAATAAAGAGCTTGCCTTGGATTTGTGATAGAAGGCATACCCAACATTTTGGGTATCCTATGAAGACGCACTTCTCCAATTTGGGTTTGAGCTTATCAGGTTGAAACTTTTTCACATAAGCATTGCAACCTCAAACTTTAAGAAACGATAGCTTAGGTTTCTTGCCAAACCACGGTTCATAAGGTGTCATCTCAATGGATTTAGATGGTGCCCTATTTAACGTGAATGTAGCTGTCTTTAATGCATAACCCCAAAAGCGATAGTGGTAGATCGGTAAGAGACATCATAGATCACACCATATCTAATAAAGAAATGCTGATTCTGACGTTCGGACACACCATTACACTTTGTGATGTTCGGTGGCGTGAGTAGTGAAACTATTTCACATTGTTTTAGCTGAAGGCCAAACTTCGTAACTCAAATATTTTACCTCTGCGATCATATCGTGTAAACTTTTATTTTTTTTACGATGATTCTCCACTTCACTCTGAAATTCTTTGAACTTTTCAAATGTTTCAGACTTGTGTTTCATCAAGTATATATACCCATATCTGCTCAAATCATCTGTGAAGGTCAGAAAATAATGATACCCGCCGTGAGCCTCAACACTCATCGGATTACATACACCAGTATGTATTATTTCCAATAAGTCAGTTGCTTGCTCCATTGTTCCGGAGAACGGAGTTTTAATCTTGCCCATAAGGCATGGTTCGCAAGCATCAAGTGATTCATAAATTCCATCAGCGTGGAGTTTCTTCATGCGCTTTACACAGCCACAAATAAGTTGCACTATCATTATTGAATTTGCATCTTTTGGCTTCAATATTATGAATATGTGTATCACTACGATCGAGATCTAACAAACCATTTTCGTTGGTGTGTATGACCATAGAAGGTTTTATTCATGTAAACAGAACAACAATTGTTCTCTAACTTCAATGAATAACCATATTGCAATAAACATGATCAAATCATATTCATGCTCAACGCAAACACCAAATAACACTTATTTAGGTTCAACACTAATCCCGAAAGTATAGGGAGTGTGCGAAGATGATCATATCAATCTTGGAACTACTTCCAACACACATCGTCACTTGATCCTTATCTAGTTTTTATTCATTCTGCAACTCCCGTTTCGAGTTACTACTCTTAGAAACTGAGCTAGTATCAAATACTGAGGGGTTGCTATAAACACTAGTAAAGTACACATCAATAACATGTATATGAAATATACCTATGTTCACTTTGCCATCCTTCTTATCCGCCAAATACTTGGGGAAGTTCCGCTTCCAGTGACCAGTCCCTTTGCAGTAGAACCACTTAGTCTCAGGCTTAGGACCAGACTTGGGCTTCTTCACTTGAGCAGAAACTTGCTTGCCGTTCTTCTTGAAGTTCCCCTTCTTCCCTTTGCCCTTTTCTTGAAACTAGTGGTCTCGTCAACCATCAACACCTGATGTTTTCTTGATTTCTACCTTAAATCGATTTCAGCATCACGAAGAGCTTGGGAATTGTTTACATTATCCCTTGCATATTATAGTTCATCACGAAGTTCTACTAACTTGGTGATGGTGACTAGAAAATTCTGCCAATCACTATCTTATCCGGAAGATTAACTCCCACTTGATTCAAGCGATTGTAGTACCCAGACAATCTGAGCACATGCTCACTGCTTGAGCTATTCTCCTCCATCTTTTAGCTATAGAACTTGTTGGAGATTTCATATCTCTCAACTCGGGTATTTGCTTGAAATATTAACTTCAACTCTTGGAACATCTCATATGGTCCATGACGTTCAAAACGTCTTTGAAGTCCCGATTCTAAGCCGTTAAGCATGGTGCACTAAACCATCAAGTAGTCATCATATTGAGCTAGCCAAATGTTCATAGCGTCTGCATATGCTCCTGCAATAGGTCTGTCACCTAGCGGTGCATCAAGGACATAATTCTTCTATGCAGCAATGAGGTTAATCCTCAGATCATGGACCAAGTCCGCATCATTGTACTAACATCTTTCAACTTAGTTTTCTCTAGGAATATATCAAAACAAAACAGGGGAGCTAAACGCGAGCTATTGATCTACAATATAGATATGCTAATACTACCAGGACTAAGTTCATGATAAATTAAAGTTCAATTAATCATATTACTTAAGAACTCCCACTTAGATAGACATCCCTATAATCCTCTAAGTGATCACGTGATCCATATCAACTAAACCATGTTCGATCATCACGTGAGATGGAGTAGTTTCAATGGTGAACATCCCTATGTTGATCATATCTACTATATGATTCACGCTCGACCTTTCGGTCTCCGTGTTAGAGGCCATATCTGTTATATGCTAGGCTCGTCAAGTTTAACTTTGAGTATTCCGTGTGTGCAACTGTTTTGCACCCGTTGTATTTGAACGTAGAGCCTATCACACCCGATCATCACGTGGTGTCTCGTACGAAGAACTTTCGCATAGCGGTGCATACTCACGGAGAACACTCATACCTTGATAATTTAGTGAGAGATCATCTTATAATGCTACCATCAATCAAAGCAAGATAAGATGCATAAAAGATAAACATCACATGCAATCAATATAAGTGATATGATATGGCCATCATCATCTTGTGCTTGTGATCTCCATCTCAAGCAACCGTCATGATCACCATCGTCACCGGGCGTGACACCTTGATCTCCATCGTAGCATCGTTGTCGTCTCGCCAATCTTATGCTTCTCGACTATCGCTACCGCTTAGTGATAAAGTAAAGCATTCTGAGCGATTGCATTGCATACAATAAAGCGACAACCATATGGCTCTGTCGATTGCGATAACTTCGGTTACAAAACATGATCATCTCATACAATAAAATTTAGTATCATGCCTTGACCATATCACATCACAACATGCCCTGCAAAAACAAGTTAGACGTCCTCTACTTTGTTGTTGCAAGTTTTACGTGGTTTCTACGGGCTGAGAAAGAATCGTTCTTACCTACGCATCAAAACTACAATGATAGTTTGTCAAGTTGGTGTTGTTTTAACCTTCGCAAGGACCGGGCGTAGCCACACTCGGTTCAACTAAAGTTGGAGAAACTGACACCCGCCAGCCACCTGTGTGCAAAGCACGTCGGTAGAACCAGTCTCGCGTAAGCGTACACGTAATGTCGGTCCGAGCCGCTTCATCCAACAATACCGCCGAACCAAAGTATGACATGCTGGTAAGAAGTATGACTTGTATCGCCCACAACTCACTTGTGTTCTACTCGTGCATATAACATCAACGCATAAAACCAGGCTCTGATACCACTGTTGGGGAACGTAGTAATTTCAAAAAAAATCCTATGCACACGCAAGATCATGGTGATGCATAGCAACGAGAGGGGAGAGTGTTGTCCACGTATCCTCGTAGACCGAAAGCGGAAGTGTTAGCACAACGCGGTTGATGTAGTCGTACGTCTTCACGATCTGACCGATCAAGTACCGAACGCACGGCACCTCCGAGTTCTGCACACGTTCAACTCGATGACGTCCCTCGAACTCCGATCCAGGCGAGCTTTGACGGAGAGTTCCATCAGCACGACGGCGTGGTGGCGATGATGATGCTCTACCAACGCAGGGCTTCGCCTAAGCACCGCTATGCTATAATCGAGGTGGATTATGGTGGAGGGGGCACCGCACACGGCTAAGAGATCAAGAGATCAATTGTTGTGTCTCAAGGGTGCCCCTCCCGTATATAAAGGAGTGGAGGAGGGAGGGTCGGCCTCTCTATGGCGGCGCCCTAGGAGGAGTCCTACTCCCCGGGAGTAGGATTCCCCTTCCAAGTAGTAGGAGTAGGAGTCAAGGAAAGGGAGAGAGAAGAGCGAAGGAGGGGCGCAGCCCTCCCCCTAGTCCAATTCGGACTAGGCCTTTGGGGCACGCGCAGCCTCTCCTCTCTCTTTCCCCTAAAGCCCAATAAGGCCCATATACTCCCCGGCGAATTTCCAGAACCCTCCGGCACTCCGAAAAATACCCGAATCACTCGGAACCTTTCCGATGTCCGAATATAGTCGTCCAATATATCGATCTTTACATCTCGACCATTTCGAGACTCCTCGTCATGTCCCCGATCTCATCCGGGACTCCGAACTACCTTTGGTACATCAAAACACATAAACTCATAATATAACCGTCATTGAACTTTAAGCGTGCGGACCCTACGGGTTCGAGAACAATGTAGACATAACTGAGACACGTCTCTGGTCAATAACCAATAGCGGGACCTGGATGCTCATATTGGCTCCCACATATTCTATGAAGATCTTTATCGGTCAAACCGCATAACAACATCGTTGTTCCCTTTGTCATCGGTATGTTACTTGAGAGATTCGATCGTCGGTATCTCAATACCTAGTTAAATCTCGTTACCGGCAAGTCTCTTTACTCGTTCCATAATACATCATCCATAACTAACTCATTAGTTGCAATTCTTGCAAGGCTTAAGTGATGTGCATTACCGAGAGGGCCCAGAGATACCTCTCCGAGCAATCGGAGTGACAAATCCTAATCTCGAAATCGGCAACCCAACATGTACCTTTGGAGACACTGTAGAGCTCCTTTATAATCACCCGATTCACGTTGTGACGTTTGGTAGCACACAAAGTGTTCCTCCGGTAAACGGAGTTGCATAATCTCATAGTCATAGGAACATGTATAAGTCATGAAGAAAGCAATAGCAACATACTAAGCGGTCGAGTGCTAAGCTAGCGGAATGGGTCAAGTCAATCACATCACTCCTAATGATGTGATCCCGTTAATCAAATGAAAACTCATGTCAATGGCTAGGAAACATAACCATATTTGATCAACGAGCTAGTCAAGTAGAGGCATACTAGTGACACTCTGTTTGTCTATGTATTCACACATGTATTATGTTTCCGGTTAATACAATTCTAGCATGAATAATGAACATTTATCATGAAATAGGAAAATAAATAATAACTTTATTATTGCCTCTAGGGCATATTTCCTTCACTTGATGGGGCAGAGGAGGCAGACAGAGGATGTTGATGTGGTAGTGAGCTGGTCACGGGAGAAGAGGGACGCCCCGCTGCTTGGGCGATCGGAGAGGACGTCGAGGAGGCAGTCCCGCTCGGTGCTCGCTTTGCTGTGGAGGGAGGAGGCCTGCTTGGGGAGGCGTTCGGGTGGAGTCCCTCTGTGATCGTCGTCCGTGGGGTGCTCCGTGCTCGTGTGAGCGATGTGGGGTGGTTGGGGGCAAAGGCGGTAGTGGTCAGACCGTCGGGGTGGAGGGCTGTCGGCCGGGGTGGTGGGGGGCGGGGGCGGCGGCGAGGCTGTGTTGGTGCGGGCCGCCGGGTGCAGAACTCGGGAGCTAGGGCGGCTGGCGGTTGTGGGGTAGCTAGGGGCGACGGAGGGGCTGTGGTGGTGGTGGGCCTTGGCGTGAGGCTGCGGTTGTGGGGGCCTTGACAGTAGTGCTCGGGGTCGATCTAGAGGCGGTCGGGCGGTCGGTGGAGGGCATTTGGGGAAGTTGTTTGGGGTGGCTGTGATCTGGAGGAGGGCCGGCGCGTCTAGTTTTCTCGGGCCAAAAGTTTTTTTTGTCTATCGCGCGCCTTTCCCTCGATCGCGCGCGCTTAGGCCCAAACGATATTTCGGTTTCGCGCCGAAGGCGGATGCCGGCAGATAATGTGCCGTAGGAGAGTTCTCCCAGCAGATATGACACCCTCATGTGTATCGGCAGTTTTAGTGCCCTCGCTGCTGATGTTCTCCCGGCAGTTTCTTTGCCTGGAACTACTTATGCAGGCAGTTATAAATGCCCGGCGATACTTTTGCCCTTGTTTTCATACTCCCTCCGGTCCTTTTTACTCTGCATATAAGAATTATGCGAAGTCAAACTTCGTAAATTTTGGCCATATTTATACGAAAAAATATTAACATCTACAATGCTAAATTTGTACAATATGAAAACTAATGTTACGATGCATCTAATGTTGTTGATTTCACATTACGAATGTTAGTATTGTATTCTATAAACTTGGTCAAAGTTTACTTTGTTTGACTTTAGAAAAATCTTATATGCGAACTAAAAGGACCGGAGGGAGTACTTCTCCGACAATTAACGCCCCCAATCAAGTGTTGTGGTGTAGTGACATGTGGGTTGCTAGTAGTATTGATTACACCTTGTAGTTGATGCTAGTTGGTTTAGTTGGTGGAAGATTATATGTTCATAACCATTATGCTATTCAATACCCTATGATCTTGAACATGAATATGGTTTGTGAGTAGTTACTTTTTTCTTGAGGACATGGGAGAAGTCTTGTCATAAGTAATCATGTGAATTTGGTATTGGTGCGATATTTTGATGATATGTATGTTGTTGTTTCCCTGGTAGTGTTATGTGAGCGTCGACTATAGGACATTTCATCATCTTTGGGCCTAAGGGAATGCATTGTGGAGTAGTAATTAGATGATGGGTTGCTAGAGTGACATAAGCTTAAACATTAGTTTATGCGCTATTCCGTAAGGGGCTGATTTGGATCCATATGTTTCATGCTATGGTTAGACTTATCTTAATTCTTCTTTTGTAGTTGTGAATGCTTGCGAGAGGGGGTAATCATAAGTTGGAGGCTTTTTCAAGTAAGAACAACACCCAAACACGGTCCACCCACATATCAAATTATCAAATGCGAATCAAACAAACATGATGAAAGTGATTAGATGAAATTCCGTGTGTCCTCAAGAACGCTTTGCTTATTATAAGAGACTGTTCGGTCTGTCCTTTGTTACAAAAATGATTGGGATACCTTGCTGCACTTTTGTTAGCATTTCTACTTATTGCCCATTACAAATTATCTAGCTATTAAACTACTCGTTACCGATAATTTCAGTGCTTGCAGAAAATACCTTGTTGGATCGCTTGTCATTTCCTTCTGCTCTTCGTTGGGTTCAACACTCTTACTTATTGAAAGGACTACGATTGATCCCCTATAATTGTGGGTTATCAGGGAACTCTTTCCCCCCTTGTGTGGCGCCCCTCCCTCTCCTCCTAACCTATGTATACTAGAGGTGTTGGACCTTTTCTACACACAGGTTTTGGAGCCTCCTCTAGTTCATCTAGCCCTAGTTCTAATTGGTCCTAGTTGACTAATTAGAGCTTGGTCTAGTTTCTATAATACTCATAATTAGAAGCTCAGTGTGGTTCTAATCTACTCCCTCTAATTCTCCGGCGATGATTAGCTCTGGCCGCTTGCAACCAAGTAGAGAGACCGTGCTTTCGGTCTTGGTTTGAGGACTGTTTGTGGGCGGTTCGCGGGATCGTTCATCGACGGTTTGAGGGACTCCAAGTATGTTCTACAACGACACGTTCTTCTTGCGTTGCAACTAGGTGATCACAATGATCGTGATCCCAACCCGTTCTGCATCTTCATATTGATCTTGGGTGTGCGTAGGCATGAATTTTTTTGTTTTCTATTACATTTCCCAACACCGCCACGCCAGGAGAATCGAGCAGGGCTTGACGGCGAGCTCGCCCAAGGTCTCCGACAATGACACGACGTCAGACTGTGTGCCGGTGCATGTCGGCCTGACCATGCATGGAGCGGGCGCAGGTGCACTACCGCCATGATGAAGGAGGAGGAGCGTGTGTCGGCTCTTATGTCTGCGTACCGACAGGCACAGGAGGAACAGAGGTACAACATGTTCCTCCTCGAGCAACACCGGCTGGCGGACGACCAAATTTACGGTGAGGCGGCCGTGGCCGTCATGGCCGCAGCGAATCCAAACTTCGCTGGGAAGCAGTGTGCGCTATACGAGGCTGTACGAAGTCGCAACGCTTGATGCCGCAGACAGTGACGCGACGCGGCCACACACACGCTGGCGGCGCAAGCGGTCTAGGACTCTAACGCCGCCGGCCAACTTTCGTGGCCGCACGTGGCAGGTGGACAGCGACGGATCGTCCACGTCCATTATCGACCTCATGTCCATCGGTGCGGCGGCCTTACAGGTCATGGACTCCTCCGAGGATGAGTAGGTCATGGGAGGCGGCAGGGCATGGTGTCCCAAGTGGTTCGGTATGTCTCTCATGTTTTACTCTTCCTCATTAGAATCCACACCTCCATTTCATGGGTCTTGAACCCCGCTGCCGTTCATGGAGACAACAGATGAAGGATGTGATCGCCCGCGCAATACAGATTAAGTGGATGACGACCGCCGCCGTAGGATAGGTTTAGGGTCGGGCCTTTTGTTTTTATTCTATATGTAATGTAAAATGTTTGAAATGTAATGAATTTCGTCTGGTTTATACAAAAATCTGTCGTGTTTGCATGTATTTCTTTCAGTTAATTTAAATGGTGATTAAAATGTATGTACGCATCATTGGATGACCGTCTTCCACATCTATCCACAGACTAATCCTCCTATCTGTGAATGGATGCCGAGCAAATTTGGTTCAGCGTTGGAGATGCCCTCATCGTTGGCATTGGGCTACTGGCTGGAGAGGCTGCGCGACGCGACAGAGCAAGACGAGGGCTCTGTGCCTTTTTCTTCTCGTGCATGGTAACGAAGGGTACAGAAACAATATCCAATGGCCAACGTGAGGCTATGGTGCGGCGAGGAAGGAGACCGATTCTTGACTTGGATCGATCGACCAACACCAAGAAGTAGCCAATTTCACCATCGACAAAAGAAAAGGAAGACTTTTATTTGCGAAAGAGAACAAAAGGAAGACTACTAACGTTTTTTTTTTACGTCAGAAGACTACTAACGTTAACCACCTACTTACGAGCTAGTTAGACCTCGATCCGATCGAGTCTACACACATAAAGTCCGATCTAAGTAGGGCATCTACAGCTAAGCTGGTTATTAATTAACTCCGCAGCTTATGCTAGTGGAGTACTTATTACAGAGCAAACCAGTTAGCATACATACATTGGCACAGCTCCATACACGCGTGGTACGCGCGCGCACACGGCCGGACGAACGAACTAATGGCGAGGCCGCACGCCGTCGTTGTGCCGTTCCCGGGCTCCGGTAACATCAACCCGGCACTGCAGCTGGCCAAGCTGCTGCACCGCCACGGCGTCTACATCACCTTTGTCAACACCGAGCACAACCACCGCGTCATGGAGACGGCGGAGGGCGCCGCTGCCGTGCGTGGCAGCGAGGGGTTCCAGTTCGAGACGATCCCGGACGGGCTTGTGGAGGCTGACCGGGACGCCGGGGACTACGACCTCGGCCTGTCTGCCGCCACGAGCGACAGGTGCGCGGGGCCGCTGAGGGAGCTCATCCTGCGTGTCAATGGCAGGGCGGGCGTGCCACCGGTGACGTGCGTGGTGCCAACGGCGCTGATGAGCTTCGCGCTGGACGTGGCGCGGGAGCTGGGTGTGCCGAGCATGGTGCTCTGGGGTGGTAGCGCCGCATCGCTGATGGGCCACATGCGGCTCCGGGAGCTAAAGGAAAGAGGCTATGTGCCACTCAAAGGTAATACCAGAACCAAATTATTAACCATGTTAGTATATTTCACAAAAACGCGTTGTCGTTAATCGAATCATATGCTATACTCATTCACTAGAACGTGTGCGATTTTACGGTGCATGTATTGTTCATCCTCATCTTCAAAGTTTACACACATGTACTATACATCCGTGTATAGTTTTCTTACTCCTGCCGTATCTAGAATGTATTATAAAAGTTTATAGAGGGGAATCTTCAAAAATAAAAAACTCTATGAAGATCGTCCTCCATTAAGCATTTTCGGCCAAACTCCTCACTATTGAGTCGCCACAACTCGGTCGTCAAATCTATGATCAAAACAGGTGCTAGTGGGGAACCTCCAAATTTCTAATGAAAGTCCCACAGTCCAAAGAATACTTCAAAATGGCTTCTACATGAGGATGGCCATAGCTAAGCTATTTTAAAAAAAAGGAGGATGTACCTCCACCTCTGCATCTGGACGATGCATGCAGTCATTTATTAATTATTTACAAAGCCCTTACAAGATAATATATCAGTAAGCCTGAAGTCATCATCTTGACAACACATGTCACTATTTCTATCCCCGTGATTAAGGGGTGCCGAATGTCTGAGTCTAATACCAAACAGACATCGCACCAACACCTAACATCTAATGCCGGATGCCCCATTCAAGCCATAATATCTGGACTGGGTTACACACCGGTCCGGCGCACTTTTAGTGGGCACCACATGCGCATGTTGCAAGGGCCGTCACCTCCTTCATCCATCGATCCATCCTCACATCAGATACTTAGGATCGACCTCGCCAGGCCTCTCTGCCATTGACGCCACCGCGATGCCAGACAACATCGTCCTCCTGCACGAGTCCATCGCCACACATCAGACGACGAGTCTCCACTGCGCCACACTGCCGAGATCCGTCGCCATCAATGTGTAGGATGAAGCGTCACTCCACCACCTACCGATGCCCAACCACCAAGCCGTCCACATGTTCGTCCAGCCGATAAATGTCCCCAAAGATGATGTCCCCTTGGGGGTGACGATGACGACGTCGTCATCATCCGATCCAGGACGCCCCTCAGTGCCAAGGAGGGCTACGACGCCCACGGCCGCTGCCGTCAATAGTAGCCTCTTCGGATCCGAGGTTTCCCGAAAACAATGGAGTGAGGCACGTCCCCATCATCGCCTCCAAGAGGAAAAGCGACCCCACGGAGGCCGCCAGCGATGGTGGCATCCTCACCCACTTTAGTAGCTAGGCCACCATCTCCTCCTCCACTTGATCCGCCACGGAAGCCACCGCGAGGCAATACCCACCGATCAGATCCCTTTGGACCGACGATGAAGACAACCAAAGGTAGAGGAGGTCACATCGCTGCGTGACCGGCGCCATGGCCACACATACGCCTCCAAGCCGCAACGAAGGGACGCCCCGCCGCCGCCATCATCCCCCAGCACGGGCTTCGTGTTGGGGAACGTAGTAATTCAAAAAAATTCCCTACGCACACGCAAGATCATGGTGATGCATAGCAACAAGAGGGGAGAGTGTAGTCCACGTACCCTCGTAGACCGAAAGCGTAAGCGTTATAACAACGCGGTTGATGTAGTCGTACGTGAAGACGGCCCGACCGATCAACCACCGAAACTACGGCACCTCCGAGTTCTAGCACACGTTCAGCTCGATGACGATCCCCGACTCCGATCCAGCAGAATGTCGGGGAAGAGTTCCGTCAGCACGACGGCGTGGTGACGATCTTGATGTTCTACCGTCGCAGGGCTTCGTCTAAGCACCGCTACAATATTATCGAGGACTATGGTGGAGGGGGGCACCGCACACGGCTAAGAGATCTCAAGGATCAATTGTTGTCTCTAGAGGTGCCCCCTGCCCCCGTATATAAAGGAGCCAAGGGGGAGGGGGCGGACGGCCAAGGAGGGGCGCGCCAAGGGAGTCCTACTCCCACCGGGAGTAGGACTCCCTTGTTTCCTAGTTGGAATAGAAGAAGGGGGAAGGAGGAGGAGAGAGGAAGGAAAGGGGCACCGCCGCCCTCACCTTGTCCTATTCGGACTAGGGGGAGGGGCCTTGTGACCCAGCCCTTGCCTCCTCTCTTCCTCTCCACTAGGGCCCATGTAGGCCCATTAAGCCCCGGGGTTTCCGGTAACCTCCGGTACTCGGTAAAATCCCGATTTCACCGGAACACTTCCGATATCCAAATATAGGCTTCCAATATATCAATCTTCATGTCTCGACCATTTCGAGACTCCTCGTCATGTCCATAATCACATCCGGGACTCGAACAAACTTGGTACATCAAAACTCATAAACTCATAATATAACTATCCTTGAAACCTTAAGCGTGCGGACCCTACGGGTTCGAGAACTATGTAGACATGACCTAGAACTGTTTCCGGTCAATAACCAATAAGCGGAACCTGGATGCTCATATTGGCTCCTACATATTCTATGAAAATCTTTATCGGTCAAACCGCATAACAACATCGTTGTTCCCTTTGTCATCGGTTTGTTACTTGCGAGATTCGATCGTCGGTATCTCAATACCTAGTTCAATCTCGTTACCGGCAAGTCTCTTTACTCGTTACGTAATGCATCACTCCGTAACTAACTCATTAGCCACATTGCTTGCAAGGCTTATAGTGATGTGCATTACCGAGAGGGCCCAGAGATACCTCTCTGACAATCGGAGTGATAAAACCTAATCTCGAAATACGCCAACTCAACATGTACCTTTGGAGACACCTGTAGAGCTCCTTTATAATCACCCTGTTACGTTGTGACATTTGGTAGCACACAAAGTGTTCCTCCGGTAAACGGGAGTTGCATAATCTCATAGTTATAGGAACTTGTATAAGTCATGAAGAAAGCAATAGCAACATACTAAACGATCAAGTGCTAAGCTAACGGAATGGGTCAAGTCAATCACATCATTTTCCTAATGATGTGACCCCGTTAATCAAATGACAACACATGTCTATGGTTAGGAAACATAACCATCTTTGATTAATGAGCTAGTCAAGTAGAGGCATACTAGTGACATTAAGTTTGTCTATGTATTCACACACGTATCATGTTTCCGGTTAATACAATTCTAGCATGAATAATAAACATTTATCATGATATGAGGAAATAAATAATAACTTTATTATTGCCTCTAGGGCATATTTCCTTTAGTCTCCCACTTGCACTAGAGTCAATAATCTAGATTACACAGTATTGATTCTAACACACATGGAGTCTTGGTGCTGATCATGTTTTGCTCGTGGAAGAGGCTTAGTCAACGGGTCTGGAACATTCAGATCCGTATGTATCTTGCAAATCTCTATGTCTCCCACCTGGACTTGGTCCCGGATGGAATTGAAGCGTCTTTTGATGTGCTTGGTCCTTTTGTGAAATCTGGATTCCTTTGCCAAGGCAATTGCACCAGTATTGTCACAGAAGATCTTCATTGGTCCCGATGCACTAGGTATTACACCTAGATCAGAAATGAACTCCTTCATCCAGACTCCTTCATTTGCTGCTTCCGAAGCAGCTATGTACTCCGCTTCGCATGTAGATCCCGCCGCGACGCTTTGTTTAGAACTGCACCAACTGACAGCTCCACCATTCAATATGAACACGTATCCAGTTTGCGATTTAGAATCGTCCGAATCAGTGTCAAAGCTTGCATCGACGTAACCATTTACGACTAGCTCTTTGTCACCTCCATAAACGAGAAACATATCCTTAGTCCTTTTCAGTTATTTCAGGATATTCTTGACCGCTGTCCAGTGATCCACTCCTGGATTACTTTGGTACCTCTCTGCTAAACTTATTGCTAAGCATACATCAGTGCGGTACACGACATTGCATACATGATAGAGCCTATGGCTGAAGCATAGGGAACATCTTTCATTTTCTCTCTATCTTCTGCTGTGGTCGGGCATTGAGTCTGACTCAACTTCACACCTTGTAATACACGCAAGAACCCTTTCTTTGCCTGATCCATTTTGAACTTTTTCAAAACTTTATCAAGGTATGTGCTTTGTGAAAGTCCAATTAAGCGTATTGATCTATCTCTATAGATCTTGATGCCCAATATGTAAGCAGCTTCACCGAGGTCTTTCATTGAAAAACTTTTATTCAAGTATCCTTTTATGCTATCCAGAAATTCTATATCATTTCCAATTAACAATATGTCATCTACATATAATATCGAAATGCTCTGAGCTCCCCTCACTTTCTTGTAAATCTGAGGCTTCTCCAAAAGTGCATATAAAACCATATGCCTTGATCACACTATCAAAGCGTTTATTCCAACTACGAGAGGCTTGCACCAGTCCATAAATGGATTCTTTGGAGCTTGCACACTTTGTTAACACCTTTTGGATCGACAAAACCTTCCGGTTGCATCATATACAACTCTTCTTCCAGAAATCCATTCAGGAATGCAGTTTTGACATCTATTTGCTATATTTCATAATCATAAAATGCGGCAATTGCTAACATGATTCGGACAGACTTAAGCATCGCTACGGGTGAGAAAGTCTCATCGTAGTCAACCCCTTGAACTTGTCGAAAACCTTCGCAACAAGTCGAGCTTTGTAGACAGTTACATTACCATCAGCGTCGATCTTCTTCTTGAAGATCCATTTATTCTCGATGGCTTGCCGATCATCTGGCAAGTCAACCAAAGTCCATACTTTGTTCTCATAAATGGATCCCATCTCAGATTTCATGGCCTCAAGCCATTTTGCAGAATTTGGGCTCATCATCGCTTCCTCATAGTTCGTAGGTGCCATGGTCAAGTAACATGACTTCCAGAATAGGATTACCGTACCACTCTGGTGCGGATCTTACTCTGGTATACCTACGAGGTTCGGTAGTAACTTGACCTGAAGTTTCATGATCAATATCATTAGCTTCCTCACTGATTGGTGTAGTTGTCACAGAACCGGTTCTTGTGATGAACTATTTTCCAATAAGGGAGCATGTGCTGATTACCTCATCAAGTTCTACTTTCCTCCCACTCACTTCTTTCGAGAGAAACTCCTTCTCTAGAAAGGATCTGAATTTAGCAACAAAAATCTTTCCCTCAGATCTGTGATAGAAGGTGTACCCAATAGTCTCTTTTGGGTATCCTATGAAGACACATTTCTCCAATTTGGGTTCGAGCTTATTTGGTTGAAGTTTCTTCACATAAGCATCGCAGCCCCAAACATTAAGAAACGACAACTTTGGTTTCTTGCCAAACCACAGTTCATAAGGCGTCGTCTCAACGGATTTTGATGGTGCCCTATGTAACGTGAATGCGGCCGTCTCTAAAGCATAACCCCAAAACGATAGCGGTAAATCAGTAAGAGACATCATAGATCACACCATATCTAGTAAAGTACGATTCTGACGTTCGGACACACCATTTCGTTGTGGTGTTCAGGGTGGCGTGAGTTGCGAAACTATTTCGCATTGCTTCAAATGTAAACCAAACTCGTAACTCAAATATTCTCCTCCACGATCAGATCGTAGAAATTTTATTTTCTTGCTACGATGATTTTCCACTTCACTCTGAAATTCTTTGAACTTTTAAGTGTTTCAGACTTGTGTTCCATCAAGTAGATATACCCATATCTGCTCAAATCATCTATGAAGGTGAGAAAATAACGATACCCGCCGCGTTCCTCAATATTCATTGGACCACATACATTAGTATGTATGATTTCCAACAAATCAGTTGCTCGCTCCATAGTTCCGGAGAACGGCGTTTTAGTCATCTTGCCCATGAGGCAAAGTTCGCAATTACCAAGTGATTCATAATCAAGTGATTCCAGATATCCATCAGTATGGAGTTTCTTCATGCGTTTTACACCAATATGACCCAAACGGCAGTGCCACAAATAAGTTGCACTATCATTATCAACTCTGCATCTTTTGGCTTCAACATTATGAACATGTGTATCACTACTATCGAGATTTAATAAAAATAGACCACTCTTCAAGGGTGCATGACCATAAGAGATATTACTCATATAAATAGAGCAACCATTATTCTCTGATTTAAATGAATAACCGTCTCGCATCAAACAAGATCCAGATATAATGTTCATGCGCAACGCTGGCACCAAATTACAATTATTTAGGTCTAAAACTAATCCCGATGGTAGATGTAGAGGTAGTGTGCCGACCGCGATCACATCGACTTTGGAACCATTTCCCACGCACATCGTCACCTCGTCCTTAGCCAATCTTAAGCAATCCGTAGTCCATGTTTCGAGTTGCAAATATTAGCAGCAGAACCGATATCAAATACCAGTGCTACTGGGAGCATTAGTAAGGTACACATCAATAACATGTATATCACATATACCTTTGTTCACCTTGCCATCATTCTTATCCGCCAAATACTTGGGGCAGTTCCGCTTCCAGTGTCCAGTCTGCTTGCAGTAGAAACACTCAGTCTCAGGCTTAGGTCCAGATTTGAGTTTCTTCTCTTGAGCAGCAACTTGCTTGCTGTTCTTCTTGAAGTTCCCCTTCTTCTTCTTCCCTTTACCCTTTTTATTGAAACTGGTGGTCTTATTGACCATCAACACTTGATGCTCCTTCTTGATTTCTACCTCCATGACCTTTAGCGTTGCGAAGAGCTACTGGAATAGTCTTGTCCATCCCTTGCATATTATAGTTCATCACGAAGCTGTTGTAGCTTGGTGGCGATGATTGAAGAATTACATCAATGACACTATGATCGGAAGATTAACTCCCGGTTGAATCAAGTGATTATTATACCCAGACATTTTGAGTATATGTTCCTTGTGAACTACTCTCCTCCATCTTACAGACTATAGAACTTATTGGAGACTTCATATCTCTCAATCCGGGCATTTGCTTGAAATATTAACTCCAACTCTGGAACATCTCATATGCTCCATGGCGTTCAAAAGCGTCGTTGAAGACCCGGTTCTAAGCCGTAAAGCATGGCACACTGAACTATTGAGTAGTCATCAACTTTGCTCTGCAGACGTTCTTAACATCGTCGATTCGCGTCTGCGGCGGGCACGACACCCAGCGGTGCTTCGGGGCGTAATTCTTACGTGCAACAATGAGGATAATCCTCAAATTACGGACCTAGTCCTTGTAATTGCTACCATCATCTTTCAACTTAGCTTTCTCAAAGAACGCATTAAAATTCAGCGGAACAACGCATGAGCCATCTATCTACAACAAACATAGACAAGCAAAATACTATCGGTACTAAGTTCATGATAAATTTAAGTTCAATTAATCATATTACTTAAGAACTCCCACTTAGAGCAGACATCTCTCCAGTCATCTAAGTGATCACGTGATCCAAATCAACTAAACCATGTCCGATCATCATGTGAGATGGAGTAGTTTCAATGGTGAACATCACTATGTTGATCATATCTACTATATGATTCACGTTCGACCTTTCGGTCTCCATGCTCCGAGGCCATATCTGTATATGCTAGGCTCGTCAAGTTTAACCTGAGTATTCCGCGTGTGCAACTGTTTTGCACCCGTTGTATTTGAACGTAGAGCCTATCACACCCGATCATCACGTGGTGTCTCAGCACGAAGAACTTTACATAGCGGTGCATACTCGGGAGAACACTTCTTGATAATTAGTGAGAGATCATCTTAAAATGCTACCGTCAATCAAAGCAAGATAAGATGCATAAAAGATAAACATCACATGCAATCAATATAAGTGATATGATATGGCCATCATCATCCCGTGCTTGTGATCTCCATCTCAAAGCACCGTTGTGATCACCATAAATCACCGGTAGCGACACCTTGATCTCCATCGTAGCATCGTTGTCATTTATGCCATCTATTGCTTCTACGACTATCACTAACGCTTAGTGATAAAGTAAAGCAATTCTGAAGCGTTGCATATCATACAATAAGCGACAACCATATGGCTCCTGCCAGTTGCCGATAACTTTGGTTACAAAACATGATCATCTCATACAATAAAATATAGCATCACGTCTTAACCATATCATATCACAACATGACGTCCTCTACTTTGTTGTTGCAAATTTTACGTGGCTGCTACGGGCTGAGCAAGAATCGTTCTTACCTACGCATCAAAACCACAGCGATAGTTCGTCAAGTTAGTGTTGTTTTAACCTTCGCAAGGACCGGGCGTAGCCACTCAGTTCAACTAAAGTTGGAGAAACCGACACCGCTAGCCACCTACATGCAAAGCACGTCGGGAGAATCGGTCTCGCGTAAGCGTCTGGCGTAATGTCGGTCCGGGCCGCTTCATCCAACAATACCGCCGAACCAAAGTATGACATGCTGGTAAGCAGTATGACTTGTATCGCCCACAACTCACTTGTGTTCTACTCGTGCAGATAACATCTACGCATAAAACCAGGCTCGGATGCCACTGTTGGGAACGTAGTAATTTGAAAAAAAATCCTACGCACACGCAAGATCATGGTGATGCATAGCAACGAGGGGGGAGAGTGTTGTCCACGTACCCTCGTGAGACCCGAAGCGAAGCGTTATAACAACGCGGTTGATGTAGTCATACGTCTTCACGGCCCGACCGATCAAGCACGAAACTACGGCACCTCTGAGTTCTAGCACACGTTCAGCTCGATGGCGATCCCGGACTCGATCCGGCAGAATATCGGGGAAGAGTTCCGTCGATCTGACGGTGTGGTGGCGATCTTGATGTTCTACCGCTGAGGGCTTCGCCTAAACACCGCTACAATATTATCGAGGACTATGGTGGAGGGGGGCACCGCACACGGCTAAGAGATCTCAAGGATCAATTGTTGTGTCTAGAGGTGCCCCCCTGCCCCCGTATATAAAGGAGCCAAGGGGGGCGGCCGGCCAAGGAGGGGCGCGCCACGGGGAGTCCTCCGCCCACCGGGAGTAGGACGCCCTTCTTCCCTCGTACGAATAGGAGAAGGGGGGAAGGAGGAGGGAGAGATAAAGGAAAGGGGGGGCGCCGCCCCCCTCTCCTTGTCCTATTCGGACTAGGGGTGAGGGGCGCACGACCCAGCCCTTGCCTCCTCTCTTCCTCTCCACTAGGGCCCATGTAGGCCCATTAAGCCCCGGGGAGGGGCTTGACCCAGCCCTTGTCTCTTTACTCGTTACGTAATGCATCATTCCGTAACTAACTCATTAGCTACATTGCTTGCAAGGCTTATAGTGATGTGCATTACCGAGAGGGCCCGGAGATACCTCTCCGACAATCGAGTGACAAAACCTAATAATCTCGAAAATCGCCAACTCAACATGTACCTCTGGAGACACTGTAGAGCTCCTTTATAATCACCCAATTACGTTGTGACGTTTGGTAGCACACAAAGTGTTCCTCCAGTGGCAGGAGTTGCATAATCTCATAGTTATAGGAACTTGTATAAGTCATGAAGAAAGCAATAGCAACATACTAAGCGATCAAGTGCTAAGCTAACGCAATGGGTCAAGTTAATCACATCATTCTCCTAATGATGTGATCCCGTTAATCAAATGACAACACATGTCTATGGTTAGGAAACATAACAATCTTTGATTAATGAGCTAGTCAAGTAGAGGCATGCTAGTGACATTAAGTATGTCTATGTATTCACACATGTATCATGTTTCCGGTTAATACAATTCTAGCATGAATAATAAACATTTATCATGATATGAGGAAATAAATAATAACTTTATTATTGCCTCTAGGGCATATTTCCTTCACTTCGCCCATGAGGGATCCGGCTGACGGCGGGAGGGATGGCTGAGGGAGGTGGAGAGAATGAGAGAGATCTGGATCGGGAGTGGAGACGGAGGGTTCTGGATCGGTAGGGGAAGCGATTGAGGGGAGGTGGAGGCAGAGAGAAAGAGAGAAATCTGAAGAGAAATTAATCCGTATATGATTTATCTAAATTATTATCTTATAGGCATTTTGCATGCTTTTATCAATGTTATATTGTTACTTTTTAAATTGACATTTTACGAACCAGTGAACCAACAACCCGTGGTTAAGTGTCTATCCTTATAGGGGTGCGTAAAAAAAAATACTAACATTTTGTCGTTCTGATCAATGCACACGGGAAGGGTCGTTCTGACTCATCAGACCTTGAAGGTCCCATTAAAATATAATCAATCATCTCGCTCAAGGGGCATATGCATGTGTAAGAGATTCTCTCACAAGCTATAAAAGTCATACACACACAAAAACTATAAAAGTCAAAGTATGGCAAGATCAGCTTAATTAAGCGCTTAACTTGCTGTTGTGTTTTGATCTAGCGTATACTTTACCGGTAACTACATATGGGCCCCGAGATCCGCTGATCTCTTTATCCAGTACTACGTCCCGAATGGTACTCCCTCCGGACATTTATCAGGACCCCTTTTATTTCTTACTAACTTTTGACCTAAAAATTTAACTATAAAATGTAAACTGTATGTCATAAAAATCATATTATCAGAAATCCCTTTCAAATACAAATCCAGCAGTATAATTTTTTATAGCATATACTTTATATTTTAGTAGTCTATAAACAGTCAAAGTCTAGCCCAAAATACAAACGAGCACAATAAATCCGGACGGAGTAGTACTCCCTCCGGTCCTTTTCAGTCTGCATATAAATTTCATTCGAAGTCAAGGTATCTCTACCAAACTTAGAAAGAAAAAAGTATCATCATTCACAATACCAAATTAACATTGCTAGATTCATTATGAAATGTAATTTCATGGTTTATATATTTGGTATTGTAGGTGTTGATACCTTTTAAAAATTGGTCAAACATTACAAAGTTTGGCTTGACCAAAATCTAATCCGAGGAGTAAAAAGGACAGAGGGAGTACTCCCTTCTTTCCAAAATATAAAGTAGCGTTTACTTTTTCTGGTATTCATCGCATAACTTTGACTATGATCTTTTACTTATTGCATGCCTACAAAATTATTATAAAGATGTATGAGATAAAATTGTTTTGCAAGACAAATATAATGATACTATTAATACATGTTTTAATCCATGTATTTTGGTATACATTAGTGGTTGAAATAGTGCATCAAAGACCTTGAAAAGTCCAACATAACTTATATTTTGAAAAGAACTATTTTAGTGCTAGATACGTATATTTGAGCGACAAGTAATTTTGAGCGGATTGAGTACTTCTTAGTGAAAATATAAAGAGTACGCCCAAAAGTTTTCATATAAAATCTAAACAGGTATAGTGTGTTCAAAATAAAATATAAATTTCTAAATTTCTATGAAGACAAACTACCAAAGCAATCTGGACACCGCCAAAAAAGAGAACGACATTAGCCAAGTTGCTTTTCATTCCCCTCTTGCAAGGCGATTGGGAAATTCTTCCTCCCTCAATATCCGTCGGCGAGCCTATGAATTCGCCTCCCCTCCGCTTCCCACTCGGTGTGAGGAAGGAATTCTAGTACCTCAACGCTGGCTAGTAGATAGCTAGGTAGGGTTTCAGTCTCGCACGGGCGGCACATCAAAAAATGATGGCGCTTCTTCCTCAAGTCAGTCTTCCGAGCACCAATTCGCCTAAAGTTCGCCCGTCGGGACGGGTTAGACGGAGCTCCGGTATAGATTTCTACCAGCTCCTCGGGCAACGAGGTTAGGGTTTTCCACGATGCATATGCAACTATGAGATTTGGTGTCAGATCTTCAGATTGATTCAATTATTCAACGACGAGAATTGTGGTTCCGGGGCGCTGGTCATGAGAAGCACGTAGAGGAAGACTTCTCGGCTGTCACCAACAAGGCCAGGCCGGCTCCGATATGGAAGCAGCAACAGCGACACATCACGACTCATTCTGGCGGCGGCAATGGTCATTCAGTAGTCCATGGGTCTTAATGTAATTTTTATTATGTTTGAGGTGTTTTGTACATTTGGTGATTTTTTATAATAGATCTGATCCTTTTCGGAAGAAGAGGGTGTGGGAGGGGGTAATAGGAACTGCAGACGACGACTCCGAATTGTAGAGGAGCACTCCTACGTCATGCTACCTTCAATCCTTTTTACTATGCATATAACATTTGTCTGAAGTCAAACTTCGTAAAGTTTGACTAACTTTCTAGAAAAAGTACCAACATTCTGTCTGAAAAAATATTATTGAATGTGTTATGAATTTAATTTTTATATAATGTAACTTTAGTATTGTAGATGTTGATGAAAATTTCAAATAAATATGGCCAAATATCATGAAATTTGACTTCAGAGAAATCTTATAAACAGAGTAAAAAAGGACTAGAAAGGATATGAACCAACCATAATGGGATCTCGGTTGAATATTCAGATTGTGTTGTAATGTATATACTTAACTTCAAACAATTACCTTCCCGTTTCGGCCCGACGTCACCCGACCGGCGCTCTTTCTTATTGTCGCCGCGGCAAGTGCCTTGGCCGCGGCAAGGCTCACACACAAAGCAGGGTTGACAGTTCCGGCTATGTGGTGAGGTGTCAAGATGGCGCGACGAATCCCTTCATAGTGGCGGGGCCCTTGCGTTGGATCCAGGTCGCGACTTGACCTGGCTGAACCAAAAGCAACCGCATGCATGGTTCTCCTCTTCTCTCTTCTCTTAACTAGACAAATTATGATTAATTCATGAATAGGGTTGGATGTTTCCCACCCCGTATCATGTCTTGTGGATCACGTCTGGACATAAAAACGAACATTTACGATGTTATTTATGGGTTAGTCGGTAGAGTTACGCCTCACAGCTAATTACTTAGCATTATTTGAAATTAATATAAGCACTTTGTTGTGTACCGGAACCAAGTAACCACAGTTTTTTTTTCCAAAATACGAACTAGAAAATGTTGTAGTATTCATGAACCATGGTGTTTTGCGTTGCAATTAGCTAGTTACTACAACTCTTAAAACCATGGTTTCTGAGAACTGTGATTCTTACAATTCTTTGGCTTCAAACATCGCCTGAATTTATAAAAATTCGAGCAGCTTAATTAGCAACAGTCAAGCCGTTCTCCTAGACTCCTAGTCTTGATTTATCCATTTCATGATTATTACATATACGTTTGCAGACGAGACCTGCTACACGAACGGACACCTGAGTAGGACGCTCATCGACTGGATCCCGGGCATGCCGCCGATCAGCCTCGGAGACATCTCCAGTTTCGTCCGCACCACCGACCCGGACGACTTCGGCCTCCATTTCAACATCGTGGAGGCCAACGGCTGCACCAAGGCCGGCGCGCTCATCATCAACACCTTCGACGCCCTAGAAGCCGACGTCCTCGCCGCCCTCCGCGCCGAGTACCCGCGCATCTACACCGTCGGTCCCCTAGGCTCCCTCCTCAGCCACCAGCTAAGGGGCGACGACGATGCCTCCGCCAGCGGCCTGAGCCTGTGGAAGCAGGACACCGAGTGCCTCGCGTGGCTGGACACGCAGCAGCCGGGCTCCGTCGTGTACGCCAACTTCGGCAGCCTTACGGTCCTCTCCACCGACCAGCTCGCCGAGTTCGCGTGGGGCCTCGTGGCCAGCGGCCACCCGTTCCTCTGGTCCATCAGGGACAACCTCGTCCCCGGCGCCGGCGCTGGCGTGAGCTCTCTGCCGGCGGAGTTCATCGCCGCGACGGCAGGCGGTGCTGCCTGACCACCTGGTGCCCGCAGGATCGGGTTCTTGGGCACCCGGCCGTGGGGTGCTTCCTGACGCACAACGGGTGGAACTCCACCTGCGAGAGCGTGGCGACTGGCGTGCCGATGGTGTGCTGGCCGGGGTTCGCGGACCAGTACACCAACTGCAAGTACGCCTGCGAGGTGTGGGGCGTGGGCCTCCGGGTTGACGAGGAGGTGAGGAGGGAGCAGGTGGCCAGCCACATCAGGCATGCGATGAAGGCAGAGGAGATGAGGGGGAGCGCGGCTGAGTGGAAGGCCAAGGCGGAGGAGGCCGTGGCGCCCGGCGGGTTGTCGTGCGAGAACCTGCAGAGCATGGTCAGAGCGCTGGGCTGTGTCAAAGCTGCTGAAGTCCGAGGAGTTTAACTGACCGACCAGTATCAGGGGTCACCCGGCCCTCAGGCAAAGTGTTCTCCGACTGCAATTGCATCAGTGATGCCAATAAAGTGCCTGTAAGGCTTAAGCCACTGCTCGTTATTTATTTTCGTACTCTATAATTCGAATATCCAACACAGCCGTTCGATCGCACCGTGATGCAGGAGTATATGCTTTTGGATCGTTTGATTGATGCGAATAAATGGATTTTGGGCACAAGCTTAGCTTGGTACAATTAATTCACGAATGTGATAAGGCCCGAACGTCACGTACAAGCGCATGACAAAACAGCATTTTGATGATAAGTTTAGTGAAACGAGGATGATAACTTTAGTTCGCAGACATGATAATTTTATGCTTCAGTTTATTTTTCAACAGAAAATTACCGTGTGTCAACTAAATTGTTATCCTTGCATCACCAGAATTGCCATTGAAAATGTTCGATTTATCATTTCCATTAATTTAGACAATGGTGAAGGACGAAAAAGATTTAAAGCACGACAGACTCTGAAACATAAAAAGTAAATTATATACACTACAATGCATAATTTTTTTAAAGAGTGAAATTCTGTTTTTACGCTCTATTTTAACATTTTTGGCACAAACTACCCCATTTAATAGTTTCCTTTGAATTACCCCACCTAGCGTGAATCGTGCCGTTTTTAGTTTTTACACTCATTTAGTAAAAGGTTTGCCAGTTTTTATCCTATTTAGTGCTCTATCACGGATCTCGACCGTTAGGTACACGTGGCATGTCATACCGCAATTTGGTGTACGTATGCACCTCATTCACATCACCAAACTGCTGGGGCAAGCGGCTCGCTAAGATGGCGCAAAACAAAAACAAAATCTATCATGTGAACCTGGAACATGTTGTAGATCTATATCACAATTCACGGGATCAGCTTTTTACCACTAGATGCACAGTCATAACAGTGGACATAGAGTTGGTGATGCGCATTCCTATCTCCTTCCTGCGGACCCCTCAAACAGTTCCTCGTGGTTCCCTCGAACTTAGCAAAGATAATCCCATTGTTAGAGTCTGGGGAAAAATGGAGCAATCTCGGGGTGTCTGGATCTGGACCGTTGGATTAGGTGTCCAAAAGAATTGTGACCATCGGATCTTCAGCTGAAACGATCCTGGTCGTCGGGTCGCTATCAACACTGCTACAATGAATAGTAGACTGCATTTATACACTCTCTCTGCCTTCACATATCACATTGACACGCGGGGCCCAGGCGGTGTGGGCCACGCCCGTCGGCGGCTCCGGATCACAGATCTTCTGGTGATTGTGTTTCTGTTGGAGAGGTTGTGCCACCGCCTGTGAATTTGGCGGCCCGCCGAGGGCAGTATTGTCATTCTCTCGGCGTAAAGATGAGGGGGTGCTCGATTGGGTCACAATCCTAGCTATCATTCACGCGGCCCTCGACGGGCCGTCAACTGCACTCTCTTCTTCCCTTCCCTTGCGCCGCGCTCTCCTCCCTCCTTCCTCGCGCCACCACCGCTCCATCTTCTGAGCTCCCCTTCCCACCCCATCACCTCTGTCGATTGATCCCTGAGGAGGAGCAGCCAAGTTCTCCACCTTCATGTCTCTGCGGTGTATCCCCCAATCCACACCACGACCGCCAGATCCCACGTCTCTACCTTCTCATCTCGTGTCGTCATGACCTTCGTCCCGCTCCCTCGCTGGCGGCGCTCCCTACATCCGCCGTCGCGGCGTCTTCTACCGGGCTGCCGCAGTCCCTGACCCGGGGTTTGGTGGGGGAGCTCACTACCATCCGACTCGGTGGTCTTCTTCCTCACTTGCTTCTTGGGCGCCCTGTTCTGTACGAGCACCTGCCAGTGGTGGACAAGGATATCCAGCATGAACCACGCACCAGGAGGAGCTCAACTTCTGCTGCCTCTGCACGCCCCAGGTATAGCAGATCTACCTTTTTTTTATCTGTTCCAAAGAGTAGGTTGAACACCCACAACTCATTCTGGGTTCTTAAATTGTGTTTTCCTCTCTAATGTGCTCTCTTTATGCTTCAATTGATTCCACTTGGATTTTTTCTTCTATTGATTTGCAGGTTATACTAACTGAACTTCAGTTATCAAGAGTGTCACATATCTAGAAGCTGAGTGGGGAGAGAATCTGATGCAAAAAGAAAAAGTATATGCTTCCTATTACTTATTGGAAAAATTATATCGTTGTTATTTCGTTAGGCTTATTGGTTCTCCTTTTGCTTCTAGTAATGTCATTTTTTGCTTCTCACTTTGTAATAGTTATACTGCTAGTTAGTTTATGTTGTGCGACTTTAGTATTTTGCCAGGTTAATCATATGTTTTTATCTTGCTGTCGGGTCAAGAACACAAAGAATGTCAATCTGTTATGATTTATTTCCACTGTTATTTGTTTTCTTACAAAAGTGTTGTTTACGAAGGGAAAATGCATTGTTGCTTTTTTGTGCGAGTTAGTTTGCACAAGGTGGGGGTAGTTTCTAAGATATATAATGTTGTCAAAGATTTCAGTCAAAGGCTTATGTTGTGTACCAAAAGAATCCTGAAAAATAGATAGAAGGTGGGTCCCATTGGAAATATGTTGAGCCTTTCAATTATGATCTTATATTTTGCATGAACATTTGATGCCTCAAGTGAAAAGTGTCGTAGAAAGCTTGGTGTTTTCTGATTTTATTTTTCCTAAATTTAAAGGTGACATGGATTCCTACTTAGGATTAGATGTGTTAGCCCAGACTCCAAGATATAAATATATCAGGTGCTCAAAGATACATATATGTGTTCACATTTAGAAGAAACGAGCATGCAGTAATTAAATGGACTATAGATGGACCTAGAGCACGTAGTTAATGGTAGGCATGATTTTAAGTTTTTTTTGTAAAATTTTCTTACCTTAAATCATTGTATTGTGTTGTCCATTTCTGCTTATGTTGAAGTTAGTGTAAAATCTGCTTACATACAGTTTTACTAAAGTGGATATCAGTGCCACCACTATGCGTCGGATCTCAAGGCTGGTGCTACTTCTTGAGCTTGTGTTGTTTTTTTTCCTAAAGAGAAAAGGGTGATGCAGCAAAGTAGAGATAAATATCTCCCTCAGTTAAGAACCAAGGTATCAATCCAGTAGGAGATACACGCAAGTCTCCTTTTGCACAAACAATCAAACACTTGCACCCAACGCGATAAAGGGGTTGTCAATCCCTTCACGGTCACTTGCAAGGATGAGATCTGATAGAGATAGATATAAAAGCTTACTAAAACGTAAAACAAAATAAAAGTAAATAAATTGTAGCAAGGTATTTTTGGGTTTTTTGGTTTATAAAACTGAAAATATATGATGGAAAATGGACCTGGGGCCCATAGGTTTCACTAGAGGCTTCTCTCTTGAAGGAAAATAATATGGTGGGTGAACAAATTACTGTCGAGCAATTGATAGAAAAGCGCAAAGTTATGACGATATCCAAGGCAATGATTATGAATATAGGAATCACGTCTATGTCAACTAGACCGAAATGATTCTGCATCTACTACTATTACTCCACACATCGACCACTATCCAAAGATGCATCTAGAGTATTAAGTTCATAAGAACGGAGTAACGCCTTAAGTAGGATGACATGATGTAGAGGGATAAACTCAAGCAATATGATGAAAACCCCATCTTTTTACCCTTGATGGCAACAATACAAATACGTGCCTCGCTACCCCTACTTTGTCACTGGGTGAGGACATTGCAAGATTGAAACCAAAACTAAGCACCTCTCTGTTGCAAGAAAAACAAATCTAGTTGGCCAAATCAAACCGAAGGTATCAAATCATGCATATAATAATTCAGAGAATATTCAAATAACATTCATAGATAATCTTATCATAAATGCACAATTCATCAGATCTCGACAAACACACCGCAAAACAAGATTACATCGGATAGATCTCCAAGAACATCGAGGAGAACATGGTATTGAGGATCAAAGAGAGACAAGAAGACATATAACTACTAGCTATGGACCCGTAGGTCTGTGGTAAACTACTCACGCTTCATCAGTAGGGCAATAGAGTTGATGTAGATGCCCTCCGTGATCGAACCCCTCCGACGGGGATGGGAAAAAGGCCCCAAGATGGGATCTTGCGAAAGCGAGAGGCTTATGTGGCGGAAAAGTATTTTTGGTGGATGCTTTTGTTGGTTTGGAAATATTTGGGAGTTTATAGGCCAAAGATTAGGGTTGGAGGAGTGTCGAGGGGCCCACAAGCCATGGGCGCCCCTAGAGGCGCACCCTGAGGGCTTGTGGAGCCCTCGGGACTGATACATCCAATTTGCATCATGCTTTATATTGATATTTTTTGCATTATGGGTTGTTATTACACATTATGTTACAATACTCATGCCTTTTCTCTCTTATTTTACAAGGTTTACATGAAGAGAGAGAATGCATTTGGAATTCTGGAATTTGGATAGGGGGCAAATTTGAGAGACCTATTCTGCACAACTCCAAAAGTCCTAAAAATGTATGGAGAATTATTTTGGAATATATAAAAATATTGGGCGAAGAAAATACCAGAGAGGACCCACCAGGTGGCCACAAGCCTGGGGGGCGCGCCCTACCACCCTGGGCGCGCCCCTAGGGCTTGTGGGCCCCCTGGCAGGCCTCCGGTGCCCAACTTCTACTATATGATGTCTTTTGACCTGGAGAAAATCAAAAGGAAGCTTTCGGGACAAAGTACCTCCGTCTCGAGGCAGAACCTGGGCAGAATCAATCTAGGGCTCCGGCGGAGCTATGCTGCCGGGGAAACTTCCCTCCCGGAGGGGGAAACCGAAGCCATCGTCATCACCAACGATCCTCTCATCGAGAGGGGGTCAATATCCATCAACATCTTCACCATCATCATCTCCTCTCAACCCCTAGTTCATCTCTTGTATCCGATCTTTGCCTCAAAACCTCAAATTGTTACCTGTGGGTTGCTAGTAGTGTTGATTACTCCTTTTAGTTGATGCTAGTTGGTTTATTCGGTGGAAGATCATATGTTCATATCCTTAACGATATTTATTACCCCTTTGATTATGAACATGAATATGCTTTCTGAGTAGTTATGTTTGTTCCTGAGGACATGGGAGAAGTCTTGTTATAAGTAATCATGTGAATTTGGTATTCATTCGATATTTTGATGAGATGTATGTTGTCTTTTGATGTCTACTATGCAACTTTATTCTTGTAGACACGTGTTGGGACTGCAAGCACGTAGTTTTGTAGGACAAGAGCAATTTTACCTCAAGTTTATCAATCGGTGGAGGCGTGGGATGAAGATAGTCTCTCTCAAATAACCCCGCAACCAAATAATAAAAAGTATCTTGTGTCCCCAACAAACCAAATACAATGGTAAATTGTATAGGTGCACTAGTTCATGAAGAGATGGTGATACAAGCGTAATATGGATAGTAGATATTCGTTTTTGTAGTAAGGACAATAAAAAAATAGCAAGGTGCAATTGATAAAATGGAGCACAAACGATATTGCAATGCTTGAAAATGAGGCCTAGGGTCCGTAATTTCACTAGTGCAATCTCCCAACAATGCTAATATAATTGGATCATAGAACCGTCCCTCAACGTGCAATGAGGAATCACTCCAAAGTTCCTATCTAGCGGAGAACATAAGAAGAAATTGTTTGTAGCTTTTCTTTCCGATCGATCTATCCAAGAGTTCGTACTAAAATAACACCAAGTTATTCTTTTCGATCGATCTATCAAGAGTTCGTACTAAAATAACATTAAGTTATTCTTTCCGATCGATCTATCAAGAGTTTGTACTAAAATAACACCAAAGCAAATTCAAATTCATAATACTCAATCCAACACAAAGAACCTCAAAGAGTGCCCCAAGATTTCTATCAGAGAAACAAAAGACGAGAACGTGCATCAACCCCTATGCATAGATTACCGCAATGTCACCTTGGGAATCCGTGAGTTGAGTGCCAAAACACATATCAAGTGAATCAATATGATACCCCATTGTCACCACGAGTATTCATATGCAAGACATATATCAAGTGCTCTCAAATCCATAAAATTATTCAATCCGATAAAACGAAATTTCAAAGGGAAAACTCAATTCATCAGAACAAGATAGAGAGGGGAAAACACCATATGATCCGACTATATTAACAAAGCCCACGATACATCAAGATCATGACATCTCAAGAACACGAGAGAGAGAGAGAGAGAGAGAGAGAGAGAGAGATTAAACACATAGCACCTGGTACAAACCCTCAGCCCCGAGGGTGGACTACTCCCTCCTCATCATGGTGGCCACCGGGATGATGAAGATGGCTACCGGTGATGATTCCCCCTACCTACAGGGTGCCGGAATGGGGTCTAGATTGGTTTTCGGTGGCTACAAAGGCATGTGGCAGCAGAACTTCTGATCTAGGTTAACCCCGAGGGTTTTTGGAATATTTGTGAATTTATAAGGTAAAGAGGGGGTGCGGGAAGTCACCGAGGGTGGGCACAACCCACCTGGGCGCGCCTGGGCCCCCAGGCGCACCTTGGTGGGTTGTGCCCCCCTCGGGGCACCCCCAGGTGCTGCTTTGGCCCATTGGTGGTCTTCTAGTCCATAAAAATCCACAAAAAGTTTCGCGGTGTTGGGACTCTGTTTGATATTGATTTCCTGCAATGTAAAAAACAAGCAAAAACAGCAACTGGCACTGGGTCAACAGGTTAGTCCGAAAAAATGATATAAATTTGCTATAAAATGATTGTAAAACATCCAAGAATGATAAAATAACAGCATGAATACTTCATAAATTATAGATACGTTGGAGACGTATCAGCATCCCCAAGCTTAATTCCTACTCGTCCTCGAGTAGGTAAATGATAAAAGAAATAATTTATGAAGTGTGAATGCTAGCAAAGTGCATAAGTTTGGTCAATTATAATTTCAATCACTTTTCATAGCATCATAACAGAAATTCTTTCTCATAAAATTTCTCATGTTAAAGTAGCAACCAATTCACATGTTAAGGTTCAAACAATGAATTCTCTTGAAACTCAACAACCTATGTTCTCAGTCACCAAGCAATTGCAATTCAACTTATTCAACAGAGTCTAAGTAAGAGCTACACATACTCAACCATCATATAGTCTTCTATGATTACTAACACTCACCGCGTACACATGAGCAAAACGTTTCAACCGGACACATAGAAAGATAGGGGCTTATAGTTTCACCTCCCAACGTATTCTCCTCAGGGGTGATGTCAACAATAATAACTCATGCTACCCATATTCAACTAGACATATGTGCCTAGATCTTTCCTCACCACATGATGCTTGCCAAAGGAGAAAAAAAATAAAAAAGGAACAGAGAGAAAAACTTTGACTCTTGCATAAAAGTAAATACATAAAAGTAAAAGATAGGCCCTTCGCAGAGGGAAGCAGAGGTTTCCATTCGCTTTTTGTTTGTATGCTCAATCCCTTAGTGCAAAAGAACGTCAGGTTATATTGCCCCTAATGGTGCACAAAAGTAGGGGCCCTCTTTTGTGCCCCTTCTCCTGTGCACGGGTAGTTAGAGCCGCACCCGCGACCACACTTAGCAGGGCAGAGGAGGGAAGCAGGAGTGCAAGGCTACGGGCAGCGCTCCAACCAAGGGCACTGAAGACGGAGCAATCAGACAGGCTTCCTCCCAGCAAGACCCTTGCCGGGGCGGCCTACACAGCCCCGGCAAGAGCCTTGCTAGGGCAGCTCGCCCAGCGCCAACATCGCAGCCACCCTTGAGCCTGAGAGTTCCGACACCATCGACAGCATTGGAACCAAGGCTCGGGAAGTGCCTGCATGGTGGCATGCAGATCTTTGTGAAGACAGAGAGCCTACAAATCCTAGATGAGGACCAGAAGGCAAGACAATCGCAAGGCTTGTTGCCGAGGATGCCCACGAGGCCCCGGAAAGGCTCCTTGCCGAAGACACTCGCAAGGCCCCGGCAAGACTCTTGCCGAGGGCGCTCACAAGGCCCCGGCAAGACCCTTGTCGGGGATATCTGTGAGACCGCGGTAAGACCTTGCCGCCCCATCGCCACCCCAGCTTAGCGGTCAACCCACCAACTGAAGCAAGTACTCACATGGCAGTACGTGGGTACTAATCCAACTAGCCAAACACCTGCGTGGTGGCATACAGATCTTCGTGAAGACCCTACCACCATGCCAACTCAGCAGCCTGCCAGCCTACATGGCGCTACATGCCTCGTTGGCCTGGATGCGTGTCGGAGCAAGGCGGAGCAGAGACGGACGGGACGGGCCTCGTTACCACCCCCGATAATGCAAGTGGACACCTAAATAGCGCATTTAATGCACGTTGTCTTGTAATGACAGGCGATAAGCTTGTACACTGTGTACCTTTCCACCTCCTGTGTGCCACTGTGGCAGCCCCTTTTGACTATAAAAGGAGGCCCGAGGCGTACTGAAGAAGGATTCGGATCTTTTGGACGACACTCGCACCGTAGCTAGTTCAAGAACTCAAGAACACTCAAATATACACCAATGCAGGACTAGGGTATTACGCATCCTCGCAGCCCGAACCTGGGTAAACGATCCTCATGTCTTGGCTTCTAGACTCGCTCTTCGCACAACCTCGCGCCCAACCTTAGCAAAAGGGATCCTAGTGATCCCAAAGGTGTCGTTCCCACGACATCTCGGTAGCGCTTTGGTAGGGGCGCAATTTTGAAAATGCGGTCTAGCAGTTAGTTTAGCAGTCCTTCATCGCCATGGCTCCCAAGAAGAAGGCGATCACGGCGATCGGTTCATCGAGCGAACGGCCCGTGCTGGGCGAGGCGGGCGGCAGGGTGGTCGCGGATGGAAGCGAGGCGCGCCCGCGAACACCCACATCGCTCGGCAGCCAAAGCTTGGCGGCGGCATCGTTCATGTACGAGACAATGAGCCGCACGCCACCAAGTACAAAAGACGGAGTCGTGCCCCGCAGCGGCGGGACCCTCCAAGGGCAGCGCCGTGCCACCGACAGGCGGCATGGCGACCTCCAAGACGCCTACACCAGCGCCCGCAGCATGCTCCTCTCAAGTTGAGCGCGACGAGCAGCGCTACCGCACCAGTAACCCCGGGCGCTGCCGCGGGAAGAGTCCTATGCTTCATTCACGGGACGTAGAAGACCAGCATGCATCTTTGAAATCGGCGAAAATGGCGCCTGGCCGCAAGGCCGTGATAGGGCTCCTTCTAACGTGGTTAGAAGTCGGAGCGCGTCACAGTCCATGTAGCTTTCGCCACAACCCTCGCCAGAAGAGGCCTTAGCGCACGCAGTTGCTCCTCTACTTCCCTCCTGCTGCGGAAAAGCTCGACGAGTGGAGAGCCACCATCCGGAGCCTCGTCGGCATTGCCAACAAAGACGAGCCACAACCAACGGGGCCCTCAGGCTGACGCTCTGTCGAGCCACCGCACGCTAGTGGTGGAAGGACCGGGCGCCGCGCCACGGTGCATTCTCCTCCTCCACGCCCGATTCGCGGGTGCCGATCCGTCGGACGGCGCTTGTGATAACATTTCCATAGCGTCGTCCGACCCTGCACTCCATCGTGATCAACGCCAAGTTCTTCGAGCGATCCCATGAAGACGCTCGAACCACTATCGGCGGTGGCGCGAAGGCGCCATCGATCGGATAAGCGGCAGCCCCACTATGGACCACCCAGCTCTGGGGGGCTCCGAAGGCCTACCTTACGAGGTGGGTTGCCCAGCCTTTACCTGCGATCTGCGGCAGTTCCAGTGGCCCACTCACGGCATGTTCAAGCCTGACGTTGGCGAGAAGTACAACGGCAAGACTAACCCGTCGGAGTTCCTTATCATCTACACCATCACGATGCAAGCTGCCCGAGCTCGCGATGACAAGGTGCTTGCCAATTACTTCCGTTGGTACTTAAACCCAACATCATGTCATGGTTGATGCACTTGCCAGTGGATTCTATTTCTTCTTGGTCGGATTTGTGCCATGAGTTTGTTGGCGCCTTTACGGGAGGCCACTGTGACGCCCAGGTAGTCAGGCCACAGTAATCCCGTGTTAACGATGCCACGTCACCTTGGTTATTGTTGATAATCCCACGTTAGATCGAAACGGATTCAAAATTCTAAATTTGAATTAAAGTTAAAACAATTAAAGTTTTCAAAAGTCAAAACTAAAATGTTCGATGTGTCGAAAATATTCCCTAACTATTTGTCATGAAGAAACCATGTTTTTATATAAGGCCTATATTTTTAAAATTAGCTAAAAAATTAGAGAAAATAAAGTAAAATTAAAACAATAAAACAGAAAACAAAACTACAAAAAAAGAGAGAAGAGCCCCCCCGGGCCAACGGGGCCCGACGGCCCAGCTGGCCATCCAACCCGACCGCCCCAACCCCCCCCTCCCTCTCCCCTCGGGGGGAAACCCTACGCCCCCCTCCTTCCCCCCGTCTCCCTCTCGTTCCCCTCCTCTCGATTGGATCGGGATCGGGCCCGATCCCGTCTTCGGCGCCATCGCTCCGCGCTCCAGCGCCGCCCGCCCGCGTTCCCGCCACCTCGCGGCGCCGCCCATCCCGTCGCCGCCACGCTGACGCCCCATCCTCCTCCCGTTCCTGGATCCGGAAGGGTCTCCCCGCCCCGACCTCGCCGACGGACGCCGCTCGCCGGAGCCGCTCCGCGTCACCTTGCCTCCTCATCGGCTCCGTCGAGCCTCGCCGGACCTCCTCATCCTCTCGGTCGTCGGACCACCCCAACCTTCCTCGAGCCCGCTGCCCTGTGCCCTACGTTCCCCTCGTGAGCGCCTTCCCTCCTCTCCGCTCTGTTCCGTCGTAGGGCCCCGTCCCCGCCTCGCGCCTCGCCCGCCGTCTCCGTCCCCTGCTACTGCTCGGGACCGCGCCGCAGCCTCGCGCTCGGCCACGCCCGTGCCGCCTAAGCTCTGGCCGTTGGCCGCGGTCCACGCCCGTACCACGGCGCCGGAATCGCCCCAGCCATGGCCGGTATCCCCAGCGCGCCCGCTTGTCCCCAGTCGCGCTTTGCACAGCCATGGCTGCGTCCGGGCGTCTTCCCTGTCAGCGTGGCGGATGACCCCACCGCTTCGCCCGTTCCTCCACCGCGACGGCCGTCCTCGTCGGCCACCGCCTGAACCAGCGCCAGCCGCTCATTGTGGCCCGGCCACAACCTCGGGCGGCGCCCATGCGTGCTCAGACCCTGTGGGGCTCTGCCCGTTCGCCCGCCTGCTAAAAAAAAAGAGAACAAAAGGATATGTGTAAATAAAAATAAAAATAATTTATTTATTGAATTAATTAATCCTGTTAATTAACGCAAATTAATTATGTTTAATTAACCTAATTGCACATTAGTCTAATTAAACCTGTTTAGTTAAATGTGCCTTTGACAAACGGGCCCCACTGCCCTGTTTGACTAGTCAACTCAGTCAGAGTTGACTGTTGACCTGAATGACATCAGCATGATGTCATGCTTGCACAATAAGTCCTTTTTGTATTAGAGACAATTTCAGAAATGTTTAAGAGCTTTAGGAAATCATATAAAACAATCCGTAGCTCGGATGAAAAAGTTTTCTACATGAAAGTTGCTCAGAACGACGAGACGAATCCGGATACGCAGCCCGTTCGTCCGCCACACATCCCTAGCATAGCAAACACGCAATTTTCCCCCTCCGATTCATTTGCCCGAAAACGCGAAACACCGGGAATACTTTCCCGGATGTTTTCCCCCTTCACCGGTATCACCTCATACCGCGTTAGAACACGTCTAGCTCTGCCTGTTATCCTGTTATGCACTTGCTTGCTTTGTATTTACTGTTTCTTCCCCTCTTCTCTTGGTGAACCCGTGGCGATCTTGATGCCCAGTGGTCGACTACGCCACCGACGACCCCTCCTTGTCTCGAGCAACCAGGCAAGCCCCACTTTGATCACCGTGATACCGCCTACTCTTCTCTATATTGCTTGCATTAGAGTAGTGTAGCATGTTCTCGCTTTCGATTAATCCTATCTTGCCGCATAGCTTGTCCTTGCTACTCTTGTTGTTACCTTTACCGCTATCCTATCGCTTAGTATAGGATGTTAGTGTTCCATCATTGACCCTACACTCTTGTCCGCCGCCATGCTATACTCTTTGGGCTGTGATCACTTGAGGAGGTGATCATGGGCATATACTATATACTTTACACTATTACATTACATGTGATCTTGTTAGGAGATGAAATTTGAAAGGACGGTGGCTCCATCCCGGTAGAGGTGGGCCTGGGTTCCCGACGGCCCCGATCGTTACTTTGTGGCGGAGCGGCAGGGCAGGTTGAGACTACAGGTGAGAGGTGGGCCTGCCTGGTCGGCGTTCGCGGATACTTAACACGCTTAACGAGAGCGTGGTAGTTGAGCTGAGTCAGGCCAGGTGGTCTATACGCACTAACCATCTACGTGGGCGTATTTAGGGGGATCCCGCCATCGTGGTATCAGCCGAAGCACTTCGTGACGTCCGAACGGCGGCGCGCCGGATTGGACCGAACGCTGTTAGGCTAGGTTCGCTTCCGGCCGCCCACGCATAGCGTGCAGGTGTGCATTGGGCGATGGGCCCGGACCCGGCGCTTAGATTTAGACCGCGTCTTGACCTCTCTATTGTGCCTAGGTGGGGCTACGACGTGTTGATCTTCCACGGCGGGCATGACCCGTAAAAGTGTGTCCGTCCAAATGGGATCAAGCGTCTTTGGGTTATGTGGTGCACCCTGCAGTGAAGTTAATCTATTCGAATAGATGTGATCTTGATATGAGACGACTTGGAGTTGTACCTTGACCTTATGACAACTAGAACCGGATACTTAATAAAACACACCCTTCCAAGTGCCAGATATAACCCGGTGGTCGCTCTCTCTCAGGGTTACGAGGAGGGGATCGCCGGGTAGGATTATGCTATGCGATGCTACTTGGAGGACTTCAGTCTGCTCTCTTCTACATGTTGCAAGGCCGAGGCTGCCAGAAGCGTAGTCTTCGACATGATTAGATATTCCCCTCCTATTCTGGCATTCTGCAGTTCAGTCCACTGATATGGCCCTTTACACATATATCCATGCATATGTAGTGGAGCTCCTTGCTTGCGAGTACTTTGGATGAGTACTCACGGTTGCCTTGTTCCCCCTTTTTCCCCTTTCTTTACCCGGTTGCTGCGACTGCACGATGGAGCCCAGGAGCGACGCCACCGTCGATGGCGACTACTACCCAGAGGTGCCTACTACTACGTGCAGCCAGCGACGACGACTGGAAGTAGTTTAGGAGGATCCCGGCAGGAGGCTGCGCCTCTTCGATCTGTATCCCGGTTTGTGCTAGCCATCTTATGGAAACTTGTTTAACTTATGTACGTACTCAGATATTGTTGCTTCCGCTGACTTCGTCTATGATCGAGCACTTGTATTCGAGCCCTCGAGGCCCCGGCTTGTATTATGATGCTTGTATGACTTATTTTATTTTAAGAGTTGTGTTGTGATATCTTCCCGTGAGTCCCTGATCTTGATCATACACGTTTGCGTGTATGATTAGTGTATGATTGAATCGGGGGCGTCACAGCCACCAAGCTCATGGCCAGGCAAGCGACTTGCATATCATTCCCCAGAAAGAAGGCGAGAACCTGCCCAAGTACATACAGAGGTTCAACCGGGTGCAGTACAACATCCCAGACGTTCATCCCGCCGCTATCATCAGCGCATTCCATCAGAATGTGCGCAACCGCAAGATGCGTGAAGAGCTGGCGATGAACAAGGTGAAGGATGTGGCAGAACTCTACGTTCTAGCCGATAGGTGTGCTCGGGCTGAAGAGGGAAGGAAGTACCCCGGCGAAGACGGCGGTGTGGAAACCGATTCCTCAGACTAAGACGTTGCCGCCCCGGCAAAGAAGGGCCAACGTCGCAACAGGAAGCCCAAGGGCAAGGCCGTGCTTGCCGTCGAGGGAGCCGGCGCTGCCAAGAAGACCAAGGCAGACGACCCCAGCAAGGAGGTTGCCGGGTGCGCCGCTTGCCGGGCCTTGGCGGTGCGAAAATCCAGGAGGCTCAACAAGCGATCTTGCAAGATCCATCGCACCAAGGGCCATGACCTCCAGAATTGTCGGCAAGTCAAGCAGCTCGCAGAGAAGCGAGAGAGCGAATATGAGAGGCGAGATAAGGAGAAAGCCAGGATGGTGCCGAGGATCCAGCAAGAAGCATGGCGGCCAAAGGCTAACTTGGCGGCAAAGATAATCAACAAGAAAGGCCCGCCCAAGCCCGCGACAAGAAGCAAGAAGACGATGATCATGACGAGGACAACGAGTCCGGCGAGCATGAGTTCCAGAAAGCTACAGAGCCCATGTGCGTCAACGGTAGCGCCTCGCTACACACCTCTCACCGCCAGCTCAAGCAGTGGGCGCGTGAGATCACAGTAGTGGATTCCATCGTTCGATGCTCAAAGGCCACTGAAGTGGTCCAGCACGCCTATCATTTTTGACACCGAGGACCACCCTGATTGCACAACTGCGATTGGGTGTTTCTCGTTGTTGGTTTCACCAACAATACACAACCTCAAGGTGACAAAAATGCTAATTGACGGCAGGGCCGGTCTGAACTTGATCTCGCCCGTTGTGATCAAAAGGCTGCAGATTCCTGATGGAGACCTCGAAGAGACGGGCACGTTTCAAGGAGTCAACCCGGGAAGAAGCCAGCTGAAGGGTAAGGTCACGCTACCCGTGACATTTGGAGGCGAGCTGAACTATAGGACAGAGAGGATTGTTTTTTATGTCGCCGAGATCCCCTTGCCCTACAACGGAATCCTCGGCACGCCCAAAGACTAGCCAAGTTTATGGCGGCCTCACATTATGCCTACAACACGCTGAAGATGCCTGGGCCGATGTCCATCATCACCGTCGCCTCTGACAAGAAAGACGCGCTGATCTGTGCTGACCAACTCTACCGGGAAGCAGTTGCAGCGACTGCCGCCAAGGCACTTGCTCCTGCCGCCGAAGCGCCGGGAGGGAAGAAGACCGACAAGACCTCTCGCACCCACTCCGGCAAGCGCACCTCTTCGGAGTGATGTGCTCCCGTCGAGGACGTGCTAGAGAGCTCCACCGGCAAGAGCAAGAAATCCAGGGCTGCACCGCCAGAGACCAAGAAGGTGTCCATCAAGGAGGATGGCACGGGAGGGGCTTTCACCATAAGCTCCACCCTTGACAGCAAATAGAAAGCGCGCTCATCACCTTCCTGCGGGCGAATGTCAATGTGTTTGCATGGCAAGCATCCGACATCCCCGGTGTTCCCAGGGAGGTGATTGAGCACCATCTTGCTGTCTGCCCTCATGCGCGACCCGTCAAGCAGAAGGTCAAGAAGCAAGCTTTGGAGCGGCAAGAGTTCCTCATAGAGGAGATCAGGAAGTTGGAAGCGGCGAGCTTGGTTAGAGGAGTGCTCCACCCAACGTGGTTGGCCAATCCGGTAGTGGTGCGCAAGGCAAATGGGAAATGGAGGCTGTGTATTGATTACACAGACATCAATAAGGCTTGCCCAAAAGATCCTTTCCCTTTGCCGCGCATTGACCAGATTGTGGACTCCTTGCGGGTGTGACCTTCTGTCATTCCTTGACGCTTACTCAGGATACCACCAGATCTTTATGACAAAAGAAGACAAAGAGAAGACCGCGTTCATCACCCCATGTGGTACGTATTGCTTTATGTGAATGCCTTTCGGGTTGAAGAACGCTAGTTCGACATTTGCAAGAGCAGTCCAAATTGGTTTTGAACCTCAACTACATAGAAATATGGAAGCTTATATGGATGACATAGTGGTCAAAACCAAGGACAAGGCAACACTCATACAAGATTTAGAAGAGACGTTTGCAAATTTGCGCAAGATCAACCTCAACCTAAACCCTGAGAAGTGTGTCTTTGGCGTTCCGTCCGGCAAACTTCTCGGGTTCTTTGTGTCACAGCATGGGATCGAGGCGAATCCAGACAAGATTAAGGCCATTAAGCAGATCGAGGCGCCTAGGCGGATCAAGGATGTGCGTTGGCTTGCTAGCTGTGTTGCCGCCATGAGCAGATTCATCTCCAAGTCTGCTGAGCGCGCCCTCACCTTTTTCAAAATCCTAAAAAAGGCGGTCCCGATGGAATGGACCCCAGAGGCCGAAGCAGCACATCAGGATTTGAAGAAATACCTCCCCTCTACGCCAATACTAGTCGCGCCTAAAACACAAGAGTCGTTGTTGCTGTATCTAGCGGAAACAAATCAAGTGGTCAGTGATGCGCTAGTGGTGCAGAGGGAGGTCAATCTTGAGTGATAGAAGCGGCGGGGCTGACGGTGGAGAGATAGGAGAATCTGACGCCACCGGAGCAGAAGCGACACAACCAAATGAAGTAGTGCAGAAGAAGAAGATGATGCAGCACCCGGTCTACTTTGTCAGCTCCCTCTTGCAGGGGGCTAGATCAAGGTACTCCGGTGTGCAGAAATTGCTCTTCGGCCACCTTATGGCCTCGAGGAAGCTGCGTCATTACTTCCAAGCACACGAGATCACCGTCGTCACCCGCTTCCCGTTGCAACGGATATTGCATAACCCAGACGCGACCGGGAGAATCATGGAATGGGCCTTGGAACTGCCGAGCTTTGGTTTGAAGTTTGAAAGCACTTTGACAATCCAGAGTAGAGTCTTGGCAGAATTCATTGCAGAAGGGACCTCAACGCCCAACGAAGAGATCCAGGAGACCACTCTCCCTGACAAGGAAACAAGTTGCGACTGGGTTATGTACTTTGACGGGGCTTTCTTGCTGCAAAGGCGCCCGGTCTTTGGTGTCTTGCTCGTCGCACCCACGGAGAGCACCTCAAGTATGTAATCCAGATGCACTTTTCGAGGAGATGTCAACAAACAACACTGCCGAATACGAGGGGTTGCTTACCGGTCTCAGGATCGCGGCAGACCTCGAAATCAGGAAGCTCATCATCAGGGGGATTCACAACTTGTCGTCAAGCAAGTTAATAAGGATTACCAGAGCCCGTTGATGGAGGCCTACGTAGATGAAGTGAGGAAGCTGGAGGAGCGTTTTGATGGTATACAAGCGGAGCATGTTCCCAGTGGAGAAGCGGCATCGCCGACTACTTGTCGAAGCAGCGCTGCCCTCAAACTTCCTATGGAACCAGGTACCTTCGTGCTTTGATTAACTCAACCATCAGCCGAACCATCGGCGGAAGCGGAAGAAGCGGAGAAATCAGGCCCCGACAAGTACTTTTTCGCCGAGTTCCAGGAGCCGCCGGCAAAAGATGTTGCCGGGGACATCGAGCTGCCATGGGGGACAGACTCGGCGAGGCGCCAAGCCACAGCTATAGAGACGATCACCTGTGGCGGAAGAGATGCCTTTGATCCTTGCCGTCAAGCCTCAGGCTCCGGCATGGGCACAACATACCGTTCGATTTCTCCAAATCGGGGAACTCCCTGAGGAGCAGGAAGAAGTGGAGAAAGTAGCCCATCGGTCTGCCATGTATCAGTTTGTCGACGACGTTCTGTACAGGAAAAGACCAAATGGTGTGAAATTGAAGTGCATTCCCCAGGAGGAAGGACTGGAGCTGTTGGCAGAGATACACGGAGGCATATGTGGCTCGCACATAGGGTCGAGAGCCCTTGCCGGCAAGGCATTCCGGCAAGGTTTCTTCTGGCCCACTACCCTCCAGGATGAAATGTCACTGGTAACCAAGTGTGAAGCGTGTCAGTTCCATTCAAAGAAACTTCATCAACCAGCTCAAGCTCTCCAAACAATCCCTCTTTCCTGGCCATTCTCGGTCTGGGGGCTCGACATTCTGGGCCCCTTCCCCCATGCTGTCGTGGGCTTTGAGTACTTGTACGTTGCAATCGACAAGTTCACAAAGTGGCCAGAGGTGGAAGCAGTGAGAAAGGTGACAGCGCAATCAGCCGTCAAGTTCTTCAAAGGGCTAGTCTGCCGTTTTGGGGTACCAAACAGGGTCATCGTCGACAACGGCACACAGTTCACAAGCCGCACCTTCGTGCAATACATTCAAGACCTCGGCAGCAAGGTCTGTTTTGCTTCTGTTGCACACCCATGAAGCAACGGCCAGGCTAAGAGGGAAAATGTTGAAGTATTGCGAGGCCTACGGACAAGGACTTTTGATAGGCTACACAAGTGCGGAAGGCGCTGGATTGATGAATTTCCGGCAGTTCTTTGGTCAATCAGAACGACACCAAATCGAGCCACCGGCCAGACACCTTTCTCCCTCGTTTACGGGGCAAAAGAAGTTCTCCCCATGGAACTCACATACGGTTCACCCCGAGTGCTCGCTTATGATGAGCTTGAGCAAGAGCAATTGCGGCAAGATGACGCAACGCTCCTTGAGGAAGATCGTCTTCGGGCGGCTGGTTCATGCCCGAAGCTTTGAGGAAGGCGACCTTGTTCTTCGACGCATTCAGTCGGCCAAGAATTCCAACAAGTTGGCCTTGAAGTGGGAAGGCCCTTGTTGGGTATCTGAGTCACCAGGCCCGGCCTTGATGCTGTAGACCAAAGATGGTATTCCAGCAATCAATTCCTGGAACATCAAACTTTTTCACAAGTTTTACCCTTAAGGCGCGGTTGCCCCCCCCCCCCCCGTAGGCCAGCTTTTTGTACAAGCCTTGCCGGCAAGGCATGTAACCCTTTGTACAAAGCCAGGCATAGACCCTGAGCATAAATAAATGAAGCGCTGGTGCCCTAAGTTTTAGCATGCATGCTAGGTTCAGTCTCTCCCTTGGTTAGGGTTGATAGTGCTTAGCGGCGACTAACCCCTAGCCCAGAGGTCGTGTGCGCGTCTCTCTGTTCCTTCCCGTCCTTTTTGGTTCGCAGGATACATGAACATTTCTGCTGAGCTATTTGGAGGAAAGAGAACAGGTCGGCGCCCCGACCCCAGCAAGCCAAGGTTGTCGGGGGCTGCAGACCCAAAGATCCGACAACGGCAAGCCAAGATTGCCAGGGGGCTGTGAAATCAGATAAGTCTTTCATCCCCCACTTCCATATGAAACTTGAACGTACGAGACTTCGCTCACCCTTATACCATCATGTTCCCTCTTTCCCGTGTCCAAAAACCTTAGTTTGGGCGGGACTTGGTCGTAGTGCCGTGGGAAAGGAGCAGGCGAAGGGTCCAATCCTACTGCCCCTACCTCCGCCAAGGCGTGGCCTTGTAGTAGAGCTATGGGGAAGGAGGACGGCAAGGTCTGTTGCCGGGTCACAATGTTTATCTTAAGATAACGAGGACTCGTTCCTTCGTGCGGGCCTCACCCACGCGCAAAAGAAACCCCTCAAACTGTTGGAAATATGCCCTAGAAGCAAGAATAAAATAGTTATTATTATATTTCCTTGTTCATGATAATCGTTTATTACCCATGCTATAATTGTATTGATAGGAAACTCAGATACATGTGTGGGTACATAGACAACACCATGTCCCTAGTAAGCCTCTAGTTGACTAGCTCGTTGATCAATAGATGGTTACGGTTTCACGACCATGGACATTGGATGTCGTTGATAACGGGATCACATCATTAGGAGAATGATGTGATGGACAAGACAATCCTAAGCCTAGCACAAAGATCGTAGTTCAGTATGCTAAAGCTTTTCTAATGTCAAGTATAATTTCCTTAGACCATGAGATTGTGCAACTCCCGGATACCGTAAGAATTCTTTGGGTGTACCAAAGCGTCCTGGCGAATTTGGATGGCTATAAAGGTGCACTACAGGTATCTCCGAAAGTGTGCATTGGGTTGTACGAATCAAGACTGGATTTGTCACTCCGATGGCGGAGAGGTATCTCTGGCCCACTAGGTAGGACATCATCATAATGTGCACAATGTGACCAAGGGGTTGATCACGGGATGATGTGTTATGGAGCGAGTAATGTGAGACTTGCGGTAACGAGATTGAACAAGGTATCGGTATACCGACGATCGAATCTCGGGCAAGTATAATACCGCTAGACAAAGGGAATTGTATACGGGATTGATTGAGTCCTTGACATCGTGGTTCATCCGATGAGATCATCGTGGAACATGTAGGAGCCAACATGGGTATCCAGATCCGCTGTTGGTTATTGACGGAGAACGTCTCGGTCATATACGCATGATTCCGAACCCATAGGGTCTACACACTTAAGGTTCGATGGCGCTAGGGTTATAAAGGAAGTTTGTATGTGGTTACCGAATGTTGTTCGAGTCTCGGATGAGATCCCGGACGTCACGTGGAGTTCGGAATGGTCCGGAGGTAAAGATTTATATATAGGAAGTCTTATTTTGGTGGCGGAAAAGTTTTTGCGTTATCGGTATTGTAGGGAGTGCGAAAGGGGTCCGGGGTCCACCGGTGGAGTCCACCTGCCCGGGGGCCACATGGGCTGTAGGGGGTGCGCCTTGGCCTATATGGGCCAAGGGCACCAGCCCCAAGAGGCTCATGCGCCAAGATATAAGAAAAGGGAGACTCCTAAAGGGAAGGCACCTCAGAGGTGCCTTGGGGAGGATGGACTCCTCCCCCTCTTGGCCGCACCCCTTCCTTGGAGGAAGGGGCAAGGCTGCGCCCTTCCCCCCTCTCTTGCACCTATATAAAGGGAGGGAGGGAGGTGGCCGCACCTGAAGCCTGGCGCCTCCCTCCCTCCCGTGACACCTCCTCCTCTCCCGCAGGTGCTTGGCGAAGCCTGCAGGATTGCCACGCTCCTCCACCACCACCACGCCCGTTGTCTTGCTGCTGGATGGAGTCTTCCTCAACCTCTCCCTCTCTCCTTGATGGATCAAGGCATGGGAGACGATCACCCGGGCTATGCGTGTGTTGAACAGCGGAGGTGCCGTCCGTTCGGCACTAGGATCTCCAGTGATTTGGATCATGAAGTGCGACTCCATCAACCCCGTTCACTTGAACAGCTTCCGCAGCAATCTACAAGGGTATGTAGATGCACTCTCCTTCCCTCGTTGCTGGTTTCTCCATAGATAGATCTTGGTGACACGTGGGAAAATTTTGAATTTCTGCCACGTTCCCCAACAGTGGCATCATGAGCTAGGTCTATGCGTAGATTCTTTGCACGAGTAGAACACAAAGTAGTTGTGGGCGTTGATGATGTTCAATATGCTTACCGTTACTAGTCCAATCTTGTTTCGACGGTATTGTGGGATGAAGCTGCCCGGACCGACCTTACACGTACACTTACGTGAGGCGAGTTCCACCGGTGACATGCACTTGGTGCATAAGGTGGCTAGCGGGTGCCGATCTCTCCCACTTTAGTCGGAACGGATTCGATGAAAAGGGTCCTTATGAAGGGTAAATAGCAATTGGCATATCACGTTGTTGTTTTGCGTAGGTAAGAAACGTTCTTGCTAGAAAGCCATAGCAGCCACGTAAAACATGCAAACAACAATTAGAGGACGTCTAACTTGTTTTTGCAGGGTATGCTATGTGATGTGATATGGCCAAGAAAAATGTGATGAATGATATGTGATGTATGAGGTTGATCATGTTCTTGTAATAGGAATCACGACTTGCATGTCGATGAGTATGACAACCGGCAGGAGCCATAGGAGTTGTCTTTATTTATTGTATGACCTGCGTGTCATTGAACAAACGCCATGTAATTACTTTACTTTATTGCTAACCGGTAGCCATAGTAGTAGAAGTAATAAGTTGGCGAGACAACTTCATGGAGACACGATGATGGAGATCATGGTGTCATGTCGGTGACGATGATGATCATGGAGCCCCGAAGATGGAGATCAAAAGGAGCAAAATGATATTGGCCATATCATGTCACTATTTGATTGCATGTGATGTTTATCATGTTTATGCATCTTATTTGCTTAGAACGACGGTAGTAAATAAGATGATCCCTCATTAAAATTTCAAGAAAGTGTTCCCCCTAACCGTGCACCGTTGCGAAAGTTCGTCGTTTCGAATCACCACGTGATGATTGGTGTGATAGATTCTTACGTTCACATACAACGGGTGTAAGCCAGATTTACACATGCGAAACACTTAGGTTAACAGCGAGCCTAGCATGTACAGACATGGCCTCGGAACACAAGAGACCGAAAGGTCGAGCATGAGTCGTATGGAGGATACGATCAACATGAAGATGTTCACCGAGGATGACTAGTCCGTATCACGTGATGATCGGACATGGCCTAGTTGACTCGGATCATGTAATCACTTAGATGACTAGAGGGATGTCTATCTGAGTGGGAGTTCATGAGATGAACTTAATTATCCTGAACATAGTCAAAAGATCTTTGAAAATTATGTAAATGGCTCGCGCTTTAGTTCCTTGATTAGATATGTTCCTAGAGAAAATATAGTTGAAAGTTGTGATGGCGATTATGCAGACGTAAGAAAGCTTATGTCCTTAATGCACCGCTCGGTGTGCTCAACCCCTAACGTCGATACGTGGATGTTGCGAACATCGGACATACACGCTTTTGATAACTACGTGATAGTTCGGTTAAGCGGTTTAGAGTTGAGGCCCCAAATACGTTTTTGAAGCGTCATGAAACATATGAGATGTTTCGAGGGCTGAAATTTGGATTTCAGGCTCGTGCCCACGTCAAGAGGTATAAGACCTCCGGCGATTTTCTTACCACCTGCAAACTAAGGGAGAAAAGCTCAATTGTTGAGCTTGTGCTCAGATTGTCCGAGTGCAACAATCACTTGAATCGAGTGGGAGTTGATCTTCCGGAGATAGTGATGTTTCTCCAAAGTCATTGCCACCAAGCTGCTAGAGCTTCGTGATGAACTATAACAAATCAGGGATAAATATGATGATCCTTGAGATATTAGCGATGTTTGACACATGAAAGTAGGAATCTAGAAGGAGCATCAATTGTTGATGGTTGAAGAAACCACTAGTTTCAAGAAGGGCAAGGGCAAGAAGGGATACTTCATGAAAGCGACAAATCAGGCTGCTGCTCTAATGAAGAAACCCAAGGTTGAACCCAAACCCAAGACTAAGTGCTTACGTAATAAGGGAACAGCCCTTTGAGCAGAATTACCCTAGATACTTGGTAGATGAGAAGGCTGGCAAGGTCGATAGAAGTATATTGGATATACATTAAGTTATTGCTAGTACTCCTAGTAGCACCAGGGTATTAGATACCGGTTCGGTTGCTAAGTGTTAGTAACTCGAAATAAAAGGCTACAGAATAAACGGAGACTAGCTAAAGGTGAGCTGACGTTATGTGTTGGAAGTGTTTCCAAGTTTGATGTGATCAAACATCGCACGCTCCCTCTACCATCAAGATTAGTATTGAACCAGAATAATTGTCATTTGGTGTTTGGGTTGAGCATAGACATGATTGGATTATGTCTATACTTGTCTGATTTATTCATTTAAGGAGAATAATGGTTACTCTATTTATTTGAATAATACCTTCAATGGTCTTGCACCTAAAGGAATGGTTTATTGAATCTCGGTCGTAGTGATACACATTTTCATGCCAAAAGATATAAGATAGTAATGATAGTACCACTTACTTGTGGCACTTCCATGTAAGTCATATTGGTATAAAACACATGAAGAAGCTCCATGTTGATGGATCTTTGGACTCACTCGTTTTTGAAAAGTTTGAGACATGCGAACCATGTCTATTGGTGTATACGCATGATGAAACTCCATGCAGATGGACCGTTTGGACTCACTTGATTTTGAATCACTTGAGACATGCAAATCATACCACATGGGCAAGATGACTGAAAGCCTCGTTTTCAGTAAAATGGAACAAGAAAGCAACTTGTTGGAAGTAATACATTTGATGTGTGCAGTCCAATGAGTCTTTGAGGCCTGTGATGGATATCGTTATGTTCTTACTTCACGAATGATTTGAGTGAATCTTGAGTGTATTTACTTGATGAAAACACAAGTCTGAATTATTGAATGGTTCAAGTAATTTCAGAGTGAAGTTGAAGATCATCGTGACAAGAGGATAAAATGTCTATGATATGATCATAGAGATGAGTATCTGAGTTCTGAGCTTTGTACGCTATTAAGACATAGTGGAAATTGTTTCACAATTAATACCGCTGGAACACCATAGTGTGATGGTGTGTCCGAACATCATAGTTGCACCCTATTAGATATGGTGCGTACCATGATGTCTCTTATCGAATTACCACTATCGTTCATGGGTTAGGCATTAGAGACAACCGCACTCACTATAATAGGGCACCACATAATTCCGTTGAGACGACCCTGTTTGAACTATGGTTTGGAGAAACCTAAGTTGTCGTTTCTTAAAAGTTTGGGGTTCTGACGCTTATGTGAAAAAGTTTCAGGTTGATAAGCTCGAACCCAAAGCGGATAAAATGCATCTTCATAGGACACCCAAAACAGTTGGGTATACCTCCTAATTCAGATCCGAAAGCAATAGGGATTGTTTCTTGAATCAGATCCTTTCTCGAGGAAAAGTTTGTCTCGAAAAGTTGAGTGGGAGGATGGTGGAGACTTGATATGGTTATTGAACCGTCACTACAACTAGTGTGTAGCAGGGCACGGGAAGTTGTTCTGTGGCACCTACACCAATTGAAGTAGAAGCTTATGATAGTGATCATGAAACTTGGATCAAGTCACTACCGTACCTCGTAGGGTGACAAGGATGCGTACTGCTTCAGAGTGGTACAGTAATCCTGTCTTGAAGGTTATGTTGCTAGACAACAATGAACCTACGAGCTATGGAGAAGCGATGGTGGGCCCATATTCCGACAAATGGTTAGAGGCCATGAAATCCGAGATAGGACCCATGTATCAGAACAAAGCTTGGACTTTGCTGGACTTGCCCGATGATCGGCAAGCTATTGAGATAAATGGATTTTTAAGAAGAAGACGGACGTGGACGGTAATGTCACCATCTATGAAGCTCGACTTGTGGCAAAGAATTTTTCACAAGTTGACTACGATGAGATTTTCTCATCCGTAGCGATGCTTAAGTCCATCGGAATCATGTTAGCATTAGCTGCATTTATGAAATCTAGCAGATGGATGTCAAAACGAGTTTCCTTACTAGTTTCCGTAAGGAAAGGTTGTATGACATACAATCAGAAAGGTTTTGTCGATCCTAAGGATGTTGAAAGGTATGCTAGCTCCAGTGATCCTTCCATGGACTGGAGTAAGCATCTCGGAGTTGGAATATACTCTTTGATAAGATGATCAAAGATTTTGGGTTTATACAAAGTTTATGAGAAACTTGTATTTCCAAAGAAGTGAGTGGGAGCACTATAGAGTTTTTGATGAGTATATGTTGTTGACATATTGTTGATCAGAAATGATGTAGAATTTCTGGAAAGCATATAGGGTTGTTTGAAAAGTGTTTTTCAAGTGAAAACCTGTATTAAGCTAATTGAACATTGAGCATCAAGATCTATAGGGATAGATCAAAAACCGCTTAATGGTACTTTCAAATGAGCATATACCTTGACATGATCTTGAAGGTGTTCAAGATGGATCAGTCAAAGAAGGAGTTCTTGCCTGAGATGTAAGGTATGAAGTTAAGACTTAAAGCTCGACCATGGCGAGCAGAGAGAGAAAGGGCGAAGGTCGTCCCTATGCCTTAGAGCGTAGGCTCTACGGTATGCTATCTTGTGTACCGCACGGAAGTGTGCCTTGCCATGAGTCGGTCAAGGGTACAAGAATGATCCAGGAATGGATCATTGGATAGCGATCAAAATTGTCCTTGGAGTAAATAAGGACATGTTTCTCGATTATGGAGGTGATAAAGAGTTCGGCGTAAAGGGTTACGTTGGTGCAAGCTTTAACACCTATCCGAGTGACTACGAGTAGCAAACCGGATACGTATAGTGGAGCAACCATTTGGAATAGCTCCAAGTGGAGCGTGGAAGCAACGTTTACAATATGACCTAGAAATTTGCAAAGCACACACGGATCTGAAAGGTTCAGACCCATTGACTAAAACCTCTCTCACAAGCAAAACATGATCAAACCTCAGAACTCATTGAGTCTTAATCACATGACGATGTGAACTAGTTCTGAGACACTAGTAAACTCTTTGGATGTTGGTCACATGGCGATGTGACCTATCAGTGTTAATCACATGACGATGTGAACTAGATTATTGACTCTAGTGCAAGTGGGAGACTGTTGGAAATATGCCCTAGAGGCAATAATAAATAGTTATTATTATATTTCCTTGTTCATGATAATCGTTTATTACCCATGCTATAATTGTATTGATAGGAAACTCAGATACATGTGTGGGTACATAGACAACACCATGTCCCTAGTAAGCCTCTAGTTGACTAGCTCGTTGATCAATAGATGGTTACGGTTTCACGACCATGGACATTGGATGTCGATTGATAACGAGGATCACATCATTAGGAGAATGATGTGATGGACAAGACCCAATCCTAAGCCTAGCACAAAGATCGTAGTTAGGTATGCTAAAGATTTTCTAATGTCAAGTATCATTTCCTTAGACCATGAGATTGTGCAACTCCGGATACCGTAAGAATGCTTTGGGTGTACCAAAGCGTCACAACGTAATCGGGTGGCTATAAAGGTGCACTACGGTATCTCCGAAAGTGTCTGCATTGGGTTGTACGAATCAAGATCGGATTTGTCACTCCGGTAAGCGGAGAGGTATCTCTAGGCCCACTCGGTAGGACATCATCATAATGTGCACAATGTGACCAAGGGGTTGATCACGGGATGATGTGTTACGGGCGAGTAACGAGACTTTCCGTGTGAGATTGAACAAGGTATCGGTATACCGACGATCGAATCTCGGGCAAGTATAATACCGCTAGACAAAGGGAATTGTATATGCGATTGATTGAGTCCTTGACATCGTGGTTCATCCGATGAGATCATCGTGGAACATGTGGGAGCCAACATGGGTATCCAGATCCCGCTGTTGGTTATTGACGGAGAAGCGTCTCGGTCATATGCGCATGATTCGAACCCGTAGGGTCTACACATAAGGTTCGATGGCGCTAGGGTTATAAAGGAAGTTTGTATGTGGTTACGAATGTTTTGAGTCCGGATGAGATCCGGACCTCACGAGGAGTTCGGAATGGTCGGAGGTAAAGATTTATATATAGGAAGTCTTATTTTGGTCGTAGGAAAAGTTTAGCGTTATCGGTATTATGCGGGAGTGCGAAAGGGGTCCGGGTCCACAGGTGGAGTCCACCTGCCCGGGGGCCACATGGGCTGTAGGGGGTGCGCCTTGGCCTATATGGGCCAAGGGCACCAGCCAAGAGGCCCATGCGCCAAGATATAAGAAAAAGGGGAGAGTCCTAAAAGGGGAAGGCACCTCCGAGGTGCCTTGGGGAGGATGGACTCCTCCCCCCCTCTTGGCCGCACCCATTCCTTGGAGGAAGGGGCAAGGCTGCGCCCTCCCCCCTCTCTTGCACCTATATAAAGGTAGGGGAGGGAGGGGTGGCCGCACCTGAAGCCCTGGCGCCTCCCTCCCTCCCGTGACACCTCCTCCTCTCCCGCACGTGCTTGGCGAAGCCCTGCAGGATTGCCACGCTCCTCCACCACCACCACGCCGTTGTGCTGCTGCTGGATGGAGTCTTCCTCAACCTCTCCCTCTCTCCTTGCTGGATCAAGGCATGGGAGGCGTCACCGGGCTGTACATGTGTTGAGCAGCGGAGGTGCCGTCCGTTCGGCACTAGGATCTCCGGTGATTTGGATCACGGCAGTGCGACTCCATCAACCCCGTTCACTTGAACGCTTCCGCTTAGCGATCTACAAGGGTATGTAGATGCACTCTACTTCCCCTCGTTGCTGGTTTCTCCATAGATAGATCTTGGTGACACGTAGGAAAATTTTGAATTTCTGCTACGTTCCCCAACACGTTCTCTTCATTAATACGTTGTTGACAAGTACAATTCATGCGGAATGCATACATGAGTAGGGGGGTTACAAGGTTTAAATCTTACTAAGGCCCGTAGGCTTAAAAGCTAAAATAAGATAAGATGCCTGTAATCCCTTTCTTATCCCTCTCCTCAGGAAACGAAACAAGATGGAAGAAGGGCAAAGGGAGCGCCTAGGCAAGGTACGAGCAACAGAAAACACCAAAAGAACATCCCGGCGGCCGTCCAAAAGACGGCTGGTGATGATGGTGCCAGGAGAAGAGCCGAATGATGAGGCAGCGGGCCGGCAATACGCGATGAAGGCATCGGTGCCTGCGTACTCCGACTTGACGGCCCACCGCTCGCCTTCTTCATCTTCCCCGGCCTTCCCACGCCAACCGCCCAAGAAAACGACCCCGAGAAGTTCAAGGAGCTGGCGATTCCGGCGTCGCCCAGGGACGGCGTGTCCGGCGCCTAAGCGGACCCATCATCCTCCGCCCGCTACCCTCATCGTCGCTGTCGCTGTCCTCCTCGTCACTCTTGCCTGAAAAGGAGCTTTCGCCATCGGTCGAGCTCTCGACACAGCACCCTAGCCTGTGTCCCGAGCGTTCGAAGACCTTGACGGAGAGCAGGTCGCTCTCCGCTAGCTTGAAGTAGAGGACGTGCACATCCATCAAGCAATGGGCACGTGCGAAGGTTTTCCAGTCCTGACGAAGAAGCATCACATGAGGGGAAGGGAACCATGTGTTCACCCGCATGTTGCCATGGCAACACCCCTCCATGTGAAGCCTTAGCCTCGGTGGCCGGTCGATCTCCAGCACCCTCGCAAGCGCTTCGGGAAGACGAAGGACATGACCGCTCGACGAAGCAGGAGGAGATGTAGGGGGAGATGGCGACAGAGATGGTGATGACGCGGGAGTCCCCCGTCCACGCCCGCCTCTGCCTCGACCACCTCGCCGACCACGGCCCCGGCCGACGCCTCTGCCTCTAGCGTGGCCTTCACCTTGGGCGTCCGGCTCTTCTTTGACCGCCACCACCCTCTGGCGGGAGGAAGACCTGGTCGCCTCCCCAGGGGCACGGCCACGACCACGCCCTCTCGCCATGACAAAGGGAAGGAAAGAGATCGGACTGAGAGAAAATGGGTGTGAGAAGACGCTGTCCCTCTCCCTTTATATAGAGGGATGAGGCCGAATGAGCCAGGCGACCGCCCCAACCAGCCAATCCAACCACCGGAGGCGCGAGGAGATAGGACCGACCAGCTGCCCCCAAGCAGTGGCCTTGGCCCCCTCCCGGCATTAAAACCCATGCCTTTTGTGTCCACCGCCTGCCCTCCCGGCACATGGAGGACACGTGGCAGCGAGCCAGGCTCGGATGGCAAGTGGGCGGCCGTTCGCACCCCCATGATCATGGGGCGTGGGTGCCATGATGGCCACGACCCGAGTCTACTTAGTAAATGAGTCACGCCCCTGCAACTTCCTCTATTTTTATGAGGAGAACGCGGACCACCTCTTTACTATTGAAACCGTGGAGTGACGCAAGCACGTTGCGGTCACTCCGCACACGACCCCCACGCCACGCACGACCCCCACGTCATGCATTCAACGCGGGTCGTGGGGAAGCGCAACCAACGGAGAAGTTACTGCAGTAAAACTCCGCCCCACGTGCCCGCGCACCATTTTGGGCCTCGCCCAACAACACGTTGCGCTTATGTGTGGCCCAGGCCCGGGGGCTCCTGACGGTGCACAAAAGCAGGGGCACTCTTTTGTGCCCCTTTACCTGTGCACGGGCAGTCAGGGCCGCACCCGCGACCACACTTAGCAGGGCAAAGGAGGGAAGCAGAAGTGCAAGGCTACCAGAGCAGCGTTCCAACCAAGGGCACAGAAGACGGAGCAATCAGACAGGCTTCCTCCGGCAAGACCCTTGCAGGGGCAGCTCGCCAGCGCCAACATCGCAACCACCCTTGAGCACGAGAGTTCCGACACCATCGATGGCATTGGAACCAAGGCTCGGGAAGTGCCTGCATGGTGGCATGCAGATCTTTATGAAGGCAGAGAGCCTACAAATCCTAGATGAGGACAGGAAGACAAGACAATTGCAAGGCTCCTTGTGGAGGATGCACACGAGGCCCCGGCAAGGCTCCTTGCCGAAGACACTCGCAAGGCCCCGGCAAGACTCTTGCCGAGGGCACTCACAAGGCCCGGGCAAGACCCTTGCCGAGGGCGCTCACAAGGCCCGGGCAAGACCCTTGCCGGGGATATACGCGAGATCGCGACAAGACCTTGCCACCCCATCGCCGCCCCAGCTCAGCGGCCAACCCACCAACTGAAGCAAGTACCCATGTGGCAGTACGTGGATACTAATCCAACTAGCCAAACACCTGCGTGGTGCCATACAGATCTTCGTGAAGACCCTACCACCACGCCAACTCAGCAGCCTGCCAGCCTACATGGCGATGCATGCCTTGTTGTCTGGACGGCGTGTCGGAGAAAGGCGGAGCGGCGATGGTGGGACTGGCCTCGTTACCGCCCCCGATAAAGCAAGTCGACACCTAAGTAGCTCATTTAATGCATTTTGTCCTGTAATGACAGGCGATAAGCTTGTACACTGTATACCTTCCACCTCACGTGTGCCACTGTGGCAGCCCCTTTTGACTATAAAAGGAGGCCCGAGGCGTACTGAAGAAGGATTCGGATCTTTTGGACGACACACGCACCGTAGCTAGTTCAAGAACTCAAGGACACTAAAATATACACCAAAGCAGGACTAGGGTATTACGCATCCTCACGGCCCGAACCTAGGTAAACAATCCTCATGCTGGCTTCTAGACCCGCTCTTCACACAACCTCACGCCCGCCAACCGTAGCAAAAGGAATCCCAGTGATCCCATAGGTGTCGTTTCCCCTGACAGCCCCTATGATAGCAACCTTTATTATGCAGTCTGCCGCTTTTATTCTTTGCCATCACAAGTTCGTACAACGCTCAATTTTCTCTTACACTAAATGATCTAACACTTTTAGAAGCAATTTTTATTGCCTTATTGCACCGATGACAACTTACTTGAAGGGTCTCACTCAATCCTTAGGTAGGTATGGTGGATTCTTGAAAATAAGATTTGGGTTTAAGGGTTTTTGGATGCACAACTAGTATCCCTACTTGATGCGGAGTTTTGGCTAGCAAATATGGGGGCAAGCACCACATGTTGAAGGATCTATGACAATATAACTTCTATGTGAATATGAACAAACATAAACCATTGCGTTGTCTTCCTTTTCCAACGTCAACAATTTTGGCATATAATATTTTGTTGGGGGCTCACAATCACAAAAGATTTCCATGATAGTGTATTTGCATATGAAAGTTCTCTTCTTTCTACTAGTCATTCATGAATTGCTTGTATGGCCAATATTGTGATTGTCAAGCTTCAAAAGATTTCAGTTTCTAAACCCAATGTGAAGCTACCACTAGGCATGATATGCACATATAATTTCAACTTCATGGTATTCAATTCATTCAACAATTTACTCATAGGATATAAGTGAAGCACAAGAGTAAATGACAAACTACTCAAAAAATATATAAGTGAAGATCAAGTGTGTAGTTAAGTAAATGGGTAGCTATTTGAGGGACTCTCTCTTATTTATTAACTTTCGAGATATAAGTATTTTATTGAAACAGCAAGCAAAACAAAATAAAATGACTTTTCAAGAATAGCACAACTCATGTGAAGAAGCAAGAACTTAGGCCCAACTGATACTAACCAATAATTGTTGATGAAGAAAGGTGGGATGCCTACCGGGGCATCCCCAAGCTTAGATGCTTGAGACTTCTTGAAATATTATCTTGGGATTCCTTGGGCATCCCCAAGCTTGAGCTTTTATGTCTACTTAATTCCTTTTATATCATGGTTTCCCTAAATCTTAAAAACTTCATCCACACAAAACTCAACAAGAACTTGTGAGATAAGTTAGTATAAACTAATGCAAAAACCTTATCATTCTTTACTGTAGCAAATCACTAAAATTATTATTCAACATTGCATACTAAATGCCTCTTCATAATTTTTTAGAGAGTACGCCAATGGTGTACCATATTTTTGTAGAGCGAAAAGAGAGTTAATTACAAGATGCCCGTCCCGATGCGAACAATGCAGGGACGAGAAACACACACCTATACCAACTCCACACTCGCTAAGCTAACCCCTCACAAAACGTTGTAGACCTCCTGCTCCAAGCCCTGTATGCCTAATGCAAAAATCTTACCATTCTCTACTGTAGCAAATCACTAAAATTATTATTTAACATTGCATACTAAATGCCTCTGCATATTTAATAGTCCTATCCTTAAATAGAATCATTAAACACGTAAACATATGCAAACATAAGATCAATCTGCCTAAACATGACAGTATGTAAGAGCAACTCCAATGGGCCGACCCATGTTGTCCGCCGCCGTCCGTTTGGGTGGTAGCGGATAAAAAAATCGACCCAACGCCTTCGACTCAAGCAGACCAGCGTCCGCTTTCGTCCGTCTGCAGACACATTACCGGCCCATTTTTTAGCCGGATTTGCATCGGCAGCAGCCAAGAGGCAGACAGCGCTCCCCTCTCTCCTCCCCGGGCCCGCTGGTCGGTTTCACATTGGCCTCTCCTCATCAAACAGCACACCCTCGCCCTCCTGCTTCGTCACCGACGCTGCCAGTCATTTTTTTTTTGATAAAAAAGGATACATAGATAGTTCTAAGCGTACAGATAAAAGAAAAGACCAACTACTCGTTGCTTTCCGACTCCGACTCGGTAATGTCCTCCTCCGACGTCTGAATGTAGGCGCCAGCATGCTGCTCGTCTTTGAAGTCCCAACACGACGTTTCTCGTAGCTTCAGTTTTAATTGAGCGGCCTACTTCCGTGCACGCTTGTCCTCCCGATAGGCGGCTCGCTCCGTCCTCCTCGCGTCCCTCTCCGTCCGCCTATGCTTGTAGAACTGGCGCTCATCGAGGATGTCCTGCGGGAAGCGTTCGCGCCACACCACCATGGCTTCCACATCCATCTCGGCGATGGCGGCGGCGCTACCGCCTCCGGTGGACACGGCGATCCTCGTCGGTGAAAAGCAGCGGAGAGGCGCGAGATCCTGCGCGCTGGCTCGACACGTCGAGAAAATTCATATCCAGCGAGGCCTCAGGAGGCGCCACGCCGCCGCGTCATGCGCGCGGGCCGCCTCCTCTGCGGTGTCGAAGGTACCGAGGATGAGGCGTTTCTCGCCAAACCAGATCTCGGAGGAGAAGGCGCCGGAGCTGCACTCGCAGACTCCGCGGAAATCCGAAGCGCCCAGGCGGTGCTTCGACATGGTAGCGCAGAGGCGGCGAGGCTAGTGAGAGCGGGCGAGACGAGTGGGCGGCGGACAGAGTGTGGAGGGAGCGCCTTCTTATAACAAATGCCGGCCGCGGCACGCGCACGAACCTTTCCCGCGCACGCTAGGCCGCTTTTCCCTCGCGCGCGCGAACCTTTCCCGCGCACTGGAGCGCCAAAACCAGGGCGACGGCATGGCCCTTGGCATGATCTAAGCAGCAGTCATGACATGGGACAGCCCGTTGGGTGCACTGCCGACCCAAATCTAAGAGCGGGCAGACGGCAGGCGGGCGGCAGACCCAAACGGACAAAAAGCGGACAAAAGCGCCGTCCGTTTGAGTCGGCCCGTTGGAGTTGCTCTAAAGAGTGCAATTTTCCTCATACTTAGCTACCTCAAAAAACTCTGAAAAATTACTACACTGTAGAAAATTTACCATAGCATATCGTGTAAAAAATTCAAGATTTTATCACGTTCTTACGTTCCAGAAGAATTCAAAAAATTACAAAAACTTTCTGTTTTTAAACAGCAACATGTAGACTTGGAAAATAAGCATGGTAAAGGCTATCCTTGACATTTTTATTGAAATAAAAGATGCAAAAAATTATTATAAATAGCAGAAAGCAAATAAAAATAAAATAAAATGACGTTCCAAGCAAAATTCATATCATGTGATGAATAAAAATATAGCTTCAAGTGAGGTTACCGATAATGTTGAAGACGAAAGTGGGGATGGCTTCCGGGGCATCCCCAAGCTTAGTTGCTTGGATCTTCCTTGAATATTACCTTGGGGTGCCTTGGGCATCCCCAAGTTTAGGGTCTTGTCACTTCTTATTCTCCTCATATCGATATCTCACCCAAAACTTGAAAACTTCAATCACACAAAACTTAACGGAACTTCGTGAGATGGATTAGTTTGATAAAGACAAACCATTCACTTTGGTACTGTCAAAGACAAGATTCATAATTTTTCTCACACAATGCCTACTGTACCTAATAATTTCCACAATTTATATTGAGCAATATAAGCTATAAAAACTAAATAACAAGCAAGCCATGCATTGAAAAAATAATCTATCAAAAACAGAACAGTACGTAAAGATTTCAATATTAGTCATACTTCTGCAGCTCTAAAAGTTCTGAAAAATAAGGAAAACGTAGATAATTTTTTAATCAATCGTCTGTAGAAAATTCATAATATTTAGACACTTCAGTGAATTTAAACAATTCTGTTTCTGGAAGCAAAAGTTTCTGTTTTTGCACAGATTCAAGTCAATTATCATCCACAGTATCCCAAAGGCTTTACTTGGCACTTTATTAAAACAAAAGCAATAAAACATTATTACTACAGTAGAATAATCATATGAACACACAAAAGAGTAGGTAAAAGTGTTGGGTTGTCTCCCAACAAGCGCTTTTCTTTAATGCCTTTTAGCTAGGCATGATGATTTCAATGATGTTCACATAAAAGATAAGAATTGAAACATAACGGGAGCATCATGAAGCATATGACTAGCACATTTAATACTAACCCACTTCTATGCATAGAGATTTTGTGAGCAAACAACTTATGGGAACAAGAATCAACTAGCATAGGAAGGCAAAACATGCATAACTTCAAAACTGTCAACATAAAGAGAGGAAACTTGATATTATTGCAATATGTAAAAGCATATGTTCCTCTCTCATAATAATTTTCATTAGCATCATGAATGAATTCAACAATATAGCTATCACATAAATAATTCTTTTCATGAGACAAAAGCATAGAGAACTTATTATTCTCCACATAAGAAAATTTCTTCTCATCAATAGTAGTGGGAGCAAACTCAACAAAATAACTATCATGAGAGTGAAAATTAAAATCATGATGGCAAGTTTCAGGGTTATCATTGTTCTTTATAGCATACATGTCATCACCATAATCATCATAGATAGCAACTTTGTTATCATAGTCAATTGAAGCCTCATCCAAAATGGTGGATTCATCACTAAATAAAGTCATGACCTCTCCAAATCCACTTTCATCATTATAGTCATCATAAATAGGAGGCATGCAATCATTATAACAAATTTGCACCTAAAATCTTGGGGGACTAAAAATATCATCTTCATCAAACATAGCATCCCCAAGCTTATGGCTTTGCATATCATTAGCATCATGGATATTCAAAGAATTCATACTAACAACATTGCAATCATGCTCATAATTTATACCAAACATTCTATTGAATTCTTCTTCTATCAATTGAGCACAATTTTCCTTTCCATCATTTTCACGAAAGACATTATAAAGATGAATAATATGATGCAACTTCAATTCCATTTTTTTGTAGTTTTCTTTTATAAACGAAACTAGTGGTAAGACAAGGAACTAAAAGATTCAATTGCAAGATCTAAAGATATACCTTCAAGCACTCACCTCTCAAACAGCGGCGTAAAAAAGAGCCGTTGACGGGATGTGAGTGCCCTTACCTAACCTCGACAGCGGCGCCAGAAAGAGCTTGATGTCTACTATGCAACTTTATTCTTGTAGACATGTGTTGGGCCTCCAAGCGCGGAGTTTTGTAGGACAGTAGCAATTTTCCCTCAAGTGGATGACCTAAGGTTTATCAATCCGTGGGAGGCGTATGATGAAGATAGTCTCTCTCAAACAACCCTGCAACCAAATAATAAAAAGTCTCTTGTGTCCCCAACACACCAAATACAATGGTAATTTGTATAGGTGCACTAGTTCGGGAAGAGATGGTGATACAAGTGCAATATGGATAGTAAATATTGGTTTTTGTAGTAAGAACAATAAAAACGGTATTGCAATGCTTGAAAATGAGGCCTAGGGTCCATAATTTCACTAGTGCAATCTCCCAACAATGCTAATATAATTGGATCATATAACCGTCCCTCAACGTGCGATGAAGAATCACTCCAAAGTTCCTATCTAGCAGAGAACATAAGAAGAAATTGTTTGTAGCTATTCTTTCCGATCGATCTATCCAAGAGTGCGTACTAAAATAACACCAAGTTATTCTTTCTAATCGATCTATCAAGAGTTCGTACTACTAAAATAATGCTAAGTTATTCTTTCCGATCGATCTATCAAGAGTTAGTACTAAAATAACACCAAAGCAAATTCAGATTCATAATACTCAATCCAACACAAAGAAACTCAAAGAGTGCCCCAAGATTTGTATCGGAGCAACAAAAGACGAGAACCTGCACCAACCCCTATGCATAGATTACCCCAATGTCACCTCGGGAATCCGCGAGTTGAGTGCCAAAACACATATCAAGTGAATCAATATGATACCCCATTGTCACCACGAGTATTCATATGCAAGACATATATCAAGTGCTCTCAAATCCATAAAAGTATTCAATCCGATAAAAGCGAAATCTCAAAGGAAAACTCAATTCATCACAACAAGATAGAGAGGGGAAACCACCATCGGTTTTGACTATATTAACAAAGACCGCGATACATCAAGATCGTGACATCTCAAGAACACGAGAGAGAGAGAGAGAGAGAGAGAGATTAAACACATAGCTATTGGTACAAACCCTCAGCCCAGAGGGTGGACTACTCCCTCCTCATCATGGTGGCCGCCGAGATGATGAATATCGCCACCAGTGATGATTCCCCCCTCCGACAGGGTGCCGCAACGGGGTCTAGATTTCTTTTCGGTGGCTCTGAGGCATGCGGCGGTGGAACTTCTGATCTAGGTTAACCCCCAGGGTTTTTGGAATATTTGTGAATTTATAGGGTAAAGAGGGGGTGCGGTAGGCCACCGAGGTGGGCACAACCAACCAGGGCGCGCCTGGGCTCCCAGGCGTGCCCTGGTGGGTTGTGCCCCCCTCGAGGCACCCTCGAGGTGCTGCTCTGGCCCATTGGTGGTCTTCCGGTACATAAAAAATCGACAAAAAGTAACTGGCAAAAAACAGCAAAAAACAGCAACTGGCACTGGGCACTTGTTCAATAGGTTAGTCCCGAAAAATGATATAAAGTTGCTATAAAATGATTGTAAAACATCCAAGAATGATATAATAACAACATGAATACTTCATAAATTATAGATACGTTGGAGACGTATCATCTTTCCTCTGGTGGTGTTATGTGAACTTCGACTACATAACACTTCACCATGAGTTGGGCCTAGGGAAGGCATTGGAAAGTAATAAGTAGATGATGGGTTGATAGAGTGACAGAATCTTAAACTCTTGTTTATGTGTTGCTTCGTAAGGGGCTAATTTGGATCCCCGTGTTTCATGCTATGGTTAGATTTCTCTTAATCTTCTTTCATAGTTGCGGATGCTTGCGACAGGGGTTAATCATAAGTGGGAGCCTTGTCCAAGTATGGACAACACCCAAGCACCGGTCCACCCACATATCAGATTATCAAAGTAATGAACACGGATCATATGAGCATGCATGATGAAAACTAACTTGACAGTAATCCCCATGTGTCCTCGGGGGCGCTTTGCTTTATATAAGAGTTCGTCCAGGCTTATCCTTTGCTAAAAAAGATTGGGCCACCTTGATGCACCTTAGTTACACTTGTTACTTGTTACGCGTTACGAAATATCTTATCACAAAACTATCTCATTACCGATAATTTCGGTGCTTGCGAGAGAATACCTTATGGAAAATCACTTTTCATTCCCTTACGCTCCTCATTCGGTTCGACACTCTTACTTATCGAGAGAACCATGATAGATCCCATATACTTGTGAGTCATCAAGACTCTTTTACGCACCATTGCCGGGAGTGAAGCGCCTTTGGTAAGTGGAATTTGTAAGTGGAATTTGGTAAGGAGACATGACTCCTCCCTTTCATTCAATTTGAATTAGGTCGGTCTCACGCTTGAACCTAAATGCTACAACAATCCCTAGACTAGGTGAGGGAGTCCTGGATTAGGGGGTCCACGGGTGTCCGGTTTATCCAACTTGGGCCAGATTGATGGGCCGTGAAGATGAAGCAAAAGACTGTCCCCCGTGTCCGGATATGACTCCTATGTGCGTGGACGGCAAGTTTGGTGTCCGGATGTATTCCTTCCTTCCTTTGCAAACTGACTATGTACAACCCTAGGCCCCTCCAGTGTGTATATAAACCGGAGGGTTTAGTACGTAGAGGCTATCAGAACAATCATAAGCTAAACATCTAGGGTTTAGCCATTACGATCTCGAGGTAGATCAACTCTTGTAACCCCTATACACATACCTAATATAATCAAGCAGGACGTAAAAGAGGGCCCGAACCTGGGTAAACATCGTGTTCACGTTGTTCCCTGTTACCATTGATCCTTAGACACACAGCTTGGGACCCCAACTCGAGATCTGCCGGTTTTGACACCGACAATTGTGCTTTCATCGAGAGTTCCGTTGTGTTGCCAACAGAAGGATCGATGGCTCACCTTGTCATCGACAACGATGTTGTTTCTCGGAGACCTTTACGCCTAGCCAACTCTTTGTGTTTGGCGGCTTCTGCGATGCCAACTCGACCGGTCACATGATCGTCTCCAAAGTATCTACTTTTCCAAAAACTTTTGCTCTAGTTTTGGACTCTAATTTGCATGATTTGAAAGAAACTAACCCGGACCGACGCTATATTCAGCAGAACTGCCATGGTGTTATTTTTGTGCGAAATAAAATTTCTAAGAATGACATGAAAATCCACGGAGACATGTTTTGGAATTAATGAAAATATTGGCGAAAGAAGCGACATCGGGGGCCCACACCTGTCCCACGAGGTGCAGGCGCCCCACGCGCCCCGCCTCGTGGGCACCACAGGACTCCATCGGCCTCAACCCCAACTCCATATATTCACTTTCGGGGAGAAAAAAAATCAGAGAGAAGGATTCATCGCGTTTTACGATACAGAGCCGCTGCCAAGCCCTAATCTTCCTCGGGAGGGCTGTCTGGAGTCCGTTTGGGGCTCCAGAGAGGGGAATCCGTCGCCATCGTCATCTTCAACCATCCTCCATCTGCAATTTCATGATGCTCACCACCGTGCGTGAGTAATCTCATCATAGGCTTGCTGGACGGTGATGGGTTGGATGAGATTTACCATGTAACCGAGTTAGTTTTGTTAGGGTTTGATCCCCATTATCCATTATGTTCTAATATTGATGCTGCTATGACTTTGCTATGCTTAATGCTTGTCACTAGGGCCCGAGTGCCATGATTTTAGATCTGAACCTATTATGTTTTCATGAATATATGTGAGTTCTTGATCATATCTTGCAAGTCAATAGTCACCTACTATGTGTTATGATCCGCAACCCTCAAGTGACAATAATCGGGACCACTCTCGCTGATGACCATAGTTTGAGGAGTTCATGTATTCACTAAGTGTTAATGTTTGGTCCGGTACTCTATTGAAAGGAGGCCTTAATATCCCTTAGTTTCCAATAGGACCCCACTGCCATGGGAGGGTAGGACAAAAGATGTCATGCAAGTTCTTTTCCATAAGCACGTATGACCATATTCAGAATACATGCCTACATTACATTGATGAACTGGAGCTAGTTCTATGTCACCCTATGTTATAACTGTTGCATGAGGAATCGCATCCGACATAATTATCCATCATTGATCCATTGCCTACGAGCTTTTCACATATTGATATTTGCTTAGTTACTTTTCCGTTGCCACTGTTATGATTGCTACAAAAACTACTACTGTTACTTTTGCCACAGTTACCATTACTTCCATACTACTTTGCTACTAAATATTTTGCTGCAGATATTACGTCTTTTAGTTCTGGTTTAATTGACAACTCAACTGCTAATACTTGAGAATATTCTTTGGCTCCCCTTGTGTCGAATCAATAAATTTGCGTTGAATACTCTACCCTCAAAAACTTTTGCGATCCCCTATACTTGTGGGTTATCAAGACTATTTTCTAGCGCCGTTGCTGGGGAGCATAGCTTTATTCTTTGAGTCACTTGGGATTTATATCTGTTGATCACTATGAGGAACTTGAAAGATGAAAGAACCAAGATTTTTTCCTCAACTACGAGGGTAGGTAAGGAACTGCCACCTAGCTACGCACTTGATTCACCTTACATTATGAGTAAATTTGCGACACCTCGCCTATTATTGATTTTGATATATGCATGTTATTGATGATGCCACTTCTACTATGCATGATGCTTATGATAAAACTACTTCTATGCTTGATAATATCGTGCCATTAGGTGAATTTCTTGATGAACAACTTGCTAGGGTTAGAGAGAATGAAATTATTGAAATAGATAATATTGATGAAAGTGATGATGAAGATTCTCCCCCTAGATATGAATTGCCTGATGTGCCTGAGGGTTATGTTATGGATGAAGAAACTGCTAGAGACCTTTTTGCTTGCAAAGATAGATATGATCTTAAGAAACTGTTAGCTAAGCTGAAAGAAAAGTCTTTGAATGCTAGAATGAAATATGACCCTTCTTTTGCTAGTTCACGTATCTGTATTTCTGATAAGGATTATGTTTCTCTATCGATCCTGAGTTAATTACTTTGGTTGAATCTGATCCTTTTTATGGCTATGAATCTGAAACATATCTTACTAAATTGAATGATATAGCCACCCTATTCACTCATGAGGAAAAAATTCGTTACTACTATATCCTTAGTTATTTCCGTTCTCACTAAAGGGTGATGCTAAAACATGGTTTAATTCTCTTGCTCCTAGTTGTGCGCGTAGTCCCTAGGATATGATTTATTACTTCTCTGCTAAATATTTCCCCACTCATAAAAAACAAGTTGCCTTAAGGGAAATATATAATTTTGTGCAAATTGAAGAAGGGAGTCTCCCACAAGCTTTGGGGAGGCTTCTCCGATTACTTAATGATTTGTCTGATCATCCTCTCAAGAAAAATGAAATACTTGATATATTTTATAATGGACTAACTGATGCTTCCAGAGACCACCTAGATAGTTGTGCTGGTTGTGTTTTCAGGGAAAGAACTGCTGAGCAAGCTGAATTGCTATTGAATAATATATTAAGTAATGATGATGATTGGACACTTCCTGAACCAACTCCTAAGCCAACTCCGAAGAAGAGGGGTATTCTATTTCTCAGTCCTGAAGATATGCAAGAGGCAAAGAAATCTATGAAAGAAAAGGGCATTAAAGCTGAAGATGTTAAGAATTTACCACCTATTGAATAAATACATGGTCTTAATAACCCGACACATGTAGTAAAGGTAAATTCTCTATAGATTTGATGAAGGTGATATTCCTCGTAATAAGTACGCTAGCCAATGCTTGGATGCGTTTGATAATTTTATTGTTAAACAAGAAAACTTCAATGCTTATGTTGGTAGACACTTGAAACGTAATGCTTATATGGTTGAACACTTGAGTGATTATATGTCTAGAGTTAAAGGTGACCTTAAACTTATTAGTAAACATGCTTCTATGTGTAACACCCAAATTTTCAATTTGGAATGTTATACATAGATCATCATTGCATATCATATTTTGTTGCATTTTGGCTTGATCCTAGAAATTTCACGCAACTCAAGGACCCACGGAGAGAGTTGGAGATTTCATAATTTTCATATTTGAGTTTTTTCAAATTCTGAAAATAGGATCATTTGATTTTATTTATTTTATATTCAATTATTTCTATTATGAAAATATGAGAGAGGGAATAAAATGAATTTCCCAGAATAAAGAAATATTGAAGATTTAATAAAAAATAAAATAAGATTTTTATTTGGAGTTTTTCGCTATTTTATTTGAATTTAGGAAAAATGGGCGTTTTTCAAAATTGCATTTAGGCCCCAAATAAATGTTCATCTTGTCCGGCTTGATTTTAGAAGCCGGGGAAAATTTATTTCGTGATTTTTGGAGTCTGTTTAGTATTTCTTTCGTTTGTTTTTCTGCGAGTAATTATTAAAAAAAAAAGTCTGAACCGACCTTGGGCCATGCAGGCGGGACACCGCCCGAGGCTTTATAATGAGGCCACCCTGCCCACCGCTGTTGACCCATCTTGCGTAGAACCCTAACACCGCCGCCGCACCTCGCCACCATTGAGCCGCCCGCCCCGGCCGCCCGCCGCTGTTGACCCGCCGCCGCCACCATTGACTCGTCGGAGGTAGTCCCCATCGCCGCCTCGGTTTTCAAGCGAAAAACCATCGGTTTTTCGTCGGTTTTTTTAGATCCGTTTTTTTATTAGATTAGTTTTTTTTCAGTTTAGGTTATTTAGCGAGCGTTCGCTCGTTCGTTTGTTTTAACGAACACGTTCATCGTTTAGATCCAGATAACGAGCATTCGTTCGTTAATCTGTTCGTCTTTTTTCTTTTTCTCGGATTTATTCCACGATTTTTCTGATCGCGATTTCTGATCCGATTTTCAATCTAGTATAACTTTTCGCTCGTTTATCGGAATCGGGCGATTCAAGCGCCTAGAGTTTCGTCTCGAAACCCTCTTTCTGAATAATCAACTCAGACAAGTTTTTTCTTCTGTAAAATTTGACCTAGGTCCAGATTAGTATACTAAGCTTGTTTCTTTCGCCGTTTGACTTTCTTTGCTTCGTTCGATTTGATTCTTTGTGCAAACCAGTTCTTAAGTTGAACTTTCTGGTTAGATCTTTTATTTGAGTTTTACCTGTGCATTGGATGAGTACTTATTGTGTGCTTGTTTGTTTGCGATAGAATACCGGAGTGCGCCGCTTGCTACTTTGAATCTCTAAGTTTTATGGATCATCAGCAAGGCAAGTAACACTTTGATCATATCTCTTTTCATACCCAGCTTTTATGAATTAGATCAATCCTCAAACATTGCATGATTAGGATGTAATTAAACTGGGGTTTTGGGAAAGTAATTGAGGTAGTACCTATTACCTGTTTTATTATCAAACCCTTGGGAGTTGCTTCTATGTTTGCTTATTATGCCATGATATGCTAGTAGACGTGGATTGGGTGAGTGTATCCATGATGATGTGAGATTTTAATTAATGGTTTATTTAAGGTGGCAACTTAAACACACATATGGGTGGATTGAGGTACCTAGGTATTCCAGGATTACTGTTTTTTTTGGATCGCCACCCAGGCTCAAAGGGATCATGAGATTATTCATGCTAGAAACTTCCGTGTGCGGCCACAAGCTACTATAGGCTCTAGCATAGTTGACTAAGTTGTGCGAACTCTTACAGTGGTAGACTAGCTGATGTAGGGGATGTAGGTTGGTACGGTCTACCCGTTCGTAAGGTGCTAGCGCTTCTGAAAGACTATGTCTCGGTCATCGGTTTCTCAAACATCAGGTAGTGCGAGAAATCAAGCGGAGGAGATCGAGTCTTGTGGGGAAAAGTGCACAAATCTCTGCAGAGTGTATCAAACTAATCATGGTTAGTCGTGTCCCCGGTTATGGACATCTTGAGTAGTACTTGGATATCATGTGAATCTCATCATGTTACTCTAATTAATGTTGTTGGGTTTTTAATGATGATGCTTAATTGGGATTGAGAATGCTGTCAACCATTCTCAATGTTTAACAACCTCCATGATAGTTAAATAAAATTTATTCCTTTGCAGTAGGGAAAAATTGGCTTTATGCAAAACTGTAACCATAGAGCTTTCCACCAGCCATATATGCATGTAGTATAGCATTGCTCTTTCATATTACTCTATGTGTTACCTTGCCAGCATATTCCATGTGCTGACCCGTTTTCGGGCTGCAACGTTCATGTTGCAGACTTTTCAGACGACGAGTAAGGTGCCTTAGGTCGTGGTTCTATACTCAGTGATGCCGTTGGAGTTGATGGACTCACTTATCTTCCAAGCCTTCCGCTGTTATCGTTTAGATGGCCTTAAGCCATATTTATTGTAATAAGTTCTCTTTTGAGACATTCGATGTGATAAGTGTGTGATTGGTACTCTGTTATAAATCCTTCGAGTATCAGGCGTGTCAACATTATCGATCCAGGGATGACACTAATGCACAGAGATCATCCGTTTGAGGTCTGGTCACTACAAGATGGTATCGAGCATAGTGATCAGAGGACACGACCACTAAGCTAAAGCCCTAGAACATTACTCTTTCTTCTCATTTCGACTCCTCATCTTTTCTACTCTTTTAGGATGGCGGATGCAAGGAACAAGTTCACGAACCGGATGAAGATACACCCTTTGGACGTCACTTGAAGGAATTCACTAGATACGAACATCGGAGTACCAAGCTTCACCGGGACCTACAACGCCACTTTACCCGAAGAGGAGCGCTTGGATGATTCAAGTTCAAGTTCCGGGAAGGACGTTCGCACCGATCCACGGAGCCCATAGAGTTTTCCTTTGATGCACCAACACGGAATCTAGGAAAGAGCATGGCAGCCCACATCACCATGGGACGTATTGGAGAAGTTTACCGCAATGATCTCAAGGATACTATCTACCAGATTTGTGGGCGCCGAGATGAGCAATGGGAGATGATCAGCACCAGGAAGGATAGATCAATCGCAACTTTTATCCAGGATTTAAACCAACACATCCGACGTTAGGAGAACCCGGATGTCTTGCAGGCATGAGGGTTCTACTGAAGGCCTTGACCAAGATCACGGAGCTAGAGGAAGAACTCAAGGCTACACGTGAAGATTACATGGAAGAAATTGAAGTGCTAGTGGAGAAGAATGACGACTTAACCAGGAAGCTAAGAGTTTTCATGGGAGACCGCGCACCAGGCAGAGAAGACGACGATTCCACTTGCCTGAATAATTATATCATCATCGACGACACCGACTCGGACCCCGACTACAGCGATGATGACTATGTTGATGAAGCTAGAGCGGATATCATGGAGTCTTCATCGGAGCAGTTTTTCTAGTTGACCACCATAACAGTAGTAGTATTTCCCCCATGTATCTAGTTTAGTCCAAGCACTTTTGTAACAATAGTTAGACCATTGTATGCCCTTGTTTGAATTGATTGGAGTGATATTGTTTGCATTTGTCTCATGTGCATATGGGTAGTGTTTTATCACTAGACCTCATTCAATTCTATATTCTCATCCTCTCTAAAACCCTCAGATGCCTCCAAGACGCGACACCGGATTTGTTTTCCCACGAGAGATCACTTTCGGTTGATTCAGCAGCAGAATGCATTGATGCAAGCACTAGTAAAGAACCAAGGCAACAACAACAACAACAACAACCCACCACCACCACCACCTGTTGACCATTTGACTCGTTTCTTGAGGCTAAATCCGCCAGTGTTTTCCAGTAGCACCGAGCCGATTGTTGCAGATGATTGGCTCCGCAAGGTTGGAAGAGAGCTGACCACTGCAGGATGCACAGATGCGGAAAGAGTGTGTTTTGCCGCACATCAGCTTGATGGACCCGCAACTTCATGGTGGGAGAATTACACAGCCACACACCCTATTGACACTGTCACATGGGATCGGGCCAAAGAAGCTTTCCGTACTGCCCACGTTTCAGCAGGAGCTATGGCCATGAAGAAGCGTGAGTTCCGCAACTTACGCCAAGGAGGACGCACTGTAAGCCAATATGTGGAGGATTTTAGTAAGTTAGCACGTTATGCCCCAGATGACGTTGCTACAGATGCAGCTAAGCAGGAGAAGTTTCTGGAAGGGCTTAATGATGAGCTGAGCATGCGGTTGATGGTAGCAACTTTCAACAACTACCAGGAGTTGGTAGATCGTGCTCTTATGATTGAAGGGAAGCAACAACAGATTGAAAACCGCAAGCGGAAGTATGGTCAAGGGAAGTATAATTCTGGAGCTCAAAAGAAGCTACGCTTTACCTTGAAACCGGGAGGACAATTTCAGCATACCCATGGAGGAGGTAGCTCACACAATCATAATGGATCCAAGAATGGTAACGGGAATGGAGGAAGCAACGGACAAAACCGCACCAACCCGTCAATCCCATCCAAGAGAGACCTGAGCCAAGTCACTTGCTTTAAGTGTCAGAAGACTGGACATTATGCAAATGAATGTCCCAAAGCCCAGAATGGAAATGTCAATGGAAGCTCAGGGAAGAAGCCGAACCCTTTCAACAGGGGACAGGTGAACCACGTTACCGTGGAGGAGGTTGAAGCTCAGCCAGATGCAGTAATAGGTAAGTTTTTGGTTAAGACATTTACTGCAGTCGTTCCTTTTTTATACTGGTGCATCACATTCATACATATCAAGGGGATTTGTGGATAAATATAAACTGCCAACCCAAGCCCTTAGGTCACCCATGTTAGTAACCTCACCTGGAGCAGAATATATGGCTAGTCTATGGTGTGATCGATTACCATTAAGGATTGGTAATTATGTGTTTCCCTCGGACCTAATAGTATTGGAATCGCAAGGATTGGATGTGATATTAGGCATGGATTGGTTATCGAAGTATGGAGGGAACATTGAATGCGCTAGTAAGTTGATTTTGCTTACAACGCCAGAAGGAAGAAGGATCAAGTATGTATCACGGCATGAGCCGAGGAGGACACAAGTAAATTCCTTATCAGGAGTTGTGCAGGAGGAAGTACCCGTGGTGAAGGATTTCCAGACGTGTTTCGGAAGAGTTGCTGTGCATGCCACTGGATAGAGACATTGAGTTTCGATTGAGCTATTGCTAGGCACAGGCCGATATCTAAGAGACCGTATCGGATGCCCGCACAAGATTTGGAAGAAATTAAGAAGCAGATTAAGGAGTTCTTGGATAAAGGTTTTATTCGCCCAAGTTCTTTGCCTTGGGGATCGCCAGTACTTCTAGTGGAAAAGAAGGATGGATCATTGAGAATGGTTGTTGATTATCGAGGATTGAATGAAGTGACAATTAAGAACAAGTGCCCATTGCCGATGATCAACAACTTGTTTGACCAATTGCAAGGAGCTAAGGTATTTTCCAAGATCGATTTGCGATCAGGATACCATCAGTTAAAGATTCGGGAGCAGGATATACCCAAGACAGCTTTTACCACCAGGTATGGACTGTATGAGTATACCGTTATGTCATTTGGGCTGACTAACGCACCTGCCTATTTCATGAACATGATGAACAAAGTGTTTATGGAGTTTTTGGATAAGTTCGTCGTGGTGTTCATTGATGATATTTTGGTCTACTCAAAGAATGAAGAAGAGCATAAAGAACATTTGCGTTTAGTACTTGAGAAGCTCAGAGAAAATCAGTTATATGCCAAGTTCAGCAAATGTGAGTTTTGGTTGAAGAAAGTTGGATTCCTCGGACACGTTATATCCGGAGAAGGTATAGCAGTAGATCCCACCAAGGTTGTCACTGTAACAAACTGGCAAGCACCAACAACTGTTGGAGAGATCCGGAGTTTCCTTGGACTGGCAGGATACTACCGGAGATTCATTGAGAATTTCTCGAAGATTGTGAAGCCTATGACGGAGTTATTAAAGAAGGATACCAAGTTCAATTGACCGAGGAATGTGAGGCTAGTTTCCAAGAGTTGAAGAAAGCGTTTGGTTACATCACCGGTGTTGATTACGCTAGATCAGCGCAAGGATTATGAGGTGTATTATGACGCTTCACGCCGAGGACTTGGAGTAGTGCTTATGCAGGAGGCAAGAGTTGTTTCAGTATGCTTCACGACAACTTAAGCCCCATGAGTTGAATTGTGCTACACATGATTTGGAGTTAGCAGCCGTAGTACACGCGTTGAAGACTTGGAGACATTTTCTCATGGGAAACCACTGTGAGGTGTACAAGGATCACAAGAGTTTGAAATACATCTTCACGCAGAAGGAGTTGAATCTCAGGCAAAGGAGATGTTGGATCTCATCAAGGATTATGATATGAGATTGCATTATCACCCCAGAAAGGCTAACGTAGTAGCAGATGCGTTGAGCCGCAAGAGCCATGTCAACACACTAATGACCGGAGGTTTACCAAAGGAGTTAGCCGGGGAATTTCGAGAGCTATGTTTGGAGATAGTTCCAAGAGGCTATGTAGCAAAGATTGGAGATACAGTCTACTTTGATGGATAAGATCGAGAAGCTCAGGGAACTGACAAGGAGATTGCCTCTATTAAGGAGAAAATGAGCAAGGGAAAAGCTAAAGGATTTCGTGAGGATGAGTACGATACCCTATGGTTTGAGGACCGTGTTTATGTGCCTAATGATCCGGAGATCAGGAAGTTGATTTTGCAAGAGGCCCATGATTCGCCATATTCGATTCACCCAGGAAATACCAAGATGTATTTGGATTTGAAGGATACTTTCTGGTGGACCGGAATGAAGAAGGATATTGCGGAGTTTGTAGCAGTTTGTGATGTATCTCAGAGAGCGAAGGCAGAGCATCAGAAGCCAGCAGGATTCTTACAGCCATTGCCTATACCCGAATGGAAGTTTGAAAAGTTAGGCATGGATTTTATCACGGGATTGCCCACGACTCGTTCAGGCTATGACTCGATTTGAGTTGTAGTTGATCGCTTGACGAAGGTAGCTCATTTCATCCCAGTGAAGACCACTTACAGCAATGCTAAGTTGGTTAAGATATACATGACCAGGATCTTATGTCTGCATGGAGTTCCGAGGAGCATCATATCAGATAGAGGAACCCAGTTTACCTCAAAGTTCTGGAATCAGTTGCACGAAACTTTGGGTACCAGGCTAGAGTTCAAGATCTGACTTTTCATCCGCAGACAGATGGACAGACCGAGAGAGTCAATCAGATTTTGGAGGATATGCTGAGAGCTTGTGCACTAGATTATGGATCTAGTTGGGACGGCAATTTGCCATATGCAGAGTTCTCCTACAACAACAGTTATCGATCCAGTTTGAAGATGGCCCCTTTCGAAGCCTTATACGGAAGGAGGTGCAGAACCCCACTATTGTGGGATGAAGTTGGAGACCGCCAGTTGTTTGGACCAGATTTGATTAAGGAGTCTGAACGGAAGGTGAAGTTGATTTGCGATAGGCTCAAGGTAGCCCAGTCTAGGCGTAAGAGCTATGCAGATTCAAAATGCAAGGAGACAGTTTACTGAAGTCGGAGATAGAGTCTATCTTGAGTATCTCCACTTCGAGGAGTTAAGCGCTTTGGAGTTAAAGGAAAATTAGCGCCACGCTTTGTGGGACCATACAAAGTTTTGGAGCATGGGAGAAGTGGCTTACAAGTTGGAATTGCTCAAGGATTGTCGGGAGTTCACGACGTGTTCCACGTTCCCGATTGAAGAAGTGCCACGCAGAGATGGCTGATATACCTCTGAGAGATACTGTGCCACTGGAAGCGATTCAGTTGGGTAATTATTTTACCTACGAGGAGAAACCAGTCAAAATTCTCGAGTATGCCAGCCGAGTCACCCGCAGCAAGGTTTTCAAGTTTTGCAAAGTCCAGTGGAGCCACCACACCGAGGATGAAGCCACCTGGGAGCGAGAAGAAGACCCGTCAAGGACCACCCTCACTTGCTTTTCTAGTTAACCCGAATCTCGAGGGCGAGATTCATCTTAAGGGGGGTAGGTTTGTAACGTCCCAAATTTTCAATTTGGAATGTTATACATAGATCACCATTTGCATATCATATTTTATTGCATTTTGGCTTGATCCTAGAAATTCACGCAACTCAAGGACCCACGGAGAGAGTTGGAGATTTCGTAATTTTCATATTTGAGTTTTCTCAAATTCTGAAAATAGGATCATTTGATTTTATTTATTTTATCTTCAATTATTTCTATTATGAAAATATGAGGAGGGAATAAAATGACTTTCCCAAAATAAAGAAATATTGAAGATTTAATAAAAAATCAAATAAGATTTTTATTTGGAGTTTTTCACTATTTTATTTGAATTTAGGAAAAATGTGCGTTTTTACAAATTGCATTTAGGACCCAAATAAATGTTCATCTTGTCCGGCTTGATTTTAGAAGTCGGGAAAAATTTATTTCGAATTTTGGAGTCCGTTTAGTATTTATTTCGCTTTGTTTTTCTGGCGTAATTATTTAAAAAACTCGAACCGACCTTGGGCGTGCACTGAGCGGGACACCGCCGGAGGGGGGCTTTATAAGCCGGGCCACCCCTTCCCGAAGCCCACTACCGCTTCACCTTAGCTCAAGGCCACACAAGACTCCGCCTCGCCCGGAGCCGACCACCGCCGCTGTCGTTGACTCGCCGGAGGTAGTCCCCGTCGCCGCCTCGGTTTTCAAGCGAAAAACCGTCGGTTTTTCGTCGATTTTTTTAGATCCGTTTTTTTATTAGATCGGTTTTTTCGGTTTAGGTTATTTAGCGAGCGTTCGCTCGTTCGTTCATTTTAACGAACGCGTTCATCGTTTAGATCCAGATAACGAACGTTCGTTCGTTAATCTGTTCGCCTTTCCTTCGGTACTCTGGTGGCGCCTCGGTACCATTCTCGATCAGCTCCGGAGCTGATCCCGGAGCTGATCGAGAATGGTACCGAAGAACCGGGGGATGAGCGAATACTCGATAAGTGCGAGAATTATCCGTAGGGGTATTCAGGTGACAAAGAACAGCAAGGCAGTAAGCTCAAAGGATTATCGAATCAACGACGAGTTTTTCAGGGTATCTTGTAATAACAAGACCAATCGGGGATGAATGTAAGAATAACAACCGCAAGTAGTTATCCATAAGGGTTGATTTGGAAGGAATTGCAAACGCGATGAACACAAGTTCTCGGGTTAACGTGAGAGTATCTTCGTGGGTCTTCACGCAGCAGATTTATCGTCTGTAATAAGGGGCTCTCCGGAGGAAGTAATCACGAGAACCTAGAGTCGGAGTTAGTAAAATCGTTTAACCCGAATAGAAGAGAGTTCAGAATCCCAGAGTAAAGGTCGAGGAGTAAAAGATTCTAGTACCACCCAATGGCGACGTGGGCCCGTAAGGCACACATCCATGTTAGTAAAAGTTTTGTAATGTCTAGACTCGACTTCGGCCAAGGAGTTGGGAAGGGGGATTCCTACAGGCAGTCGGCTCTGATAACAACTTGTGACGCCCCCGATTCAATCGTACACTAATCATACACGCAAACGTGTACGATCAACATCAAGGACTCACGGGAAGATATCACAACACAACTCTACAAATAAAATAAGTCATACAAGCATCATAATACAAGCCAGGGGCCTCGAGGGCTCGAATACAAGTGCTCGATCATAGACGAGTCACGGAAGCAACAATATCTCGAGTACAGACATAAGTTAAACAAGTTTGCCTTAAGAAGGCTAGCACAAACCGGGATACAGATCGAAAGAGGCGCAGGCCTCCCGCTCGATCCTCCTAACTACTCCTCGGTCGCCGTCCATGGGCTGCACGTAGTAGTAGGCACCGCTAGAGTAGTAGTCGCCATCGACGGTGGCGTCGCTCCACAGGCTCCATCGTGCAGTCGCAAAGAACCGGGTAAAGAAAGGGGGAAAAGGGGAACAAGGCAACCGCGAGTACTCATCCAAAGTACTGCAAGCAAGGAGCTACACTACATATGCATGGATATATGTGTAAAGGGCCATATCTGGACTGAACTGCGTAATGCCGTAATAAGAGGGGGGTATCTAATCTGTCAAAGACTACGCTCGCAGCCTCCGTCTTGCAACATGTAGGAGAGAGTAGATCAAGTCCTCCAAGTAGCATCTCCAAGTAGCATCGCATAGCATAATCCTACCCGCGATCCCTCCTCGTAACCACGAGAGAGAGCGACCACCGGGTTGTATCCGCACTTGGAAGGGTGTGTTTTATTAAGTATCCGGTTCTAGTTGTCATAAGGTCAAGGTACAACTCCAAGTCGTCACATTATCAAGATCACGGCTATTCGAATAGATTAACTTCCCTGCAGGGGTGCACCACATAACCCAACACGCTTGATCCCATTTGGCCGGACACACTTTCCTGGGTCATGCCCGGCCGCGGAAGACGAACACGTCGCAGCCCGACCTAGGCTCAACAGAGAGGTCAGCACGCCGGTCTAAACCTAAGCGCACAGGGGTCTGGGCCCATCGCCCTTAGCACACTCAAGACGTTGCGTGGGCGGCCGGAAGCAGACCTAGCCTAACAGCGTTCGGTCCAATCCGGTAGCGCCGCTGGCCGCTGACGTCACGAAGGCTTTGGCTGATACCACGATGCCGGGATACCCATAACTACTCCCACGTAGATGGTTAGTGTGTATAGACCAAATGGCCAGACTCAGATCAAATACCAAGATCTCGTTAAGCGTGTTAAGGATCCGCGAACGCCGACCAGGGCCAGGCCCACCTCTCTCCTAGGTGGTCTCAACCTGCCCAGCCGCTCCGCCACAAAGTATCAGTCGGGGGCTGTCGGGAACCCAGGCCCACCTCTACCGGGATAGAGCCACCTCTTTCAAATTTCATCTCCTAACAGTATCACGTGTAATGTAATAGTGTAAAGTATATAGTATATGCCCGTGATCACCTCCCGAAGTGACCACAGCCCAAAGAGTATAGCATGGCAGACGGACAAGAGTGTAGGGCCACCGATGGAACACTAGCATCCTATACTAAGCAAGAGGATAAAGGTGTAAAGGTAACAACAAGTAGTAGCAAGGACAAAGCTATGCAAAGAAGATAGGATTAATCAGCAAGAATAACATGCTACACTACTCTAATGCAAGCAGTATAGAGAAGAGTAGGCGATATCTGGTGATCAAAGGGGGGGCTTGCCTGGTTGCTCAGACAAGGAGGGGTCGTCGGTGACGTAGTCGACCACAGGGGCATCAGCATCGTCACGGGGTCTACCGGAGAGAAGAGGGGGGAGAAACAGTAAATACATAGCAAGCAAGTGCATAACAGGACAACAAGCAGAGCTAGACGTGTTCTAACGCGGTACGAGGTGATACCGGTGAAGGGGGGAAACATCCGGGAAAGTATCCCCGGTGTTCCGTGTTTCCGGACAGATGAACCGGAGGTGACATGTTGCAGGTTCACTATGCTAGGGACGCGTGGCGGACGAACGGGCTGCGTATCCGGATTCGTCTCGCTGCTCGAGCAACTTTCACGTACAAAGTTTTTCCATCTGAGCTACGGTTTATTTTATATTAATTTTTAAAGTTTAAATGAATTCTTAAATTTTCTGGATATAAATTAATTCGAAAATCATTTAATATTAAATGCTAAGTGTACATAGAAAATGTACACAGCAGTTGCTTGTGAGGTTGACAATGGGACCCAGAGAGGTGTGCGAGTCAAGAATAAAGTCAATGTTGACCGATCAACAGATTTATTTAAATGGATTTATATATTGGTGGGGCGGCATGTAATAGGAACAAGTTATATCAAAGGTTATTTAAGAGGGGGTCCCACATGTCATAGAGTATAACTAAATTAAACCTAAACATAAAATTAAACTAACAGTGGGGGGCACTTGGCTTAAGTGGAGATTAGCCCCTCTCCTAATCTAAACTGGGGCCGGTCTCAGAGGCTGGGCACGCACGCGACCTCGCAGAGGAGGGCCGGCGGCCACGGCGGGAAGCTCCGGCAGTGGCGGCTGAGCAAGGAGCAGCAGCGGCCGCAGCTCAACAAAGAACGAAAGCAGAAAGGTGCACGCGAACAAAGACAAGCGGCAGTTGCACGCGCGAGGCGGGGGGCAGACGCGGCGTGCGCGTGGCGCGGGCGCAGCCAGGCCACGGCCAGAGGCGACGCCGGGCGCGCGGGACGCGGCCTACAAGCTGCGGGTGAAGAAGGACGCGGCTAGGCGGAGGCAAATCCACGGCGGGCAGGGGCTCGCGGCCTGGGGCGCTGGGGAGCCCGACGGAAGTGGGGATCCGGCCATGGCGGACAGCGACGCGCGGGGGCATCTACGGCGACGAATCAAGACGAGGAACAAGGGGGAAATGGAGGGGAGCTCACAGCGGAGCTGTAGGGCAAGTCAGTGGGCTCGGGGATGCGTCGGGGACGACGAATCGACGACGAAGTTGTGCGGCGGCCGACGGGGAAGAAGATGAAGCAGGCGTCGTCGATGAGGCCTCCCGTCTTCGATCTAGCACCTTAGTCCATGTAAGGGGGCACACACTTCCTCCTGGACAGGATGGTGCAGCTGGAGGCGGCCCGGGGGAGCGCAGTGGTTGCGTCGGCGACCTCTGGCTGGGCGTTCGGCGAGCTGGGAGGAGCAGGAAGAGTGAAAGAGGGCGAGGCAGATCTGGGCGAGGCAAGAGGGGGGTATCGGGCGGCTACGGTCCCAAGGGAAGGAGAGTGGGAGCCGGGGGTTTTTATCCACTCGCCGGCGCCTGTAAGCTGGTCCGGCGGGGCTCCTCCCCTGTAGCGACGCGCCTGAGGAACAGGACGAGCGACTAGGTGGGGGGTGGGTCACTGGGCTGAGCTAGCTGGGCCGGTCCGGCTGGCTAGGCCCGAGGGCAGGGGTCTTCCCTTTTTTTTGCCTTTCTCTTTTTTTATAAACTTTTTATTATTTTCTTTTTTTTCCTTTTTGTTACTATTTATGTTAGTTTTATAAATTATAAAATTAGTTCCTAAAATTGTATTACTACTTATTCTAATGCCACAATAACTTGGGCGCCCAAACAATTTAGTTTAACATTTTATATATTATAAAACGAATTTAATTACTGGTTTTAGCTACTGTTTATTTACTTTAGAGCATTCAATTATTTTATAAAAGTGTGGTTTCTCCACCAATAATTACCTATGCAATATTTGGTTCACTCCGAACATTTTAGTTTTAATATTTGAAAACTTTTATTGTTTGCTTGATTTTGAATTTGAATTTGAATCGGTTTCGAACTAACGTGAGATTAGCAACAGTAATTGAAGTGACGTGGCACCATTAGCAGAGAATTACTGTAGCTTAATTATCCGGGCGTCACACTTTCTTGTTCCATTCTTTTTCCTGAAAAGAAAATTAATGGCAGATTAGATGTCATGTAGGTAAGCATGTAGTTGTTGGGATGGCCTCTTTTAGCAACTCTAGCATCATGTCAAATTTTTTTACGAAACCAACCTCCAAGAGATTTGATATGGAGTAACCTAAGAACAAGACGTAGCTTTAAGAATCTCATTATCTATATCATAAGAACAAAACACTTGTTCTGTCCACAAATCTGATTTTGCAAAAACACAAACAGAGAAGCTACAACTTTGAGGCATCAACTAAACACAAAAAACAATTGCTGTAAAACCTAGAACTAAATCATCTGCCAAGTTCATAGATTAAACTAACCAATCTAACAATTTTGGAAGTTAGGATTGAATAAATGCCAAGTTCACACATTGAAATGAACCATCTAACAATTGTAGAAGTCAGAACTGAATCCAAGTACACAATTTGAACTGAACCTTGGCTGCAAAGAAATCTCACCAAATGCTCTTGATGTTGGGGAACGTAGTAATTTCAAAAAAAATCCTACGCACACGCAAGATCATGGTGATGCATAGCAACGAGAGGGGAGAGTGTTGTCCACGTACCCTCGTAGACCAAAAGCGGAAGTGTTAGCACAACGCGGTTGATGTAGTCGTACGTCTTCATGATCCGACCGATCAAGTACCGAATGCATGGCACCTCCGAGTTCTGCACACGTTCAACTCGATGACGTCCCTCGAACTCCGATCCAGCCGAGCTTTGAGGGAGAGTTCCGTCAGCACGACAGCGTGATGGCGATGATGATGCTCTACCAACGCAGGGTTCGCCTAAGCACCGCTACGATATAATCGAGGTGGATTATGGTGGAGGGGGGGCACCGCACATGGCTAAGAGATCAAGAGATCAATTGTTGTGTCTCCAAGGGGTGCCCCTTCCCCGTATATAAAGGAGTGGAGGAGGGGGAGGGCCGGCCCTCTCTATGGTGCGCCCTAGGAGGATTCCTACTCCCACCGGGAGTAGGATTCCCCCCTTCCAAGTAGTAGGAGTAGGAGTCAAGGAAAGGGGAGAGAGAAGAGAACGAAGGAGGGGGCGCAGCCCCTCCCCCTAGTCCAATTCGGACTAGGCCTTGGGGGCGCGCGCAGCCTCTCCTCTCTATTTCCCCTAAAGCCCAATAAGGCCCATATACTCCCCGGCGAATTCTCGTAACTCTCCGGTACTCCAAAAAATACCCGAATCACTTGGAACCTTTCCGATGTCCGAATATAGTCGTCCAATATATCGATCTTTACGTCTAGACCATTTCGAGACTCCTCGTCATGTCCCCAATCTCATCCGGGACTCCGAACAACCTTCGGTACATCAAAACACATAAACTCATAATATAACCGTCATCGAACTTTAAGCGTGCAGACCCTACAGGTTCGAGAACAATGTAGACATGACCGAGACACGTCTCCGGTCAATAACCAATAGGGAACATGGATGCTCATATTGGCTCCCACATATTGTACGAAGATCTTTATCGGTGAAACCGCATAACAACATACGTTGTTCCCTTTGTCATCGGTATGTTACTTGCCCGAGATTCGATCGTCGGTATCTCAATACCTAGTTCAATCTTGTTACCGGGAAGTCTCTTTACTCGTTCCGTAATACATCATCCCGCAACTAACTCATTAGTTGTAATGCTTGCAAGGCTTAAGTGATGTGCATTACCGAGAGGGCCCAGAGATACCTCTCCGACAATCGGAGTGACAAATCCTAATCTTGAAATACGCTAACCCAACATGTACCTTTGGATACACCTGTAGAGCTCCTTTATAGTCACCCAGTTACGTTGTGACGTTTGGTAGCACACAAAGTGTTCCTCCGTAAACGGAGTTGCATAATCTCATAGTCATAGGAACATGTATAAGTCATGAAGAAAGCAATAGCAACATACTAAACGATCGAGTGCTTAGCTAACGAAATGGGTCATGTCAATCACATCATTCTCCTAATAATGTGATCCCGTCAATCAAATGACAACTCATGTCAATGGCTAGGAAACATAGCCATTTTTTATCAACGAGCTAGTCAAGTAGAGGCATACTAGTGACACTCTGTTTGTCTATGTATTTCACACATGTATTATGTTTCCGGTTAATACAATTCTAGCATGAATAATAAACATTTATCATGAAATAAGGAAATAAATAATAACTTTATTATTGCCTCTAGGGCATATTTCCTTCAGTCTCCCACTTGCACTAGAGTCAATAATCTAGATCACATCGCCATGTGATTTAACATCAATAGTTCACATCACCATGTGATTAACACCCATAGTACACATCGTCATGTGACCAACACCCAAAGGGTTTACTAGAGTCAATAATCTAGTTCACATCGCTATGTGATTAACACCCAAAGAGTACTAAGGTGTGATCATGTTTTGCTTGTGAGAGAAGTTTAGTCATCGGGTCTGCCATATTCAGATCCGTATGTATTTTGCAAATCTTTATGTCCACAATGCTCTGCATGGAGCTACTCTAGCTAATAGCGCCCACTTTCAATGTGTATCTAGATCAAGACTTAGAGTCATCCAGATTGGTGTCAGAGCTTGCATCGACTTAACTCTTTACGATGAACCTTTTGTCACCTCCATAATCGAGAAACATATCCTTATTCCACTAAGGATAATTTTGACCGCTGTCAAGTGATCTACTCCTAGATCACTATTGTACTCCCTTGCAAAACACAGTGTAAGGTATACAATAGATCTGGTACACAGCATGGCATACTTTATAGAACATATGGTTGAGGCATAGGGAATGACTTTCATTCTCTTTCTATCTTCTGCCGTGGTCGGGCTTTGAGTTTTACTCAATTTCACACCTTGTAACACAGGCAAGAAATCTTTCTTTGACTGTTCCATTTTGAACTACTTCAAAATCTTGTCAATGTATGTACTCATTGAAAAAACTTATCAAGCATCTTGATCTATCTCTATAGATCTTGATGCTCAATATGTAAGCAGCTTCACCGAGGTCTTTCTTTAAAAAAACTCCTTTCAAACACTCCTTTATGCTTTGCAGAATAATTATATATTGTTTCCGATCAACAATATGTCATTCACATATACTTATCAGAAATGTTGTAGTGCTCCCACTCACTTTCTTGTAAATACAGGCTTCACCTCCAGTCTGTATAAAACTATATGCTTTGATCAATTCATCAAAGCGTATATTCCAACTCCGAGATGCTTGCCCTAGTCCATAGATGGATCGCTGGAGCTTGCATATTTTATTAGCACCTTTAGGATTGACAAAACCTTCTTGTTGCATCATATACAACTCTTCTTTAATAAATCCATTAAGGATTGCAGTTTTGTTTATCCATTTGCCAGATTTCATAAAATGCGGCAATTGCTAACATGATTCGCAGGACTTAAGCATAGATACGAATGAGAAACTCTCATCGTAGTCAACACCTTGAACTTGTCGAAAACCTTTTTGCGACAATTCAAGCTTTGTAGATAGTAACACAACTATCAGAATCCGTCTTCCTCTTGAGGATCCATTTATATACTATGGCTTGTCGATCAACGGTCAAGCCAACCAAAGACCATACTTTGTTCTCATACATGGATCCCATCTCAGATTTTATGGCCTCAAGCCATTTTGGAATCTGGGCTCACCATCGCTTCTTCATAGTTCGTAGGTTCGTCATGGTCAAGTAACATGACCTCCAGAACAGGATTACCGAACCACTCTAGTGCGGACCTTACTCTGGCTGACCTACGAGGTTTGGTAGTAACTTGATCTGAAGTTTCATGATCACCATCATTAACTTCGTCACTAATTGGTGCAGGCATCACTAGAACTGATTTCTATGATGAACTTCTTTCCAATTCGGGAGTAGGTACAATTACCTCATCAAGTTCTACTTTCCTCCCACTCACTTCTTTTGAGAGAAACTCCTTCTCTAGAAAGGATCCATTCTTAGCAATAAAGAGCTTGCCTTCGGATTTGTGATAGAAGGCATACCCAACATTTTGGGTATCCTATGAAGACGCACTTCTCCAATTTGGGTTTGAGCTTATCAGGTTGAAACTTTTTCACATAAGCATTGCAACCTCAAACTTTAAGAAACGATAGCTTAGGTTTCTTGCCAAACCACGGTTCATAAGGTGTCATCTCAATGGATTTAGATGGTGCCCTATTTAACGTGAATGTAGCTGTCTTTAATGCATAACCCCAAAACGATAGTGGTAGATCGGTAAGAGACATCATAGATCACACCATATCTAATAAAGTACGGTTACGACGTTCGGACACACCATTACACTGTGATGTTCCAGGTGGCGTGAGTAGTGAAACTATTTCACATTGTTTTAACTGAAGGCCAAACTCGTAACTCAAATATTTTACCTCTGCGATCATATCGTGGAAACTTTTATTTTTGTTACGATGATTCTCCACTTCACTCTGAAATTCTTTGAACTTTTCAAATGTTTCAGACTTGTGTTTCATCAAGTATATATACCCATATCTGCTCAAATCATCTGTGAAGGTCAGAAAATAATGATACCCGTCGTGAGCCTCAACACTCATCGGATTACATACACCAGTATGTATTATTTCCAATAAGTCAGTTGCTTGCTCCATTGTTCCGGAGAACGGAGTTTTAATCTTGCCCATAAGGCATGGTTCGCAAGCATCAAGTGATTCATAAATTCCATCAGCGTGGAGTTTCTTCATGCGCTTTACACAGCCACAAATAAGTTGCACTATCATTATTGAATTTGCATCTTTTGGCTTCAATATTATGAATATGTGTATCACTACGATCGAGATCTAACAAACCATTTTCGTTGGTGTGTATGACCATAGAAGGTTTTATTCATGTAAACAGAACAACAATTGTTCTCTAACTTCAATGAATAACCATATTGCAATAAACATGATCAAATCATATTCATGCTCAACGCAAACACCAAATAACACTTATTTAGGTTCAACACTAATCCCGAAAGTATAGGGAGTGTGCGAAGATGATCATATCAATCTTGGAACTACTTCCAACACACATCGTCACTTGATCCTTATCTAGTTTTTATTCATTCTGCAACTCCCGTTTCGAGTTACTACTCTTAGAAACCGAGCTAGTATCAAATCTTGAGGGGTTGCTATAAACACTAGTAAAGTACACATCAATAACATGTATATGAAATATACCTATGTTCACTTTGCCATCCTTCTTATCCGCCAAATACTTGGGGAAGTTCCGCTTCCAGTGACCAGTCCCTTTGCAGTAGAACCACTTAGTCTCAGGCTTAGGACCAGACTTGGGCTTCTTCACTTGAGCAGAAACTTGCTTGCCGTTCTTCTTGAAGTTCCCCTTCTTCCCTTTGCCCTTTTCTTGAAACTAGTGGTCTCGTCAACCATCAACACCTGATGTTTTTCTTGATTTCTACCTTCGTCGATTTCAGCATCACGAAGAGCTTGGGAATTGTTTCTGTTATCCCTTGCATATTATAGTTCATCACGAAGTTCTACTAACTTGGTGATGGTGACTAGAGAATTCTGCCAATCACTATCTTATCTGGAAGATTAACTCCCACTTGATTCAAGCGATTGTAGTACCCGGACAATCCGAGCACATGCTCACCGCTTGAGCTATTCTCCTCCATCTTTTAGCTATAGAACTTGTTGGAGATTTCATATCTCTCAACTCAGGTATTTGCTTGAAATATTAACTTCAACTCTTGGAACATCTCATATGGTCCATGACGTTCAAAACGTCTTTGAAGTCCCGATTCTAAGCCGTTAAGCATGGTGCACTAAACCATCAAGTAGTCATCATATTGAGCTAGCCAAATGTTCATAGCGTCTGCATATGCTCCTGCAATAGGTCTGTCACCTAGCGGTGCATCAAGGACATAATTCTTCTATGCAGCAATGAGGTTAATCCTCAGATCATGGACCAAGTCCGCATCATTGCTACTAACATCTTTCAACTTAGTTTTCTCTAGGAATATATCAAAACAAAACAGGGGAGCTAAACGCGAGCTATTGATCTACAATATAGATATGCTAATACTACCAGGACTAAGTTCATGATAAATTAAAGTTCAATTAATCATATTACTTAAGAACTCCCACTTAGATAGACATCCCTATAATCCTCTAAGTGATCACGTGATCCATATCAACTAAACCATGTTCGATCATCACGTGAGATGGAGTAGTTTCAATGGTGAACATCCCTATGTTGATCATATCTACTATATGATTCACGCTCGACCTTTCGGTCTCCGTGTTCCGAGGCCATATCTGTTATATGCTAGGCTCGTCAAGTTTAACCTGAGTATTCCGTGTGTGCAACTGTTTTGCACCCGTTGTATTTGAACGTAGAGCCTATCACACCCGATCATCACGTGGTGTCTCAGCACGAAGAACTTTCGCAACGGTGCATACTCACGGAGAACACTCATACCTTGATAATTTAGTGAGAGATCATCTTATAATGCTACCATCAATCAAAGCAAGATAAGATGCATAAAAGATAAACATCACATGCAATCAATATAAGTGATATGATATGGCCATCATCATCTTGTGCTTGTGATCTCCATCTCAAGCAATCACATGATCACCATCGCCACCGGCGTGACACCTTGATCTCCATCGTAGCATCGTTGTCGTCTCGCCAATCTTATGCTTCTCGACTATCGCTACCGCTTAGTGATAAAGTAAAGCATTACAGTATGCATTGCATTGCATACAATAAAGCGACAACCATATGGCTCCTGTCAGTTGCCGATAACTCGGTTACAAAACATGATCATCTCATACAATAAAATTTAGTATCATGCCTTGACCATATCACATCACAACATGCCCTGCAAAAACAAGTTAGACGTCCTCTACTTTGTTGTTGCAAGTTTTACGTGGTTTCTACGGCCGAGAAAGAATCGTTCTTACCTACGCATCAAAACTACAATGATAGTTTGTCAAGTTGGTGTTGTTTTAACCTTCGCAAGGACCGGGCGAGCCACACCGGTTCAACTAAAGTTGGAGAAACCGACACCCGCCAGCCACCGTGTGCAAAGCACGCCGGTAGAACCAGTCTCGCGTAAGCGCATACGTAATGTCGGTCCGAGCCGCTTCATCCAACAATACCGCCGAACCAAAGTATGACATGTCGGTAAGAAGTATGACTTGTATCGCCCACAACTCACTTGTGTTCTACTCGTGCATATAACATCAACGCATAAAACCAGGCTCTGATACCACTGTTGGGGAATGTAGTAATTTCAAAAAAAATCATATGCACACGCAAGATCATGGTGATGCATAGCAACGAGAGGGGAGAGTGTTGTCCACGTACCCTCGTAGACCGAAAGCGGAAGTGTTAGCACAACGCGGTTGATGTAGTCGTACGTCTTCACGATCCGACCGATCAAGTACCGAACGCACGGCACCTCCGAGTTCTGCACACGTTCAACTCGATGACGTCCCTCGAACTCCGATCCAGGCGAGCTTTGACGGAGAGTTCCATCAGCACGACGGCGTGGTGGCGATGATGATGCTCTACCAACGCAGGGCTTCGCCTAAGCACCGCTATGCTATAATCGAGGTGGATTATGGTGGAGGGGGCACCGCACACGGCTAAGAGATCAAGAGATCAATTGTTGTGTCTTCAAGGGGTGCCCCCTCCCCGTATATAAAGGAGTGGAGGAGGGGGAGGGTCGGCCCTCTCTATGGCGCGCCCTAGGAGGAGTCCTACTCCCACCGGGAGTAGGATTCCCCCCCTTCCAAGTAGTAGGAGTAGGAGTCAAGGAAAGGGGAGAGAGAAGAGAACGAAGGAGGGGGCGCAGCCCCTCCCCCTAGTCCAATTCGGACTAGGCCTTTGGGGCACGCGCAGCCTCTCCTCTCTCTTTCCCCTAAAGCCCAATAAGGCCCATATACTCCCCGGCGAATTTCCAGAACCCTCCCAAGACCAAAATAATTCGAATCACTCGGAACCTTTCCGATGTCCGAATATAGTCGTCCAATATATCGATCTTTACATCTCGACCATTTCGAGACTCCTCGTCATGTCCCCGATCTCATCCGGGACTCCGAACTACCTTTGGTACATCAAAACACATGAACTCATAATATAACCGTCATTGAACTTTAAGCGTGCGGACCCTACGGGTTCGAGAACAATGTAGACATAACTGAGACACGTCTCTGGTCAATAACCAATAGCGGGACCTGGATGCTCATATTGGCTCCCACATATTCTATGAAGATCTTTATCAGTCAAACCGCATAACAACATACGTTGTTCCCTTTGTCATCAGTATGTTACTTGCCCGAGATTCGATCGTCGGTATCTCAATACCTAGTTAAATCTCGCTACGGCAAGTCTCTTTACTCGCTCCATAATACATCATCCATAACTAACTCATTAGTTGCAATTCTTGCAAGGCTTAAGTGATGTGCATTACCGAGAGGGCCCAGAGATACCTCTCCGACAATCGGAGTGACAAATCCTAATCTCGAAATACGGCAACCCAACATGTACCTTTGGAGACACCTGGAGAGCTCCTTTATAATCACCCAGTTACGTTGTGACGTTTGGTAGCACACAAAGTGTTCCTCCGGTAAACGGGAGTTGCATAATCTCATAGTCATAGGAACATGTATAAGTCATGAAGAAAGCAATAGCAACATACTAAACGGTCGAGTGCTAAGCTAGCGGAATGGGTCAAGTCAATCACATCACTCCTAATGATGTGATCCCGTTAATCAAATGAAAACTCATGTCAATGGCTAGGAAACATAACCATATTTGATCAACGAGCTAGTCAAGTAGAGGCATACTAGTGACACTCTGTTTGTCTATGTATTCACACATGTATTATGTTTCCGGTTAATACAATTCTAGCATGAATAATGAACATTTATCATGAAATAGGAAAATAAATAATAACTTTATTATTGCCTCTAGGGCATATTTCCTTCACTTGATGGGGCAGAGGAGGCAGACAGAGGATGTTGATGTGGTAGTGAGCTGGTCACGGGAGAAGAGGGACGCCCCGCTGCTTGGGCGATCGGAGAGGACGTCGAGGAGGCAGTCCCGCTCGGTGCTCGCCTGCTCAGGTGGAGGGAGGAGGCCTGCTTGGGGAGGCGTTCGGCGGTGGAGTCCCTCTGTGACAGTCGTCGTCCGTGGGGGTGCTCCGTGCTCGGTAGCGCTGATGTGGGGTGGTTGGGGGCAAAGGCGGTAGTGGTCAGACCGTCGGGGTGGAGGGCTGTCGGCAGCGGTGGAGGGGGGCTGGGGCGGCGGCGAGGCTGTGTTGGTGCGGGCCGCCGGGTGCAGAACTCGGGAGCTAGGGCGGCTGGCGGTTGTGGGGTAGCTAGGGGCGACGGAGGGGCTGTGGTGGTGGTGGACGCCGGCGGCAGGGCTGCGGTTGTGGGGGACGCCGACAGTAGTGCTCGGGGTCGATCTAGGGCGGTCGGGGCGGTCAGTGGAGGGGCATTTGGGGGAAGTTGTTTCGGGGTGGCTGTGATCTGGAGGAGGGCCGGCGCGTCTAGTTTTCTCGGGCCAAAAGTTTTTTTTGTCTATCGCGCGCCTTTCCCTCGATCGCGCGCGCTTAGGCCCAAACGATATTTCGGTTTCGCGCCGAAGGCAGATGCCGGCAGATAATGTGCCGTAGGAGAGTTCTCCCAGCAGATATGACACCCTCATGTGTATCGGCAGTTTTAGTGCCCTCGCTGCTGATGTTCTCCCGGCAGTTTCTTTGCCTGGAACTACTTGTACGGGCAGTTATAAATGCCCCGGCAGTACTTTTGCCCTTGTTTTCATACTCCCTCCGGTCCTTTTTACTCTGCATATAAGAATTGTCTGAAGTCAAACTTCGTAAATTTTGGCCATATTTATACGAAAAAATATTAACATCTACAATGCTAAATTTGTACAATATGAAAACTAATGTTACGATGCATCTAATGTTGTTGATTTCACATTCTGAATGTTAGTATTGTATTCTATAAACTTGGTCAAAGTTTACTTTGTTTGACTTTAGAAAAATCTTATATGCGAACTAAAAAGGACCGGAGGGAGTACTTCTCCCGGCAATTAACTGCCCCCAATCAAGTGTTGTGGTGTAGTGACATGTGGGTTGCTAGTAGTATTGATTACACCTTGTAGTTGATGCTAGTTGGTTTAGTTGGTGGAAGATTATATGTTCATAACCATTATGCTATTCAATACCCCTATGATCTTGAACATGAATATGGTTTGTGAGTAGTTACTTTTTTTCTTGAGGACATGGGAGAAGTCTTGTCATAAGTAATCATGTGAATTTGGTATTGGTCTGATATTTTGATGATATGTATGTTGTTGTTTCCCCTGGTAGTGTTATGTGAACGTCGACTATAGGACATTTCATCATCTTTGGGCCTAAGGGAATGCATTGTGGAGTAGTAATTAGATGATGGGTTGCTAGAGTGACATAAGCTTAAACATTAGTTTATGCGCTATTCCGTAAGGGGCTGATTTGAATCCATATGTTTCATGCTATGGTTAGACTTATCTTAATTCTTCTTTTGTAGTTGTGAATGCTTGCGAGAGGGGGTAATCATAAGTTGGAGGCTTTTTCAAGTAAGAACAACACCCAAACACCGGTCCACCCACATATCAAATTATCAAATGCGAATCAAACAAACATGATGAAAGTGATTAGATGAAATTCCCGTGTGTCCTCAAGAACGCTTTGCTTATTATAAGAGACTGTTCCGGTCTGTCCTTTGTTACAAAAATGATTGGGATACCTTGCTGCACTTTTGTTAGCATTTCTACTTATTGCCCATTACAAATTATCTAGCTATTAAACTACTCGTTACCGATAATTTCAGTGCTTGCAGAAAATACCTTTTTGGATCGCTTGTCATTTCCTTCTGCTCTTCGTTGGGTTCAACACTCTTACTTATTGAAAGGACTACGATTGATCCCCTATAATTGTGGGTTATCAGGGAACTCTTTCCCCCTTGTGTGGCGCCTCCCTCTCCTCCTAACCTATGTATACTAGAGGTGTTGGACCTTTTCTACACACAGGTTTTGGAGCCTCCTCTAGTTCATCTAGCCCTAGTTCTAATTGGTCCTAGTTGACTAATTAGAGCTTGGTCTAGTTTCTATAATACTCATAATTAGAAGCTCAGTGTGGTTCTAATCTACTCCCTCTAATTCTCCGGCAATGATTAGCTCTGGCCGCTTGCAACCAAGTAGAGAGACCGTGCTTTCGGTCTTCGGTTTGAGGGACTGTTTGTGGACGGTTCGCGGGATCGTTCATCGACGGTTTGAGGGACTCCAAGTATGTTCTACAACGACACGTTCTTCTTGCGTTGCAACTAGGTGATCACAATGATCGTGATCCCAACCCGTTCTGCATCTTCATATTGATCTTGGGTGTGCGTAGGCATGAATTTTTTGTTTTTTTCTATTACATTTCCCAACACCGACACGCCAGGAGAATCGACCAGGGCTTGACGGCGAAGCTCGCCCAAGGTCTCCGACAATGACACGACGCCGATCGTGTGTGCGGTGCATGTCGGCCTGACCATGCATGGAGCGGTGCAGTGCACTACCGCCATGATGAAGGAGGAGGAGCGTGTCGGCTCTTATGTTCAACGTCGACAGCACAGGGAGGAACAGAGGTACAACATGTTCCTCCTCGAGCAACACCGGCTGGCGGACGACCAAATTTACGGTGAGGCGGCCGTGGCCGTCATGGCCGCAGCGAATCCAAACTTCGCTGGGAAGCAGTGTGCGCTATACGAGGCTGTACGAAGTCGCAACGCAGTGCCGGCACAGGCGGACGCGGACGCGGCCACACACGCGCTGGCGGCGCAAGCGGTCTAGGACTCTAACGCCGCCGGCCAACTTTCGTGGCCGCACGTGGCAGGTGGACAGCGACGGATCGTCCACGTCCATTATCGACCTCATGTCCATCGGTGCCGGCGACGCACAGGTCATGGACTCCTCCGAGGATGAGTAGGTCATGGGAGGCGGCAGGGCATGGTGTCCCAAGTGGTTCGGTATGTCTCTCATGTTTTACTCTTCCTCATTAGAATCCACACCTCCATTTCATGGGTCTTGAACCCCGCTGCCGTTCATGGAGACAACAGATGAAGGATGTGATCGCCGATGCGCAATACAGATTAAGTGGATGACGACCGCCGCCGTAGGATAGGTTTAGGGTCGGGCCTTTTGTTTTTATTCTATATGTAATGTAAAATGTTTGAAATGTAATGAATTTCGTCTGGTTTATACAAAAATCTGTCGTGTTTGCATGTATTTCTTTCAGTTAATTTAAATGGTGATTAAAATGTATGTACGCATTATTGGATGACCGTCTTCCACATCTATCCACAGACTAATCCTCCTATCTGTGAATGGATGCCGAGCAAATTTGGTTCAGCGTTGGAGATGCCCTCATCGTTGGCATTGGGCTACTGGCTGGAGAGGCTGCGCGACGCGACAGAGCAAGACGAGGGCTCTGTGCCTTTTTCTTCTCGTGCATGGTAACGAAGGGTACAGAAACAATATCCAATGGCCAACGTGAGGCTATGGTGCGGCGAGGAAGGAGACCGATTCTTGACTTGGATCGATCGACCAACACCAAGAAGTAGCCAATTTCACCATCGACAAAAGAAAAGGAAGACTTTTATTTGCGAAAGAGAACAAAAGGAAGACTACTAACGTTTTTTTTTTACGTCAGAAGACTACTAACGTTAACCACCTACTTACGAGCAAGTTAGACCTCGATCCGATCGAGTCTACACATAAAGTCCGATCTAAGTAGGGCATCTACAGCTAAGCTGGTTATTAATTAACTCCGCAGCTTATGCTAGTGGAGTACTTATTACAGAGCAAACCAGTTAGCATACATACATTGGCACAGCTCCATACACGCGTGGTACGCGCGCACACGGCCGGACGAACGAACTAATGGCGAGGCCGCACGCCGTCGTTGTGCCGTTCCCGGGCTCCGGTAACATCAACCCGGCACTGCAGCTGGCCAAGCTGCTGCACCGCCACGGCGTCTACATCACCTTTGTCAACACCGAGCACAACCACCGCGTCATGGAGACGGCGGAGGCGCCGCTGCCGTGCGTGGCAGCGAGGGGTTCCAGTTCGAGACGATCCCGGACGGGCTTGTGGAGGCTGACCGGGACGCCGGGGACTACGACCTCGGCCTGTCTGCCGCCACGAGCGACAGGTGCGCGGGGCCGCTGAGGGAGCTCATCCTGCGTGTCAATGGCAGGGCGGGCGTGCCACCGGTGACGTGCGTGGTGCCAACGGCGCTGATGAGCTTCGCGCTGGACGTGGCGCGGGAGCTGGGTGTGCCGAGCATGGTGCTCTGGGGTGGTAGCGCCGCATCGCTGATGGGCCACATGCGGCTCCGGGAGCTAAAGGAAAGAGGCTATGTGCCACTCAAAGGTAATACCAGAACCAAATTATTAACCATGTTAGTATATTTCACAAAAACGCGTTGTCGTTAATCGAATCATATGCTATACTCATTCACTAGAACGTGTGCGATTTTTACGGTGCATGTATTGTTCATCCTCATCTTCAAAGTTTACACACATGTACTATACATCCGTGTATAGTTTTCTTACTCCTGCCGTATCTAGAATGTATTATAAAAGTTTATAGAGGGGAATCTTCAAAAATAAAAAACTCTATGAAGATCGTCCTCCATTAGGCATTTTCGGCCAAACTCCTCACTATTGAGTCGCCACAACTCGGTCGTCAAATCTATGATCAAAACAGGTGCTAGTGGGGAACCTCCAAATTTCTAATGAAAGTCCCACAGTCCAAAGAATACTTCAAAATGGCTTCTACATGAGGATGGCCATAGCTAAGCTTATTTTAAAAAAGGAGGATGTACCTCCACCTCTGCATCCTGGACGATGCATGCAGTCATTTATTAATTATTTACAAAGCCCTTACAAGATAATATATCAATGAAGCTCAAGTCATCATCTTGACAACACATGTCACTATTTCTATCCCGTGATTAAGGGGTGCCGAATGTCTGAGTCTAATACCAAACAGACATCGCACCAACACCTAACATCTAATGTCGGATGCCCCATTCAAGCCATAATATCTGGACTGGGTTACACACCGGTCCGGCGCACTTTTAGTGGGCACCACATGCGCATGTTGCAAGGGCCGTCACCTCCTTCATCCATCGATCCATCCTCACATCAGATACTTAGGATCGACCTCGCCAGGCCTCTCTGCCATTGACGCCACCGCGATGCCAGACAACATCGTCCTCCTGCACGAGTCCATCGCCACACATCAGACGACGAGTCTCCACTGCGCCACACTGCCGAGATCCGTCGCCATCAATGTGTAGGATGAAGCGTCACTCCACCACCTACCGATGCCCAACCACCAAGCCGTCCACATGTTCGTCCAGCCGATAAATGTCCCCAAAGATGATGTCCCCTTGGGGGTGACGATGACGACGTCGTCATCATCCGATCCAGGACGCCCCTCAGTGCCAAGGAGGGCTACGACGCCCACGGCCGCTGCCGTCAATAGTAGCCTCTTCCAGATCTGAGGTTTCCCCCGAAAACAATGGAGTGAGGCACGTCCCCATCATCGCCTCCAAGAGGAAAACGACCCCCACGGAGGCCGCCAACGATGGTGGCATCCTCACCCACTTTAGTAGCTAGGCCACCATCTCCTCCTCCACTTGATCCGCCGCCGGGAAGCCACCGCGAGGCAATACCCACCGATCAGATCCCTTTGGACCGACGATGAAGACAACCAAAGGTAGAGGAGGTCACATCGCTGCGTGACCGGCGCCATGGCCACACATACGCCTCCAAGCCGCAACGAAGGGACGCCCCGCCGCCGCCATCATCCCCCAGCACGGGCTTCGTGTTGGGGAACGTAGTAATTTCAAAAAAAATTCCTACGCACACGCAAGATCATGGTGATGCATAGCAACAAGAGGGGAGAGTGTAGTCCACGTACCCTCGTAGACCGAAAGCGTAAGCGTTATAACAACGCGGTTGATGTAGTCGTACGTGAAGACGGCCCGACCGATCAACCACCGAAACTACGGCACCTCCGAGTTCTAGCACACGTTCAGCTCGATGACGATCCCCGACTCCGATCCAGCAGAATGTCGGGGAAGAGTTCCGTCAGCACGACGGCGTGGTGACGATCTTGATGTTCTACCGTCGCAGGGCTTCGTCTAAGCACCGCTACAATATTATCGAGGACTATGGTGGAGGGGGGCCCCGCACACGGCTAAGAGATCTCAAGGATCAATTGTTGTGTCTAGAGGTGCCCCCTGCCCCCGTATATAAAGGAGCCAAGGGGGAGGGGGCGGCCGGCCAAGGAGGGGCGCGCCAAGGGGAGTCCTACTCCCACCGGGAGTAGGACTCCCTTCTTTCCTAGTTGGAATAGGAGAAGGGGGGAAGGAGGAGGGAGAGAGGAAGGAAAGGGGGGCACCGCCGCCCTCACCTTGTCCTATTCGGACTAGGGGGGGAGGGGCGCGCGACCCAGCCCTTGCCTCCTCTCTTCCTCTCCACTAGGGCCCATGTAGGCCCATTAAGCCCCCGGGGGTTTCCGGTAACCTCCCGGTACTCCGGTAAAATCCCGATTTCACCCGGAACACTTCCGATATCCAAATATAGGCTTCCAATATATCAATCTTCATGTCTCGACCATTTCGAGACTCCTCGTCATGTCCATAATCACATCCGGGACTCCGAACAAACTTCGGTACATCAAAACTCATAAACTCATAATATAACTATCATCGAAACCTTAAGCGTGCGGACCCTACGGGTTCGAGAACTATGTAGACATGACCTAGAACTGTTTCCGGTCAATAACCAATAGCGGAACCTGGATGCTCATATTGGCTCCTACATATTCTATGAAAATCTTTATCGGTCAAACCGCATAACAACATACGTTGTTCCCTTTGTCATCGGTTTGTTACTTGCCCGAGATTCGATCGTCGGTATCTCAATACCTAGTTCAATCTCGTTACCGGCAAGTCTCTTTACTCGTTACGTAATGCATCACTCCGTAACTAACTCATTAGCCACATTGCTTGCAAGGCTTATAGTGATGTGCATTACCGAGAGGGCCCAGAGATACCTCTCTGACAATCGGAGTGATAAAACCTAATCTCGAAATACGCCAACTCAACATGTACCTTTGGAGACACTCAGAGAGCTCCTTTATAATCACCTGTTACGTTGTGACGTTTGGTAGCATACAAAGTGTTCCTCCGGTAAACGGGAGTTGCATAATCTCATAGTTATAGGAACTTGTATAAGTCATGAAGAAAGCAATAGCAACATACTAAACGATCAAGTGCTAAGCTAACGGAATGGGTCAAGTCAATCACATCATTTTCCTAATGATGTGACCCCGTTAATCAAATGACAACACATGTCTATGGTTAGGAAACATAACCATCTTTGATTAATGAGCTAGTCAAGTAGAGGCATACTAGTGACATTAAGTTTGTCTATGTATTCACACACGTATCATGTTTCCGGTTAATACAATTCTAGCATGAATAATAAACATTTATCATGATATGAGGAAATAAATAATAACTTTATTATTGCCTCTAGGGCATATTTCCTTTAGTCTCCCACTTGCACTAGAGTCAATAATCTAGATTACACAGTATTGATTCTAACACACATGGAGTCTTGGTCCGATCATGTTTTGCTCGTGGAAGAGGCTTAGTCAACGGTGCGGAACATTCAGATCCGTATGTATCTTGCAAATCTCTATGTCTCCCACACGGACTTGGTCCCGGATGGAATTGAAGCGTCTTTTGATGTGCTTGGTCCTTTTGTGAAATCTGGATTCCTTTGCCAAGGCAATTGCACCATATTGTCACGTAAGATCTTCATTGGTCCCGATGCACTAGGTATTACACCTAGATCGTAAATGAACTCCTTCATCCAGACTCCTTCATTTGCTGCTTCGAAGCAGCTATGTACTCCGCCGCATGTAGATCCCGCCATGACGCTTTGTTTAGAACTGCACCAACTGACAGCTCCACCATTCAATATGAACACGTATCCAGTTTGCGATTTAGAATCGTCCGAATCAGTGTCAAAGCTTGCATCGACGTAACCATTTACGACTAGCTCTTTGTCACCTCCATAAACGAGAAACATATCCTTAGTCCTTTTCGGTTATTTCAGGATATTCTTGACCGCTGTCGAGTTGATCCACTCTGGATTACTTTGGTACCTCTCGCTAAACTTATTGCTAAGCATACATCGTGTCCGGTACATGACATTGCATACATGATAGAGCCTATGGCTGAAGCATAGGGAACATCTTTCATTTTCTCTCTATCTTCTGCGTGGTCGGGCATTGAGTCCGACTCAACTTCACACCTTGTAATACACGCAAGAACCCTTTCTTTGCTCGATCCATTTTGAACTTTTTCAAAACTTTATCAAGGTATGTGCTTTGTGAAAGTCCAATTAAGCGTTATTGATCTATCTCTATAGATCTTGATGCCCAATATGTAAGCAGCTTCACCGAGGTCTTTCATTGAAAAACTTTTATTCAAGTATCCTTTTATGCTATCCAGAAATTCTATATCATTTCCAATTAACAATATGTCATCTACATATAATATCAGAAATGCTACAGAGCTCCCCTCACTTTCTTGTAAATACAGGCTTCTCCAAAAGTCTGTATAAAACCATATGCCTTGATCACACTATCAAAGCGTTTATTCCAACTCTGAGAGGCTTGCACCAGTCCATAAATGGATTGCTGGAGCTTGCACACTTTGTTAGCACCTTTTGGATCGACAAAACCTTCCAGTTGCATCATATACAACTCTTCTTCCAGAAATCCATTCAGGAATGCAGTTTTGACATCTATTTGCTATATTTCATAATCATAAAATGCGGCAATTGCTAACATGATTCGGACAGACTTAAGCATCGCTACGGGTGAGAAAGTCTCATCGTAGTCAACCCCTTGAACTTGTCGAAAACCTTTCGCAACAAGTCGAGCTTTGTAGACAGTTACATTACCATCAGCGTCGATCTTCTTCTTGAAGATCCATTTATTCTCGATGGCTTGCCGATCATCTGGCAAGTCAACCAAAGTCCATACTTTGTTCTCATACATGGATCCCATCTCAGATTTCATGGCCTCAAGCCATTTTGCAGAATTTGGGCTCATCATCGCTTCCTCATAGTTCGTAGGTGCCATGGTCAAGTAACATGACTTCCAGAATAGGATTACCGTACCACTCTGGTGCGGATCTTACTCTGGTATACCTACGAGGTTCGGTAGTAACTTGACCTGAAGTTTCATGATCAATATCATTAGCTTCCTCACTGATTGGTGTAGTTGTCACAGGAACCGGTTCTTGTGATGAACTATTTTCCAATAAGGGAGCATGTACAGTTACCTCATCAAGTTCTACTTTCCTCCCACTCACTTCTTTCGAGAGAAACTCCTTCTCTAGAAAGGATACGAATTTAGCAACAAAAATCTTTCCCTCAGATCTGTGATAGAAGGTGTACCCAATAGTCTCTTTTGGGTATCCTATGAAGACACATTTCTCCAATTTGGGTTCGAGCTTATTTGGTTGAAGTTTCTTCACATAAGCATCGCAGCCCCAAACATTAAGAAACGACAACTTTGGTTTCTTGCCAAACCACAGTTCATAAGGCGTCGTCTCAACGGATTTTGATGGTGCCCTATGTAACGTGAATGCGGCCGTCTCTAAAGCATAACCCCAAAACGATAGCGGTAAATCAGTAAGAGACATCATAGATCACACAATATCTAGTAAAGTACGATTACGACGTTCGGACACACCATTTCGTTGTGGTGTTCCGGGTGGCGTGAGTTGCGAAACTATTTCGCATTGCTTCAAATGTAAACCAAACTCGTAACTCAAATATTCTCCTCCACGATCAGATCGTAGAAATTTTATTTTCTTGCTACGATGATTTTCCACTTCACTCTGAAATTCTTTGAACTTTTCAAGTGTTTCAGACTTGTGTTCCATCAAGTAGATATACCCATATCTGCTCAAATCATCTATGAAGGTGAGAAAATAACGATACCCGCCGCGTTCCTCAATATTCATTGGACCACATACATTAGTATGTATGATTTCCAACAAATCAGTTGCTCGCTCCATAGTTCCGGAGAACGGCGTTTCAGTCATCTTGCCCATGAGGCAAAGTTCGCAATTACCAAGTGATTCATAATCAAGTGATTCCAGATATCCATCAGTATGGAGTTTCTTCATGCGTTTTACACCAATATGACCCAAACGGCAGTGCCACAAATAAGTTGCACTATCATTATCAACTCTGCATCTTTTGGCTTCAACATTATGAACATGTGTATCACTACTATCGAGATTTAATAAAAATAGACCACTCTTCAAGGGTGCATGACCATAAGAGATATTACTCATATAAATAGAGCAACCATTATTCTTCGATTTAAATGAATAACCGTCTCGCATCAAACAAGATCCAGATATAATGTTCATGCTAACGCGGCACCAAATTACAATTATTTAGGTCTAAAACTAATCCCGATGGTAGATGTAGAGGTAGTGTGCCGACCGCGATCACATCGACTTTGGAACCATTTCCCACGCACATCGTCACCTCGTCCTTAGCCAATCTTCGCTTAATCCGTAGTCCATGTTTCGAGTTGCAAATATTAGCAACAGAACCAGTATCAAATACCCAGGTGCTACTGGGAGCATTAGTAAGGTACACATCAATAACATGTATATCACATATACCTTTGTTCACCTTGCCATCATTCTTATCCGCCAAATACTTGGGGTAGTTCCGCTTCTAGTGACCACCGCTTGCAGAGAAACACTCGATCTCGTGCTTAGGTCCAGATTTGAGTTTCTTCTCTTGAGCAGCAACTTGCTTGCTGTTCTTCTTGAAGTTCCCCTTCTTCTTCTTCCCTTTACCCTTTTTATTGAAACTGGTGGTCTTATTGACCATCAACACTTGATGCTCCTTCTTGATTTCTACCTCCGCAGCCTTTAGCGTTGCGAAGAGCTCTGGAATAGTCTTGTCCATCCCTTGCATATTATAGTTCATCACGAAGCTGTTGTAGCTTGGTGGCAGTGATTGAAGAATTACATCAATGACACTACGATCGTGAAGATTAACTCCGGTTGAATCAAGTGATTATTATACCCAGACATTTTGAGTATATGTTCACTGACAGAACTACTCTCCTCCATCTTACAGCTATAGAACTTATTGGAGACTTCATATCTCTCAATCCGGGCATTTGCTTGAAATATTAACTCCAACTCCTGGAACATCTCATATGCTCCATGACGTTCAAAACGTCGTTGAAGACCCGGTTCTAAGCCGTAAAGCATGGCACATCGAACTATTGAGTAGTCATCGACTTTGCTCGCCAGACGTTCTTAACATCGCTGGCCATGCGTCGAAGCAGTTCGACACTGCGGTGCTTCCAGGACGTAATTCTTCTGTGCAACAATGAGGATAATCCTCAAGTTACGGACCTAGTCCTTGTAATTGCTACCATCATCTTTCAACTTAGCTTTCTCAAAGAACGCATTAAAATTCAACGGAACAACAGCATGAGCCATCTATCTACAACAAACATAGACAAGCAAAATACTATCAGGTACTAAGTTCATGATAAATTTAAGTTCAATTAATCATATTACTTAAGAACTCCCACTTAGGCAGACATCTCTCTAGTCATCTAAGTGATCACGTGATCCAAATCAACTAAACCATGTCCGATCATCATGTGAGATGGAGTAGTTTCAATGGTGAACATCACTATGTTGATCATATCTACTATATTATTCACGTTCGACCTTTCGGTCTCCATGCTCGAGGCCATATCTGTATATGCTAGGCTCGTCAAGTTTAACCTGAGTATTCGCGTGTGCAAGCTGTTTTGCACCCGTTGTATTTGAACGTAGAGCCTATCACACCCGATCATCACGTGGTGTCTCAAAGACGAAGAACTTTCGCAACGGTGCATACTCAGGGAGAACACTTCTTGATAATTAGTGAGAGATCATCTTAAAATGCTACCGTCAATCAAAGCAAGATAAGATGCATAAAAGATAAACATCACATGCAATCAATATAAGTGATATGATATGGCCATCATCATCCTGTGCTTGTGATCTCCATCTCCGAAGCACCGTTGTGATCACCATCGTCACCGGCGCGACACCTTGATCTCCATCGTAGCATCGTTGTCATTTATGCCATCTATTGCTTCTACGACTATCACTAACGCTTAGTGATAAAGTAAAGCAATTATAGGGCGTTTGCATTTCATACAATAAAGCGACAACCATATGGCTCCTGCCAGTTGCCGATAACTTTGGTTACAAAACATGATCATCTCATACAATAAAATATAGCATCACGTCTTAACCATATCATATCACAACATGACGTCCTCTACTTTGTTGTTGCAAATTTTACGTGGCTGCTACGGGCTGAGCAAGAATCGTTCTTACCTACGCATCAAAACCACAACGATAGTTCGTCAAGTTAGTGTTGTTTTAACCTTCGCAAGGACCGGGCGTAGCCACACTCGGTTCAACTAAAGTTGGAGAAACTGACACCCGCTAGCCACCTCTGTGCAAAGCACGTCGGGAGAATCGGTCTCGCGTAAGCGTACGCGTAATGTCGGTCCGGGCCGCTTCATCCAACAATACCGCCGAACCAAAGTATGACATCTTTGGTAAGCGGTATGACTTGTATCGCCCACAACTCACTTGTGTTCTACTCGTGCAGATAACATCTACGCATAAAACCAGGCTCGGATGCCACTGTTGGGAACGTAGTAATTTGAAAAAAAATCCTACGCACACGCAAGATCATGGTGATGCATAGCAACGAGGGGGGAGAGTGTTGTCCACGTACCCTCGTAGACCGAAAGCGGAAGCGTTATAACAACGCGGTTGATGTAGTCATACGTCTTCACGGCCCGACCGATCAAGCACCGAAACTACGGCACCTCTGAGTTCTAGCACACGTTCAGCTCGATGACGATCCCCGGACTCCGATCCAGCAGAATATCGGGGAAGAGTTCCGTCAGTACGACGGTGTGGTGACGATCTTGATGTTCTACCGCCGCAGGGCTTCGCCTAAACACCGCTACAATATTATCGAGGACTATGGTGGAGGGGGGGCACCGCACACGGCTAAGAGATCTCAAGGATCAATTGTTGTGTCTAGAGGTGCCCCCTGCCCCCGTATATAAAGGAGCCAAGGGGGAGGGGGCGGCCGGCCAAGGAGGGGCGCGCCAAGGGGAGTCCTACTCCCACCGGGAGTAGGACTCCCTTCTTTCCTAGTTAGAATAGGAGAAGGGGGGAAGGAGGAGGGAGAGATAAAGGAAAGGGGGGGCGCCGCCCCCCTCTCCTTGTCCTATTCGGACTAGGGGGGAGGGGCGCGCGACCCAGCCCTTGCCTCCTCTCTTCCTCTCCACTAGGGCCCATGTAGGCCCATTAAGCCCCCGGGGGGAGGGGCGCGCGACCCAGCCCTTGTCTCTTTACTCGTTACGTAATGCATCATTCCGTAACTAACTCATTAGCTACATTGCTTGCAAGGCTTATAGTGATGTGCATTACCGAGAGGGCCCAGAGATACCTCTCCGACAATCAGAGTGACAAAACCTAATCTCGAAATACGCCAACTCAACATGTACCTCTGGAGACACCTGTAGAGCTCCTTTATAATCACCCAATTACGTTGTGACGTTTGGTAGCACACAAAGTGTTCCTCCGGTAAACGGGAGTTGCATAATCTCATAGTTATAGGAACTTGTATAAGTCATGAAGAAAGCAATAGCAACATACTAAACGATCAAGTGCTAAGCTAACGCAATGGGTCAAGTTAATCACATCATTCTCCTAATGATGTGATCCCGTTAATCAAATGACAACACATGTCTATGGTTAGGAAACATAACAATCTTTGATTAATGAGCTAGTCAAGTAGAGGCATGCTAGTGACATTAAGTTTGTCTATGTATTCACACATGTATCATGTTTCCGGTTAATACAATTCTAGCATGAATAATAAACATTTATCATGATATGAGGAAATAAATAATAACTTTATTATTGCCTCTAGGGCATATTTCCTTCACTTCGCCCAGTAGGGATCCGGCGACGGCGGGAGGGAAGGCAGAGGGAGGTGGAGAGAAAGAGAGAGATCTGGATCGGGAGGGGAGACGGAGGGATCTGGATCGGGAGGGGAAGCGATGGAGGGGAGGTGGAGGCAGAGAGAAAGAGAGGGAAATACGAAGAGAAATTAATCCGTATATGATTTATCTAAATTATTATCTTATAGGCATTTTGCATGCTTTTATCAATGTTATATTGTTACTTTTTAAATTGACATTTTACGAACCAGTGAACCAACAACCCGTGGTTAAGTGTCTATCCTTATAGGGGTGCGTAAAAAAAAATACTAACATTTTGTCGTTCTGATCAATGCACACGGGAAGGGTCGTTCTGACTCATCAGACCTTGAAGGTCCCATTAAAATATAATCAATCATCTCGCTCAAGGGGCATATGCATGTGTAAGAGAGATTCTCTCACAAGCTATAAAAGTCATACACACACAAAAACTATAAAAGTCAAAGTATGGCAAGATCAGCTTAATTAAGCGCTTAACTTGCTGTTGTGTTTTGATCTAGCGTATACTTTACCGGTAACTACATATGGGCCCCGAGATCCGCTGATCTCTTTATCCAGTACTACGTCCCGAATGGTACTCCCTCCGGACATTTATCAGGACCCCTTTTATTTCTTACTAACTTTTGACCTAAAAATTTAACTATAAAATGTAAACTGTATGTCATAAAAATCATATTATCAGAAATCCCTTTCAAATACAAATCCAGCAGTATAATTTTTTATAGCATATACTTTATATTTTAGTAGTCTATAAACAGTCAAAGTCTAGCCCAAAATACAAACGAGCACAATAAATCCGGACGGAGTAGTACTCCCTCCGGTCCTTTTCTGTCTGCATATAAATTTCATTCGAAGTCAAGGTATCTCTACCAAACTTAGAAAGAAAAAAGTATCATCATTCACAATACCAAATTAACATTGCTAGATTCATTATGAAATGTAATTTCATGGTTTATATATTTGGTATTGTAGGTGTTGATACCTTTTTAAAAAATTGGTCAAACATTACAAAGTTTGGCTTGACCAAAATCTAATCCGAGGAGTAAAAAGGACAGAGGGAGTACTCCCTTCTTTCCAAAATATAAGGCGCGCGTTTACTTTTCTGGTATTCATCGCATAACTTTGACTATGATCTTTTACTTATTGCATGCCTACAAAATTATTATAAAGATGTATGAGATAAAATTGTTTTGCAAGACAAATATAATGATACTATTAATACATGTTTAATCCATGTATTTTGGTATACATTAGTGGTTGAAATAGTGCATCAAAGACCTTGAAAAGTCCAACATAACTTATATTTTGAAAAGAACTATTTTAGTGCTAGATACGTATATTTGAGCGACAAGTAATTTTGAACGGATTGAGTACTTCTTAGTGAAAATATAAAGAGTACGCCCAAAAGTTTTCAAATAAAATCTAAACAGGTATAGTGTGTTCAAAATAAAATATAAATTTCTAAATTTCTATGAAGACAAACTACCAAAGCAATCTGGACACCGCCAAAAAAGAGAACGACATTAGCCAAGTTGCTTTTCATTCCCCTCTTGCAAGGCGATTGGGGAAATTCTTCCTCCCCTCAATATCCGTCGGCGAGCCTATGAATTCGCCTCCCCTCCGCTTCCCACTCCGGTGACAGGAAGGAATTCTAGTACCTCAACGCTGGCTAGTAGATAGCTAGGTAGGGTTTCAGTCTCGCACGGGCGGCACATCAAAAAATGATGGCGCTTCTTCCTCAAGTCAGTCTTCCGAGCACCAATTCGCTTGAAGTTCGCCCGTCGGGACGGGTTAGTCGGAGCTCCGGTATAGATTTCTACCAGCTCCTCGGGGCAACGAGGTTAGGGTTTTCCACGATGCATATGCAACTATGAGATTTGGTGTCAGATCTTCAGATTGATTCAATTATTCAACGACGAGAATTGTGGTTCCGGGGCGCTGGTCATGAGAAGCACGTAGAGGAAGACTTCTCGGCTGTCACCAACAAGGCCAGGCCGGCTCCGATATGGAAGCGAATAAATGACACATCACGACTCATTACAAGCGGCAATGGTCATTCGATAGTCCATGGGTCTTAATGTAATTTTTATTATGTTTGAGGTGTTTTGTACATTTGGTGATTTTTTATAATAGATCTGATCCTTTTCGGAAGAAGAGGGTGGGGGGGGGGGGGGAGGGGGGGTAATAGGAACTGCAGACGACGACTCCGACTTGTAGCGGAGCCATCCTACGTCATGCTACCTACAATCCTATTTACTTTGCATATAACAGTTGTCTGAAGTCAAACTTCGTAAAGTTTGACTAACTTTCTAGAAAAAGTACCAACATTCTGTCTGAAAAAATATTATTGAATGTGTTATGAATTTAATTTTTATATAATGTAACTTTAGTATTGTAGATGTTGATGAAAATTTCAAATAAATATGGCCAAATATCATGAAATTTGACTTCAGAGAAATCTTATAAACAGAGTAAAAAAGGACTAGAAAGGATATGAACCAACCATAATGGGATCTCGGTTGAATATTCAGATTGTGTTGTAATGTATATACTTAACTTCAAACAATTACCTTCCCGTTTCGGCCCGACGTCACCCGACCGGCGCTCTTTCTTATTGTCGTCGCCGCCGGCAAGTGCCTTGGCCGCGGCAAGGCTCACACACAAAGCAGGGTTGACAGTTCCGGCTATGTGGTGAGGTGTCAAGATGGCGCGACGAATCCCTTCATAGTGGCGGGGCCCTTGCGTTGGATCCAGGTCGCGACTTGACCTGGCTGAACCAAAAGCAACCGCATGCATGGTTCTCCTCTTCTCTCTTCTCTTAACTAGACAAATTATGATTAATTCATGAATAGGGTTGGATGTTTCCCACCCCGTATCATGTGCGCGGATCACGTCTGGACATAAAAACGAACATTTACGATGTTATTTATGGGTTAGTCGGTAGAGTTACGCCTCACAGCTAATTACTTAGCATTATTTGAAATTAATATAAGCACTTTGTTGTGTACCGGAACCAAGTAACCACAGTTTTTTCCAAAATACGAACTAGAAAATGTTGTAGTATTCATGAACCATGGTGTTTTGCGTTGCAATTAGCTAGTTACTACAACTCTTAAAACCATGGTTTCTGAGAACTGTGATTCTTACAATTCTTTGGCTTCAAACATCGCCTGAATTTATAAAAAATTCGAGCAGCTTAATTAGCAACAGTCAAGCCGTTCTCCTAGACTCCTAGTCTTGATTTATCCATTTCATGATTATTACATATACGTTTGCAGACGAGACCTGCTACACGAACGGACACCTGAGTAGGACGCTCATCGACTGGATCCCGGGCATGCCGCCGATCAGCCTCGGAGACATCTCCAGTTTCGTCCGCACCACCGACCCGGACGACTTCGGCCTCCATTTCAACATCGTGGAGGCCAACGGCTGCACCAAGGCCGGCGCGCTCATCATCAACACCTTCGACGCCCTAGAAGCCGACGTCCTCGCCGCCCTCCGCGCCGAGTACCCGCGCATCTACACCGTCGGTCCCCTAGGCTCCCTCCTCAGCCACCAGCTAAGGGGCGACGACGATGCCTCCGCCAGCGGCCTGAGCCTGTGGAAGCAGGACACCGAGTGCCTCGCGTGGCTGGACACGCAGCAGCCGGGCTCCGTCGTGTACGCCAACTTCGGCAGCCTTACGGTCCTCTCCACCGACCAGCTCGCCGAGTTCGCGTGGGGCCTCGTGGCCAGCGGCCACCCGTTCCTCTGGTCCATCAGGGACAACCTCGTCCCCGGCGCCGGCGCTGGCGTGAGCTCTCTGCCGGCGGAGTTCATCGCCGCGACGGCAGGGCGGTGCTGCCTGACCACCTGGTGCCCGCAGGATCGGGTTCTTGGGCACCCGGCCGTGGGGTGCTTCCTGACGCACAACGGGTGGAACTCCACCTGCGAGAGCGTGGCGACTGGCGTGCCGATGGTGTGCTGGCCGGGGTTCGCGGACCAGTACACCAACTGCAAGTACGCCTGCGAGGTGTGGGGCGTGGGCCTCCGGGTTGACGAGGAGGTGAGGAGGGAGCAGGTGGCCAGCCACATCAGGCATGCGATGAAGGCAGAGGAGATGAGGGGGAGCGCGGCTGAGTGGAAGGCCAAGGCGGAGGAGGCCGTGGCGCCCGGCGGGTTGTCGTGCGAGAACCTGCAGAGCATGGTCAGAGCGCTGGGCTGTGTCAAAGCTGCTGAAGTCCGAGGAGTTTAACTGACCGACCAGTATCGGGGTCACCCGGCCCTCAGGCAAAGTGTTCTCCGACTGCAATTGCATCAGTGATGCCAATAAAGTGCCTGTAAGGCTTAAACCACTGCTCGTTATTTATTTTCGTACTCTATAATTCGAATATCCAACACAGCCGTTCGATCGCACCGTGATGCAGGAGTATATGCTTTTGGATCGTTTGATTGATGCGAATAAATGGATTTTGGGCACAAGCTTAGCTTGGTACAATTAATTCACGAATGTGATAAGGCCCGAACGTCACGTACAAGCGCATGACAAAACAGCATTTTTGATGATAAGTTTAGTGAAACGAGGATGATAACTTTAGTTCGCAGACATGATAATTTTATGCTTCAGTTTATTTTTCAACAGAAAATTACCGTGTGTGTCAACTAAATTGTTATCCTTGCATCACCAGAATTGCCATTGAAAATGTTCGATTTATCATTTCCATTAATTTAGACAATGGTGAAGGACGAAAAAGATTTAAAGCACGACAGACTCTGAAACATAAAAAGTAAATTATATACACTACAATGCATAATTTTTTTAAAGAGTGAAATTCTGTTTTTACGCTCTATTTTAACATTTTTGGCACAAACTACCCCATTTAATAGTTTCCTTTGAATTACCCCACCTAGCGTGAATCGTGCCGTTTTTAGTTTTTACACTCATTTAGTAAAAGGTTTGCCAGTTTTTATCCTATTTAGTGCTCTATCACCTGGATCTCGACCGTTAGGTACACGTGGCATGTCATACCGCAATTTGGTGTACGTATGCACCTCATTCACATCACCAAACTGCTGGGGCAAGCGGCTCGCTAAGATGGCGCAAAACAAAAACAAAATCTATCATGTGAACCTGGAACATGTTGTAGATCTATATCACAATTCACGGGATCAGCTTTTTACCACTAGATGCACAGTCATAACGGTGGACATAGAGTTGGTGATGCGCATTCCTATCTCCTTCCTGCGGACCCCTCAAACAGTTCCTCGTGGTTCCCTCGAACTTAGCAAAGATAATCCCATTGTTAGAGTCTGGGGAAAAATGGAGCAATCTCGGGTGTGCGGATGCGGACCGTTGGATTAGGTGTCCAAAAGAATTGTGACCATCGGATCTTCAGCTGAAACGATCCTGGTCGTCGGGTCGCTATCAACACTGCTACAATGAATAGTAGACTGCATTTATACACTCTCTCTGCCTTCACATATCACATTGACACGCGGGGCCCAGGCGGTGTGGGCCACGCCCGTCGGCGGCTCCGGATCACAGATCTTCTGGTGATTGTGTTTCTGTTGGAGAGGTTGTGCCACCGCCTGTGAATTTGGCGGCCCGAGGGCAGTATTGTCATTCTCTCGGCGTAAAGATGAGGGGGTGCTCGATTGGGTCACAATCCTAGCTATCATTCACGCGGCCCTCGACGGGCCGTCAACTGCACTCTCTTCTTCCCTTCCCTTGCGTCGCCGCTCTCCTCCCTCCTTCCCCTCGCGCCACCACCGCTCCATCTTCCTGAGCTCCCCCTTCCCCACCCCATCACCTCTGTCGATTGATCCCGGCGAGGAGGAGCAGCCAAGTTCTCCACCTTCATGTCTCTGCCGGTGTATCCCCCCAATCCACACCACGACCGCCAGATCCCACGTCTCTACCTTCTCATCTCGTGTCGTTCGCAGCCTTCGTCCCCGCTCCCCTGCCTGGCGGCGCTCCCTACATCCGCCGTCGCGGCGTCTTCTACCGGGCTGCCGCAGTCCCTGACCCGGGGTTTGGTGGGGGAGCTCACTACCATCCGACTCGGTGGTCTTCTTCCTCGCTTGCTTCTTGGGCGCCCTGTTCTGTACGAGCACCTGCCAGTGGTGGACAAGGATATCCAGCATGAACCACGCACCGGGAGGAGCTCAACCTGCTGCCTCTGCACGCCCCAGGTATAGCAGATCTACCTTTTTTTTATCTGTTCCAAAGAGTAGGTTGAACACCCACAACTCATTCTGGGTTCTTAAATTGTGTTTTCCTCTCTAATGTGCTCTCTTTATGCTTCAATTGATTCCACTTGGATTTTTTCTTCTATTGATTTGCAGGTTATACTAACTGAACTTCAGTTATCAAGAGTGTCACATATCTAGAAGCTGAGTGGGAGAGAATCTGATGCAAAAGAAAAAAGTATATGCTTCCTATTACTTATTGGAAAAATTATATCGTTGTTATTTCGTTAGGCTTATTGGTTCTCCTTTTGCTTCTAGTAATGTCATTTTTGCTTCTCACTTTGTAATAGTTATACTGCTAGTTAGTTTATGTTGTGCGACTTTAGTATTTTGCCAGGTTAATCATATGTTTTTATCTTGCTGTCGGGTCAAGAACACAAAGAATGTCAATCTGTTATGATTTATTTCCACTGTTATTTGTTTTCTTACAAAAAGTGTTGTTTCTGAAGGGGAAAATGCATTGTTGCTTTTTTGTGCAGGTTAGTTTGCACAAGGTGGGGGTAGTTTCTAAGATATATAATGTTGTCAAAGATTTCAGTCAAAGGCTTATGTTGTGTACCAAAAGAATCCTGAAAAATAGATAGAAGGTGGGTCCCATTGGAAATATGTTGAGCCTTTCAATTATGATCTTATATTTTGCATGAACATTTGATGCCTCAAGTGAAAAGTGTCGAGAAAGCTTGGTGTTTTCTGATTTTATTTTTCCTAAATTTAAAGGTGACATGGATTCCTACTTAGGATTAGATGTGTTAGCCCAGACTCCAAGATATAAATATATCAGGTGCTCAAAGATACATATATGTGTTCACATTTAGAAGAAAGCGAGCATGCAGTAATTAAATGGACTATAGATGGACCTAGAGCACGTAGTTAATGGTAGGCATGATTTTAAGTTTTTTTTGTAAAATTTTCTTACCTTAAATCATTGTATTGTGTTGTCCATTTCTGCTTATGTTGAAGTTAGTGTAAAATCTGCTTACATACAGTTTTACTAAAGTGGATATCGTCGTGTGCCACCACTATGCGTCGGATCTCAAGGCTGGTGCTACTTCTTGAGCTTGTGTTGTTTTTTTTCCTAAAGAGAAAAGGGTGATGCAGCAAAGTAGAGATAAATATCTCCCTCAGTTAAGAACCAAGGTATCAATCCAGTAGGAGATACACGCAAGTCTCCGCACCTGCACAAACAATCAAACACTTGCACCCAACGCGATAAAGGGGTTGTCAATCCCTTCACGGTCACTTGCAAGGATGAGATCTGATAGAGATAGATATAAAAGCTTACTAAAACGTAAAACAAAATAAAAGTAAATAAATTGTAGCAAGGTATTTTTGAGTTTTTTGGTTTATAAAACTGAAAATATATGATGGAAAATGGACCTGAGGCCCATAGGTTTCACTAGAGGCTTCTCTCTTGAAGGAAAATAATATGGTGGGTGAACAAATTACTGTCGAGCAATTGATAGAAAAGCGCAAAGTTATGACGATATCCAAGGCAATGATTATGAATATAGGAATCACGTCTATGTCAACTAGACCGAAATGATTCTGCATCTACTACTATTACTCCACACATCGACCACTATCCAGCATGCATCTAGAGTATTAAGTTCATAAGAACGGAGTAACGCCTTAAGTAGGATGACATGATGTAGAGGGATAAACTCAAGCAATATGATGAAAACCCCATCTTTTTACCCTTGATGGCAACAATACAAATACGTGCCTCGCTACCCCTACTTTGTCACTGGGTGAGGACATTGCAAGATTGAACCCAAAACTAAGCACCTCTCCGTTGCAAGAAAAACAAATCTAGTTGGCCAAATCAAACCGAAGGTATCAAATCATGCATATAATAATTCAGAGAATATTCAAATAACATTCATAGATAATCTTATCATAAATGCACAATTCATCAGATCTCGACAAACACACCGCAAAACAAGATTACATCGGATAGATCTCCAAGAACATCGAGGAGAACATGGTATTGAGGATCAAAGAGAGACAAGAAGACATATAACTACTAGCTATGTGTTGGGAACGTAGTAATTTCAAAAATTTTCCTACGATCACGCAAGATCATGGTGATGCATAGCAACGAGATGAGAGTGTTGTCTACGTACCCTCGTAGACCAGCAGCGAGCGTTGACATAGCGTAGAGGAAGTAGTCGTACTTCTTCACGATCCAACCGATCCAAGTACCGAGCGTCACGGCACCTCCGAGTTCTGCACACGTTCAGCTCGATGGCGTCCCTCGAACTCCGATCCAGCCGAGTGTTGAGGGAGAGTTTCGTCGGCCTGACGGCGTGGTGGCGATGATGATGTTCCACGGCGCGGGGCTTCGCCTAAGCTCCGCCACGGTATTCTCGAGGTGTAATATGGTGGAAGGGGCACCGCTGCAGCTAAGGAAAGATCTCAAGGATCAACTTGTGTGTCATGGGGTGCCCCCTGCCCCTGTATATAAAGGAGGGAAGGGGAGGGGCTGGCCGGCCAAGGAGGGGTGCGCCAGGGGTGTCCTACTCCTACTAGGAGTAGGATTCCCCCCCCAATCCTAGTCCAACTAGGTTTCCCCAAGTGGGAAGGGAGAGAGAGGGGGGGCGCCCCCTTCTCCTAGTCCTAATAGGACTAGGGAAGGGGGAGAGGTGCGGCCAGCACTTGGGCCCCCTTTTCTCCTTTCCACTAAGGCCCATGTTGGCCCATTAGCATTCCGGGGTTCGGTAACCTCCGGTACTTGGTAAAATTCCCAATTTCACCGGAACACTTCCGATGTCCAAACATAGACTTCAATATATGAATCTTTATGTCTCGACCATTTCGAGACTCCTCGTCACGTCCGTGATCTCATCCGGGACTCGAACAACCTTCGGTACAGAAACATCATAAAAACTCATAGTAGCTTGTCATCGAAGCGTTAAGCGTGCGGACCCTACGGGTTCGAGAACTATGTAGACATGACCGAGACACCTCTCCGGTCAATAACCAATAAGCGGGACCTGGATGCCCATATTGGCTCCTACATATTCTCTGAAGATCTTTATCGGTCGGACCGCATAACAACATACGTTGTTCCCTTTGTCATCGGTATGTTACTTGCGAGAGATTCGATCGTCGGTATCCAATACCTAGTTCAATCTCGTTACCGGCAAGTCTCTTTACTCGTTTAAGTAATACATCATCTCACAACTAACACATTAGTTGCAATGCTTGCAAGGCTTATGTGATGTGCATTACCGAGAGGGCCCAGAGATACCTCTGGAGCAATCGGAGTGACAAATCCTAATCTCGAAATATGCCAACCCAACATGTACCTTCGGAGACACCTGTAATGTACCTTTATAATCACCCGATTCACGTTGTGACGTTTGGTAGCACCAAAAGTGTTCCTCGTGCAAACGGGAGTTGCATAATCTCATAGTCATAGGAACATGTATAAGTCATGAAGAAAAGCACTAGCAACAAACTATACGATCAGGTGCTATGCTAATGGAATGGGTCATGTCAATCAGATCATTCAACCAATGATGTGATCCCGTTAATCAAATAACAACTCCTTGTTCATGGTTAGGAAACACAACCATCTTTGATTAACGAGCTAGTCAAGTAGAGGCATACTAGTGACACTCTGTAGGTTTATGTATTCACACATGTATTATGTTTCCTGTTAATACAATTCTAGCATGAATAATAAACATTTATCATGATATAAGGAAATAAATAATAACTTTATTATTGCCTCTAGGGCATATTTCCTTGAGTCTCCCACTTGCACTAGAGTCAATAATCTAGATTACACGGTAATGATTCTAACACCCATGGAGTCTTGGTGCTGATCATGTTTTGCTCGTGGAAGAGGCTTAGTCAGCGGGTGCGCAACATTCAGATCCGTATGTATCTTGCATATCTCTATGTCTCCCACGGACCAAATCCGGATGGAGTTGAGGCGTCTTTTGATGTGCTTGGTTCTCTTGTGAAATCTGGATTCCTTTGCCAAGGCAATTGCACGATATTGTCACAAAAGATTTTCATTGGACCCGATACACTAGGTACAACACCTAGATCGGTTATGAACTCCTTCATCCAGACTCCTTCATTAGCTGCTTCGAAGCAGCTATGTACTCGACTTCACATGTAGATCCCGCCACGACGCTTTGTTTGGAACTGCACCAGCTGACAGCTCCACCGTTTAATGTAAATACGTATCCGGTTTGCGATTTAGAATCGTCCGGGATCAGTGTCAAAGCTTGCGTCGGCGTAACCGTTCTGACGAGTTCTTTGTCACCGCCATAAATGAGAAACATATCCTTAGTCCTTCTCAAGTACTTAAGGATGTTCTTGACCGCTGTCCGATGATCCACTCTGGATTACTTTGGTACCTGCCTGCCAAACTTCTGACAGAAGGCACACATCAGGTCTGGTACACAGCATTGCATACATGATAGAGCCTATGGCTGAAGCATAGGGAATATCTTTCATTTTCTCTCTATCTTCTGCGGTGGTCGGGCATTGAGTCTTACTCAACTTCACACCTTGTAGCACCGGCAAGAACCCTTTCTTTGCACGATCCATTTTGAACTTTTTCAAAACTTTATCAAGGTATGTGCTTTGTGAAAGTCCTATTAAGCGTCTTGATCTATCTCTATAGATCTTAATGCCCAATATGTAAGCAGCTTCACCGAGGTCTTTCATCGAAAAACTTTTATTCAAGTATCCCTTTATGCTATCCAGAAATTCTATATCATTTCCGATCGGTAATATGTCATCCACATATAATATCGAGAAATGCTACTGAGCTCCCACTCACTTTCTTGTAAATATGAGGCTTCTCCAAAAGTCATGTATAAAACCAAATGCTTTGATCACACTATCAAACGTTTATTCCAACTCCGAGAGGCTTGCACCAGTCCATAAATGGACCGCTGGAGCTTGCACACTTTGTTAGCTCCCTTTGGATCGACAAAACCTTCTGGTTGCATCATATACAACTCTTCTTCCGTAAATCCATTCAGGAATGCAGTTTTAACATCCATTTGCCAATTTCATAATCATAAAATGCGGCAATTGCTAACATGATTCGGACGGACTTAAGCATCGCTACGGGTGAGAAGGTCTCATCGTAGTCAATCCCTTGAACTTGTCGAAAACCTTTTGCAACAAGTCGAGCTTTATAGACGATAACATTACCATCGGTCGGTCTTCTTCTTGAAGATCCATTTATTCTCAATTGCTTGCCGATCATTGGGCAAGTCAACCAAAGTCCACACTTTGTTCTCATACATGGATCCCATCTCAGATTTCATGGCTTCCAGCCATTTTGTGGAATCTGGGCTCACCATCGCTTCTTCATAGTTCGTAGGTTCATCATGTTCCAAAGTAACATGACTTCCAGAATAGGATTACCGTACCACTAAGGTGAGGATCTTGCTCTGTTTGATCTACGAAGTTCTGTAGAAACTTGATCTGAAGTTTAATGATCATCATCATTAGCTTCTTCCCTATTTGGTGTAGGTGTCACGAAACTGTTTTACGTGATGTTCTACTTCTCAATAAGGGAGTAGATACGATTATCTCATCAAGTTCTACTTTCCTCCCACTCACTTCTTTCGAGAGAAACTCCTTCTCCAAAAAGTTTCGAATTTAGCAACAAAAATCTTGCCTTCGGATCTGTGTGATAGAAGGTGTACCCATGAGTCTCCTTTGGGTATCCTATGAAGACACATTTCTCGATTTGGGTTCGAGCTTATCAGGTTGAAGCTTTTTCACATAAGCATCGCAGCCCCAAACTTTCAGAAGCGACAACTTTGGTTTCTTGCCAAACCACAGTTCATAAGGCGTCGTCTCAACGGATTTAGATGGTGCCCTATTTAAAGTGAATGTAGCCGTCTCTAAAGCATAACCCCAAAAGCGATAGCGGTAAATCAAGAAGAGACATCATAGATCGCACCATATCTAATAAAGTACGATTACGACGTTCGGACACACCATTACGTTGTGGTGTTCCGGTGGCGTAAGTTGCGAAACTATTCCGCATTGTTTCAAATGTAGGCCAAACTCGTAACTCAAATATTCTCCTCCACGATCAGATCGTAGAAACTTTATTTTCTTGTTACGATGATTTTCCACTTCACTCTGGAATTCTTTGAACTTTTCAAATGTTTCAGATTTGTGTTTCATTAAGTAGATATACCCATATCTGCTCAAATCATCTGTGAAGGTGAGAAAATAACGATATCCGCCACGAGCCTCAACATTCATTGGACCACATACATCGGTATGTATGATTTCCAATAAATCTGTTGCTCTCTCCATAGTTCCGGAGAACGGTGTTTTAGTCATCTTGCCCATAAGGCACGGTTACATAAGTGCCAAGTGATTCATAATCAAGTGACTCCAAAAGTCCATCAAGATGGAGTTTCTTCATGCGCTTTACACCGATATGACCTAAACGGCGATTGCCACAAATAAGTTGCACCATCATTATCAACTCTGCATCTTTTGGTTTCAACATTATGAATATGTGTATCACTACTATCAAGATTAAGTAAAAACAAACCATTCTTCAATGGTGCATGACCATAAAAGATATTATTCATATAAATAGAACAACCATTATTCTACGATTTAAATGAATAACCGTCTCGCATCAAACAAGATCCAGATATAATGTTCATGCTCAACGCTGGTACTAAATAACAATTATTTAGGTCTAATACTAATCCCGAAGGTAGATGTAGAGGTAGCGTGCGATTGCGATCACATCGACTTTGGAACCATTTCCCACGCGCATCGTCACCTCGTCCTTAGCCAATCTTCGCAATCCGCAGCCCTGTTTCGAGTTGCAAATATTAGCAATGAACCGGTATCAAATACCAGGTGCTCTGCGAGTATTAGTAAGGTACACATCAATAACATGTATATCACATATACCTTTGTTAACCTTGCCATCCTTCTTATCCGCCAAATACTTGGGGCAGTTCCGCTTCGATTGACCGGTCTGCTTGCAATAGAAGCACTTCAGTTTCAGGCTTAGGACCAGACTTGGGTTTCTTCTCTTGATCGACAACTTGCTTGCCGTTCTTTTTGAAGTTTCCTTTTCTTTCCTTTGCCCTTTTTCTTGAAACTAGTGGTTTTGTTAACCATCAACACTTGATGCTCCTTTTGATTTCTACCCCATGACTTTCAGCATCGCGAAGAGCTCGGGCATTGTTTTGGTCATCCCTTGCATATTATAGTTCATCACGAAGCTCTTGTAGCTTGGTGGCGATGATTGGAGAATTACATCAATGACGCAATCATCCGGAAGATTAACTCCAGTTGAATCAAGTGATTGTTATATCCGGACATTACGAGTATATGCTCCTCGACAGAACCGTTCTCCTCCATCTTACAGCTATAGAACTTATTGGAGACTTCATATCTCTCAATCCGGGCATTCGCTTGGAATATTAACTTCAACTCTGGAACATCTCATATGCTCCATGGTGTTCAAAACGACGTTGAAGTCCGGTTCTAAGCCGTAAAGCATGGCACCTTGAACTATAGAGTAGTCATCGGTTTTGCTTTGCAGACGTTCACAACTTACGGCGCAGCCCTTGCACCAGGCCTGGCACCTAACGGTGCTTCCAGGACGTAATTCTTATGTGCAGCAATAAGGATAATCCTCAAGTTACGGACCCAGTACGTGTAATTGCTGCCATCATCTTTCAACTTTGCTTTCTCAAGGATCGCTTTAAAATTCAACGGAACAACAAAGACGAGCCATCTATCTACACATCATAGACAAGCAAGATACTATCGGTACTAAGTTCATGATAAATTTAAGTTCAATTAATCATATTACTTAAGAACTCCCACTTAGAAAAATATCCTCCAATTCTCTAAGTGATTGCGTGATCCATATCAACTACACCATGACCGATCATCACGTGTGATGGAGTAGTTTCAATGGTAAAAATCAATATGTTGATAATATCTACTATATGATTCACGCTCGACCTTTCGGTCTCGGTGGTACGAGGTCATATCTTATATGCAAAGCTCGTCAAGTATAACCTGAGTATTCTGCGTGTGCAACTGTTTTCCACCCGTTGTATTTGAGCGTAGAGCCTATCACACCCGATCATCACGTGGTGTCTCAGTACGAAGAACTTTCATAGCGGTGCATACTTAGGGAGAACACTTCTTGATAATTTAGTAAGGGATCATCTTATAATGCTACCGTCAATCAAAGCAAGATAAGATGCATAAAGGATTAACATCACATGCAATCAATATAAGTGATATGATATGGCCATCATCATCTTGTGCTTGTGATCTCCATCTCGAAGCACCGTCATGATCACCATCGTCACCGCGCGACACCTTGATCTCCATCGTAGCATCGTTGTCGTCTCACCAAACTTATGCTTCTCGACTATCGCTACCGCTTAGTGATAAAGTAAAGCATTACAGGCGATTGCATTGCATACAATAAGCGACAACCATATGGCTCCTGCCCGATTGCCGATAACCGGTTACAAAACATGATCATCTCATACAATAAAATTCAGCATCATGTCTAGACCATATCACATCACAACATGCCCTGCAAAAACAAGTTAGACGTCCTCTACTTTGTTGTTGCAAATTTTACGTGGCTGCTACGGGCTTAAGCAAGAACCAATCTCACCTACGCATCAAAACCACAACGATACTTCGTCAAATAGACTCCGTTTAACCTTCTCAAGGACCGGGCGTAGCCACACTCAGTTCAACTAAAGTTGGAGAGACAGGTCTTCCACAAGCCATCTATGTGCAAAGCACGTCGAGGGAACCGGTCTCGTGGAAGAGCACGCGTAAGGTTGGTCTGGATCGTACGTCCAACAATACCGCTGAACCAAAGTATGACATCTTTGGTAGGCGGTATGACTTGTATCGTCCACAACTCACTTGTGTTCTACTCGTGCATATCATCAAACCATAAAAACCTAGGCTCGATACCCTTTGTTGGGAGCGTAGTAATTTCAAAAATTTCCTACGATCACGCAAGATCATGGTGATGCATAGCAACGAGATGAGAGTGTTGTCTACGTGCCCTCGTGAGACCAGCGGAAGCGTTGACGCATAGCGTAGAGGAAGTAGTCGTACTTCTTCACGATCCAACCGATCCAAGTACCGAGCGCACGGCACCTCCGAGTTCTGCACACGTTCAGCTCGATGGCGTCCCTCGAACTCCGATCCAGCCGAGTGTTGAGGAGAGTTTCACAAGACGACGGCGTGGTGGCGATGATGATGTTCCACCGGCGAGGCTTCGCCTAAGCTCCGCCACGGTATTCTCGAGGTGTAATATGGTGGAAGGGGCACCGCACACGGCTAAGGAAAGATCTCAAGGATCAACTTGTGTGTCATGGGGTGCCCCTGCCCCTGTATATAAAGGAGGGAAGGGAGGGGCTGGAGGCCAAGGGAGGTGCGCCAGGGGTGTCCTACTCCTACTAGGAGTAGGATTCCCCCCCCCCCCAATCCTAGTCCAACTAGGTTTCCCCAAGTGGGAAGGGAGAGAGAGGGGGGGCGCCCCCTTCTCCTAGTCCTAATAGGACTAGGGAAGGGTGGAAGGTGCGGCCAGCACTTTGTCCCCCTATTCTCCTTTCCACTAATGCCCAAGTTGTCCCATTAGTTTTCCGGGGGTTAGGTAACCTCCGGTACTTGGTAAAATTCCCAATTTCACGGAACACTTCCGATGTCCAAACATAGACTTCCAATATATGAATCTTTATGTCTCGACCATTTCGAGACTCCTCGTCACGTCCGTGATCTCATCCGGATTCGAACAACCTTGGTACAGAAACATCATAAAAACTCATAGTAATCGCCATCGAAGCGTTAAGCGTGCGGACCCTACGGGTTCGAGAACTATGTAGACATGACCGAGACACCTCTCCGGTCAATAACCAATAAGCGGGACCTGGATGCCCATATTGGCTCCTACATATTCTACGAAGATCTTTATCGGTCGGACCGCATAACAACATACGTTGTTCCCTTTGTCATCGGTATGTTACTTGCCGAGATTCGATCGTCGGTATCCAATACCTAGTTCAATCTCGTTACGGCAAGTCTCTTTACTCGTTTAAGTAATACATCATCTCACAACTAACACATTAGTTGCAATGCTTGCAAGGCTTATGTGATGTGCATTACCGAGAGGGCCCAGAGATACCTCTCCGAGCAATCGGAGTGACAAATCCTAATCTCGAAATATGCCAACCCAACATGTACCTTCGGAGACACCTGTAATGTACCTTTATAATCACCCGATTACGTTGTGACGTTTGGTAGCACCCAAAGTGTTCCTCGAGCAAACGGGAGTTGCATAATCTCATAGTCATAGGAACATGTATAAGTCATGAAGAAAAGCACTAGCAACAAACTATACGATCGGGTGCTATGCTAATGGAATGGGTCATGTCAATCAGATCATTCAACCAATGATGTGATCCCGTTAATCAAATAACAACTCCTTGTTCATGGTTAGGAAACACAACCATCTTTGATTAACGAGCTAGTCAAGTAGAGGCATACTAGTGACACTCTGTAGGTTTATGTATTCACACATGTATTATGTTTCCTGTTAATACAATTCTAGCATGAATAATAAACATTTATCATGATATAAGGAAATAAATAATAACTTTATTATTGCCTCTAGGGCATATTTCCTTCACTATGGACCCGTAGGTCTGTGGTAAACTACTCACGCTTCATCAGTAGGGCAATAGAGTTGATGTAGATGCCCTCCGTGATCGAACCCCCCTCCGACAGGATGCCGGAAAAGGCCCCAAGATGGGATCTTGCGAAAGCAGAGGCTTGCGGTGGCGGAAAAGTATTTTTGGTGGATGCTTTTGTTGGTTTGGAAATATTTGGGAGTTTATAGGCCAAAGATTAGGGTTGGAGGAGTGTCGAGGGGCCCACAAGCCATGGACGCCCCCTAGGGCGCACCCTGAGGGCTTGTGGAGCCCTCGGGACTGATACATCCAATTTGCATCATGCTTTATATTGATATTTTTTGCATTATGGGTTGTTATTACACATTATGTTACAATACTCATGCCTTTTCTCTCTTATTTTACAAGGTTTACATGAAGAGAGAGAATGCCGGCAGCTGGAATTCTGGACTGGATAGGGGGCAAATTTGAGAGACCTATTCTGCACAACTCCAAAAGTCCTAAAAATGTATGGAGAATTATTTTGGAATATATAAAAATATTGGGCGAAGAAAATACCAGAGAGGACCCACCAGGTGGCCACAAGCCTGGGGGGCGCCTACCACAGGGCGCGCCCTAGGCTTGTGGGCCTCGGCAGCCTCCGTGCCCAACTTCTACTATATGATGTCTTTTGACCTGGAGAAAATCAAAAGGAAGCTTTCGGGACAAAGTACCTCCGTCTCGAGGCAGAACCTGGGCAGAATCAATCTAGGGCTCCGGCGGAGCTATGCTGCCGGGGAAACTTCCCTCCCGGAGGGGGAAATCGAAGCCATCGTCATCACCAACGATCCTCTCATCGAGAGGGGGTCAATATCCATCAACATCTTCACCATCACCATCTCCTCTCAACCCCTAGTTCATCTCTTGTATCCGATCTTTGCCTCAAAACCTCAAATTGTTACCTGTGGGTTGCTAGTAGTGTTGATTACTCCTTTTAGTTGATGCTAGTTGGTTTATTCGGTGGAAGATCATATGTTCATATCCTTAACGATATTTATTACCCCTTTGATTATGAACATGAATATGCTTTCTGAGTAGTTATGTTTGTTCCTGAGGACATGGGAGAAGTCTTGTTATAAGTAATCATGTGAATTTGGTATTCATTCGATATTTTGATGAGATGTATGTTGTCTTTTGATGTCTACTATGCAACTTTATTCTTGTAGACACGTGTTGAGACTGCAAGCACAGAGTTTTGTAGGACAGTAGCAATTTTACCTCAAGTTTATCAATCAGTGGGAGGCGTAGGATGAAGATAGTCTCTCTCAAATAACCCTGCAACCAAATAATAAAAAGTATCTTGTGTCCCCAACAAACCAAATACAATGGTAAATTGTATAGGTGCACTAGTTCCGCGAAGAGATGGTGATACAAGCGTAATATGGATAGTAGATATTCGTTTTTGTAGTAAGGACAATAAAAAAATAGCAAGGTGCAATTGATAAAATGGAGCACAAACGATATTGCAATGCTTGAAAATGAGGCCTAGGGTCCGTAATTTCACTAGTGCAATCTCCCAACAATGCTAATATAATTGGATCATAGAACCGTCCCTCAACGTGCAATGAGGAATCACTCCAAAGTTCCTATCTAGCGGAGAACATAAGAAGAAATTGTTTGTAGCTTTTCTTTCCGATCGATCTATCCAAGAGTTCGTACTAAAATAACACCAAGTTATTCTTTTCGATCGATCTATCAAGAGTTCGTACTAAAATAACATTAAGTTATTCTTTCCGATCGATCTATCAAGAGTTTGTACTAAAATAACACCAAAGCAAATTCAAATTCATAATACTCAATCCAACACAAAGAACCTCAAAGAGTGCCCCAAGATTTCTATCAGAGAAACAAAAGACGAGAACGTGCATCAACCCCTATGCATAGATTACATAATGTCACCTTGGGAATCCGTGAGTTGAGTGCCAAAACACATATCAAGTGAATCAATATGATACCCCATTGTCACCACAGTATTCATATGCAAGACATATATCAAGTGCTCTCAAATCCATAAAATTATTCAATCCGATAAAACGAAATCTCAAAGGGAGAACTCAATTCATCACAACAAGATAGAGAGGGGAAAACACCATATGATCCGACTATATTAACAAAGCCCACGATACATCAAGATCATGACATCTCAAGAACACGAGAGAGAGAGAGAGAGAGAGAGAGAGAGAGAGAGAGATTAAACACATAGCTACTGGTACAAACCCTCAGCCCCGAGGGTGGACTACTCCCTCCTCATCATGGTGGCCACCGGGATGATGAAGATGGCTACCGGTGATGATTCCCCCTACCTACAGGGTGCCGGAATGGGGTCTAGATTGGTTTTCGGTGGCTACAAAGGCATGTGGCAGCAGAACTTCTGATCTAGGTTAACCCCGAGGGTTTTTGGAATATTTGTGAATTTATAAGGTAAAGAGGGGTGCGGGAAGTCACCGAGGGTGGGCACAACCCACCTGGCGCCGGGGCCCCCTGGCGCACCTTGGGGGTTTGGGCCCCCCTCGGGGCACCCCCAGGTGCTGCTTTGGCCCATTGGTGGTCTTCTAGTCCATAAAAATCCACAAAAAGTTTCGCGGTGTTGGGACTCTGTTTGATATTGATTTCCTGCAATGTAAAAAACAAGCAAAAAGCGACAAGAATCGCACTTTGGGTCAACAGGTTAGTCCGAAAAATGATATAAATTTGCTATAAAATGATTGTAAAACATCCAAGAATGATAAAATAACAGCATGAATACTTCATAAATTATAGATACGTTGGAGACGACAAGATCCTCTAAGCTTAATTCCTACTGCCCCTCGAGTAGGTAAATGATAAAAGAAATAATTTATGAAGTGTGAATGCTAGCAAAGTGCATAAGTTTGGTCAATTATAATTTCAATCACTTTTCATAGCATCATAACAGAAATTCTTTCTCATAAAATTTCTCATGTTAAAGTAGCAACCAATTCACATGTTAAGGTTCAAACAATGAATTCTCTTGAAACTCAACAACCTATGTTCTCAGTCACCAAGCAATTGCAATTCAACTTATTCAACAGAGTCTAAGTAAGAGCTACACATACTCAACCATCATATAGTCTTCTATGATTACTAACACTCACCGCGTACACATGAGCAAAACGTTTCAACCGGACACATAGAAAGATAGGGGCTTATAGTTTCACCTCCCAACGTATTCTCCTCAGGGGTGATGTCAACAATAATAACTCATGCTACCCATATTCAACTAGACATATGTGCCTAGATCTTTCCTCACCACATGATGCTTGCCAAAGGAGAAAAAAAATAAAAAAGGAACAGAGAGAAAAACTTTGACTCTTGCATAAAAGTAAATACATAAAAGTAAAAGATAGGCCCTTCGCAGAGGGAAGCAGAGGTTTCCATTCGCTTTTTGTTTGTATGCTCAATCCCTTAGTGCAAAAGAACGTCAGGTTATATTGCCCCTAATGGTGCACAAAAGTAGGGGCCCTCTTTTGTGCCCCTTCTCCTGTGCACGGGTAGTTAGAGCCGCACCCGCGACCACACTTAGCAGGGCAGAGGAGGGAAGCAGAAGTGCAAGGCTACCAGAGCAGCGCTCCAACCAAGGGCACTGAAGACGGAGCAATCAGACAGGCTTCCTCCCAGCAAGACCCTTGCCGGGGCGGCCTACACAGCCCCGGCAAGAGCCTTGCTAGGGCAGCTCGCCCAGCGCCAACATCGCAGCCACCCTTGAGCCTGAGAGTTCCGACACCATCGACGATTGGAACCAAGGCTCGGGAAGTGCCTGCATGGTGGCATGCAGATCTTTGTGAAGACAGAGAGCCTACAAATCCTAGATGAGGACCAGAAGGCAAGACAATCGCAAGGCTTGTTGCTGAGGATGCCCACGAGGCCCCGGCAAGGCTCCTTGCCGAAGACACTCGCAAGGCCCCGGCAAGACTCTTGCCGAGGGCGCTCACAAGGCCCCGGCAAGACCCTTGTCGGGGATATACGCGAGACCGCGGTAAGACCTTGCCGCCCCATCGCCACCCCAGCTTAGCGGTCAACCCACCAACTGAAGCAAGTACTCACATGGCAGTACGTGGGTACTAATCCAACTAGCCAAACACCTGCGTGGTGGCATACAGATCTTCGTGAAGACCCTACCACCATGCCAACTCAGCAGCCTGCCAAATTACATGGCGCTACATGCCTCGTTGGCCTGGATGCGTGTCGGAGCAAGGCGGAGCAGAGACGGACGGGACGGGCCTCGTTACCACCCCCGATAATGCAAGTGGACACCTAAATAGCGCATTTAATGCACGTTGTCTTGTAATGACAAAGCGATAAGCTTGTACATCGTGTACCTTTCCACCTCCTGTGCCACCGTGGCAGCCCTTTTGACTATAAAAGGAGGCCCGAGGCGATCAAGAAGGATTCGGATCTTTTGGACGACACTCGCACCGTAGCTAGTTCAAGAACTCAAGAACACTCAAATATACACCAATGCAGGACTAGGGTATTACGCATCCTCGCAGCCCGAACCTGGGTAAACGATCCTCATGCTGGCTTCTAGACTCGCTCTTCGCACAACCTCGCGCCCAACCTTAGCAAAAGGGATCCTAGTGATCCCAAAGGTGTCGTTTCCCACGACATCTCAGGCGCGCCTGGTAGGGGGCGCAATTTTGAAAATGCGGTCTAGCAGTTAGTTTAGCAGTCCTTCATCGCCATGGCTCCCAAGAAGAAGGCGATCACGGCGATCGGTTCATCCAGAGCCGAACGGCCCGTGCCAGGGCGGGCGGGCGACGGGGTGGTCGCGGATGGAAGCCGAGGCGCGGCCCGCGAACACCCACATCGCTCTGGCAGCCAAAGCTTGGCGAGCGGCATCGTTCATGTACGAGACAATGAGCCGCACGCCACCAAGTACAAAGACGGAGTCGTGCCCCCCGCAGGCGGCGCGGGACCCTCCAAGGGCAGCGCCGTGCCACCGACAGGCGGCATGGCGACCTCCAAGACGCCTACACCAGCGCCCGCAGCATGCTCCTCTCAAGTTGAGCGCGACGAGCAGCGCTACCGCACCAGTAACCCCGGGCGCTGCCGCGGGAAGAGTCCTATGCTTCATTCACGGGACGTAGAAGACCAGCATGCATGCTGAGGCACTGGCGAAAATGGCGCACAGCCGCAAGGCCGTGATAGGGCTCCTTCTAACGTGGTTAGAAGTCGGAGCGCGTCACAGTCCATGTAGCTTTCGCCACAACCCTCGCCAGAAGAGGCCTTAGCGCACGCAGTTGCTCCTCTACTTCCCTCCTGCTGCGGAAAAGCTCGACGAGTGGAGAGCCACCATCCGGAGCCTCGTCGGCATTGCCAACAAAGACGAGCCACAGCCAACGGGGCCCTCAGGCCGACGCTCTGTCGAGCCACCGCAAGCCAGTGGTGGAAGGACCGGAGGCGCTGCGGCCACGGTGCATTCTCCTCCTCCACGCCAGTTACTGCGGGTGCCAGTCCGTCGGACGACGCTTGTGATAACATTTCCATAGCGTCGTCCGACCCACAGACCCATCGTGATCAACGCCAAGTTCTTCGGGAGCGATCCCATGAAGACGCTCGAACCACTATCGAGCGGTGGCGCGAAGGGCGCCATCAGTCGGATAGGCGAGCAGGCCCCACTATGGACCACCCAGCTCTGGGGGGCTCCGAAGGCCTACCTTACGAGGTGGGTTGCCCAGCCTTTACCTGCGATCTGCGGCAGTTCCAGTGGCCCACTCACGGCATGTTCAAGCCTGACGTTGGCGAGAAGTACAACGGCAAGACTAACCCGTCAGAGTTCCTTATCATCTACACCATCACGATGCAAGCTGCCCGAGCTCGCGATGACAAGGTGCTTGCCAATTACTTCCCGTTGGCGCTTAAACCCAACATCATGTCATGGTTGATGCACTTGCCAGTGGATTCTATTTCTTCTTGGTCGGATTTGTGCCATGAGTTTGTTGGCGCCTTTACGGGAGGCCACTGTGACGCCCAGGTAATCAGGCCACAGTAATCCCATGTTAACGATGCCACGTCACCTTGGTTATTGTTGATAATCCCACGTTAGATCGAAACGGATTCAAAATTCTAAATTTGAATTAAAGTTAAAACAATTAAAGTTTTCAAAAGTCAAAACTAAAATGTTCGATGTGTCGAAAATATTCCCTAACTATTTGTCATGAAGAAACCATGTTTTTATATAAGGCCTATATTTTTAAAATGAGCTAAAACAGTAGAGAAAATAAAGAAAAAGGAAAACAATAAAAACAGAAAACAGAACTACAAAAAAAAGAGAAGAGCCCCCCCTGGCCAACTGGGCCAGACGGCCCAGCTGGCCATCCAACCAAACCGGCCCAAACCCCCCCTCCATATCCCCTCTGGGGAAACCCTAATCCCCACTCCTTCCCCACGTCTCGCTCTCGTTCCCCTCCTCTCGATTGGATCGGGATCGGGCCCGATCCCGTCTTCGGCGCCATCGCTCCGCGCTCCCGACGCCGCCGCCCGGCGCGTTTCCCCGCCACCTCGCCGAGCGCCGCCCCATCCCCGTCGCCACGCCGGACGCCCCATCCTCCTCCCGTTCCTGGATCCGGAAGGGCCTCCCCGCCCCGACCTCGCCGACGGACGCCGCTCGCCGGAGCCGCTCCGCGTCACCTCGCCTCCTCATCGGCTCCGTCGAGCCTCGTCGGACCTCCTCATCCTCTCCGTCGTCGGACCACCCCAACCTTCCTCGAGCCCGCTGCCTGCGGCCCCACGTTCCCCTCATGAGCGCCTTTCCTCCTCTCCGCCTGTTCCGTCAGAGGGCCCTGCCCCGCTCGCCTCGCCCCGCCTCGCCCCTGCTACTGCTCGGGACCAAGGCTGCCAGCCTCAAGGCTGCCACGCCTGCGTCAGCTTAAGCTCGCCGCTGGTCCGCATGTCCACGCCCGTACCACGGCGCCCGGAATGCGCCGCCATGATCGATCGTCTCGCCGCGCTTCGCTTGTCCCCGGTCCGCGCTGGCCATGGCTGCGTCCGGGCGTTTTCCTCGTCGCGTGGCCGGATGACCCCACCGCCGCCTCTGCCTTCCTCCACTGCGACGGCGGCCGGGCCTCGCCGGCCCTGCCTGCACTCGGCCAGCCAGCCTCGCTGGTAGGCTCCGGCCACAACCTCGGCGTGGCGCCCATGCGGGCTCAGACCCTGTGGGGCTCGGCCTGCCCCGCCTCCAGATTAAAAAAAAAAAGAGAACAAAAAGGATATGTGTAAATAAAATAAAAATAATTTATTTATTGAATTAATTAATCCTGTTAATTAACGCAAATTTATTATGTTTAATTAACCTAATAGCATATTAGTCTAATTAAACATGTTTAGTTAAATGTGCCTTTGACAAGCAGGCCCCACTGCCCTGTTTGACCAGTCAACTCAGTCAGAGTTGACTGTTGACTGAATGACATCGGCATGATGTCATGCTTGCACAATAAGTCCTTTTTGTATTAGAGACAATTTCAGAAATGTTTAAGAGCTTTAGGAAATCATATAAAACAATCCGTAGCTCGGATGAAAAAGTTTTCTACATGAAAGTTGCTCAGAACGACGAGACGAATCCGGATACGCAGCCCGTTCGTCCGCCACACATCCCTAGCATAGCAAACACGCAATTTTCCCCCTCCGATTCATTTGCCCGAAAACGCGAAACACCGGGAATACTTTCCCGGATGTTTTCCCCCTTCACCGGTATCACCTCATACCGCGTTAGAACACGTCTAGCTCTGCCTGTTATCCTGTTATGCACTTGCTTGCTTTGTATTTACTGTTTCTTCCCCCTCTTCTCTTCGGTAGACCCCGTGACGATGCTGATGCCCCTGTGGTCGACTACGTCACCGACGACCCCTCCTTGTCTGAGCAACCAGGCAAGCCCCCACTTTGATCACCAGATACCGCCTACTCTTCTCTATATTGCTTGCATTAGAGTAGTGTAGCATGTTACTGCTTTCAGTTAATCCTATACTGCCGCATAGCCTGTCCTTGCTACTACTGTTGTTACCTTTACCTGCTATCCTACTGCTTAGTATAGGATGTTAGTGTTCCATCATTGACCCTACACTCTTGTCCGTCTGCCATGCTATACTACTGGGCTGTGATCACTTCGGGAGGTGATCACGGGCATATACTATATACTTTACACTATTACATTACATGTGATATTGTTCGTAGATGGGGGCTGAAAGGACAGGTGGCTCCATCCCGGTAGAGGTGGGCTGGGTTCCCGACGGCCCCCGACTGTTACTTTATGGCGGAGCGGCAGGGCAGGTTGAGACCACCTAGGAGAGAGGTGGGCCTGGCCCTGGTCGGCGTTCGCGGATACTTAACACGCTTAACGAGATCTTGGTATTTGATCCGAGTCTGGCCATTTGGTCTATACGCACTAACCATCTACGTGGGAGTAGTTAGGGGTATCCCGACATCGTGGTATCAGCCGAAGCACTTCGTGACGTCAGCGACTGAGCGGCGCGCGCCGGATTGGACTGGAACGCCTGTTAGGCTAGGTCTGCTTCCGGCCACGCATAGCGTCTTGGTGTGCATTGGGCGATGGGCCTGCACTCGCTGGCGCTTAGATTTAGACCGGCGTGCTGACCTCTCTATTGTGCCTAGGTGGGGCTACGACGTGTTGATCTTCCACGGCCGGGCATGACCCAGAAAAGTGTGTCCGTCCAAATGGGATCAAGCGTGCTGGGTTATGTGGTGCACCCCTGCAGGGAAGTTAATCTATTCGAATAGATGTGATCTTCGGTAACAGGACGACTTGGAGTTGTACCTTGACCTTATGACAACTAGAACCGGATACTTAATAAAACACACCCTTCCAAGTGCCAGATATAACCCGGTGGTCGCTCTCTCTCGTGGTTACGAGGAGGGGATCGCGGGTAGGATTATGCTATGCGATGCTACTTGGAGGACTTCACCGCTTCTCTTCTACATGTTGCAAGGCCGAGGCTGCCGAGCGTAGTCTTCGACATGATTAGATATTCCTCCTATTCGGCATTCTGCAGTTCAAATTAATCGATATGGCCCTTTACACATATATCCATGCATATGTAGTGGAGCTCCTTGCTTGTAGTACTTTGGATGAGTACTCACGGTTGCCTTGTTCCCCCTTTTTCCCTTTCTTTACTCCGGTTGCTGCGCGACTGACGATGGAGCCTGTGGAGCGACGCCACCGTCGATGGCGACTACTACCCTGTGAGGTGCCTACTACTACGTGCAGCCCACGACGACGACGACTGAGTAGTTTAGGAGGATCCTGTGCAGGAGGCCTGCGCCTTTCTTCGATCTCAGATCGCTTTGTGCTAGCCATCTTATGGCAACTTGTTTAACTTATGTCATCGTACTCAGATATTGTTGCTTCCGCTGACTCGTCTATGATCGAGCACTTGTATTCGAGCCCTCGAGGCCCTCGGCTTGTATTATGATGCTTGTATGACTTATTTTATTTTTAGAGTTGTGTTGTGATATCTTCCCGTGAGTCCCTGATCTTGATCATACACGTTTGCGTGTATGATTAGTGTATGATTGAATCGGGGGCGTCACAGCCACCAAGCTCATGGCCAGGCAAGCGACTTGCATATCATTCCCCAGAAAGAAGGCGAGAACCTGCCCAAGTACATACAGAGGTTCAACCGGGTGCAGTACAACATCCCAGACGTTCATCCCGCCGCTATCATCAGCGCATTCCATCAGAATGTGCGCAACCGCAAGATGCGTGAAGAGCTGGCGATGAACAAGGTGAAGGATGTGGCAGAACTCTATGTTCTAGCCGATAGGTGTGCTCGGGATGAAGAGGGAAGGAAGTACCCCGGCGAAGATGCCGGTGTGGAAACCGATTCCTCAGACTAAGACGTTGCCGCCCCGGCAAAGAAGGGCCGACGTCACAACAGGAAGCGCAAGGGCAAGGTCGTGCTTGCCGTCGAGGGATCCGACGACGCCGGCGCTGCCAAGAAGACCAAGGCAGATGACCCCGGCAAGGAGGTTGCCGGATGCGCTGCTTGTCGGGCCTTGGCGGCTGCCGAAAATCCAGGAGGCTCCAACAAGCAGTACTGCAAGATCCATCGCACCAAGGGCCATGACCTCCAGAATTGTCGGCAAGTCAAGCAGCTCGCAGAGAAGCAGAGAGACGAATATGAGAGACGAGATAAGGAGAAAGCCAGGATGGTGCTGAGGGATCCAGCAAGAAGCATGGCGGCCAAGCTGGCCGCGGCGGCAAAGATAATCAACAAGAAAGGCCCGCCCAAGCCCGCGACAAGAAGCAAGAAGACGATGATCATGACGAGGACAACGAGTCCGGCGAGCATGAGTTCCAGAAAGCTACAGAGCCCATGTGCGTCAACGGTAGCGCCTCGCTACACACCTCTCACCGCCCGGCTCAAGCGGTGGGCGCGTGAGATCACAAGAGTGGATTCCATCGCTCGATGCTCAAAGGCCATCAAGTGGTCCAAAGACGCCTATCATTTTTGACACCGAGGACCACCCTGATCGCACAACTGCGGTTGGGTGTTTGCCGTTGTTGGTTTCACCAACAATACACAACCTCAAGGTGACAAAAATGCTAATTGACGGCAGGGCCGGTCTGAACTTGATCTCGCTCGTTGTGATCAAAAGGCTGCAGATTCCTGATGGAGACCTCGAAGAGACGGGCACATTTCAAGGAGTCAACCCGGGAAGAAGCCAGCCGAAGGGTAAGGTCACGCTACCCGTGACATTTGGAGGCGAGCTGAACTATAGGACAGAGAGGATTGTTTTTTATGTCGCCGAGATCCCCTTGCCCTACAACGGAATCCTCGGCCGCCCAGCACTAGCCAAGTTTATGGCGGCCTCACATTATGCCTACAACACGCTGAAGATGCCTGGGCCGATGTCCATCATCACCGTCGCCTCTGACAAGAAAGACGCTACCGATCTCAGGCCGACCAACTCTACCGGGAAGCGATTGCATCGCCGCCAAGGCACTTGCTCCTGCCGCCAAGCGCCGGAGGGAAGAAGACCGGCAAGACCTCTCGCACCCACTCCGGCAAGCGCACCTCTTCGGAGTGATGTGCTCCCGTCGAGGACGTGCTAGAGAGCTCCACCGGCAAGAGCAAGAAATCCAGGGCTGCACCGCCAGAGACCAAGAAGGTGTCCATCAAGGAGGATGGCACGGAGGGCTTTCACCATAAGCTCCACCCTTGACAGCAAATAGGAAAGCGCACTCATCACCTTCCTGCAGGTGAATGTCGATGTGTTTGCATGGCAAGCATCCGACATTCCTGGTGTTCCGAGGGAGGTGATTGAGCACCATCTTGCTGTCTGCCCTCATGCGCGACCCGTCAAGCAGAAGGTCAAGAAGCAAGCTTTGGAGCGGCAAGAGTTCATCACAGAGGAGATTAGGAAGTTGGAAGCGGCGGGCTTGGTCAAAGGAGTGCTCCACCCAACGTGGTTGGCCAATCCGGTAGTGGTGCGCAAGGCAAATGGGAAATGGAGGCTGTGTATTGATTACACAGACATCAATAAGGCTTGCCCAAAAGATCCTTTCCCTTTGCCGCGCATTGACCAGATTGTGGACTCCACTGCCGGGTGTGACCTTCTGTCATTCCTTGACGCTTACTCAGGATACCACCAGATCTTTATGACAAAAGAAGACAAAGAGAAGACCGCGTTCATCACCCCATGTGGTACGTATTGCTTTATGTGAATGCCTTTCGGGTTGAAGAACGCTAGTTCGACATTTGCAAGAGCAGTCCAAATTGGTTTTGAACCTCAACTACATAGAAATATGGAAGCTTATATGGATGACATAGTGGTCAAAACCAAGGACAAGGCAACACTCATACAAGATTTAGAAGAGACGTTTGCAAATTTGCGCAAGATCAACCTCAACCTAAACCCTGAGAAGTGTGTCTTTGGCGTTCCGTCCGGCAAACTTCTCGGGTTCTTTGTGTCACAGCATGGGATCGAGGCGAATCCAGACAAGATTAAGGCCATTAAGCAGATCGAGGCGCCTAGGCGGATCAAGGATGTGCGCTATTTGCTAGCTGTGTTGCCGCCATGAGCAGATTCATCTCCAAGTCTCGCCGAGCGCCCTCACCTTTTTCAAAATCCTAAAAAGGCGGTCCCGATGGAATGGACCCTGAGGTCAAGCAGCACATCAGGATTTGAAGAAATACCTCCCCTCTACGCCAATACTAGTCGCGCCTAAAACACAAGAGTCGTTGTTGCTGTATCTAGCGGAAACAAATCAAGTGGTCAGTGATGCGCTAGTGGTGCAGAGGGAGGTCAATGCGGGAGTGATAGAAACGGCAGGGCTGACCAGTGGAGAGATAGGAGAATCTGACGCCACCGGAGCAGAAGCGACACAACCAAATGAAGTAGTGCAGAAGAAGAAGATGATGCAGCACCCGGTCTACTTTGTCAGCTCCCTCTTGCAGGGGGCTAGATCAAGGTACTCCGGTGTGCAGAAATTGCTCTTCGGCCTCCTTATGGCCTCGAGGAAGCTGCGCCATTACTTCCAAGCACACGAGATCACCTCGTCACCCGCTTCCTGCTGTAACGGATATTGCATAACCCAGACGCGACCGGAGAATCATGGAATGGGCCTTGGAACTGCCGAGCTTTGGTTTGAAGTTTGAAAGCACTTTGACAATCCAGAGTAGAGTCTTGGCAGAATTCATTGCAGAAGGGACCTCAACGCCCAACGAAGAGATCCAGGAGACCACTCTCCCTGACAAGGAAACAAGTTGCGACTGGGTTATGTACTTTGACGGGGCTTTCTTGCTGCAAGGCGCCGGTGCTGGTGTACTGCTCGTCGCACCCACCGGAGAGCACCTCAAGTATGTAATCCAGATGCACTTTCCCAGGGAGATGTCAACAAACAACACTGCCGAATACGAGGGGTTGCTTGCCGGTCTCAGGATCGCGGCAGACCTCGAAATCAGGAAGCTCATCATCAGGGGGATTCACAACTTGTCGTCAAGCAAGTTAATAAGGATTACCAGAGCCCGTTGATGGAGGCCTACGTAGATGAAGTGAGGAAGCTGGAGGAGCGTTTTGACGGTATACAAGCGGAGCATGTTCCCCGAGTGGAGAACGGCATCGCCGACTACTTGTCGAAACGCGCTGCCCTCAAACTTCCTATGGAACCAGGTACCTTCGTGCTTTGATTAACTCAACCATCTGTCGAACCATCGACAGAGCAGAAGAAGCGGAGAAATCAGGCCCCGACAAGTACTTTTCTGCCGAGTTCCCAGGAGCCGCCGGCAAAGATGTTGCCGGGGACACTGAGCCTGCCATGGGGGGACAGACTCCGGCAGGGCGCCAAGCCCTGGCTATAGAGACAGTCACCCCTGTGGCGGAAGAGATGCCTTTGATCCTTGCCGTCAAGCCTCAGGCTCCGGCATGGGCACAACATACCGTTCGATTTCTCCAAATCGGGGAACTCCCTGAGGAGCAGGAAGAAGTGGAGAAAGTAGCCCGTCGGTCTGCCACGTATCAGTTTGTCGACGATGTTCTGTACAGGAAAAGACCAAACAGTGTGAAATTGAAGTGCATTCCCCAGGAGGAAGGACTAGAGCTGTTGGCAGAGATACACGGAGGCATATGTGGCTCGCACATAGGGTCGAGAGCCCTTGCCGGCAAGGCATTCTGGCAAGGTTTCTTCCGCCCACTACCCTCCAGATGAAATGTCACTGGTAACCAAGTGTGAAGCGTGTCAGTTCCATTCAAAGAAACTTCATCAACCAGCTCAAGCTCTCCAAACAATCCCTCTTTCCTGGCCATTCTCGGTCTGGGGGCTCGACATTCTGGGCCCCTTCCCCCATGCTGTCGTGGGCTTTGAGTACTTGTACGTTGCAATCGACAAGTTCACAAAGTGGCCAGAGGTGGAAGCAGTGAGAAAGGTGACAACGCAATCAGCCGTCAAGTTCTTCAAAGGGCTAGTCTGCCGCTTTGGGGTACCAAACAGGTCATCGCCGACAACGGCACACAGTTCACAAGCCGCACCTTCGTGCAATACATTCAAGACCTCGGCAGCAAGGTCTGTTTTGCTTCTGTTGCACACCCATGAAGCAACGGCCAGGCTAAGAGGGAAAATGTTGAAGTATTGCGAGGCCTACGGACAAGGACTTTTGATAGGCTACACAAGTGCGGAAGGCGCTGGATTGATGAATTTCCGGCAGTTCTTTGGTCAATCAGAACGACACCAAATCGAGCCACCGGCCAGACACCTTTCTCCCTCGTTTACGGGGCAAAAGAAGTTCTCCCCATGGAACTCACATACGGTTCACCCCGAGTGCTCGCTTATGATGAGCTTGAGCAAGAGCAATTGCGGCAAGATGACGCAACGCTCCTTGAGGAAGATCGTCTTCGGGCGGCTGGTTCATGCCCGAAGCTTTGAGGAAGGCGACCTTGTTCTTCGACGCATTCAGTCGGCCAAGAATTCCAACAAGTTGACGCCGAAGTGGGAAGGCCCTTGTTGGGTAATACGAGTCACCAGGCCCGGCGCAGTCTGCCTGTAGACCAAAGATGGTATTCCAGCAAGCAATTCCTGGAACATCAAACTTTTTCACAAGTTTTACCCGTAAGGCGCGTTGCCCCAAGAGGCCACCTTTTTGTACAAGCCTTGCCGGGCAAGGCATGTAACCCTTGTACAAAGCCGCATAGACCCCGAGCATAAATAAATGAAGTTACTGGTGCCCTAAGTTTTAGCATGCATGCTAGGTTCAGTCTCTCCCTTGGTTAGGGTTGATAGTGCTTAGCGGCGACTAACCCCTAGCCCAGAGGTCGTGTGCGCGTCTCTCTGTTCCTTCCCGTCCTTTTTGGTTCGCAGGATACATGAACATTTCTGCTGAGCTATTTGGAGGAAAGAGAACAGGTCGGCGCCTGACCCCAAAGAAGCCAAGGTTGTCGGGGCTGCACCCAAAGATCCGGCTAACGGCAAGCCAAGATTGCCAGGGGGCTGTGAAATCAGATAAGTCTTTCATCCCCCACTTCCATATGAAACTTGAACGTACGAGACTTCGCTCACCCTTATACCATCATGTTCCCTCTTTCCCGTGTCCAAAAACCTTAGTTTGGGCCGGGACTTGGTCGTAGTGCCGTGGGAAAGGAACGGGCGAAGGGTCCAATCCTACTCTGCCCCTACCTCCGCCAAGAGCGTGACTGTAGTAGAGCTATGGGGAAGGAGGACGGCAAGGTCTGTTGCCGGGTCACAATGTTTATCTTAAGATAACGAGGACTCGTTCCTTCGTGCGGGCCTCGCCCACGCGCAAAAGAAACCCCTCAAACTGTTGGAAATATGCCCTAGAAGCAAGAATAAAATAGTTATTATTATATTTCCTTGTTCATGATAATCGTTTATTACCCATGCTATAATTGTATTGATAGGAAACTCAGATACATGTGTGGGTACATAGACAACACCATGTCCCTAGTAAGCCTCTAGTTGACTAGCTCGTTTATCAATAGATGGTTACGGTTTCACGACCATGGACATTGGATGTCGTTGATAACGGGATCACATCATTAGGAGAATGATGTGATGGACAAGACCCAATCCTAAGCCTAGCACAAAGATCGTAGTTCGTATGCTAAAGCTTTTCTAATGTCAAGTATCATTTCCTTAGACCATGAGATTGTGCAACTCCCGGATACCGTAAGAATTCTTTGGGTGTACCAAACGTCACAACGAATCGGATGGCTATAAAGGTGCACTACAGGTGTATCTCCGAAAGTGTCATTGGGTTGTACGAATCAAGACTGGATTTGTCACTCCGTAAACGGAGAGGTATCTCTGGCCCACTCGGTAGGACATCATCATAATGTGCACAATGTGACCAAGGGGTTGATCACGGATGATGTGTTGTGGAACGAGTAACGAGACTTGCCGGTAACGAGATTGAACAAGGTATCGGTATACCGACGATCGAATCTCGGGCAAGTATAATACCGCTAGACAAAGGGAATTGTATACGGGATTGATTGAGTCCTTGACATCGTGGTTCATCCGATGAGATCATCGTGGAACATGTGGGAGCCAACATGGGTATCCAGATCCCGCTGTTGGTTATTGACCAGAGAACGCCTCGGTCATGTTCAGATGATTCCCGAACCCATAGGGTCTACACACTTAAGGTCTGGCGACGCTAGGGTTATAAAGGAAGTTTGTATGTGGTTACCGAATGTTGTTCGGAGTCTCGGATGAGATCCCGGACGTCACGTGGAGTTCCGGAATGGTCCGGAGGTAAAGATTTATATATAGGAAGTCTTATTTTGGTCGCCGGAAAAGTTTTGCGCGTTATCGGTATTGTACCGGGAGTGCCGAAAGGGGTCCGGGGGTCCACCGGGTGGGTCCACCTGCCCCGGGGGGCCACATGGGCTGTAGGGGGTGCGCCTTGGCCTATATGGGCCAAGGGCACCAGCCCCAAGAGGCTCATGCGCCAAGATATAAGAAAAAGGGGAGAGTCCTAAAAGGGGAAGGCACCTCCGAGGTGCCTTGGGGAGGATGGACTCCTCCCCCCCTCGTGGCCGCACCCCTTGCGGGGAGGACGGGGCAAGGCTGCGCCCTCCCCCCCTCTCGGGCACCGGGATAAAGGGAGGGGAGGGAGGGGTGGCCGCACTCTGAAGCCCTTGGCGCCTCCTCCCTCCCGTGACACCTCCTCCTCTCCCGCAGTGCTTGGCGAAGCCTCGCAGGATTGCCACGCCTCCACCACCACCACGCCCGTTGTCTGCTGCTGGATGGAGTCTTCCTCAACCTCTCCCTCTCCTTGATGGATCAAGGCATGGGAGACGCCACCGGCTGTACGTGTGTTGAACGCGGAGGTGCCGTCTGCTCGCACTAGGATCTCCGGTGATTTGGATCATGACGAGTACGACTCCATCAACCCTGCTTCACTTGAACGCTTCCGCTTAGCAATCTACAAGGGTATGTAGATGCACTCTCCTTCCCTCGTTGCTGGTTTCTCCATAGATAGATCTTGGTGACACGAGGAAAATTTTGAATTTCTGCCACGCTCCCCAACAAAGGGCATCATGAGCTAGGTCTATTGCGTAGATTCTTTGCACGAGTAGAACACAAAGTAGTTGTGGGCGTTGATGATGTTCAATATGCTTACCGTTACTAGTCCAATCTTGTTTCGACGGTATTGTGGGATGAAGCGCCCGGACCGACCTTACACGTACACTTACGTGAGACAGTTCCACCGATCGACATGCACTTGGTGCATAAGGTGGCTAGCGGGTGCCGCCTCCCACTTTAGTCGGAACGGATTCGATGAAAAGGGTCCTTATGAAGGGTAAATAGCAATTGGCATATCACGTTGTTGTTTTATGAGGTAAGAAACGTTCTTGCTAGAAAGCCATAGCAGCCACGTAAAACATGCAAACAACAATTAGAGGACGCCTAACTTGTTTTTGCGGTGGTATGCTATGTGATGTGATATGGCCAAGAAAATGTGATGAATGATATGTGATGTATGAGGTTGATCATGTTCTTGTAATAGGAATCACGACTTGCATGTCGATGAGTATGACAACCGGCAGGAGCCATAGGAGTTGTCTTTATTTATTGTATGACCTGCGTGTCATTGAACAAACGCCATGTAATTACTTTTACTTTATTGCTAACCGTAGCCATAGTAGTAGAAGTAATAAGTTGGCGAGACAACTTCATGGAGACACGATGATGGAGATCATGGTGTCATGTCGGTGACGATGATGATCATGGAGCCCCGAAGATGGAGATCAAAAGGAGCAAAATGATATTGGCCATATCATGTCACTATTTGATTGCATGTGATGTTTATCATGTTTATGCATCTTATTTGCTTAGAACGACGGTAGTAAATAAGATGATCCCTCATTAAAATTTCAAGAAAGTGTTCCCCTAACTGTGCACCGCTAGAAAGTTCGCTGCTTCAAGCACCACGTGATGATCGGGTGTGATAGATTCTTACGCTCACATACAACGGGTGTAAGCCAGATTTACACACGTGAAACACTTAGGTTAACTTGACGAGCCTAGCATGTACGCATGGCCTCGGAACACAAGAGACCGAAAGGTCGAGCATGAGTCGTATGGAGGATACGATCAACATGAAGATGTTCACCGAGGATGACTAGTCCGTATCACGTGATGATCGGACATGGCCTAGTTGACTCGGATCATGTAATCACTTAGATGACTAGAGGGATGTCTATCTGAGTGGGAGTTCATGAGATGAACTTAATTATCCTGAACATAGTCAAAAGATAATTGCAAATTATGTCGAAGCTCGCGCTTTAGTTCCACCGATTAGATATGTTCCTAGAGAAAATATAGTTGAAAGTTGACAAGATGTATTATGCGGATGTAAGAAAGCTTATGTCCTTAATGCACCGCTCAGTGTGCTCAACCCCTAACGTCGTCTGTGGATGTTGCGAACATCGGACATACACGTTTTGATAACTACGTGATAGTTCAGTTAAACGGTTTAGAGTTGAGGCCCCAAATACGTTTTTCGAAACGTCGCGAAACATATGAGATGTTTCGAGGGCTGAAATTTGGATTTCAGGCTCGTGCCCACGTCAAGAGGTATAAGACCTCCGACGATTTTCTTACCCTGCAAACTAAGGGAGAAAAGCTCAATCGTTGAGCTTGTGCTCAGATTGTCTGAGTGCAACAATCACTTGAATCGAGTGGGAGTTGATCTTCCGTAGATAGTGATGTTTCTCCAAAGTCATTGCCACCAAGTCGCTAGAGCTTCGTGATGAACTATCACAAATCAGTGATAAATCTGATGATCCTTGAGATATTCGCGATGTTTGACACCGCAAAAGTAGGAATCTAGAAGGAGCATCAATTGTTGATGGTTGAAGAAACCACTAGTTTCAAGAAGGGCAAGGGCAAGAAGGATACTTCATGAAACAGCAAATCAGCTGCTGCTCTAATGAAGAAACCCAAGGTTGAACCCAAACCCAAGACTAAGTGCTTCGTAATAAGGGGAACAGCCACCGGAGCAGAATTACCCTAGATACTTGGTAGATGAGAAGGTCGGCAAGGTCGATAGAAGTATATTGATATACATTAAGTTATTGCTAGTACTCCTAGTAGCACCGTGGTATTAGATACCGGTTCGGTTGCTAAGTGTTAGTAACTCGAAATAAAAGGCTACAGAATCAAACGGAGACTAGCTAAAGGTGAGCTGACGTTATGTGTTGAAGTGTTTCCAAGTTTGATGTGATCAAACATCGACGCCTCCCTCTACCATCAAGATTAGTATTGAACCAGAATAATTGTCATTTGGTGTTTGCGTTGAGCATAGACATGATTGGATTATGTCTATCGCAATACGGTTATTCATTTAAGGAGAATAATGGTTACTCTATTTATTTGAATAATACCTTCAATGGTCTTGCACCTAAAGGAATGGTTTATTGAATCTCGGTCGTAGTGATACACATTTTCATGCCAAAAGATATAAGATAGTAATGATAGTACCACTTACTTGTGGCACTTCCATGTAAGTCATATTGGTATAAAACACATGAAGAAGCTCCATGTTGATGGATCTTTGGACTCACTCGTTTTTGAAAAGTTTGAGACATGCGAACCATGTCTATTGGTGTATACGCATGATGAAACTCCATGCAGAAGGACCGCTTTGGACTCACTTGATTTTGAATCACTTGAGACATGCAAATCATACCACATGGGCAAGATGACCGAAAGCCCTGCTTTCAGTAAAATGGAACAAGAAAGCAACTTGTTGGAAGTAATACATTTTGATGTGTGCAGTCCAATGAGTGCCGAGGCACGCAAAGGGATATCGTTATGTTCTTACTTCACGAATGATTTGAGTAGATCTTGAGTGTATTTACTTGATGAAAACACAAGTCTGAATTATTGAATGGTTCAAGTAATTTCAGAGTGAAGTTGAAGATCATCGTGACAAGAGGATAAAATGTCTATGATATGATCATAGAGATGAGTATCTGAGTTACGAGCTTTGGCACGCTTATTAAGACATAGTGGAAATTGTTTCACAATTAATACCGCCTCGAACACCATAGTGTGATGGTGTGTCCGAACATCATAGTTGCACCCTATTAGATATGGTGCGTACCATGATGTCTCTTATCGAATTACCACTATCGCTCATGCGGTTAGGCATTAGAGACAACCGCACTCACTTTAATAGGGCACCACATAATTCCGTTGAGACGACCTGTTTGAACTATGGTTTGGAGAAACCTAAGTTGTCGCTTTCTTAAAAAGTTTGGGGTTGCGACGCTTATGTGAAAAAGTTTCAAAGTTGATAAGCTCGAACCCAAAGCGGATAAAATGCATCTTCATAGGACACCCAAAACAGTTGGGTATACCTCCTAATTCAGATCCGAAAGCAATAGGGATTGTTTCTTGAATCAGATCCTTTCTCGAGGAAAAGTTTGTCTCGAAAAGTTGAGTGGGAGGATGGTGGAGACTTGATATGGTTATTGAACCGTCACTACAACTAGTGTGTAGCAGGCACAGGAAGTTGTTCCTGTGGCACCTACACCAATTGAAGTAGAAGCTTATGATAGTGATCATGAAACTGGATCAAGTCACTACTGCACCTCGAGGGGTGACAAGGATGCGCATCGCTTCAGAGTGGTACAAAGAATCCTGTCTTGAAGGTTATGTTGCTAGACAACAATGAACCTACGAGCTATGGAGAAGCGATGGTGGGCCCATATTCCGACAAATGGTTAGAGGCCATGAAATCCGAGATAGGACCCATGTATCGTAACAAAGCTTGACTTCTTTGGACTTGCCCGATGATCGGCAAGCTATTGAGATAAATGGATTTTTAAGAAGAAGACGGACGTGACGGTAATGTCACCATCTATGAAGCTCGACTTGTGGCAAAGAATTTTTCACAAGTTGACTACGATGAGATTTTCTCATCCGTAGCGATGCTTAAGTCCATCGGAATCATGTTAGCATTAGCTGCATTTATGAAATCTAGCAGATGGATGTCAAAACGAAGTTTCCTTACTAGTTTCCGTAAGGAAAGGTTGTATGACATACAATCGTAAAGGTTTTGTCGATCCTAAGGATGTTGAAAGGTATGCTAGCTCCAAAGTGATCCTTCCATGGACCGGAGTAAGCATCTCGAGTTGGAATATACTCTTTGATAAGATGATCAAAGATTTTGGGTTTATACAAAGTTTATGAGAAACTTGTATTTCCAAAGAAGTGAGTGGGAGCACTATAGAGTTTTTGATGAGTATATGTTGTTGACATATTGTTGATCGTAAATGATGTAGAATTTCTGGAAAGCATATAGGGTTGTTTGAAAAGTGTTTTTCAAGTGAAAACCTGTATTAAGCTAATTGAACATTGAGCATCAAGATCTATAGGGATAGATCAAAACCGCTTAATGGTACTTTCAAATGAGCATATACTCTTGACATGATCTTGAAGGTGTTCAAGATGGATCTACCAAAGAAGGAGTTCTTGCCTCGAGATGTAAGGTATGAAGTTAAGACTTAAAGCTCGACTCATGGCGTATCGTAGAGAAAGGACGAAGGTCGCCCCTATGCCTTAGACGTAGGCTCTACAAAGATGCTATGCCGTGTACCGACCGAAGTGTGCCTTGCCATGAGTCACCAGGTACAAGAATGATCCAGGAATGGATCATTGATAGCGGTCAAAATTGTCCTTGGAGTAAATAAGGACATGTTTCTCGATTATGGAGGTGATAAAGAGTTCGCGTAAAGGGTTACGTTGGTGCAAGCTTTAACACCTATCCGAAAGTGACTCGAGTAGCAAACCGGATACGTATAGTGGAGCAAACTATTTGGAATAGCTCCAAGTGGAGCGTGGAAGCAACGCTACAATATGACCTAGAAATTTGCAAAGCACACACGGATCCGAAAGGTTCGCACCCATTGACTAAAACCTCTCTCACAAGCAAAACATGATCAAACCTCGTAACTCATTGAGTCTTAATCACATGACGATGTGAACTAGTTTACGTACACTAGTAAACTCTTCGGATGTTGGTCACATGGCGATGTGACCTATCGTTGTTAATCACATGACGATGTGAACTAGATTATTGACTCTAGTGCAAGTGGGAGACTGTTGGAAATATGCCCTAGAGGCAATAATAAATAGTTATTATTATATTTCCTTGTTCATGATAATCGATTATTACCCATGCTATAATTGTATTGATAGGAAACTCAGATACATGTGTGGGTACATAGACAACACCATGTCCCTAGTAAGCCTCTAGTTGACTAGCTCGTTGATCAATAGATGGTTACGGTTTCACGACCATGGACATTGGATGTCGTTGATAACAGGATCACATCATTAGGAGAATGATGTGATGGACAAGAGCCAATCCTAAGCCTAGCACAAAGATCGTAGTTCGTATGCTAAAGCTTTTCTAATGTCAAGTATCATTTCCTTAGACCATGAGATTGTGCAACACCCGGATACCGTAAGAATGCTTTGGGTGTACCAAACGTCACAACGAATCGGGTGGCTATAAAGGTGCACTACAGGTATCTCCGAAAGTGTCTCATTGGGTTGGCACGAATCAAGACTGGGATTTGTCACTCCGGTAAACGGAGAGGTATCTCTAGGCCCACTCGGTAGGACATCATCATAATGTGCACAATGTGACCAAGGGGTTGATCACGGGATGATGTGTTACGGAACGAGTAACGAGACTTTCCGCAGAACGAGATTGAACAAGGTATCGGTATACCGACGATCGAATCTCGGCAAGTATAATACCGCTAGACAAAGGGAATTGTATATGCGATTGATTGAGTCCTTGACATCGTGGTTCATCCGATGAGATCATCGTGGAACATGTGGGAGCCAACATGGGTATCCAGATCCCGCTGTTGGTTATTGACCGGAGAACGTCTCGGTCATGTTCGTGATGATTCCCGAACCCGTAGGGTCTACACACTTAAGGTCTGGCGACGCTTAGGGTTATAAAGGAAGTTTGTATGTGGTTACCGAATGTTTTTCGAGTCCCGGATGAGATCCCTGACCACGAGGAGTTCCGGAATGGTCCGGAGGTAAAGATTTATATATAGGAAGTCTTATTTTGGTCGCCGGAAAAGTTTCGCGTTATCGGTATTGTACCGGAGTGCCGAAAGGGGTCCGGGGTCCACCGGTGGGTCCACCTGCCTGGGGCCACATGGGCTGGGGGGTGCGCCTTGGCCTATATGGGCCAAGGGCACCAGCCCCAAGAGGCCCATGCGCCAAGATATAAGAAAAGGGAGAGTCCTAAAGGGAAGGCACCTCCGAGGTGCCTTGGGAGGATGGACCTCCCCCTCTCGCCGCACTCCTTCCTTGGAGGAAGGGGCAAGGCTGCGCCTCCCTCTCTTGCACCTATATAAAGGTAGGGAGGGAGGTGGCCGCACTGAAGCCCTCGGGCGCCTCCCTCCCTCCCGTGACACCTCCTCCTCTCCCGCACGTGCTTGGCGGCCTCGCAGGATTGCCACGCCTCCACCACCACCACGCCACAGGCTGCTGGATGGAGTCTTCCTCAACCTCTCCCTCTCTCCTTGCTGGATCAAGGCATGGGAGACGCCACCGGCTGTACATGTGTTGAACGCGGAGGTGCCGTCTGCTCGGCACTAGGATCTCCAAGTGATTTGGATCAATGCATTTAGCACGACTCCATCAACCCTGCTTCACTTGAACGCTTCCGCTTAGCGATCTACAAGGGTATGTAGATGCACTCTACTTCCCTCGCTGCTGGTTTCTCCATAGATAGATCTTGGTGACACGTAGGAAAATTTTGAATTTCTGCTACGTTCCCCAACACGTTCTCTTCATTAATACGTTGTTGACAAGTACAATTCATGCGGAATGCATACATGAGTAGGGGGGTTACAAGGTTTAAATCTTACTAAGGCCCGTAGGCTTAAAAGCTAAAATAAGATAAGATGCCTGTAATCCCTTTCTTATCCCTCTCCTCAGGAAACGAAACAAGATGGAAGAAGGGCAAAGGGAGCGCCTAGGCAAGGTACGAGCAACAGAAAACACCAAAAGAACATCCCGGCGGCCGTCCAAAAGACGGCTGGTGATGATGGTGCCAGGAGAAGAGCCGAATGATGAGGCAGCGGGCCGGCAATACGCGATGAAGGCATCGGTGCTCGCAGATTCGACTTGACGGCCCACCGCTCGCCTTCTTCATCTTCCCCGGCCTTCCCACGCCAACCGCCCAAGAAAACGACCCCGAGAAGTTCAAGGAGCTGGCGATTCCGGCGTCGCCCAGGGACGGCGTGTCCGACGCCTAGGCGGACCCATCATCCTCCCGCCCGCTACCCTCATCGTCGCTGTCGCTGTCCTCCTCGTCACTCTTGCCTGAAAAGGAGCTTTCGCCATCGGTCGAGCTCTCGACACAGCACCCTAGCCTGTGTCCCGAGCGTTCGAAGACCTTGACGGAGAGCAGGTCGCTCTCCGCTAGCTTGAAGTAGAGGACGTGCACATCCATCAAGCAATGGGCACGTGCGAAGGTTTTCCAGTCCTGACGAAGAAGCATCACATGAGGGGAAGGGAACCATGTGTTCACCCGCATGTTGCCATGGCAACACCCCTCCATGTGAAGCCTTAGCCTCGGTGGCCGGTCGATCTCCAGCACCCTCGCAAGCGCTTCGGGAAGACGAAGGACATGACCGCTCGACGAAGCAGGAGGAGATGTAGGGGGAGATGGCGACAGAGATGGTGATGACGCGGGAGTCCCCCGTCCACGCCCGCCTCTGCCTCGACCACCTCGGCCGACCACGGCCCCGCCGACGCCCGCCTAGCGTGGCCTTCACCTTGGGCGTCCGGCTCTTCTTTGACCGCCACCACCTCGGGCGGGAGGAAGACCTGGTCGCCTCTGTGGGCACGGCCACGACCACGCCCTCTCGCCATGACAAAGGGAAGGAAAGAGATCGGACTGAGAGAAAATGGGTGTGAGAAGACGCTGTCCCTCTCCCTTTATATAGAGGGATGAGGCCGAATGAGCCCCGGGGCGACCGCCCCAACCAGCCAATCCAACCACCGGAGGCGCGAGGAGATAGGACCGACCCGCTGCCCCAAACAGTGACGCCCGGCCCCCCTCCCCAGCATTAAAACCCATGCCTTTTGTGTCCACCGCCTGCCCTCCCCGGCGCATGGAGGACACGTGGCAGGCGAGCCAGGGCTCAGATGGCAAGTGGAGCGGCCGTTTCGCACCCCATGATCATGGGGCGTGGGTGCCATGATGGCCACGACCCGAGTCTACTTAGTAAATGAGTCACGCCCCTGCAACTTCCTCTATTTTTATGAGGAGAACGCGGACCACCTCTTTACTATTGAAACCGTGGAGTGACGCAAGCACGTTGCGGTCACTCCGCACACGACCCCCACGCCACGCACGACCCCCACGTCATGCATTCAACGCGGGTCGTGGGGAAGCGCAACCAACGGAGAAGTTACTGCAGTAAAACTCCGCCCCACGTGCCCGCGCACCATTTTGGGCCTCGCCCAACAACACGTTGCGCTTATGTGTGGCCCAGGCCCGGGGGCTCCTGACGGTGCACAAAAGCAGGGGCACTCTTTTGTGCCCCTTTACCTGTGCACGGGCAGTCAGGGCCGCACCCGCGACCACACTTAGCAGGGCAAAGGAGGGAAGCAGAAGTGCAAGGCTACCAGAGCAGCGTTCCAACCAAGGGCACAGAAGACGGAGCAATCAGACAGGCTTCCTCCCGGCAAGACCCTTGCCGGGGCAGCTCGCCCAGCGCCAACATCGCAACCACCCTTGAGCCTGAGAGTTCCGACACCATCGATGGCATTGGAACCAAGGCTCGGGAAGTGCCTGCATGGTGGCATGCAGATCTTTATGAAGACAGAGAGCCTACAAATCCTAGATGAGGACCAGAAGACAAGACAATTGCAAGGCTCCTTGTGGAGGATGCACACGAGGCCCCGGCAAGGCTCCTTGCCGAAGACACTCGCAAGGCCCCGGCAAGACTCTTGCCGAGGGCACTCACAAGGCCCGGGCAAGACCCTTGCCGAGGGCGCTCACAAGGCCCGGGCAAGACCCTTGTCGGGGATATACGCGAGATCGCGACAAGACCTTGCCACCCCATCGCCGCCCCAGCTCAGCGGCCAACCCACCAACTGAAGCAAGTACCCATGTGGCAGTACGTGGATACTAATCCAACTAGCCAAACACCTGCGTGGTGCCATACAGATCTTCGTGAAGACCCTACCACCACGCCAACTCAGCAGCCTGCCAGCCTACATGGCGATGCATGCCTTGTTGTCCTGGACGCGTGTCGGAGAAAGGCGGAGCGGCGATGGTGGGACTGGCCTCGTTACCGCCCCCGATAAAGCAAGTCGACACCTAAGTAGCTCATTTAATGCATTTTGTCCTGTAATGACAGGCGATAAGCTTGTACATCAGATACCTTCCACCTCACGTGTGCTAATCGTGGCAGCCTTTTGACTATAAAAGGAGGCCCGAGGCGCATCAAGAAGGATTCGGATCTTTTGACGACACACGCACCGTAGCTAGTTCAAGAACTCAAGGACACTAAAATATACACCAAAGCAGGACTAGGGTATTACGCATCCTCACGGCCCGAACCTAGGTAAACAATCCTCATGCTGGCTTCTAGACCCGCTCTTCACACAACCTCACGCCCGCCAACCGTAGCAAAAGGAATCCCAGTGATCCCATAGGTGTCGTTTCCCCTGACAGCCCCTATGATAGCAACCTTTATTATGCAGTCTGCCGCTTTTATTCTTTGCCATCACAAGTTCGTACAACGCTCAATTTTCTCTTACACTAAATGATCTAACACTTTTAGAAGCAATTTTTATTGCCTTATTGCACCGATGACAACTTACTTGAAGGGTCTCACTCAATCCTTAGGTAGGTATGGTGGATTCTTGAAAATAAGATTTGGGTTTAAGGGTTTTTGGATGCACAACTAGTATCCCTACTTGGTACGGAGTTTTTGGCTAGCAAATATGGGGGCAAGCACCACATGTTGAAGGATCTATGACAATATAACTTCTATGTGAATATGAACAAACATAAACCATTGCGTTGTCTTCCTTTTCCAACGTCAACAATTTTGGCATATAATATTTTGTTGGGGCTCACAATCACAAAAGATTTCCATGATAGTGTATTTGCATATGAAAGTTCTCTTCTTTCTACTAGTCATTCATGAATTGCTTGTATGGCCAATATTGTGATTGTCAAGCTTCAAAAGATTTCAGTTTCTAAACCCAATGTGAAGCTACCACTAGGCATGATATGCACATATAATTTCAACTTCATGGTATTCAATTCATTCAACAATTTACTCATAGGATATAAGTGAAGCACAAGAGTAAATGACAAACTACTCAAAAAATATATAAGTGAAGATCAAACGAGTAGTTAAGTAAATGGGTAGCTATTTGAGGGACTCTCTCTTATTTATTAACTTTCAGATATAAGTATTTTATTGAAACAGCAAGCAAAACAAAATAAAATGACTTTTCAAGAATAGCACAACTCATGTGAAGAAGCAAGAACTTAGGCCCAACTGATACTAACCAATAATTGTTGATGAAGAAAGGTGGGATGCCTACCGGGGCATCCCCAAGCTTAGATGCTTGAGACTTCTTGAAATATTATCTTGGGATTCCTTGGGCATCCCCAAGCTTGAGCTTTTATGTCTACTTAATTCCTTTTATATCATGGTTTCCCTAAATCTTAAAAACTTCATCCACACAAAACTCAACAAGAACTTGTGAGATAAGTTAGTATAAACTAATGCAAAAACCTTATCATTCTTTACTGTAGCAAATCACTAAAATTATTATTCAACATTGCATACTAAATGCCTCTTCATAATTTTTTTCGAGAGTACGCCAATGGTGTACCATATTTTTGTAGACGAAAAGAGAGTTAATTACAAGATGCCCGTCCCCGATGCGAACAATCTGGGACGAGAAACACACACCTATACCAACTCCACACTCGCTAAGCTAACCCCTCACAAAACGTTGTAGACCTCCTGCTCCAAGCCCTGTATGCCTAATGCAAAAATCTTACCATTCTCTACTGTAGCAAATCACTAAAATTATTATTTAACATTGCATACTAAATGCCTCTGCATATTTAATAGTCCTATCCTTAAATAGAATCATTAAACACGTAAACATATGCAAACATAAGATCAATCTGCCTAAACATGACAGTATGTAAGAGCAACTCCAATGGGCCGACCCATTTTGTCCGCCGCCGTCCGTTTGGGTCGGCGCGGATAGAAAAGTCGGCCCAACGCACCGACTCAAACGGACGCGCGTCCGCTTTCGTCCGTCTGCAGACACATTCCCGGCCCATTTTTTAGCCGGATTTGCATCGGCGCGGCCAAGAGACGGACGCGCGCGCGCTCCCCCTCTCTCCTCCCCGGGCCCGCTGGTCGGTGTCACATTGGCCTCTCCACATCAAACAGCACACCCTCGCCCTCCTGCTTCGTCACCGACGCTGCCAGTCATTTTTTTTTGATAAAAAAGGATACATAGATAGTTCTAGCGTACACAGATAAAAGAAAAGACCAACTACTCGTTGCTTTCCGACTCCGACTCGGTAATGTCCTCCTCCGACGTCTGAATGTAGGCGCCAGCATGCTGCTCGTCTTTGAAGTCCCAACACGACGTTTCTCGTAGCTTCAGCTTTTAATTGAGCGGCCTACTTCCGCACGCTTGTCCTCCCGATAGGGCGGCTCGCTCCGTCCTCCTCGCGTCCCTCTCCGTCCGCCTATGCTTGTAGAACTGGCGCTCATCGAGGATGTCCTGCGGGAAGCGTTCGCGCCACACCACCATGGCTTCCACATCCATCCCGGCGATGGCGAGGCGACGCTGCCGCCTCCGGTGGACACGACGATCCTCGTCGGTGAAAAGCCGCGGGAGAGGCGCGAGATCCTGCGCCCGCTGGCTCGACACGTCGAGAAAATTCATATCCCGACGAGGCCTCAGGAGGCGCCACGCCGCCGCGTCATGCGCGCGGGCCGCCTCCTCTGCGGTGTCGAAGGTACCGAGGATGAGGCGTTTCTCGCCAAACCAGATCTCGGAGGAGAAGGCGCCGGAGCTGCACTCGCAGACTCCGCGGAAATCCGAAGCGCCCAGGCGGTGCTTCGACATGGTAGCGCAGAGGCGGCGAGGCTAGTGAGAGCGGGCGAGACGAGTGGGCGGCGGACAGAGTGTGGAGGGAGCGCCTTCTTATAACAAACGCCGGCCGCGGCACGCGCACGAACCTTTCCCGCGCACGCTAGGCCGCTTTTCCCTCGCGCGCGCGAACCTTTCCCGCGCACTGGAGCGCCAAAACCAGGGCGACGGCATGGCCACTGGCATGATCTAAAACGCGCGCAGTCATGAAATGGGACAGCCCGTTGGGTGCACTGCCGACCCAAATCTAAGAGCGGGCAGACGGCAGGCGGGCGGCAGACCCAAACGGACAAAAAGCGGACAAAAGCGCCGTCTGTTTGAGTCGGCCCGTTGGAGTTGCTCTAAAGAGTGCAATTTTCCTCATACTTAGCTACCTCAAAAAACTCTGAAAAATTACTACACTGTAGAAAATTTACCATAGCATATCGTGTAAAAAATTCAAGATTTTATCACGTTCTTACGTTCCAGAAGAATTCAAAAAATTACAAAAACTTTCTGTTTTTAAACAGCAACATGTAGACTTGGAAAATAAGCATGGTAAAGGCTATCCTTGACATTTTTATTGAAATAAAAGATGCAAAAAATTATTATAAATAGCAGAAAGCAAATAAAAATAAAATAAAATGACGTTCCAAGCAAAATTCATATCATGTGACGAATAAAAATATAGCTTCAAGTGAGGTTACCGATAATGTTGAAGACGAAAGTGGGGATGGCTTCCGGGGCATCCCCAAGCTTAGTTGCTTGGATCTTCCTTGAATATTACCTTGGGGTGCCTTGGGCATCCCCAAGTTTAGGGTCTTGTCACTTCTTATTCTCCTCATATCGATATCTCACCCAAAACTTGAAAACTTCAATCACACAAAACTTAACGGAACTTCGTGAGATGGATTAGTTTGATAAAGACAAACCATTCACTTTGGTACTGTCAAAGACAAGATTCATAATTTTTCTCACACAATGCCTACTGTACCTAATAATTTCCACAATTTATATTGAGCAATATAAGCTATAAAAACTAAATAACAAGCAAGCCATGCATTGAAAAAATAATCTATCAAAAACAGAACAGTACGTAAAGATTTCAATATTAGTCATACTTCTGCAGCTCTAAAAGTTCTGAAAAATAAGGAAAACGTAGATAATTTTTTAATCAATCGTCTCAGAGAAAATTCATAATATTTAGACGCTTCAGTGAATTTAAACAATTCTGTTTCTGGAAGCAAAAGTTTCTGTTTTTGCACAGATTCAAGTCAATTATCATCCACAGTATCCCAAAGGCTTTACTTGGCACTTTATTAAAACAAAAGCAATAAAACATTATTACTACAGTAGAATAATCATATGAACACACAAAAGAGTAGGTAAAAGTGTTGGGTTGTCTCCCAACAAGCGCTTTTCTTTAATGCCTTTTTAGCTAGGCATGATGATTTCAATGATGTTCACATAAAAGATAAGAATTGAAACATAACGGGAGCATCATGAAGCATATGACTAGCACATTTAATACTAACCCACTTCTATGCATAGAGATTTTGTGAGCAAACAACTTATGGGAACAAGAATCAACTAGCATAGGAAGGCAAAACATGCATAACTTCAAACTGTCAACATAAAGAGAGGAAACTTGATATTATTGCAATATGTAAAAGCATATGTTCCTCTCTCATAATAATTTTCATTAGCATCATGAATGAATTCAACAATATAGCTATCACATAAATAATTCTTTTCATGAGACAAAAGCATAGAGAACTTATTATTCTCCACATAAGCAAATTTCTTCTCATCAATAGTAGTGGGAGCAAACTCAACAAAATAACTATCATGAGAGTGAAAATTAAAATCATGATGGCAAGTTTCAGGGTTATCATTGTTCTTTATAGCATACATGTCATCACCATAATCATCATAGATAGCAACTTTGTTATCATAGTCAATTGAAGCCTCATCCAAAATGGTGGATTCATCACTAAATAAAGTCATGACCTCTCCAAATCCACTTTCATCATTATAGTCATCATAAATAGGAGGCATGCAATCATTATAACAAATTTGCACCTAAAATCTTGGGGACTAAAAATATCATCTTCATCAAACATAGCATCCCCAAGCTTATGGCTTTGCATATCATTAGCATCATGGATATTCAAAGAATTCATACTAACAACATTGCAATCATGCTCATAATTTATACCAAACATTCTATTGAATTCTTCTTCTATCAATTGAGCACAATTTTCCTTTCCATCATTTTCACGAAAGACATTATAAAGATGAATAATATGATGCAACTTCAATTCCATTTTTTTGTAGTTTTCTTTTATAAACGAAACTAGTGGTAAGACAAGGAACTAAAAGATTCAATTGCAAGATCTAAAGATATACCTTCAAGCACTCACCTCTCCGGCAACGGCGCCAGAAAAGAGCTTCGTTGACGGGATGTGAGTGCCCCTTACCTAGCCTCCCCGGCAACGGCGCCAGAAAAGAGCTTGATGTCTACTATGCAACTTTATTCTTGTAGACATGTGTTGGGCCTCCAAGCGCGGAGTTTTGTAGGACAGTAGCAATTTTCCCTCAAGTGGATGACCTAAGGTTTATCAATCCGTGGGAGGCGTATGATGAAGATAGTCTCTCTCAAACAACCCTGCAACCAAATAATAAAAAGTCTCTTGTGTCCCCAACACACCAAATACAATGGTAATTTGTATAGGTGCACTAGTTCGGGAAGAGATGGTGATACAAGTGCAATATGGATAGTAAATATTGGTTTTTGTAGTAAGAACAATAAAACGGTATTGCAATGCTTGAAAATGAGGCCTAGGGTCCATAATTTCACTAGTGCAATCTCCCAACAATGCTAATATAATTGGATCATATAACCGTCCCTCAACGTGCGATGAAGAATCACTCCAAAGTTCCTATCTAGCAGAGAACATAAGAAGAAATTGTTTGTAGCTATTCTTTCCGATCGATCTATCCAAGAGTGCGTACTAAAATAACACCAAGTTATTCTTTCTAATCGATCTATCAAGAGTTCGTACTAAAATAATGCTAAGTTATTCTTTCCGATCGATCTATCAAGAGTTCGTACTAAAATAACACCAAAGCAAATTCAGATTCATAATACTCAATCCAACACAAAGAAACTCAAAGAGTGCCCCAAGATTTGTATCGGAGCAACAAAAGACGAGAACCTGCACCAACCCCTATGCATAGATTACCCCAATGTCACCTCGAATCCATGAGTTGAGTGCCAAAACACATATCAAGTGAATCAATATGATACCCCATTGTCACCACAGTATTCATATGCAAGACATATATCAAGTGCTCTCAAATCCATAAAAGTATTCAATCCGATAAAACGAAATCTCAAAGGGAAAACTCAATTCATCACAACAAGATAGAGAGGGGAAAACACCATATGATTTGACTATATTAACAAAGACCGCGATACATCAAGATCGTGACATCTCAAGAACACGAGAGAGAGAGAGAGAGAGAGAGAGAGATTAAACACATAGCTATTGGTACAAACCCTCAGCCCAGAGGGTGGACTACTCCCTCCTCATCATGGTGGCCGCCGAGATGATGAATATCGCCACCAGTGATGATTCCCCCCTCCGACAGGGTGCCGCAACGGGGTCTAGATTTCTTTTCAGTGGCTACAGAGGCATGCGGCGGTGGAACTTCTGATCTAGGTTAACCCCCAGGGTTTTTGGAATATTTGTGAATTTATAGGGTAAAGAGGGGGTGCGGTAGGCCACCGAGGTGGGCACAACCAACCAGGGCGCGCCTGGGCTCCTGTGCGTGCTCGGTGGGTTGTGCCCCCCTCGAGGCACCCTCGAGGTGCTGCTCTGGCCCATTGGTGGTCTTCCGGTACATAAAAAATCGACAAAAAGTAACTGGCAAAAAACAGCAAAAAACAGCAACTGGCACTGGGCACTTGTTCAATAGGTTAGTCCCGAAAAATGATATAAAGTTGCTATAAAATGATTGTAAAACATCCAAGAATGATACAATAACAACATGAATACTTCATAAATTATAGATACGTTGGAGACGTATCATCTTTCCTCTGGTGGTGTTATGTGAACTTCGACTACATAACACTTCACCATGAGTTGGGCCTAGGGAAGGCATTGGAAAGTAATAAGTAGATGATGGGTTGATAGAGTGACAGAATCTTAAACTCTTGTTTATGTGTTGCTTCGTAAGGGGCTAATTTGGATCCCCGTGTTTCATGCTATGGTTAGATTTCTCTTAATCTTCTTTCATAGTTGCGGATGCTTATGGCTGTGGGTTAATCATAAGTGGGAGCCTTGTCCAAGTATGGACAACACCCAAGCACCGTCCACCCACATATCGATTATCAAAGTAATGAACACGGATCATATGAGCATGCATGATGAAAACTAACTTGACAAGAATCCCCATGTGTCCTCGGGGCGCTTTGCTTTATATAAGAGTTCGTCCAGGCTTATCCTTTGCTAAAAAAGATTGGGCCACCTTGATGCACCTTAGTTACACTTGTTACTTGTTACGCGTTACGAAATATCTTATCACAAAACTATCTGTTACCGATAATTTCAGTGCTTGCAGAGAATACCTTGCGGAAAATCACTTTTCATTCCCTTCTGCTCCTCATTCGGTTCGACACTCTTACTTATCGAGAGAACCATGATAGATCCCATATACTTGTGAGTCATCAAGACTCTTTTCTGGCACCATTGCCGGGGAGTGAAGCGCCTTTGGTAAGTGGAATTTGTAAGTGGAATTTGGTAAGGAGACATGACTCCTCCCTTTCATTCAGCTGGTCAGTCGGTCTACGCCGAACCTCAATGCTACAACAATCACTGGACTAGGTGAGGGAGTCCTGGATTAGGGGGTCCACGGGTGTCCGGTTTATCCAACTTGGGCCAGATTGATGGGCCGTGAAGATGAAGCAAAAGACTGTCCCCCGTGTCCGGATATGACTCCTATGTGCGTGGACGGCAAGTTTGGTGTCCGGATGTATTCCTTCCTTCCTTTGCAAACTGACTATGTACAACCCTAGGCCCCTCCAGTGTGTATATAAACCGGAGGGTTTAGTACGTAGAGGCTATCAGAACAATCATAAGCTAAACATCTAGGGTTTAGCCATTACGATCTCGAGGTAGATCAACTCTTGTAACCCCTATACACATACCTAATATAATCAAGCAGGACGTAAAAGAGGGCCCGAACCTGGGTAAACATCGTGTTCCCGTTGTTCCCTGTTACCATTGATCCTTAGACACACAGCTTGGGACCCCAACTCGAGATCTGCCGGTTTTGACACCGACAATTGTGCTTTCATCGAGAGTTCCGTTGTGTTGCCAACAGAAGGATCGATGGCTCACCTTGTCATCGACAACGATGTTGTTTCTCGGGAGACCTTTCTGCCTAGCCAACTCTTTGTGTTTGGCGGCTTCTGCTGCGTGCCAACTCGACCGGTCACATGATACGTCTCCAAAGTATCTACTTTTCCAAAAACTTTTGCCCTTGTTTTGGACTCTAACTTGCATGATTTGAAAGGAACTAACCCGGACTGACGCTATATTCAGCAGAACTGCCATGGTGTTATTTTTGTGCAGAAATAAAATTTCTAAGAATGACATGAAAATCCACGGAGACATGTTTTGGAATTAATGAAAAATATTGGCGAAAGAAGCAGCATCAGGGGGCCCACACCCTGTCCACGAGGGTGCAGGGCGCCCCCCTGGGGCGCGCCCCCTGCCTCGTGGGCACCCTGGGACTCCATCGGCCTCAACCCCAACTCCATATATTCACTTTCGGGGAGAAAAAAAATCAGAGAGAAGGATTCATCGCGTTTTACGATACAGAGCCGCTGCCAAGCCCTAATCTTCCTCGGGAGGGCTGTCTGGAGTCCGTTTGGGGCTCCAGAGAGGGGAATCCGTCGCCATCGTCATCTTCAACCATCCTCCATCTGCAATTTCATGATGCTCACCACCGTGCGTGAGTAATCTCATCATAGGCTTGCTGGACGGTGATGGGTTGGATGAGATTTACCATGTAACCGAGTTAGTTTTGTTAGGGTTTGATCCCCATTATCCATTATGTTCTAATATTGATGCTGCTATGACTTTGCTATGCTTAATGCTTGTCACTAGGGCCCGAGTGCCATGATTTTAGATCTGAACCTATTATGTTTTCATGAATATATGTGAGTTCTTGATCATATCTTGCAAGTCAATAGTCACCTACTATGTGTTATGATCCGGCAACCCCGAAGTGACAATAATCGGGACCACTCTCGCTGATGACCATAGTTTGAGGAGTTCATGTATTCACTAAGTGTTAATGTTTGGTCCGGTACTCTATTGAAAGGAGGCCTTAATATCCCTTAGTTTCCAATAGGACCCCACTGCCATGGGAGGGTAGGACAAAAGATGTCATGCAAGTTCTTTTCCATAAGCACGTATGACTATATTCTGAATACATGCCTACATTACATTGATGAACTGGAGCTAGTTCTATGTCACCCTATGTTATAACTGTTGCATGAGGAATCGCATCCGACATAATTATCCATCATTGATCCATTGCCTACGAGCTTTTCACATATTGATATTTGCTTAGTTACTTTTCCGTTGCCACTGTTATGATTGCTACAAAAACTACTACTGTTACTTTTGCCACAGTTACCATTACTTCCATACTACTTTGCTACTAAATATTTTGCTGCAGATATTACGTCTTTTAGTTCTGGTTTAATTGACAACTCAACTGCTAATACTTGAGAATATTCTTTGGCTCCCCTTGTGTCGAATCAATAAATTTGCGTTGAATACTCTACCCTCAAAAACTTTTATGATCCCCTATACTTGTGGGTTATCAAGACTATTTTCTAGCGCCGTTGCTGGGGAGCATAGCTTTATTCTTTGAGTCACTTGGGATTTATATCTGTTGATCACTATGAGGAACTTGAAAGATGAAAGAACCAAGATTTTTTCCTCAACTACGAGGGTAGGTAAGGAACTGCCACCTAGCTCTGCACTTGATTCACCTTCTGTTATGAGTAAATTTGCGACACCTACGCCTATTATTGATTTTGATATGTCGCATGTTATTGATGATACCACTTCTACTATGCATGATGCTTATGATAAAACTACTTCTATGCTTGATAATATCGTGCCATTAGGTGAATTTCTTGATGAACAACTTGCTAGGGTTAGAGAGAATGAAATTATTGAAATAGATAATATTGATGAAAGTGATGATGAAGATTCTCCCCCTAGATATGAATTGCCTGATGTGCCTGAGGGTTATGTTATGGATGAAGAAACTGCTAGAGACCTTTTTGCTTGCAAAGATAGATATGATCTTAAGAAACTATTAGCTAAGCTGAAAGAAAAGTCTTTGAATGCTAGAATGAAATATGACCCTTCTTTTGCTAGTTCACGTATCTGTATTTCTGATAAGGATTATGTTTCTCTATCGATCCTGAGTTAATTACTTTGGTTGAATCTGATCCTTTTATGGCTATGAATCTGAAACATATCTTACTAAATTGAATGATATAGCCACCCTATTCACTCATGAGGAAAAATTCGTTACTACTATATCCTTAGTTATTTCCGTTCCTCACTAAAGGGTGATGCTAAAACATGGTTTAATTCTCTTGCTCCTAGTTGTGCGCGTAGTCCCTAGGATATGATTTATTACTTCTCTGCTAAATATTTCCCCACTCATAAAAAACAAGTTGCCTTAAGGGAAATATATAATTTTGTGCAAATTGAAGAAGGGAGTCTCCCACAAGCTTTGGGGAGGCTTCTCCGATTACTTAATGATTTGTCTGATCATCCTCTCAAGAAAAATGAAATACTTGATATATTTTATAATGGACTAACCGATGCTTCCAGAGACCACCTAGATAGTTGTGCTGGTTGTGTTTTCAGGAAAGAAGCTGCTGAGCAAGCTGAATTGCTATTGAATAATATATTAAGTAATGATGATGATTGGACACTTCTGAACCAACTCCTAAGCCAACTCAGAAGAAGAGGGGTATTCTATTTCTCGATCCACGAAGATATGCAAGAGGCAAAGAAATCTATGAAAGAAAAGGGCATTAAAGCTGAAGATGTTAAGAATTTACCACCTATTGAATAAATACATGGTCTTAATAACCCGACACATGTAGTAAAGGTAAATTCTCTATAGATTTGATGAAGGTGATATTCCTCGTAATAAGTCTGCTAGCCAATGCTTGGATGCGTTTGATAATTTTATTGTTAAACAAGAAAACTTCAATGCTTATGTTGGTAGACACTTGAAACGTAATGCTTATATGGTTGAACACTTGAGTGATTATATGTCTAGAGTTAAAGGTGACCTTAAACTTATTAGTAAACATGCTTCTATGTGTAACACCCAAATTTTCAATTTGGAATGTTATACATAGATCATCATTTGCATATCATATTTTGTTGCATTTTGGCTTGATCCTAGAAATTTCACGCAACTCAAGGACCCACGGAGAGAGTTGGAGATTTCATAATTTTCATATTTGAGTTTTTTCAAATTCTGAAAATAGGATCATTTGATTTTATTTATTTTATATTCAATTATTTCTATTATGAAAATATGAGAGAAGGAATAAAATGAATTTCCCAGAATAAAGAAATATTGAAGATTTAATAAAAATAAAATAAGATTTTTATTTGGAGTTTTTTCGCTATTTTATTTGAATTTAGGAAAAATGGGCGTTTTCAAAATTGCATTTAGGCCCCAAATAAATGTTCATCTTGTCCGGCTTGATTTTAGAAGCCGGGGAAAATTTATTTCGTGATTTTTGGAGTCTGTTTAGTATTTCTTTCGTTTGTTTTTCTGCGAGTAATTATTAAAAAAAAGTCTGAACCGACCTTGGGCCATACCCGAGCGGGACACCGCCCAGGGGGGGGGAGGCTTTATAAGCCGGGCCACCTCGCCTGAAGCCCACCGCCTCACCCCCAAATTCATGCCGCCGAACCCTAGCACCGCCACAGACTCGCCATCATTGAGCCGCCTACCCACGGAGCGACCGCCGCCATTGCTGACCCGCCGCCGCCACCATTGACTCGTCGGAGGTAGTCCCCATCGCCGCCTTGAAGCTGCTTAAAAACCATCGGTTTTTCACGGTTTTTTTAGATCCGTTTTTTTATTAGATTAGTTTTTTTTCAGTTTAGGTTATTTAGCGAGCGTTAGCTCGTTAGTTTGTTTTAACGAACACGTTCATCGTTTAGATACAGATAACGAGCATTCGTTAGTTAATCTGTTAGTATTTTTCTTTTCTCGGATTTATTCCACGATTTTTCTGATCGCGATTTCTGATCCGATTTTCAATCTAGTATAACTTTTCGCTCGTTTATCGGAATCGGGCGATTCAAGCGCCTAGAGTTTCGTCTCGAAACCCTCTTTCTGAATAATCAACTCAGACAAGTTTTTTCTTCTGTAAAATTTGACCTAGGTCCAGATTAGTAAACGAAGCTTGTTTCTTTCGCCGTTTGACTTTCGTTGCTTCGTTCGATTTGATTCTTTTTGCAAACCAGTTCTTAAGTTGAACTTTCTGGTTAGATCTTTTATTTGAGTTTTACCTGTGCATTGGATGAGTACTTATTGTGTGCTTGTTTGTTTGCGATAGAGTACCCGGAGTGCGCCGCTTGCTACTTTGAATCTCTAAGTTTTGCGGATCATCAGCAAGGCAAGTAACACTTTGATCATATCCCTTTTCATACCCAGCTTTTATGAATTAGATCAATCCTCAAACATTGCATGATTAGGATGTAATTAAACTGGGGTTTTGGGAAAGTAATTGAGGTAGTACCTATTACCTGTTTTATTATCAAACCCTTGGGAGTTGCTTCTATGTTTGCTTATTATGCCATGATATGCTAGTAGACGTGGATTGGGTGAGTGTATCCATGACAGATGTGAGATTTTAATTAATGGTTTATTTAAGGTGGCAACTTAAACACACATATGGGTGGATTGAGGTACCTAGGTATTCCAGGATTGCCTGTTTCTTTTTGGATCGCCACCCAGGCTCAAAGGGATCATGAGATTATTCATGCTAGAAACTTCCGTGTGCGGCCACAAGCTACTATAGGCTCTAGCATAGTTGACTAAGTTGTGCGAACTCTTACAGTGGTAGACTAGCTGCTGTAGGGGATGTAGGTTGGTACGGTCTACCTGCTCGTAAGGTGCTAAGCGCTTACGAAGACTATGTCTCGGTCATCGGTTTCTCAAACATCGTGTAGTGCGAGAAATCAAGCGGAGGAGATCGAGTCTTGTGGGGAAAAGTGCACAAATCTCTGCAGAGTGTATCAAACTAATCATGGTTAGTCGTGTCCCCGGTTATGGACATCTTGAGTAGTACTTGGATATCATGTGAATCTCATCATGTTACTCTAATTAATGTTGTTGGGTTTTTAATGATGATGCTTAATTGGGATTGAGAATGCTGTCAACCATTCTCAATGTTTAACAACCTCCATGATAGTTAAATAAAATTTATTCCTTTGCAGTAGGGAAAAATTGGCTTTACGCAAAACTGTAACCATAGAGCTTTCCACCAGCCATATATGCATGTAGTATAGCATTGCTCTTTCATATTACTCTCTATGTGTTACCTTGCCAGCATATTCCATGTGCTGACCCGTTTCGGGCTGCAACGTTCATGTTGCGAGACTTTTCGAACGACGAGTAAGGTGCCTTAGGTCGTGGTTCTATACTCGATGATGCCGTTGGAGTTGATGGACTCACTTATCTTCCAAGCCTTCCGCTGTTATCGTTTAGATGGCCTTAAGCCATATTTATTGTAATAAGTTCTCTTTTGAGACATTCGATGTGATAAGTGTGTGATTGCTACTCTGTTATAAATCCTTCGAGTACTGTGCGTGTCAACATTACTGATCCAGGGATGACACTAATGCACAGAGATCATGCTGTTTGAGGTCTGGTCACTACAAGATGGTATCAGAGCATAGCTGACTGTAGGACACGACCACTAAGCTAAAGCCCTAGAACATTACTCTTTCTTCTCATTTCTGACTCCTCATCTTTTCTACTCTTTTAGGATGGCGGATGCAAGGAACAAGTTCACGCAACCGGATGAAGATACACCCTTTGGACGTCACTTGAAGGAAGTCACTAGATACCTGAACATCGGAGTACCAAGCTTCACCGGGACCTACAACGCCACTTTACCCGAAGAGGAGCGCTGGATGATTCAAGTTCAAGTTCCAGGAAGGACGTTCGCGCCAGTCACGGAGCCCATAGAGTTTTCCTTTGATGCACCAACATGGAATCTAGGAAAGAGCATGGCAGCCCACATCACCATGGGACGTATTGGAGAAGTTTACATAATGATCTCAAGGATACTATCTACCAGATTTGTGGGCGCCGAGATGAGCAATGGGAGATGATCAGCACCAGGAAGGATAGATCAATTGCAACTTTTATCCAGGAGTTAAACCAACACATCCGACGTCAGGAGAACCAGATGTGCGCAGGCATGATGGATCTACAGAAGGCCTTGACCAAGATCACGGAGCTAGAGGAAGAACTCAAGGCTACACGTGAAGATTACATGGAAGAAATTGAAGTGCTAGTGGAGAAGAATGACGACTTAACCAGGAAGCTAAGAGTTTTCATGGGAGACCGCGCACCAGGCAGAGAAGACGACGATTCCACTTGCCTGAATAATTATATCATCATCGACGACACCGACTCGGACCCCGACTACAGCGATGATGACTATGTTGATGAAGCTAGAGCGGATATCATGGAGTCTTCATCGGAGCAGTTTTTCTAGTTGACCACCATAACAGTAGTAGTATTTCCCCCATGTATCTAGTTTAGTCCAAGCACTTTTGTAACAATAGTTAGACCATTGTATGCCCTTGTTTGAATTGATTGGAGTGATATTGTTTGCATTTGTCTCATGTGCATATGGGTAGTGTTTTATCACTAGACCTCATTCAATTCTATATTCTCATCCTCTCTAAAACCCTCAGATGCCTCCAAGACGCGACACCGGATTTGTTTTCCCACCAGAGATCACTCAGTTGATTCAGCAGCAGAATGCATTGATGCAAGCACTAGTAAAGAACCAAGGCAACAACAACAACAACAACAACCCACCACCACCACCACCTGTTGACCATTTGACTCGTTTCTTGAGGCTAAATCCGCCAGTGTTTTCCAGTAGCACCGAGCCGATTGTTGCAGATGATTGGCTCCGCAAGGTTGGAAGAGAGTCGACCACTGCAGGATGCACAGATGCGGAAAGAGTGTGTTTTGCCGCACATCAGCTTGATGGACCCGCAACTTCATGGTGGGAGAATTACACAGCCACACACCCTATTGACACCGCCACATGGGATCGATTTTCAAGCTTTCCGTCTTGCCCACGCTTTCAGCAGGAGCTATGGCCATGAAGAAGCGTGAGTTCCATAACTTACGCCAAGGAGGACGACCTTGTAAGCCAATATGTGGAGGATTTTAGTAAGTTAGCACGTTATGCCCCAGATGACGTTGCTACAGATGCAGCTAAGCATGAGAAGTTTCTGGAAGGGCTTAATGATGAGCTGAGCATGCGGTTGATGGTAGCAACTTTCAACAACTACCAGGAGTTGGTAGATCGTGCTCTTATGATTGAAGGGAAGCAACAACAGATTGAAAACCGCAAGCGGAAGTATGGTCAAGGGAAGTATAATTCTGGAGCTCAGAAGAAGCTACGCTTTACCTTGAAACCGGGAGGACAATTTCAGCATACCCATGGAGGAGGTAGCTCACACAATCATAATGGATCCAAGAATGGTAACGGGAATGGAGGAAGCAACGGACAAAACCGCACCAACCCGTCAATCCCATCCAAGAGAGACCTGAGCCAAGTCACTTGCTTTAAGTGTCAGAAGACTGGACATTATGCAAATGAATGTCCCAAAGCCCAGAATGGAAATGTCAATGGAAGCTCAGGGAAGAAGCCGAACCCTTTCAACAGGACGGGTGAACCACGTTACCGTGGAGGAGGTTGAAGCTTCGGCCGGATGCGATAATAGGTAAGTTTTTGGTTAAGACATTTACTGCAGTCGTTCCTTTTTTATACTGGTGCATCACATTCATACATATCAAGGGGATTTGTGGATAAATATAAACTGCCAACCCAAGCCCTTAGGTCACCCATGTTAGTAACCTCACCTGGAGCAGAATATATGGCTAGTCTATGGTGTGATCGATTACCATTAAGGATTGGTAATTATGTGTTTCCCTCGGACCTAATAGTATTGGAATCGCAAGGATTGGATGTGATATTAGGCATGGATTGGTTATCGAAGTATGGAGGGAACATTGAATGCGCTAGTAAGTTGATTTTGCTTACAACGCCAGAAGGAAGAAGGATCAAGTATGTATCACGGCATGAGCCGAGGAGGACACAAGTAAATTCCTTATCAGGAGTTGTGCAGGAGGAAGTACCCGTGGTGAAGGATTTCCCGGACGTGTTTCCAGAAGAGTTGCCAGGCATGCCACTGGATAGAGACATTGAGTTTCTGATTGAGCTATTGCTAGGCACAGGGCCGATATCTAAGAGACCGTATCGGATGCCCGCACAAGATTTGGAAGAAATTAAGAAGCAGATTAAGGAGTTACTGGATAAAGGTTTTATTCGCCCAAGTTCTTTGCCTTGGGGATCGCCAGTACTTCTAGTGGAAAAGAAGGATGGATCATTGAGAATGGTTGTTGATTATCGAGGATTGAATGAAGTGACAATTAAGAACAAGTGCCCATTGCCGATGATCAACAACTTGTTTGACCAATTGCAAGGAGCTAAGGTATTTTCCAAGATCGATTTGCGATCAGGATACCATCAGTTAAAGATTTGGGAGCAGGATATACCCAAGACAACTTTTACCACTAGGTATGGATTGTATGAGTATACCGTTATGTCATTTGGGCTGACTAACGCACCTGCCTATTTCATGAACATGATGAACAAGGTGTTTATGGAGTTTTGGATAAGTTCGTCGTGGTGTTCATTGATGATATTTTGGTCTACTCAAAGAATGAAGAAGAGCATAAAGAACATTTGCGTTTAGTACTTGAGAAGCTCAGAGAAAATCAGTTATATGCCAAGTTCAGCAAATGTGAGTTTTGGTTGAAGAAAGTTGGATTCCTCGGACACGTTATATCCGGAGAAGGTATAGCGAGAGATCCCACCAAGGTTGTCCTTTGTAACAATCGGCAAGCACCAACAAGCTGTTGGAGAGATCCGGAGTTTCCTTGGTGGCAGGATACTACCGGAGATTCATTGAGAATTTCTCAAGATTGTGAAGCCTATGACGGAGTTATTAAAGAAGGATACCAAGTTCAATTGGAGTGAGGAATGTGAGGCTAGTTTCCAAGAGTTGAAGAAAGCGTTTGGTTACATCACGGTGTTGATTACGCTAGATCGGTATAAGGATTATGAGGTGTATTGCGACGCTTCACGTCGAGGACTTGGAGTAGTGCTTATGCAGGAGGCAAGAGTTGTTTCGTATGCTTCACGACAACTTAAGCCCCATGAGTTGAATTGTGCTACACATGATTTGGAGTTAGCAGCCGTAGTACACGCGTTGAAGACTTGGAGACATTTTCTCATGGGAAACCACTGTGAGGTGTACAAGGATCACAAGAGTTTGAAATACATCTTCACGCAGAAGGAGTTGAATCTCAGGCAAAGGAGATGTTGGATCTCATCAAGGATTATGATATGAGATTGCATTATCACCCCAGAAAGGCTAACGTAGTAGCAGATGCGTTGAGCCGCAAGAGCCATGTCAACACACTAATGACCGGAGGTTTACCAAAGGAGTTAGCCGGGGAATTTCGAGAGCTATGTTTGGAGATAGTTCCAAGAGGCTATGTAGCAGCATTGGAGATACAGTCTACTTTGATGGATAAGATCAGAGAAGCTCAGGGAACTGACAAGGAGATTGCCTCTATTAAGGAGAAAATGAGCAAGGGAAAAGCTAAAGGATTTCGTGAGGATGAGTACGATACCCTATGGTTTGAGGACCGTGTTTATGTGCCTAATGATCCGGAGATCAGGAAGTTGATTTTGCAAGAGGCCCATGATTCGCCATATTCGATTCACCCAGGAAATACCAAGATGTATTTGGATTTGAAGGATACTTTCTGGTGGACCAGAATGAAGAAGGATATTGCGGAGTTTGTAGCAGTTTGTGATGTATCTCAGAGAGCGAAGGCAGAGCATCAGAAGCCAGCAGGATTCTTACAGCCATTGCCTATACCCGAATGGAAGTTTGAAAAGTTAGGCATGGATTTTATCACGGGATTGCCCACGACTCGTTCAAAGCTATGACTCGATTTGAGTTGTAGTTGATCGCTTGACGAAGGTAGCTCATTTCATCCCAAATGAAGACCACTTACAGCAATGCTAAGTTGGTTAAGATATACATGACCAGGATCTTATGTCTGCATGGAGTTCCGAGGAGCATCATATCAGATAGAGGAACCCAGTTTACCTCAAAGTTCTGGAATCAGTTGCACGAAACTTTGGGTACCAGGCTAGAGTTCAAGACTTTTTCATCCGCAGCAGATGGATGCATCGAGAGAGAGTCAATCAGATTTTGGAGGATATCTTTGAGAGCTTGTGCACTAGATTATGGATCTAGTTGGGACGGCAATTTGCCATATGCAGAGTTCTCCTACAACAACGATTATCGATCCAGTTTGAAGATGGCCCCTTTCGAAGCCTTATACGGAAGGAGGTGCAGAACCCCACTATTGTGGGATGAAGTTGGAGACCGCCAGTTGTTTGGACCAGATTTGATTAAGGAGTCTGAACGGAAGGTGAAGTTGATTTGCGATAGGCTCAAGGTAGCCCAGTCTAGGCAGAAGAGCTATGCAGATTCAAAATGCAAGGAGACAGTTTACGAAGTCGGAGATAGAGTCTATCTTCGAGTATCTCCACTTCGAGGAGTTAAGCGCTTTGGAGTTAAAGGAAAATTAGCGCCACGTTTTGTGGGACCATACAAAGTTTTGGAGCGCATGGGAGAAGTGGCTTACAAGTTGGAATTGCCGAAGGATTGTCGAGTTCACGACGTGTTCCACGCTTCCCAGCTTGAAGAAGTGCCACGCAGAGATGGCTGATATACCTGAGAGATCTTGTGCCACCGAAGCGATTGATTGGGTAATTATTTTACCTACGAGGAGAAACGGTCAAAATTCTCGAGTATGCCGGCCGAGTCACCCATGACAAGGTTTTCAAGTTTTGCAAAGTCCAGTGGAGCCACCACACCGAGGATGAAGCCACCTGGGAGCGAGAAGAAGACCTGCTGAAGGACCACCCTCACCTGTTTTCTAGCCAACCCGAATCTCGAGGGCGAGATTCATCTTAAGGGGGGTAGGTTTGTAACGTCCCAAATTTTCAATTTGGAATGTTATACATAGATCACCATTTGCATATCATATTTTATTGCATTTTGGCTTGATCCTAGAAATTCACGCAACTCAAGGACCCACGGAGAGAGTTGGAGATTTCGTAATTTTCATATTTGAGTTTTCTCAAATTCTGAAAATAGGATCATTTGATTTTATTTATTTTATCTTCAATTATTTCTATTATGAAAATATGAGGGAGGGAATAAAATGACTTTCCCAAAATAAAGAAATATTGAAGATTTAATAAAAAAATCAAATAAGATTTTTATTTGGAGTTTTTCACTATTTTATTTGAATTTAGGAAAAATGTGCGTTTTTACAAATTGCATTTAGGACCCAAATAAATGTTCATCTTGTCCGGCTTGATTTTAGAAGCTGGGAAAAATTTATTTCGGAATTTTTGGAGTCCGTTTAGTATTTATTTCGTTTGTTTTTCTGCGCGTAATTATTTAAAAAAAACTCCGAACCGACCTTGGGCTGCAGGCGGGACACCGCCGAGGGGGGGGGCTTTATAAGCTGTAGGCCACCCTTCCTCAAGCCCACTACCCAGCCGGCCAGCCCGCCAAGACTCGCCGCCGCCGAGCCGCCTGGCCGTGAGCCGACCACCGCCATTGTCGTTGACTCACGGAGGTAGTCCCGTCGCCGCCTCGGTTTTGAGCGAAACCGTCGGTTTTCGTCGGTTTTTTAGATCCGTTTTTTAGATCAGTTTTTCGGTTTAGGTTATTTAGCGAGCGTTCGCTCGTTCGTTCATTTTAACGAACGCGTTCATCGTTTAGATCCAGATAACGAACGTTCGTTCGTTAATCTGTTCGCCTTTTTCTTTTTCTCGGATTTATTCCGTGATTTTTCTGATCGCGATTTCTGATCCGATTTTCAATCTAGTATAACTTTTCGCTCGTTTATCGGAATCAGGCGATTCAAGCGCCTATAGTTTCGTCTCGAAACCCTCTTTCAGAATAATCAACTCAAACAATTTTTTGCTTCTGTAAAATTTGACCTAGGTCCAGATTAGTAAACGAATCTTGTTTCTTTCGCTGTTTGACTTTCGTTCCTTCGTTCGATTTGATTCTTTTTGCAAACCGGAGTTCTTAAGTTGACCTTTCTGGTTAGATCTTTTATTTGAGTTTTACCTGTGCATTAGATGAGTACTTATTGTGTGCTTGTTTGTTTGCGATAGAGTACCCGGAGTGCGCCGCTTGCTACTTTGAATCTCTAAGTTTTGCGGATCATCAGCAAGGCAAGTAACACTTTGATCATATCCTTTTTCATACCCTGCTTTTATGCATTAGATCAATCCTCAAACATTGCATGATTAGGATCTAATTAAACTGGGGTTTTGGGAAAGTGGTTGAGGTAGTACCTATTACCTGTTTTATTATCAAACCCTTGGGAGTTACTTCTACGTTTGCTTATTATGTCATGCTATGCTAGTAGACGTGGATTGAGTGAGTGTATCCATGACAGATGTGAGATTTTAATTAATGGTTTATTTAAGGTGGCAACTTAAACACACATCTGGGTGGATTGAGGTACCTGGGTATTCCAGGATTGCATGTTTCTTTCTGGACTGCCACCCAGGCTCAAAGGGATCATGAGATTATTCATGCTAGAAACTTTCGTCTGCAGCCACAAGCTACTATGGGCTCTAGCATAGTTGACTAAGTCGTGCGAACTCTTAAAGTGGTAGACTAGCTGATGTAGGGGATGTAGGTTGGTACGGTCTACCCATTCATAAGGTGCTAGCGCTTCTGAAAGACTATGTCTCGGTCATCCATTTCTCAAACATCATGTAGTGCGAGAAATCAAGCGGAGGAGATCGAGTCTTGTGGGGAAAAGTGCACAAACCTCTGCAGAGTGTATCAAACTAATCATGGTTAGCCGTGTCCCCGGTTATGGACATCTTGAGTATCTAGTACTTGGATATCATGTGAATCTCATCATGTTACTCTAATTAATGTTGTTGGGTTTTTAATGATGATACTTAATTGGGATTGAGAATGCTGTCAACCATTCTCAATGTTTACAACCACCATGATAGTTAAATAAAATTTATTCCTTTGCAGTAGGGAAAAATTGGCTTTACACAAAACTGTAACCATAGAGCTTTCCACCAGCCATATATGCATGTAGTATAGCATTACTCTTTCATATTACTCTCTATGTGTTACCTTGCCAGCATATTCCATGTGCTGACCCGTTTTCGGGCTGCAACGTTCATGTTGCAGACTTCTCAAACGACGAGTAAGGTGCCTTAGGTTGTGGTTCTATACTCAGTGATGCCGTTGGAGTTGATGGACTCACTTATCTTCCAAGCCTTCCGATGTTATCGTTTAGATGGCCTTAAGCCATATTTATTGTAATAAGTTCTCTTTTGAGACATTCGATGTGATAAGTGTGAGATTGCTACTCTGTTATAAATCCTTCGAGTAATCGTATGCGTGTCAAGACATCGATCTAGGGATGACAACGATGCGTGAGAGATCGGTATTTGAGGTCTGGTCGCTACACTATGGTTACCACTGATGACCCACAAGTATAGGGAATCTATCGTAGTCATTTCGATAAGTAAGAGTGTCGAACCCAACGAGGAGCAGAAGGAAATGATAAGCGGTTTTCAGGAAGGTATTCTCTGCAAGCACTGAAATTATAGGTAACAGACAGTTTTGTGATAAGGTAATTTGTAACGAGCAACAAGTAACAAATGTAAATAAAGTGTAGCAAGGTGGCCCAATCCTTTTTATAGCTGTCGGTGTAAAAACCGGCGGATCTCGGGTAGGGGGTCCCGAACTGTGCGTCTAGGCAGATGGTAACAGGAGACAAGGGACACGATGTTTTTACCCAGGTTCGGGCCCTCTCGATGGAGGTAATACCCTACTCCTACTTGATTAATATTGATGATATGGGTAGTACAAGAGTAGATCTACCACGAGATCAAGGAGGCTAAACCCTAGAAGCTAGCCTATGGTATGATTGTTGTCGTCCTACGGACTAAAACCCTCCGGTTTATATAGACACCGGATAGGTTAGGGTTACAGAGTCGGTTACAATGGTAGGAGATCTACATATCCGTATCGCCAAGCTTGCCTTCCATGCCAAGGAAAGTCCCATCCGGACACGGGACGAAGTCTTCAATCTTGTATCTTCATAGTCCTGGAGTCCGGCCGTGATGATAGTTCGGCTATCCGGACACCCCCTAATCCGGTACTCCCTCAGTAGCCCCTGAACCAGGCTTCAATGATGACGAGTCCGACGCGAATATTGTCTTCGGCATTGCAAGGGGGGTTCCTCCTCCGAATACTTAATAGAAGGTTTTACACCAGGATAGCATCCGGCTCTGCAAAACAAGTTCCACATACCACCGTAGAGAGATTAACTTTTGCACAGATCTGCTGACGTTTTCCGCGGCGTGACATCACACCACGGCGAAGCCTTTATATGAATCGTTTTCTTTGTTCCACCTCGGTAGCGTTTAGCGAGGTGGTTTCCTTGGCACGTCTTATCAAAGCATAGATCGTGCCCCCTTATTCCGGGATTCTCATCAATACGGACGTGGGTAACCCAACCGTGCCCGCTGGCACGCCTCCTCTATCAAAGGCGAGTCCTAATCGACCATGGGGCGGGCTCTTGGTATTCAACCTCTTTATAATGAGACCAAGGCCCTCTTCTTTTTACACCCTCCATCGAGTTCACCTCGCGCTTCGAGTTCCAACACCCAAAGCTTCAAATTCCAGCGCTTCGGACCTTCGACGATGTCCGGTTCCGACCAGCACGGCCGATGGATGCCTTCCTCCGTCATAGAGGAAGATGTGCTAAAGCTGCGAGACGCCAGGTATCTAACCGGCGAGATCTCGCATAGGCTGCCTGCTCCAGGGTAGGTCATTCCCACTCCTGAGCCCGGCGAGAACATGGTGTTTGTGTCCCACTTCCTTCAGGGTTTAGGCTTCCCGACGGATCCCTTTGTGCGGGGGCTCATGTTTTATTACGGGCTTGATTTCCATGACTTGAATCAGGAGTCCATCCTCCATATCTCATCATTCATTGTCATATGTGAGGCCTTCCTCCATATTACCCCTCACTTTGGATTGTGGCTCAAGACCTTCAAGTGGAGCCAAAGATGATCGAGGGGCAACAAGCAGAGTGCGGAGGGGCGGTCATAAGCAAATGTGCTGATGCTCCGTGGCTCGAAGGCTCCTTTCAAAAGGAGCTTGGTTTGTGGCAACAGGAGTGGCTTTATATTACCGCTCCTAGGGGCACCAAATGGGTGGCGCTTCCCGCCTTCCGCTCAGGTCCACCACAACGGCTGGCGTCATGGGTCAACAAGGGGCTCGACTGGGGGCCGTCCAAGGACGTTCCCTTGCTGCAGGGCCGTATTCGAGACCTCCAAGAAAGAGAGATCAATCTGGTTGCAGTGGCGCAGGTTAAGTTGATCCGGCGCCTCCTACCCTGCAAACGTCGCCCCCTCTGCCTGTGGGAATTTAATCCAGAGGGACCACGAGCTCTCCAAAATTTTATGGGCACGACGCCCGTGGAGATGTATAAACTGTTCTTCGGATCACAAGAGAAGTGTCCGGACCTGACTAAGGACGCAGGACTAAGCTGCAATCGCCTAGATACTCAAGTAAGTAGTCCTGTAACCGGACAAGCTGTCCATTCATTTATCATATATACATGCCCTTTAAAGGAGCCGTTTCTTGAACAGGAGTGGATAGCCAAGGCAAAGTTAATAAGGTGTCCGGCTCCCCTCCCAGAGAACACGCCGGACCCCATGTTGGCTAAGATGTTGCAGGCCGCCCCTTTTAAAGAAGGCGAGGGGAGCGGGGAGGCAACTGCCTCCACGAAGGAAGTCTTTGAGGAGGGAGGGATAAAAAATCCCACCCTCCAAGGAGAGAAGAGGACCGCTTCGAAAGATCTGGAGGTCAAGGCCTCGAAGAGGGGGAAGAAATCTTCGTCAGAGAGTCCGGCGCTGGGGAGTAACCCAGCCGCACTATTTCCCTAAGGGGATCAGCCCTCCAGCGAGCCGTAAGTAAAAAGTAGGGGTCTTGTAAATAAGGAACATCCCTGTATTTATTTATGAAGATAACCGAAATTGTACCTTGTAGTTCGGATCTCAGCAGAGCTCGTCTTCGGGGGCTCTTCTTCCGGAGATGATGGAGAGCGAAACGCCTCCACCTGTCACACCCTCATGCAGGCGACGACCACGAGGTGTCGTCGCGGAGGGTTCCCCCAAGTCCGGCGGGGCCAGAAGGTCCGGTGCCAAGGGGTGTGCGGTCGGAGGAGCTGAAGGATCTGCTCGGGCGAGCGGCTATCTCAAAAGATCACCGTTTTCTAATGGGTACGGTGATTGAAAGAATTGCATCCGCGGAGAGCGGATTGCATGAAGCCGTCAGAAGCTTACTGACGGGGTTCGAGGTAATAAAAAATGATGTACCTTCGTGATTATGCATATAAAATGCGCCCTGGATAGATAGTAGCCCCTGAGACTCGGTATGTCATCAAAATTGACAGTGTGCCGAGGATCAAAATCTCAGTTATAACATATCGCCGCTCCTAAATAGGTGGCGGGGCGTCCGGTGGCCAGCCGGACTGATGAATATGCCGAACTAAAGCGGCGGCAATGAGGCGGATCACGGACATCGCGTTGGTCAATAAACAGTTCGACGAGTCACAAGGTATGCGACTTCTATGCGGACACCTGGTAAGGGAGCTTGACGCCCATGTCTTACTATTTGTATGCTTAATGCAGATGGTGCCGCTGCTGTGGAGGAGCTTCGGGCGGAACTCGCCCGAGCGAAAGAGCAAGCCAGCTGTAGTAATGCGGCCGTTTTAAGGCGGCGAAGAGCTAAAGCGAACGGGCTGCTCACTGCCGAAGCAGGGAGGAAATGGCCGATATGGCCAGAAAGTTGAAGTATATTACCGACCACTGCGAGGTTCTTGAAAAAGAACGTCAAGTGGAGCAAGAAGGCCTAAAAAAGGCCACCACCGAATCCAAGGATGCCCGTTCCGCTTTGAGAGCTGCCAAGGAGGAGCTGAGTCAAGCCGGGGCTATTGCGGCTGGAAAACCGTTTTTGCTGACGTGGAAATATACGGATCCAAAGTATGCTCAGTTTGACAAGTTGTGGAGTTCGGAGGATGCTTATCTGGACTTGGCGGCGAGCGCTGCAGACGCAGTTGAGCACTTCCGGGGCCAGAAGGGGCACAGAAGGGAAGAGCTATATTGGTCGCAATTCCATAGTCCGGAGCGTCTTCTTCCGTTAATCGATCGGTTGGCCGAATGGGCCGAGCTGAACTGATTATCTGGACTTGCCATGAAGCATGTCATGACTCATTTGTGGTCGGGCGGACCCCAGCCGAAGAGTTATTTTGGTTTAGTGCAGCAGTTCCTTGGTGCGGTACCACGTATCGACGCAATGAGGCGGTCGGCGTGTATTGAGGGAGCGCGGATGGCTCTGGCCCGTGTCAAGACATACTGGGCAGAGATGAAGGCCACCGACGTTGCATCCCAAGATTCGGACATGTTTAGTATCCGCCGAGCACTACTTTGAAGAAGTCCTGCAGGCGCTCGTTTAATAGAGGCGCAGTGCTCGAAGGATGTTATGTTTAAATGACATGTATGATTTGTGAAAACAATGTTTCAATATAATATAAGAGCTTTTTATACTTGTGCGTTCAAGTAGCAAACTACTCCCTGTGCGGCTGTTTATGTGTGTATATATATATATATATATATATATATATATATATATATATATAACCTGAAAGATGGCAGTCCTTGGCTTCAGCCCCCACGCACATAGTGCGGGGGTGTTTGCAAAGAAAGCGCTTTGTCACACTTAATCCAACGTCTTGGTCACATTAAGGAGGTGATAGCGTAGCAAACTAGGCAACCGGACTATAATGCTTTATCACTTTCACTTAGCCATGGGAGTTCGAGGGTGGGGCTACTATATAGCCTCGGGGCACCGCACTCTCCCGAATGGGTGCGTATGTGCACGACCGAAAACCGGTCCTTCGTTAATGCGGAGGAATCCTAAACGTTCGAAAGGAGTCATTGAGTGGTTGACCAGTCTCGCTATATCATGTGATCGATTTCGGCTTTCTCTACTGAGGTGCTCGCCCGGCCGAACCGGGGCACAATCGCAGTAGTTCTCCTGGTGCCGCGTTAGCCGATAAAGCGGAACGTAAGGCAGCAAAACACAGGAGCCGGGCAAACCCAACATTTGACCAAAGACATGATTCGGAGCTGATGCATATAAGGCCTAACTTTCGAGACGCCGAACACTCCCTAAGGTATTCGGTCTTTATAAAACAGGCAGAATAATGCCCTAAGCTGGTGTCCAGTGCACGTGCAAAAAATTCTGTGCGGCCAATGCCAAAACGCCAGACTTCCTCCTCGGTTATAGTAAGAAACCGGGGATGTATATCAACAAGAGACCGTAAAAAAGGTTTACGCAGGGTCTTAATCAAAAGAATCCTTGCAACGGGTCCCTCATCGCACGTCTGCGCCTGTGTCTCCGTTGTGCCGTATCCTGGACGGGTGTAGCACGTTGTTCATCTGTAAAAGAGAGGAACTTAGTTTTAAAAAGAAAAAAAGATCGTGCGAAAGATGTACTTTATATTAAATAAACAGAGTACGAGTCGAAGAAGTGGATAAAATTGAGCTTTATTGTCTCTTGTGATACATGCATGCAACCTCTTGTATGGGGGTATGCCGCTAGTAGGCGCCGGACTCGTCTAGCCGTGTCTGGGGTTTGAATGACCAATTCAGGTTCTTTGACTAGCGGGGCCGGATAGGTGTGGGGCTGTCAAGGCAGTCTCTCGTTCCTCCGTGCTCGAGCAACACTTAATACTTCCTCTTAACGAGATGATGCCGCGTGGACCGGGCATTTTAAGTGTTAGAGATGCATAATGCGGTATTGCGTTAAAGCAGGCGAAAGCTTCGCGTCCCAATAGTGCTTGATGGCTACTTTTAAACGGGGCGACATGGAAGATGAGCCTTTCGCGATGGAAGTTGTCGGATGAACCGAACACAACTTCTAGCAGTATGGAGCCCGTACAATGGGCATATAGGCCTGGCATTACTCCTTTAAAGGAGGTGTTGCTACGGCGAATTTTGGTTGGGTTTATCCCCATCCTGCGGATTGTGTCCTGATATATCAGGTTTATGTCACTGCTGCCGTCCATGAGGACTTGTGTAAATTGGAATCCGTTGATTATAGGATCCAATATCAAGGCAGTCCATCCTGTGTTCCGAATACTTTTGGAATAGTCCTGATGGTCGAAGGTGATTGGTTTTGACAACCCGGTGTGCGGTAGCGCATTTTAGTGGGCGCCGCTCTGTTTTTCCCTTTGATCACGTGAAGTGAGTTTACTGTTTTAACCTCTTGTGGGAAATTCTTTTGTTTTCCGGGGCTCTGCTTGTGGTGCTCGTCATCATCTTCACTTGGTGTGTCGGGCCCCTTGTGTTCGGCGTTGAGTCTGCCGGACTCTTTGAAGACCCACAATTTCGGTGGGTATGGTTTGCAGGCCTCCCAGGAGTACTGTGGATTTGACATATCTTGTCCAAGATTTTGTTGAAGTTGGATAGCTCATCGCTATTGTCCTTAAGGGGCAGTTTTTTGTTACGTCGTGAGCTTTTGAATCGGCGTTGATCGCCTCGCTCTTTGGACCGTTCCTTTTAATTCGGGCGCTGGTCCTTGTTGCATCGTCGTTTCCGCTTCCATCCCCGACTTGGATGTACTTGGGTCGCTGGTGCTGCATCTTTCTAGCCAGCCTATCCTCTCCGCGCAAAAGCGGGTCATGAGGCTTGTTAATGCGGCCATGGTTCTCGGCTTCTCTTGGCCGAGGTGTCTGTGAAGCCATTCGTCTCGGACGTTGTGTTTGAAAGCTGCTAAGGCTTGGCGTCCGGACAATCGACTATTTGGTTCTTTTAGTAAGGAACATGTTCCGAATTTCCGGCTGACTCTCCGGGTTGTTGAGTTATGTGACTTAGATCGTCTGCATCCGGAGGGCGGACATAGGTCCCCTGAAAATTTGCCCGAAACGCATCCTCGAGCTCTCCCCAGCTTCCAATGGTATTTTCGGGGAGGCTTTTAAGCCAATGTCGAGTTGGCCCTTTGAGTTTGAGGGGTAAGTATTTTATGGCGTGGAGATCATCTCCTCTAGCCATGTGTATGTGGAGGATGTAATCCTCAATCCGCACTCTGTGGTCTGTTGTTCCGTCGTATGCCTCTATGTTTACGGGTTTGAATCCCGCTGGAAATTCATGATCCAGCACCTCATCGGCGAAACATAGGGGATGTGCGGCGCCCCTATATTTGGGTGTGTCGTGATGTTCGGAATTTTGGCCTGTTGCATTGCTATGAAGAGCTTGCTTTCTTGGCCCATAGATGGACCTAACCGGGCCATCCTTTTGCTGTGAATCCATATGCGGATCGCATACCAGCTTGTGTGCGGCGCCATTTGCCGCTCTCTTTTTGCCGTGGGGTCGTCCATTCGACCGGGTGGCCTTTTTTCTTTGATTGTGGGGGCTCTAAGGCCTCCTCGTCAAATTCGGGCAGTAGCTTTCTTTTTGGGTAGCTCTTTGTTCGGTGATTGTCGCTGTATTTGTATGTGGTGTTGAATACTTTGCTCCATCTGATCCTGAGTGCATCTTCCGCTGTTTTGAGCTTCCGCTTCTGCTTTTTCAGGCTACGCGCAGTGGCGACGAGCCTTTTCTGGAGGTTATCTTGCTCCAACAATTTGTCCGGCGTGAGATCGTCCTAACTGTTGTCTTTGCTGGGGACGGGTTGTTTATCCAAGTTGTCTTGTTCGGACGATTGCTCGATAGCATGTTCGTCATCCACCGGTTCGCCCTGCTCTATGGCTGGGTCTCTGTTGAGGCGGGATTTAGTTCGGCGTTTACGTTGCCGTTTTGACTGCTTTACGAGGGATTTATCCTTCGTAGCGTCCCTTTGTTCCTCGTCTTCATTTCCTTTAGGTGTATCCACCATGTATACATCATGGGATGAAGTGGTTGTCCAGCATCCTATAAGCGCTGGTTCAAGGTTGTCTCCTACATCGTCGTCCATACCGTCAATGTCTTCGGAGTCGAAATCGAGCACGTCGTGTAAGCTTTCGATAGTGGCTACGAAGTGGGTGGTGGGTGGGCGCTGAATTTCTTCGTCGTCCGCATCCTGATCCTCCTGACTGTAGTCCGGCCAGGGCTCTCCAGATAAAGAGAGAGACTTTAGTGAATTCAGGATGTCGCCAAAGGGCGAGTGCTGAAAGATGTCCGCGGCGGTGAACTCCATGACCGGCGCCCAATCGGATTCGATTGGTAGGGGCGCGGAGGGTTCGGAGTCCGGAGAGGAGTCCGGCACCTTGGAGTCGCGGTCTTCGCAGGGGACAGGGATAGAGTTCGGCTCAATCGCCGTAGAGATCATAGCCCTCGAGGCGGTGTCCAACCACTCGTCCTCGATCGGGGAATCCGGATCCGGATTGAGGGTCGAGCGGATGTCGGTGCGGCCTGTGGCACTATTCGGCTGCAGAGCTAGATCATGCCCATCGAGACAAGGCGGCATCGCTGGCTGCGGCTCGAATCCGTCGAAGATCAAGTCTCCGCGAATATCGGCCGTATAGTTCAAACTTCCAAATCTGACACGATGACCCGAGGCGTAGCTTTCGATCTGCTCGGATGGCTGCTTAATTGGCCCGATGCAAAGCCGCCGAATACGAAGATCTGTCCGGGGAGAAAGGTCTCACCTTGGACTCCGTCGTTGTTGATGATCGAAGGAGCCATCGGGCCTATCGGTGATGACACAGAGGAACTCTCAATGAAAGCACCAATGTCGGTGTCAAAACTGGCGGATCTCGGGTAGGGGGTCCCGAACTGTGCGTCTAGGCGGATGGTAACAGGAGACAAGGGACACGATGTTTTTACCCAGGTTCGGGCCCTCTCGATGGAGGTAATACCCTACTCATGCTTGATTAATATTGATGATATGGGTAGTACAAGAGTAGATCTACCACGAGACCAAGGAGGCTAAACCCTAGAAGCTAGCCTATGGTATGATTGTTGTCGTCCTACGGACTAAAACCCTCCGGTTTATATAGACACCGGATAGGTTAGGTTTACAGAGTCGGTTACAATGGTAGGAGATCTACATATCCGTATCGCCAAGCTTGCCTTCCACGCCAAGGAAAGTCCCATCCGGACACGGGACGAAGTCTTCAATCTTGTATCTTCATAGTCTTGGAGTCCGGCCGTGATGATAGTTCGGCTATCCGGACACCCCCTAATCCGGGACTCCCTCAATAGCAAAGGACAAGCCTGGACAAACTCTTATATAAAGAAAGCGCTCCCGAGGACACATGAGAATTACCGTCAAGCTAGTTTTCATCAGGTTCATATGATTCGTGTTCGGTACTTTGATAATTTGATATGTGGGTGGACCGGTGCTTGGGTGCTGTCCTTACTTGGACAAGCATCCCACTTATGATTAACCCCTCTTGCAAGCATCCGCAACGACAAAAGAAGTATTAAGGTAAACCTAACCATAGCATGAAACATATGGATCCAAATCAGCCCGTTACGATGTAACGCATAAACTAGGTGAGGGAGTCCTGGATTATGGGGTATCCGGACAGCCGGACTATATCCTTTGGCTGGACTGTTGGACTATGAAGATACAAGATTGAAGACTTCGTCTCGTGTCCGGATGGGACTCTCCTTGGCGTGGAAGGCAAGCTTGGCAATACGGATATGTGGATCTCCTTCCTTGTAACCGACTCTATGTAACCCTAGCCCCCTCCGGTGTCTATATAAACCGGAGGGTTTAGTCCGTAGGACAACAACAATCATACCATAGGCTAGCTTCTAGGGTTTAGCCTCTATGATCTCGTGGTGGATCAACTCTTGTAATACTCATATCATCAAGATCAATCAAGCAGGAAGTAGGGTATTACCTCCATCGAGAGGGCCCGAACCTGGGTAAACATCCTGTCCCCTGCCTCCTGTTACCATCCGCCTTAGACACACAGTTCGGGACCCCCTACCCGAGATCCGCCGATTTTGACACCGACATTGGTGCTTTCATTGAGAGTTCCACTGTGCTGTCACCGTAAGGCTTGATGGCTCCTTCGATCATCGGTAACAATGCGGTCCACGGTGAGGTCTTCCTCCCTGAACTGATCTTTGTATTCGGCGGTTTCCCACTGCGGGCCAACTCGCATGGCCATCTGGAGCAGATCGAGAGCTACACCCCTGGCCACCAGGTCAGGTTCAGAAACGTGAATTACACCGCCGACATCCGGGGAGACTTGATCTTCGACGGATTCGAGCCCATGTCAGGTGCCCCACACAATCACGACGAGCACGATTTAGCTCTGCCGTCGGACAGTGTTCGGGAGATCACACCTCCAACCACTCGGCCCTCAATCCGGAGCAAATTGCGTCGTCCGAGGATGGGTGGGTAGACCCCGCCTTGGAGGCCGCACTCTCAGTGGCGATAGAGCCGAATACTGACTTTACTCCTCACGAGAGCCGTGATGCCGAACCACTGGATTCATCTCCGGCCACGGACTCCGAGCCGCCTGTGCCCGTGCCTGCGCTTTATCGAATCCGACAGCGCCGATCATGGAGTTCACCTCCGCGGATATCTTTCAGCACTCGCCTTTCGGCGACGTGCTAAATTCATTAAGGTCTCTCTTCTTGTCAGGAGAACCTTGGCCGAACTATGTCCGGCTAGAGTGGGATGCAGACGACGAAGAAATTCGCTGCCCACCCACCACCCACTTAGTAGCCACTGTCGATGATTTAACCGACATGCTCGACTCCGACTCCGAAGACATCGATGGTATGGACGATGATGCAGGAGACGAACAGGAACCACCGCCTACGGTATACTGGACCGCCACCTCATCATACGATATATATATGGTGGATACCCCCAAAGAAGGCAATGGCGAGAAAATAGCGGAGGATGACCCCTCCAAAAAGCAGCCCAGGCACCGACGTCAGCGGCGCCGCTCTAAGTCCCGCCATAGCAAAAACAATGATACCGGCACAAGAGACAATAACACTCCGGATAGTGCCGAAGACGATGACAATCCCCTCCAGCCAGATTTAGAGCAGGAGGATGAACAAGCAAGCCCTCTAGAACAGGCAGCAGATGGAGAAACGAAGGATGACAATTACATGCCTCTCTCCGAAGACGAGGTGAGCCTCGGCGACGAAGAATTTATAGTGCCTGAGGATCCCGTCGAGCAGGAGCACTTTAAGCGCCGGCTTATTGCCATGGCAAATAGCCTGAAGAAAAAGCAACAACAGCTTCAAGCTAATCAAGGTTTGCTAGCAGACAGATGGACCGAAGTCCTTGTGGCCGAGGAATACGAACTCGAACGCCCCTTCAAGAGTTACCCAAGACGTAGGTTGCTACTCGAGGAGGAAGCAGTGAAACCTACTTCATCAGCGTATGATGCGGCTGACCGGCCACCGCGTGGCCGAGATACAGAGGTGTTTCAGCCTGAAGTTCAGCCTGCACCCCGCTGCCACTCAAACAAAAATACCAAGGCCCGGGGCAACACACGGGACCTGCGAGATGAATTGGAAAGGAGGGCAAAACATGCAAGATCAATATACGGGTCGCGGGGGCGCGCACCAACGCGGGACGATGACCGTCACGCCGGATACACTAAAGGTAAATTTGGCCGAGCCGAATACAGCAAACAAGACTCATATGAACTACGTCGTGACATAGCCCGGCATAGAGGCGCCTGCTATGTCTTGAGCTTGCGTTGGTTTTCCCCGAAGAGGAGAGGATGATGCAGCAGAGTAGCGTAAGTATTTCCCTCAGTTTTTGAGAACCAAGGTATCAATCCAGTCGGAGGCCACTTGCAAGTCCCTCGTACCTACACAAAACAAATAGCTCCTCGCAACCAACGCGAATAGGGGTTGTCAATCCCTTCACGGTCACTTACGAGAGTGAGATCTGATAGAGATGATAGATAATATTTTTGGTATAAAGATGCAAAGTAAAATAAAAAGGCAAAGTAAAGAGCAAAGCAATAATAAAGCGTAGGAAGATTAATATGATGAAAATAGACCCGGGGGCCATAGATTTCACTAGTGGCTTCTCTCAAGAGCATAGGTATTTTACAGTGGGTAAACGAATTACTGTTGAGCAATTGACAGAATTGAGCATAGTTATGAGAATATCTAGGTATGATCATGTATATAGGCATCACGTCCGAGACAAATAGACCGACTCGCCCGCATCTACTACTATTACTCCACTCATCGACCGCTATCCAGCATGCATCTAGAGTATTAAGTTAATGAAAACAGAGTAACGCCTTAAGCAAGATGACATGATGTAGAGGAATAAATTCATGCAATATGATAAATACCCCATCTTGTTATCCTCGATGGCAACAATACAATACGTGCCTTGCTGCCCCTCATCCTTTGGGAAAGGACACCGCAAGATTGAACCCAAAGCTAAGCACTTCTCCCATTGCAAGAACTACCAATCTAGTTGGCCAAACCAAACGGATAATTCGAAGAGACTTGCAAAGATAACTCAATAATACATAAAAGAATTCAGGAAAGATTCAAATATTGCTCATAGATAATATTGATCATAAACCCACAATTCATCGGTCTCAACAAACACACCGCAAAAAGAAGATTACATCGAATAGATCTCCACGAGAGAGGGGGAGAACATTGTATTGAGATCCAAAAGAGAGAAGAATCCATCTAGCTACTAACTATGGACCCGAAGGTCTGAGGTAAACTACTCACACTTCATCGGAGAGGCTATGATGTTGATGTAGAAGCCCTCCGTGGTGGAATCCCCTTCCGGCGGAGCTCCGGAACAGGCCCCAAGATGGGATCTCGTGGATACAGAAAGTTGCGGCGGTGGAATTAGGTTTTTGGCTCCGTATCTGATCTGAATGGGGTACGTAGGTATATATAGGAGGAAGAAGTACGTCGGGTGGAGCTTCGAGGGGCCCACGAGGTAGGGGGCGCGCCCTCCACCATCGTGACCACCTCGTGGCTTTCTTGACGGAGGGTCCAAGTCTCCTGGGTCTTATCTGATGAGAAAATAATGTTTCCGAAGCTTTCATTCCGTTTGGACTCCGTTTGATATTCCGTTTCTTCGAAACACTGAAATAGGCAAAAAAAATAGCAATTCTGGGTTGGGCCTCCGGTTAACAGGTTAGTCCCAAAAGTAATATAAAAGTGGAAATAAAGCCCAATATAGTCCAAAACAATAGATAATATAGCATGGAGCAATCATAAAATATAGATACATTGGAGACGTATCAGGCATCCCCAAGCTTAATTCCTGCTTGTCCTCGAGTAGGTAAATGATAAAAAGAGAATTTTTTATGCGGAGTCCTACTTAGAATAATTTCAATGTAACTCTTCTTAATTGTGGTATGAATATTCAGATCCGAAAGATTCAAGATAAGAGTTCATATTGACATAAAAATAATAATACTTCAAGCATACTAACTAAGCAATTATGTCCTCTCAAAATAACATGGCCAAAGAAAGTTCATCCCTACAAAATCATATAGTTTAGTCATGCTCCATTTTCGTCACACAAGAATGCTCTCATCATGCACAACCGATGACAAGCCAAGCAATTGTTTCATACTTTAGTAATCTCAAACTTATAAACTTTCACGCAATACATGAGCGAGCCATGGATATAGCACTATGGGTGGAATAGAATATAATGATGGGGGTTATGTGGAGAAGACAAAAAGGAGAAGGTCTCACATCAACGAGGCTAATCAACGGGCTATGGAGATGCCCATCAATTGATGTTAATGCAAGGAGTAGGGATTGCCATGCAACGGATGCACTAGAGCTATAAATGTATGAAAGCTCAACAAAAGAAACTAAGTGGGTGTGCATCCAACTTGCTTGCTCACGAAGACCTAGGGCATTTGAGTAAGCCCATCGTTGGAATATACAAGCCAAGTTCTATAATGAAAAATTCCCACTAGTATATGAAAGTGACAACATATGGAACTCTCTATATGAAAAACATGGTGCTACTTTGAAGCACAATATATGAGACTCGCTATATGAAGAACATGGTACTACTTTGAGGCACAAGTGTGGAAAAAGAGATAGTAACATTGCCCCTTTTATTTCTCTTTTTTTTGGGCCTTTTTTTTCTTTGGCCTTTTTTTTGGGACAATGCTCTAGAAAATTATGGTCATCACACTTCTATTTATTTACAACTCAATGATTACAACTCGATACTAGAACAAAGTATGACTCTATATGAATGCCTCCGGCGGTGTACCGGGATATGCAATGAACCAAGAGTGACATGTATGAAGGAATTATGAACGATGGCTTTGCCACAAATACTATGTCAACTACATGATCATGCTAAGCAATATGACAATGATCAATGTGTCATGAAGAACAGTATGGTGGAAAGTTGCATGGCAATATATCTCGGAATGGCTATGGAAATGCCATAATAGGTAGGTATGGTGGCTGTTTTGAGGAAGATATAAGGAGGTTTATGTGTGAAAGAGCATATCATATCACGGGTGTCGGTGTCAAAATCGGCGGATCTCGGGTAGGGGGTCCCGAACTGTGCGTCTAGGCGGATGGTAACAGGAGACAAGGGACACGATGTTTTTACCCAGGTTCGGGCCCTCTCGATGGAGGTAAAACCCTACTCCTGCTTGATTAATATTGATGATATGGGTAGTACAAGAGTAGATCTACCACGAGATCAGAGAGGCTAAACCCTAGAAGCTAGCCTATGGTATGATTGTTGTTCGTCCTACGGACTAAAACCCTCCGGTTTATATAGGCACCGGAGAGGGTTAGGGTTACACAGAGTCGGTTACAATGGAAGGAGATCTACATATCCGTATCGCCAAGCTTGCCTTCCACGCCAAGGAAAGTCCCATCCGGACACGAGACGAAGTCTTCAATCTTGTATCTTCATAGTCCAGGAGTCCGGCCAAAAGGTCATAGTCCCATCCGGACACCCCCTAATCCAGACTCCTCAAGAGCCCTGAACCAGGCTTCAATGACGACGAAGTCCGCGCCAGTTTGTCTTCGGCATTGCAAGGCGGGTTCCTCCTCCGAATACTTCATAGAAGATTTTGAACACAAGGATAGTGTCCGGCTTTGAAAAATAATTTCCACATACCGCCGTAGAGAGAACAATATTCACACAAATCCAATCTACTGACGTATCTCGCAGTGTGTCATCACACCACGACCAAGCCTGTATTCAAATCGTTTTTTTACTGTCCCACCTCAGCGCACTTAGCGAGGCGGTTTCCTTGGCACGTCTTGTTGAAGCAGAGATCGTGTCCCCTTATTCCGGGATTCTCATCAATACGGACGTGGGTAACCCAACCGTGCCATTAATTTATGGCGCTTGGGAGATAAGCGAGTTTTACCAGGCGGGTGGGGGCACATAGTTTCATCCGCCCATATAAGGGGATAAGGATCCACCTTTTCCATCTACGCCTTCTTCCTCCTTTGCTTATCCATTTTCGCGCACCCGAGCTCCAGCGCCCAAGTCCGCACATCCCACCTCAACCTTCTCCAGCCATGTCTGGAGCGGGAGGCAAGTGGATGGTTTCCTCCGGCCACGGAGGGACACATCAAGAAGCCGAGGAAGGCCGGATACTTGTCTAATGACATCGCGCACCGGCTTCCCGACAAGGCGCAGCTCATCCCCACCCCTGTGCCCCATGAGAGGGTGGTGTTTCACCCACTTCCTCCGCGGACTAGGTTTCCCACTTCACCCATTTGTCCGGGGACTCATGTTCTACTACGGCCTGGATTTCCACGATCTGGCCCCAGAGTTCATCCTCAATATCTCGACGTTTATCGTCGTGTGCGAGGCCTTCCTCTGCATCCAGCCCCATTTCAGTTTATGGTTGAAGACCTTCAGTGTTAAGCCGAAGGTAGTGGGCGGCCAACAAGCGGAGTGCGGAGGAGCCATGGTGGGAAAGATGCCCAACGTTACATGGCTCGAGGACTCCTTCGTGGAGACCATAAAGGGCTGGCAATCGGGGTGGTTCTACATCATCGAGCCGCGTGACCCTGAATGGGCAGCGGCCCCCGAATTCTGATCTGGCTTCCCTACACGGCTCACCTCCTGGAAAGAGATGGGCTTGTCGTGGGGTAATTTGGAGGAGCTGTCCGGACTCCAAACCTGCGTCCAAAACCTGGTGGGCAAGAAGCTCAAACTCGTCAATGTAGTCCAGGTCATGCTCATCCGCCAGATCCTCCTGTGCCAACAACGAGCTTTCAGCTTGTGGGAGTTTGATCCGGCACAGCACCAAACCCTGAGCAGGCTCTTCGACACTACGTACGAAGATGCCTGGAAGGTGCTGTTCAAGGGCGCCGAGGCTCCCGCATCCGCTACCGAGGATCGCGGATTCAGCGCGCAGCATTAAGCCAACGCGGTAGGTTATTTTGCCCTTTACGGGACACTTGTTTTCATAGTTTGACTCTATGCGGGATCTAAACTCCCTTACCTTTGGCAGGATTGGCAGAGGACGTCCGGGCAGATTGACTGTTCGGCTCCCTTGCCAGAAGACCCAGCGGATGCCCGCTTGACGGGGCTGCTGGTTCCAGCACCTTACGTGGTGCCGGAGAAGAAGGCCAAGAAGAAGGCCACGGGGACTCGAAGGAGTTCCCAGCGCCAGGTGGTGTCGGACTCATCGTCCGATGACTCCGAGGCGGACTCCTCCCGTGAAGACTAGGAGGAGGAAAGAGAGGCCTCTCCCCTAGCGGGGGGAGAGAAGAAAAGGAAGGCCACCCCAACTGGGGAGGCCGGAGGGTCCAAGAAGGGAAGGACCCGTCCTCCGGACTACTCCACCAACGTCGATGACGACGAAGAGGAGTGGCCATCCAGGGCCAAGCCCCTGGCGAAATCTTAAGTTTCCGGATACCAGAATAACTCATGGCGTTCCTTTGTTGCACAGTACCTTCTGACGTCGGGTATAATCATGCAGTCCGCCCAAAGGCGGGCTCGGCAACCGTCGGCGGTTCCTGGTTCGTCGGATGTGAACAGCACTTCACTTCCGACCGCCTCCTCTCCTCGCGCCGCGGATGATGCCGAGGTGGCATCCCAAAAGGGGCCAAGCCAGGAGGAGGTGGTCCTGGAGGCACCGCAAGGCGACCTCCCGGACTCCAGGCGAAAAGGGGATAAAACCCCTAAGGGTTATAAGTCCGGCCCTAGGCCGGACACCGCACCGGAACCTTCAACAGTTTCGGCATCCGGCAGGCGGCCCCCTACTAAGAAGGGCAAGCCTACGACGCCGGTGACCTCCGTCCAACCGGAGGCACCGGATAATCTGCTGAGATGCTTAACGGCGCCTCCATCGACGAGGAGCACCGCACTATTATGAGTGCGGTGATCCAGAAGGTTCAGTCCGCCAAGAGCGGGCTGATCGAAGCCTGTGCCAGCCTCCTAACAGGCTTTGAGGTATGTATTTAAGATATGTAAAAATATTACCGCAGATAGGCGGTAGCTCGATGCTCGGTTTGGTGTTCGGAAAGGAAAGCCAAACCGAGGATCAAAAAGATATACACAGGAGTCTAACATAAGTGTGTCAATATGGGAATGCAGGTGTGTTCTTGACCTGCCAAGACCGATCATGGAGGTCAATGTATTGAAGCAGAGCCTCGAGCGGTCTGAGGATGAGCTCGGCCTTGCCAAGAAGCAGCTCGAGGACAAGGAAGGTAAGTAATACCTTATGTAAGTATATATAAAAAAAAGATGTGGTTGCAAAGAAAATGACAGGATCAACGTGGGTATTCAGGGGCCACGAACGAGGTGGCGACCCTGAAGGAAGCGCTGTCCAAGGCTGAAAACAACGCGGCTGTGGAGCGCACCGAACGAGAGAAGCAGGAGGCGCGGGTGGCGGTGGTGCAGCAAGAGCTCCATGCTCTCGTGGAAAAACATGAGAGTTTGGAGCGTGACTCGAAGACTCGAGAGTCCGAGCTCGCCTCGGCGCGTGAGAGCGCCAAATCTGCCAAGGCGAAGCCCAAAAGCCCTCCAGGAGATTGAGGCGATGAAGAAGATAGCGGCGGGTAAGGCATTCTTTATGCAAAGCAAGCACGCGAAAGTGAATACTTGTTACTTACTCGAGTCCGGAGCTCTCCAGGAGCATTCGCAGATCTTCCCCGGAGTGTGTCCGACGCAACCGCATTCTACCAAGCCGAGGAGGGAAGCTCGACGGAGAAGGTTTTCTGGTCTCAGTATGCTGAGGCCGGACACCCAGTGCCCTTGATCGACCAGCTGAAGCAGTTGGTCGAGCTCCATAAGGTGGCCCAATAGGCCATGAAGGGTTCCGCAGTCCGGCTGTGGCCTGGGGAAGCCATGCCTGGAAGCTACTTCGGGCTGGTAAGGTGGCTGGTGGATGCCTGTCCAAGGCTTGAAGCCATCAAGCGCTCCGTATTGTAACATCCCAAATTTTAAATTTGGCATGTTATACATAGGTCATCCATGCATATCATATTTTATCGCATCTTCGTTCCGCAATCCTCGAAATCCTAAGAAATTCAAGGGCCCTCGGAGAGAGTTGTGGATTTTCCGGTTTTCATATTTGATTTCTATCAAATACTGAGAATGAGGATTTTGATTTTAATTATTTTTCTCTCCGAAAAAAAATATTTCATAATAAAAATAAATGAGAGGAGATAATATGACTTCTCCAAAATAATTGAAATATTGGAGGAAAAATGTTAAAATCATTATTTGGATTTTATTTGAGTTTATTTGGATTTTATTTGCATTAGAAAAAAATTTGCACGTTTTAAAATTTTCATTTTTAGGGACAAGAAAATGTTCATCTTGTTCTTAATATTTTATTTAGACGGTGTTGTTTTGGCATTTTTAGATTTTTATTTTATTTTATAGGAATTTTTCTGTCGGCAGAACTATTTAAAAAAAACTCCTCGCGCCCGACCGGGCCTAGGGCCCAAAGCAGCCCGGCCCACCGAGCCGCCGCCGCCGCCTCCTGCGCGCGCGCGCATCGCCGCCGCCACTCGGACCGGAGTCCGAGTTGGACTCCGCCTCCGCCCGCCGCCTTTGGCCCCTACTCCAAGTCGCCGCCTACTTTATATATATGCCGCCACCCCGAGCCCCAACACCACCACCACCGCCAACCCGCCGCCGCTTGCCGCCGCCCAGCGCCGCCGCCGGCCGCCATTCGCCGCTTACCGCCGCGGCCGCCAAGCCTCGCCGCCCCGCACCCCGCCTCGCCAGAACCCTCGCCGGAGGTAGCCGGCGGATCCGAGACCGCCGGTTTTTCTTAAAACCGTTCGGTTTATTTCCTGAAACCCTAGTTTTCGTTTTTTTTAAATAGATCGGTTTTACTCCGGTTTATTTATTTAGCGAGCGTCCGCTCGTTCGATCGTTTTAACAAATGCGTTTTTCTCGTTTAGGTTCAGATAACGAACGTTCGTTCGTTAAGCTGTTCGTCGTTTTTCTTTTTATCGGATTTATTCCGTGATTTTTCTGATCGCGTTTTCTGATCCGATGTTCGATCTAGTATAACTTTCCGCTCGTTTATTGGAATCAGGCAATTCAAGCGCCTAGAGTTTTGTCTCGAAACCCTCTTTCCGAATAACCAACTCAAACAAGTTTTTGCCTCTGTAAAATTTAACCCTAGTTCAGATTAGTAAACGGATTTTATTTCTTTCACTGTTTGAGTTTTGTTGCTTCGTTTGGTTTGAATCTTTTTGCAAACCGGAGTTCTTAAGTTGAACTTTCTGGTCAACCTATTTTAGTTGAGTTTTACCTGTGCATCTTTGCTTGTTGCTTATGTATGTTATTGTTTGCTTGCGATAGAATTCACGGAGTGCGAAGCGTGTTACTACGAGTCTCTAGGATTCACGGATCGTCAGCAAGGCAAGTAACACATTGATCATACTCTTTTCATACCCAGTTTTTATGCATTAGCTCAATCCTCAAACATTGCATGATTAGGATATCATTATTTTGTGGGTTGGGAAGTAGTTGTTGAGGTAGAACCTATTGCCCTGTTAATATCAAACCCTTGGGAGTTACTTCTACGTTTGCTTATACTGCTATGCTATGCTCGTAGACGTGGTTGGGTTTGAGTGTATCCATGACAGATGTGAGTTTGTTAATTAATGGTTTACTTTAAGGTGGCAACTTAAATACACATCTGGGTGGATTGAGGTACCTGGGTATTTCCAGGATTGCCTGTTTTTTTATGGACCGCCACCCAGGCTTAAAGGGAACTAAGATTATTCATGCTAGAAACTTCCGTGTGCAGCCACAAGCTATTATGGGCTCTAGCATAGTTGAATAAGTTACGTGAAGCTCTTGAAGAGGTAGATCAGCAGGTAGTGGGTTTTGTAGGTTTGGTATGGTCTACCCGGAGTAGAAAGTTAATGTTTCTGAAAGATCGTGTCTCGGTCATCCGCTTTCTCAAACACCATGCAAAGGCGAGAAATCAATGAAGGCGATCGAGTCTTGTGGGGAAAAGTGCACAAACCTTTGCAGAGTGTACAATCTAATCATGGTTAGCCATGTCCCCGGTTATGGACAATTTTGAGTATCTAGTACTTGAGTATTCACATGTATCCCATCACTCTTAAATTAAAACTGTTGGGTTGTTAACTACTTTAATTGGGATTGAGAATGCTGTCAACCATTCTCAATGATGTTTCAACCACCATGATAGTTAAATTAAAATATATTCCTTTGTTGTAGGAAAAAATTGGCTTTTCGCAAAACTATAACCATAGATCTTTCCACCAGCCAAACATGCATGTAGTGACAACATTATTTTGTTCTTGCTCTACTGTGTTATTGCCAGCATATTCCATGTGCTGACCCATTCTCGGGCTGCAACGTATTATGTTGCAGACTTTTCAGATGAGGAGTAAGGTTCGATAGGTCGTTGCCGTGCAGCTCAGCCATGCCGTTGGAGTTGATGGACTCACTTTATCTTCCAAGCCTTCCGCTGTTATCACATTAGATGGACTTAAGCCATATTATTGTAATAAGTTCTCTTTTGAGACACCGGTGTAATAAGTGTGTGATTGCTACACTGAAACACAGAGACTTGACCATCCGAGGTCAGGTCGCTACAAGATGGTATCAGAGCACACGCTGAGTGTAGGACGACCACTAAGATAAACCATAGGTCACTCTTCTCTACTCATTTCTGACTCCTCTCCACTTTTTCCACTCTTTAGGATGACGGAGATGAAGAACAAGTTTGCACAACCGGATGAAGACACACCTTTTGGACACCACTTGAAGGAAGTCACTAGGTACTTGAACATTGGAATACCAAGTTTCACGGGACGCATAACGCCACCTTACCGTAAGAGGAGCTGGATGATTCAAGTACAAGTTCCAGGAAGGACGTTCTCGCCTACTTCTAAGCCCATAGAGTTTTCTTTCGAAGCACCCACCTGGAGTTTAGGTAAGAGCATGGCAGCCCACATTACCATGGGACGTATTGGAGAATTATACAACAGGGAGCTAAAGGACACCATCTACCAAATATGTGGACGCCGAGACGAGCAATGGGAAGTAATCAGCACCAAGAAGGATAGATCCATTGCAGCTTTCATCCAGGAGCTAAACCAGCACATTCGACGTCAGGAAAACTAGATGTGCGCAGATATGATGGAGTTGAAGAAGGCGAAGACCAGGATTACCGAACTAGAGGAAGAACTCAAGTTTACATGCGACGGATACGAGGAGGAAATCAAGACACTACCGGAGAAGAACGACGACCTGGTTAAGAAGATCGGAGTATTCATGGGAGGACCAGCATCGGAAGAAGAAGAAGAAGAAGACCCCACTTGCCCGGACAACTACATCATCATCGACGACACCGATTCCGATCCAAGTGATGATGACTACAAAGACGAAGCTGGAGCAGACATCATGGAGTCTTCCATCGATCAAATTTTCTAGATGACCACCATCTATTAGTAGTATTTCCCCCATGTATCTAATAGTAGTTGAGCACTTTTGCGATAGTTCTAGACCGTTTGTATGCCCTTGCTTGTTTGATTGAGTGAATTGATTGTGTTTGCCTCATATGCATATGGGTAGTGTTCTCTCATTAGACCTCTTTCTATTCTAATCTCTTCCCTCTAAACCCATCGATGCCTCCGAGGCGTGACCCGGTTTTGTTTTCCCACCGGAGCTCACCCAGTTGATCCAACAGCAGAATACCCTGATGCAATTGCTAGTTCAGAACCAGGGCAACAATAACAACAACAACCCTCCGCTAGTGGATAATTTAGCCCATTTTCTGAGGTTACATCCTCCGGTGTTTTCCAGCAGCACCGAGCCAATAGTTGCTGATGACTGGCTACGCCGTATTGGAAGGGAGTTAACCACCGCAGGATGCACGGATGCTGAGAAGGTGCGCTTTGCCGCACATCAATTGGATGGACCAGCAGCCGCATGGTGGGAGAATTACACGGCTACTTTTCCTATAGCCAATGTTACTTGGGACCAGTTTCAGCAAGCCTTTCGCACCACCATGTCTCAACTGGAGCCATGCAGATGAAGAAGCGTGAGTTTCGCAACTTACGCCCGTGGGAACCAGACAGGCTCAAGACATGGATGATTTTAGTAAGCTATCACGCTATGCCCCTGATGATGTAGCCACAGATGCCGCGAAGCAGGAGAAGTTCATGGAAGGGCCGAACAATGAGATGAGTATGCAGTTGATGGTGGAAACTTTCAACAACTACCAGGAGTTGGTAGATAAGGCCCTTATGATTGAAGGAAAGCAGCAGCAGATTGAGAGCCGTAAGAGGAAGTATGGACAAGGGAAGTATAATTCAGGAGCTCAACAGAAGCCCCGTTTAACCCCGAACTCGGGAGGACTTGTTCATAACCATGGAGGTCACAACCATACTGGAGGAGGATCGCATAACCACAATGGTGCGAAGAATAGCAATGGGAACGGAGTGAATAACAATCAGAACCGCTCCAACCCATTTACACCCGCCAAAAGAGACCTAAGTCAAGTTACTTGCTACAAGTGCGGGAAGACTGGGCATTATGCTAATGAATGCCCAGAAGGAAGGAATGCGAACGGTAATGGGAGCGCTGGAAAGAAGCCCAACCCATTCAACAAAGGACAAGTAAACCACGTTAACGTGGAGGAGGTTGAAGAGCAGCCGGACGCGGTAATAGGTAAGTTTTTGGTTAAGTCATTTACCGCTTCTTGTTCTTTTCGAAATCTTTGGTGCATCGCATTCATACATATCAAGGGGATTTGCGGATAAGTTTAAGTTACCAACCCAAACCCTTAGGACCCCTCTTTTAGTAAGCTCACCTGGAGCAGAGTACATGGCTAGCCAATGGTGCACCCGGATACCCCTAACCATTGGCACACATGTTTTTTCCGTCTGACCTAATTATCCTGGAGTCGCAAGGATTGGATGTGATATTAGGTATGGACTGGATGTCGAAGTATGGAGGAAGCATTGACTGTGCTAGTAAGTCGATTTATCTTACCACCCCGGAGGGAAAAAGGATTAAGTATGTATCTAGGCATGTGCCTAGGAGGAGCCAAGTGAATACCCTCACGGGAGTTGTGCATGAGGAAGTGCACGTGAGTAAAGGATTACCCGGATGTTTTCCCAGAGGAGTTACCAGGCATGCCCCCAGATCGAGATATCGAGTTTTTGATAGAGCTATTGCCAGGTACAGGGCCAATATCCAAGAGACCCTATTGGATGCCCGCAAATGATCTAGAGGAAATTAAGAAACATATCAAGGAGTTATTGGAGAAAGGGTATATTCGCAGGAGTTCATCACCTTGGGGAGCACCAGTACTGTTGGTCGAGAAAAAAGGATAAATCCCTGAGGATGGTAGTTGATTACCGAGCCTTGAATGAAGTAACGATTAAGAATAAGTATCCATTACCGATGATCAATGATCTGTTTGATCAGTTGCAAGGAGCTAAGGTGTTTTCGAAGATTGATCTACGGTCGGGATACCATCGCTTGAAGATCCGAGAGAAGGATATACCAAAGACAACATTCACCACGCGGTATGGATTATATGAGTATACGTTCATGTCGTTTGGACTGACTAACGCCCTGCCTATTTCATGAGCATGATGAACAAGGTGTTCATGGAGTATTTGGACAAGTTTGTTGTGGTGTTTATTGATGATATCATGGTATACTTTCGAAGAGCGAAGAGGAGCACAAGGAACATTTGCGTTTAGTTCTCGAGAAACCTGTGGAACACCAGTTATACGCTAAATTTAGCAAGTGCGAGTTTTGGTTGAAGGAAATTGGATTTCTTGGGCATGTTATATCAGGAGAGGGTATAGCACTGGACCCCAGTAAGGTCTAGTCTGTCACTGAATGGTTGCCACCCACTTCAGTTAGCGAGATCCGCAGTTTCCTTGGACTCGCAGGATATTATAGGAGATTCATTGAAATTTTTTCCAAGATTGCCAAGCCAATGACTGAATTGTTGAAGAAGGATACAAAGTTTAAATGGACAGATGACTGTGAGGCAAGTTTTCAGGAGTTTAAGAAACGTTTGACTACAGCCCCAGTGCTAACACTACCATATACATAAGGAGTTCCAAGTTTATTGCGACGCCTCCCGCTTGGGACTTGGATGTGTGCTTATGCAAGACGGAAAGTTTGTTTCGTATGCCTCACGACAACTGAAGCCCCATGAATTAAACTATGCCACACACGATTTGGAGCTAGCAGCCGTAGTGCATGCATTGAAAACTTGGAGACACTATCTTATTGGAAACAATTGTGATGTGTACACGGATCATAAGAGTTTGAAGTACATTTTCACCCAGAAGGAGTTGAATCTTAGACAAAGAAGATGGCTGGAGCTTATAAAGGATTACGATATGAAGCTACACTATCATCCAGGAAAGGCCAATGTCGTAGCAGACGCTTTGAGTCGGAAAAGTTACGCTAATATCCTTGAAAGTAAGGGATTGCCCAAGGAGTTAGCTGAGGATATCATGGAACTTTGGTTGGAGATTGTTCCAAGAGGTTTCATTGCAACAATGGAGGTTCAGTCTACATTGTTGGATAAGATTCGAGAAGAGATTGCTGAGATAAGGGAGAAGATGAGCAAAGGAAAAGCCAAAGGTTTTCGAGAGGATGAGCATGATACCTTATGGTTTGAGGACCGAGTTTACGTGCCTATAACTCAGAGATCAGTAAGTTAATACTTCAGGAGGATCATGACTCACCATACTCTATACGCCCCGGAAACACCAAGATGTATTTGGATTTGAAGGAACGTTTCTGGTGGACTGGTATGAAGAAGGATATTGCCGAGTATGTAGCCGTATGTGATGTATGTCAGAGAGTGAAGGCAGAGCATCAGAAGCCAGCAGGACTACTACAGCCTATGCCGATACCCGAATGGAAGTGGGATAAGCTTGGCATGGACTTTATCACCGGGTTGCCCGTAACCAAGGCGGGATATGACTCAATATGGGTAGTAGTGGATCGCTTGACCAAAGTAGCTCACTTCATCCCGATCAAAACAACTTACACAAGTGCAAAGTTGGCCAAGATATATATGTCGAGGATTGTATGTTTGCATGGAGTTCCGAGGGCCATCGACGAGATAGAGGAACACGGTTTACTTCAAAGTTTTGGCAACAGCTACACTGCACTCGGGTACCAGATTGGAGTTCAAGACAAAGCATTCCACCCGCAGACGGATGGACAAACAGAGAGAGTCAATCAGATTACGGAAGACATCTTTGAGAGCACAGGCGCTAGATTATGGATCTAGTTGGGATGACAATTTTCCTTACGCAGAGTTCTCATACAACAATAGCTACCGAGCGGTTTGAAGATGGCACCGCTCAAGCTCTGTATGGACGTAGATGTAGAACACCTCTGATGTGGGATGAGGTAGGAGACCGTCAGTTGTTTGGACCAGATTTTATCAAAGAGTCGGAGGAGAAGGTTAAACTAATCCGAGACAGATTGAAGATTGCTTAGTCCAGGCAGAAGAGTTATGCAGATTCAAAACGTAAGGAAGTAACTTATGAAATTGGAGACAGAGCCTATCTGCGGGTATCACCTTTGCGAGGAGTGAAACATTTTGGAGTTAAGGGAAAGTTAGCTCCAAGATTTGTAGGACCGTATCGTGTTTTGGAACGGATGGGAGAAGTTGCCTACAAGCTGGAATTACCTGAAGGATTGTCAGGAGTTCACGATGTGTTTCACGTATCACAGTTGAAGAAGTGTCATCTTTGAGATGGCAGATATACCGTTAAGAGATCTGATTGCCCCTAGAGGCGTATACAGCTTGGACAAGAATTTGATTTATGAGGAGAAGCCAAGAAGGATTCTTGACTTTGACAGCCGAGTCACTCAAAGCAAGGTTATCAAGTTTTGTAAAGTTCAAAGTGGAGCCACCATACCGAGGAGGAAGCCACAGGGAACGAGAAGATGATATTCGCAAGGACCACCCGCACCTATTTTCTAGCCAACCCGAATCTCGAGGGCGAGATTCATCTTAAGGGGGGTAGGTTTGTAACATCCCAAATTTTCAATTTGGAATGTTATACATAGGTCATCCATGCATATAATATTTTATCGCATCTTCATTCCGCAATCCTCGAAATCCTAAGCAACTCAAGGACCCTCGGAGAGAGTTGGGGATTTTCCGGTTTTCATATTTTATTTCTATCAAATACTGAGAACGAGGATTTTGATTTTAATTATTTTTCTCTCCGAAAAAATATATTTCATAATAAAAATAAATGAGAGGAGATAATATGACTTCTCCAAAATAATTGAAATATTGGAGGAAAAATGTTAAAATCATTATTTGGATTTTATTTGAGTTTATTTGGATTTTATTTGCATTAGAAAAAAATTTGCATGTTTTAAAATTTTCATTTTTAGGGCCAAGAAAATGTTCATCTCGTTCTAAATATTTTATTTAGACGGTGAAAATTTGTTTTGGCATTTTTAGATTTTTATTTTATTTTATAAGAATTTTTCTGTCATGGAACTATTAAAAACTCCTCGCTCGACCGGCCTAGGGCTCACCGAGCCCGCCGCCGCCTCCTGCGTCTTGGCTTGTCGCTGCTGCCACTCGGCCGAGTCCGAGTTGGACTCCGCCTCCGCCGCCTTGGACCCTACTCCAAGTCGCCACCTGCTCCTTTATATACGCCGCCACCCCGAGCCCCAACACCACCACCACTGCCGCCAACCTCGCCGCCCGCCGCAGCCGCCGCCGGGCCGGCTTGCCCGCCGCCGTTCACCGCTTGCCGCCGCCGCCAAGCCCCGCCGCCCCGTGAGCCGCCGCCCCACACCCCGCCTCGCTGGAACCCTCGCTAGAGGTAGCTGCCGGATCCGAGACCGCCGGTTTTTCTTAAAACCGTTCGGTTTATTTCCCGAAACCCTAGTTTTCATTTTTTAAAAATAGATCGGTTTTACTCCGGTTTATTTATTTAGCGAGCGTTCGCTTGTTCGATCGTTTTAACAAATGCGTTTTTTTCGTTTAGGTTCAGATAACGAACGTTCGTTCGTTAAGCTGTTCGTCGTTTTCCTTTTTATCAGATTTATTCCGTGATTTTTCTGATCGTGATTTCTGATCCGATGTTCGATCTAGTATAACTTTCCGCTCGTTTATCGGAATCAGGCGATTCAAGCGCCTAGAGTTTCGTCTCGAAACCCTCTTTCCGAATAACCAACTCAAACAAGTTTTTGCCTATGTAAAACTTGACCCTAGTTTAGATTAGTAAACGTATTTTATTTCTTTCGCTGTTTGAGTTTTGTTGCTTCGTTTGGTTTGAATCTTTTTGCAAACCGGAGTTCTTAAGTTGAACTTTGTGGTCAACCTCTTTTAGTTGAGTTTTACCTATGCATCTTTGCTTGTTGCTTATGTATGTTATTGTTTGCTTGCGATAGAATTCGCGAAGTGCGAAGCGTGTTACTACGAGTCTCTAGGATTCACGGATCGTCAGCAAGGCAAGTAACACATTGATCATACTCTTTCCATACCGAGTTTTTATGCATTAGCTCAATCCTCAAACATTGCCTGATTAGGATATCATTAATTTGTGGGTTGGGAAGTAGTTGTTGAGGTAGAACCTATTGCCCTGTTAATATCAAACCCTTGGGAGTTACTTCTACGTTTGCTTATACTGCTATGCTATGCTCGTAGACGTGGTTGGGTTTGAGTGTATCCATGACAGATGTGAGTTTGTTAATTAATGGTTTACTTTAAGGTGGCAACTTAAATACACATCTGGGTGGATTGAGGTACCGGGTATTCCAGATTGTCTGTTTTTTATGGACCGCCACCTGTGCTCAAAGGGAATCGAGATTATTCATGCTAGAAACTTCCGTAGCAGCCACAAGCTATTATGGGATCTAGCATAGTTGAATAAGTTACGTGAAGCTCTTGAAGAGGTAGATCAGCAGGTAGTGGGTTTTGTAGGTTTGGTATGGTCTACCCGGAGTAGAAAGTTAATGTTTCTGAAATACTGTGTCTCGGTCATCGGTTTCTCAAACACCATGCAGTGCGAGAAATCAACGGAGGCGATCGAGTCTTGTGGGGAAAAGTGCACAAACCTCTGCAGAGTGTACAATCTAATCATGGTTAGCCGTGTCCCCGGTTATGGACAATTTCGAGTATGTAGTACTTGAATATTCACATGTATCCCATCACTCTTAAATTAAAACTGTTGGGTTGTTAACTACTTTAATTGGGATTGAGAATGCTGTCAACCGTTATCAATGATGTTTCAACCACCATGATAGTTAAATTAAAATCTATTCCTTTGTTGTAGGAAAAATTTGGCTTTTCGCAAAACTATAGCCATAGAGCTTTCCACCAGCCAAACATGCATGTAGTGATAGCATTATTTTGTTCTTGCTCTACTGTGTTATTGCCAGCATATTCCATGTGCTGACCCGTTCTCGGGCTGCAATGTATTATGTTGCAGACTTTTCAGACGAGGAGTAAGGTTTGATAGCTCGTTGCCGTGCAGCTCAGCCATGCCGTTGGAGTTGATGGACTCACTTTATCTTCCAAGCCTTCCATTTGTTATCACATTAGATGGCCTTAAGCCATATTATTGTAATAAGTTCTCTTTTGAGACACCGATGTAATAAGTGTGTGATTGCTACTCTGTTATAAATCCTTCGAGTATTGTGTGTGTCAGCATTACCGATCCAGGGATGACACTGAAACACAGAGACTTGACCATCTGAGGCCGGGTCGCTACATGTATGCATCGAAGGTGCCCGTAGGGCCCTTGCCCGTGCTAAAGTGCACCGGGGCAAGATGGACGCTGAGAAGCTTGTGACGGACGGACCACCGCCGGGCAAGGAGCATCACAAGCCCAAGATGTATTATGAGAGCGTCCTGAAGGGTGCCCCCCGTATAGCGGATGAGTGCTCCGAAGATGTAATTTTTGAGTAAACTCGCATTTGTAATCTTGTATGCTGAAAACTTGTTTCATATTCGCTAAGCAACACTTTTGAATTTAAAATATTACCTTCTGTGCAGCCGTTTATCAAAATTGAGAGATGGCGAGTCGTCGGCTTCTGCCCCCATGCCGCGATTGCTGGGGTGTTCGGGGTAAACTTGAGCGCTCTTTTTCCCATTGTTGGGTCCTTCAAGGGAGGCGTTCAACACAACAAACAAGGCAATCGGACTATAATGCTTGAACACTCTCACTTAGCCATAGAATTCTATAATTTTAAATTTCGGCGAAGCCCCTAGAATTCGGAAGACCGAGTTCGGGGCGCTATCCACGCCTAGGCCGGACAAAGCCGACTCCTCCCTCTAAGCGGCATATGTCTTTAGGGACTCGAAAACCTCTCGAACAGCGACCAGCTCTCGCCCTATCATGACGGTCAGTTTTAGCTTTCTCCACTGAGGTGCTCAGGCCGGCTCAACCGGGGCACAATCGCAGTGGTTCTCCCGGTGCTACCTTAGCCGATATAACGGAACGTAAGGTACCAAAACATGGGAGCCGGGCAAACCCAACTATTGACCCAAGACATGATTCGGAGCCGATGCATATAATGCTATAAGTCCGGTGCCGCACTCATGAGAGTGTTCGGACTTCTCACACCATATTCTGGGGTGCGTAAGCCCCTGGTGTATTGGCCGTACCAAAGTGTACGGTTGCATAATGTCATAACTGAACATATTTATATATATATATAAGGTAATGCAATAATAGACAAAAGCTATGCATTGTTTATTCAAAAAGTCTGCGGTAAAAGCAGAATGATACAAATAGTGTGATAAGCAAGAGATGGGACTATTTAACATGTCCCATTCGGGGCGAGCTGCGGGATTATATGTGAAACAAGTATACTGCTCGTTATAGAGACCACCTGGACACTCGATGTAGCTTTCTGCCTCCCTGGCTGTTGTATGTGTGTTCGGCGATTATGTTGCCGGACAGGCCTTCCGGAAAGTGGAGTCCTGAAAGTAAGAAAGAAAAAGAATGACAAAATCAGGAGCCCCTTGTGCGGTTGTGCCGTATTTTGGGCGTGCCATGGTCGTGCCCCCTCCCCCTATGCCCATGGTATTTCCAGAGCGTAGTTATGTACGCCAGCATCGGGTTTCGCAATTTCGCGAGGGCTGGGGTTAGGACCGCATTGCTACGCGTGCTCGGAACGTGCCAGGCGGTCTTGTTGTAAGTTACTCCGGGCGCGCTTGACGGTGTCCGGATGTTTAATGGTCGGACTGGAGAATTGCCTTGACAGGCTGCTTTGTACTTCCGCCGCGAGGGCCACCATATGCTCCTCCGTCCGGAGAGAGCGTTCGATGTTTCCATTGACCGTAATGACTCCTCGAGGGCCTGGCATCTTGAGCTTGAGGTATGCGTAGTGCAGCACCGCATTGAACTTTGCAAATGCGGTTCGTCCTAGCAGTGCGTGATAGCCACTGTGGAACGGGACTATGTCGAAGATTAACTCCTCGCTTCGGAAATTATCCGGGGATCCGAAGACCACCTCAAGTGTAACTGAGCCTGTATAGTTGGCCACTACCCCTGGTTTGACGCCTTTAAAGGTCGTCTTTGTGGGTTTAATCCTCGAGGGATCTATGCCCATTTTTCGACCGTATCCCGATAAAGAAGGTTCAGTGCTGCCGCCGTCCATAAGGACTCTAGTGAGGTGAAATCCGGCCAATGATTGGGTCTAAAACCAATGCGGCGAATCCGCCATGGAGGATACTAGTGGGGTGGTCCTTCGATCAAAAGTGATCGGGCAGGAGGACCATGGGTTGAACTTTGGGGCGACCGCTCCAACGCATATCGCCCTCGAGTGCACGCTTCCGCTCCATTTTGGGTATGTGGGTTGCGTATATCATGTTCACCGTCCGCACTTGTGGGGGAAACCTTACATCCCCTATTGTTCAGCGGCCGGGGCTCCTCCTCATCATCGCTATGCAGCCCCTTGTCATTGTTTTTGGCGTTTAACTTGCCTGCCTGCTTGAACACCCAACAATCTCTGTTGGTGTGGTTGGCTGGTTTTTCGGGGGTGACGTGTATCTGGCACGAGCGATCAAGTATTCGGTCCAAATTGGACGGGCCCGAGGTATTTCTTTTGAAAGGCTTTTTCCGCTGACCGGGTTTAGAGCCTCTGAATCCGGCATTGACTGTCGTATCCTCAGCATTGTCGCCGTTAATGCGGCGCTTTTGCTTGTTGCGACGCGACCTGCCCATGCTGTCCTTGGTATCTGAATTACCAGGACTCTTGGTCATGTTGTTACTACGAGCTAGCCAGTTGTCTTCTCCCGCGCAAAAGCGGGTCATGAGTGTCGTGAGGGCTGCCATGGATTTCGGCTTTTCCTGTGCTAGGTGTCGGGCAAGCCACTCGTCGCGGATGTTATGCTTGAAGGCTGCAAGGGCCTCTGCATCCGGACAGTCGACTATTTGATTTTTTCTTCGTTAGGAACCGTGTCTGTAATTGCTCGGCCGATTCCTCCGGCTGCTGGATTATGTGGCTTAGGTCATCGGTGTCCGGTGGTCGCACATAGGTGCCACGGAAGTTGTCGAGGAATGCGGCTTCCGTGTCCTCCCAACAACCAATTGATTCTCACCGGCAAGCTGTTAAGCCAATGTCGAGCTGGTCCTTTAAGCTTGAGTGGGAGGTATTTGATGGCGTGTAGATCATCACCGCGGGCCATGTGGATATGAAGGAGATAGTCCTCGATCCATACCGCAGGGTCTGTTGTGCCATCGTATGATTCGATGTTTATGGGTTTGAAACCCTCGGGGATTTGATGATCCATTACTTCATCTGTGAAGCATAGTGGGTGTGCGGCGCCTTTGTATTGGGCTATATCACGATGTAGCTCAAATGAGCTTTGTCTGTTGTGTTCGGCCCGGCCAGATTTACCATATCCAGCATGACGGTTATCGTCACGTGTCGTGGGGTGCCCACGCAATCCATAGATCGATCTTGTTTGCCTTGCCCTGTCCTCCAATATATCTTGCGGGTCTGGCGCATTCCCCCGTGCCTTGGTATTCTTTGAGCGGCGCCGGGGTGCGGCTTGAGTGAAGGGCCGAGAGGCCTCTCTGTCGCGGCCACGAGGTGGCCGGTCGGCCGTATCATGCGCTGGTGATATAGTTCTAGGTGCTTCCTCCTCTAATCGAGGTAGCAGCCTGCGTTTTGAGTAGCTCTTGGAGGGGCGTTCGAGTTCGTACTCTTCGGCCGCAAGGACATCAGTCCATCTGTCGGCTAGCAAGTCTTGGTCAGCTCTAAGTTGTTGCTGTTTTTTCTTGAGGCTGCTCGCCGTGGCCATGAGCCTGCGTTTGAAACGCTCTTGTTCGACGGGATCCTCAGGCACGACAAATTCGTCGTCTTTGAGGCTTGCCTCATCTTCGGAGGGAGGCATGTAATTATCGTCCTCTACCTCTCATCGCCGCTCTCTCATGAGGGTTGGCTTCTCCATCCTCCCGTGCAGAATCCTGCTTTGGAGGGGTTGTTTTCAACCTTTGTCCGGGGTGTTATTGTCTCCGGTGCCGGAATCGCCGTTTTTGCTGTGGCGGGATTTAGAGCGGCGCCGCTGACGCCGGTGCTTAGGCTGTTTCTTGGAGGGGTCATCCTCCGTTGTTCCGTCGCCGTTCCCTTCTTTTGGGGTGTCCACCATGTATATGTCATATGACAAGGTGGCCTTCCAGTGCCCTGTAGGCGCTGGGTCTTGTCCGTCTCCTGCATCGTCGTCCATACCATCGATGTCTTCTGAGTCGAAGTCGAGCATGTCGGTTAAATCATCGACAGTGGCTACGAAGTGGGTGGTGGGTGGGCTTTGAATTTCTTCGTCGTCCGCATCCCAACCTTGCCGACCATAGTCCGTCCAGGGCTCTCCTGATAAAGAGAGAGACTTTAGTGAATTCAGAATGTCTCCCAAGGGCGAGTGCTAAAAGATGTCCACGGCGGTGAACCCGATGATCGGCGCCCAATCGGATTCGATTGGCAGGGGCGCGGAAGGTTTGGAGTCCGGAGAGGAGTCCGGCACCTTGGAGTCACGAGCTTCGCAAAGGACATGTATGGTGTTCGGCTCGATCGCCGTAGAGATTGCAGCCCGTGAGGCGGTGTCCACCACCCGTCCTCGATAGGCGCAGTCAGCTCCGAGCTAAGAGTCGGAGCGGACATAGGTGCGGCCTCCAGGACACTGTTCAACGGCAGAGCTAGATCATGCCCATTGTAACAATGCAACGCGCTTGGCTGTGGCTCGAACCCGTCGAAAATCAAGTCTCCGCGGACGTCGGCCGTGTAGTTCAAACTTCCGAATCTGACCTGATGGCCAGGGGCGTAGCTTTCAATCTACTCCAGATGGCCAAGCGAATTGGCCCGCAGTGCAAAGCCACTGAATACGAAGATCTATCCGGGGAGAAAAATCTCACCCTGGACCGCGTCATTGTTGATGATCGAAGGAGCCATCGGGCCTAAAGGTGACAACACAGAGGAACTCTCAATGAAAGCACCAATGTCGGTGTCAAAACCGGCGGATCTCGGGTAGGGGGTCCCGAACTGTGCGTCTAGGCGGATGGTAACAGGAGACAAGGGACACGATGTTTTACCCAGGTTCGGGCCCTCTCGATGGAGGTAAAACCCTACTCCTGCTTGATTAATATTGATGATATGGGTAGTACAAGAGTAGATCTACCACGAGATCAGAGAGGCTAAACCCTAGAAGCTAGCCTATGGTATGATTGTTGTTCGTCCTACGGACTAAAACCCTCCGGTTTATATAGACACCGGAGAGGGTTAGGGTTACACAGAGTGTGTTACAATGGAAGGAGATCTACATATCCGTATCGCCAAGCTTGCCTTCCACGCCAAGGAAAGTCCCATCCGGACACGGGACAAAGTCTTCAATCTTGTATCTTCATAGTCCAGGAGTCCGTCCATCCGGACACCCCCTAATCCAGGACTCCCTCAACGGGGTTTGGATGCACTGGCGAAGTTTGCACCAACTCTCAATGTGATAAAGGGCAATGCACGGTACCGAATAGGCTAGCAATGATGGAAGGGTGAGAGTGCGTATAATCCATGGACTCAACATTAGTCATAAAGAACTCATATAACTATTGCAAAAATCTACAAGCCATCAAAAACCAAAGCACTACGCGCATGATCCTAGGGGGATAGATTGGTAGTAAAAGACCATCGCTCGTCCCCGACCGCCACTCATAAGGAGGACAATCAAATAACACCTCATGTTTCAAATTTGTTACATAACGTTTACCATACGTGCATGCTACGGGACTTGCAAATTCAACACAAGCATTTCTCAAATTCACAACTACTCAACTAGCACGACTTTGATATTATCACCTCCATATCTCAAAACAATTATCAAGCATCAAACTTTTCTTAGTATTCAACGCACTCAAAAGAAAGTTTTACAAATCTTGAATACCAAGCATATTATTATTAAGCAAATTACCATGCTATTTTAGACTCTCAAAATAATCTAAGTGAAGCATGAGAGATCAATAGTTTCTTTAAAACAAATCCACCACCGTGATCTAAAAGATACAAGTGAAGTACTAGAGCAAAACTATCAAGCTCAAAAGATATAAGCGAAGAACATAGAGCAAAACTATCAAGCTCAAAAGATATAAGTGAAGCACATAGAGTATTCTAACAAATTCTAATTCATGTATGGCTCTCTCAAAAGGTGTGTACAGCAAGGATGATTGTGGCAAACTAACAAGCAAAGACGCAAATAATACAAGATGCTCCAAGAAAAATACATATCATGTGGTGAATAAAAATATAGCTCCAAGTAAAGTTACTGATGGAAGTGGACGAAAGAGGGGATGCCTTCCGGGGCATCCCCAAGCTTAGAATTTTTGGTGTCCTTGGATTATCTTGGGGGTGCCATGGGCATCCCCAAGCTCAGGCTCTTGCCGCTCCTTGTTCCATAATCCTTCAAACAAAAAAATCACCCAAAACTTGAAAACTTCACAACACAAAACTCAACAGAAATCTCGTAAGCTCCGTTAGCGAAAGAAAACAAAAGACCACTTCAAGGTACTGTAATGAACTCATTATTTATTTATATTGGTGTTAAACCTACTGTATTCCAACTTCTCTATGGATCATAAACTATTTTACTAGCCATAGATTCATCAAAATAAGTAAACAACACACGAAAAACTGAATCTGTCAAAAACAGAACAGTCTGTAGTAATATGTAACTAACGCAAACTTCTGGAACTTCAAATATTCAGCCGAAATAGGAAGACCTAGGCAATTTGTTTATTGATCAGAAGCAATTGGAATCACTATTTTATCACGTTCTGATGATTTTTAACAATTGTTTCCGTGAACCGGAAGTTTCTGGAAATTACAGCAAGATCAAATAACTATTATCCAAGAAGATCCTATTGGTTTAACTTGGCACAAACACTAATTAAAACATAAAACCACATCTAAAAAGAAGGTAGATGTATTATTTATTCAGCGACAGAAAGGAAATATATTGGGTTGTCTCCCAACAAGCGCTTTTCTTTAAAGCCTTTTAGCTAGGCATTGATAATTTTAATGATGCTCACATGAAAGGCAAGAATTGAAGCACAAAGAGAGCATCATAAAACACGTGACAAACACATCTAAGTCTAACATACTTCCTATGCATAGGCATCTTATAGAAAAAGAAATTATCACAGCAAGCAAAAACTAGCATATGCAAGGAAGCGGAATGAAACAATGGCAATCTCAACATAACGAGAGGTAATTTATTATCATGAAATTTTTTACGACCATATTTTCCTCTCTCATAATAATTACATGTGGGATCATAAGCAAATTCAACAATATAGCTATCACATAACATATTCTCAACACGATCCACATGCATGAAAGTTGACATTCTTCCAAAATAGTGGGATTATCATTAACTAAAGTCATGATTTCTCCAAGCCCACTTTTATCAAAAATTTCATAAGATTGAATGTTATCAAAATATGTGGGATCTAAAGTTGACATTCTTCCAAACCCACTTTCAATATTATTGCAAACACTATTATCAATCTTATATTCATCATGGGGCTTAAATAAATTTTCAAGATCATAAGAAGAATTTCCCCAATCATGACTATTGGACATAGCAAAACTAGCATCCCCAAGCTTAGGGTTTTGCATAATATTAGCATAATTTACATCAATAGAATTTATAATAAAATCATTGCAATCATGCTTTTTATTCAAAGATCTATCACAATTTTCAGATTTACGGATTTCAGGCAAAAGCTTATAAAGATAATCTAGTGCATCCAAATCACTAGGAATTGGTTCATCATAATTGGATCTCTTAAAAAGATTGGCAAGCGGATGAGGATCCATAGATATTAGCTTCTCTGTTTAGGAATAAATACTCAACTATTTCAATCAAGCGAGAAAACGAGCCCAGAAAGACATCAAGGAGAACGGAAAATAGAGGGCGAATAAAACGACAAGGGTGAAGTGGGGGAGAGGAAAACGAGAGGCAAATGGCGAATAATGTAATGCGAGAGATAAGGGATTGTGATGGGTACTTGGTATGTTGACTTTTGTGTAGACTCCCCGGCAATGGCGCCAGAAATCCTTCTTGCTACGTCTTGAGCTTGCGTTGGTTTTCTCCGAAGAGGAGAGGATGATGCAGCAGAGTAGCATAAGTATTTCCCTCAGTTTTTGAGAACCAAGGTATCAATCCAGTAGGAGGCCACGCGCAAGTCCCTCGTACCTACACAAAACAAATAGCTCCTCGCAACCACTGCGAATAGGGGTTGTCAATCCCTTCACGGTCACTTACGAGAGTGAGATCTGATAGAGATGATAGATAATATTTTTGGTATTTTTGGTATAAAGATGCAAAGTAAAATAAAAAGGCAAAGTAAAGAGCAAAGCAATAATAAAGTGTAGGAAGATTAATATGATGAAAATAGACCCGGGCCATAGATTTCACTAGTGGCTTCTCTCAAGAGCATAGGTATTTTACGGTGGGTGAACGAATTACTGTTGAGCAATTGATGTAATTGAGCATAGTTATGAGAATATCTAGGTATGATCATGTATATAGGCATCACGTCCGAGACAAGTAGACCGACTCCTGCCCGCATCTACTACTATTACTCCACTCATCGACCGCTATCCAGCATGCATCTAGAGTATTAAGTTAATGAAAACAGAGTAACGCCTTAAGCAAGATGACATGATGTAGAGGAATAAATTCATGCAATATGATAAATACCCCATCTTGTTATCCTCGATGGAAACAATACAATACGTGCCTTGCTGCCCCTCATCACACCGGGAAAGGACACCGCAAGATTGAACCCAAAGCTAAGCACTTCTCCCATTGCAAGAACTACCAATCTAGTTGGCCAAACCAAACGGATAATTCGAAGAGACTTGCAAAGATAACTCAATCATACATAAAGAAATTCAGGAAAGATTCAAATATTGCTCATAGATAATCTTGATCATAAACCCACAATTCATCGATCTCAACAAACACACCGCAAAAAGAAGATTACATCGAATAGATCTCCACGAGAGAGGGGGAGAACAATGTATTGAGATCCAAAAAGAGAGAAGAAGCCATCTAGCTACTAACTATGGACCCAAGGTCTGAGGTAAACTACTCACACTTCATCGGAGAGGCTATGATGTTGATGTAGAAGCCCTCCGTGGTGGAATCACCTTCCGTGAGCTCCTAACAGGCCCAAGATGGTATCTCGTGGATCTGAGAAAGTTGCGGCGGTGGAATTAGGTTTTTGGCTCCGTATCTGATCTGACGAGGGTACGTAGGTATATATAGGAGGAAGAAGTACGTCGGTGGAGCTTCGAGGGGCCCATGAGGTAGGGGGCGCGCCCTAGGGGGGAGCGCCCTCCACCCCCGTGACCGCCTCGTGGCCTTCTTGACGGAGGGTCCAAGTCTCCTGGGTCTTATCTGATGAGAAAATCACATTTCCGAAGATTTCATTCCGTTTGGACTCCGTTTGATATTCCGTTTCTTCGAAACACTGAAATAGGCAAAAAACAGCAATTCTGGGCTAGGCCTCCGGTTAATAGGTTAGTCCCAAAAGTAATATAAAAGTGAAAAATAAAGCCCAATATAGTCCAAAACAATAGATAATATAACATGGAGTAATCAAAAATTATAGATACGTTGGAGACGTATCAGCACCGCACACTCCCTATGCTTCACTGATGAAGTTATGGATCATGAATTCCCGGAGGGTTTTAAACCCGTAAATATCGAATCGTACGATGGTACAACAGATCCCGCAGTATGGATTGAGGATTTCCTCCTCCATATCCACATGGCTTGCGGTGATGATCTACATGCCATCAAGTACCTCCCACCAAAACTCAAAGGACCAGCTCGGCATTAGCTGAATAGCTTGCCAGTAGACTCCGTCGGCAGTTGGGAGGATTTGGAAGATGCATTCCTTGACAACTTCCAGGGCACTTATGTGCGAACACCGGATGCTGACGACTTGAGCCATATAACTCATCATCCAGGGGAATCGGCCAGGAAATTCTGGACACGGTTCCTAACTAAGAAGAACCAAATTGTCGATTGTCCGGATGCTGAGGCCTTAGCGGCATTTAAGCATAACATCCGTGACGAGTGGCTTGCCCGGCACCTCGGCCAGGAGAAGCTGAAATCTATGGCAGCCCTCACGACACTCATGACCCGCTTTTGCGCGGGCGAGGATAGCTGGCTGGCTCGCAGCAACAATACATCAAGAAATCCGGGCACTTCAGATACTAAAGATGCTAACAGCAGACCACGTCGTAACAGACACAAGCGCCGCAACAACGGCGATATCACTGAAGATACGGCAGTCAATGCCGGATTCAAAGGCCCTAGATCCGGTCAGCGGAAAAAGCCATTCAAAAGAAGTACTCCGGGCCCGTCCAATTTGGACCGCATACTCGATCGCTCGTGTAAAATTCACTGCACCCCCGATAAGCCAGCCAATCACACCAACAGAGAATGTTGGGTGTTCAAGTAGGCCGACAAGTTAAATGCCGAAAACAAGGACAAGGGGTTGCATAGTGATGACGAGGAGGAGCCCCTGCCGCCAAACACGGGAGGACAGAAGAGGTTCCCCCCACAAGTGAGGACGGTGAACATGATATACGCAACCCACATCCCCAAGAGGGAACGGAAGCGTGCACTAAGGGACGTCTATGCGATGGAGCCCGTCGCCCCAAAGTTCAACCCATGGTCCTCTTGTCCGATCACCTTCGATCGCAGGGACCACCGCACTAGTATACGTCATGGCGGATCTGCCGCATTGGTCTTAGACCCCATCATTGACGGATTTCACCTCATTCGAGTCCTTTTGGACGGCGGCAGCAGCCTGAACCTGCTCTATCAGGATACAGTGCGCAAAATGGGTATGGACCCCTCGAGGATCAAACCCACAAAAACGACCTTTAAAGGTGTCATCCCAGGTGTAGAGGCCCATTGCACGGGCTCAATCACACTGGAAGTGGTCTTCGGATCTCCGGACAACTTCCGAAGCGAAGAGTTAATCTTCGATATCGTCCCGTTCCGCAGCGGCTATCACGCACTGCTCGGGCGAACTGCATTTGCAAGATTCAATGCGGTACCACACTACGCATACCTCAAGCTCAAGATGCCAGAACCTAGGGAGGTCATAACAGTCAATGGAAACACAGAGCGCTCGCTCCGCACGGAGGAGCACACTGCGGCCCTCGCAGCAGAAGCACAAAGCAGCCTCTTAAGGCAATCCACCACCCGGGCGATAAAGCCCCCGGACACCGTCAAGCGAGTCCGAAGTAACCTGCAACAGGATCGCCTGGCACGTTCAGAGCTCGCCTAGCAATTCGTCCCCCGCCCTAGTCCCAGTCAAACATCGAAATCCGTGTCGCGTGTACATAATTACGCATTGAAAATACCGTGGGCATAGGCGGGGCACGACCATGGCACGTCCCACAGTGTGGCTCAACCGCCCTAGGGGCTGAATACCTTTATCATTTTCTCTCTTTCAGGACCTTACTCTCTGGAAGCCCTATCCGACAGTGCGATTGCCGGACATATAACACAACAACCAAGGAGGCAGGAAGCTACATCGTACAATGGAATCCCTAGGCGGTCTGTGATAACGGGCGAAATACCTGCTTTAAATACCATTTCACAGCTTGCCCTTGGATAGGACATGTCAAATAGTCCTATTTTTTTGCTTATTGCACTACTTGTACCAGTACGCTTCAACGTATTCTTTAAATAACAATGCATAGCATTAGTCTATTATTGCATTACCTATTCTTTTTTTATATGTTTATTTACGATAATCAGCACTCGTACATTCTGGTACGGCCAGTATGCCAGGGGCTTTTGTATACCCCATAATACGGCGTGAGAAGTCCGAACACTTTCAATAGTGCGGCACCCCGAACTTATAGCATTATATGCATCAGCTCCGAATCATGTCTTAGGACAATAGTTGGGTTTTACCTGCTCCCATGTTTTGGTACCTTACGTTCCGCTATATCGGCTAAGGTAGCACTGGGAGAACTACTGCGATTGTGTCCCGGTTCTTCCAGACGAGCACCTCAGTAGAGAAATCCAAAACTGACTGTCATGATGAGGCGAGAGCTGGTCACTGTTCGAGAGGTCTCAAGTCCTTAAAGACTTTTGCCGCTTCGGGCGAGGAGTCGGCCTTGTCCGACTTAGGCGTATATAGCCCCCCAACTTCGGCCTTCCGAATACTAGGGGCTTCGCCAAAATTTAAAATTGTAGACTTCTATGGCTAAGTGAGAGTGATAAAGCATTATAGTCTGATTGCCTGGTTCGTTGCGCTGAGCACCACCCTCGGAGGACACAAATATGGGAAAAAGAGTGCTCAGATTTATCCCGAACACCCCAGTACTAGTTGCATGGGGGCAGAAGCCGACGACTGGCCAACTCTCAGATTTGATTAACGGCTGCACAGAAGGTAATATTTTAAATTCAAAAAGCGTTGCATAGCGCAAATGAACTAGTTTTCATATTACAGGATCACATGAGCACGTTCATTCAAAAATTACATCTTTGGTACACTCCTCCGCCACAAGGCGGGCACCCTTCAGGACACCTCGTAATACATTTCGGGGTGGCGATGCTCCTTGCCCTGCGGCGGCCCCTCCTTCACCAGCTTCTCGGCGTCCATCTTCGCCCAGTGCACCTTCGCACGGGCAAAAGCCCTGCGTGCACCTTCGATTCAGACGGACCGCTTGATGACTTCAAACCGGGGGCACGCATCCACAAGCCGCCTCACCAGACCGAAGTAGCTGTTGGGCAGGGCATCGCTATGCCACATCGGGACTATAAGGCCCTTCATGGCCTGTTTGGCCGCCTTGTGAAGCTCGACCAGTTGCTTCAGCTGGTCGCTCAAGGGCATCGGGTGTTCGGTCCCAGTATACTGAGACCAGAATAGTTTCTCCATTGAGCTCCCCTCCTCGGCCCGATAGAACTCCGCGGCATCAGACACACTGCGGGGCAGATCTGCGAACGCTCCTGGAGAGCTCCGAACTCGGGTAAGTAAAAAGAAAGTTTCTTTCACATGCTTGCTTTGCATAATGAATGCCTTACCCGCCGCTATCTTCTTAACCGCCTCAACTTCCTGGAGGGCCTTTTGGGCTTCGGCCTTGGCATGTTTCGCGCTATCGAGTGCCGTTGCAAGCTCGGACTCTCGCGTCTTCGAGTCAAGCTCCAGGGCCTCGTGCTTCTTGACGAGAGCCTGGAGCTCTTATTGTACCTCGCCTACTCGGGCCTCTTATTTTTCTCGCTCGGTGCGCTCCTGGGCCGCTTTGTTTTCAGCCTCGGACAGCGCCTTCTTCAGGGTCGCCACTTCGGTCGTGGCCCCTGGCACATTCATGATGATCCTCTTATTCTGCAACCAAATCTTTTTTCATATAGATAAGGTATTGCTTACCTTTGTTCTCCTCGAGCTGCCTCTTCGCAAGACCAAGCTCTTCCTCGGACCGCTCAAGGTCCTGCTTCAGTACAGCGACCTCCGCAGTACGTGCAGTAGCGGCCAGCAGTGAAGCCTGCATATTCGCATAGACATATTATGATTAGACTCCTGTGATTATTATTTGATCCTCTATTCGGCTTTTCCTCGCGAACGCCAAACAGAGCATCAGGGGCTACTTTCTATACGGTAACATTTTCCTACAATTTAATTACTTACCTGAAAGCCTGTTAGGAGGCTGGCACAAGCTTCAGTTAGTCCGCTTTTGGCGGACTGAACCTTCTCGATCACCGCACTCATGATAGTGCGGTGCTCTTCGTCGATGGAAGCGCCAAGCGCTTCCAGCAAGTTGTCCGGTGCCTCTGGATGGACAGAGGTCACCGGCACAGGCGGCTTGCCCCTCTTAACAGGGGGTCGCCTGACGGAGTCCGGAACCACAGGAGGTTCCGGCACAGTGTTCGGCTGAGGGCCAAACTTGGAGCCCGTGGGAGTCTTGCTCCCTTTGCGCCCGGGGTCTGGAAGGTCGCCCTCGAGGCGCCTCCAGGACTACCTCCCCTCGGCTTGGTGCCTTCTGAGACAACACCTCGGCGTTGTCCGTAGGGCAAGGGGTGGAGGCGGTCGGAAGTGTATCACTACTCATATCCGACGGGTCCAAAGAACCGTCCGATGAAGATACGTCGATGCGGGCTCGGGATGGACTGCATAATCATATTCGGCGTAAGGAGAAGCAGTGCAATAAAAGCATACCATGAATTACTCTGGTATCCGAAAACTTACGACTTCGCTAGGGGCTTGTCCCTGGGCAACCACTCGTCTTCGCTATAAGCGGCGGTCGTGGAACAGTCCGGAAGGAGATTCCTTCCCTTCTTGGACCCTTCGGCCTCCCCGGTTGGGGCGGCCTTCCTTTTCTTGTCTCCCCCGGCTGGGGGGGGAGAACCTTCCTCTTCCCCCTCCTCGTTTTCACGAGAGGAGTGCGTCTCGGAGTTATCGGATGATGAGTCTGATATCACCTGACGCCGGAGACCTTTTCGGGTCCCCGTGGTCTTCTTCTTGGTCTACTTCTCCGGCACCTCATAAGGTGCCGGAGTCAGCATTTCCGTTAGGAGAGCGTCGGCTGGATCTTCGGGACGTCTCTACCCAGTCCTGTTAAAGGCATGGGAGCTTAGATCCCACACATGATTAAACCGGGGAAAATAAATGCCCTATAAGGTATAAAGAACTTACCGGACTGGCATGGCGCTGTGCGCTGAGTCCGCGGTCTTCGGTAAGGGAAGGAGGCACCTCGGCGCCCTTGAACATCACCTTCCAGACGTCCTTGTGTGTCATGTCAAAAAGCTCGCGCAGAGTCTGGTGCTTGGCCGGGTTGAACTCCCACAAATTAAATGCCCGTTGTTGACACGGGAGGATCCGACGGAAGAGCATGACCTGGACCACGTTGACAAGCTTGATTTTCTTGTTCATCATATTCTTGATGCAGGTCTGGAGTTGATACGTCTCCAACGTATCTATAATTTTTGATTGCTCCATGCTATATTATCTACTGTTTTGGACCATATTGGTCTTTATTTTCCACTTTTATATTACTTTTGAGACTAACCTATTAACCGGAGGCCCAGCCCAGAATTGTTGTTTTTTGCCTATTTCAATGTTTCGAAGAAACGGAATGAAACCTTCAGGAACGTGATTTTCTCACCGAATATGATCCAGGAGACTTGGACCCCACGTCAAGAAAGAAAGGAGGTGGCCACAAGGGTGGAGGGCGCGCCCCCTAGGGCACGACCCCCTGCCTCGTGGGCCCCCCTTTGCTCCACCGACGTACTCCTTCCTCCTATATAAACCTACGTACCCCCAAACGATCAGATACAGAGCCAAAAACCTAATTCCACCGCAACCTTCTCAGATCCACGAGATCCCATCTTGGGCCCTGCTCGAGCTCTACTGAAGGGGAATCCACCATGGAGGGCTTCTACATCATCACCATAGCCCCTCCGATGAAGTGTGATTAGTTTACTTCAGACCTTCGGATCCATAGTTAGTAGCTAGATGGCTTCTTCTCTCTTTTAGGATCTCAATACAATGTTCTCCCCCTCTCTTGTGGAGATCTATTCGATGTAATCTTCTTTTTGCGGTGTGTTTGTTGAGACCGATGAATTGTGGGTTTATGATCAAGATTATCTATGAACAATATTTGAATCTTCTCTGAATTCTTTTATGTATGATTGGTTATCTTTGCAAGTCTCTTTGAATTATCAGTTTGGTTTGGCCTACTAGATTGGTTTTTCTTGCAATGGGAGAAGTGCTTAGCTTTGGGTTCAATCTTGCGATGTCCTTTCCCAAAGGATGAGGGGCAGCAAGGCACGTATTGTATTGTTGCCATCGAGGATAACAAGATGGGGTTTTTATCATATTGCATGAATTTATCCCTCTACATCATGTCATCTTGCTTAAGGCGTTATTCTATTTTCTTGAACTTAATACTCTAGATGCATGCTGGATAGCGGTCGATGAGTGGAGTAGTAGTAGTAGATGCAAAAGGTGAGTCGGTCTACTTGTCTCGGACGTGATGCCTATATCATGATCATACCTACATATTCTCATAACTATGCTCAATTTCACCAATTGCTCAACAGTAATTTGTTCACCCACCGTAGAATACTTATGCTCTTGAGAGAAGCCACTAGTGAAATCTATGGCCCCTGGGTCTATTCTCATCATATCAATCTTCTATCACTTTATTATTGTTTTGCTTTTTACTTTACTTTGCATCTTTATACCAAAAATACCAATAATATTATCTATCATCTCTATCAGATCTCACTCTCGTAAGTGACCGTGAAGGGATTGACAACCCCTAATCGCGTTGGTTGCGTGGAGCTATTTGTTTTGTGTAGGTATGAGGGACTTGCGTGGTAGCCTCCTACCGGATTGATACCTTGGTTCTCAAAACTGAGGGAAATACTTACTCTACTGCATCACGCTTTCCTCTTCAAGGAAATCCAACACAGTGCTCAAGAGGTAGCAGGAAGATTTCTGGCGCCGTTGCCGGGGAGTCTACGCAAAACTCAACATACCAAGTACCCATCACAATCCCTTATCTCTCGCATTACATTATTTGCCATTTGCCTCTCGTTTTCCTCTCCCCCACTTCACCCTTGCCGTTTTATTCGCCCTCTCTTTTCCGTTTGCCTCTTTCTTCGCTTGTTTTTTTGCTTGTGTGTTAGATTGCTTTCTTGTCGCGATGGCTCTTCCGAGATTTGACGATCTTCACCTTAAAAGGTTAGAAGAGATAGAAAGTAACGTCAGGAGTTTTATGGTTTTACAATTTGAGCATAATAATTTCTTTAAAAACGAGCTTAAAGAACAAAAAAGTTTTATGAGTTATATGAATAAAGAGCTCGATGATATGTCTAAAGAATTTGATGGTATAATATCCCAAATTGCTCGTCTTGAGAAGTTGACTGCTGAAATTTCGGATAAGCAGGCCACCTTAGTCAATAAGATGGCCGCTAAACCGAATTCCAATGAAAATCGAGATGAAGATCTAAAATATATTGATGTATCCCCTATTAAATCTTTGGTTTGCAATATGAATCTTGACGAGACTGAATATGATCCACCTTTACCTAGAAGGCGTTCCAAAAATTCGGAGTTTTTAGATCTTGATGATGAAATTGATAAAAGTGGGATTGAAAAGAATAAAATCCTAGATGTTGCTAAACCCACTATTTTGGATTTCAAGGAATTTAATTATGAAAGTTGCTCTTTAATTGATTCTATTTACTTGTTGCAATCCGTGCTAAATTCTCCTCATGCTTATAGTCAAAATAAAGCGTTTACTAAACATATCGTTGATGCCTTGATGCAATCTTATGAAGAAAAACTTGAGTTGGAAGTTTATATCCTTAGAAAACTTTATGATGAGTGGGAATCAACTATTAAAATTAAGATTAAGGACCATGAATTTTATGCTTTATGTGATTTGGGTGCTAGTGTCTCCACTATTCCCAAAAATTTGTGTGATTTGCTAGATTTCCGCAATTTTGATGATTGCTCTCTAAACTTGCACCTCATGGATTCCACTATTAAGAAACCTATGGGAATAATTAATGATGTTCTTATTGTTGCAAATAGGAATTATGTGCCCGTAGATTTTATCGTTCTTGATATAGATTGCAATCCTTCTTGCCCTATTATTCTTGGTAGACCTTTCCTTTGAACGATTGGTGTAATTATTGATATGAAGGAAGGGAATATTAGATTCCAATTTCCATTAAAGAAGGGTATGGAACACTTCCCTAGGAAGAAAATAAAACTACCATATGAATCGATTATGAGAGCCACTTATGGATTGCCTACCAAAGATGGCAATACCTAGATCTATCCTTGCTTTTATGCCTAGCTAGGGGCGTTAAACGATATCACTTGTTGGGAGGCAACCCTATTTTATTTTTAGTTTTTTTGCTTTTTTTTCTGTTTAGGAATAAATAATCCATCTACCTTATGTTTAGATGTGTTTTTTGTTTTAATTAGTGTTTGTGCCAAGTTAAACCTATAGGATCTTCTTGGATGATAGTTATTTGATCTTGCTGTAATTTCCAGAAACTTTCTGTTCACGAAAAAAATTGTTAAAAATCACCATAACGTGATAAAATACTGATTCCAATTTATGCTGATCAATAAACAAATTGCCTAGGTCTTCCTATTTTGGATGATTTTTTGGAGTTCCGGAAGTTTGCGTTAGTTACAGATTACTACAGACTATTCTGTTTTTGACAGATTCTGTTTTTCGTGTGTTGTTTGCTTATTTTGATGAGTCTATGGCTAGTAAAATAGTTTATAAACCATAGAGAAGTTGTAATGCAGTAGGTTTAACACCAATATAAATAAAGAATGAGTTAATTACAGTACCTTGAAGTGGTCTATTGTTTTCTTTCGCTAACGGAGCTCACGAGATTTCTGTTGAGTTTTGTGTTGTGAAGTTTTCAAGTTTTGGGTTAATTTTTTTGATGGATTATGGAACAAGGAGTGGCAAGAGTCTAAGCTTGGGGATTCCCATGGCACCCCCAAGATAATTTAAGGACACCAAAAAGTCAAAGCTTGGGGATGCCCCGGAAGGCATCCCCTCTTTCGTCTACTTCCATCGGTAAATTTACTTGGAGCTATATTTTTATTCACCACATGATATGTGTTTTGCTTGGAGCGTCTTGTATGATTTGAGTATTTTTTTTCTAGTTTACCACAATCATCCTTGCTGTACAAACCTTTTGAGAGAGCCATACATGAATTGGAATTTGATAGAATACTCTATGTGCTTCACTTATATCTTTTGAGGTATATAGTTTTCCTCTAGTGCCTGACTTATATCTTTTAGAGCACGGTGGTGGATTTGTTTTATAGAAACTATTGATCTCTCATGCTTCACTTAGATTATTTTGAGAGTCTTAAATAGCATGGTAATTTGCTTAAAAATCATAATATGCTTGGTATTCAAGATTTGTAAAACTTTCTTTTGAGTGCGTTGAATACTAAGAAAAGTTTGATGCTTGATAATTGTTTTGAGATATGGAGGTGATAATATCAAAGACGTGCTAGTTGAGTAGTTGTGAATTTGAGAAATGCTTGTTTTGAAGTTTGCAAGTCCCGTAGCATGCACGTATGGTAAACGTTACGTAACAAATTTTAAACATGAGGTGTTATTTGATTGTCCTCCTTATGAGTGGCAGTCGAGCACGAGCGATGGTCTTTTCCTACCAATCTACCCCCCTAGGAGCATGCGCGTAGTGCTTTAGTTTTTGATGGCTTGTAGATTTTTGCAATAAGTATATGAGTTCTTTATGACTAATGTTGAGTCCATGGATTATACGCACTCTCACCCTTCCATCATTGCTAGCCTCTTCGGTGCCGTGCATTGCCCTTTCTCACATTGAAAGTTGGTGCAAACTTCGCCGGTGCATCCAAACCCCATGATACGATACGCTCTTTCACACATAAACCTCCTTATATCTTCCTCAAAACAGCCACCATACCTACCTATTATGGCATTTCCATAGCCATTCCGAGATATATTGCCATGCAACTTTCCATCATTCCGTTCATCATGACACTTTCATCATTGTCATATTGCTAGCATGATCATGTAGTTGACATAGTATTCGTGGAAAAGCCACCGTTCATAATTCTTTCATACATGTCACTCTTGATTCATTGCCTATCCCGGTACACCGCCGGAGGCATTCATATAGAGTCATACTTTGTTCTAGTATTGAGTTGTAATCATTGAGTTGTAAATAAATAGAAGTGTGGCGATCATCATTTAATAGAGCATTGTCCCAAAAAAAGAGAAAGGCCAAAAAAAAAAGATGGCCCAATATATATATATATATATATATATATATATATATATATATATAAAGGGGCAATGCTACTATCCTTTTTTCCACACTTGTGCTTCAAAGTAGCACCATAATCTTCATGATAGAGAGTCTCTTGTTTTGTTATTTTCATATACTAGTGGGAATTTTTCATTATAGAAATTGGCTTGTATATTCCAACGATGGGCTTCCTCAAATGCCCTAGGTCTTCGTGAGCAAGCAAGTTGGATGCACACCCACTTAGTTTCTTTTGTTGAGCTTTCATACATTTATAGCTCTAGTGCATCCGTTGCATGGCAATCCCTACTCCTTGCATTAACATCTATCGATGGGCATCTCCATAGCCCATTGATTAGCCTCGTTGATGTGAGATCTTCTCCTTTTTTGTATTCTCCACATAACCCCTATCATCATATTCTATTCCACCCATAATGCTATATCCATGGCTCACGCTCATGTATTGCGTGAAGGTTTATGAAGTTTGAGATTATTAAAGTATGAAACAATTGCTTGGCTTGTCATCGGGGTTGTGCATGATGAGAGCATTCTTGTGTGACAAAAATGGAGCATGACTAGACTATATGATTTTGTAGGGATGGACTTTCTTTGGCCATGTTATTTTGAGAAGACATAATTGCTTAGTTAGTATGCTTGAAGTATTATTATTTCTATGTCAATATGAACTTTTGTCTTGAATCTTTCGGATCTGAATATTCATGCCACAATTAGGAAGAATTACATTGAAATTATGCCAAGTAGCACTCCGCATCAAAAATTCTTTCTTATCATTTACATACTCGAGGACGAGCAGGAATTAAGCTTGGGGATACCTGATACGTCTCCAACGTATCTATAATTTTTGATTACTCCATGCTATATTATCTACTATTTTGGACCATATTGGGCTTTATTTTCCACTTCTATATTACTTTTGGGACTAACCTATTAACCTGAGGCCCGGCCCAGAATTGCTGTTTTTTTTCCTATTTCAGTGTTTCGAAGAAACGGAATATCAAACGGAGTCCAAACGGAATGAAACCTTCGGGAACGTGATTTTCTCACTGAATATGATCCAGGAGACTTGGACCCCCCGTCAAGAAAGAAAGGAAGTGGCCACGAGGGTGGAGGGCGCGCCCCCCTGCCTCGTGGGCCCTGACGGTGTCCTGGACTAGGGGGTACTCACCACGTCATCTCCCGATCAGTTAGATTGGGCCGAGGACCCCCACGACCGTATACTCATGGGCCAGTCCGGACAGTTGCCGCATACAAGGAAGATTCCATAAGACTTGGCGATCAAGACAAGGACTCCTCCCCACCGACGTATTCGGCTAGGACTCTTGTTATCCTAGGCCTCTGGTGCATTATATAAACCGAGGCCAGGCTAGTCGATAGAGATATACACAATCATACCATAGGCTATCTTCTAGGGTTTAGCCTCTACGATCTCGTGGTAGATCTACTCTTGTACTACTCATATCTTCAATATTAATCAAGCAGAAGTAGGGTTTTACCTCCATAGAGGGCCCGAACTCAGGTAAACATTGTGTCCCTTGCTTCCTGTTACCATCCGCCTTAGACGCACAGTTCGGGACCCCCTGCCCGAGATCCGCCAGTTTTGACATCGACATTGGTGCTTTCATTGAGAGTTTCACTGTGTGTTCGGCAAAAGGTCGATGGCTCGCCTGCAGATCAACTTCGACTTTGGCATCTTCCTCACCAGTTCGACTGGTCACCTTGGTTCGATCAAGGACTGCGCCCTACCTCCGATCGTCATGTTCGGATGAGGGCCTTCATCAACATCAACTCCGATCTCTATCAAGATCATGGAGGAATCATCCAGGGAGCCCGGGGGCTCAACGTCAACATTGCCCTCGGGCGACCGTACTATTTTTCTGGAAAACAAACTTGTGTACGCTGCCACCGCATCCTCAAGTGTCGTTTTAACGATTGCTTCGGTGGAATTGTGCGGAATTGAGTCTACAACAACCCTGGAAAATTTCGTCGAGTTTCGATGGAGGAATCTCCGGCAGTCTCCGATATACCAGAGCCGTATTGAATCTGGACAAGAATCTGGACGAGTTTGGAGCGTGGTGTCCAGCATCTAGCATGGACGTCCTTTGGAAGATCCAACCGTTGATCGGCTGTGGAATTCATATATCTACCACCTGTCAAACATTCAGCTCGATCCGACCGTCCAAACTTCGGGAACCTCCCGATTAGTGCATCACTTTTCATATCTGTTTCCTACGCGAATCCGGATCCGACCCGAATTCATGTTTCTTTATGAACGTGATATTTGACAACCTTTTTAAAAGGAATTTTCTTCTAAGTCCGGCAATATAGCTCCACAGCCGCCGACCTGCACTAGACACGTCGTCACTTTGTTGAGCCAAGCTCAACTTCTTCCTTCACAAGTTACGACCTGCATCGGCATGGCTAAACTGTTGCTTCATCGGGCCAATGTCCACCAACGCCGAACTACTTCAACACCTCGGCTGACATGGCAGCTGCAACATCTCCTCATCGATCTACTCCGTCTCCTCGTTCGGACCGGGGGCTTCGTCATCCCTTCATCAACACACTCCGGTAACTTCGGCGACACTAGCCGACCAGCTATGTCACGTCAGCTGGACCGGGGGCTTTGCCTCGGTGAGTCAACCTTTACCAGCGTCGCCATGCCATCGCTTCATCACCCATCAGGCAATGGGTATGCGGATCGATTCCCAATTTTGGGACTCGCTTTTCTTCGGACTGCTACAACGAATAAACCAGGTGCTATTAATCCTAACAAATTTTGCTTGCTGGGTTTATTTTTCTTAAAGAATTATTACTCTGGTTTGTTCCATCATCTATACTATCGGATTTTGGGTTCCGGTAGATCCTCTAGGTTCGAACTCTGGGGTGCACATAGAGATCTCACCCCCTACCTACCTGCACCTCATCGCCTCGCAAGGATCTAAACTACACAAAGAGCAACACAAGGGACACAAGGTTTATACTGGTTCGAGCCACCATTGTGGTGTAATACCCTACTCCAGTGTGTGGTGTGCTGGATTGCCTCAGGGGCTGATGATGAACAATACAAGGAAGAACAGCCTTGTGAGGGTCTGTTCTTGGCCGCTGCGACAAACTGTTAGGGGGAGTTCGGTCTCTCTCTCTCTTTCTCTCTCTCTCTCTCTCTAGATTGCTTGATCTCTAGCTCTATTCTGGATTCCGGATCCCTCTACCCTATGGGAGGCTAGTCCTATTTATAGGCAGAGGCCCTAGGCCTCTTCCCAAATATTGAGCAGGAAGGGCGCCAACAATTGGCCATTTTGAAGGGGAACATCTAGTACACTTATCCTGACTAAAGTTGGTCCTTGCCTGTCAAAGGCTCTGACGGTGATGCCGGCTTGGGCTCCACGATGACCTCCTTCCTGCCGTTGTGATGGTCTTGGTCTTTTTGCACCGAAATGGTTGCCTTTTCTTGATGCTCTCGCCTGCGCTTGCCTCCTTTGCACCAAAGAGGAAATGAGGACAACTGCGGGCTGGCGCCTTGGTCGTCATGGCTTGCGCCATGGGCACCTCGTGAGGTACCCCGCTTGATCTCTTCGGCCTCCTCGCGAGCCCGACGAGGCTGCAGGCTCGAGGAAGCTTCCTGTCGTCCGCCCCGCGAGGCTTGGCCCCTCGCGAGGGTCTCGAGCTTGTGCTGATGAAGATGGGCCATGCTGGGCCACCCCTCGAGCCACTTCGCAGGCCGCAGGCAGGCAAGTCTGGGTACCCCCGTTCCCAGAACGCCGATAGTAGCCCCCGGGCCCAAGGCGCGCCTGGACTTGGCTGAGCAGAGAAGCGAAGGGGCAAGTATGAGCGCTGGGCCCTTACAGCCTGCGGCCTTGGGCGCCGCGTGGCGGTTGATTGGATGTGGGCGTCTCTGCTTCCCACGACGCCTCGGCGACTGCACGAATTGACACGTCCCTGTGTGCAAAACGGGTCATGATTACCTGTGATCGTGGAGGTCGTCGGTTGGCCTTCCTCGGTTATAAGTACGAAATGTCGCGTGCCCTTCCATTCCATCTCTTCTTGCTTCTCCTTATTCTCCATGGCTCCGCCGAAGAGGTTCTCGGCCGCGGAGAAGGGAAAGGCCCGCTAGGTGGAGCCTGACTCTTCCCCAGCCAAGCGCGGTCGAGGCCGTCCTCGCAAGCACCCTGTGGTTCCTGTAGCGGCTTCTCGCGGCCGTGGAGGCGATCTCCCGTGCAGTGATGGGCGTCAGGCCGTTGATGGGGCGCTTCTGACGGCCGCTGCGACCCCTAGGCCGCGCTTCCATTCGGCAGAGGTGCTGCCGGAGTTTGTCGTATGGTCGACGGAGCCGACCAGCACCTGGCTCCAGCTCCCCCTCTTCCTTTTAGGTGAACTTTCGGCCGGAGCCCCGGGCGGCCTCTGGCTCCAGGCGGACGGTTGCTGCAGCTGGGCCTCCTAGGCTTCGCTGGAGGTCTCTGCCGCTGAGCGTGGTACCCGCTGGCCGGGCAAACGTTTGCCCGCACGCGAGGTCTGAGCCGGCGGTGCACTCTGCACTTTAAGTTCGACGGCGATGCCACCCTCTATGTGAGGTGTTCGGGGAAGACGGTCGCCGCGCTGGGTGCTGCCCCGAGGACGACTATCGTGGCCGTGGGCCTAGCCCCGGCGACGATCGGGACGAAGATGACGGCGCGCGCGTGGTTGGCGGCGCTCGGGGTTCGTCAAGCTTCGGCGAATCTTCTTCGGACAGCGGCTCCTCCAGCGGTGGCCGTGACCAGCCTCCGTGACACCGCTACTACCGGAGGGAGGTAGCGGGTCCGCCCGCCGTCGCACCTCGGTGAAGCGCGAGAGGGAGTCCGCTTGAGCTCCGGAGGCAGTTCGAGCTTCCACCGCGAGTTGGTGTCAAGCGAGTCGCGCGTGTCTTGTTATTTGCCTTTTCCTGCGCAAGGAGACAATAGTGTAGGGCCCTGCGGGGGCGTGCTTGGACTGTTGCTGTTTAATTATCGTACTGCTTCCGCTATTTTTGTATTAGGCTTCTGTGCCACATGCTGCTGCTGAAATTACTTAACTTGGGGCGACTGTCGCGGCTCGCCTCCCGAGGCCGAGGCCTTGTCGAACGCTTCATGCCCTGCAAAGATTAGCCAGAGAGGTAGTTTCAGCCTCGATCGTGGGAGGCGACCGACCCAGGTCCTGTGTTCAGATGTCGCGGTGCCCGTGGGGCACGGACTGGAGGGGTTCTCCCATAGCGAACCCGGTTAGGGAAGCCTCAAACAGTAGGGGCAGAAAACACTCGCGAGGGCGCCCGCGTTGCTCCCTCACAAGACTTGCACGAGAGAAATCGAGGTAGGAGAGAGAAGAAGGCAAAGAGTCGCAAGCCAAAGACGGCAACACCTTCAATAAAACTTCAAATGGGAATGAACAAGCCAATTGCAGAAAGCAAATGAAAAAAGCCGCGTCCGGCACCTAATCTAGTCTTTGACGTCTTCTCACCAGTGCGGAGCTAAGTGCTGCCACTGGGCGTGGGAGGGAGCCCCAGGGCCTGAGGCCGGTGCTCCTGAGACTCCGGGCGTGTACAACCCCAACTCATTATTACGTGAGAGTGTCACGGGCGGCAGGCTTCACAGGCGTTGGCCTTCTTTACAGGCACCGGGCCTTTCTCAGAAAGATAAGCTTCACATGCGTTTGCCTTCTTCATAGGCACCGTGCCTTTTCCAGAACGCAACAACTTCACAGGCATTCGCCTTCTTCACAGGCACCGGGCCTTTCTCAAAAAGATAAGCTTCATAGGCGTTTGCCTTCTTCACAGGCACCGGGCCTTTTCCAGAACGCAACAACTTCAGTGCATTCACCTTCTTCACGTGCACCGGCCTTTTAGGGTAAAACCTCCGGAGGTGCTGATTGTTCCATGCGTTCTGGACGGGCACCCCCTCCTGAGTCTCCAAGCGCGCGGAGCCGGGCCTGGAAACATGAAGAACCTTGAACGGGCCCTCCCACATGGGAGAAAGCTTATGCAGTCCCTCCTTGGAGAGAACCCGTCTGAGCACGAGGTCCCCTACCTCAAGAGTCCTGGGGCGAATGTTGCGGCAGTGGTATCGCCACAGTGCTTGTTGGTACCTTGCCGCCAGAGCGCTTCTCGACGATGCTCCTCCCCCAGCACGAGGTCCGTCCCCCGCAGGGCGTCCTGCCGCGCCTCGTCGAACGCTAGGACCCATGCGGAACGACGTCTGACCTCGTGAGGGAGGACTGCTTCAGCTCCATAGATCAGGAAGAACGGGGTCTCGCCAGTCGGCTTGGTCGCGGTTGTGCGGATGGACCACAACACGGACTAAAGCTCATCGTACTAGCCTCTGCCGCAGGCCTCCAGCTTCTTCTTGAATGTCCTGGTTTTGAGGCCCCTCAGGACCTTGGCGTTGGCCCACTCGGCCTGACCGTTGCTCCGTGGGTGCGCTACCGAAGCGTAGCATACCTGCGTCCAAAGGTTAGCACAATATGTTTTGAAGAGGTTGCTGGTGAACTGCGAACCGTTGTCGGCGATGATGCGGTTCGGCACCCCGAACCGGCTTACGATGCCCTTGATGAACATGACCGCAGAACATGCGGGGATGGTGCGGACGACTTCCACTTCAGCCCACTTGGTGAACTTGTCCACGGCAACGTAGAGGTAACGATAGCCTCCTAGCGCCCGAGGAAACGGCCCCAGGATATCCAGCCCCCAGACTGCGAATGGCCACAAGAGGGGTATAGTTTGCAGACCTCCCGCTGGCTGATGGATCTGCTTGGCATGGAATCGGCAGGCCTCGCAAGCCTTCACCAGTTCCACGGCATCGTTGAGCGCAGTGGGCCAATAGAACCCGCTGCAGAACGCCTTGCCAACGAGGGTCCGTGATGACGAATTATGCCCACAATCTCCACCGTGTATATCTGCCAGCAGCTCCTTCCCTTGCTCCCTGGAGATGCAACGCAGGGACACATCATTTGGTCGCCTTAGAGAGCTCTCCATCCTCGATGCAAGACGCCGTGGCTTGCCGCACCACACGCCTCCGCTTCCTCCTCCTTTTCGTGCAAGGTCCCTTGCGTCAGGTAGCTCCGAGCTCGTGATCCAACACCCTCCCGAGGCTCCAGTGTTAGGGAGCAGACGCGCTCGAGGCCGGGCCAGCTGCATCGGGGCTCCCGAGGCAGGTGGTCGGGGAGCTCCTCCTGCTGCACTGCGTGCTTGACAGCGATGGCGTTGCCAAGGGCTTGAAGAGCCGCCTCGAAGACGCCTGGCTCCCGAGGTAGCCGCTGGATGCCCGCTTTGGCGATGTCGTCGCCTCTTGATTGGTGCCACGAGGCACATGATGCAACTCCAGCCCCAGAATTTCTTCTCCATCTCAAGGGACCTCCGCGAGGTAGGCTTCCATGTGCTCATCCCTCGGCTCGTATACTTTGTTGGAGAAGTTGAAGAGGAGTTGTGAATCACCCTTGATGGTAAGGCGCTTCACTCCCAGGGCAACAGCGGCCTCCAGCCCTGCTATCAGGCCTTCATATTCTGCTATGTTGTTGGAGACCTTTTCTCTGTGCTGGAAACAGAGCTGCACGGCGTAGTAGAGCTTGTCTTGAGTAGGAGATATAAGCATCAAGGCCAGCTCCCAAGGGGTGTCCGGAGAACGCCCGTCAAGTACATGATCCAACCGTCCGTGCCTCGCTTCCGGGAGAGGGATCGATCCTCATCAGCCTTGAGGCCCGGCGCCTCCGTCCATTCTGCCACGGGTTAGCTAGCTGCCCTTGATGACTCTGGTGGTGCTGAATTCTAGCCGAACGCTTGCAACTCGATGTTCCACTCAGCGACTCTTCCAGCCGAGTTGGGGCTCCTGAGCACCCTTTCCAAGGGATACGCCGAGACAACCTTGATGGGATGGCCCTGAAAATAGTGCCGCAGCTTGCTCGAGGCCACCAAGAGCGCGAGGAGGAGTTTATGGGGCATGGGGTACCGCGCCCTCGCGTCCCGCAACACTATGCTGACGAACTACACAGGGTGTTCGACGAGGTTGGGAGTGTTGGTGTTGTTGGCATCCTCCGGAGGCCGTGGCGCCTCCTGAGACAGTGGAGCCCCCAGTGGCTAGTCGTCAGGGGGAGGTGTCTCTTTTGTTCCGAGTGCACTTCCCTGTGGCGGCTGATCCTTCTTGGCTGTGGTAGGGGTCTCTGTGAGGCACCCTTGATCCTGCTTCGCCTTGACCCGGGCAGCTGCCACGACTTTGGTCCAACGCTCCTCCCTAACCGCCACCAGGGCTGCGCTAGCAGAGTAAGGGGTGGCTGCAAGGTAGAGCAACAGGGGCTCTTGGGGGCGCGGAGCCACCATTACCGGAAGGCTGGTTAAGTACCTTTTGAGATCTTGGAACGCCTTGTCGGCCTCTTCAGTCCATTCAAAGGGGCCCTTTTTCTTCATTAGCTTGAAGAAGGGTAGCGCTCGTTCCCCCAACTTGGAGATGAAGCGTCCTAGTGCGGTCACGCGCCCAGTGAGCTTCTGCATTTCTCTGAGGGTCTTCGGTGGGCTCATGTCCTCGACTGCCTTGACCTTTTCTGGGTTAGCCTCGATGCCCCGATGGGACATGAGGAAGCCCAAGAGCTTGCCCGAGGGGACCCCAAACACACACTTCTCCAGGTTGAGCCGCAGGTTGACTGCGTTGAGGCTCGCGAAGGTTTCCTCTAGGTCTTGTATCAGGGTCCTGGCCTCCCGAGACTTCACCACAATGTCATCGACGTAAGCCTCAACATTCCTCCTGAGCTGCGGGCCCAAGGTGATGTGCATTAGCCGCTGAAAGGTCGCTCCTGCGTTGCACAGCCCGAACTACATGCATGTGTAGCAGTACACTCCACACGGGGTCAGGAAAGCCGTTTTTTCCACGTCTTCTACCGCCATCTTGATCTGGTGATAGCCAGAGAAGGCATCCAGGAAACATAACATGTCGCACTCGGCGGTGGAATCGATGATCTGATCGATGCGAGGGAGCGGGAATGGATCCTGCGGGCAGGCTTTGTTGAGATTGGTGAAGTCGACACACATGCGTTCCTTCCCCTCTTTCTTTGGCACGACAACCGGGTTAGCCAACCAATCTGGGTATCGGACCTCACGGATGACCCCTGCCGCTTCTAGCTTGCGGGTCCCTTGGACGATGAAAGCCTCGCTGCTGGACTGCCGTCTCGCTTTACGCTTCACGGGCGACGTTGGGGCACACATTGAGGTGGTGCTCGATTACGCCTCTCGGGATCTCGCCAATCGATCAGGTTCCCATGCGAATACCTTCTTATTCGCGTGTAGGAACTTGATCAGGGCCTCTTCCTGCTCGGGCTGGAGGTTGGCGCCTATGGTGAAGGTGGCGTTAGTGGACCCGTCCTCGTCGACCAGTATCTGTTTGGTTTCTGCGTTGTCTTGGGTGAACAACTGCTTCTTCTTGGCCGGCGCAGCCCCCTTGGGCTCAGAGGCGTCTGAGCCGGTGGGCTGTGCCGCTGCCGCAGTCTTGAAGACGAGCTTGAGCACTTGCAACGCATCCCCGGCGTCTCCGGACACGGTGAGGACGCCGCTGCTCCCGGGCATCTTCATGAGGTTGTACGCGGGGTGAGTCGCGGCCATAAATCGGGCTAGTGCTGGGTAGCCAAGGATGGCGTTAGGCGGGGAGGCCGATGGGGCGGCGTCGAAGTCGATTAGCTCCATCGGAAGTTATCGTAGGTGCCAAGGTCACCGAAGACGGATCTGCCCTGTGGAGCCGGGCCGAACCGCCTTCGACGCCCAAGAAGGGCTCGCTGGCTGAAGTTGCCCGGCGGTATGTGGAGGAGGCCAAGGCTTCAACCAAGAGCACGCCGAGGCTCGCGCCGCCGTCGATGAGGGTCTCCGTGACGGCCACTGGCAGATGGTGGGGTGCACAGCATTGGGAGCGCACCAGCAGGCTGAGTTGGAGGGTGGTCCTCCCGAGTCAAGGCCAGATCGGCCTTGGGCGCCGACCGACCCGGAGGAGCCCCATGCTGCAAGGAGGCAGCGCCGATCTGGCGGACGAATGGCTTGACGTGGCGGCTTGGAGGTGGCGCCTGCGAGCCGCCCAGGAGAGCTGCGACGACCGGGGCGCCCGGCGCAGCGCGGCTGGGCGAGGAAGAGGTCGCAGCCTCTGCCAAGAGGCTACAAAGCTACCGGTGTGGAGCAACCACATGCGCTGGGAGCCGGTGAGGGCCATGGGAAGCCAGCCAGCCATGACCTCGCTGCCGCCTCGCCTCGAGGACGGCCTCCTAGTACGCCAGCAGGAAGGCCAGTGGATCTGTCATGCCGTTGTAGCGCGGTGGCGTCTCCGGCTTGAACTTGTTCGGCCACTGCACCTGTCGCGAGGTGGGGCCAAGGCTCGGAGCCCCCTGGCCCCTGCGCCTGCACTGACGACCGGAGTGGGCGGCACGCCGCTCATCATAGGGCGAACCGTGATGTTGGCGGAGAGCGGGTCAGCGGAAGGGAAAGCTCCCAAGACTACACCGGGCGCGCCAAATGTAGGATTTCGGGTTACGCAGACCCTCTAGGTTCGAACTCCTGGGTGCACGCGAGATCTCACCCCTTCCTACCTGCACCTCGTCGCCTCACAAGGATCTAAACTACACAAAGAGCAACACAAGGGACACAAGGTTTATACTGGTTCGGGCCACCATTGTGGTGTAATACCCTACTCCAGTGTGTGGTGTGACGGATTGCCTCATGGGCTGATGATGAACAATACAAGGAAGAACAGCCTCGCGAGGGTCTGTTCTTGGCCGGTGCGACGAACTGCTAGGGGGAGTTCAGTCACTCTCTCTCTCTCTCTCTCTCTCTCTCTAGATTGCTTGACCTCTAGCTTTGTTCTGGATCCCGGATCCCTCTACCCTGTGGGAGGCTAGTCCTATTTATAGGCAGAGGCCCTGGGCCTCTTCCCAAATATTGAGCGGGAAGGGCGCCAACAATTGGCCATTTTGAAGGGGAACATCTAGTACACTTATCCTGAGTAAAGTTGGTCCTTGCCTGTCAAAGGCTCTGACGGTGACGCCGGCTTGGGCTCCACGATGACCTCCTTCCTGCCGTTGTGATGGTCTTGGTCTTGTTGCACCGAAACGGTTGCCTTTGCTTGATGCTCTCGCCTGCGCTTGCCTCCTTTGCACCAAAGAGGAAATGAGGACACTGCGCGGGCTGGCGCCCTTGGTCGTCATGGCTTGCGTCATGGGCACCTCGTGAGGTACCTCGCCTTGATCTCTCTGCCTCCTCGCGAGCCAGCCTGACGAGGCCGTGCCTGAGGAAGCTTCCTGTCGTCCGCCCCGCGAGGCTTGGCCCCTCGCGAGGGTCTTGAGCTTGTGCTGATGAAGATGGGCCGTGCTGGGCCACCCCTCGAGCCACGCCGCAGGCCGCAGGCAGGCAAGTCTGGGTACCCCCGTTCCCAGAACGCCGACATGTACACAGGTCTATCAAATGGCAACCACATTAAAAACGATCGCGTGGTGGTTCGGTCAGTTTTCGTACATAGTTCGGCGAACGCCGCATCTAGGGCCCGGACCGCTCTGCAAATTCAAACTTTGTCACTGCGTTACGCTGACGCCCTGCATCGACATTGACTTCGGCGCCAGGCCATATTTCTTTTATTACTCACTTTGCATAAATTATTTGTTATGCAATATTTTTTATTATTAGTATTATCCCGGTCTGCACTATTTTTGTGCAGGGAAAATGATCCACCGGACTATATCCTTTGGCGCCACCTCGGCTGGACGGGGGCTTCGCTAACACTTCATTACCCCATGTCGGGGACTTCGGCATCACTCTGCCGGCCTGCATTGACCATGCTATGTCACCACTTCGGAGTGCCGAGCTCTTTGCTCCGCCACCTCGGGACCGGCTTGGGGGATGGAACCTTGTCCCACATCAAGCTCAGACTGTGTCATCAATACCGAACACATTAATCAGCTAAGTTGCCTTCATGCTCAATGTTTTAAATTTTTAATTTATGTTCGGTTCGACCAAGCATTATACTTTTTTTTTGGAAAAAAGTTGCTTGTAAAAAATTTCCTTGTCCAAACTTTGTTTGTGACGCACAAATTCAAATACCCCGTTTACTAGGGGGCTCCCTTGCTGGAGCTTTTCCTCTTGCATATGATTACTAGGGGGCTTCGTTCCTTGTTCGTGTATTACGCCACAATATGCACCACATTGACCTAAGTGATTTGCAAGCTGGGTTGCCTTGCTCCTGTGTTTACCCCCACGTTCCCGATTGTTCGGCTAGGGAGTAAAGGGAGCACCTCTGCGATTGTCATGATCGGGTCACCCGAGCCGGACCTCAGACTGGGTGAAGCCGAAAGCTAGCGTTGTTACTGTTTTCAATTATGGTCCGAACACAACGGAACTCATGAGTACAAAAAATCTATTGCACAAGTCTCATATTAACAATGAGCACCGAAGAAAGGTATCGGTGGGGCTACTATTTTCTTCGAAGATGCTTCTTACACTTTATCAGTAATATAGCATAAGTTCCCTGAGCGTGCTTTGTCTGTTAGAGCCTTATGACCTGATTGCCTGGTTATCGGAAACACCATCGATATTCTCGACAGGTGGAGTACATAACACTTTCCGGTCCTTGACCGAAGAGGGAGAAGCCGACGGCCGGTTAAGATGCGTTTAAAGTTCGGGTGAACATAGATATGATATAAGTACTTCGGTACATACAATCATTCTTTTACCCAAGTCACTCAGGCGCTCTTAAATTTATGTGAGCTATTTTATAATAAGTGTTCTTCTTCTTAGTCGTTGCAAAGTCTTTTTTCTATCACTCCTTTTTTCGACGCGAGTGTGCGGTCAATAGCCGGGGCGAAGCCATAGGCTGACCCGCTTGAAGTCTCGAGATAGGATGTGTCATGTTAAAGCACGACAGAAGGAACTTTTTTTTCTAAGACCAATTTTCGATTTGGCACCGAACACTTGATCTAGTTCGGACATTAAACTTTTGAATAAGTTTTTTGGCTTTTCGAGCCTATGGAACTTTTAAACTATTTGTGCGTTTCCAGCATAAGTCTCGTACTGCAACGCCTGACACCTTTAGGGATTCGGCAAAAACATTCTCCGATATTGCTATATATGCATCGGTTTCAATTGTGTCTTCGGTCAATAGTTGGGTTGCCTGCCTCGTGCTTGCCTCCCACGTCCCGCTTTGTTCGGTTAGGTGTGAAAAGGAGAACCATCGCGATTGTGCTTCCGTCGCATGGTCAAGCACCTCGGTGGAGAAAGCCGAAACCGACTATCACCATAGGCGTAAACTGGTCAGCGATCCGATGACTATGTTAAATGACGGGCCGTTCATAACATTGGTCAAGTGTTTACGGCTTGACCTCGGCCGTCGAACACTAACCGGGGCTCATAGCTAGCTTCCCGCTTTAAAGCTCCTATGACTAAGAGAAAGTTATAAAGCCCGCATATCTGGTTGCCTCGTTTCCGCTAACACAACCGCCTTCGGGCACCGAGACGTCGGCTAAGGGTTGCTTTGTTATTTCGGAAACACCCTGCGTAGTATCTCCCAAGGGGTAGAAGCCGACGATGGGCCACTTTCAACTGATAAACGGTCGCAATGGAGTAAAAATAATGATGTAAAGTACTTGCATACATAGAATCATTACACATAATCTGTGATTTTGCTCTGGATATCGATCCTTAATTCGGCCACCCGTGCCCACATTAAGGATCAGGGGCTACTGGGCTTTGCACTCATTATTTACAAATATTAAAGGGGCACATCGATCCCCTGATCTGGTGTTGCCACCCGACCAGTGTCTCGGGGGCTACTGCATTGCCTATTCAATGCAGAAAATTCAAAGGGCTCAGCGTTCGGCTTGATCGAACTATGGGAAAGCGTGTCTTCGGACAGCAATAGGTACCATCTGGACCTATCTGGCATCAAGCTATATATCACGGCGACTTCTCACGACCCTCTCTCAGGGGCCCGTTCGCTGATCACTATTATCTCTAATATATTACACTGCATTTTTATTCCTATGTATGCTGTCGAGCTAGGAATTGATCCTCGTGCCGATTTTCGCATCGACACGAGTCTCGAGGGCTACTTGGGAACATCGGTTTTTATGCTTGCTTCAGGTGCATCTCGGTTTTAGACTGATACACACCTTGAGGGCTACTTTGGATATACATCGGCACGTAATAAATCGCACCAGGTTACAAATATTCACAAAAATCAGCCCGCTGGTCGGGATGGTGCACCACCTCGGGGTAGTCCGCATAAAGCTCGAGCGCCACGCTAAGCTCCATAGAGGGCATTTCCAGCATTAAGCTCGGCTACACTCCTTCAACTTATTTATACCAAGATGATCTACGACATCTTGGATATAGTCCGGCGTTGGAGCTCGGATACAGTCCGGCGCTGGAGCTTGGACACAGTCCGGTGTTGGAGCTCGGATACATTTCGGCGTTGGAGCTCGGAATGGTGCTCGGCTGCAAAGGATACCTCGAATGCAGTCCGGAGTTGGAGCTCGGACGCAAGAGGACACTGCCTCTCGGGAACAACTTCAAAACCCGAGGCGTGGCATAAAAATAACAAGGCATTGATAAAGGTCGGAAACTTAAAGGGGCTCCTCGGATACCCAATGTGTAAACTCTTCGGATGCACTTCGGCGATCCACAAGATCGAAGATGAGAAGATTTGTTGAACCAGTTTTCAAGACCGACGACCGAAGATGAAGAACAGTTCGGAAGAATCGAGGAGCGTCCCCAACTTGAAGACCGGTTCAGGGGGCTACTAAAGGTGTCCTGGACTAGGGGGTACTCACCACGTCATCTCCCGATCAGTTAAATTGGGCCGAGGACCCCCATGGCCATATACTCATGGGCCGGTCCGGATAGTTGCCGCATACAAGGAAGATTACACAAGACTTGGCGATCAAGACAAGGACTCCTCCCCACCGGCGTATTTGGCTAGGACTCTTGTTATCCTAGGCCTCTGGTGCATTATATAAACCGAGGCCAGGCTAGTCGATAGAGATATACACAATCATACCATAGGCTATCTTCTAGGGTTTAGCCACTACGATCTCGTGGTAGATCTACTCTTGTACTACTCATATCTTCAATATTAATCAAGCAGAAGTAGGGTTTTACCTCCATAGAGGGCCCAAACCTGGGTAAACATTGTGTCCCTTGCTTCCTGTTATCATCCGCCTTACATGCACAGTTCGGGACCCCCTACCCAAGATCCGCCGGTTTTGACACCGACATGCCCCCCTTTGCTCCACCGACGTACTCCTTCCTCCTATATATACCTACGTACCCCCAAACAATCATATACGGAGCAAAAAACCTAATTCCACCGCCGCAACCATCTGTATCCACAAGATCCCATCTTGGGGCCTGTTCCGGAGCTTCGCCGGAAGGGGAATCCACCATGGAGGGCTTCTACATCATCACCATAGCCCCTCCGATGAAGTGTGAGTAGTTTAGTTCAGACCTTCGGGTCCATAGTTAGTAGCTAGATGGCTTGTTCTCTCTTTTTGGATCTCAATACAATGTTCTCCCCCTCGCTCGTGGAGATCTATTTGATGTAATCTTCTTTTTGCGGTGTGTTTGTTGAGATCGATGAATTGTGGGTTTATGATCAAGATTATCTATGAACAATATTTGAATCTTCTCTCAATTCTTTTATGTATGATTGGTTATCTTGGCAAGTCTCTTCGAATTATCAGTTTGGTTTGGCCTACTAGATTGGTTTTTCTTGCAATGGGAGAAGTGCTTAGCTTTGGGTTCAATCTTATGGTGTCCTTTCCCAGTGACAGTAGGGGCAGCAAGGCACGTATTGTATTGTTGCCATCGAGGATAACAAGATGGGGTTTTTATCATATTGCATGAATTTATCCCTCTACATCATGTCATCTTGCTTAAAGCGTTACTCGCTTTTCTTGAACTTAATACTCTAGATGCATCTGGATAGCGGTCGATGAGTGGAGTAATAGTAGTAGATGCAGCAGGAGTCGGTCTACTTGTCTCGGACGTGATGCCTATATACATGATCATACCTAGATATTCTCATAACTATGCTCAATTCATCAATTGCTCAATAGTAATTTGTTCACCCACCGTAGAATACTTATGCTCTTGAGAGAAGCCACTAGTGAAATCTATGGCCCCCGGGTCTATTCTCATCATATCAATCTTCTATCACTTTATTATTGTTTTGCTTTTTACTTTTCCATTTTATTTTACTTTGCATCTTTATACCAAAAATACCAAAAATACCAAAAATATTATCTATCATCTCTATCAGATCTCACTCTCTTGAGTGACCGTGAAGGGATTGACAACCCCTAATCACGTTGGTTGCGTGGAGCTATTTGTTTTGTGTAGGTACGAGGGACTTGCGTGTAGCCTCCTACTGGATTGATACCTTGGTTCTCAAAAACTGAGGGAAATACTTACTCTACTCTACTGCATCACCCTTTCCTCTTCAAGGAAATCCAACGCAGTGCTCAAGAGGTAGCAGGAGTTCGGTCAGCTCTACCGGGTTACCCCAGGACAGGCCCTTCTCTTTCCAGGAGGTGAGCCGCATGGGGATTCCGGATCGGAACTAGGGGCCGCCACCCAGTTGGTGTCGCGTGGCTCGGTGATGTAGAACCACCCCGATTGCCACCCCTTTATGGTCTCCACATAGGAGCCCTCGAGCCATGTGACATTGGGCATTTTGCCCACCATGGCGCCTCCGCATTCCGCTTGCGGCCCACCTACTACCTTCGGTTTGACATTGAAGGTCTTCAGCCACATGCCTAAGTGGGGCCGGATGCGGAGGAAGGTTTCGCATTACCCATTTATAAACGTCGAGATGTTGAGGATAAAGTTTGGGGCCAGATCATGGAAATCCAGCCTGTAGTAGAACATGAGGCCGCAGATGAATGGGTGGAGGGGAAATCCCAGTCCGCAGACGAAGTGGGTGAGAAAAACTACCCTCTCATGAGATTCTGGGGTAGGGACGATCTGCCCCGCGTTGGGCAGCCGATGCGCGATATCCGCGGCCAAGTATCCGGCTCCCCGTAGCTTTTTGATGTCCTCCTCCGTGACGGAGGATTTCATCCACTTGCCTCCCGCTCCAGACATGCTTGGAACGGTTTGAGGAGAAATACGCAAACTTGGGTGTTGGAGCTCGAGTGCGCGAGAATGGATGAGCGAGGAGGAAGAAGGCGTGGGTGAAAAAGGTGAACCTTTATCCCTTTATAAGGGCGGACGAAACTGTGCGCCCCCACCTGCCTAGTAAACTTGCTTATTCCCCAAGCGTTGTAATTGATGGCGCGGTTGGATTACCCACGTCCGTATTGATGAGAATCCCGTGATAAGGGGACACGATCTCTGCTTCGACACGACGTGCCAAGGAAACCGCCTCGCAATATGCGCCGAGGATGATTGAGAAAAATGGTTCGAATAATGACCGGGCCGTGGTGTGATGTCATACTATGAAATGCGTCAGCAGATTAGATTTGTGTAAAAATTATTCTATCTACGATGGTATGTGGAACTTGTTTTGCAGAGCCGGACACTATCCTTGTGTTCAAAATCTTCTATGGAGTATTCGGAGGAGGAACCCGCCTTTCAATGTCAAGACAACTCAAGGCCGGACTCATCGTCATTGAAGCCTGGTTCAGGGGCTACTGAGGGAGTCCTGGATTAGGGGGTATCGAGACAGCCGGACTATATCCTTTGGCCGGATTGTTGGACTATGAAGATACAAGATTGAAGACTTTGTCTCGTGTCTGGATGGGATTCTCTTTGGCGTGGAAGGCAAGCTTGGCAATACGGATATGTGGATCTCCTTCCTTGTAACCGACTCTGTGTAACCCTAGCCTCCTCCAGTGTCTATATAAACCGGAGGGTTTAGTCCATAGGACAACAACAATCATACCATAGGCTAGCTTCTAGGGTTTAGCCTCTACGATCTCGTGGTGGATCATTTCTTGTAATACTCATATCATCAAGATCAATCAAGCAGGAAGTAGGGTATTACCTCCATCGAGAGGGCCCGAACCTTGGTAAACATCGTGTCCCCTGCTTCCTGTTACCATCCACCTTAGACGCACAGTTCGGGACCCCCTACCCGAGATCCGCCGGTTTTGACACCGACACTAGGGTTTAAGCTTCTGTCACTCTAGCAACCCATCATCTACTTATTACTTCCCAATGCCTTCCTCTAGGCCCAAATAATGGTGAAGTGTCATGTAGTCGATGTTCACATAACACCACTAGAGGAGAGACAACATACATCTCATCAAAATATCGAACGAATACCAAATTCACATGACTACTAATAGCAAGACTTCTCCCATGTCCTCAGGAACAAACGTAACTACTCACAAAGCATATTCATGTTCATAATAAGAGGAGTATTAATATGCATATAGGATCTGAACATATGATATTCCACCAAATAAACGAACTAGCATCAACTACAAGGAGTAATCAACACTACTAGCACCCTACAAGTACCAATCCCAGACTTAGAGACAAGAATTGGATACAAGAGATGAACTAGGGTTTGAGAGGAGATGTTGCTGGTGAAGATGCTGATGGAGATTGGCCCCCTCCCGATGAGAGGAGCGTTGGTGATGACGATGGCGATGACTTCCCTCCCGAGGGAAGTGTCCCCAGAACAGCTCACGTGAGCCCTAGATTGGTTCCGCCAAGGTTCCGCCTCGTGGCGGAGTCTCGTCCCAAAGCTTGCTTATGATTTTTCTTGGACGAAAAGACTTCATATAGAAGAAGATGGCCACTTGGAGGCACCTGTGGGGCCCACGAGGCGAGGGGGGGCGCCTGTAGGTAGGGGCGCGCCCCACCCTGCCATGGTGTGGGCCCCCTCTTGTATTTTCTTTGCTCAGTATTTTTTATTATTTCCAAAAATAACTTCCATGGAGTTTCAGGACTTTTGGAGTTGTGCAGAATAGGTCTCTAGTATTTGCTCCTTTTCCAGCCCAGAATTCCAACTGCCGGCATTCTCCCCTCCTTATGTAAACCTTATAAAATAAGAGAGAATAGGCATAAGTATTGTGACATAATGTGTAATAACAGCCCATAATGCAATAAATATCGATATAAAAGCATGATGCAAAATGGACGTATCAACTCCCCCAAGCTTAGACCTCGCTTGTCCTCAAGCGGAAACCGATAATGATAAATATGTCCACATGTTTAGAGGTAGAGGTGTCGATAAAATAAAATACGGACATGAGGGCATCATGATCATTCTTATAACAACAACATATATGGATATTGTCATATGATTTCTTATGCTCAAGTAATAATCTATTCACAACGTCAAGTATGAATCAGAAACTTTATTGAGAAATAACAAAATATAATCTCACCATTGAAGCAATTGCAATTTATCATAACATCGAAAGAGTCTATGTCGAGCTTTTCAGCAAGTCCACATACTCAACTATCATTTAGTCTTTCACAATTGCTAACACTCACGCAATACTTGTGGTTACGGAGTTTTAATCGCATACCAGAGATAGATAGGGGCTTATAGTTTCGCCTCCCAACCTTTTACCTCAAGGGTAATGTCAACAATAATAGTTCATGCTAACTTACATCCAATTGATTATATATATATATATATATATATATATATATAGGACAAATGTTTCCTACAAGCAGTGGTAGTTACCACCACTTGCGTTTTGTATGTTGTATGTAGTATCTATCGAAAACGAGATTATGTAAGTGTAGTATGTAGTATATAACAATGATTAAGTAGTATATATACTAATTTTTAGGTAGTATGTACCATGTTTTGAGTATGCTCTTTTTACGCATAAATATGTATGTATTTCATAAATATAACAAAAACTATGGGCTCATATGCAATTTTTTCATGTAACTTGCTTTGAAATATCTTAGATATATTATATAAACATATTTAAAATAATAAAATAATATATATAATAGCACATGGTAGTATATAAGATATGTGGGGTAACTACCACCGGATGGTAGGATGGATTTTCCCTATATATATATATATATATATATATATATATATATATATATATATATATATATATCAGGATCTTTCGAACACACCGTGCTTGCCAAAGGATAAAATGTATAAAGGAAATGTGAAGATCACCATGACTCTTGCATAAGGGTAAGAGATAAAAGTAAAAGATAGGCCCTTCGCAGAGGGAAGCAGAGGTTGCCATGCGCTTTCAGGGTTGGATGCACAAAATCTTAATGTGAAAGAACGTCACTTTATATTGCCACTTGTGATATGGACCTTTATTATGCAGTCCGTCACTTTTATTTCTTCCACATCACAAGATCGTATAAAGCTTATTTCCTCCACAATAATCAATCATACATATTTAGAGAGCAATTTTTATTGCTTGCACCGATGACAACTTACTTGAAGGATCTTACTCAATCCATAGGTAGATATGGCGGACTCTCATGGCAAAACTGAGTTTAAGGGTATTTGGAAGCACAAGTAGTATCTCTACTTGGTGCAAATAATTTCGCTAGAATGAGGGGGAAAGGCAAGTTCAACATGTTGGATGATCCATGACAATATACTTTATTTCAGATATAGGAAAACATAACCCATTACGTTGTCTTCCTTGTCCAACATCAACTCTTTAGCATGTCATATTTTAATGAGTGCGCACAATCATAAAAGATGTCCAAGATAGTATATTTATATGTGAAACCTCTCTTTCTTTATTACTTCCTATTAATTGCAACAATGACCAAAGCTATGTTTGTCAACTCTCAACAACTTTTAATCATCATACTCTTTCTATGTGAAGTCATTACTCTCCATAAGATCAATATGATCTCTTTATTTCTTTTTATTCTTTTCTCTTTTCTTTTATTCCCTCAAGATCATAGCAAAATAATCAAGCCCTTGAATCAACACTAATATTTATTATATAGCTCACGGACTCGATTAGATAAAGGGATCATAAAGCAAAACTCAAAACTAGATCATACTAAAACTTTTATTCTACTAGATCAAGATAATACTAAAAGGATCGAACTAAGAAAAATGGTAAAGATTGAGATGTGATGGTGATACGATATCGGGGCACCTCCCCCAAGCTTGGCAGTTGCCAAGGGGAGTGCCCATACCCATATGATTATGTCTCCTTTGTTGGTGAAGAAGATGGTGGTGATGATGGGTAGTCGCACATCGAGCGTAAGAGATCCTCCAACTTGCGGATAATGCCCTTGAGTGCAACGATATGCTCCTTCAACAAAATATTTTCACGTGTGAGATACTTGTTTTGTATACGAGCTAACTCAATCATCTTGAAAGCTTCGATCTCAGTCGGGGTAAGAAGATTGTGATCAAGTTGAAGGATGTCTTCTGTTGCCGGAACTTGGTCCTCCGTGGCCTTCTTGATCCCTTTAGCATTGTTGATCTCCACGGGTTCTTCCCTCTTCAGCTCTATCTTCATTAGACAAGCATTGTTTTCACCATTGTTGGAGGAGGGGGACGACATGATGCCTGGTCTTGACAACCCTGACAGAAACAGCTAGAAACAAGAACAGAGGACAATTGCGTGATACAAGAGTCAAAACCTCCTGGAGATTATATAATGAATTTTTACCGACCAAAATACGTATCGTGCAAGAAAACGGAGTCCGGAGAGTGCACGAGGTGCCCACGAGGCAGGGGGCGCACCCTCCACCCTCGTGGAGCCCTCGTGTCCTTCCCGGACTGCTTCTTATTTTTCTATTTTTCTCAATATTCCAAAACGAAGAAAAATTGCCATTAGAACTGTTTTGGAGTCGGTTTACTTACCGCATTAATGCACCTATTCCTTTTCGAGTCTCAAACATTCTCGAAAGTGTCACTTATGTATTCCTCCGGGGTTACGGTTTCAATAACATTGGTTTCAACATTTATAGGATTACCTGAAATATAGTGTTTGATTCTTTGACCGTTCACCACCTTCGGATTTGTGCCTTTGAAGTTGTTGATTTTTATGGCACCGGAACGATAGACCTCCTCGATAACGTAAGGACCTTCCCATTTAGAAAGAAGTTTTCCTGCAAAAAATCTTAAATGAGAGTTGTATAGAAATACATAATCACCTACATTAAACTCACGCTTTTGTATTCTTTTGCCATGCCATCTTTTAACCTTTTATTTAAACAGTTTGGCATTCTCATAGGCTTGGGTTCTCCATTCATCAAGTGAGCTAATGTCAAATAACCTCTTCTCACCGGCAAGTTTGAAATCATAATTGAGTTTTTTAATAGCCCAATATGCCTTATGTTCTAGTTCGAGACGTAAGTGACATGCTTTTCCATAAACCATTTTATACGGAGACATACCCATAGGGTTTTTATATGCAGTTCTATAGGCCCATAATGCATCATCAAGTTTCCTGGACCAATTCTTTCTAGATCTATTAACAGTCTTTTGCAAAATTAATTTGAGCTCTCTATTACTCAATTCTACTTGACCACTAGACTATAGGTGATAAGGAGATGCAATTCTATGATTAACATCATACTTAGCAAGCATTTTACGAAAAGCACCATGAATAAAATGTGAACCACCATCAGTCATTAAATATCTAGGAACTCCAAACCTCGGAAAAATAACTTCTTTAAGCATGTTTATAGAGGTGTTATGATCAGCACTACTAGTTGGAATAGCTTCTACCCACTTAGTAACGTAATCAAGAGCAACTAAAATATGAGTATACCCATTAGAGGCAGGAAACGGTCCCATATAATCAAAGCCCCAAACATCAAATGGTTCGATGACAAGTGAATAATTCATAGGCATTTCTTGACGTCGACTAATATTTCCAATTCTTTGACATTCATCACAAGATAACACAAACTTACGGACATCCTTGAAGAGATTAGGCCAATAAAAACCAGATTGCAATACCTTATGTGCAGTTCTGTCTCCAGCGTGGTGCCCTCCATAAGCCTTGGAGTGACACTTGCGTAGGATCTGTTCCTGTTCATGCTCAGGTACACAACGTCTAATAACACCATCTACTCCTTCTTTATAAAGATGTGGGTCATCCCAAAAGTAATGTCTCAAATCATAGAATAACTTTTTCTTTTGCTGGTATGTGAAACTAGGTAGTATAAATTTAGCAACAATGTAATTAGCATAATCAGCATACCATGGAGTAGTACGAGAAGCTTTTATGACATTTAGTTGTTCATTAGGAAAGCTATCATCAATAGGTAGTGGGTCATCAAGAACATTCTCTAACCTAGACAAGTTGTCTCAAGAACGGGTTCTCAGCTCCCTTTCTATCAATAATATGCAAATCAAATTCTTGTAGCAAGAGAACCCATCTAATAAGTCTAGGTTTAGCATCTTTCTTTTCCATAAGATATTTAATAGCAGCATGATCAATGTGAATAGTTACTTTAGAATCAACAATATAAGGTCTGAACTTATCACAAGCAAATACGATCGCTAAGAATTCTTTTCAGTAGTAGCATAATTTCTCTGGGCATTGTCTAGAGTTTTACTAGCATATTGAATAACATTTAATTTCTTATCAACTCTTTTCCCTAGAACAGCACCTACAACATAATCACTAGCATCGCACATAATTTCAAAGGGTAAATTCCAATCAGGTGGCTGAACAATAGGTGCAGAAATCAATGCTTTCTTAAGTATTTCAAATGCTTCTACACAATCATCATCAAAGACAAATGGTATATCTTTTTGTAACAGATTAGTCAGAGGCCGAGAAATTTTTGAGAAGTCCTTAATGAACCTCCTATAAAAACCGGCATGACCAAGGAAACTTCTTATACCTTTGATGTCCTTGGGACATGGAATCTTTTCAATAGCATCAACTTTAGCCTTATTCACTTCAATACCTCTTTCAGAAATATTATGCCCCAAGACAATACCTTCATTAACCATAAAGTGGCACTTCTCCCAATTCAAGACAAGATTAGTTTCTTCACATCTCTGCAAAACTCGATCAAGGTTGCTCAAGCAATCATCAAGAGAGGATCCATAGACGGAGAAATCGTCCATGAAAACATCACAAATCTTTTCACAAAAATCAGATAATATAGCCATCATGCATCTTTGAAAGGTAGCAGGTGCATTACATAAACCAAAAGGCATACGTCTATAAGCAAAAGTACTGAAAGGGCAAGTAAAAGTGGTCTTAGCTTGATCATCAACTGACACAGGTATTTGAGAGAAACCAGAATAACCATCTAGAAAGCAAAAATGTGTATGTTTGGATAATCTTTCTAGCATTTGATCAATAAAAGGTAAGGGGTAATGATTTTTTAGTAGCTTTATTCAATTTGCGGAAATCAATTACCATCCTATAACCTGTAATAATTCTTTGCGGAATCAATTCATCTTTATCATTAGGAACGACAGTAATACCTCCCTTCTTAGGAACACAATGGACAGGACTTACCCACTGACTATCAGCAACGGGATAAATTATACCCGCCTCAAGGAGCTTTAGTATTTCCTTTCTTACCACTTCTTTCATCTTAGGATTAAGCCATCGTTGGTGATCAATAACTGGTTTGATATCTTTCTCCAAATTTATTTTGTGTTGGCATAGAGTGGGACTAATGCCCTTAAGATCATTAAGAGTATATCCAATGGCAGCTCGGTGCTTCTTCAGAGTTTTCAATAATTTTTCTTCCTCCTTCTCTGAAAGGTTAGCACTAATAATAACAGGGTATATCTTCTTTTCATCAAGATAAGCATATTTAAGAGTATCAGGTAACAGTTTAAGCTCAAACACGGGATCAACCTTCGATGGAGGAGGATCCCCTAAGATTTCAACAGGCAAGTTGTGTTTCATAATAGGTCCCTGTTTAAAGAATACTTCATCTATTTCCCTTCTTTGATCCATAAACATATCATTTTCATGGTCTAGCAAATATTGTTCTAAAGGATCACTAGGAGGTACGACAATAGAAGCAAAACCAATAATTTCATCTTTACTAGGCAATTCCTCTTCATGGTGTTGTCTACGAAATTTAGAGAAATTAAACTCATGAGACATATCACCTAGACCAATAGTAACAACATCCTTTTCGCAGTCTATCTTAGCATTAACAGTATTTAAGAAGGGTCTACCAAATATAATGGGACAAAATCTATCTTGTGGGGAACCAAGACAAGAATATCAACAGGATATTTAGTTTTCCCACACAAGACTTCAACATCTCTAACAATCCCAATTGGTGATATAGTATCTCTATTGGCAAGCTTAATGGTAACATCGATTTCTTCTAACTCAGCTGGTGCAATATCATGCATAATTTCTTTGTATAAGTCAATAGGTATTGCACTAGCACTAGCACCCATGTCACATAAGACATGATAACAATGATCTCCTATTTTAACAGAAATAACAAGCATGCCTACCACAGGTCTATGTTTATCTTTAGCACAAGGTTTAGCAATTCTAGCAGTTTCATCACCAAAAATAAATAACATGCCCATCAATATTATCAGCTAAGAGATCTTTAACAATAGCAATATTAGGTTCAACTTTAACTTGCTCAGGAGGTGTATAAGTTCTAATATTGCTTTTACGAACCACAGTTAAAGCTTTAGCATGATCCTTTATTCTAACAGGGAAGGGTGGTTTCTCAACTTAAGTAGTAGGAACAATAGGATCATTATAAGTGATATTCTTTTCTTCAACTTTAATAGGTGCTACTGCTTTTACTTCTATGGGAGGATGATATTTAAACCACTTCTCCTTAGGGAGATCAACGTGAGCAGCAAAAGATTCACAAAAAGAAGCTACTATCTCAGAGTCAAGTCCATATTTAGTGCTAAATTTACGGAAAACATCGGTATCCATAAAAGATTTAACACAATCAAACTTAGGTGTTATACCTGACTCCTACCTTCGTCGAGGTCCCAATCTTCAGAGTTGTGTTTAATTATTTCCAATAAATCCCATTTGAATTCAATAGTCTTCATCATAAAAGAGCCATCACAAGAAGTATCAAGCATGGTTCGATTGTTGTCAGAAAGCCGAGCATAATTTTTTTGAATAATCATTCTCTTGAGAGCTCATGATTGGGGCATGAATATAACATTGACTTAAGCCTCCCCCAAGCTTGAGCGATGCTTTATCCTTCACGAGGCCAAAAATTATATATATATAATTACGATCACGATGAACAAGATGCATAGGATAAAATTTCTGATGAAATTCCAATTTCAATCGTTTGTAGTTCCATGATCCCATATCATCACATAGCCTATACCATTTCAATGCATATCCCTTCAAAGATAAAGGGAAGACCTTCTTCTTGATAACATCATCGGGCATACCTGCAAGCTTAAATAATCCACAGACTTCATCCACATATATTAGGTGCTCATCAGGATGTAACGTTCCATCTCCTGCAAAAGGATTAGCTAGCAGTTTTTCTATCATACCCGAAGGAATTTCAAAGTAGACATTTTCATTTTCAGTAGGTTCAGTAGGTTGAGGATCAATTCTTTGCTCTACTGGTCGGGGTGAAGATACCTCGAACAAGCCCCTCAGAGGATTACTTTCCATAGTAACAAGTGACAGTAAATTTCAGCACACTATATAAATTTTTCCTTACCAAATTCCACCTACATAAGGCGCTTCACTCCCCGGCAACGGCGCCAGAAAAGAGTCTTAATGACCCACAAGTATAGGGGATCTATCGTAGTCCTTTTGATAAGTAAGAGTGTCAAACCCAACAAGGAGCAGAAGGAAATGATAAGCAGTTTTCAGCAAGGTATTCTCTGCAAGCACTGAAATTATAGGTAACAGATAGTTTTGTGATAAGGTAATTTGTAACGAGCAACAAGTAACAAAAGTAAATAAAGTGCATCAAGGTGGCCCAATCATTTTTATAGCAAAGGACAAGCCTGGACAAACTCTTATATAAAGAAAAGCGCTCCTGAGGACACATGGGAATTATCGTCAAGCTAGTTTTCATCATATTCATATGATTCACGTTCGGTACTTTGATAATTTGATATGTGGGTGGACCGGTGCTTGGGTTCTGTCCTTACTTGGACAAGCATCCCACTTATGATTAACCCCTCTTGCAAGCACCCGCAACTACAAAAGAAGTATTAAGGTAAACCTAACCATAGCATGAAACATATGGATCCAAATCAGCCCCTTACGAAGCAACGCATAAACTAGGGTTTAAGCTTCATCACTCTAGCAACCCATCATCTACTTATTACTTCCCAATGCCTTCCTCTAGGCCCAAATAATGGTGAAGTGTCATGTAGTCGACGTTCACATAATACTACTAGAGGAGAGACAACATACATCTCATCAAAATGTCGAACGAATACCAAATTCACATGACTACTGATAGCAAGACTTCTCCCATGTCCTCAGGAACAAACGTAACTACTCACAAAGCATATTCATGTTCGTAATCCGAGGAGTATTAATATGCATATAGGATCTGAACATATGATCTTTCACCAAATAAACCAACTAGCATCAACTACAAGGAGTAATCAACACTACTAGCAACCTACAAGTACCAATCCTGCACTTAGAGACAAGAATTGGATACAAGAGATGAACTAGGGTTTGAGAGGAGATGGTGCTGGTGAAGATGTTGATGGAGATTGGCCCCCTCCCGATGAGAGGAGCGGTGGTGATAACGATGGCGATGATTTCCCCCTCCCGGAGGGAAGTGTCCCCAGCAGAACAGCTCCGCCGGAGCCCTAGATTGGTTCCGCCTCGTGGCGGCGGAGTCTCGTCCTGAAAGCTTGCTTATGATTTTTCTTCGGACGAAAGACTTCATATAGCAGAAGATGGCCACTGGAGGGCCACCAGGGGGCCCACGAGGCATGGGGAGAGCCCCCACCCTCGTGGCCAGGGTGTGGGCCCCCTCTGGTATTTTCTTCGCTCAGTATTTTTTATTATTTCCAAAAATAACTTCCGTGGAGTTTCGGGACTTTTGGAGTTGTGCAGAATAGGTCTCTAGTATTTGCTCCTTTTCCAAATTCAATTCCTTGGCATTCTCCCTCCTTATGTAAACCTTGTAAAATAAGAGATAATAGGCATAATATTGTGACATAATGTGTAATAGCAGCCCATAATGCAATAAATATCGATATAAAAGCATGATGCAAAATGGACGTATCAACTCCCCAAGCTTAGACCTCGCTTGTCCTCAAGCGGAAGCCGATAACGATAAATATGTCCACATGTTTAGAGGTAGAGGTGTCGATAAAATAAAATACGGACATGAGGGCATCATGATCATTCTTATAACAACAACATATATGGATATTGTCATATGATTCCTTATGCTCAAGTAATAATCTATTCACAACGTCAAGTATGAATTAGAAACTTTATTGAGAACTAACAAACTATAATCTCACTCATTGAAGCAATTGCAATTTATCATAACATCAATTGAACCTGTTGTTGATCTTGATAACCCACAATCAAAGAATCTACGTTATGATAAGAGAGACTTCGTTGCTAGGAAGCACGGTAAAGGAAAGAGAACCATGGGTTCAGAAACCCATGCCTTTTCCTCCTAAACCATCCAAGAAAAAGGATGATGAGGATTTTGAGCACTTTGCTGAAATGATTAGACCTATCTTTTTGCGTATGCGTTTGACTGATATGCTTAAAATGAATCCTTATGTTAAGTATATGAAAGATATTGTTATAAAAAAAGAAAGATACCGGAAGCTAAAATTTCCACCATGCTTGCCAATTATACTTTTAAAGGTGGAATACCAAAGAAACTAGGAGATCCAGGAGTACCAACTATACCATGCTCCATTAAAAGAAACTATGTTAATACTGCTTTATGTTATCTTGGAGCCGGTGTTAGTGTTATGCCTCTCTCTTTATATCGTAGACTTGATTTGAATAAGTTGACACCTACTGAAATATCTTTGCAAATGTCCGATAAATCAACTGCTATACCTGTCGGTATTTGTGAGGATATGCCTGTTGTGGTTGCAAATGTTACTATTTTAACGGACTTTGTTATTCTTGATATTCCCGAGGACGATAGTATGTCGATTATCCTTGGTAGACCCTTTTTCAATACTACAGGGGCTGTTATTGATTGCAACAAAGGCAATGTCACTTTTCATGTTAATGGTAATGAGCATACGGTACACTTTCCGAGGAAACAACCTCAAGTCCACAGTATCAATTCTATTGGAAAATTTTAACGACTACTATTGGAGGTTTTGAATTCCCTCTTCCTACTGTCAAGAAGAAATATGATATTCTTATTGTTGGGGACATGCATATCCCCGTTGAGGTAACCTAGTGTTATTCAAAAATTCTCCGGTTTCATGTTATTCGGAAAGAGTTTGTTAACAAGACTTGATCAACCTTGTTAGTGGATTCCTTTTGATGAGCACGAGATGGATGAAGTTAGAAAGCACAACTCTTTGTACCCTCCTTTTACTTTCTATTATTTAGATTAAATAAAGCAAAAATAGTATTTTCTGTCTGTTTTCTGAATTATCCTTGCAATAAAAATACCCTGAAAATAAAATTTCTCGAAATGTCCTGAAAATGTAATATGATTTTTCTAGAATATTTAAGAATTTCTGGCATTGAGAGCACATCAGGGGGGCCACCATTTGGCCCAAGGGCACAGGCCATGCCCACCCCCCTGCGGTGTGCCCCCTACCTCGTGGGCCCCACGTGGACCCCCTCCACTTATTCCAGCACCCACTCACTTCGTCTTCCTACAGAAAAAATCCTCCTATAGCTCAAACCTGTGTTCTAGCTCATCTTGCTGCCATTTTCGATCTATTTGCTCAAAGCTCCATTCACAAAACTGTTTTGGGGGATTGTTCTTCGGTATGTGAATCCTCCAAAGGTTCAATTAGCTTTTGTTCTTGCGCTTTATTTATTGCAATTTTTTGCTGCCAAGGTGACCCTGTTCTTGAGCTTGCATGTCAAATTTATATGGTCAAAAGTAATTTTAATGCATGATATAGCCTCTAGGCACCTGTGGGAGTAGTTGCTATCAATCTTGTTGAGTTTGGTTCACTTTTATTTTGAGTCACTAAAATTTCAGAGAAAGAAAAAATGCATAGGAAAATTTACCAAGGTGGTTCCTCAAGGAAGCAAGGACCAAGGCTCGCGATACGTGAGCTGGACGATGAACCACCACGGGAAGCTCAAGTGCGGCCCTGTGAATGTCCGTCAGAGGAGTTTATGGTCCAGGCAGGCATCAAGGATGAATTTGATGCGTATGTGCGTACTGCTGAGCTTGAAGACTTCGTGTCAGATAAGTGCCTACAATACCACTACCTAACTGATTCCTTTGTGAGGAGGTTTAAATTTACATCAGCGCGCAATTCTCACACTATTTTATTTGATCTTTATTGTAAATCATATACCATGGACCTAGAAGATTTTAATACTGCTTGTAAACTGTGGGCGAATGTTAGTGAACCTCGCAAATCAGAATATAAAGACTTTCTTGCTAGTATCACTGTGGGGGAATCTAGGGAAATCACACAGGCTACCATGCATTCATTTCCCTTCCATACATTATTTTGCTCTATTTATAGGTGGATGCATTAACGGTAAAGATGAGGCTTGTCACTTGTGCGTTCCAAATCTTAGTGTCCTCAAGAGTGCGGTATTAGGTGATAAACAATACAACTTGGGGGGCCATTGTTGCACGAAGGTTGCATCTTAACGGTACAAGTGGAGATTTGTTTGGTGGAATTTATGCAACTCCTGTAGCTAATTATCTTGGTGTACCCATACATGGAAATGATATGGAGTTGCCTCCTGCTTATCTAGATTATAGTGGTATGGTTCGCCATCAGTTTCTTGAGAGGAATGAACAGTTCCTCCAGTACCGACTAATCTTTGACAACCAGCGCACTGTCCATGTTGCCCTCCCTTCTCCTACTTTCTTTAACTTTCAGGCAAAAAGGAGATATATTAGAACCAGGGAGGAGGCGAACGAGTATGAGAGGAGGACGGAGGCAGCTCGCCTCCAAGCTGTAGCTCTTTAGGCAGTAGCTGCTGCATCTCAGTACAACCCCAGCTACGACTTTGGATATCCGCCAGGCCAGCAGTGGCCATAGACCAACTTAGGCCAAAAGCCTAAGCTTGTGGGAGTACGTATTTCTCACCAACATTACATTCATGTTCACACACTCATTCTAGTTGTCAGTGCTCGTACTTTTTCATTGTACTATCCATGCTAGTTTTTTTCTTTCTAAGCCTTCTTCTTGTGTGTTTGAAAAACCTTAAGAAAAAACGAAAAAAAATTAGATGTAGCTTTTAACTAGTTTACTTTCCAGGCTTGTAGTAGTAGTAATTGAAAGAAAACCCAAAAAGATTTCTCGTCCTTCTTTTGCTTGTTGGGAGCTTTCCCGTGTAAATAGTTTTATTTCTTTTCTTATTCTTTGGGGGTCTTGAGGAGAAGACCATGATGAAAATGTTGAGTGGCTCTCATATGCATTATTGTTGATTTAACCAAGAGCCCATATTACCTTGTCTTCTCCCTTGTATTAAATGCTTGCAGATTCCATCTTAGTCCAATGCACGTGCACTATTATTATTATCCACACCGTTCGGTCGTGCCTGTGAAAGGCAATAATGACGACATATGATGGACTGAGTGAGATGAGAGAAGCTGGTATGAACTCGACCTATCTTGTTTTTGTAAATATGATTAGTTCATGGTTCCTGATTCAGCCTATTATGAATGAAACATGTTTGCAATGACAATTAGAGATTATAGTTGCTCATGCCATGCTTAATTAGCTAGGAGCTTATAATGGTTTACCTTGCATGCCAACATGCTATTAAAATGGTTGTGATCTGGTATGATAGGATGGTATCCTCCTTTGAACGATTCGAGTGGCTTGACTTGGCACATGTTCATGCATGTAGTTGAAACAAAATCAACATAGCATCCACGATATTTATGTTCACGGTGATTTATATCCTACTCATGCTTGCACTCGTTGTTGATTAATCTTAATGCATGTTCATGACTGTTGTCGCTCTCTAGTTGATCGCTTCCCAGTCTCTTTGTAGCCTTCACTTGTACTAAGCGAGAATACTGCTTGTGCATCCACTTCCATAAACCCCAAAGTTATTCCATATGAGTCCACCATACCCTCCTATATGTGGTATTTACCTGCCGTTTCAAGTAAATTTGTATGTGCCAAACTCTAAACCTTCAAATTCCGTTTTGTATGCTCGAATAGCTCATGTATCAACTAGGGCTGTCTATATCTTCCATGCTAGGTGGGTTATTCTCACGATGAGTGGACCCCACTCATCACTCATGAGAAAATGGCCGGTAACCGGGATGCCCAGTCCCATGCTCAAATCAAATCAAAATAATTGCAAACAAAACTCCCCCAGTATGGTTGTTAGTTGGACTGCACCCGTTGTTTCGGACAAGCCATAGATTGATGTTTGTTGGTGGTGGCCGAGTATAAACTTTACCATTCTGTTTGAGAACCACCTATAATGTGTGTAGGACGGAAGATATTGAGATCTCTTGGTTGTTATGTTGACAATGAAAGTATGCCACTCAAAATATTATTTATCTCTATTTCAAAACTCGAGCTCTGGCACCTCTGCAAATCCCTGCTTCTCCGCGAAGGGCCTATCTATTTACTTATATGTTGAGTCATGATCCTCTTATTAAAAAGCACCAGCTTGAGAGCACCACTATCATTCGTGATGCATTTCTATTAATTTACATTGAGTATGACTGTGACTGGATCTCTTTTACCATGAATTACAATGTCTAGTCAGTCCTTGATCTTCAGGGGTGCTCTGCATTTATGTTTTGCGGTCTCAGAAAGGGCTAGCGAGATCCCATCCTGTTATATCATGTAATGATTGTTTTGAGAAAATGTTGTCATCCAAGATTTATTATTATTGCTCGCTAGTTGATTATGCCATTGATATGAGTAAATATGAGACCTAAATGTTATTGTGAATATGGTTAGTTCATAATCTTTGCTGAAAACTTGAATGATGGCTTTGCATATTTGCAACAACAAGATCAAACATAGTTTGTAAAAGTTTTTCTTTATCACTTTCAGTTTGTCAACTGAATTGCTTGAGGACAAGCAAAGGTTTAAGCTTGGGGGAGTTGATACGTCTCCAATGTATCTACTTTTCCAAATACTTTTGCCCTTGTTTTGGACTCTAACTTGCATGATTTGAATGGAACTAACCCGTACTAACGCTCTTTTCAGCAGAACTGCCATGGTGTTATTTTTGTGCAGAAATAAAAGTTCTCGGAATGACCTGAAAATCCACGGAGACACGATTTGGAATTAATGATAAATATTGGCAAAAGAATTAGCATCAGGGGGCCCACACCCTGTCCATGAGGGTGCAGGGAGCCCCCCTCCTGGGGTGTGCCCCTGCCTCATGGGCCCCCTGCGACTCCACCGACCTCGACCCCAACTCCATATATTCACTTTCGGGGAGAGAAAAAAAATCAGAGAAGGATACATCACGTTTTACGATACGGAGCTTCCCAAGCCCTAATCTTCCTCGGGAGGGCTGATCTGGAGTCCGTTCGGGGCTCCAGAGAGGGGAATCCGTCGCCATCATCATCATCAACCATCCTCCATCACGAATTTCATGATGCTCACCGCCGTGCATGAGTAATCTCATCATAGGCTTGCTAGACGGTGATGGGTTGGATGAGATTTACCATAATCGAGTTAGTTTTGTTATGGTTTGATCCCTAATATCCATTATGTTATGAGATCGATGTTGCTATGACTTTGCTATGCTTAATGCTTGTCACAAGGGCCCGAGTGCCATGATTTCAGATCTGAACCTATTATGTTTTCATGAATATATGTGAGTTCTTGATCCTATCTTGCAAGTCAATAGTTACCTACTATGTGTTATGATCCGGCAACCCCGAAGTGACAATAATCGAGACCACTCCCGGTGATGACCGTAGTTTGAGGAGTTCATGTATTCACTAAGTGTTAATGCTTTTGTCCGGTACTCTATTGAAAGGAGGCCTTAATATCCCTTAGTTTCCAACAGGACCCCGTTGCCACGGGAGGGAAGGACAAAAGATGCCATGCAAGTTCTTTTCCATAAGCACGTATGACTATATTCGAAATACATGCCTACATTACATTGATGAACTGGAGCTAGTTCTGTGTCACCCTATGTTATAACTGTTGCATGAGGAATCACATCCGACATAATTATCCATCATTGATCCATTGCCTACGAGATTTTCACATATTGATCTTTGCTTAGTTACTTTTTCGTTGCCATTGTTACGATTGCTACAAAAACTACTATTGTTACTTTTGCCACCGTTATCAAGCATTTCCATACTACTTTGCTACTAAATATTTTGCTGCAGATATTAAGTCTTTCGTGTGGTTGAATTGACAACTCAACTGCTAATACTTGAGAATATTCTTTGGCTCCCCTTGTGTCGAATCAATAAATTTGGGTTGAATACTCTACCCTCAAAAACGGTTGCGATCCCCTATACTTGTGGGTTATCATCGCCTCGAGCAGGTCGACGGCTACTCCCCTGGTCATCAGATCAGGTTTGGAAGTTTGAATTACATCGCTGACATCCGAGGAAACCTGATCTTCGAGGGGTTCACGGCCTCGACCGCCAGTCCCCACCCTTACGAAGAAGGCCCTCCGGATCCACCATCAGATTTTGTTCAGGGATCAACGCTCATGCCCGCCTCGACTTTAGATCCGGGGCGGACCACTTCGTCCGAAGATGGGAGGGTGAACCCCACCGGACTCTCTCCCATCAAGGAGCTTCTAGCCGGAGACCCAGATGCGACCATACCGTCAGCGGACCCGGAGTAAAACGGGACTCTCGTTGTCATCGAAAAGTTGGGCCCGCCTATGGACAACAACTCCAAACTCTCGAGGTCTGCGCCCATCGAGCTCGGTCAAGTGGTTATTACCAAACCTAGATTCGCATACCCTCAGATGCATGTCCAGCTTTCGCTCTTAAATGAAACACTAGACCTAATGCGATCTCTCGCCATCACGGAAGTATCACCCCCGAACCACACCCAGCCTGAACTGGGGGCTGAGAGTAGGGAATTTTACGTCCGACCCATCACCCACTTAATACCCACTGTTGAGGACCTAACCGACATGCTAGACTACGCCTCCGGAGACATCGATGGCATGGACGACGATGCCGGAGCCGAACCAGGTCAAAACCCGCCTACTGGCGTTGGACGACCACTTCTACTTACGATATATACATGGTGGACATGCCTGAGAAGAAGGACGATGATGGCACTCAAGACCCAGATGAGGATAAGCCCGTCGATGAACCACCAAAACGCCGACATCAGCGGCGCCGCTCACGATCGCGTCGGGCGAGGGAAAGCAATACCGGCACCGGAGATAATGACACTCTGGACAATGCCGAAGACTCCGACCACCCCATTGAGCCTGCGCTCGAGCAGGATGAGTGGAGGAGGGACAAGTCAAGCCCGACGAACTTGCCTATCACGAGGATTCGGAAGATAGTAACTATTTACCGGCCTCCGAAGAGGATGTTAGCCTCGGTAACGAAGATTTCATCATGCCAGAGGAAACCCTCGAACAAGAATGCTTCAAGCGACAGCTAATCGCCACTGCGTGGAGCCTGAAAAGGAAACAACAACAGATTCTAGCCGAACATGATATGCTCAACGACAGATGGACTAAGGTCCTGGCCGCCGAAGAAGGATACAAATTTGAGCGCCAAAGAGCTATCCCAAGCGCAGGCTACTGCCACAATTTGACGAGGAGGATTTTGAGCCCATACTGATGTCTACTATGCAACTTTATTCTTGTAGACTCGTGTTGGGCCTCCAAGCGCAGAGTTTTGTAGGACAGTAGCAATTTTCCCTCAAGTGGATAACCTAAGGTTTATCAATCCGTGGGAGGTGTAGGATTAAGATGGTCTCTCTCAAATGACCCTGCCACCAAACAGAAGAAATCTCTTGTGTCCCCAACACACCCAATACAATGGAAAATTGTATAGGTGCACTAGTTCGACGAAGAGATGGTGGTAAAAGTGTAATGTTGATGGTAGAAATATATTTTTATAATCTGAATAAATAAAAACAGCAAGGTAGCGATTAGTAAACGTGCACAAAAACGGTATTGCAATGCTTGAAAACAAGGCCTAGGGTCTGTACTTTCACTAGTGCAATCTCCCAACGGTGCTAACATAGTTGGATCATATGATTATCCCTCAAAGTGTAATAAAGAATCACTCTTGAGTTCTTATTAGCGGAGAACAAAAGATAGATATTGTTTGTAGGTTACGAGACCACCTCAAAGCTATTCTTTCCGTTCGATCTAATCAAGAGTTCGTACTAGAATAACACCAAAGCAAATTCATATTCATAATACTCAATCCACACAAAGAACTACAAAGAGACCCCGAAGTTTCTACCACAGAAAAACATGCATCAAACTCTATGCATAGATTACCCCAATATCACCGTGGGAGTCTGCATGTTGAATGCCAAGACACATATCAAGTGAATCAATATGATACCCCAATTGTCACTTCAAGTATTCATACCGCAAGATATATATCATGTGTCCTCATCTCTAAATATTCAATCCGACAAGACAAAACTTCAAAGGGTAAAGATTCAATTCATCATAACAAGAGTATAGAGGGTAGAAACATCATATGATCCATCTTTATTAACAAAAGCCCATGATATAGATCACCAGAGAGAGAGAGAGAGAGAGAGAGAGAGAGAGAGAGAGAGAGATAGCTACTGGGTACAAACCCTCAGCCCCGAGGGTGGACTACTCCCTCCTCATCGTGGTGGCCGCCGGGATGATGAAGATGGCCACCGGAGATGATTTCCCCCCTCCGGTAGGGTGCCGGAACGGGGTCTAGATTGGTTTTCGCGGATAGAGAGACCTTGCTGCAACGGAACTTCTGATCTAGATTAACCCCGAAGGGTTTCGAAATATTTGGGAATTTATAGTGCAAAGAAGGGGTACGGGAGGCCACCGTGGTGGGACCAACCCACCTGGGCGCGTGAGGGGCTGGCGCTACCGGTGGGTTGTTCCCTCGGGCACCCTTCCCCAGTGCAGCTCGGCCCAATGGATGTCTTGGCCCATAAAAATCCCGTGGAGTTTCGCTATGCGTTTGGACTCCGCTTGGTATTGATTTCATGCGATTTAAAAACAAGCAAAAAACGGTAATCGCATCGGGTCAATAGGTTAGTCCCAAAAAATGATATAAAGTTGCTATAAAATGATTGTAAAACATCCAAGAGTGATAAAATAATAGCATGAATACTTCATAAATTATAGATACGTTGGAGACATATCAGTATCCCCAAGCTTAATTCCTGCTCATCCTCGAGTAGGTAAATGATAATAGAAATAATTTATGAAGTGTGAATGCTAGCAAAGTGCACAAGTTTGATCAATGACAATTTCAATCACTTTTCCTAGCATCATAACAGCAATTATTTCCTATAAAACTTCTCATGTTATAGTGGCAACCAATTCACATGTTAAGGTTCAAACAATGAATTCTCTTGAAACTCAACAACGTATGTTCTTAGTCACCAAGCAATTGCAATTCAACTTATGCAACAGAGTTTAAGTAAGAGCTCCACATACTCAACCATCATATAGTCTTCTATGATTGCTAACACTCACCGCGTACACATGAGCAAAACATTTCAACCGGACACATAGAAAGATAGGGGCTTATTGTTTTGCCTCCCAACGTATTCACCTCAAGGGTGGTGTCAACAGTAATAACTTATGCTACCCATATTCAACTGGACATATGTGCCTAGATCTTTCCTCACCACATGATGCTTGCCAAAAGAGAAAAATAAAAAGGAAAGAGAGAATAACTTTGACTCTTTGCATAAAAATAAATACTGAAAAGTAAAAGATAGGCCCTTCGCAGAGGGAAGCAGAGGTTACCATGCGCTTATTTGTTTGTATGCTCAATACCTTAGTGCAAAAGAACGCCATGTTATATTGCCCCTTATGATAGCAACCTCTATTATGCAGTCCATCGCTTTTATTGCTTTGCCATCATAAGTTCGTACAATGCTCATATTTCTCTTACACTAAATGATCTTACACTTTTAGAAGCAATTTTTATTGCCTTATTGCACCGATGACAACTTACTTGAAGTTTCTGACTCAATCCTTAGGTAGGTATGGTGGACTCTTCAAAATAAGATTTGGGTTTAAGGTTTTTATAACATCCCAAAATTCTAAATTTTGGAATGTTATAATAAATAGATAGATTTGATTGATTGTTTAATTGATTGACTAAAAGTGAGTGAATTTGAAACTTTTTGAAAGGTAAATGAGAGGGAATAAAAGGACTTTCCCAAACTTTCATTTTCTTTTCTGATCTTGATGGATTCAAATTCTTTTCAAATACAAAACCCTTGAGCGAAGATGATATGACTTCTTCCATTTAATTAAATGAAAGGGTATTTGAAAATATTTGAATTTCATTTGGAAATATTTCGATTCATAAACTTCATGCAACTCAATGATTTTCACGAGCGAAGATAAAATGACTTCTTCAAAACATATGAAATATGAGTTGGGAGTTTCAAAGAATTAAATTCAAAGTTCTTTTGAATTTATTTCCAATTTGGAGTTATTTGAGTTCTATTCAAATTATTTTTCTCCAAAAATAAAATATATGGAAAATAGGGTAACATGATTCCCTACATCAGAAAATTGGAGAGAAATAAATTTGAATTAATTTTGGTATTTTTAAAATGATTTTTACTAGATTTTACTAGAGCAGAAGCACTCTTTGCTTCATTTGAATTTGTGTGGATTTTATTTGATGCTAGAAAAATGTTCAAGTTGTAGAAAATCTTTTTCTGAAAATTTTGATATATAGTATGCCTATATATCATTTTTTTAGTTTTTGTGGGTTTTATTACTTTTGTCTGTCTGTTGTTTAAAAAATCCTCCGCTGAATCGGGCTGCCCAGCTCCTGCCAAAGTTAAGGCCCAGCTCAACAAGACCGCCATCGTCCCCGTCGCCGAGCCGGACTCCGGCCGGAATCCGAGCCGCGCCCGCCACCACCTCGCCCCTTCCCCACGCCTCCCTAGGCCACTCCTCCTCCTTAAATACCGGGCCACCCCGGCCCCCTCTCTCTTCTCTCTCCTCGCCGCCGCCACAGAAACCACCGCCGCCGCTTGTTCCGTCCCGTCCCTCATGGACACCGCCGACGCCGCTAACCTCCTCGCCTCGGCCAAGACCGCCTTTACCCGTGCTTCGCCGCTCTCCTCGACGATCGAGCCGCCGGCCGAGCAGCAAGAGCCAGCGTCGCTCCGCCTCGCCGCCGGCCGAACCGCCGCGCCGCCGGTTTATTCGCCCGAACCGGTATAAACCGATTTAACCACCCCGGTTTTCCTTCGGTTTGTTTTTTTCGGTTTATTAAATTAGGTTTTGTTATTTTGCGAACGATCATTAGTTATGTTCGGTAGCGAACAATTTTCATTCGTTAGGTTCTTTTAGCGAGCGTTCGCTCAATAGATCTTTTCTTTTTATTTTTAGATTTCGGCCAGGGACCCATCCGTAAATATTTTCTTTACAGATCAGCCCCTGGTTTTCAAACGACTATAACTTTTTACTCGTTAGTCCAAATCCAATGAAACCAATGCCCACTTCTTTGTTACGATCTCCTCTATCCAGTAATCCAACTCAAACATGTTTTTCAAAGTTCAAAATTTGAATTAGATCAGATTTGAATTTGAATTTCGTTTGATCATAACTTGAGTTTCGTAACTCCGATTTACTTGATTCTTTTTGCAAATTAAAGCTCTTGACATAAACTTTCTGATAAGGAGAAATTCACATAATTTTGGTACTGTTAGAAATTGTTTTATTTTGCAAGAGTTATTTGCTTGGTTTTGATGTTTTCCGAATCGTTTTCTTCGTACGGTCCGATGTTTTGAGTGATTGCTTATGTGTGGCTACTATTGCTTGATTACGATAGATTGACCGGAGTGTGACGAGTAGAACTATCAAGAGTTTTGAGTGCGAATCATCTTCATCAACATTGCAGGCAAGTAACACTTTGATCATATCTTTTCTCATACCTAGTTTTTATGCATTAGATCAATCCTCAAACATTGCATTGATTTAGGATCTAATTAAATTGTGGGATGGGAAGTAGTTGAGGTAGTACCTATTACCTGTTTTATTATCAACCCTTGGGAGTTACTTTTACGTTTGCTTATTATGCCATGCTATGCTAGTAGACGTGGATTGGGTGAGTGCATTCCATGACAGATGTGAGATTGTTAAATTAATGGTTTACTTAAGGTGGCAACTTAACCACACATCTGGGTGGATTGAGGCACCTGGTTTCCAGGACTTGCCTGTTTTTCTTCGGACCGCCACCCAGGCTCAAAGGGATCATGAGATTATTCATGCTAGAAACTTCCGTGTGAAGCCACAAGTCATTATGGGCTCTGGCATAGTTGATTAAGTCGTGCAAACTCTTACGGGTAGACTAGCAGATGTAGGGGAAAGTAGGTGTACCGGTCTACCCACACATAAGGTGCTAGCGCTTCCGAAAGACTATGTCTCGGTCATCCGTTTCTCAAACATCATGTAGTGCGAGAAATCCAACGGAGGCGATCGAGTCTTGTGGGGAAAAGTGCGCAAACCTCTGCAGAGTGTATAAATTAATCATGGTTAGCCGTGTCCCTGCTATGGACATCTTGAGTATCTAGTACTTGGATATCATGTGAATCTCATCATGTTACTCTAAATAATATTGTTGGGTTGTTAATGAGTACTTTTAATTGGGATTGAGGATGCTGTCAACCATTCTCAATGTTCAACAACCACCATGATAGTTAAATAAAATTTATTCCTTTGCAGTAGGTAAAAATTGGCTTTTCACAAAACCCTTATAACCATAGAGCTTTCCACCAGCCATATATGCATGTAGTATAGGCTTATTGTTTCATTACTCTCTATGTGTTACATTGCCAGCATATTCCATGTGCTGACCCGTTTTCGAGCTGCAACTTTTCATGTTGCGCACTTTTCGCATTTATTTAGTAAGTGATACGTTAGGGTTACGATTTCTACACTCAACTTTGCTATTGGTGTTGCAGGGAATCCACAACCTTGTTACTTGCGCTATTTGGATCGAGGTAATAGTATTTACGTTACTTTATACATGTGATTTACCTCTGTTATAAATCCTCGAGTACTGTGTGTGTCAGCATACCGATCCAGGGATGACACTTAAGCACAGAGACTTGACCCATTCGGGTCGGGTCGCTACAAGATGGTATCAGAGCACATGTTGACTGTAGGACGTGACCCTAGAAACTGACAAGCCCATAGGAAAGATTTTTCTCTACAACTTTCTTTTCAAAAGGATCTTTTCCCCTCTTCTCTTCTGAGTTTATTCAAATTTCCCTTTTAGTTAGACCATACCCTTTCCCCTTTTGACCACATGAAGATTCGGCTGATGAGACCACTCCAAGAAGTACAAGATATCGGACAACTAAGACCACTTCGGAATGAAGAGGATTTTTCCGAGCATTATAATGATGGAAACTACTACGGTTGAAGACTCTGAAGACTAGGAGAACTGAAGGCTCTGAAGAATTCCCAGATTTTTATGACCTAGGAAGGTTACACTTATGGAATTTGACAGACTATGGAAGTTATTAATACCCAACATCAAGGTGTATTGGAGTAAGACCGGAACATGGAGAGTTAGAAACTCAAAGTTTTGTCAGGAAAACCCTAAGGCAGGAGATATCAACTATGGAGAGATAGCTCATGGAAATGACAAGAGCAGAAACACGGCTATCCATGATGTTATCGCCCGTTTATGCTATTGTCACCGTGCTGAGTTAAGCATGCATATGCATGGAAGGATTGGATGGTAGAAGGTTGATGGAGCACCTATCAGCAAGATGAAGTGTTAACCTTAGCTGGTGTATTCACCAGGATCTGGAATATTACATCATGAAGTTTAGGATGGACCTGCAGAAGCAGTATTTGATAAGGAAGCAGTTCGTGAACAACTCGGGACCCAGAAGCTGAAAGTAGCCAAGCTGGAGGAGCAAAACCTCGAGATACCGGAGATTCGTCAGGAACTGAAGGACAGTAGGACCATGGTTCATGTCAAGTAAGTTGAAACCAGAAGTTTGGAATGCAACTCCAGAAATATTAAAGGATTTCACTAGAGACTTCGCGTCAACAGAGATCTGGCATAGGAACTTGAGAAGGACAAGCATGATCGTAAGAAGCCATGGGAGACATGAACAAGACTGGAAGAGTTTGATGACTTTGAAGATTTATTGACCTTTAGAAGACCAAACCCCAGTTATATACATGCGTTAGATGTGACGATTGTGAGCTGTCATTTGTTTGATGTTTTCCGACAGCCACAATAAAACCTGTCTTTTCAAAACTCTTGTTTGTTTTGTGTGTATCCCTCTCGACCTCTCTTATCCCACCCCAAAACCCATGGACCCAATAGAGGATGAATGGAGATGAGCTTGTATTCTCTGGACCGATGAGTCAATTGGAGACGGACCGATGGATTTAGAACATGGAAGATCATATGAAGAATAACACTATAGCTGGAAAGTATATGAACCAGCATGCTCTTCAGTGCTTTGAAAGAGGTGCAGCTACTTGGTGGAGGATGTACCAAACCATCAATGGATGGCAAGGAATAACCACTTGGAAAGAATTTAAGTGTACTTTGTTAAAGTCTTGGCTAGTGTCCCAGAAATTGAGGCCTTATGAAAAGGATATGAAGAAACCTTGTGCATACAAGCTTTGTGGAGAAATAGGACACAACCATAAAGAAAACAAGGATGAATACCTTCATAAGCAGAGGATTACCAAAGGAGTTAGCCGAGGATCTCAGGGAACTTCGGTTGGAGATTGTTCCCAAAGGTTTTGTTGCAGCAATGGAAGTTTAGTCTACATTGTTGGGAAAGATTCGTGAAGCTCAGAAGGATGACAAAGAGATTGCTGAGGTAAAAGAGAGGATGAGTAAAGGAAAGGCCAAACGTTTTCGTAAGGATGAGCACGACACCTTATGGTTCGAGGACCGTGTATATGTGCCCAATAATGCAAAGATCGTGAAGTAAATACTTGTGAAGCTCATGACTCACCATACTCGATTCGCCCTGGAAACACCAAGATGTATTTGGATTTGAAGGAGTTTTCCTGGTGGACTGGTATGAAGAAGGATATCGCGGAGTATGTAGTCATAGGTGATGCATGCCAGAGAGTAAAGGCAGAGCATCAGAAGCCAGTCGGATTACTACAGCCTATGCCGATACCCGAATGGAAGCAGGATAAGCTTGGCATGGATTTCATTATCGGATTTCCCGTAACTGATCGGGATATGATTCTATCCGGGTAGTAGTTGATTTGCTTGACCAAAGTGGCTCACTTTATCCCAAAGGTGAAAACCACCTATACAAGTGAGAAGTTGGCCAAGATATATTTGACCAGGATCGTATGTCCGCATGGAGTTCCGAGGACCATCAGATCGATAGAGGAACACAGTTACCTCAAAGTTTTGGAATCAGCTGCACTGCACTTTTGGGTACCGTGCTAGAGTTCGTAACAACCTTTCATCCGCAGTATGATGGATAAATCAAGAGAGTCAATCAGATTACGGAGGACATGTTGAGAGCGCAGCGCTTAGATTATGGATCTAGTAGTGATGATAATCTACCTTACGCAGAAGTTCTCATTCAACAACAGCTACCAAGTCAGCTTTGAAGATGGCCCTTTGAAGCTTTGTATGGGAGAAGGAGCCAGACACCATTGATGTGGGATGAAGTTGAGATCGCCGCTTGTTTGGATCAAATGTGATCAAGGATTCGTAAGAGAATGTTAAGTTGCTTGAGATAGATCAAGGTAGCTCACCAGTGTAAGAGTTATGCAGACTCAAAGATGCAAGGAGGTAGTCTATGAAGTTGGAGACAGAGCATGTCTTCGTGTGTCCCCTCTGCGAGGAGTTAAACGATTTGGAGTTAAGGGAAAGTTAGCCCTGAGATTTGTAGGACCATACCGAGTTTTGGAGCGTATGGGAGAAGTGGCCAACAAGTTGGAGTCACCCGAAGGACTGCTGGAGTTCATGATGTGTTTCATGTTTCCAGCTTGAAGAAGTGCCATGCAGAGATGGCCAATATTCCTCGTAAGGACGCTTGACCTCGGAAAGGATAATGATGTTCCACGAAGTGGAGTATGGACTTCATAAGTATAAGTTTTATCTCGGTATGTGGGATATCCCACGAGGATGAAGAGATGAATTACTATTGGACATAAAGGAGGTGTGATGTTGGAAATATGGATCAATGGAAATTCCATGATGAGTCTGAGTAATCGTGTCCTAGTATGGTGCCAATAGAAGGAAGGAAGACAGTACAATTGGATGGATTTAAGAATACTAGGAAGTTGGAAGTTGGAATAACGATCAGCTGCCCCGAGGATGAGTTCAAGGTCTACAAGTGATGAGATGGGCCATATAACCCACGTGCCCTGTGACCTCGCCAAGAAGCAAGCACATTCTTGCTGAAGGAAAAACCTCAGAAGTTACGATTTTATCGATAGACGATTCTATAGGAGTTTACGAAAAACCCGAGAGTTGTTAAGGAACGATAGATGTTTGTTTGGCTTGCGTAATCAATGGATTTATCCGAACTTGGTTCGTCGACAAGAGAAATTCTGCAATGCTTGTGAGGATGATCGAGTGTTAGAATGCGAGATTCGCTAAACCATGTACAAGGTAATGATTTGGGTGCGGGATGGATTGATCACCATACCGACTTACTCTTATTATTCGCTTTGCTATATGGGATGGTAAATCTGAGTGACTTACCTATATTAGAGAGACAACGATCAAAACCTTGTTTGAACCTTAGAGTGGTATAAGTATTTTCCCTTGTACACGACAGTTGTTGCCAACCGTAGGATATACGGTGAGGTTCAACCCAGACCCGTTTTCTGCAAGACAAACCATAAACCGTTGACCACCATGAGATATCGATAGTTGTTTAGAATTGGCGCTGCATCGACCTATGAAGACCTGGGCCTCGTGGATAACCTTACCAAGAGGAAAGGACAAAAGAATTGAGGAAAAGGTTATGCCACTACCTAAGAGCCCGAGAAGGAATTATCCTTACGATTTGAGAAGACCGGCACATCACAACAATAAGGATGGAGTATATGAGTTTTGATGGAACAAAGAACCATGCTTCTAAGGGTGGTAGCACCCGAGAACCCCGGAGACGATCGATGGATTTTGAGAAGACCCCAAACCTAACCTATTTCTTTCTAGCCTCTCCGAATCTCGAGGACGAGATTCGTTTTAAGGGTGATTGATTGACTGAAAGTGAGTGAATTTGAAACTTTTTGAAAGTTAAATGAGAGGGAATAAAAGGACTTTCCCAAACTTCACTTTCTTTTCTGATCTTCATGAATTCAAATTCTTTTCAAATACAAAACCCTTGAGCGAAGATGATATGACTTCTTCCATTTAATTAAATGAAAGTGTATTTGAAAATATTTGAATTTCAATTGGAAATATTTCGATTCATAAACTTCATGCAACTCAATGATTTTCACGAGCGAAGATAAAATGACTTCTTCAAAACATATGAAATATGAGTTGGGAGTTTCAAAGAATTAAATTCAAAGTTCTTTTGAATTTATTTCCAATTTGGAGTTATTTGAGTTCTATTCAAATTATTTTTCTCCAAAAATAAAATATATGGAAAATAGGGTAACATGATTCCCTACATCAGAAAATTGGAGAAAAATAAATTTGAATTAATTTTGGTATTTTTAAAATGATTTTTACTGGATTTTACTAGAGCAGAAGCACTCTTTGCTTCATTTGAATTTGTGTGGATTTTATTTGATGCTAGGAAAATGTGCAAGTCGTAGAAAATCTTTTTCTGAAAATTTTGATATATAATATGCCTATATATCATTTTTTTAGTTTTTGTGGTTTTTGTTACTTTTGTCTGTCTGTTGTTTAAAAAAAAATCCCTCCGCCGAACTGGGCCGGCCCAGCTCCGCGCACCGCCATCGTCCCCGTCGCCGAGCCGGACTCCGGCCGGAGTCCGAGCCGCGCCCGCCGCCGCCTTGCCCCTTCCCCACGCCTCCCGAGGCCACTCCTCCTCCTTAAATACCGGGCCACCCCGGCCCCCTCTCTCTTCTCTCTCCTCGCCGCCGCCCGCGCCGCAAACCACCGCCGCCGCCTTGCTCCGTCCCGTCCCCGCGGACACCGCCGACGCCGCCAACCTCGCCAAGGCCGCCTCCCGTGCCCTTCGCCGCTCTCCTCAACGATCGGAGCCGCCCGCCCGGCCGGACCGAGCCGCGCCGCCCACATTGCCTCGCCACGCCGCGCCGCCGGGAACCGCCGCCGCCGGGTTATTCGCCCAAACCGGTATAAACCGATTTAACCACCCCGGTTTTCCTTCGGTTTGTTTTTTTCGGTTTATTAAATTAGGTTTTGTTATTTTGCGAACGTTCATTAGTTATGTTCTATAGCGAACGATTTTTGTTCATTAGGTTCTGTTAGCGAGCGTTCGCTCGATAGATCTTTTCTTTTTATTTTTAGATTTCGGCCAAGGACCCATCCGTGAATATTTTCTTTACAGATCAGCCCCTTGTTTTCAAACGACTATAACTTTTTACTCGTTAGTCCAAATCCAATGAAACCAACGCCCACTTCTTCGTTACGATCTCCTCTATCCAGTAATCCAACTCAAACATGTTCTTCAAAGTTTAAAATTTGAATTAGATCAGATTTGAATTTGAATTTCGTTTGAACATTTGGAAGGTAAGAAATGACAGAGCTTTCAGGAACATCAAGCCTTCCTTCAGAGCATGGAGATATGGATTCATTCATGATCTCACTCTGCTTTCTCATAGAATCAAACAGAAGCACAAGGAGGCCTTACTTAAATGGATTGATTTCCTTCCTCCTTGAGGGGAGTGGCTTTTGTTCTCTTTTGTATATTTGTATATATCAGGACTAGACTACTTGTATAGCTTTCTTCTGCTATTTTTTTCCTCATCTTGAGGAGACCTTGTACTACCTCTGTTTTTTTCTTTGCATTAATAAAATGCTGTGGGGTGCAAGCCCTGCAGTCTTCAAGGTAAAAAAAACTTGAGTTTCGTAACTCCGATTTACTTGGTTCTTTTTTCAAATTAAAGCTCTTGACATAAACTTTCTAATAAGGCCAAATTCACATAATTTTGGGACCGTTAGAAATTGTTTTATGTTGCAAGAGTTATTTGCTTGGTTTTGATGTTTTCCGAATCGTTTTGTTCGTTCGGTCAGATGTTTTGAGTGATTGCTTATGTGTTGCTACTATTGCTTGATTACGATAGATTGACCGGAGTGTGACAAGTAGAACTATCAAGAGTTTTGAGTGCGAATCATCTGCATCAACATTGCAGGCAAGTAACACTTTGATCATATCTTTTATCATACCCAGTTTTTATGCATTAGATCAATCCTCAAACATTGCATTGATTTAGGATCTAATTAAATTGTGGGATGGGAAGTAGTTGAGGTAGTACCTGTTACCTATTTTATTATCAACCCTTGGGAGTTACTTCTACGTTTGCTTATTATGCCATGCTATGCTAGTAGACGTTGATTGGGTGAGTGCATTCCATGACAGATGTGAGATTGTTAAATTAATGGTTTACTTAAGGTGGCAACTTAAACACACATCTGGGTGGATTGAGGCACTGGTTTCCGTGACTTGCCTGCTTTTTCTTCGGACCGCCACCTGTGCTCAAAGGGATCATGAGATTATTCATGCTAGAAACTGTGGTGCAGCCACAAGCCATTATGGGCTCGCATAGTTGATTAAGTCGTATAACTCTTACGGGTAGACTAGCGGATGTAGGGGAAAGTAGGTGTACCGGTCTACCCACACGTAAGGTGCTAGCGCTTCCGAAAGACTATGTCTCGGTCATCCGTTTCTCAAACATCATGTAGTGCGAGAAATCCAACGGAGGCGATCGAGTCTTGTGGGGAAAAGTGTGCAAACCTCTGCAGAGTGTATAAACTAATCATGGTTAGCCGTGTCCCCGGTTATGGACATCTTGAGTATCTAGTACTTGGATATCATGTGAATCTCATCATGTTACTCTAAATAATATTGTTGGGTTGTTAATGAGTACTTTTAATTGGGATTGAGGATGCTATCAACCATTCTCAATGTTCAACAACCACCATGATAGTTAAATAAAATTTATTCCTTTGCAGTAGGGAAAATTGGCTTTTCGCAAAACCCTTATAACCATAGAGTTTTCCACCAGCCATATATGCATGTAGTATAGGATTATTCTTTCATTACTCTCTATGTGTTACATTGTCAGCATATTCCATGTGCTGACCCGTTTTCGGGCTGCAACTTTTCATGTTGCAGACTTTTTAGACGACGAGTAAGTGATACGTTAGGGTTACGATTTCTACACTCAACTTTGCCATTGGTGTTGATGGGAATCCACAACCTTGTTACTTCCGCTATTTGGATTGAGGTAATAGTATTTACGTTACTTTATACATGTGATTTACCTCTGTTATAAATCGTCGAGTACTGTGTGTGTCAGCATACCGATCCAGGGATGACACTTAAGCACAGAGACTTGACCCATTCGGGTCGGGTCGCTATAGTTTTTTGGATGCACAAATAGTATCTCTACTTGGTGTGGATTTTTTGGCTAGCAAAGATGGGGGCAAGCACCACATGTTGAAGGATCTATGACAATATAACTTCTATGTGAGTATGAACAAACATAAATCATTACGTTGTCTTCCTTGTCCAATGTCAACAATTTTGGCTTATAATATTTTGATGGGGGCTCACAATCACACAATATTTCCATGATAGTGTATTTATATGTGAAAGTTCTCTTCCTTATACTAATTATTCGTGAATTGCTTGTATGACCAATATTGTGATTGTCAAGCCTCAAAGGATTTCACTTTCTAAACCCAATGTGAACCTACCACTAGGCATGATATGATTTCATGTTCATGATATTCAATTCATTCAACAATTTACTCATAGGATATAAGTGAAGCACAAGAGCAAAAGACAAACTACTCCAAAAAGATATAAGTGAAGATCACGCGAGTAGTTAAGCAAATGGGTAGCTAATTGAGGACTCTCTCTTATTTAAAGATTTCAGATCTAAGTACTTTATTTAAACATGAAGCAAAATAAAGTAAAATGACATTCTAAGAATAGCACACATCATGTGAAGAAGCAAAAACTTAGGCTCAACCGATACTAACTGATAATTGTTGAAGGAAGAAAGGTGGGATAACTACCGGGGCATCCCCAAGCTTAGGTGCTTGAGACTTCTTGAAATATTATCTTGGGGTGCCTTGGGCATCCCCAAGCTTGAGCGTTTGTGTCTCCTTAATTACTTTTATTTCACGGTTTCCCTAAATCTTAAAAGCTTCATCCACACAAAACTCAACAAGAACTCGTGAGATAAGTTAGTATAAACCAATGCAAAAATATTCTACTGTAGAAAATCACTAAAATTATTATTCAACATTTCATAATAAATGCCTCTGCATATTTAATACTCCTATCCTCAAATAGATTCATTAAACAAGCAAACATATGCAAACATAACAGCAATCTGCCAAAACAGTACAATCTGTAAAGAATGCAAGAGTATCAATACTTATTCAACTCTGAACATTATGAAATTCTACCACACCGTAGAAAATTTATCATAGCTCATTTTGCAAAAAGTTTCAACATTTTATCACATTCTGACTTTCCTCAGGAATTTTCGCAACATCGATAAACTTTCTGTTTTCAAACAGCAACATGTATACTTGCAAAATAAGCATGGCAAAGGCTATCAATGCCACTTTTATTGAAATAAAAGAGCAAAAAATTATTCTAAATAAAATCAAGAAAATCATAACAAAATAAAATGATGCTCCAAGCAAAACACATATCATGTGATGAATGAAAACATAGCTCCAAGTGAGGTTACCGATAATGTTGGAGACGAAAGAGGGGATGCCTTCTGGGGCATCCCCAAGCTTAGTTGCTTGGATATTAACTTGGGGTGCCTTGGGAATCCCCAAGCTTAGGGTATTGTCACTACTTATTCTCCTCATATCATCATCTCACCCAAAACATGAAAACTTCAATCACACAAAACTTAACGGAACTTTGTGAGATAGGTTAGTATGATAAAGAGCAAACCATTTCACTTTGGTACTGTCAAAGACAAGATTCATAATTGTTTCCACACAACGCCTACTGTAGCATATCATTTCCACAATTTATATTGAGCAATATAAGCCATAGAAACTAGAAAACAGGCAAACTATGCATTGAAAACAAAATCTATCAAAAACAGAACAGTCTGTGATGATCTGGATAACACTACAAAAAAAGACACTTCCGTGATGATACGTGTTTGTCACAGTAGGCCACGTTTTCTGTCATGCGTGTACATCCATGAAAAATTTATGACAGAATCAAGATAGTCATACCTGTGTTGTCTTAGAAGTGTTCCATGACATTACCAAAATTATCATCACGGAAGTGTCCACTTCCATGACGATAAATCGCGCGTCATAGAAGTGCTTTCGTCAAGGGTGACCGACACGTGGCATCCACCGTAACGGGACGCCGTTAAGCTATCGGGTCAGGTTTTGGATCCGATAACCCGTTAAAAGCCCATACCAATGGGAATTTTCCACGTGTAAAATTCACATTGGCCGGAGGAAACACGTTTCAGCTCAACGTTCAGACAGATGTCATCCACTCATTGGACATGAGGCGCCTATGATACGTCGAAGCGTGGCACGGCCCAACAGAGGCCCATTCCGGTGGAAAGGCCGGCCTGTTTGACTTGGTCAAAAGGTAACGGGCCGGCCCACGGAAAGCTTGTTAACGGCCTGTTCGTATATAACCCATTTACGGCCCGCTTACTACCGACCCGTTACGGCCTATCGAAATTAAGCCCAGTAACTTCATCTGGGCCGTCCAATATGATTCCAACCCGTTGTAACTTCTGGCCCATGTATGGCCCATGATGTCTTTTTGCCCATATGAGGCCCTTTGTAACTCTCGGCCCATTAAAGGCCCGGGATGAAGCTGGTCCATAATGAACAGTGTATCGCTTTATACCCATTAACGACCCATTATTCCATCGGCCGTTTCCAGCCCGTGTTAACTTTCGTCCTTCTATGGGCCCATTTATTCTTGGGCTCATTTCTAGAATTCGGTTAGATACAGTCTGTTAATGGCCTGTTCCGTTTGTGGGCCAGATACAGCTCGTGGTTACATTCGGCCCGTTTGTGGCCCGTTAACCCGTTGGGTTGTTTTCATACTGTTATCAAATACGGCCTTTTAACGACCCGTTATGGTCCACGAATAGTACGGCCCATGTTTGGCGAAATGATTATACGGCCTGTAGAAGGCCAATGGATCCTATGGCCCGTAGAAGGCCCATGGATCATACAGCCCGTAGAAGGCCCATGGATCCTACGGCCCGTAAAAGGCCCATGGATCCTACGGCCTGTAGAAGGCCCACGGATCCTACGGCCCGCAGGAGGCCCATGGTTACAACAAATTGCAGTGTTGCCATGATTATTGTGGCCTAGTTACCAAAACTAGGTTATTGTGGCCACTAAAAAAACACGGAAAAGGAACTGCAGTGACTACAAGCAAACAACTAACGCTAGCCTATTACAGCTATTGCACATATTACATCCACTGGGGCATCAAAGTTCGCCACCAGTGCAAATATAGGGAACAAAGCAGCATATTACATACACTGGCCGTCAAAATTGGCCACCAGTGCAAATAAACGCAGCAGCAAAACAAGTCCATAACTGAAACAACTTTAGAAGAGCTCAAGAAACGTTATCTTGGGTATCAACCATGCTGGCAATAAGCTTAGCAAGCTTATTCGCTTTGTCCTGTTTGGGGCTAAAATCCTCCAACGCTTGTTGTTGCACCAGAAAGTATGCATCTGAATGCTCCAGGGACTTCCATGATCCTTCCGCTTCTTGTCGCAAAGCATAGATGATTGATGTCTTTCAGCTTGTAGTTGAGACTCAAGAAACCGAACTGATTCAGCAAAGGAGTTTGAATAGCTTGTGCAAGCGGTAGTGGCCAGTAACTCGAACAGTAAACCAAGACAGGACTTTGGGGTTGCCTCACTGTCTTCAAGATAGTTTTCCTTAGCTGTTTTATCAGCTTTGTTGGAGACCAACAAGGATGTCTCACGATCCTGAACCTTATCTACATTACTTCCTTTATCATTGCTTAATAAGGCACTCTTCCCCAATATTCTGTCACAAGATTCTAAAAGAAGAAACAAGCAGACACATAATAGGTTTAGCATGTACTAGTATATGAAACTCATTTCGGTGAACCAGTTCATTAGTAAGGTGGACAAGATTAAACTAACAAGTCTTATATTGCCAAGTAGTACATTATAAAAGCATCAAACAAACATACATCTATGTCCTATGGTCACTGCATTGTCTTGCCAAATCAAAATAGAGACACGGTTCAAATCATATCAGTTCAAGAGAAAGCAGCACTGAAAGAATACAAAGTGTGGGAAACTAAACGGCACAAGAAGATTTTAGACGGGTACCACGGGTCTACATGTACAACAACACTATTGGCCCTGTTATGATGCTAGTAATGTGCATGATAAGAGAAGTCAACTGTATACACAATTGGAGTTTCCATTGGATAGTTCAATTTAAAAATAAGTTGTGCCATTGGAGTTTCCATTGGATAGTTCAATTTAAAAATAAGTTTGTATGAGTAAATACAGTGATACAAGAGCAAAGCAGTATGCACGATAGCAATGGAATCTTAAATGAGAACAATTGTTCTTCAGGTTTAAGCACTTGTTCTACATGAACAGAGTATAGTAAGACGCAAGCATATAGTACTTAAAACAAAATGAGCTCATAGACCTTACCAAATTCTTGGTTCGGTTCCAGTAAAGAACAAGGCGTTCCCAGTCATCGTCCAGTAAATGTGTTTCAGGAGAACGTAAGGGAATTTGATGAGTTTCTTTACCAAAGGAAGTACGCTTTTCTTGAGTAATTCGACATCGCCACCAAGCATTCTTGAAGATAGCAGAGGTATTAGCACAGGTTAACTCATCTTGATTTTCGAAATCGGTCCTTCTCTATAGAGAAAAATTTGAAAATTTGCTGTATTATAACCATCATGGAGGTAGAATGTATGATACAAAGCAAAATAATTGCCATGAATAACATTACTTACACATAACTCCTGGACAAACACCTGCAGCTGGCATTTTCCTTCATCTTCAGTATTATATTTCCATGATGGGAAGATACGCACATAGGATTTAACAACATCAAATGCGATAGATGCTAAACTATGAATGGCTTGTTGTGCTTCCTCCACAGGAATAGGTGTACTAACTGGTGGAGTTGGGGTTCGTCGTAGTAGTACTGGCTCTTTGGCCACTGGAGCTGCCTTACTAACTGCTCTTGTTTGGTAGCACTGTGGTGGAGATGGTGTTGTGTCAACAGGAACTGGGTTACTATCTGTTGGGGTTGGGGTTAGATTGGGTGAAGCTAGTTCTCTATCCATCGCATTAGGGGTAAAATCTGCGACAGTCTGGGTTATGTGTGGTAGGGCTGGTTCTCGTGCATGTACAACCGGGGTGCTATCTCCACCAAGAGGTAGCACTGTTTTATTTGAAGACCGTGTTTTTACTCTGCTAGATACTGCCATCACCCGCTCCAACTCAAATGGTTGATAAACAGGAAACATACTTGAATGTACAGACATTGTATGAGAGATGATGCAATAGATAGTGTGGAAAAAGATGGCATTAAATAATTGACATGTATATTGTTTAACTAAAACGGATAGCATGACATAATTTCACATATATGATGTCTATCTAAACTGGATAGCATAGCATAACATAATTCAAAGATATGATGACTAACTAAATAGGATCACATGATATAATTCACATACATGTTATCTAAGTAACCAGGATCGCATGATTTAATTCACATATGTGATTTATATGCCAAGCGGAGGGCATTCGCATATATGATGTCTAAACTAAGAACATGGTGTTGAATATTGTGTATATGATGTCTAAACTATGCAATGCAAGACACCATATGCATGATATGAGCAATTGAACCGTGCCAAGTTAGAGCATACACCTCGGTGGGGGAATAGGACTGGTCATCTGTCTTTGACTCCATCTCTGAGGAGCTATCGGGACCCAGCAAGAGATCTGCTTCGACACTATCTGCTCTGAAGGCCTTGTTTTCACTCCAGATTTTTCCATCACCCACTCAAATGGCTGATTCACAGGAACAGTAGTTTAATGTACAATCATTGTCGACAAATGGAAATTTAATGAAGAAAAGGATGGGCTAGATATCATTCAAATATATGATGCCTGGTTAAAGAGGATGGCTCTCGGTGTCAAAACCGACGGATCTCGGGTAGGGGGTCCCGAACTATGTGTCTAAGGCGGATGGTAACAGGAGGCGGGGGACACGATGTTCACCCAGGTTCGGGCCCTCTCGATGGAGGTAATACCCTACTTCATGCTTGATTGATCTTGATGATATGAGTATTAAAAGAGTTGATCTACCACGAGATCATAGAGGCTAAAACCTAGTAGCTATCCTATGGTATGATTGTTGTTGTCCCATTTGACTAAGCCCTCCGGTTTATATAGACACCGGAGGGGGCTAGGGTTACACAGAGTCGGTTACAAGGAAGGAGATCTACTCCGTATCGCCAAGCTTGCCTTCCACGCCAAGGAGAGTCCCATCCGGACACGAGACGAAGTCTTCAATCTTGTATCTTCATAGTCCAACAGTCCGGCCAAAGGATATAGTCCGGCTGTCCGGATACCCCCTAATCTAGGACTCCCTCAGTAGCCCCTGAACCAGGCTTCAATGACGATGATTCTGGCGCGTAGTTCGTCTTCGGAATTGCAATGCGGGTTCCTCCTCCGAATACTCCATAGAAGATTTTGAACACATGGATAGTGCCCGGCTCTGCAAAACAAGTTCCACATACCATCATGGAGAGAATAATATTTCCACAAATCTAATCTGCTGACGACCCTTCATAAGATAACATCACACCATGGCATGTTCTTTACATGAACCGTTTTTCCCAATCAGCCTGCCACCGCACGCTTTGCGAGGCGGTTTTATTGGCACGTCTTGTCGGAGCAGAGATGGTGTCCCCCTTATTACGGGATTCTCATCAACACGGACGTGGGTAACCCAATCGTGCCCGTTGGTATGACTCCTTGATTGTAGGCAAGTCCCAAACGGTCACGAGGAGGGCACTTGGTATTCACCCTCTTTATAAAGAGACCAAGGCCTATCCTTTTTTCTTCTTGCGCTCAATCAAATCCTTCCTCCCACCTCGAGTTCCAACACCCAAGGCTCAGGTCAGGCGCTTCGGACCTTCAACCATGTCCGGATCCAACCTTCAAGGTCGGTGGATGACTTCCTCTGTCACAGAGGAAGATATCAAGAAGCTAAGAGAGGCCAGGTTTTTGACCGACGAGATCTCGCACAGGCTGCCTGCTCAAGGGCAGGTCATTCCCACTCCCGAACCCGACGAGAGCGTTGTATTCATCTCTCACTTCCTCCGAGGGCTAGCCCTTGCTCTAGATCCTTTTATAAGGGGGCTCATGTACTATTATGGGCTGGATTTCCATGACCTGGCCCCGGATTCATTCCTTCACATCTCGTCGTTCATCATTGTATGTGAGGCTTTCCTCCACATTACCCCCTACTTTGGCCTGTGGCTCAAGACTTTCAATGTGAAGCCGAAGATTATCGTGGGGCGACACGCAGAGTGCGGAGGTGCCTTAATAAGCAAAAGTGTCGATGCCCCATGGCCAGAGGGTTCCTTCCAGGAGGTGTCCAGCTTATGGCAACGGGAGTGGTTTTATATCACAGCTCCCCGGGGTACCAAGTGGGTGGCCGCCGCCTTTCGCTTCGGGCCCCGCCACGACTGACGTCATGGATCAACAAGGGGCTGGACTGGGGGCCAGTAAAGGATGTGCCGACATTGTAGAGCCGCATCCGCGATCTCCTCGAGATAGATGTCAGCCTGGCCACGGTAATGCAAGTCATGTTAGTTCGTCGAGCCCTGCCCTGCAAACATCGACCCCTCTGTATGTGGGAGTTCAACCCGGAAGGACCGCGAGCTATTCAGCACTTCCTCGGCTTGACTCTCGAAGAGATGTACAAGTTGTTCTTCGGACCACAAATGAGGTGTCCAGACACCATCGAGGATGCGGGTCTGAGCTGCAATCGTCTAGATACCCAAGTAAGTAGTCCCGTAGCCGAACACGTTGTATTTTTATTTATCACAACATCATTCTGAAAAGTCGCTCTTTGACCAGGACTGGGTAACAAAGGTGAAGATGATCAAGTGTCCGGCCCCCCTTCCTGTGGTCTCACCGGATCCTTTACTTGCCAGGATGATGGAGCTTGCGCCTTATCAAGCGCCCTCAGGGGAAGATAAAGGGGGGAATAAAGAGGCTGAAAGCGGACCTCGCTCACTGTTCATCCAAACCGGGGGAGTTAGCACCTCCGCGAAGGAGGATAATCAGGTAGAAGAATCTGAAATTCCCTCTCCCCAAGGGAGCAAGAGGACCACCTCTGAAGACACGGAAACAATGGTTTCCAAACGGGGAAGAAATCTTTGCCAGAGGGTCCTGCCTCGGGGGGCATCCTTGCCGCACAATGCCCGCAAGGAGATCAGCCTCCCACCGAGCTGTAAGTAAATGAAAAAGTGCTTAATAGTAAAAAAAATATCCTGCTTTACCTGTGAGGACAATAACCGAGACATATATCTTGTAGTTCGGATCGTAGCCCTTCTCGACAGAGTTCGTCTTCAGGGGATCTTCTTCCGGAGATGATGGAGAGCGAAACACCTCCCCATGCCACCCCGCCTCACGAGGTGGGCGACACTAAAGTGTCGTCGCGAAGGGCTTCTCCTGATCTACCAAGGCCAGAGGGTAATCCCTCGGCCGCGCGAAGCCCTCAGCATTCGGCTCCTAAGGAGAGCAACAGAAAGAGTCCGGACTTGTCTGGTGTGTGATCGGACGCACTGAAGGATCTTCTGGAGCAAGCGACTATCTCAGAGGCGCATCGTACGCTAATGGGTACGGTGATTCAGAGGATTTCATCGCTGAAAGCGGATTGCAAGAAGCATTTATGTGTCTGCTGAAAGGCTTTGAGGTACGTGAAACAGTACCGCACACGTTAGGTGTGCCCTATGCAGATAGTAGCCCCTGAGACTCTGGTTGCCGTCGAGAACGGTGGTAAACGGAGGATCGTTGTCCCAGGTGATAATCAGGATGCCTTTATATGCAGGTAGCTGAAGGTCCGGTGGCTAGCCGGACTGGTGAGTTTGCCAAGTTAAAGCGGCAACTTGATGCAGTGGACGCTGACATCGTGCTTGTCAACAAGCGGCTCGACGAGGCACAGGGTATGTGATTTCTCCGGTAATCCACACAAAGTAAGAGGAGCATGATGCTAGTATCTTTAATATGTTTGTGACTGCAGATGGAGCTGCCGCCATGGAGACCCTTCGGGCGGAACTTGCCCGAGCTAAGGAACAAATCAGAAAAAGTGATGCGGCCGCTCGAAAGTTGGTTGAAGAGCTAAGAGCCGAACAGGCTGCGCATTGCCGAAGCATGGATGAGATAGCCAAGATGAGTGTGAATTGAAGGAAGCCGCCGACCGTTACGAGCTTCTTGAAGGTGAAAGTCGAGCGAAGGTAACGAACCTGGAGAAGGCCATGGTGGCTGCCAAGGACGCCCGCTCTACAATCAGAGCGATGAAGGAGGAGCTGCGCCAAGCCGGGGATATCGCGGCTGGGAAGCCCTTTATGCTGCAGATGAAGTTCGGAGATCCTACGTACGCTCCTCTTGATCGGCTATGGAGTTCTGCAGACGCGTATCTGGATTTGGCAGCAAGTGCTGCTGATGCAGCCGAATACATCAAAGATAAAAAAGATCGTGAAGTGGAAAAGCTGTTTTGGTCACAATTCAATGCTCCAGCACGTCCTCTCCGGTTGAACGAGAGAATGGACGAGTGGGCCGAGCTCCATAGGTTGTCCGGGCTTGCCATGAGGTCTATTGTGGATCATCTGTGGCCGGAAGGGACAAGGCCGAACAATTATTTTAGTTTGGTGCAGCAATTCCTTGGTGCTGTGTCGCGCATCGATGCGATGAAGAGGTCGGCGTGCATAGAGGGTGCGCAGATGGCACTTGCCCGTGTCAAGACATATTGGGCGGAGATGGAGGCCACCGCTATTGCAACCCAGGGTTCGGCCATGGGCCGAGTAGCTACCGAGCACTACTTTGAAGAAGTCCTTGAAGGCGCTCGTTTAATAGAGGCTCAGTGCTCGAAGAATATTATGTTCTAATGACATGTATTCCCATTGTGAAAACAATGTTTTATTGAGATATAAAAGGCTGTGTTTATACTTTTTGCCTGAAAGTATTATAATGCCTCCTGTGCGGCCGTTTATGTATATATGTATATAACCTGAAAGTTTGCAAATGTCGGCTTCAAATTTACGCATATAATGCGGGGGTATTCGCAGAAGACCATGTTCACACTTGATCCGACGTCTTGGTCCATTAAGGAGGTGATAGCGTAGCGAACTAGGCAATCAGACTATATTGCTTTAACACTTTCACTTAGCCATAGGAGTTTGACGGTGAGGCTACTATATAGCCCCTGGTGGCTCTACGCTCGTCCGAATATGGGGCGCGTACATGCCTGGTCGGGAAATGGCCCTTCGTTAATGCGGAGGAATCCCGAAGATTCCGCTAAGTCATTGAGTGGTTGACCAGTCTCACGCTTTATCATGACAGTCAGTTTTCGGCTTTCTCTACTGGGGTGCTTGTCCGGATGAACCAGGCACAATCGCAGTAGTTCCCCCGGTGCCACCTTAGCCGATAGAGCGGAACGTAAGGTAGCAAAACACGGGAGCCGGGCAAACCCAACATTTGACCAAAGACATGATTCGGAGCTGATGCATATAAGGCCAAACTCGCGACGCCAAACACTCCCTAAGGTATTTGGTCTTTATAACATATGCCGGGCTGAACAATGCCCTTGATAATGAACCCCGAGTGTCCAGGTACGTGCAATTTCTGACGTGGCCAAGTGCCAATAACGTCAGCATCCTTCCCGGTTGTACTGAGAATCCGGAGGATGTGAACAACAAAAGACAGTAAAAAAGGTTTACGCAGGGTCTTAATCTAAAAAGAAACCTTTGAGCGGGTCCCTGATGCACGTCTGCGCCTGTGTCTCTGTTGTGCCGTATCCTGGACGGGTGTAGCACGATCGTCATCTGTAAAAGAGAGGAACTTAGTAGAAGGTTGTCGTGCAAAAAATTGGTTATTCTAAATAAACCATTTAAAATTGAAGATAAGTAAGGTTGAGCCGAACTAGCCCTGCTTACATGCGGGGAGCCCCTGGTACCATCTATAAGGGTATAATCATCAAACCAATCTCAAGTATATCTAATGATGCGCCGGACTCGTCTAACCGTGTCCGTGGTCTTAACGACCGGACATTTGTTTTGGCTGGTGAGGTCGTCTAGTGTTCGGCTGTTAAAGCAGCCGCACGTTCTTCCCTGCGTAAGGAATGCTCAATATTTCCATTAACTGTGATGGTGCCGCACGGGCCCGGCATCTTAAGCTTAAGAGAAGCGTAATGCGGTATAGCGTTGAAACGAGCGAAAGCTGTTCGTCCGAGTAGTGCCTGATAGCCGCTTCGGAATGGAGCGATGTCGAAGTGTAACTTTTCACTTCGGTAGTTGTTGGGTGAACCAAATACGACTTCTAGTATTAGAGAGCCCGTGGATTGGGCCTCTGGGCCTGGTATTACTCCCTTGAAGGTAGTATTACTGCGGCTGATCTTTGTCGGGTCTATCCCCATTTTGCGGACTGTGTCCTGATATATCAGGTTTAGACTACTGCCGCCGTCCATGAGGACTCTTGTGAGATGGTAACCATTTATTATTGGGTCTAACACCAAGGCAGCCAATCCTTCGTGCGGATACTTGTCGGGTGATCCTCGCGATCAAAAGTGATCGGGCAGGCCAACCAAAGGTTGAACTTAGGGGTGACGGGCTCTAGGGCGTGTGTGTCTCGGAGTGCAGGTTTGCTTCTCCTCTTCGTCACATGTACCACATTTACTGTTTTAACCTCTGGTGGGAATTTTTTCTGTCCCCCAGTGCTTTGCTTGTGAGGCTTGTCCTCGTCTTCACTTGGTGTATCCCTCCCCTTGTGTTTGGCGTTTAGCTTACCGGCCTGCTTGAAGACCCAACATTCTCTGTGGGTGTGATTTGCAGGTTTTTCGGGGGTGCCATGAATCTGACATAGTTTGTCTAGAATCTTGTTTAGGCCGGACAGTCCATCTCTGCTGCCTTTAGAAGGCTTCTTCCTTTGACCTGGTCGAGAGCCCCTGAATCCGGCGTTTACCGCGTATTGTCTGGGCTGTCTTCTGTATTTCGACGCTTGCTTTTACTGCGTCGTGGTTTTCCATTGCCATCCCTGACTTCGGATGTGCTTGGGTCGCTGGTGCTACTGCGGGCTAACCAGCTACCCTCGCCCATGCAAAAGCGGGTCATGAGGCTTGTTAGGGCTGCCATTGTTCTCGGTTTTTCTTGGCCGAGGTGTCTGGCGAGCCATTCGTTTCGGACGCTGTGTTTGAAAGCTGCTAAGGCTTCGGCGTCTGGGCAGTCGACGATTTGGTTCTTCTAAGTGAGGAACCTGTTCCAAAGTTTTCGGGCTGACTCTCCGGGCTGCTGAACTATATGACTTCAATCTTCTGCATCCGGAGGTCGGACATAAGTCCCTTGAAAATTAGCCCGAAAATAATCCTCAAGCTCCTCCCAACTTCCAATTGAGTTTTCGGGGAGGCTTTTCAGCCAGTGCCGAGCTGGTCCTTTCAGCTTGAGGGGCAAGTACTTGATGGAGTGGAGATCGTCTCCGCGAGCCATATGAATATGGAGGATAAACTCCTCAATCCAGACTCCAGGGTCTGTGGTTCCGTCGTACGCCTTTATGTTCACTGGTTTGATCCTTCTGGAAATTCGTGGTCTAGCACTTCATCGGTGAAGCATAGGGGGTGTGCGGCGCCCCTGTATTTTGTTGTGTTGAGGCATTCTGACAGTTGTGGTATTCGGTTTGGATTTTTTGCCATAGCGCGCTTCCTAGATCCATATATGGATCTTGTCATACTGGATTTTTGGCGCAAGTCCTCACATAGATTGTGTGTTGACTTATGTGCGGCCTTGTTAGCCGCTCTATCTCGGCCACGAGGTGGTTGATCTGACCGGTTGGCCATTTTGTTTTTCGCCGTGTGGGCTCACGAGGCCTCGCTGCCGAATTCGGGCAATAGCTTGCGCTTTGGATAGCTCTTCGTGTGGTAACTACCACCATACTTTTCTTCGTTGTCAAGCACTTTGTTCCATCTACTGTTGAGCGTATTCTGCGCGGCCTTAAGCCTTTGCTTCTGCTCCTTTAGACTCCTCGATGTGGCAATAAGCCTTCCGCGGAGGTTCTCTTGTTCCAAGTGCCTTTCCGGGATGATGTTTGCATCTTCGTCCGGACTGTTTTCCTCCTCGGAGGGAGGTTTGTGGGTTTTATCCTCGGCGTCGCCGTGTTTGGACATCCGATCCGTACTATGTTCCCCTTTTGCGCCTTCTTCGCGCTCTGCCGCTGGGTCAGTGTGGTCGTCGTTTCCTCTGGAGTGGACCGGGGTGTTGTTTTCTCTTTCGCTGTTATCGTTGTTTTTGCCGAGGCGGGGTTTAGCGCGGCGCCTACGTCGACGCTTTGTTTGCTTCTCGATGGAGCTGTTCTTCATTGCTTCTTTCCTTTCCTCGTCATTGTTTTCTTTGGGTGTATCCACCATGTATATGTCATGTGATGAAGTGGGGGTCCAGTGCCCTGTGGGCGGTGGTTCCTGTTCGTCTCCTGCATCGTCGTCCATACCGTCGATGTCTTCGGAGTCGGAGTCGAGCATGTCGGTTAAATCGTCGACAGTGGCTACTAAGTGGGTGGTGGGTGGGCAGCGAATTTCTTCGCCGTCCGCATCCCATTCTAGCCGCACATAGTTCGGCCAAGGTTCTTCTTGGGGATATTACTACTGGGCGTAAACCGGCCTATCTGGGCCGGGTTAACTTCATCAGTAGTCCAACGGTGTAAAAGCCCAAGCATGAAAGTAAGGGCCCAAGGCCTGTAGTCGGTTTAGAACCTGTAGCCGTAAACCGGCCTGGTATGTAAACTTGTATTGTAAGTTAGGAATAGAGAGAGACCAACCCGGACACGAGTATGAACCGGAGATTGGGACTCTCTGAACCGACGGGCGTCACCCGTGTATATAAGGGGACGCACGACAGTTCAAGGACAGACAACAACAACTCGAAGCCTAGGCGAAGCTTATTTGCTCCCTAGCCATCGAGACCACATCAATCCCATCACAACTAGACGTAGGCTTTTACCTTCATCGAAGGGGCCGAACTAGTATAACTCTTGTGTGTTGCGTCCGCTTTAACCCCTTCAAGTTAACCCGTAGCGATGGCTCCACGACTAAGTCCTTTCATGAGGACATCTGCCGTGACAAAACCACGACAGTTGGCGCCCACCGTGGGGCTATCGCACGATGGTGCTTGGAGGGCACGTTCGAAGGATTCGAAGGCTATGCTGTGGGCCGGATGACCAAGAGTCGTCGCGGCAAGCTCTACATCGACGACGCAGGATGGGGCCCCGAGGACGGCTCAATCGAGTACGGATACCGGGTCCCCTTTGGTGGCATACACGTTTTCATCGGCAAGATCGGTGAGCGTGGCCCGAGGCTGACATCCGTGACCGACCTCGTCGAGATGGTTCAACGTACGAGATCTGCCCAGGTTAAACCGGCCGTGAACCGTGCCTTTGTGGGAGTCACCCACGGAGGAAGTTATGAGGACGGATCAGAATCTGGTGGCGAAACCGTCGTTTACTCTGACGACGAGTCGTCAACCGGAGAAACTGAATCTCTATATCAGCTACAAGATGGCCGGATTGGGGGTTGTTCCGATGGTGACAGTATTCCGGACCCCTCTGACCTGCCCAACAGGGTTGGAATATTCATGGCCGGTACACAAGCAGCGCTTCACTCTTCGACTATTGCGGCGATGATCGCCGGTTCAACAACGGCGACGGCTGCCGGGGCAGGAGGCCCTGTGCGCCCGCCGACTCAAGTTTTATCAGATCTGTTCGATGCGTTGGCTGCGCTCATGGCAGAGGCTAACCCGGCGGATCAGGACACTCATAACACGGAGATCGCGAAGGTGAATGAACAAATCACTCAGGCTAAAGCGGATCTAGCAGTTGCAGACGCCAGGATGACGGCAGAGCGGGCCGCTTTAGATGCGCAGGCTTATAGGCTCATGTTGGATCAGAACGCATCACATGAAGTCATGAAGAGGAAATACAGATCCTGTTTGCCTTCAGGTTTCGAAGGAAGAGACCTCTTCAACACCCCCGGAGCGGGAACCAGTAATCCGCCGGCGGTAAACCGGGCGGAATCACTGACGGGCGCGCCGTCCAGCTTCGCTTAATAGATCTACCTCGCCATAACGCCGGCGCCTCAGGCTGTGCAAACACCTCCGGGTCACTACTCCAACCCGATGGATAACCTTGTTGCGGCTGCGGCATGGCTGGAGGCTATTCCAATTGAAGGTGATTCACCACAAGCAGTAGAGACGCGCCGGGTCAAGGAGCTCCTTAGGACAGCTTTGGTCCAACAGGAAGCGTATTCAGACAGCATGACCGGATCCACTCTACCCCCGCCCAAGCCGGAGCTATAACAGCACGTGGATGAACCGCCAGATCAAGTAATGCACGGCGTGGTGCGCCCGTGGCAACAACCCGGCAGGTGGCGCCGATAACGCCAGAGGTGGTGGACCGGCCCGAGCGCCTTGAGGAGGCCGAAGTTAGCAAAGACAAAGATCGCTTATCGGCTTATGCCGGTTCGTCTGACCATCTTGGTCGAGCCTCGGGTTACCTCTAGCTCTTTGGGGGTGCCTTGCCTCGTCCCCCGCTCATGAGCCAGAATGTGCGCTTGCCCAAAGACTTCAAGGGTCCGCGCAAGGTGCCAAACTACACCGCCGATTTAGCTCCGAAGCATGGATAGAAAGTTATGAGATGGCCATGGAGATGCCGGATGTGGATGAGGCCGCTGCGGTGCAAAGTACTTCACCATGATGCTCGAAGGCACGACTGTACTTGGTTGAAGAGCTTGCCACCCAATTCTATCAATTCATGGGCCCGATTGCGGACCCGCTTATCCGAATCAAGATACCGTAAGCAGCCCATGTCCGTAGTGGACTTGGCGGCTTGTATCCGTGGAAGGGGAGTCAACAACCCATTGGGTACGCCGTGTTTGGAAATCTTGCACTCGCCGGAATCGGATCAACGCTGACTCTGCGATCTTAACCCTGGAGGGCAACTGCCGGTTTAAGCCTTTCAAGTTGAAGTTGGGGCGCATGAAGCGGTTTTGTAATGACATGGGCACTCTCATGGGCGCTTTAGTGAAGTATGCCGATTCTGATAGTACCAAGGATCCCGAGTCTGATGATGACGAGACAGGGAAGGGAAGGAAGAACAGCAACTCCAAGGGCCAAAGCAACATAACTTCGGCAGTAATGGTGGAGGCAAGCGTAAAGCAAATGGCAACATGGACTTCAGAAGCTAACACCAACGCTGCAGGACAAGGGCCAGCGCGCAAGGGTAAATAGTCAATCAAAGTGGAGCGCCTAATCCCAATCCGGACCGCTTGAACTATCTATTGAATCAACCTGCTCAAGCATGGGACGAAGGAGACGCCAGCAAACCACCTCTGGAAGGATTGTTACATCATGCAGGAGTTCAAGAGTTCTAATGCTTTCCGGTATGATCAAGGTTCTGGCGGCGGTTCAGGATCCGGGCCGGGTTACGGTGGAGGAAATTCCGTTTCAGGATTTAATGGTAATCCGGGCGGACATAACAATCAGAACAATCAGAATAACCAAGGTGGTTACAACCAGCAGCAACAACAGTCGGGTTATCAGAGCAACCCAAAGCAGTTGGATAGTGGGCAGTACCATGTCTTCACCACTAGCTTAGACAAGCGAGACCGGAAGGTTCAGAAGCGGGCAGTCAACGCTGTTGAACCGGTCGTGCCCCATTACTTACGCTTGTGGGAGCAGCCCATTATATGGAGTAGAGAGGATCATCCTCCCCGGGTCGACAATCCGGGTCAGCTAGCCCTGGTGGTGGCACCTCAGGTGGGAGGTTATAAGTTCACCAAGGTTCTCATGGATGGAGGGAGCAACATTAACATCCTGTACTATGAGACCTTCCATCGTATGGGGCTAACGGATAAACATCTCAAACCGTCCAATACAGTGTTCCATGGTGTGGTACCTGGCAAGTCAGCATATCATGTTGGTAAAATAGCTCGGAAGTGGCCTTTGGTGATGAATATGACTCCAGATCGGAAACATTGACGTTTGAAGTGGTAAAAATCCAAAGTCCATATCATGCCCTGTTCGGGCGGCCGGCTTATGCCAAGTTCATGGCACGGCCTTGTTATATCTATTTGCAGCTCAAGATGCCAGGTCACAAGGGGACGATAACGGTTCATGGGAGCCGCAAGATCGCTTTGGAATGTGAGGAAGGTGATGCGGCTTACGCAGAGTCGGTTTGTGCCACCGAGGAGTCAAGTATTATAAGGACAATGTTGATCCGGTGGACATGACTCCATTGAAGAAGCCAACTACAGAGCATGATCCGCCCTGAAATTCAAATCGGCAAATGAGACTAAGCTTGTTGACTTCGTGCTGGCGATTCGTCCAAGCAGTTCACATCGCGCCAACTTGGATCCGAAATAGGAAAGCGCGCTCATCGAAGTTCATCCGTGAGAATCGGGACATTTTGCATGGAAGCCTTCCGACATGCCGGTGTACCGAGTCAACTCGTGAGCACACTCTTAATGTTGATCCCAAGTACAAACCGGTGAAGCGGTTTCTCGCCGGTTTAACAAAGAAAGGCGCAAGGCCATTGGAGATGAGGTGGCTGTGCTCTTAGCAGCTGGTTTTATCGTTGAAGTCTTCCATCCAGAGTGGCTTGCTAATCCGGTGCTGGTTCTTAAGAAAAACGGCACTTGGCGCATGTGTGTGGATTACACAAATCTTAATAAGGCTTGTCCAGCAGATCCTTTTGCCCTCCCCCGCATTGACCAGATTATTGATGCCACTGCGGGATGTGAGCGTTTGAGCTTTTTGGATGCATATTCTGGGTATCATCAAATCAAGATGGCCGTTAAGGACCAGGAGAAGACGGCATTTATCACTCCCTTCGGAGCCTTCTGCTATGTATCTATGCCTTTTGGGCTCAAGAGCGCCCAAGCAATTTATCAACGTTGTGTACATAATTGCCTGCATAAACAAATCGGCCGTAATGTGCACGCCTATGTTGATGATATTGTGGTCAAATCAAGGGAGAAGGAGACACTGATTGACGATTTGAAGGAGACCTTTGACAACCTGCGGGTTTACAAGATGATGCTCAACCCGGCCAAATGTGTCTTTGGTGTTCCGGCAAGCAAATTATTGGGTTTTCTCGTGTCCAACAGGGGAATTGAAGCTAATCCGGAGAATATTACGGCTATTACCTCCCTGGCTAAACCCAAGTGTATTAACGATGTCCAGCGTTTGGCATGTGTCGGATTGCTACCGAGCCGGTTTATCACCGCCTCGAGAGAAGGCCATCCCTTTGTACCAGATCTTTGAAAAAAGACAGATCGGTTTGTTCGAGTCCGGCCCGGCCGGCAAGCGTTGGAGGACTTAAAGCGGCAATTAGCCAACCCGCTTTGTGCTCGCCGCTCCCATTGACAAGGAGCCGCTTTTGCTATATGTTGCTACTAATGCCAGGGCGGTCAGCGTGGCCATTGTGGTGGAGCGGAAGGAGGCAGGGAAGGAGCATCCGGTTCAATGTCCGGTTTACTATATCAGCGAGGTACTTATCGAATCTAAGCAAAGGTATCCGCATTGGCAGAAGCTGGTATATGGAGTTTTCATGGCAAGCCGGAAGCTGAAGCAGTATTTCCATGGGCACGCCATCACGGTGGTCACTCTGCTCCCTTTAGGCGATATCATACGTAACCGGAAGCAATCGGCGGATTGCTAAGTGGGCTATAGAGCTTGGGCCGACGGTCAAGTACGCGTGCCTCGGACGGCGGTGAAGTCTCAAGCACTTGTGGATTTCATTAATGATTGGACGGAGTTGCAAGCACACGAAGAAAAGCCGGATCACACATATTGGACCATCCATTTTGACGGATCCGTGCAATTGGAGGGCTCGGGGTGGAGTCGTATTAACTTCCCCACGAGGTGACAAGTTTTGTTACGTTCTCCGCTTAATGTTCCCTTGTACTAACAATGCAGCTGAGTATGAAGCCTTGCTCCATGGTCTCCGTATGGCTAAGGAGATGAATCTAAGCCGGGTTAAGTGCTTCGGTGACTCGGACCTAGTGGCTCAACAGGTGTCTGGCACTTGGGATTCAAAGGACCCACTCATGGAAGCATATCGTCGTGAGGTGGATATTGTCGCAGGTCATTTCAAGGGCTATCAGGTGGACCACGTGGACCGTCGGAAGAATGAAGCGGTGGACGCTTTAAGCCGGTTGGGCTCTCAACGCAAAACCGGTCCGCCTAATGTTTTTACGGACGTGCTGCACAACCCGGCCGATCAAGCTCCCTGGTGAAGCGGATTTGGCTATTCCTGATCCGGAGGCTCAATTGGTGGCAGCTCTTCACGCCACTCCGGATTGGACGCTTCCTTATCTTGCGTACATGAACCGGGGCGAGTTACCAGAAGATGAGACGTTGGCCCGGCAGATAGTCCGGCGATCTAAGTCTATGACCATTGTTAATGGCGAGTTGCATCATTGCAGCATGTCAGGGGCGTTTCAACGATGTGTGTCCCCTGAGGAAGGCTGTGAAATATTGCGTGAGATCCACGAAGGAGATTGTGGTCACCACGCCGGTTCAAAATCCTTGGTGGCTAAAGCGTTCCGCCACGGTTTCTATTGGTTGACTGCTCATGCTGATGCGGAAGATCTGGTCAGACGATGTGATGGTTGCCAAAAGTTTTCCAGACGTGCTCATGTACCGGCCCAAGAATTGAGGATGATTCCAATTACTTGGCCGTTTGCAACCTGGGGGCTGGATATGGTTGGGCCTTTCAAAAGGTCCAAGGACAAGAAGACCCATCTACTGGTGGCGGTCGACAAGTTTACAAAATGGGTAGATGCAGAACCTATTAGCAAGTGTGACGCGGCCACGGCGGTTCAGTTCATCAAAAAGGTGATTTTCCGGTTTGGCTTTCCACATAGTATCATCACGGATAATGGTACCAATTTGTCCAAAGGTGCCATGAAGGAGTTCTCGAAGGTGAGCACATCCGCTTGACGCTTTCTTCAAGAGAGCTCACCCACGGTCCAATGGTCAAGCGGAAAGGGCTAATCAAGAGATCTTGAGAGGCATCAAGCCCGGCTTATGGTCCCTTTGCGAGAGGACACCGGGTTGTTGGGTAGAAGAGCTACCATCGTGTTATGGAGTATCAACACTACGCCCAACAGATCCACAGGATACACACCATTTTTTATGGTCTATGGAGCGGAGGCGGTTCTCCCCAGTGACATCCGTCATGACTCACCTCGTGTGGCAGCTTATGTTGAAGCGGACAACAAGACGACACGACAAGACGCTTTGGACCGGTTGGATGAGGAGCGTGACATAGCAGCTGCCCGATCGGCGATTTACCAACAGGGTCTTCGTCGTTACCATAGTCGCCGAGTCAGAACCAGAACTTTTCAAGAATGAGATTTGGTGCTCCAAGACCAGACTGATATGCACAAGTTATCCCCACCTTGGGAGGGACCTTTCGTGTTCAGCAAGAATCCGCACAACGGGTCGTACTATCTGATCGATATTCGAGAGCATAAAGACTCACACACGTCAGAGGAGGAGACCAACAGGCCGTGGAACATAGCTCATCTTCGGCCTTATTATACCTGAGGCATCGGCTCTACTTATGCACATATTATGACTGTATATATTATGAAAAAAGTAATAAACCGGAGCCTCAACTAAAGCGGGGTATATGTTCTGTTACATCATGCGTGGTTACATGGAGTTGTTCTGTCTTAAAGCGGCCTCCGGTTTACCCCCTGAGTTTGCTTTCCAAAAGCTTTATGATATCACTTGGGGGCTTGGTCGCGTCCGAACCAATGCAACACCTTTTGATAGGCGAAAGCCACTAGATCATTTGGGGACATGGTCAAGTCTGAACCAGTCATGCCTCTTGATCGGCCTAAGGCCATAGAGTCACTTGGGGGCTTGGTCGAACCCGAACCATTGCCACGCCACTTGATCGGCATAATGCCACGGTTTCAGTTGGGGACCTGGCTGACTTGAACCATGGCTACACCTTATGGGGAGCTTGGTCGTGTCCGACCATGGTAACACCATCTGATCGGCTCAGTAAAGCCTTCTTTTTTGCAAACGGTTTATCATTTACTTTGCTTCCATGTTTTTTCATAACTGTTATTTGATTTTGTTGCATTTCTTAAAACGATAACATTTTAAACCGGTTCAAACTGTTAATTGACGAAATTCGGTCCATTTTTAATCCGGAGATAATTCTTCCGGTTTGTCTTTTTCTGTTAACATCCCATTATGGAGTAACATGGGGCTTATCATGACCCGGCACGGTTTACATGGTAAACCGGCATTATAAATACAGGAGCTGTTTTCTCCTTTGACGGTAAGGGTTTATACAACCTCCGACCTCCGCTTCAAGATTGGCTAAGCCAACTTTATGCCTAGCGATGGCAGGTATTTTGTATCACAAATTTTGATTATATACCTCAATATTTCATTTCATATATATATGAACGTCACAAGCCGGCTGGCGGCACAAACCGCCATGGCGGTTTAAGATTTTGTGACTGCAGGCAATATAGATGGAAGGTTTCGATCATTCAAGCAAAAGTATCAACACCCATGCACGGAGGCATATTAAAAGCTTAAGTGTTGGCTATCCTATTAGAAGGCAACATGGTGCCCAAATAAGATCATTGTTTTCTTGGCGGAATATAATGAAGCAGCTATTTAAACCGGCTTCCGGTTCATGCTTGCTCGCCGCCCCGGTTTGATGGTTGTGGTTCGTCCTGCACCGCCTTAGCCTCTTCATCTCTACCCAAATTGCCGGAAGTCAACGATGGGTCGACCGATTCCCACTAAAGCTTGAAAGACAGCCTCCTCATGGATCAGGGAAGATGGTTCAATATCAGGAGAGTAAGTATGCTTACGGATCAGCGGGATTAGGTTCTCCGCTTCGGGAATAGGTGCAGCTACTCGTTTGTTCTGATCGTCATATTGAGCTTGATAATGCGACAAGTTTGCCTCTTCGGCCAATTGGCAAGCCAGAGGCGCACCGCCCGGTTTATCGCTCTCAGGTCATCTTCGTTGAACTCTGAACCGTCTTCCTTCAGACTGGGATAGCCCTGAGCTGCCTCAACAGGATCGAAATCTGGCACCCATGCTTTTGCCGGATTAAGGCGTTAATGGCGCCGGTTCGAGCAGCAGATTTTTCAGCTCTTCAACCCAAGGCGGGAAGCATTGACAACCTCCTAAGAGTATCTTGGATTAAGGAGGGTGCTGGATTGTTGTGTGATGCGTTGGAGATGATCCGGCTGCGCTCCAAAGATATCTGACTGCCCGATTAAAGTGTAGGCAGCTTTCAATTTCATCCGAACATCTGACCCCAAGTGATCAATGCGTGTGCCTACAGCATTACAAGAGAAATCACAAACCGGACTTATCATAAGAAGGCCAAGATTATCACACAAGCCAAAGGAAGCTTACCAAAGATGGCAGCAGTCATGGCATGCACTTGCCGCTTCACGTTGGTCAGCTCATCTACCACCGGTTTAAGGGCGCCTTCACATTTTCAACTTTTTGGTTAAAGCGGCCTTTTCAAGATCCCAGCCGCCCGCTCAGACTTGAACCACTCCTTGAGCTGCTCCATAGTAGTCAAGGCGGTTTTCAGCTCATCCTTGGCCTTGGAGGTTTCTGCTTGTTGAGATTTCAGGTTTTCTTGAAGATCATTGATTTGTGAGTCTTGTTGGCGTATCTCATTCTGCAACAAAAAGAGAGCATGTTAAATATCTTCATTACAAGTCCCAAGTGCATAACCAGTCATACACTTGGCACTTGGGGGCTAATGCATATTTGATCTTTATCTACCAATAAAATCACAAAGTCCCAAGCTCAATACAGGTATTCAACTTGGCACTTGGGGGCTAATGGCTATTTGCTCGAACATGTTCTGATGTGGCGATATAACTTACAGTTCCGGTTTAATTATACTAAGTTGAACTGCCCTTGGGGCTACATCGGTGGATTAAAGCATTGAGTTTATGTTAAGTCCCAGTTTAACTATACTAAGTTGAACCGGCCCTTGGGGGCTAGGAGAGTTAACAAAAATTGAAATATCCAAGCGGGAAAAGAACATGGAGGTTACCTTGAATTTTTCTTTCATCATCTTCACTAGGCCAGCTTCATAATCACGGCTGGTATACAGCTGGTTCAAGTAGCCAGAGTGAAGGTCTTGGGGGTTCAGAGCGGCGTAAGTTGCTAGATCAACATCCCACTTGCCCTTGCTCATAGTGGCAAATTCTTCTTTGGCAGAATGTTTGGATAAAGCGACCGGATTACCCGGTTCGCTGTGTCCAAAGCCAGTAATCACAACGTCATCGTCCTTGGTATCACCGGTTTGACCAAGGCGATCGGTTTGTCGCCAGGCGGATTGGGTGGTGGATTTTTCAATCCGGTTGGGCTTCTGGGCTGGTCAGCAGGAAGGGAGGTGTCAACAGGCCTTTCTTCAGCAACAAAATCATCGTCTTGCAGTGGCGGATCATTGGGAGTATCTTCACAGATAGCCGCTTCAAGATTTGGGGCGCTGTCCGGTTCAGGGGCAGTCTCTTCATCGGCCGTTTTATCTAGACGAGCCTTTTTGCTCGGCCTAGGCTTGGCCCTGAAAAGGCACAATAACAGTCCAATCGGCATATACTACACAATGATGCGGTAGAAACAATATGAAATGTATAACTTACCCAAGCACCGTTTTAAGTGGTGGCGGTTGAGTAGGTGATGACTCGCCAGATGAGGAATGGGAAGTGACACGATAATCGGTCGGATGGATTAAGGGTTGACGAAAACAGCCTGCTTTAGGACAAGCAATCGACAAGCAAATTAGAGACCTCTCGAACGACGTTTCCGAACCGGACTGTTCGGTAAACCGCGGAGGTAACTACTGGCATTGCCGAGTTGTCTGGCGAACTTCATGTTGTTGAGTCTTCATAAGAAATTTGGGATCCAAGTAAGCAAGGGGATGAGAAAATTTAATTTTCCGGTTTGCCCGACGGAGTTTTAGTGAAGGCAAAGGATTTGAGTCAGAGGAGAGAATAGTTACCTCTACAACATCATCATTACTGGTTTCAGCATCATCCTGACAAATATCATCATTAATTAGGCATGTGAAAAGTAAGCCAAGCGAATCAAGTTCTACCTCAAGGTCCGGATTACCCACATCATCATCCACAGCCGGATCAGAAGATGCAGTGGTCTTCCTTGTATGAGCAGTCTTCTTGACCGCTTTGGTCTTTTGCCGGATTGGTTTTTCCGGTTTGTCTGGCTTCTCTGGTTTCTCTTGTGGACGTTTCTTGCTCCAGAATGGATCATCACCCTGATTAAGCAGCAGTTGATGTTAAAAGTGATACCGGAAATGGCAGTAATATGTTCAGTAAAAAATAGTCAGAAGTCTTACAGATGGTGGTTTGTTGGTAGCACAGAAGGGGAGTAGACCGGTTCGAGCACAGAGGTGTTCCGGTTCGTTCAACATTTTCTTCACAGCCTCGGTGACCTCATCATCGGTAAGATGGATATTAACATGTCAGAGGGGGTCGTCGACACTACCAGTGTACTCACACATTAAACCGGAGCGCTGGGAGAGGGGCAGTATGCTCCATGATATCCAACAACGCGCGAGATCAATTCCGGTTAAACCATTGGCCATGAAGGCTCTGAGCTTGGAGAGTTGAGGAGCGTATTTACTTATCTCATTGGCGGTTAATCTTTGCGGAAAGGGATGTATATTCTTGAAGTCGCTCGGACGAAAACCGGCAAAAGGGTTCTCATTGGCAGGTGAAGTGTCTCTGCAATAAAACCATGTTTGGTTCCATTCCTTGGGGTGGCTGTGCAATTTGACATGAGGACAAGTGACCTCCTTTCTTTTTTGAATCGCCACACCACCCAATTCTGTGTTGGGCCCGTCAGTGAATTCTGTGCGGCGATTTAGATGGGAGCAGTCTCTAAACAGTTCAACTGTGGGTTCTTCTTGAAAGTATGCCTCACAGAGCACTTGGAAGTGACAAATATTGGTAACAGAATTGGGGCCCGTATGCTGCGGACGGAGTTCAAAATTGGCTAACACATCCCGGTAAAATTTTGAACCAGGCGGGTTGAAACCCCGGGCTAAGTGATCTGCGAAAACTACAACCTCTCCTTCTTGAGGTGTGGGTGGACATTCTTTGCCAGGAACCCTCCAATGGATAGTATTTTTGCTGCTTAAAGCGCCAGTCAGGACCAGATTGTTTAATTGAGTTTCGGTGACACGGGAAGGAGCCCAGTTGCACTCATATACTTGTTTGGCCATCTACAAAAAATATAAATCCGGTTCAAGAAATGTGTTGGGACAAAGAGAGAACCGGTGTACAATGCTAAATCGGAGACAAATACATCTAAACCGGAGTTCTGTGAAGCGACAATGTCTGGTTAAGGAGTTCTGGCGGTTCAACAAGGGGACTAATGGTGTATACCGGTTTATTTAATTTTTTTCTATGTTAAGTTAAACCGCCTGGTCTAAATATTGAAAACAATTGAGGTTGCGAACGGCTAAGTGAAGAAACAGGTTTCGCAAGATTTCTCTACAACGAAGGATCTGAAGCCAGATCAGAAAAGAAGAAAAATATCCAAAAAGGAGAATAAAGCAGAGCAGTATTGATGCAATGAGCAGGAGATGATGTGCGAGATCTATGGATGTGAGCACGAGACTACAAGCGGATGCTAAAAGCTACTACTAATCAGAGCAAGATGTCACAGATCTAGCCAGGAGTCTGGTATGAGTATGAATAGTTAATGGAGCACTGCAAGAACAAGAAACCCTAGAACGAATCTAGGTCGAGGGGAACTGAGGACTTACCAGAGTTGAGGAGATGCGGAAGATTGCTGCGTTTCTCTGGTGCGTTCAGGTTGATGCAGCGGCTCAAGACGGTGCAGAGGTCGATGGCGGCGGCGGAGCTCCGACGCTAGCGACGTGAGGAAGACGAAGAGAAAGGGGACGGAGGGGAGAAAAAGAATGAGCCTTCGGTCCTATTTATAAGGCAAGAGACCTGTGTCAGGCGCGTGAATCAAGGAACCACAAATCTAGGAAGCAGAGGTGTCGCCTCGATTATTGCGGATCTGTTAAACAAAGAAGGTGTCACGAATGCTATCTTTATGGGGGCGCCATGCCGGTTTACAGCAACCAGAGAAGGTGACATCACGGCGGTTCAACAATTACAAGAAGATATTGAAGATGAAGGTTTTTATCAAGGATTGACATGAACCTGTTCAAATCAATCTGGGGCCTAATGTTGGGGATATTACTACTGGGCGTAAACCGGCCTATCTGGGCCGGGTTAACTTCATCAGTAGTCCAACGGTGTAAAAGCCCAAGCATGAAAGTAAGGGCCCAAGGCCTGTAGCCGGTTTAGAACTCAGAGCCGTAAACCGGCCTGGTATGTAAACTTGTATTGTAAGTTAGGAATAGAGAGAGACCAACCCGGATCACAGTATGAACCGGAGATTGGGACTCTCTGAACCGACGGGCGTCACCCCTGTATATAAGGGGACGACCCGGGACGGTTCAAGGACTGACAACAACAACTCGAGGCCTAGGCGAAGCTTATTTGCTCCCTAGCCATCGAGACCACATCAATCCCATCACAACTAGACGTAGGCTTTTACCTTCATCGAAGGGGCCGAACTAGTATAACTCGTGTGTCTTGCGTCCGCTTTAACCCCTTCAAGTTAACCCATAGCGATGGCTCCACGACAAACCACGACAGTTCTCCTGACAAGGAGAGAGACTTTAACGAATTTAGCACATCACCGAAGGGTGAGAGCTGAAAGATATCCGCGGAGGTAAACTCCATGATCGGTGCCCAATCGGATTTGACAGGCACGGACGCAGGCGGTTCGGAGCCCGTGGCCGGGGACGAATCCAATGGTTCGGCAGCACAGCTCTCGCGAGGGGTAAAGTCAGTATTCGGCTCTATCACCGCTGAGAGTGCGGCCTCCAAGGCAGGGTCTATCCACCTATCCTCAGATGGCGCAATTTGCTCCAGATCGAGGGCTGGAGTAGTTGCAGGTGCAATCTCCCGAACACTGTCCTTCGGTAGACCTAAACCATGCTCGTTGTGATCGTGCGGTGCACCTAACGTGGGCTCGAATCCATCGAAGATCAAGTCGCCACGGATGTCGGCAGTGTAATTCAAGTTTCCGAACCTGACTTGGTGGCCAGGGGCATAGCTCTCGATCTGCTCCAGATGGCCAAGCGAGTTAGCCCGCAGAGCGAAGCCGCCGAATACGAAGATCTGTCCGGGGAGGAAGACCTCACCCTGGACCGCATCGTTACCGATGATCGAAGGAGCTATCATGCCTTATGGTGACGACACAGTGGAACTCTCAATGAAAGCACCAATGTCGGTGTCAAAACCGGCGGATCTCGGGTAGGGGGTCCCAAACTGTGCGTCTAAGGCGGATGGTAACAGGAGGCGGGGGACGCGATGTTTACCCAGGTCCGGGCCCTCTCGTTGGAGGTAATACCCTACTTCCTTCTTGATTGATCTTGATGATATGAGTATTACAAGAGTTGATCTACCATGAGATCGTAGAGGCTAAACCCTAGAAGCTAGCCTATGATATGATTGTTGTTCTCCTACCGACTAAACCCTCCGGTTTATATAGACACCGGAGGGGGCTAGGGTTACACAAAGTGGGTTACAAGGAAGGAGATCTACATATCCGTATTGCCAAGCTTGCCTTCCACACCAAGGAGAGTCCCATCCGGACACGGGACGAAGTCTTCAATCTTCTATCTTCATAGTCCAACAGTCCGGCCAAAGGATATAGTCCGGCTGTCGGGATACCCCCTAATCCAGGACTCCCTCAATGGCATTGCATAATTCCCATATATGATATTGAAACTAAACAGGTGGCATTACAGAACATGTCTAAACTAAGCAGATGACATATATGATGTCGAAAGTAGGCACTGCAAGGCAATATATGCATTATATGACTAACATCATCATGCCAAGTTAGAGCAAACACCTTGGGGGGTAAATAGGAGTGAATTAAAGCGTGCAATCCGCCAGAACAAATATCTTCCTCTGGATTACAACTGGAGAGGGGGAGGGTTTGCCATTGAACCTACCATGGAGGCGATGTGCGCATGACATTGTATTGCCGCGCAAAACTCTTCTCTTTTTCTCTACATGTTCAGCATGACTGTGTACAATATCTGACATGCATACAAAAAAATAGTGAGATTATGTAAGGAGAGCATGCGGAAATCTAGCATAATAGTAACAATCTAGAGTAATGGTAACAACCAGTGGATGGATCCAAAAATAATGATAGCAGGCTGATGATTGCTTTAATTTAATAAAAAAACAGATGATGATTGCTTTACTATTTGTTTCCCACCCAAGATGAACAACATAGGCATACCCTAGGTGAACCAGATATTAGACAGAGATACTATTCATTGTTGCCTCGATATGTGCCCCACAACTAATTTAGAACTCAAGTTTGAATATCAATTTGGACCTGACCTGGAGTCTATGAGGTGAAACAGGACAATAAAGTAGCAGGTAATATTAAGCAATGCATAACATAAGCAGAAACAAAAGAGTGCGACCTCTCTTGTGGACCCGTGTACTCCTCAGGTTCATCTGCTGAGTCGATGATGGTGATGCTGTTGCGGTGGGTGCCGGCGGCAGGGAAGGAGATCTAAGGCGGCGAAAGACGGTCAGGAGTCATGATGTCTGGTTTGGTTGATGCTTCTGTCGATGGAGCAGCTCAGGTGAGGTGGACAACATCGCGGAAGGAGCAGGAAAAACCACACAAAGTTTTCTTCGACACCTACCTGTAACTGACGTAATTCTGTAAGGGATCATTTGGCTTGCATGATTCTAAAAACGCAGGATAGGAGGAAAAACACCAGAATAGGATAGGAATGCACATGGGAAACAGAGCATTTGTGAACACAAGATTTCTATCAACTTGGGTGTTTGGTTCACGGGAAAAGGAGGAGCAGAGGAATGCAAAGAAACATGGCCAAAATAAAGTGAAACCATATGAAAGCGTGTACAGTTAGAATGTTATTCTTCCACTAATGCACTTGGTCTTGTTTTCATGCATAGGATTTTGAAAAGTAGGTCCAGGTGGATGTTTGCTCCATTCCTTTCAACAAAATGCATGAATAATTGAATAGTAGGGTGCCATAGAAAAATTTCCTATTGCTATGTTTTTCCGTTGAACCACAATAGCCTTAATGGATCGACATGAATGTAGAGTAATAAGTGATGCGACAAGTGTACAACCTCTTTGCCGTAGCCATGTCGACCTCAGCATCATTGGGTTGGTCGCTGAAGAAGTTGAGGCGGAGGTGGCTGTCGGAGGTGTGGAGGAAGATCTGAGGAATCAGAGGCGGCGTCTGGGCCTTTGCTACTGTTGTGATGGATCGTTCCGTCCTTGGAGCAGCTCCGATGAGCCGTAAGACGTCAAGGCTGAAGCAGCACAAGACAGATATTGTTAATCTCAAGTGGGATTCTAATGGCATCTCCAATAAATGATGTAAATTGAATTACCAAAAAGTGATAGATGTAAAATTTACATCACCAAAAAACACCTGACTACAATAGATGAGGTAAAAACTGTTGACTCTGAACTTAACTGTCGAAACTGAAATTTACTGTGGAATCTAAATGTTACTGTCGAAACTGAACGCAATGGTAGCAGAGAGGCACTTCACATGGGATAGTTTAGGGAGGGCCTACAGTTCATCTTCAACCAGCACCCCCCCTGAGCCGCCAGCCACCACCGGCCGAACCCCACGCCGCCTCGCCGCCCCGAAACAACTCCCCACCGTCGGTCCACCACCGCCTCGCCGCCCCGAAACAACTCCCCGCCGCCGGTCCACTGCCGCCTCGCCGCCCCGAAACAACTCCCCACCGTCGGTCCACCGCTGCCCCGGCCAGCCATCTAGCCCCCCCCCCCGCGCCAAGCTTTTTCTTTGGCGATCCCCACGCCACCGCCCCACCACCACCGGCGAGCAGCGCCCCACCCAGAACCCTAAGATAGATAGTGCGGTACCTCTCCGGCGAGCCCCCTCCCCGTTGTGGGTGGTTCTTCCTTAACTCCGGCGAGACCCACCACCCCCAGAAAATCGACTGGCCCAAAAGTAGATTCAGTCGACTGAAGTGTAGCTATATCGGACCAGAGCAGCAGCGTGAGTGAGCGAGCGAGAGCCAGAGCAGCAGCAGCAGCAGGGCGAGCGAGCGAGCGAGAGCTGGAGCAGCAGCAGCAGCGTGATCAAGGGACCGAGAGCCCGAGCAGTAGCAGCAGCAGCAGCGCGAGCGAGCGAGCTAGAGCCGGAGCAGGAGCAGCTGGGCGAGCGAGCGAGCGAGAGCCGGAGAAGCAAGAAGAAGGAAAGCGACAGTGAGCAGCAACGAGATCCGGTATGGCTGGCCGCCAAAAAGGGCCTCGCATTGGGGAGAGTCGCTGTAGAGATGTCACCCGCGGTGTCGGCTTCAAGGTAGCCGCTCCATGGGGGTGCGGGATGGAGCACCGTCGGCGCCGGAGGTCGAGTTAAGGAGATGGTGCGATGCGATGAGTGTACAACCTCTTTGGTGGCGCCGAGTAGGCCTCGGCTTCATCCGAGGAGTCGGTGAGGATGCTACGGTTCCAGTGGAGCAGGTTAAGGCGGCGTTGTGGGGATGGAGCAGCCGCGATAGACGAGGTGATTGTCGGTGTCAAAACCGGCAGATCTCGAGTAGGGGGTCCCAAACTGTGCGTCTAAGGTCGATGGTAATGGAAGACGGGGGACACGATGTTTACCCGGGTGATGTCTACTACGCAACCTTCTTCTTGTAGACGTTGTTGGGCCTCCAAGTGCAGAGGTTTGTAGGACAGTAGCAAATTTCCCTCAAGTGGATGACCCAAGGTTTATCAATCCGTGGGAGGCGTAGGATGAAGATGGTCTCTCTCAAGCAACCCCGCAACCAAATAACAAAGAGTCTCTTGTGTCCCCAACACACCCAATACAATGGTAAATTGTATAGGTGCACTAGTTCCCGAAGAGATGGTGATACAAGTGCAATATGGATGGTAGATATAGGTTTTTGTAATCTGAAAATATAAAAACAGCAAGGTAACAAGTGATAAAAGTGAGCGTAAGCGGTATTGCAATGATAGGAAACAAGGCCTAGGGTTCATACTTTCACTAGTGCAAGTTCTCTCAACAATAATAACATAGTTGGATCATATAACTATCCCTCAACATGCAACAAAGAGTCACTCCAAAGTCACTAATAGCGGAGAACAAACGAAGAGATTATGGTAGGGTCTGAAACCATCTCAAAGTTATTCTTTCCAATCAATCCGTTGGGCTATTCCTATAAGTGTCACAAACAGCCCTAGGGTTCGTACTAGAATAACACCTTAAGACACAAATCAACCAAAACCCTAATGTCACCTAGATACTCCAATGTCACCTCAAGTATCCGTGGGTATGATTATACGATATGCATCACACAATCTTAGATACATCTATTCAACCAACACATAGAACCTCAAAGAGTGTCCCAAAGTTTCTACCAGAGAATCAAGACGAAAACGTGTGCTAACCCCTATGCATAAGTTCATGGGCGGAACCCACGAGTTGATCACCAAACATACATCAAGTGAATCATGTGATATCCCATTGTCACCACAGATACGCACGGCAATACATACATCAAGTGTTCTCAAATCATTAAAGACTCAATCTTATAAGATAACTTCAAAGGGAAAACTCAATCCATTACAAGAGAGTAGAGGGGGAGAAGAAACATAAGATCCAACTATAATAGCAAAGCTCGTGATACATCATGATCGTGCCAAATCAAGAACACGAGAGAGAGAGAGAGAGAGAGAGATCAAACACATAGCAACTGGTACATACCCTAAGCCCCGAGGGTGAACTACTCCCTCTTCATCATGGAGAGCGCCGAGATGATGAAGATGGCCACCGGTGAGGGTTCCCCCCTCCGTGAGTCTTGAACAGGGTCCTGGTTGGTTTTGGTGTCTCTGAGAGGCTTGCGCGGCGGAACTCCCGATCTATTCTCGTATTCAAGTTTTTGGAATGCGTGGTTATATATGGGTGAAAGAAGTACGTCGGTGGACCTCCGGGCTGTCCACGAGGCAGGGGGCGCGCCCTAGGGGGGTGGGCGCGCCCCCCACCCTCGTGGGTAGCCCGGGACTCCCCTGGTGAGCTTCCGGTACTCCGTGGGCTTCTTCTGGTCCAAAAATAAGTTCCGTGGAGTTTCAGGTCAATTGGACTCCGTTTGATATTCCTTTTCTTCGGAACACTGAAACAAGGGGGAAAATAGGAACTGGCACTGGGCTCTGGGTCAATAGTTAGTCCCAAAAGTAATATAAAAGTGTAAAATAAAGCCCATAAACATCAAAAACACATAATGTAATAGCATGGAACAATAAATAATTATAGATACGTTGGAGACGTATCACCAGGTTCGGGCCCTCTCTATGCAGGTAATACCGTACTTCCTGCTTGATTGATCTTGATAAATATGAGTATTACAAGAGTTGATCTACCACGAGATCGTAATGGCTAAAACCCTAAACGTCTAGCCTGTATGACTGTATCCGTTTCCGGACTAAGCCCTCCGGATTATATAGACACAGGAGGGGACTAGGGTTGTACAAAGTCGGTTACAGAGAAAGGAATCTTCATATGTGGTCGCCAGGCTTGCCTTCCATGCGAAGGAGAGTCCTATCTGGACACAGGAGAGAGTCTTTGGTCTTGTATCTTCACAACCCATTAGTCCGGCCCATGTTCAACAGGTCGGACGCCCGAGGACCCCTTAGTCCAGGACTCTCTTAGTAGCCCCAGAAGCAGGCTTTAATGACGAGGTGTCCGGCGCGCAGATTGTCTTCGACATTACAAGGCGGGTTCTCCTTTCCGAATACTCCAAGATAGTCTTAGCATGCAATGAACGTGCCCAGATATGCAACACAAGTACCACACACACAGCCGTAGAGAGTATAATATTTCCCGAGTCCCATCCGCTGACAACTTTTCGCAAGATGACATCACACCTGCCCGGTCATTATTTCGAACCATTTTCGTCTGCCGTTCCGCGTTTCGAGATGCGGTTTCCATTGGCACGTCTTGTCAAAGCAGAGATCGTGTCCCCTTATTGCGGGATTCTTATCAATACGGGCATGGGTAACCCAACCGTGTCGTTTACGCATCCCTTGGGAATAGGCGAGTTTTAAGGCGAGTGGGGAGGCATTCGATATTCACTGCCTTTATAAAGGGATAAGGATTCTTCTTCTTCACCCTCGCCTTCTTTCTTCCTCTGCCCTTCCATTCTCGAGCTCCAGCGCCCAAGTTCTCGTCTCTTCCACCCCGAGCAAGCTCTAAACCATGTCCGGCTCTGGAGGGCAAGGCAAGTGGATGGCCTCCTCCATCACGGGGAAGGACATCGCCGAGCTTCGGGAGGCCGGGAATCTGGCGAAGGAGATCGCCCACCAGCTTCCGGCCAAGGGACAAGTCGTCCCCACACCAAAACCCAACGAGAGGGTGGTGTTCCTCCCTCATTTCGTCCGCGGACCAGGGTTTCCACTCCACCCTTTCGTCTGCGGACTTATGTTCTATTACAGGCTAGATTTCCATGGTCTAGCCCCGAACTCTTTCCTCAACATCTCGACATTCATTGTCGTGTGCGAGGCTTTCCTCCGCATCCATCCCCACTTCGGTCTATGGCTCAATATCTTCAAAATGAAGCCGAAGGTGGTGGATGGGAAACACCCGGAGTGCGGAGGAGCCATGGTGAGCAAGATGCCCAACGTCACACGGTCCAAAGGCACGTTTGTGGAGACTGTCCAGGAGTGGCAGAGGCTGGGGTTCTATATCACAGAGGCCCGCGACGCCACCTGGGCCGCAGCTCCCGAATTCAAGTCCGGGGCTCCAATGCGACTGACCTCCTGGATGGAGAAGGGCCCAAATTGGTCTTCGTCGGACGAGCTGATGGCGCTGCAAACGCGCATCCGAAGCATGGTGGATAAAAAAATCAAGCTCGTCGACGTGATCCAGGTTATGCTAGTTCGCTAGATCCTCCCCTGCCAAAGCCGAACTTCCCCTCTATGGGAATTCGATTCGGAGAGGCACCAGACCTTGGTAAGGCTCTTCGGCACCACTCACGGAGACGCCTGGAAGCTGCTCTTCAAGGGCGACGAGAAGCCGCCGGCCATAGACTCGGATCGTGGGCATGATCTTGCCCACCTCGCCAGCGTCGTAAGTCCTTCACATCTCAATGTGTACTCTCTACCTGCTTGTCCAAGGAGGGTAACTAAACTTTGCTAATTTATCCTTTCAGGAATGGACGGAGAAAGCGGAGCGAATTCACAGTTCGGCTCCGCTGCCCGAAGAACCAGTCATCCTGCTTCTGGCGAAGATGCTGGTCCCGGCGCCCTACCAGCCGCCGGAGAAGAAGGCCAAGGGGGGCCGGGGTGGCCCCCGCCGAAAGGGTACTTCGGACGTGATGTCCGAAGACAAGACTCACTTCTCTGACGCTGAAGATGACAATGAGGAGGAGGAGGAGGAGATCAACCCTCCCCCTGATGGGGAGAGGAAGAAGAGGGCGGCCTCCACAAATTTGGAGGCGGAGGCGCCCAAGAAGGGGAAAGGCTCCCTCGCGGATAAAACCGCGTGGGACGTCGATAGCATTCCAGAGCGACGCCCCTGGCCACATCGTAAGTACCGACAGACTCATACTTGCCCATGTATCCGGCCTTTCCTCCTCATTGTATAAGCATGGTTGATTGTGTAATTGCAATCCGGCCCACGACAGCTCCCAGCGATCCTCATCAAGAGGTTCGTTGGACTTAAGGGCGATGGTCAGCGCGTCACCGCCGGCCGCTAACTCTCCCACGGCCAAAGTTGACGCCGAGGTGCTATCGTGAAGGACTTTCCCAGGCCAGGGAGAGTCTCAGAAGGCCGTCAGGGTGGCGCCAGAGGGCGAAACCTCGGCCGCCGGACACATGGGGGAGCAGTCCCCCATGGAGACTGGCGATGGGGGGCGTATTCAGTTCGGCCCCCGTCCGGATACGGTTCCAGAGACCTACACGGCTCTCGAGTCCGGTGTGCAGCCTCCTTTGAAAGACGGAGGTGTGCCTATCCCACCGGTGACCTCTGTTCAACTAGGGGCACCGGACAATCTTCTGGAAGCGCTACGAGGTGCTTCCATTGTGGAAGAACACCGTATCCTTATGGATACGGTGATTGAGAGGGTTCAGTACGTCAAGAGCGGACTGACCGAAGCCTGCAACGGCCTGCTGATAGGTTTTGAGGTAAGCGACGCAAAGGAGAAAATCCCCATATAGACAGTAACCCCTGAGACACTGTCTTGTGTTCGGGAAGCAAAACCGGACAGAGGATCAATTCATTTTTGCAGGAAACTAACTAAATGTGTCTTGTATGGATGAGCAGGCGTCGTTGCTGGCCGTGACCTCACATGCTGTCGAAGTCTCCGGACTAAAGCAGCGACTGGAACGAGCCGAGGAGGAGCTCGGCCAAGCAAGGAAGCAGCTAGCAGACCAGCAAGGTATTTGATGACTCGCTATATATTCGAAAAGAATAAATGATGTGTATTGACCGTAGCGTTATGATATGTCTAGGAGCGACGATCGAGGTTGAGGCCCTTAAAAAGGCCCTGAAGCTGAGGAGAAAGCTGCCAAGGAGCAAGCCGCCTGTAAGAAGCTCAAGGCCAGGGTCAACGAGGTCCAGCAAGAGCTCCAGGATGCTGTGAAGAAATGCGAGGCCTTGGAGTGTGATGTTTCGGCTCAAGAGGCCGAACTCGCCAAGGCCCGCCAGAGCATGGAAGAAGCCCGGGTTGAGGCCCAGGGCACCCTCCAGGATATCTAGGAGGCCAGGAAGATCGCGGCGGGTAAGGCGTTTAGTATGCAAAGCAAGTATGTGAAGAAGCAGTATGTCTTACTAACCCGGATTCAGAGTTCCCGAGGGGCATTTGCGGATTTGCCGCGCGGTGTGTTAGATGCTGCGGAGTTCTTCCGAGCCGAAGAAGGGAGCTCAACGGAGAAGCTGTTCTGGTTGCAATACCTTGCGCCAGAACATCCAGTGCCCTTCAGCGATCAACTAAAGCAGCTGGTCGAGCTGCATAGGGTGGCCGAACTGGCCATGAAGGATTTAATAATCTGGTTGTGGCCTGCCGAAGCTATACCCGGTAGTTACTCCCGACCCGTGAAGCGGCTGGTGAACGCCTGTCCTGGACGTCATCAAGCGGTCGGTCTGCATCGAGGGCGCGCGCATGGCCTTCGTCCGCGTCAAGGTCTGGTGGGCGAAGATGGACGTCGTCAAGCTCGTGACTGAAGGGCCGCCTGAGGGCAAGGAGCACCGCACGCTAGAGCGATATTTTGAAAATGTCCTGGAGGGGTCCCGCATTGTAGCGACGCAGTGTGCGAAAGACATTATCTTTGAATGAATACATTCCTGTTGTCTCTGCCATGTATGATGAAACAAAGTTGTTATGTAATATAATTTATGTTATGTTTAAACAATTTTACCTCCTGTGCGACCGTTTTGTATGAAATCGAGAGTGGTCCATCATTAAACCGCCCCCACATAGGTAGTACGGGGGTGTTCGGGATGGAATCTAAACACTCTTGATCCATTTGTTTGGTCCTTGAAGGAGGTGTTTAGCGCAATGAACCAGGCAATCGGACTATGCTGCTTTAGCACTCTCACTTAGCCATAGGAGTTTGATAATAAAAATGTGGGTGCAGCCCCTAGTATCCAAACTAGATTTCTATGGGCACCTGACCGGGTAAGTACCGATCCTTCACGTAATGCGGAAAAAATCTCTATCGATTTGAAGCCTCCGAAGAGCTGACCGGCTCTCGCCGCATCATGACAGTTAGTTTTCGGCTTTCTCTATTGAGGTGCTCCTTCGGGTAAACCAGGGCACAATTGCAGTAGTGCTCCCTTTACTACCTTAGCCGATATAGCGGAACGTAAGGTAGCAAGCACAGGAGCCGGGCAACCCAACTATTGACGAAAGACATGATTTGGAGCCAATGCATATAGTGCTAAATTCGGGGTGCCGAACTATACTGTAAAAAGTGTTCGGACTTTGTTGCCATAGTGCGGGGCGCTATGAAGCCCCTAGCAAATTGAAACGTACCACAGTGTACGGGTTCTATTTGATAAGCTTATTAATAGTAAAAAAGAAAAACAGAAAAGGAGCAAAAGCAATAAGCAGGGGCCCTAAAATTTGGGTCGCGAACTGTTTCCATTATGATTTGATTAATACGTCAAAGTGCATTGATACAAGTAGTGCGATAAGCGACGGGCTATTTGACATGCCACGACCAAGGGAGACCTGCGCGTGGGACCCTAGAGACAGGTAGAGTGGTTAAGAAACCACTTAGAAATTCCCCTCTACGTCCAAGCTGACTGCCGACTTTGTGTATTTGTCCTTTGAAAGGACCTGCGATCAAGTCGTCAGGGAAGGCCTCTAGAAAAGAAACCTGAAAAGCAGAAAAGAAACATTGAAAGTATATGTGTCCGGGAGCGGTCGAGCCGTATTGTGGGTCACAAGCTAGTAATGCATCCACCCGTCCCCATGGTATTTTAAGAGTGTAGTTATGTACGCGCGGTGCGAATGCCGCCACTTCATCAGGACTGGGACGGAGGACAAATTGCTAGTCGAGCTCTTGACGAGTCGGCCTGTCCTGTTGCAGAGTAGTCCGGACCCTCTTGATAGTGTCCGGGGGCTCGGCCGCCGAATTAAGGCCTTGCTTGAAAAGGCCGCTCTGTACTTCTGCTGCTAAGGCAGCGGTGTGCTCCTCGGTACGGAGGGAGCGTTCCATATTTCCATTAACTGTTATGACGCCGCGTGGTCCGGGCATCTTGAGCTTGAGGTAAGCATAATGAGGGACTGCATTGAATCGAGCGAATGCGGTTCGTCCAAGCAGTGCGTGGTAGCCACTCCGAAAAGGGACGATATCGAAGATTAACTCTTTGCTTCGAAAGTTGTCCGGAGATCCGAAGACAACCTCTAGCGTAATTGAGCCCGTACAACAGGCCTCTACCCCTGGTATGACTCCTTTAAAGGTAGTCTTTTGTGGGCTTGATCCGTGATGGGTTAATGCCCATTTTGCGCACTGTATCCTGATAGAGCAGGTTCAGGCTGCTGCCACCGTCCATAAGGACTCGCGTCAGGTGGAATCCGTCAATTATTGGGTCAAGGACAAATGCGGCTGAACCGCCATGACGAATACTGGTCGGATGATCCCGTCGATCAAAAGTGATCGGGCATGACGACCATGGATTAAATTTTGGGGTGACTGGCTCTATCGCATAGACGTCCCTGAGCGCGCGCTTGCGCTCCCTCTTGGGGATGTGTGTAGCATATATCATGTTCACCGTTTTGACCTGGGAGGGTGGACATCTTTTGTCCCCCTATGTTCGATTGCCGGGGCTCCTCGTCATCGTCCTCGCTTTGCGATCCCTTTTCTTTGTTCTCGGCATTTAACTTGCTGGCCTGTTTAAAAACCCAGCAATCTCTATTGGTATGATTGGCTGGTTTGTCTGGGGTGCCATGGATCTGGCACGGACGATCGAGTATGCGGTCTAGGCTGGATGTCCCTGATTGTTTCTTTTATATGGCTTCTTCCGCTGACCGGATGTCGGGGATATACCCCGCGGAATGACCCGGCCGGAGTCGTAAACCGGCCGGGACTTGATAAACCGGCGGATGTTAAACCGGCGGACAGTCAAGACAGATGGCTCAGACAGACGATAAACTGGCTGGTGGTAAACCGGCAGACAATGTTAAACCGGCAAACAATGTTAAACCGTCAGACAATGTTAAACCGGCAGACAATGTTAAACCGACAGACGTTAAGAAGCCCAGGAAAGGAAGTCAAAATAGTTTAAGTTAAAGTTCGAGTTGGACTCTACATGTAACCCGCCTCTTCAGCATATATAAGGAGAGGTAGGGCTCCCCAAAGAGGGAGAAGCTACAAGCAAGAAGAAACAATCTTAGGGCTAGACACAAAGAGGAGAGCCGGTTCTGGCGACTCCCTCATGATGATAATGAGACCTAGCCTCAAACAGCATGTAGGGTTTTTACGGATGATGTTTCCGGGGCCGAAGCTGTCTAAATCCCTGTCTTGTGTTGCGTCTCTCGATTCCGCTCAACCCCTCTCAAGCTACCACATAGATGCGTTGGCCTCGCGACTAAGTCCTGACACTAAGGACATCTGCCGTGACAATTCCACGACAGTTGGCGCCCACCATGGGGCCTGCGCACGGTGGTGTTGAGTTCTTGGAATGATTCTTTCTCAGGGATCAAGAAGGTCGCAATCAATCAGATTCAAAGTTCAATTATGTTGATCCTCATCATGGTGGAAAACCGCCGCACCGATGCCCGCACGCACATCAACAATGTGGCATCGGGCACACAATTGAAGACTAGAGTTGGACCAGACGGTACACACCGCAGCGTCCAGACGATCCGACGAAACCGAATTGAAAACGCCCTTAAAAGCCAAGAGATGCATCAGTTTTTCCGTTACGTTGCCTCGGAAGTTGCCACGAGCCCTAGCCTTTGTATTGCTCTGACCAAAAGAAAAACTACGACCCGGACAGGGTCCAACCGGCCAGGGTTGACCCGCCTCGCCGAATCCGGTCGCTTGGCCCCTGAATGGCTTCAACCTCAAGTTGCCCTGGCCGCCGCATCTGTGAGACGAGTTGCTTATCGTCCAAGTCGCAGACCCGACTCGAGCGGCCTTGCGCCGCACTCGCCGGACCGACCTCACTCCGAACTGCCTCTGAGCTGTTGAGTCGCCGGTCTCCGTCGAGCCGCCCTCCGTTGCTGTGGTCCGCGGTCCCGCAGCGGGCAGCCGTCGCCGTGACCCTGATCTGAGCCGCCTCGCCGGCTTACCTCGCCGTAGGCTGCCATGGTTCCTAGCCTGCGTACAATGACTGGTTGCCGCCGACTCGACCCGCCACCGTTGCAATATGCCTCCACAAGATGTCATGGCCCCTGCTGAGCCGCCGGGCCAGCCCTCCGCCTTCGCTGCCGCGTCCCGCTTGAGTCGCCGGTCCGCCTTCCGTTTCTTTATTCTGGCACTGCTCAAACCGTGCCGGGTTGGCCCGCCGAGCCGCAGCTGAAGCCTCCGCCGTAGACCTGCTTCGCTTTCACACTGCTCGAGTGGCTGTGACCCGCCCCGTTGCTGTTCCTCGGCTGCTGCCTCAGATTGCCTCTGACGTGGCCTAGACCGGATGTCTGCCTCAAGTTTCTTCAAGTCGCCAAGCACGCATCGAGCCGGCCACATGTGCTGTTGTGCCACGAGCCGGTCACATTGCAGAGTCACCGCAATCCGCCTCCGCCATCACGCGTCGAGTTACCATGCCATCTCCGACTCGTTGTTTCGTCAGCACAAGCACGACTCGGAGGAGGATTCCGGGCTCTTTTCCGTCACCGAGCGCCCAAATCATGCTACTCGGTGCCGGGACCGTGCCACAGCCTCCGGCCCGCCGGCTGCTGTTGATCCGCCGCCTTATCTCCGATGCGAGAGCCGGTGCACCTCTTCATCCGCCTAGCTCACCCACCGCTATCCCTCGCGCTGACGAACGCCTCCTGTTGTTCTCGTGTTGCGGCATCGCTTAAGCGTTGAACCGCCGCGATGTCCGCCCGTGAGCCGGTCAATACGCCTTGCTCCGGTTCACTGTTTCACCAGCGCCGCTCCGTCACTCCCGCCATGGTTCAGCATGCTGAGCTGACCCGCCATAGCCACGGTCCTCGCCTCCATTGCTGGGTGCCGGCGCCTCTGCTCTAAACCGCCACTGTATTGGAGCACGCTGAGCGCCGCTTCACGGTGTATTATGCTGTGCTGAGCCGCGGAGCTGCTCAAAATCCGTCGCCACAACAAATCGCCGGAATGTCAGATCGGTTCAGCTCCCAGAACGCTGTCAGTTTTCAAGGCAGGACCAGTGCATCTGTTAAAGGATTCAACTTGAGAGGATAGCAACGTCACGTGGAGCAAGTACTAAATCAAGTCTGGAAGACCACGTGATCAAGTGCTGGTTTGATAACGCGGAATTCAAAGTATGATATTTCAGTCTATATACTGAGACAGATACGAAGTGGTACTACATCAGATCCTGACATACATTTGTGTTGGACTATGTCCAAACGTCACCCACTACCAGCATCCATATTCATCCGATAAAGAAAAATCAGGTGATATCTCTCTAACTATATTTTTTAGCACATATTGTTTTTATCAAAGAACCATTACTTGGATCTGTGTATTTTTATATACAGGACAATCATTCACTACAAATATGGTTTACACCATGGGTATGGAGCACGGGCTGACAATATTCCGCCGGTGATAGTCCGTAACATATTACCCGATGAATGGACGCGCACAAGCCGCCATCCAGTCTACATCGACTCACCGGGACCGCACCTGCGGTTGACTCGCCCGTCTGCGCGGCTTACCGCGCATGCGATTGATACGCTCGTCCGCACCGGTTTACAACGCCGCGGCCAACTCGGCCGTCATTAATTTTAGCTTTACCATGGTGATCATCAACTCCACGATGAATAACCCCTGGCATGATATATCAGGTGAAATCCATCCAATATATTTTATATTGTATATTGCCTTCTTTAAAAGAGCAATTACTTTGGCCTGCAAAGTTGTCTAATGCAGGACCCTAAACCGCCATATTGGTGCAAATTTAAAGGCCGTCAGAAAATTTCCGGCTTAAAAAGAGGAATTCCGGTTTAAAATCCGGCTCAAGGGGAAGATATCTCCCACAAAGCTTTGAAGCTCTCAAGTCCGGTTCAAAATCCCGGTTCAAGAAGGATTTATCTCTTGTAAAAAGTTAAAGGGTGCCAAAGAGGACCTGCTGCCATGATGCGCGGTTCAGACATGGGTATCATGCCTTATTGTCTTATCATATTATTGATCACTTGGGGGCTTGGTCATGTTTGAACCATAGTCACACCTCTTGATCGGCGCAAGAATGCCACAAGATATCACTTGGGGGCTTTGGTCGTGTCCGAACCAATGCAACACTTTTTGATAGGCGAAAGCCACCGGATCACTTGGGGACATGGTCAAGTCTGAACCAGTCACGCCTCTTGATCGGCCTAAGGCCATAGATTCACTTGGGGGCTTGGTCGAACCCGAACAATTGCAAGACCACTTGATCGTGATAATGCCACGGTTTCAGTTGGGGACCTGGCTGACTTGAACCATGGCTACACCTTATTGGGAGCTTGGTCGTGTCCGACCATGGTAACACCATCTGACCGGCTCAGTAAAGCCTCATTTGCAATGGTTTTATCTTTGCCTTTGCTTCTGTTTTTATTTTGATAAAATATTTTTTATGTTGTGTTTTCACCCAACATTATTAAATCCGGTTCAACTGTCAGTTACAGATTGACGGAACACGATTAAATCATAATCCGGAGACTATCAGCCTGGTTTGGTTTCGACTATAAGTCGCCAGTATATATTTGGATTGTGCCATTGGAATCATGCGCTCATAAATCATTGGACTATATTATTCAAATCTTCAAATAGCCAACATGGCTGGATTCTATTATGATTATCAGTAAGCAGTACTATGATTAAGGTTTTCAAAGTCGCTTTAGCGCAATGGCTATTATATTATCAATGGATATGATTTATTTTATATTTGAAGGAATAGTCCCGAGTTGCTGCAGGCTTACGACCCGGCACTTGGGGGCTACATTATTCAAGTTGAGATTACATCAAATATGCAAGTCTCATGTCGCTGCAAGCATGCACCATGACACTTGGGGGCTAATGCAAAGTCATTGTTTGCTCACCTTATTGAAGACCCGACTCATCATATTATAATGAGCCGGCCCTTGGGGGCTACCAATTGCTCCTGTCAACAATTCAAGGTACACAAATTTCATCTATTATTGAAGGATCCACTGCTCAGTTGGTAAAGCACAAAGCTCTCAACCTTGTGGACGTGGGTTCACGCCCCATGATGGGAGTTACATAATATAATTTTATTCTCAATGAAGTATATATAAAGTCCATGTTCATTATGTGCATAATGACCCGGCCCTTGGGGGCTACACTGGTTGAAGTTTTATGAGCATCAGGACATTACAAGTCCCAGTTCTTTGCAAAGCATGACAACCCGCACTTGGGGGCTACATATGTGGAATACTCAGTTCTGACTAGTGATTGAGATGAACAACCTGTATTTCTTCAAGCTTGTGACATTCATATTGAAGCAAATCTTAAGTTGTTACTACGTTACCTTCTTAAGAGTTGAGGGCTACAAGTGATAGGCATATAAGAGGTATATTTTCAAAAGCTGATGTTAACAAACAGTTATGATCCGGTGCCATCAATATTTGTAAACCGGCAAAGCTCGACATTCTTAAACCGGCTGAAGATCAGATGAGTATTTCAAAGACCAATATTTTTGTTAAGCATTGGGAGCTGAGTCAAAGGAGTTATTCTTCACAATATTTCTCTGTGATAAACCAATGTCAGCAAATTGATTATGAAGCTGGCCTATTAAACCAGATTTTCTAAGAGAAGGAAGTGACAAGGACTTAAGGATGATCAGGATCAGTTTAACATGGATAAATCCAAATTAAACTGGGGGCTAATGTCGGGGATATACCCCGCGGAATGACCCGGCCGGAGTCATAAACCGGCGGGACTTGATAAACCGGCGGATGTTAAACGGCGGTGACAGTCAAACAGATGGCTCGAGACAGACGGTAAACGGCTGGTGGTAAACCGGCGAACAATGTTAAACCGGCAAACAATGTTAAACCGGCAGAACAATGTTAAACCGCGAGCAGTGTTAAACCGCGGAACAATGTTAAATCGGCAGACGTTAAGAAGCCCAGGAAAGGAAGTCAAAATAGTTTAAGTTAAAGTCCGAGTTGGACTCTACATGTAACCCGCCTCTTCAGCATATATAAGGATAGGTAGGGCTCCCCAAAGAGGGAGAAGCTACAAGCAAGAAGAAACAATCTTAGGGCTAGAAACAAAGAGGAGAGCTGGTTTACGGCGACTCCCTCGTGATGATAATGAGACCTAGCCTCAAACAGCATGTAGGGTTTTTACAGGATGATGTTTCCCAGGGCCCGAAGCTGTCTAAATCCCTGTCTTGTGTTGCGTTCCGCTCAACCCCTCTCAAGCTATCACATAGATGCGTTGGCCTCACGACTAAGTCCTGACACTAAGGACATCTGCCGTGACAATTCCACGACACCGGACTTGGAACCACTGAATTCGGCGTTGACCGTCGTGTCATCGGTGTTGTCACCATTGCTTCGGCGTTTGTGTCTGCTGCTTCGGAGCTTGCCGTTGCTATTTTTGACCTCGGGGGTGCCTGGTTCGCTTTCTGTGTTTTTGTTACGGGCCAACCAGCTATCCTCACCTGCACAAAAGCGGGTCATGAGTGTCGTGAGGGCTGCCATGGACTTCGGCTTTTCCTGGCCAAGGTGGCGGGCGAGCCATTTGTCACGGATGTTGCATTTAAAGGCCGCTAGGGCTCGGCGTCCGGACAGTCGACGATCTGGTTCTTTTTAGTTAGGAACCTAGTCCAGGATTTCCTGGCTGACTCTCCAGGCTGTTGAACTATGTGACTTAAGTCATCGGCGTCTGGTGGCCGGACATATGTACCTTGGAAGTTGTCAAGGAAGGCCTCTTCCAAGTCCTCCCAGCTACCAATAGAATTTTCAGGCAGACTGTTTAACTAGTGCCGAGCTGGCCCTTTGAGTTTTAGTGGGAGGTATTTGATGGCGTGAAGATCATCTCCGCAGGCCATATGGATGTGGATAATAAAATCCTCGATCCATACCACGGGATCAGTTGTTCCATCGTATGATTCGATGTTTACGGGTTTGAAACCTTCTGGGAATTCATGATCCAGTACTTTGTCAGTGGAGAAGCGAGGGTGTGCGGCGCCTCTATATCGGGCTGCATCGCGACGTAGCTCCAATGAAGTCCGTCTGCGGTTTTCGGCCCGGGCGTGACTAGGTTTGTCACGTCCGGATAGGTAGTCGCCGTCGCGTGTCAAGGCACATCCTCGCAATCCATAGATCGACCTTGTGTGTCCTGCTCTGCTATCCCGGTCCTCCCGAAGGTCATATGTGTAACCCCGAGCTGTTTTGTCCCTGCCTTTACAGCGAGGAAAGGCAGTCTGGTGTTCGGCTTGAGTTGCCGCTTTATCCCGACCGCATGGTGGCCGGTCAGCCGCATTGCACGATGATGGTACGGGCTCCGGCGCCTCGTCATCGAATTGAGGTAGCAATTTGCGTTTCGGGCAACTTTTAGTTGGGCGCTTAAGGCCGTATTCTTCGGCAGCCAGGACATCAGTCCATCTATCATTGAGCACATCTTGATCAGCTTGAAGCTGCTACTGCTTCTTTTTCAGGCTTCTTGCAGTGGCTATTAGCTGACGCGTAAAGCATTCTTGCTCGACAGGTTCCTCAGGCACGATGAAATCCTCGTTGCCAAGGCTCACCTCATCCTCGGAGGGTGGAAGATAAGTGTTGCCCTCCGAGTTGTCGTCTATTGCCAGTTCGTTAGGCTAACTTGCCCATCTTCCCGATCGTCCTGTTCGGCCGTTTGTTCGTCGGGATCTTCTCTGTCTTCGGCACCGTCCGGGGTGTGATCGTCTCCTGTGCCGTGTTGCTGTCCTTGCTACGGCGGGATTTAGAGCGGCGCTGCTGACATCGACGCTTTGGTTGTGTCTTGGGAGGCTCGTCCTCGACTAGCTTTTCCTTGTCCTTGCCGCTATTCTCTTTGGGTGTATCCACCATGTATACATCGTACGAAGAAGTGGCCGTCCAGCGTCCGGTAAACGGCGGGTTTTGGCCATGCTCCTCATCTGCATCGTCGTCCATACCGTCGATGTCTTCAGAGCCGTAATCGAGCATGTCGGTTAAGTCCTCGACAGTGGCTATGTAGTGGGTGGCGGTTGGGAAGCGAAATTCCCCCTCATCAGCCTCCAGTTCGAACCGGACATAGTTCGGCTGTGAGTCCCCCGCTAAGGACAGGATAGTGAGTTCAGCATGTCGCCTAGAGGCGAGTGCCGAAAGATGTCTGCGGTGCTGAATTCGACGATCGATGACTGATCCAGCTCGACATGCGCGGTCACGCATGGCTAGGAACTTATGGTTGGAAACGAGTCCGAGGTTCCGGAGACATCGATATCACCAGAAGTTGGGTCTGCGTGCGGCTCCAATGCCGCGGGGTCTGCGGCTTCCATGGCGGGGTTGAGCTTCCCGTCCTCGGATGGCGCGGTCCGCTCTGGATCTGAGGCCGGAGCGGTTACAGGTGCAATTTCCTGAGTATGGTCTGATGACAAATTTAAATCATGTTCATCGTAGGGATAGGGAGCTGCTACCGTGGTCTCGAATCCGTCGAAGATCAAGTCTCCGCGGATGTCCGCGACGTAGTTCAAGCTCCCAAATCTGACCTGATGGCCAGGGGCGTAGCTGTCGATCTGCTCCAGATGGCCAAGCGAGTTGGCCCGCAGTGCAAAGCCGCCGAACACGAAGATCTGTCCAGGGAGGAAGGTTTCTCCTTGGACAACATCGTTGTTGATGTTTGAAGAAGTCATCGGACCTTTTGGGGACGGCACAGTGGAACTCTCAATGAAAGCACCAATGTCGGTGTCAAAACCGGCGGATCTCGGGTAGGGGGTCCCGAACTGTGCGTCTAAGGTCGATGGTAACAGGAGACGGGGGACACGATGTTTACCAGTGTTGGGCCCTCTCTATGGAGGTAATACCCTACTTCCTGCTTGATTGATCTTGATGAATATGAGTATTGCAAGAGTTGATCTACCACGAGATCTTAATGGCTAAAACCCTAAAAGTCTAGCCTGTATGACTGTATCCGTTTTCGGGCTAAGCCCTCCGGTTTATATAGACACCGGAGGGGACTAGGGTGGTACAAAGTCGGTTACAGAGAAAGGAATCTTCATATGTGGTTGTCAAGCTTGCCTTCCACGCCAAGGAGAGTCCTATCCGGACATGGGAGAGAGTCTTTGGTCTTGTATCTTCACAGCCCATTAGTTCGGCCCATGTTCAATAGGCCGGACGCCCGAGGACCACTTAGTCCAGGACTCCCTCAGCGATCGTCGGAGCAACTCCTTGGAGGTGGAGGACGGGGCGGCTGAACCGGCGGGACGACGGGATGGACGACGGATCCTCATCCGGGGAGGTGGATGAGGGACGTCGAGCTGTTGCGGGGGACGACGTCATCGGGGAAGAGGCTCCGGCTGGGTAGTGGTGAGGTGCCGGACAGAGGAGATGGGGTTTCGCGGCTGGAGCGGAGAGGTTATGGTGGCCAGATTTTGAATGGCAAAAAGGAGGCGATGGGAGGGGGAACCATGACTTAGGGACGCGCTTGTCCAAAATGTAGGGTGTGTTACAAAAGTACCCCCCACCGATTTGAACTAGCGGCCCTTTCGGCTCAGGGTTAGAAGGGGGATTTCACGTGTCGGGATTTGGCAGCTGAAGGGAGTTTTCGCGCGTGTTGTAATTTCGGGATCGCAAGGCGCGGGTTGTTAAGGCGCCAGTTTTGGGAGCACGATATTTGAATTTTCGGGATATAACAAGGCGCGGGTTGAATTTTAGGGACAAGTCTAACGTGTAATATTGTACTTGTACGTACCAAATCAATTCGCACTTCCCTTAATGAAAAAAAAATGAAAAAATAAAAACTATTCACACCACACAAAGAGAGAGTCTTGTCCCATTTTACTATACAAATGCTATTCGAAGCTACACAAAGAGAGAGTATGAATCCGTGTTATGTTCAACTAAAATTTTTCACTGGCTGTATAATGCATGTAACCTACTCATACCAATATTTTAGTGCATTTCAAATGTTTATACTACCGCTGCAATTCGAACTGAATTTGAATTCGTTTCTCTATTTCAATAAGAATCTACAATCATGATTGTTGCCAACTTCAACCATCATTCGTGTATTACCTTAACAACACACCACATGATTACTATAGAGATAGATATGAACTATGTGTACTATATGAACTCGAGTTCAATCTTTTGAATATACTAGATGTTGATTCCAAATAATAGTACATTTGATGTACTAACTATATGTTCATAATCTAAACCATGTGCCATACGTACACCTTGTTTATCACACAAAGTATAGTGCCCCGCCCCCTACATTATGACAAGTATTTAGCCCTAAGCTGCAAAAGCCACACATTAGCCCAAATTATAATCACTGTTCTATATATTATATGTAGTACTAGCAAAATGCCCATGATGTCGGTGTACTAGAGTAGGGGTACCCTAGTATCCCGTACTGCATTGCAGACGATTGCAAAGACCCATGGCAGGTTTTCCTCGTCACCGCTTAAGATCCTCCATGGCTCCTTTGGAGCCATTCAAGAACAAAGTATTTGACTAAGATGACAAGGCCCGGCAAGAGGAGCTTGCCGGAAGGCCACTCAAGGCATGCAGAAGACAAGGCCCGGCAAGAGGAGCTTGCCGGGAAGGCTCAGGCGCGACAAGTCTCCGGACGCGACAAGTCTCCGAACGCTGCAAGCAACCTCTCTCCATCTCCGCCTCCAGCTCATCCAGCAACGTGTCGCCATGGGACCATTCCATGCGCGGCGTGTCGAGAGGCTGTGCAGCCAGCGGAGAAACAGCGATAAGCGGCGGTGACAAGCTTGCCATCGTGGCGGCGGTGGCGCACTGACGATCTTTGTTGCACTTGTTTGGGCGACAGCGACGGGCATTTATTGCTTTTGTCCCTTGCCATCGAGTTAGGTATTTTGCACTGTACACTGTTCGAGTAGGTGTACCAACTCCTGTTTTTACATTTGTACCCTCGCCTATGTTGCCACCTGTCGGAGACCCCTTGAGCATATAAAAGGAGGCCCATGCGCAACGTAGGGGGGGGGGGTTCGGTTCATTCAACTCACTAGAGACCAGATACGCTCATGCTAGGTTTTGTAGCTCGCATCGCTCCCTAGCAAGAACACAATACATCAAACAAGCAGCAGTAGGAGTTTTATCTCTCCGGAGAGCTCCGAAGCTGGGTAAACTGCTCGTGTGCCTCGCCTCGATCCGCTCTTCGTGCGATCTCCGCCCCCCTCCGAACCACAAAGGGGCCTGGTCCGCCGGCCCCATAGGTGTTCGTGGGTACGATCAGCCTCCCCGACACATGCGTTCCACGGAACATCAACATGATCAAGGGGAGGCCTTATTTGCAAATATGGAGAGGCGCGTGGGTATCTTTTCTCAAAATCGCCATAGTTTCCTTCCTATCCGTCAGATATAAATCGGACGGCCTATATTGCAGGATGGCAGGCACACCATCATCAACAACTCTGTTGAGTAGAGATAAAATATATTATATGTCGTATAACATGTTCATCACCACACCATGTGTATCACCGTTACGTATATTCACGCATGTGTTGGTTTAAAACACTATGATAAATTCTTCAAATATCTGAATTCGCTTTTTATAATGAATTATGATCTCTATTCATCTTTTACACCGACACAATCCTCTTATCTTTGTAGCTAGCACTAACTTTCTCTCGTGCATGAACACGCCCGCATCTCTCTCACCCTCCCTCAGCATTCTCTAGCTCCATCGCGCAAATTCGTCTTTTCACTTTAGGTCGTTCACCCATGGTGTGTGTAGGCCCCCCAGCTCCTTTACGACACACATCGATCGACATGCCTCTCTAGCCAGGTGTGCCTACCACAAACACAAGCTTCCCCTCTTCTCTTCTCACCATCCATGCCTCACTCTCACCACTCTTTTCATCGATCTCGCACTCGCACACTCCTTCCCCTCGATATAGTATGCCTCTCGCATCACCTCTTAGATGCATCCCTATCTCTCTCTATCCTTCTCCCCTGGCCTTATTTGCTTCTAAGACATACATGCATGTATACCGATCGATCTCCCTACATATACCTAGGTCGACTTTAACTATTTCACCACCACCCATCGTTCGACGTACCTCACAAGTTAAGTCTCTCCTTTCTCTGAGAGAGGACGATTGATCTTCTTATGTAGTTATGTCTGCTTACCACAGCCATATCGTCCCCCCTCATCATTCGTGCATGCCTCCTGACCCGTCTCTCACACGCAGCGCCTGCAGATAGGCAGCCATCCCTCTCTTATTGATATTGCAGGCGTGCCCTCCGCTTTGTCTAGCAGGCCTCTCCCACCATTTGTTAGAAGCAACTCCACTACCACCCCCTCCAACACTCTAGCTCTGTCTCTCTCCCAACCTTATTCCTCTCCCACACATATGCATGGATGCCGATCGATCTCCCTTAATACATAAGGTAGGCCTCTCTCCTCCTCCACACATATACCGACCATTGTACCTCTATAGTTAATAAGGCCTCCCCCCCCCCCACAACCACACACCGATAGTCGAGCGCTGTATGTAGGTATCCATGCCACAGAGACAAACTGCACCTGTCCCCTCTCACGTTCCAGTAGGCCAGCCACCCTATATCTTTAACGTGGGCACACACAAATTCGACGGCACTCTTTATCGACCGCGCGCACACACACATACATCATCCCTCTCTTCGATTCTATGGATACCTCAGGCCGATGATACCTCCACTCTCTTCTCGTGATCGCCCCCTCTATATATATGATATATCCAGGTCTCTATTTTCACACACATTGCATATGTTACATTTTTTGATTGACACCCCCCCACCCCCCAAAAAAACACTCACGAACCCACACACTATATCTCTCTACGTTTCTATATCTCTCACACAACCCCACATAGGTGGTGTACGTACACGAAGAGAATAGGTGCATGTACTCACGCTTCATGCCCAGCCACACCCGCGCGGGTACACGGTGGAGTTCATTTCTGTACGAAATGGCAGCCCACGTGCTAATTTGAACGCGTGTAGTGGTTGTTTACCTACGGAGGTCCTGTACCACGTGTGCACGAAACAAAGTTCTACTTGATGCGTTGGCGCATTATTTTTAAATAAAGTTATATCGCTCAATGGCACATACACATAATATAAAATGATTTTTATGGAGAAAAAGGTAGTCCGCTCCACTATATACAATGGAGCCTGCCTGCCTAGGTTTGTCTCTCTTCAGAGTATCTCACACAAGGCGGCGGTGGCCTCTCTCTCTCTCTCTCACTGTTGGTCACTGATCCGGCCACATCCCGTCCGCCGGTGGAAAGGGAGGATGTGCATCGTTTCTCCGTTCGACGGTGCCGAGGCAGCACGTCCCGATCTGCGGTACCCCCCGTTCTCTCTGACCAAGCTCCGGCATGGTAGGGCCTACGCCACCTGCTCGCTGCCGCGGTATGGGCAGATCCCGCCCGCCGCCGCTCACCTAGTTACATCCTGATGACCCCCAGGTATCCCCTCCGGCCTTGCTCCACTGCCTGTCTTCCCACGTCGCTGCATGTGAAAAATCTTGCATGTGGATCTAACATAGTTCTTAGCCCAAAACGTAGCTCGTCCGACGTACTTTCCATATTGCAATCTCGTCCTCACACCGTTTTAGACAAGCACAACTGGGTTGTTATCTTCCCTTAGGACATGAAATATGCTTCTTTTTTGTCGTCGCATGTGTCATCAACTGTTATTGGCCAGTAATTGTTTCCTTTCAACCTCTTTTTTGCAAACAGGGTGATGAGGACATCAATACCATTTGTTACACCCACAGTCCCTACTACTACATATACTGGACCAATTAATAGAGCTCACGCACGCCAATTAAATTATCAGGTACTTTCGTTTCTTGGTAATGATTCTAATGTTCATGAGAATATGATGCTGCCTAAATTGGATACATTTGTTTTGCTTACAAATGAAGGGCCTGGCATGGATAAGAGGGATGAACACTGGAGCAAGACCAAGCATGGAGATGATGGCATGCACAAGGGGAACAAGAACGGGGTTACAAGTGATGATTTCAGGACTTTGAAGCCACCATAATGAGTGCATGAAGCCTTGGACGAAATATACAAGATGCCACTTCATAAATTTTGTCCAGAGGCTATTATAGGTGCTGCGTCACCTTACTATTGGGCCGGGCCCATGTAATTTCGAAATACTTGAGTATAGGCTGTTTTTAGAGTCCGTATGTGTGGGGAAACAAGAGATAGGGTTGGTTTCGGACCCCTCCCCCAGGGGCCACGAAATTCCCCTCCTCTTCCTCCATATATACAGCCCTTAGGGCACCGTTTAGACTTTGGGTTTTGTTTAGATTAAAGTTCGCCATAGCTGCAACTTCGCGTACTTCGTTTGTGTTCAACGACCAGACAAAGGCGTCACAGAACCCCACCTTTGATCAATAAAGCTGTCCTCTTATATTCGCAATATTCAAATTGCAATCTTAGATTCTTGCTTGTTCTTTGTTTTCTTGCAGGAAACAGACCTTTGTGGTCAGGTTGATCGTGTTCCGGCGTGGTCAATAACCTCTCGGAGTTGGTTTAGCGATTGCTAAGGTGCGACGTTCTCGCACGTTCGTAGTCGGATCGTCAAAGTCGACTTCCTCAAAAACGATAGCCACCATCTCATCGAAAGACAGGACACCTTTGCCTCTATCACAGGGCTACCATTTCACCTCGTTGCTATTGCGACCTTTTGGTGAACTGCACAAATCACTTTTTTCTTAAGAGTGTTTTGTGCAGTTGTACTAAAATGTCACACAGGCAACGTCTACATTCAGTCTTGTTGCACAAAGGGAGATTGGTTTTGCTCTATCCTCCTCATCCAACTCCGAGCCTAATCTTCTCCAACTATTTGCTTAATCTTCTCCAACTAGCTAGTCTTAAGAGAGACTGCAAAGGTGACCGCGTTCTATTTGTGTGTTTATTGTTTCATCAACAGTCCTCTATTATCGTAATCACACTTAATATCTTTGGACAGGGACGCTCAGCTCTATTTTAGTGAAACTGCACAAAATGATAGGAATGTTGCATGCTCCAGACAGCTACTTTTTCTACCCAACATGCCTTGTGGATTTAGACAGAGCTGGGTGGACGTTCCTGCCAATGAAAGCATGTATCAATTTTAATTTAACACCTTCTCACAACTTTGTCTTCAGTTGTGATGTAAATATTAGCTCTGATCTGCTAATAATTGAGATGCATTAGCAAGTAAGTTAGTTTTTTTATTGTTTCTAAAAGAGCATTGATGGCAAGACACACGAAACAAAAGCTGAAAGCTCAGAGAATTGTACAATTTCATGTCGCTGGAAAATTATTTGTATAGTACGTCAATTATGTAAACAAATGCTGGAATCTTGATAGCATTGCCAGAAGCCTCTTCAGCATCCGGGTCCATGTGCCATGCACAAAATTATACTTCCTCCATTCCTAAATATTTATCTTTTTACAAATTTCAAATGGACATATTTTAGAGTGTAGATTCACTCAGTTTGCTTCGTATGTAGTCACTCGTTGAAATCTCAAGAAAGACAAATACTCCGCAGTATATTTAAGAACGGAGGGAGTAGTGCACAACCACATGGGAGACTTAGGCCAGTTGTTGTGTCGCACTAATAGTGAGTAGTAATGAGCAGTCAAATCATAAACCCCACTGTAAGTTTCTTGGAAGAAGCAACCATCAATACGCTCTAAAGTCTCTCTGGTGGTGGAAATGCATGGAGAGAAATGCATCAGAATGAAGCGCGCCCTGTAAACTGTGACGGAGGGAGGACTAGTATGAGGCCCCGTTTGGATCACCGTTTCTCTTTTGAATACACTTGTAAAAAATAAACACATGCGCCTGTCGTTTCAATTCCGGCTGGAATTTCCACAGCGGCTAGTAACTTACAGGTGTAAGTTATACGCCTCTGTATTGAAATACAACCATTCCAAGCATGGCCTCAAGGTGCAAAACCAAGTATGCGTATGGCCAGTCGGTCAATGCACTTCCTCTTGGCATATCACGGACATGTGGGACCGGAGTGTGAGCAAACCGATCTCAATTGACGCAAAATTGCCAACCCGCCGTTCCTTTAGAAATACGAGGAGCGAGAACACACAGACTGGCTCGCACGGAGGCCAAGATATATTCGAGCATGGTTGATCAATATCATCATTACATGTTCGATGTTTTTTAACACTACCATTAGGCTGCCGTTTTCCGCCCTTCTCCCAAATAAATGTGTACTTTATCAGAGATTAAAATAAAATAAGAGTACAGATGCTCCACCATGTGGTTCTAGTAGTAGTACTACTCGTACAACTATAAACCTTGCGCTTGGCTCTTCGCCTCTTCGTGAAGTCAAACAATGATGGTACTCCGCATGTTGTGTACTACAGTGTATGCATGTGGCAATCTGACACCAAATGAACTGCTACATGTCCACCGCCTGGGCGAGGGTAGGTTGCATTAGTCAAAAGGCGTAAGCGAGCTTCACCTTGTCCTGCAAGCTTCTCCTCATTCTGCGAGTTGATGGGACACACCAAAAAGTAGTGCTAGTCCATACTCCCTCCTTTCCGGTTAATATGGCTTAATCTTTTCTGTGAGTAAATGAGAGAGCTTTATTCATATATAAGCATTCTTAGGATGATCAGCCAAGAGACTGGTTACTAGGAAGTGAGGTACCCCGCAAGAAAAGAAGAAGGAAGCGAGGTGTTTCATCAAGCCAGCTCTCGGCCACATTCAAAGTGCAGCAAGCATGGTTCGCACAAAGATGCGCCGCAAGGTTTGCTGACCTATTTACATGTTGAATAACAAAAAAAAGGAAATGTTACCGAGCGCTCCTATTTGTAAAAGGATCTGAGCCAGAATTAAGCAAGAATTGTGGCGAGTGTTCCATGCAATCAACTTCCATTATCACATGCGAGAACCCTCGAAGAGAACCAAATGTGTTGAAGATTGCTTTATCACATTTTAAAATATAATAAGAGTGCATACGCTCCTCCATCTGATTCCTAGTAGAGTATAGTACATACCTCTATAGTAGTAGTACTAGTACTAGTAAACCTTGCGCTTGGATGTTCGCCTCTTCGGGAAGTCGAACAATAATACTAGTACTAGTATAGTGTATGCTTCTGGCAATCTGACACCAAATTAAGCATTGACGTCCACCGCTTTGAGCGAGGAGAGCTTGCATTAGTCAAAAGTTTCTCTTTGTCCTGCGAGCCATCGCGCGCAAGCTTCTCCCATCCTGCAAGCTTATCCTCGTTCGGCAAGTTGACGAGACACATCAAAGTAATGCTAGTCCATACTGCCTCCTCTCCGGTTAATATGGCTTAATTTGAAACGAGATAAATACACTGTCTGTCACTATATATTTGTAAAAACACGATCAGTGGACTTCATAATACGCTCATTGCGCTCAATATATACATTTTCTGGTGTTTATACGGTCACTAGCTCACCCTGGCTGAGTATGTGTGTGCATGCACGCGTAGGTTGAGCACTTGAGCGTGACCGTGTGTGTTCCGTTGTGTGCTCGGACATGCATGCATTAGGGCATCGCGCGTGTTTTTGCGTCCATATGTACGTGTGACTGTTGCATGCATGCACGAGGTTGTAGTCCCTTACATTCACATGTTCATAAGTCAATGCTTTGTCAAAACGTTGCATGCAAGGTTTAATCATTCGTTGTTCACGCATGCATTCCTGATATTAATACATTGGTAAAGACAATTTCTTGAGTAAAACGAGCCCATGAATTGAGTATAAAGGGGACCAATAAGCCAGGACGGAGGGAGTACCAGTAGTGAACCGGAAGGAGGAGATGCATTACTAGTAATGCGATTACTACGTAACAACATGCACGATAACAAAATTCCTCAGGCGCATCATGTCTACTCACGTGTCATGCAAGAAAATAGAGATAAGTACAAGTGAGACTTCGAGAACGGTCATACACGTAGGGGGAGTACGTGTAGGGGCAACTAAGGAGCTGTCAAATCACACAGTAAGTTAGTCGGAAGAAGCAACCATCATTTCACTCTTCAATGACACGTACACAACATAAAATGGTTGATATGGAGAGAAAAAGAAAACCACTATATATATACACTAGCAGGAGCCTAAGCAACAAGCCTGCTTGCTTGGGTTGCTCTCTTCACAAGCATAGACGATGGTGGCCACACCGCTGGTCACATATCCGGCCTGATCCCGCCGCTAGGGGAAGGGAACAATGTTCTGCATAGACGCGGTCGACATTGGCGAGGGAGAAAACCCATAGTCGGTGCATCCCAACCGCCCTTCTAGCTACAACCCGATGTCCCAGGTGGTAGTACATCTTCCTTTTGGAGCCGGCTTGCTCCATTGCCACAGCTCCCCACGTAGCTCCATCTCCATGTCGATCTTTCTCTACTTCTACCGGCTTCTATTTGTGATGAGTTTATGTCTCATGAACTAGTGCCAGTACTATTATTCTAATCACACTTCTTCAATATCTTTGCCATCAGGATGCTCAGCTCGATTTTAGTGGAACTGTTAAAAAGCATCATACGATCCGAGGGTGTCAGCCGTCTTTCCTTCGACAGGTTCTACCTAGCCAGGAAATTAAATCCTATTTACGGTTTAGGGTTTAAGTCGTAGTGACCCCATCAGTATTTTTTCTTTTGTACACGCTCTCACAACTTTTGTCTTTAGTTGTGAAGTAAAAATTGGTTATGATCTGTGAATCATTGAGATGCATCAGCATGCGTGTTAGTTTTCCTTTGTATTTGATGGAATGCTGTAACGGGGCAACCTTGGAGTAGGAATGAAAATGGAGTGGAATGTTTCCGTTTTTCCGGAGAAAAATTGGAAACGGAGAGAAATCAACGTTTCGTTTCGTTAGATCCCGCCATCGAGCAAAACCAATGTTTCAATCATTTAAATCACGTCTGTCGCGTTCGTGTCTCACCCTCCTCCGTGGCTCCACCCCACACGGTCGCTCGGCATGCCACTCACGGCAAACCGAGTATACGATAACTCCTGCTTGTCGATGGATCACGCCATGGAGTACTAGCACTACTGGAAGAGATTAACGAGTTGGGGGAGGACAGCTAGCTGTAGCACGGACTCCCAAGAACTTTTTACATGCATGTTGTGGCCGGCTATGGCGACCTTTGAACGCGGAGCAGTCGTGTGCACTGGGAAGCGGCGCGGGCGACGCTCTCTCGGCCGGCGCGCCACTTCAATGCCGACGCCAGTGAGAGGTCGCATCCGCTCTGGCCGGGCATGAATGTGGCACTGACCGTTTCGGGCGGGAAGCACGCGCGGGTGATGAAGAGCGTTCGGGTTGGTCGGGAGGGGGCGTGGCAGCGGTCCGGATGCCCACAAACAAGAGATGTTGTACGTTAATATTGTTGCGTATATAATTAACAACGTAAATAATGTGTCAGTTGGACAAATATGATTGGAGATAGAGATGGAGATGGAATTTTATGTAAACACGGATATGCATGTCTATGTCTTTTTTTGCGGGAACAAACTTGTATTACTCACGTAGCCAGGCTACACTCAAAGTTACAAAGTTCAACAATGCCATCAGGGCTTGAACCTAGCCAAACAGCGATACGGCCACTAGTCCTACCATAATGAGCTAAAGTATGACTGACAATGTTGTTTCGTCGAACATGAGCAATACAAGTATTTCGGAGTGCCATGAGCAATCTAATCTCATGCACCAGAAAACCAAACCAAGATCTATCAAGATCTTCATTCCTAATCCTCACCATATTTGTAGCTTCAAGGCAGTCGGTCTCGATATTGATATTTGAGCTTAGACTCCCCATGTACTTTATTATATTAATATAATTTACCGTAGAAATACGATGTGTAGGTCAAAAAAAAGATTATTCCACTGCAATGCGAGCGACAAACCCTCTTTGATGGCCAACAATTCTGCTTCCGATGCATTCGCGCAATAACACAAGCTTCTACATGAAGAGAAAATTATAGCACCCCCATGATCCCTTAGTATCATGCCTGTACCAGCAGTTCCGTTCTCTGGCAAGAAGGAACCATCCGTATTTAGTTTTACCTAGCCATCCTCAGATGCATGTCTATGTCTATGTGTGTGTGCGCGACTACTCTCGCGACCTGGAAGTGGGGGTGTGTTTTTGATCGAGTTTTCTTTCTTGGTACGTTAAAAAATTGTCCACCAGTTTTCGTTTCTTTTTTCCGGGAACGCGCGTATTCTATTTAAAACCACTGCTGTGGAGAGATTTTTTACTCCATTGTATATATAGCCTCTTGTTTGATAGGGTTTCTCGGGTCTCGCTCTCTCACCCTCTCCATATCAAAACAAGATGACAGTGTCCACTCTATCTCTCTCCTCACCGGTGGTCACAGATCCGGCCGAATCCTGTCCGCTGCGGGAGGTGCAGCATTATGTTGTCGCCATCAGCGATGGAGGAAGCCGATGCGCACTGTCCTCTCGGAGCCGGCGCTGGCCCGGACGAAGGTCCTCCACGCCCTTATTCGCTGCCGTCATGTGGGTAGATCCCGCCCGCCCGCCTAAGCGACATCTCGCCAACCTGAGGTATAACTTCTTGTACTAGTCCAGCTCCCCAGGTCACTGCATGCGGGTTTTCTTCTATGCGACTACTCCCTAGCTCCCCATGTATAGTAGCTAGGGTTACCGGCTGGTACAACATCACCTACTATTATAGAGGAAATGCCACTCGAAAAGTTGTCCTGATTTATGCCTCGGTGGAGGTATACATGTTGTTTCGACAAAAAGTACATGGTGGTTGTGCGGTCATTGTCCATATGCTCCTATTGTTGCTGCCTATCTAATACTATCACTGGTTAAATGAAGAAATGCTTTTTTCTCGGGTATCCTGGTTTAATTCCCATCAAGATAATCATGATGCTTCTGTTTGTTGGTGTACTTTTAATTAATTATTATTGACAATTTTGGGATGTCTTTGTTAATTTTGTACCACTGCCAAAACAAAGTAACAACACTATATCCCTTTTCTATATTTTTGCAAACAGTGATGCGTATCTCCATACCCGGGCATGTCTTCCTCAATTTTAGTGGGCGCACAAAATTGGATGGCCATTGTTGTTTCGCCTCCTTTGTCCTCGCCACGTGGTTCTTCCTTCCTCGAGCTTGATTAATGAGAAGAAACAGACCACAGTGAGGATTTGTCAAACTTCATAGGTTCCTCACCCAAACTTGATGCCAAATGGATGATGCATCACCATGATGACCTATCGATGCTCATGGTTGCGTTGGCTGGTGAAGCTGATCGATTTTCCACGAAAAACAAGTTGTCTTCCATCAGTGCTCTTTGCTTGTTACCCACAAAGACGATATCCTTCATCAGTTCACCTTGGTTGCATTGGAGACGCAGTCGTCTTTCACGTTGGTGCAATTTTATCACACAATTGGCTATGAACCAAATGTTTCCTCGAAGAAGGATCAACATTGGTACTACGAGCATAAGTTTTGTATTGATTTCTAAGCCTTCTCACAACTTTGTCTTCAGCTCCCCTATAATTTTATTTGTCCAGTTATTAACTTTGATTAAAAAATGGTGTGGACTAAAAACCCGGATGGACGTATTAGCCCTCCATTTTAATTTACTCTGCATATTAGATTTGACTGAAGTCAAACTTTGTAAAGTTTGACCAATTTTAGGCCGAACACAACAAACCATAATTATTGAGAGAGGGCAACCTGTACGTGCTCTCAAACCTTTCCGATAATTGAAATTAAATTCTTTATTTGTACACACTCTCACACGTTTCTAATAATTTGGCGCATGTGTGGTTGTTCACTTAAGGGAGGGTAGTGTACCGCACGTGAAGGACAGGAAGTGTGACCAGGACATGTGGATCGTTAGTTCATCGGAAGTAGTAGTTTTCTTCACTGGTACGTTAAATAAAGAGTTTCGTTTCATACTTACACAATTTAAAACGATTGTTATGGAGAGAATAAGAAAACCACTCCGCTATATATTAGTAGTATACACCAGTACCATATGGACGCAGCTTCATTGACTTAGTGCACCTGCCTTTGGGTGTATGACAGGTGGGCCCAAAATGTGGCTGGCCCACCTCTCATACAGCCAAAGGCAGGTACAGTTAAGGCACCGGAGTTCAGTCCGTAATACAGTATATATGTAGTACACTATATAAGTTGGAGCCTTAGCGCTTGATCGCTAGGGTTTGCACTCTCCACACTCTCGCCGCACTACATATATATACACGCTGGAGGCTTACCGTTCCTTTGCTAGGGTTTGCTATATTCACAGTCTCTCACCCTCTTCACCAGATCTAAACAAGACTGTGTTGTGGCCTCTGTCTCTCTCACGCCCCTCATAGCTGGCGAAGTAGGCCTTCGGATCATGTCGCACCAGGAAGGGGAGGAGGTGCAGCGTTCACTCTATCGCCTTCGACGAGGGAGGCAATCCACTGCCGCCTGCGCTTTTGTCTTTCACCCAGCGCCTGTGTAGGAGGGCCACCGACCCCTTCTTCCTTGCTGCCATACATAGTGTGGGCAGATCCGGCCTCCCGCCGCATGCGTTGCCACATCCCGACGACCCTAAGGTATAAGTTTCTTTGAAACCGTCATTGCTCTAGCTGCATGCGGATCTTTTTCGATTATGTAGTCGAATCTAGGTCTTGGTTCAAAGAGGAAAGAAGGGTGCGGTGGGGTGGAGCATGAATCTAGGACATGGTTCAATGAGGAAAGGAGGGAGGGAAAGTAGTATAGACTAGCTATCCAGCCGCTTTGTTGGTCGAAAAGGGAAAAATGGGGTAACCCAGTATACACACCTGTAAGGAACCGATCTCTTTGTTGAAAAGGGAAAGAAACTGAGGGGTCGGGTAGTTTGTGCAGGACTAGATTTGCTGCCCTCACATGGGAAAAAGTTTCAAAGAGAAAAAATATGGGACCAACGCAGATATGCTGCTTGGATACATACTCTGCATCACCCATTTATACGTGTGGGCCTTTATGGTCTTTGGCATGTCCCATGTCCCATGTCATGTCCCATACATCTATTTTGCTGTTGTTAATCTAAGAATGTCATTTGGAAAATTGAAGCAATGCCACTGTTAAAAGTAAATTACATTCTTAACGAATGTTGTTTTAAGAGAATGTCTCTGTTAATATGAATCAATGCAACTGTTTTAGAAATGCTATTGTCCTACTTTGTTTTCCATCAAGATAAGTTAGATGCATCTTTTTGTCGCCGTTTGTTTCATCCTCCTTTATTGGCCAGTAATTGTTTCCTTTTTGCCTCTGTTAAAACAGGTATATCTATTCAACTTGTTGCCTAGCAAACTTAAACGTCACACCGTGAATTTGCTTGATTTTCAGCAGTAACCGCACAAAACGAGATTGGATTTCCTATTCGTGTTGGCAGATTCGTAGGTGATGTTGTGTGCGTCAAGATAGGTTGGTACTTGCCTTCATCCACATGATCGTGCAGTGTGTTTTGACATGCTGTGCTACTTGTATTGGTACTGTTTTAAATAAATGTTGAATTGAAGCTATTGTATTGCTCCCTTTTCCACTTAAGTAGTGAACAAAAATGGTACCAACCCAGACATGATGCTTGTTGCTTTGTTACAACAAACTATGCATCACCCCGTTTATAAGTAGATAGAAGCACATGTTGTTGTTGCGCCCACTCTCCCCTGGAACTGTTTATGCTTTTTATTAAACTAATGCTAATGATAAAATTAAGCAATGCCACTCTCAGAATTAACTACTGAACTGTTTTAAGAGAACTTCTCTGTTAATATGAATCGATGAAACTGTTTTAGAAATGCTACTGTCCTATACTTTGTTTTCCATCAAGATAAGGTATGTGCTTCTTTTTGTGGCCGCATGTTTCATCCTCCTTTATTGGCAGTAATTGTTCCCTTTTTTGCCTCTATTAAATCAGGGATATCTATTCAACTTTGTTGCTATAGCAAATTTAAATGTCACACCGGTGACTTTGCTTGATTTCAGTGCAACTACACAAAACGAGATTGGATTTCCTATTCGTGTTGGCAGACTCATACGTGATCTTGTGTGCGTCATGACAGGTTGGTACTTGCCTTCATCCTCATGATCGTGCAGTGTGTTTTGAGATGTTGTGCTACTTGTATTGGTACTATTTTAAATAAATGTTGAATTGAAGCTATTGTATTGCTGTCTTTTCCCATTAAGTAGTGAACAAAAATGGGACCAACCCAGACATGATGCTTGTTTCTTTGTTACAACAAACTCTGCGTCAACCCCTTTATAAGTAGATGGAAGCACATGTTGTTGTTGCACCCACTCTCCCCTGGAATTGTTTATGCTTTTTGTTAATCTAATGCCGCTGGTAAAATTAAGCAATGCCACTCTCTGGATTAACTACTGAATCTTAGTTCAAAACTGCAACGCTTGTTAGGGATTGGTGGGATTACCATTTTTGTGGCCGCATGTTTCATCCTCCTTTATTGGCCAGTAATTGCTTCCTTTTTTGCCTCTATTAAAACAGGGATAACTATTCAACTTGTTGCTATTGCGACATTTTGCTTCGCTTAATTTTGGTGGAACTGCACAAAATAAGACCGGATTTCCATATATGTGTTGAGATCTCTCTCAGGTATTCCTCATGAGTTGTTTCAAATCTTGGTCTTGAAAGGTCAGTACCGACTTTCCTCAGAATTAACTACTGAATCTTAGTTTAAAACTGCAACACTTATTAGGGATCGGCGGGAGTACCATTTCTGTTAGGGATCGGCCGGAGTACATGTTTAAGAAATGTATTGTTCAAATAATGTCTCTGTTATTATATATCAGTTACAGTGTTTTACAACTGGTACTATCCTTCTTTGTAGTTCTTTCTACATGTTTAACCAAGGTATTGTTAAGATAATGTCTCTGTTAAAATGAATCAGTCGCATTGTTTTAGGAATGATACTTTTCTGCTTTGTCGTTCTTTATACATGTTGAAACAAGTCATTGTTAAGATAATGTCTCATTTAATATGAATGAATCACACTGACTGAGAATTGCTACTCTCCTGCTTTGTTTCCCATTAAGATAAGGTAGATCAGTAGATGTTTTTCTTCTTGGAGTACAAGTCATCAACCATTATTTCTCATTAATTGTTTCCCTTATACCTATTGTTGCTTATAGAGATATCAAAATTAAAGCTCGGTTTTATTCCAACTTTGATTTTAGTTGAACTGCACAAAAGGAGCCAATGTGTCTAAGGCAAATTTCTACATTAGTGGGTCCAGTTGGTCTTACCACTTTGCAGAAAGAAGCGATCCTTTGTTTGCGCTACATTACACAAGGAATGATCGAGAAGCTTTACTGAGTATTAGTAGACACCTTTGGTGACATGAATAGTCTGCAGAGAGCATAGGAAACTCTACAACACGTGGAGTGCCTTTGGGCAAAAGTGCCCAAACAAGTACAAGAAGCCAGGACAGGACTCCAAATCTGTCAATGTCATTCTAAGCAACAATGATGCGGCATCTGGTATGGTAATCTTTTTACCGTACTTTCAGTTTGTTAGTCCACCGATTGGTGGGTTGATACTCGGGCCAATATTCATGTGTGTGCTACTGTGTCTTTATTTTCTTGTAGCATATAAATACGATATCCACAGGGATGCTCAGCTTGATTTTAGTGGAACTTCACAAAATGTCCGGATGGTTTGTGTCCTCCGTAATACTTCATCATGCACAATACATCTAATGGTTCTCTAATCATTCGTCGTCACCTTGAGCCACCGGACTATATGTTTGAATGGTGCTGCCAGCGTCGGCCATTAAGAAGGGTAAGACGAAAGACAAAAAGAGAGATGGCTGCTTTACTTGTGGTTCGGAGGAACCTTTGGGCAAACCAGTGCCCAAACAAGTACCAAGAAGCCAGGACAGGACTCCAAGTCTGTCAATGTCACTCTAAGCAACAATGATGGGGCATCTGAGTATGGTAATCAGTTTACCGTACTTTCAGTTTGTTAGTCCACCGATTGGTGGGTTGACACTGGGGCCAATATTCATGTGTCTGCTGATGTACCTTTGTTTTCTGGCAGCATATAAATATGAAATCCACAGGGATGCTCAGCTTGATTTTAGTGGAACTGCACAAAATGTTCAGATGGTTCGTGTCCTCCATAATACTTCATCATGCACAATACATCGAATGGTTCTCTAATCATTCGTCGTCACCTTGAGCCACCGGACTATCAGATGACAAACCCTGCCCGTTCCACAATCATAGGCATTACATATTTTGAATGGCAAAAGCTTGTCAAAGTTGACATTAGTTTAATATATTGGAATTGGAAAACCTTGTCAATTTTTGCTCATTGATGTTAGCCAGAAGACATGCATTTGATATTTTTGAGTGGGACGCCCTTTCTTTGTGAGAAAGCGTCGATCGTTTTTTCCTATTCCTATCTTCAGTTCAGAAGTAAATATTTACTCTGCTAAGATGCATAGTCACGTGAATGTTGACTTATGTAAGGTATTTTAAGAGTCTGTTCTAAATGTTTTCTATGTAATGCCAGGCCTTGTGAGTTTGATTGCAAAGTTGAGCTTGGAATCTTTGTGGCATGCGACATCACGCAGCGATTCACCATGCCTCCTGAGAATAATGCTTCATATTGTTTTGCATGTTGATCTAATTCCCGTGATTTGCATGTTAAGAAGATCATCCTCTTCTGTTGTTTTTGTGCTTAAGAAGTTCATTGTCTTATGTTTCATTCATAGCCTATACGACAACTCGGGTAGGTTAGAGGTGAAACCATATGATCTTCCGACAAACTCATCATCTTAGGCCATGATTGGATCGTCGTTTTCCAACAAAAATCGCTTGTAAAACTGACGCTTGTAAATAAAAGCAGATGGTCTCGGGTGAACCGCTTGGTTGGTTGAGTTTGACTAGTAAAATAAACACTGGCCTCTCAAATTACACGCGTAACCCGCCAGTTTTACTTATAGACCTTGCGCCCTCGATTTCATTACGCCTGTATTTTACGCGTTGTTTCTGATGACGAGTAAATTACACTTGTATCTTAATACAGGTGTGTAATAAACCAGAGCCCCCAAGCGCGGCCTTATAGTTTCATGTCGTCTCAATCTCTCGAAGGTGTTCATAGGTGTCCGATGATCCTGGCTTCCTGAATGAGCAGCAGACGCTGTATCAGACCATCCGTAGGGCCTGCGAGGCCCTCTCCGTTGTCCTTTGAGTTGTTGCGCTTGTCGTGGCGCCGAGCATTGTCAACATGGTCAACGAACATGAGGATTCAGGAGATGACTTTATTTTGACTGGATGACAGTAGGGACCCACTAGGGCCATAGCCGTACGTACGCAAGTGATGAGGACATCAATACCATTGTTAGACCCACAACCCCTGTTACTATACATACTGGACTGATTACTAGAGCTCGCGCACACCAATTAAATTACCAGGTACTTTTCGTTTCTTGGTAATGATTCTAATGTTCATGAGAATACGATGCTACCTAAATTGGATACATTTGTTTTGCTTACAAATGAAGGGCCTAGCTTGGAGAAGGATGAACATTGGAGCAAGAACAAGCATGGAGTGGATGGCATGCGCAAGGGAGACAATAACAGAGTTTCAAGTGATGATTTCAGGACTTTGAAGCCACCATAATGAGTGCATGAAGCCTTGGACGAAATATACAAGATGCCACTTCATAATTTTCGTCCAGAGGCTATTCTAGGTGCTACGTCACCTTATTTTTGGGCCAGGCCCATGTAATTTCGAAATACTTCAATATAGGCTGTTTTCAGAGTCCGTATGTGTGGGGAAACAAGAGTTAGGGTGGGTTTCGGACCCCTCCTCCAAGGGCCACGAAATTCCCTCCCTCTTCCTCCATATATACAACCCCTAGGGCATCGTTTAGACTGGGTTTTGTTTAGATCAAAAGTTCACCATACTTGCAACTTCGCGTACTTCGTTTGTGTTCAACGACCAAACCAAGACGTCAGAGAACCCCACCTTCATTAATAAAGCTTTCATCTTATATTCACAATATCCAGATTGCAATCTTAGTTTCTTAATTGTTCTTTGTTTGCTTGCAGGAAACAGGCCCTCGTGGTCATGTTGATCGTGCTCCAGCGTGGTCAATAACCCTCGGAAGTTGGTTTAGCGATTGCTAAGGCGCGACGTCTCAAGACGTTAAATAGTCGGATCGTCAAGGTCGACTCCCACAGAAAACGATAGCCACCATCTCATCGAAACATCGGGACACCTTTGCCTCTATCAAGTGGTATCAGATTTTCAGGTTGCTTGGTGAGATTTTACAGTTTTTCGTAGTTTAGATTGAGTTTGTTCTTCATACCTACAGTCCATGAAAAAGACACAAAAAATTAGGGTTAGTTCATCATATCCGAACCAATCTGAGCCTTTGCATAATCTTTTTAGGGTTTTTTCTTTGTTGAATTTGCGGTTGCATCGTCGTGTCAAGTTGCTAGTCTTAGAGTCTAGTCTTTTAGAGTTTCGAGTTCTGGTCATTAGTTGTCACGCCGACGCCGCACCATAATCATCGCCCCTGCCAGCTACCACCACCGCTTATCCGCCACCGCTCTAAATCAGTATCCATATACCACCACCAATCTGTATCCATATACCACCACCGCTACCATATACCACCACCGCTGCAATATCCTACCACCATATATCCACCACCAATCCGAGTTCTTTTCATATTAGGTTTGTTTTCGAGATCTATCTCTTTTCCGTTTCGTGTTTCCTTGCCTGAGTAGGTCTCAGAAAAGTGTCTGGAGACCCCCGGGCAGTTTTTAGGCCAAAATTTCAGCGACCGAAAATATTTTTTCCTATCCTATTTTTAGGCTTTTCTGAGTCTTTTGCGCCACGTGCCATCATAGTGATTTTTCGTCTCACTTTTTCGTCGTCGCTGCCCTGATTTCCAAAAGAAGTCAAAAAAAAACTGTGCCCATCCTGTCAGTTTGACCTGGGAAGAGTTTTGAGACACTCACCATTATAGTGATTTTTCGCAAAAAAAATAGAAGAGCGCAAAAAAGAGCGCCAAAAAAAGCAGAGCGAAAAAAATTCCAGAGTGTGCTTTTCCCTTTTTTGTGTGCAGCGCCGTGATTTTGTTAGTGTTTTAGGCTCGCGCTCTAGCACGGTCTAGCCTAGGACCAGCACAATACCGTCGTTGAGCATTTTGTCAACTTTGCATCTCTGAATTGATTATTGCTGACCCTTTTTGCTACCATATTATAAGCCTTCCCAGCTCCACAAACATCTACGTCGTGCGTTTGACTCTCCCTGGTAATTGCTCTATCCAAGCTTTGAGAGTTTTGACTACAACGGTTGCCGATCACCGCTTGCTGCTGGGTAAGAACTGGTAAGAATTTGAGACTTGCTTGACGGATTTGTGACACCTACCACCACCACCACTTGTTAGTAGTCTATAGGATCATATTCTTTTGTGTTTCTATTGCTGCTAACCATGCCAGGATCACGAGCCGACGAGATTGACTGGGAGAACTTAACGAACAAGGAGCTTCATGATAAGTTTCAGCAAATGATGAATGAATAGGTGCAAGATGTGCTGAACAATTTTGAAGAGGCCATGGAGAAGATCACTGGCCTTGATAAGACGTTTGAAACAAAGCTCGATAACAGATTTAATGAACTGCTTGCGCGTATTCCACCACCGGCTGCACCTGTCGCACCTCTGCAACAACAACTACTACTACTACCTCCACGTCGCGAAACAACCCTCCGCCGAGCGAGCCATTTTCTTCTTCAGCCTGGCCAAACTGTTGGTGCTGCTGTTGATACTTTTGTGGCTCCTGCAGCTGATGTGGAGGATGATTATGAGGATGATTATACGCCAATCTCTTAGTCCTTATGCTGTTCCTATTATACTAGTGCCTAAAAAGGATGGTACATCGCGTATGTGTGTTGATTGTAGAGGCATTAATAATATTACTATTCGTTATCGTCATCCTATTCCTAGGATAGATGATATGCTTGATGAATTGAGTGGCTCTACAATATTCTCCAAAGTTGATTTGCGTAGTGGATACCATCAAATTCGTATGAAATTGGGAGATGAATGGAAAACAACATTTAAAACTAAGTTTGGTTATATGAGTGGTTTGTCATGCCTTTTGGGTTAACTAATGCACCTAGTACTTTCATGAGACTCATGAACGAAGTTTTACGTGCTTTCATTGGACGATTTGTGGTAGTCTATTTTGATGATATACTGATTTATGGAAAATCTTTGGAAGAACATTTGGAACATATACATGCTGTTTTTATTGCTCTACGTGATGCACGTTTGTTTGGTAACCTTGGGAAGTGCACCTTTTGCATCGACCGAGATCTTTTCTTGGCTATGTTGTTACTCCACAGGGAATTGAAGTTGATAAAGTCAAGATTGAAGCTATTGAGAGTTGGCCGCAGCCCAAAACGGTCACACAAGTGAGGAGTTTTCTTGGACTCGCTGGTTTCTATAGGCGTTTTGTGAGAGATTTTAGCACCATTGTTGCACCTCTCAATGAGCTTACAAACAAGGATGTGCCTTTTGTTTGGGGTACCGCACAGGAAGAAGCCTTCATGATATTGAAAGATAAGTTGACACATGCTCCTTTACTCCAACTTCCTGATTTTAATAAGACTTTTGAGCTTGAATGTGATGCTAGTGGAATTGGATTAGGAGGTGTGTTATTACAAGATGGCAAACCTGTTGCATACTTTTCTAAAAATTTGAGTGGGCCTAGTCAGAACTATTCTACTTATGATAAATAATTATATGCTCTTGATCAAACCTTAGAAACATGGAAACATTATTTATGGCCCAAAGAATTTGTTATACATTCTGATCATGAATCTTTGAAACACATTAAAAGTCAAGCAAAACTGAACCGTAGACATGCTAAATGGGTTGAATTCATTGAGATTTTCCCTTATGTCATTAAACACAAGAAGGGTAAAGAAAATGTTATTGCTGATGCTTTATCTCGTCGTTATACTATGCTTTCACAACTTGACTTTAAAATATTTGGTTTGGAGAACATCAAAGATCAATATGTGCATGATGTTGAATTTAAAGATGTATTGCAGAATTGTAAAGAAGCTAGAACATGGAACAAGTTCATCATTAACGATGGATTTGTGTTTCATGCTAACAAGCTATGCATTCCAGCTAGCTCCGTTCGTCTTTCGTTGTTGCAGGAAGCACATGGAGGAGGACTAATGGGACACTTTGGCGTGAAGAAGATGGAGGATATACTTGTTACACATTTCTTTTGGCCAAAGATGAGACGGGATGTTGAGCGTTTTGTTGCTCGCTGCACTACATGTCAAAAAGCTAAGTCACGACTCAATCCTCATGGTTTATATATGCCTTTGCCTGTACCTAGTGTTCCTTGGGAGGATATATCTATGGACTTTGTTTTAGGTTTACCTCGAACAAAGAAGGGGAGGATAACATATTTGTTGTCGTGGATAGGTTCTTGAAAATGGCACACTTTATACCATGTCATAAAAGCGATGATCTTTGTTAATGTTGCTGATTTGTTCTTTCGTGAAATTATTCGCTTGCATGGTGTGCCAAATACTATTGTTTCAGATCGTGATACTAAATTTCTAAGCCACTTTTCGAGATGTTTATGGGCTAAGTTGGGGACTAAACTGCTTTTTAGTACTACTTGTCACCCCCAAACTGATGGTCAAACTGAAGTAGTCAATAGAACATTGTCTACTATGCTTAGGTCTGTTTTGAAGAATAATAAGAAAATGTGGGAAGAATGCTTGCCTCATATTGAATTTTCTTATAATCGTTCGTTGCATTCTACTACTAAGATGTGCCCTTTTGAAATTGAGTATGGTTTCCTACCTCGTGCACCCATTGGTTTGTTGCCTCTTCCATCTTCAGAGAAGGTTAGTTTTGATGCTAAACAACATGCTGAATTGATCTTAAAAATGCATGAGTTATTAAGGATAACATTGAGCGTATGAATGCTAAATATAAACTTGTTGGAGATAAGGGTAGAAAACATGTTGTCTTTGCACCTGGAGATCTTGTTTGGTTACATTTGCGTAAGGATAGGTTTCCTAATTTGCGCAAATCAAAGCTAATGCCACGTTCCGATGGTCCTTTCAAGGTGTTAGAGAAAATGAATGATAATGCATATAAACTTGAGCTGCCTGCAGATTTTGGGGTTAGTCCCACTTTTAACATTGCAGATTTGAAGCCTTATTTGGGTGAGGAAGATGAGCTTCCGTCGAGGACGACTTCATTTCAAGAAGGGGAGGATGATGAGGACATCAATACCATTGTTACAACCACAACCCCTGCTACTATACATACTGGACCGATTACTAGAGATCGCGCAAGCCAATTAAATTACCAGGTACTTTCGTTTCTTGGTAATGATTCTAATGTTCATGAGAATACGATGCTGCCTAAATTGGATACATTTGTTTTGCTTACAAATGAAGGGCCTAGCTTGGAGAAGGATGAACATTGGAGAGGGAACAAGCATGGAGTGGATGGCATGCGCAAGGGAGACAAGAACAGAGTTTCAAGTGATGATTTTGGGACTTTGAAGCCACCATAATGAGTGCATGAAGCCTTGGACGAAATATACAAGATGCCACTTCATAATTTTCGTCCAGAGGCTATTCTAGGTCTTTGCGTCACCTTATTTTTGGGCCAGGCCCATGTAATTTCGAAATACTTCAATATAGGCTGTTTTTAGAGTCCGTATGTGTGGGGAAACAAGAGTTAGGGTGGGTTTGGACCCCTCCTCCAAGGGCCACGAAATTCCCCCCTCTTCCTCCATATATACAGCCCCTAGGGCATCATTTAGACTTTGGGTTTTGTTTAGATCAAAAGTTCGCCATAGTTGCAACTTCGCGTACTTCGTTTGTGTTCAACGACCAGACCAAGACGTCACAGAACCCCACCTTCATTAATAAAGCTTTCCTCTTATATTCGCAATATCCAGATTGCAATCTTAGTTTCTTGCTTGTTCTTCATTTGCTCGCAGGAAACAGGCCCTCGTGGTCAGGTTGATCGTGCTCCGACGTGCTCAATAACCCTCGGAAGTTGGTTTAGCGATTGCTAAGGCGCGACGTTGTAACATCCCAAATTTTCAATTTGGAATGTTATACATTAAGTCATCATGCATATCATATTTTCTTGCATTTTCCGATCCTAGAAAATTTCACGCAACTCAAGGACCCTCGGAGAGAGTTGGAGATTTCATTATTTTCATATTTGAGCTTTCTCAAATTTTGAAAATAGGATCATTCGGATTTATTTATTTTTATCTTCAAATATTTTTCCAATAAAAAAATAAGAGAGGGAATAATATGACTTTCCCAAAATTTAGGAAAAATAAAGATTTAATAATAAATCAAATTTTGGATTTTTCGGAGTTTATTTGCTTTAGGGAAAAATTTCGTATTTTAAAAATTTGCATTTTTTGGCCAGTATTAAAGTTCATTTTGTTCGACTCATTTTTAGGAGTCGGGGAAAATTACTTTATTAATTTTGGAGTTCGTTTAGATTTTATTTTATTCATTTTTCTCTGCGTGATCTTATTTAAAAAAATTCACACCGACCGGGCTAAGGCCTAGCCGACGGCCCACCCCGCCGGGCCTCCCGCCTCGGGAGACACAGCCACCGCCGCCGCCGAGTCCGGCTCGGGACGCCGCCCGCCGACGTGGCCCCTCCCCAAGGCACACCCCCTCCTCCTTAAAAGCCGCCCGCCGCCGCCTCGACTCACCCAGCCGCCGCCGACCCGCCGCCGCCCGCCACCCGAGCCGCCCACCATCGCCCGGCCGCCGCCAGCCTGCCGACCCGCCGAGCCCGCCGAGCCTCGCCGACCCCGCCGGAGCCCCGTCCGCCCGCCGGCGACCTCGCCGGAGGTAGAGCCCCGCCGAGCCACCTTCCCCGGTTCGGTTTTGTTTTAAAAACCGTTCCGGTTTTCTTTTCCGTTGTTCGGTTTTTTTTTAAAACCCTAGATCGGTTTTATTTTTTTCGGTTTAGCTACTTAGTGAACGTTCACCGATCCGTTCGTTTTAACGAACGTGTTCACCGGTTAGTTTCTGTTAACGAACGTCCGTTCGTTTAACCGTTCTTCGTTTTTCTTTTAATCGGATTTAATCCGTTATTTTCCGATCTCGATTTCAGATCCAATCTTCGTTCTAGTTTATTTTCTCGCTCGTTTATCGGAATCAGGTGATTCAAGCGCCTGGAGTTTCGTTTCGAAACCGCCGTTCCGACTAATCAACTTAAACAAAGTTTTTCTACTGTAAAATTTGACCTAGTTTCAAATTGCTAGAACCGAGTCGTTTTTTTCGACGTTTGACTTTCGTTGCTTTATTTGATTCGATTCTTTTTGCAACCAGGGTTCTTAAGTTGAACTTTCTGGTTAGATCTTTTATTCGAGATTTACCTGTGCATTAGATGAGTACTTATTGTATGCTTGTTGTTTGTCTGCGATAGATCACCCCGAGTGCGCCGCTTGTTACTTCGAGTCTCTAGGTTTCGCGGATCGTCAGCAAGGCAAGTAACACTTGATCATACCTTTTCTACTACCCAGTTTTATGCATTAGATCAATCCTCAAACACTTGCATGATTAGGATCTAATTAAATTGTGGGATGGGAAGTAGATTGAGGTAGTACCTATTACCTGTTTACTTATGAAACCTTGGGAGTTACTTCTACGTTTGCTTATTATGCCATGCTATGCTAGTAGGCGTGGATTGGGTGAGTGATATCCATGACAGATGTGAGATTGTTAATTAATGGTTTATTTAAGGTGGCAACTTAAACACACATCTGGGTGGATTGAGGCACCTGGTTTCTATCAGGACTTGCCTGTTTTTCTTGGACCGCCACCCAGGCTCAAAGGGATCATAAGACCATTCATGCTAGAAACTTCCGTGTGCAGCCACAAGCCATTATGGGCTCTGGCATAGTTGAGTAAGTCGTGCGAACTCTTATAGTGGTGGACTAGCAGATGTAGGGGATGTAGGTGTACCGGTCCACCCATCGTAAGGTGCTAGCGCTTCTGAAAGACTGTGTCTCGGTCATCCGTCTCTCAAACATCATGTAGTGCGAGAACCAAACGGAGGCGATCGAGTCTTGTGGGGAAAAGTCATAAACCTCTGCAGAGTGTATAAACTAATCATGATTAGCCGTGTCCCGGTTATGGACATCTTGAGTATCTAGTACTTGAATATCATGTGAATCTCAACATGTTACTCTAATTAATGTTATTGGGTTTTAATGAGTACTTTTAATTGGGATTGAGGATGTCAACCATTCTCAATGTTTAACAACCACAATGATAGTTAAACAAATTTATTCCTTTGCAGTAGGGAAAAATTAGCTTTATGCAAAACTGTAACCGTAGAGCTTTACCACCAGCCATATATGCATGTAGTATAGGCTTATTCTTTCATTGCTCTCTATGTGTTACATTGCCAGCATATTCCATGTGCTGACCCGTTCTCGGGCTGCAACGTTCATGTTGCAGACTTTTCAGACGACGGGTAAGGTGTTTAGGTCGTGGTTCTATACTCAGTGATGCCGATGGAGTTCATGGACTCACTTAGCTTCCAAGTCTTCCGCTGTTATCGTTATTAGATGGCCTTAAGCCATATTTATTTGTAATAAGTCCTCTTTTGGACAACGATGTAATAAGTGTGTGATTGCTACTCTGTTATAAATCCTTCGAAGTACTGTGTGGTGTCAGCATTACTGATCCAGGGATGACACCTGAGCACAGAGACTTGATCCATTCAGGTCGGGTCGCTACAGACGTCTCGCACGTTCGTAGTCGGATCGTCAAGGTCGACTCCCACAGAAAACGATAGCCACCATCTCATCAAAACATCGGGACACCTTTGCCTCTATCAGCAAGTGCCTCTATTTTTTTTTGCTTCCTCCTGGTTTCCTGACATCACGGTCCCACACCATTGTCAACCTATGTAGTCAATAAACGAGAGAATTGCGCAAGGAACGGCCGACAGCTGGGACCAAGCAGCTCGAGTAGTATTTGTGTTTTTTAGGTGTGAGCACTGCAGAGTTTTTCTTGAGCGATGTTTTCGTTGTTGTTCGTGAGAAGAGCAGGTATTAATCGGGTGTGTGGGTCTGCCTAGCCTGTGCCCCAGCCCAGATATTAAATTTTTTCAAGCTAAAAATGGCTAGCCCAGCTATACTTTTTTTAGGAATACCCAGGCAAGGTCAACTTGTTATTCTCCGCCCCGCTGGCCAGCAAATCTTTCCTAGGAGGGATGCATTAGGCTTAACAGGAAAATGGGCTTTAATAAATATTAAATGGGATGTAACGGTAAAAACTGGGCAATAACTATAAAAAATGCACCAAACACGTAATTAGTTTATAAAATTATTATTTTTGGAATTTGAAAATTCTAATTTCATTAATTATTGTGCGCGCAATGTTTCATTGGACTTTTACGTAATCCAAATTTATATTGAAATTGTATTTAATCTGACTAGAAATTTTGGGATAAAAATTGTGTATCCCATCAAAATGTGGGAATCTTTTTTAATTCTGTTTCGAACGGTTGGTTGAAATTATTAATCATTGTCCTTGCTAGAAAACGGGTTGTACTTTTAACAAACTGTAAATGGGCTGTAGTAAATTCCATTAGAATTCAAAAATGGGATGTACTTTCTTACAAATCGCAAATGGGATATAAGTTTTCTCCCACACACTTGTGGGCCTACTAAGTTGACGCGTCCCCTAAAAAAAGTAAGTTGACGCGTATGCAAGGCTTTGTCAACTTATAGTCAACACATGGTTCTACCAGCAGTGGTCGTTGGATGTCCATCCAACGGATGTCGTGCTTCTTCTTTAGTATCGGATATTCTAGCTTCAGCCGCCCAAAAAATGATTCCTCCCCCTGACATCTGGGGCGCACCGTTTTGGAGGCTGACATGTGGGCCTACTAAGTTGACGCGTACCAAGGGCTTTGTCAACTTAGTCATTATAAACGATTCTAGCTGCAGTGACCGTATGATGTCCATCCAACGACCGTCGTGCTTCTTCAACCTCTGGTCTTCTTGCTCCAGCCGCCCAAAGCAGCACCGGTTGTGCCGCCTACTCCTGCCTCCCGTGGCCGGCTGTGCTGTCGGAGAGGTCTCACCGCCCCCTACTACTCCGACCGCTGGCCAGGCCATCCCTCTACTCACCCACATGTAGCGACCCGACCTCAAACGGTCAAGTCTCCGTGCTTCAGTGTCATCCCTGGATAGGTAATGCTGACACACACAGTACTCGAAGGATTTATAACAGAATGGCAATCACACACTTATTACATCGAATTTCTCAATAGAGAACTTATTACAATAAATATGGCTTAAGGCCATCTAATACGATAACAGCGGAAGGCTTGGAAGATAAAGTGAGTCCATCAACTCCAACGGCATAGCTGAGCTGCACGGCAACGCCCTAACGATCCTTATTCCTCGTCTGAAAAGTCTGCAACATAATACGTTGCAGCCCAAAAACGGGTCAGCACATGGAATATGCTGGCAATATAACACAGTAGAGCAAGAACAGAATAATGCTATCACTACATGCATATTTGGTTGGTGGAAAGCTCTATGGTTATAGTTTTTGTGAAAAGCCAATTTTTCCCTACAACAAAGGAATAGATTTTATTTAACTATCATGGTAGTCGAAACATCATTGAGAAGGTTCCTCCAACTCAATCCCAATTAAAGTAATTATCAACCCAACAATATTAATTTAGAGTGATGAGATACTTAGGATACTCCAAGTACTAGATACTCAAGGTTGTCCATAACCGGGGACACGGCTAACCATGATTAGATTGTCCACTTTGCAGAGGTTTGCGCACTTTTCCCCACAAGACTCAATCTCCTCCGTTGGATTTCTCGCTTTTCTGAGGTGTTTGAGAAACGAATGACCGAGACACGATCTTCGTAAACATTAACTCTTTACTCCGGGCAGACCATACCAAACCTACATCCCTCTACCTGCTGATCCACCTCTTCAAGAGCTCATGCAACTTACTCAACTATGCTAGAGCCCAAAATAGCTTGTGGCTGCACATGAAAGTTTCTAGCATGAAAATATCTCAGTTCCCTTTGAGCTTGGGTGGCGGACCTTAGGATGATCACACGGGTACTCTGGGATATCCTAGGACAACACTGGATTCTCCAGGTGCCCGACAAGCAATCCACCCAGAAGTATATTAAAGTTGCCACCTTAAGTTGAACCATTAATTAACAATCTCACATATGTCATGGATTTCACTCACCCAATCCACGTCTACGAGCATGGCATAGCAATATAAGCAATACATAGAAGTAACTCCCAAGGTTTGAATATAACATGGCAATAGGTTCTACCTCATCAACTACTTCCCAACCCACATGTTAATCACATCCTAATCATGCAATGTTTGCGGATTGAAACTAATGCATAAAAATTGGGTATGGAAGGAGTATGATCAATGTGTTACTTGCCTTGCTGACGATCCGCAAAACCTAGGGACTCGTAGTAGCACGCTTCGCACTCCAGGAATTCTATCACAAACAAACAATAGCATACATAAGCAATCAAGCAAAGATGCACAGCAAAACTCAAATAAGAAGAATTGACCAGAAATTTCAACTTAAGAACTCCGGTTTGCAAAAAGAATTAAATCAAACAGAGCAACGAAACTCAAACTGCGAAAGAAACAAGATCTGTTTACTAATCTGAACTAAAGTCAAATTTTGCAGTACCAAAATCTTGTTCAAGTTGATTAAACAGAAAGAGGGTTTCGAGACAAAGATCTATGCGCTTGAATCCCCTGATTCTGATAAACGAGCGAAAAGTTGAACTAAAACGAAAATCGGATCAGAAATCGCGATCGAAAATAATTGCGGAAAAATCCGAGAAAAAGAAAACTGATGAACAGGTTCGTTCATTGTCTGTAACTAACGAGCCAAAACCGTTCGTTAAAACGAATGTACGGACGAACGTCCGCTATATAAACTAAACCGAGAAAACCGGCGAACCGATCTAAAAAAACGAACTAGTGTTTTTTTTTAAAACCGGATCAGTTTTAGAATAAAACCAAACAAAGAATGGGCGTATACCTCCAGCCGAGGCTCGGCGAGGGCTGAGGGTGGGGCTGCGGCGGGTGCGCGAGGTAGCGGGCGGCAGCGGCGTGACGCAAGAAAGGGCGGCGGCGGCGGCGCTGGGCGGCGATGGCGATGGCGCGGGCTTGACGGTGGCGCTGGCGGCGGGTGCGGCGGGGTTCGGTGGTGGTGGGGGTCCGGGGGCGGGGTATTTAAGGAGGGGGCTTGCTTGGGGGAGGGGGCAAGGCGGCGCGGGGAGGAGTCCCGGTCGGACTCGGGGTCGGGCGGCGGCGGCCTCCGGTCTCTCGAAGGAGATGGCGGCTGGGCTAGCGGGCGGCTGGGTGAGCTTGACCCGGTCCGGGCGCTAAGATTTAAAAAAAAATTCTGCCAAACTAAAAAAATCATAGAAAATAAAATAAAAATCTAAAAATACCAAAGCAAATTTTCACCGTCTAAATTAAATATTTAGAACGAGATGAACATTTGTTTTGGCCCTCAAATGCAATTTTGAAAAATGTGCAATTTTTCTAATGCAAATAAAATAGTAATAAAATCCGAATAAAATCAAATAATTGATTTTAATATTTTTCCTCCAATATTTCAATTATTTTGGAGAAGTCATATTATCTCCTCTCATATATTTTAATATAAAAAAAATTCGGAGAGAAAAATAATTAAAATCAAAATCCTCATTTCAATATTTGATAAAATTGAAATATGAAAACAATGAAATCCCCAACTCTCTCCGAGGGTCCTTGAGTTGCTTAGGATTTCGAGGATTGCAAAACGAAATGCAATAAAATATGATATGCATGAATGATCTATGTATAACATTCCAAATTTAAAATTTGGGATGTTAAAAACCTACCCCCCTTAAGATGAATCTCGCCCTCGAGAGTCGGGTTGGCTAGAAAATAGGTGTGGGTGGTCTTTGCGAAGATCATCCTCTCGTTCCGAGGTGGCTTCATCCTTGGTATTGTGGCTCCACTGAACTTTGCAAAAGTTGATAACCTTGCTGCGGGTGACTCAGCTGGAAAATTCAAGAATCCTGACTGGCTTCTCCTCATAGGTCAAATCACTGTCCAACTGAATCGCCTCCAAGGGTACTGTATCTCTTAACGGTATATCGGTCATCTCAGCATGACACTTCTTCAGCTGTGGAACATGAAATACATCATGAACTTCTGACGGTCCTTCAGGTAACTCCAACTTGTACGCAACTTCTCCCATACGTTCCAAAACACGATACAGTCCTACAAATCTCGGGGCTAACTTTCCCTTAACTCCAAGACGTTTCACTCCTCGCAAGGGTGATACTCGCAGATATGCTCTGTCTCCAATTTCATAGGTTACCTCCTTGCATTTCGAATCTGCATAACTCTTCTGCCTGGACTGAGCTACCTTCAGTCTATCTCAGATCAACTTAACTTTCTCTTCAGACTCCTTGATCAAGTCTGGTCCAAACAACTGTCGGTCTCCAACTTCATCCCACATCAACGATGTTCTGCACCTTCATCCATACAGGGCTTCGAACGGTGCCATCTTCAAACTGGCTTGGTAGCTATTATTGTACGAGAACTCCGCGTAGGGCAAATTGTCATCCCAACTAGATCCATAATCTAGCGCACAGGCCCTCAACATGTCCTCCAGAATCTGGTTGACTCTCTCGGTTTGTGCATCCGTCTGCGGGTGAAATGTTGTACTGGACCCCAATCTCGTTCCCAAAGTGCAGTGCGGTGATGCCAAAACTTTGAGGTAAACTGTTCCTCTATCCGACACGATGGTCCTCGGAACTCCATGCAGACATACGATCCTGGTCATATATATCTTGGCCAACTTCGCACTTGTATAGGTTGTTTTCACTGGGATAAAGTGAGCTACTTTGGTCAGGCGATCAACTACTACCCATATAGTATCATATCCTGATTTGGTCCTGGGCAATCCGGTGATAAAATCCATGCCAAGTTTATCCCACTTCCATTTGGGTATCGACATAGGTTGTAACAATCCTGCTGGCTTTTGATGTTCTGCCTTCACTCTCTGACATACATCACATACGGCTACATACTCGGCAATATCCTTCTTCATACTTGTCCACCAGAAACGTTCCTTCAAATCCAAATACATCTTGGTGTTTCCGGGGTGTATCGAGTATGGTGAGTCATGAGCCTCCTGAAGTATTAACTTCCTGATCTATGTGTTATTGGGCACATAAACACGGTCCTCAAACCATAAGGTGTCGTACTCATCCTCACGAAAACCTTTGGCCTTTCCATTGCTCATTCTCTCTTTTATCTCGGCAATCTCTTTGTCATCCTTCTGAGCTTCTCGGATCTTTCCTAACAATGTAGACTGAACCTCCATTGTTGCAACAAAACCTCTAGGAACAATCTCCAATCGAAGTTCCCTGAGATCCTCTGCTAACTCCTTTGGTAATCCTGTGCTCACTAGGGTGTTAGCATAACTCTTCCGACTCAAAGCGTCTGCTACGACATTGGCCTTTCCTGGATGATAATGAAGCATCATGTCATAATCCTTTATAAGCTCCAACCATCTCCTCTGCCTAAGGTTCAACTCCTTCTGTGTGAAAATTTACTTCAAACTCTTATGATTCGTGTACACATCACAACGGTTTCCAATAAGGTAATGTCTCCAAGTCTTGAGCGCATGCACTACTGCTGCTAACTCCAAATCATACGCGGCATAATTCAATTTGTGCGGTTTTAGTTGTCGTGAGGCATACGAAATAACTCTCCCATCCTGCATAAGCACACTTCCAAGTCCTAGGCGAGAAGCGTTGCAATACACTTGGAAATCCTTGCGTATATCCGGCAGAATCAACACTGGGGCTGTAGTTAAACGTTTCTTTAAATCCTGAAAACTCACCTCACATTCTTCCGTCCATTTAAACTTGGTATCCTTCTTCAATAACTCCGTCATTGGCTTCGCAATCTTGGAAAAATTCTCGATGAATCTTCGGTAGTATCCCGTGAGTCCAAGAAAACTGCGGATCTCGCTAACCGAAGTGGGTGCCAACCATTCAGTGACTGACTGAACCTTGGTAGGGTCTACCGATATACCTTCTCCTGATAGAACATGTCCAAGGATTCCGACTTACTTCAACCAAAACTCGCATTTGCTGAACTTGGCATACAACTGGTGTTCCCTGAGTTTCTCGAGAACTAAACACAAATGCTCTTTGTGCTCCTCCTCATTCTTTGAGTATACCATTATATCATCAATGAACACCACAACAAACTTATCCAAATGTTCCATGAACACTTTGTTCATCATGCTCATGAAGTAGGCAGGGGCGTTAGTCAGTCCAAATGACAGGACCGTACATTCATACAACCTGTACTGTGTGGTGAATGATGTCTTTGGTATATCCTTCTATCGAATCTTCAACTGGTTATATCCTGATCGCAGATCGATCTTCGAAAACACCTTAGCTCCTTGCAGTTGGTCAAACAAATCATTGATCATCGGTAGTGGGTATTTGTTCTTGATGGTCACCTCATTTAGCGCACGATAATCAACAACCATTCTTAGAGACTTATCCTTCTTCTCAACCAAAAAGCCTTTGGGGCTCCCCATGGTGATGAACTCCGTTGAATGTAACCTTTCTCCAATAACTCCTTGATCTGCTTCTTAATCTCCTCCAGATCATTTGTGGGCATCCGATAGGGTCTCTTTGATATTGGCCCTATACCTGGCAATAGCTCTATCAAGAACTCGATGTCTCGATCCGGTGGCATGCCTGGTAATTCCTCTGGAAAAACATCCAGGTAATCCTTTACTACATGCACTTCCTCCTGAACAACTCCCGTGAGGGTATTTACTTGGCTCCTCCTAGGCGCATGCCTAGATACATACTTAATCCTTTTTCCCTCCGGGGTGGTGAGATAAATCGACTTACTAGAACAGTCAATGCTTCCTCCATACTTTGACATCCAGTCCATGCCTAATATCACATCCAATCCTTGTGACTCCAAGATTATTAGGTCGGACGGAAAAACATGGCTACCAATGGTTAAGGGTATCTGGTCGCACCATCGACTAGCCATATACTCTGCTCCAGGTGAACTCACTAACAGAGGGGTCCTAAGGGTTTGGGTTGGTAGTTTAAACTTATCCATGAATCCCCTTGATATGTATGAATGCGATGCACCAGTATCAAATAGAACAAGCGCGGTAAATGACTTAACCAAAAACTTACCTATAACCACGTCTGGCTGCTCTTCAACCTCCTCCACGTTAACGTGGTTCACTTGTCCTTTGTTGAATGGATTGGGCTTCTTCCCAGCACTCCCATTGTCGTTTCCATTCTTCGCTTCAGGGCACTCTGTGGCATAGTGTCCAGTCTTCCCGCACTTAAAGCAAGTAATGTGACTTAGATCTCTCTTGGCGGGTGTAGCTGGATTGGGGCGGTTCTGATTGTTGTTTGTTCTGTTCCCAATCCCATTCTTAGAACCATCGTGGTTATGCGAACTTCCTCCGGTGTGGTTATGGCCTACATGGTTATGAACAAGTCCTCCCGAATTCGGGGTTAGGCGAGGCTTCTGCTGAGCTCCTGAGTTATACCTCCCTTGCCCATACTTCCTCTTACGGCTCTCAATTTGCTGCTGCTTCCCTTCAATCATAAGAGCCTTATCTACCAACTCCTGGTAGTTGTTGAATGTTGCCACCATCAACTGCATGCTCATCTCATCATTCAGCCCTTCCATAAACTTCTCCTGCTTCGTGGCATCCGTGGCCACATCATCAGGGGCATAGCGAGATAACTTGCTAAACTCATCCACGTACCGAGCCACAGTATGGTTCCCCTGGCATAAGTTGCGAAACTCACGCTTCTTCATATTCATAGCTCTAGTTGAGACATGGGCTGTGCGGAAAGCTTGCTGAAACTGATCCCAAGTGACGTTGGCTATGGGGAAGGTGGCCATATAATTCTCCCACCATGAGGCTACTGGTCCATCCAATTGATGTGCGGCAAAGTGCACCTTATCAGCATCTGTGCAACCTGCGGTGGTCAACACCCTTCCAATACAGCGTAGCCAATCATCTGCTACTATAGGCTCGGTGCTACTGGAAAACACCGGCGGCCGCAACCTCAGAAAACGGGCTAGATTATCAACTGGTGGTGGGTTGTTGTTGTTGTTGTTGTTGTTGTTGTTGTTGTTGTTGTTGTTGTTGTTGTTGTTGTTGTTGTTTTTGTTGTTGTTGTTGTTGTTGTTGTTGTTGCCTTGGTTCTGAACTAACAACTGCATCAAGGCATTCTGCTGCTGGATCAACTGAGTGAGCTCCGGCGGGAAGGCAAATCCGGTGTCACGTCTCGGAGGCATCTGGCGGGTTTAGAGGGGAGAGATTAGAATAGAAAGGGGGTCTAGTGAGAAAGCACTACCCATATGCACATGAGACAAACACAATCATTTCACTCAATCAATCAAACAAGGGTATATAAATGGTCTAGAACTATCGTAAAAGTGCTCAACTACTACTATATACATGGGGGATACTACTATTGTTTGGTGGTCATCTAGAAATTTTGATCGGTAGAGGACTCCATGATGTACGCTTCCAATTCGTCTTCAAAGTCATCATCACTGGGGTCGGAGTCGGTGTCGTCGATGATGATGTAGTTCTCCGGGCAAGTGGAATCGTCGTCCTCTCCTCCCGGCGCGGGATCTCCCATGAATACTCCGATCTTCTTTATCAGATCGTCATTCTTCTCCAATAGTGTTGCAATTTCCTCCTCATATCCAACACGTGTAGACTTGAGTTCTTCTTCCAGCTCGATGATCCTTGTCTTCGCCTTCTTCAAATCTATCACGTCTGCGCACATATGATTCTCTTGACGTCGAATGTGCTGGTTTAACTCCTGGATGAAAGCTGCAATGGACCTGTCCTTCTTGCACTACAAAAAAAGACACGTCCGTGACATTTTGGGCCGAACGAATTTTTTTCTATCATACATATGACACTTCTATGATGATAATTGTGACAAAACCCGGTATCATCATAGATGTGGTGGGCTCCTACTTCTATGACAAAAAATCATGACAGAAAATGGGCTTTTCGTCCTGGGCGGGCTGGAGACGCAGCTGCATGACATTCTTTGGGCCATCCATGACGGAAAAAACCGTGGTAGAAGCGAGGGGGAGGAAAATTTCGGGTAGTTGCCGGTTACGATGGGAGGTCGGGGCGGCGATGCGCGTTCCCTTATGCGTCTGCTGCGTGTGTCCGAGGCTTGGCTCTAATCGAAACCGAAAGCGAGGCGTTGGGCTCTAATCGAACCCGGCGACAGACCGCAGGCTACACTGCTATCGAACCCGAGCGATCGATCGTTGGTCGTTAATCGAACACGATGGAGCGATTCATTCGCCATCGCTGCTAATCAAGTCGATCGATTGGATGAACAAAGTGAGTGTTGCCGGGGTTGGATGAGCGGTGGCGGTGGTGTTGCCTCGGATGAACAGGACCCGTGGTGTGGAGGGCTGGATGAGCGATGAGACGGTGGAGGGGTGGCTGTGGAGGGGTGGTTGAACAGGACCCCGTGGTGTGGAGGGCTGGATGAGCAGTAGACGATGGAGGGGTGCCCGTGGAGGGGTGGTTGAACAGTAGCCGGTGGAGTAGCGCGCGGTGGAGGCTGGATGAACAGGAGCCCGTGGAGGCTGGAGGAGGCCGATGGTAGCCCGTGGAGGCTGGAGGAGGTCAACGGTGGAGATGAACAGTATCCTGTGGAGTCCCGTTTTGCGGTACGCCACACCCCTCCTGATGAACAGGAACCCCGTTTCGACCGTAGCGCTCCAACACAAGTCCGTTTCGTCCGTTTTGCGGTACGCCACACCCCTCCCGATCAACAGGACCCCCGTTTCGACCGTAGGAGGTCCGTTTCCTCCGTTTTGCGGTACGCCACACCCCTCCCAATCAACAGGTCCCCCGTTTCGACCGTAGGAGGTCTGTTTCCTCCGTTTTGCGGTATGCCACACCCCTCCCGATCAACAGGACCCCTGTTTCGAACATGACCGGTCGAACACAAGGCCGTTTCCTCTGTTGTGCGGTACGCTAGGCCTCGTTTCCATCGCCTGTTCCATCGAAGCCCTCCCGATGAACACAACCACGCATTCCGTTCCGACCCAGCCAGTTGGCTCCCCATGAACACGACGACGACGTTGTTTCTCCGTTCCGACCCAGCCATGTACGTATGCGCGAGTAGGCGTTTGAGACCCTGCCCGTATGTACGTACGAGGCCATATTTTCTTTCTTGCACCCTCACTGATGTACGTACATGTACATGCTACATGCGCGCCTCTATTACGACACGTGCGCGCCTCTACATCTACGACACATGCGCGCCTCTACATCGACCCGGTATATGCGTACGTATGTCGCGACACTGAATGACAATGCTACGTACACTTCGACCAGGTGGGTCCCGACTGTCAGGCACTTCCTTGCATGCGAAGATGTAGCTGGTGGGTCCCAGCAGTCAGGGGGCGAATCGTTTTTTTTTTGCTCGGACACACTTCCTTGCGTGCGAAGATGTAGCTGGTGGGTCCCAGCAGTAAGGGGGGCGAATCGTTTTTTTCATGAAATATGGTGGCCCGTCCGGTGGGTCCCCATTGTCAGGTGGAGGAATAATTATTTTGCGCGTAATAAGGAGGCACTTCCTTACTGCGGCCGTGGACCCAGCTGTCAGCCTCTCCATGTACAGTGCATGTCCGATGGAAGCCATTCCTTCACCACCTTGACCACGCCGCGCCGAGAGCTCCAGGGCGGTGGACGATGGCGAGGCCTAGGAAGGGGACGACGCGGCAATGGATGCCCACACATAGAGGAGTATGAGGGTTCACTCATTCGGCTGTGGTGTGAGGTTGTCGTCGCCGCAGAATAACAGGGGGTGTGGGTGAGTAGAGGGATGGTCTGGCCAGCAGTGGGAGTAGTAGGGGGCGGTGAGGCCTCAGCCGCATCGCAGCCGGCCACGGGAAGCAGGAGCACAAGGCACGACCGGCGCTGGTTTGGGCGGCTGGAGCAAGAAGACCAGAGGTTGGAGAAGCACTACGGCCGTTGGATGGACATCGTACGGTCACTGGAGCTAGAATCATGCATATTGACTAAGTTGACAAAGCTCTCCGTCCCCATCAACTTAGTAGGCCCACAAGTCAGCCTGCCACTATACTGGGTCCCAGCTAACAGGCGGAGTATTCATTTTTTTGTGCGTAATAAGGAGGCACTTCCTTGCGTGCGAAGATATAGCTGGTGCACTACAAAAAAAAGACACATCCGTGACATTTTGGGCCGAACGAAATTTTTTTCTATCATACATATGACACTTCTATGACGATAATTGCGACAAAACCCGGTATCATCATAGATGTGGTGGGCTCCTACTTCTATGACAAAAAATCATGATAGAAAATGGGCTTTTCGTCCTGGGCGGGCCATGAGATTCTTTGGGCCGTCCATGACGGAAAAAACCGTGGTAGAAGTGAGGGGGAGGAAAATTTCGGGGAGTTGCCGGTTACGGTGGGAGGTCGGGGGCGGAGCGATACATGTTTCTCTCGTGACGACGCTGCTGCAGGTGTGTGCGGCGTTATTCTAATCAAGCCGAAGCGAGGCGTTGGGCTCTAATCGAACCCGAAAGCGATTGCATTGTAGGCTACGCGTTACATCGAACTCCGAAGCGATCAATTGATGGCTGTTAATCGAACTCGATGGAGCGATTCTTCGCTACGTTAATCAAGCCGATCGATGTTGCCTCTGGGATGAACAAAGGAGCGTTGTTGCGGGGGGGTTGGATGAGCGATGGCGGTGGCGTTGCCTCTGGATGAACAGGAACCCGTGGTGTGGAGGGCTGGATGAACAGTAGACGGTGGAGGGGTGGTTGAACAGGACCCCGTGGTGTGGACGGCTGGATGAACAGTAGACGGTGGAGGGTGCCCGTGGAGGGGTGGTTGAACAGTAGCCGGTGGAGTAGCGCGCGGTGGATACTGGATGAACTGGAGCCCGTGGAGGCTGGAGGAGGTCGACGGTAGCCCATGGAAGCTGGAGGAGGTCGACGGTGGAGATGAGCAGTATCCCGTGGAGTCCCGTTTTGCGGTACGCCACACCCCTCCCGATGAACAGGACCCCGTTTCGACCGTAGGAGGTCCGTTTTCGTCTGCTTTTGTCAGACGCCACACCCCTCCCGATCAACAGGACCCCGTTCCGAACGTAGGAGGTCCGTTTCCTCCGTTCTGCAGTACGCCAGGCCTCATTTCCATTGCCTGTTCCGTCCAAGCCGGTTGGCTCCCACGCGTTTCGTTGCCTCCCGATGAACACGACGCATTCCGTTGCCTCCCCATGAACACGACGCATTCTGTTGCCTCCCCATGAACACGGCGCATTCCGTTGCCTCCCCATGAACACGAGCCCTCGCCATACGATAAGCGCGACTAGGCGTTTCAAACCCGCCAGATGTACACATACGTGGCAGATTTCTTTCTTGCACCACGGCGTATGCGTGCGTGTACATGCTACGTGCGCGCCTCTACTACGACACGTACGCACCTCTACTACGACACGTGCGCGCCTCTACATCGACCAGTATATATGTATGTACAAGTTCGTGACCAGAATGACAACGCTACGTACGCTTCGACCAGGTGGGTCCCGACTGTCGGGCAGTTCCTTGCGTGCAAAAATGTAGCTGGTGGGTCCCAGAAGTCAGAGGGGCGAATCGTTTTTTTTGCCCGGACGCACTTCCTTTGCGTGCAAAGATGTAGCTGGTGGGTCCCAGCAGTCAGGGGGGCGAATCATTTTTTTTGCCCGGACGCACTTCCTTGTGTGCGAAGATGTAGCTGGCGGGTCCCAACAGTCAGGGGGCGAATCGTTTTTTTTTGCCCGGACGCACTTCCTTGCGTGCGAAGGTGTAGCTGGTGGGTCCCAGCAGTCAGGGGGGAAGGTTTTTTTCGCGAAATATGGTGGCCCGTCTGGTGGGTCCCCGCTGTCAGATGGAGGAATAATTATTTTGGTAATAAGGAGGCACTTCCTTGCTGCGTCAGGACCCAGTGCCGCCTCTCCACGTACAGTCCATGTCCGATGGAAGCCGTTCCTTGACCATGTTGACCACGCCGCACCGAGAGCACCAGGGCGGTGGACGACAGCGACGCCTAGGAAGGGGATGATGCGGAGCCGGGGGAGACGCGGCAGTGGATGCCCACGCGTAGAGGAGTACGAGGGTTCACTGATTCGCTGCGGTGTGAGGCTGCCGTCACCGCAGAATAACAGGGGGTGTGAGTGAGTAGAGGGATGGCTTGGCCAGCGGTGGGAGTAGTAGGGGGCGGTGAGGCCTCCGCCGCATCGCAGCCGGCCACGGGAGGCAGGAGCACGAGGCACGACCGACGCTGGTTTGGGCGGCTGGAGCAAGAAGACCAGAGGATGAAGAAGCACTACGGCCGATGGATGGACATCAGACGGTCCACTGGAGCTAGAATCGTGCATATTGACTAAGTTGACAAAGCCCTCCGTCCCGTCAACTTAGTAGGCCCACAAGTCAGCCTGCCACTATACCGGGTCCCAGCCTAATGTGGGGGAGTATTCATTTTTGTGCGTAATAAGGAGGCACTTCCTTGCATTTAAGATATAACTGGTGGGCCCGAGCTGTCAGAGCCGGCCGCGGGGAGGAGGGAGCAGGCAGTCCCGCCGGCGCTTGTTTGAGTGGCTGGAGCAGGAAGAGCAGAGATTGAAGAAGCACGACGGCCGTTGGATGGCCATCCAATAGTCAATGCTAAAGGCCAACCTTTTTTAGGAAAGCCTCAAATCTGTGGAAAACAGCATACAGCCCATCTGCCATTATTTTTAATAATTTACAGCCCATTTGCTAATTCTTAAGTTTTTTGGAGCCCATATTCTTTTTGTTAGCATTACAGCCCATATCGAGGCCACGGTTAAAAACTTATACGAGATTTTGCATATTTCGGTGCGGTCCGAACTGTTTTTAATCCCGAAATTTTGACTCACATTCAAACTGATTTTAAAAATAAATTTATATCAATATAAAATCCAACAAATTTTCCACGCATAAAAATTAATGTAATTTAAAATCTCGAAATGAAAAAAAAAGATATTTGAAACTAACTGTCGGTTTGATGTGTTTTAAAAATGTACAGCCCATTTCTCATTACTGATGAGCCATTTTCTCGGCCAGCTGAATGAAAGCTCTCCTCGTCTTGAAAGATTTGTAGCCCAACAGGCCTGACAAAACGACTTACTTGGCAAATCACGAAAAAACTGGGCTGTGGCCGTGGACCCAGCTGTCAGCCTCTACACGTACAGTACTCTCCCGATGGAATGTCATTGACCACATTGACCACGTCGCGCCGAGAGCACCAAGGTGATGGACGACGACGAGGCCTAGGAAGGGGACGACGCGGAGCCGGGGAAGACGCGGTAGTGGATGCCCACGCGGAGAGGTGTACCAGGGTTCACTGGTTCGGCTGCGGTGTGAGGCTGCCGTCGCCGCAGGGCCTGGCTAGCGGTGGGAGTAATAGGGGCCGATGAGGCCTCAACGGCAGCACAGCCGGCCATTGGAGGCAGGAGCAGGCGGTCTCCCCGGCGCTGGTTTGGGCGGCTGGTGCAAGAAGAGCAGCGATTGAAGAAGCAAAGACGACTGCTCGATTCAAATCCAACGGTTATCGCTGCTAGAATCGCTTTGTTGACTAAGTTGACAAGCCTGCGTGCAGACGCACAACATAGTACGCCCACAGTGTCAGCCTCCCAACCGTGCACCCCAGATGTCGATGGGAGGAATCATTTTTTCAGCGTAATAAGGAGGCAGTTGATTGCGTGCGGCCAGGCCGGAGGGAGTAGGGTGGGCGGGGAAGCCTCAAGCAGCATCACTGGGCCACAAGAGGAGGGAGCAGGCAGTCCACGGTGCTAGTTTAGGCGGCCGGAGCAGGAAGATCGAGATTGAAGAAGCACGGCGGCTAAAATCGCTTGTTCATCGACAAAGCCTTGCGTAAACAAGTCAGCCTCGAAATCTGTGGGCGTGTACAACCCATTTGCTATTATTTTATAATTTTTACTCATTTTCTAATTCATATGGAATTTATTGCAGCCCGCTTTTCCATTTTTAGAATTGCCGCCATTTTCCTCGTCAGCATTGTGGTCAAAAAATTAACTAAATATGTGGGAAATTTTCTTTGGGGAAACGAAATATTCTTAATCCAAAAATTAATAGCCATACTAAAACAAATTTAAAAATAAGTTAGTACTATGTCAGGTTAAATCCAATGAAATATGTATAAGATATCAGTGAAGAACAAAATTCAAAAAAAACTAATATCCCATTTGCTCGTCTTTAAAGATTTGCAGCCCAGTAATTTGGAGAAAACAAATAGGCCTAGCTTGGGTATTCTTCAAAAAGAAATACTGGGCTACATATTTTCCCAAAGAACTGGTGCATGAGAATTTAGCTTTATTTATTTATTTACTTTTTTATGTTTAGGGGACCATGAGCATGTATCTGGGCCGGATTCATGTGACAGCGTCCCTTCCAGTTAATTATGGGCTTCTCTATTAGGCCTTCATCAGTGGGCTACATGTTATCAACAAGTGGAAAATGTGTTCCGTACGAAAAATAGTATGAGCTATGTGCAGACGGGCACTAAAGGATCGAACTGCAACGACTTCAAAAAACATTGTGTTTGTCGTTCTAACAACACATTTATATTCAACCAATGTATTTAAATATACTACTGATTGTACATTGAAAATGGCAGCAAAGAAGAAGAACTGTGGGGTGCAATGTAAAAGATATGTAGGCGGAAGAGTGAAGACGGCTCTCTCTTCCAAACCAAACATCAGCCATCATTACAAAAGGGCTACCAAAAAAGAACAAGTGTATGCATCAAACTAAATAAAGATCCTACTACACCAAGTGTACGCATCTAACTAAATGGCTCAGTTAGACGTTACTATTTATTAAGCTGTGGAGATTGGCTGACGGCTTGAACCAGATGGGTGCCTGACGGGGGAAACTCCAGCCAGCAGGTCGAAGTCTGATACTTGCGACCCTCTCTCCTACTTTGGGTTGCAGAGCGTGGCGGCACATATCAGGGTATGGTGCATGCAGAGACACATGGTACGCTGTGTACATACAGTTTTGCCTGATGAACGAGACCGCGCTGCCATCATGATCCTTGCCATCGGTTATCTCCTGGTTAATCGGATAATTCAGTCCGACAAACAGAGAGTGTGTGCCAAGGCTACTTACCAGCCTCCAGTCAAAAATTCCTGAAGGCCCAGAGAAGCTGGGATCCCGCTCAAAGACCTTGCAAAGGATCGTGGATTGTATTCCACGAAACAACACGTCCGATGCGTGTAACGATCATCAATCTTTCGCCGTCATCCGATCGAGCCAGAACCACCTGCAATCGCCATGCCGCTTTTCTTTGAAAGGTTACGGGATTAGGAAGGGTAGGGACACCGGCGCCTACAACATCATATCAAGTTGGAGTCAAATAAAAAGGGCTCTTGATTTAGTCAATCTTAAGAACAGCATGTTATGAGCATGAATATTTTTTCAATAAATGTTGTGATAATATAAGCAAGCCATCATGATATCATAGGAAAGTAACATACTGCTATAACAGCCCGTTTGTAGCGATATTTGGAGTAGGCCGACAATACATCCAGCCATAGAAGGAGTCGACAACAGAATGAAGCCCTTGTGTTCAATGGCGTCAGAGAACCATGGAGGATGTATGATCCTGCGATGGACGTGCAGATTTATCCACTTACCGCCGTGACCTGTCAGATAGGCGAGACCGCGGTTGAAGAATGCAATTAGCCTGAAATCTTTATAATTCCTAGATCTTGTGGGCACTTGGCAGATTACAACCTTGAGCAAATCAAACTTGGTATCATGTTGGCTCTTTGTAAGATTCCGAGTATTACGGGCGCGGTGCCAAAGCGGTGCGGTGTTAATCGAAGGAAGGGGATCAATCATCGGTGTAGACCTCCACGAGCATCCAGTACGCGACCGCCGACGAGCACCATCCAAGGCGTGCTCATGCCGACCCAAGACATACCGTTAATGTAGTTGAGGCTGACGGGGATCGGATCACAGTCAAGGGGTTGATGCTTGCCACCCTACGATCGTTATGCTGCGGGACACACCGTTTCTGAAGATCAGGCGGCATCAGCAAGCAAGGAGCTGGCTTAAAAAGCTCCGGCCTGAGGGCTTTGAGTAAACGGTACAGCCCCTACGAGCACGCGGCGAGCGGCATGGTACTGAGATTATCCACACACGAAACAATGAGCTTGATTCCCTCTATGGGGAGCGAATTCCAGCCACTCTTTCGGCAGACGCTGCTCAGTTCTGCCATTGTTAGTGCTTGGGTTTCGGGCGAGGGGGGGGAGGCGCCTTAGCGGGGATGGAAGCTTGGACGAGATTATGTGCGGACAAATATGGAGAAGCGAATTTTTGCTGCAGACAGGTGATGATGACTACAGCACGCCGCTTGACTTACAAGACACATACCAGCAGCGTAGGGTCATATCGATGCTAGACAACTTTCTTGAGTGATCACAGTACTGGTACTCCCTACAGTACCTACTACAGTACTATGCCCTAGATTGCTAGAGTAGAGTAGTAGAGTAGGACTCTGCTCTACTACTAGCACCGGAGGAGTAGTATATTCTAATCTAAAATAGTTACAAACTTCGATGCCCAATCATGGAACGACTACGAACCGTGCTCAAAGACCGTCTCTACGTGGTGTTTGGACTTATATGCAAACAAAATAGCAAGATTCCCGTGCATTGCACGGCACACCATCATCACCAACTCGGTTTTTTCTCTACTCCTACTCCTATAAAAGACTCAGCTGGTGATGATGGAGGTGAGGAGGCGTGTTCAGCCGGGCGTGCAGTGGACGGTGCAACACTATTTGATTTGTTATAAAAAAAGTACTTGTAGAGATAGAGACATAGGAAGGAGCACGAGGTAAGGCCTTATCTGTAAATGTGGAGAGAGATGCGGGTATATTTTGTAAAATTGTCATAGTTGGCTTTATATCCGTCAGATATAGATCGGACGGTCTATATTACAAGATGGAAAGCAAACCATCATCACCAACTCGGTTTTTATAAGAGTAGATATATATAGATATAGATAGATAGAGACTAGGGAGTACTAGTAAGGACACCATCTACTGCTTCGTGCTACTCCTGCGCTCCATTCGGGCGTCATAGAACGTCCCCTACAGCCACTCCCTCCTGCGCTCCATTCAAGCAAGCGCCGTTGAAATCTGGGAGCGCACTCGCGATCACCGGGCAGCCACGACTTCACCGACGACGATTTCTTCCCCAACCTCGGCAACCTCTTCCTCAACGACATGGGCGACAACCTCAATGCCAATGGTGCTGCTCCCGTTGCACCGTATGTGTTTCTGTCCTTCCTGTTCGAAATCGTGGTAGAATTCATGTTTCTACTCTGTATCCTACTACTATGCTAGTCCACATGATTAGTTTCATCTCTATTATAGCCGTCATGATTTATTTTGTGCTTATTTGGATTAAATCTCGTAGTAACTTGCTCACATATTCAACTGGCGCAACGCCCCTACAGCCACTCCTGCTTCATGGGCGGCCTGGTCGATGCCTCCAAGGAGCCCTTCGTCCACTGCTATGAGTGCCCGATGCCGTTTTGTGGCTCGCCGGCGGACATGGTGCATCACCTCACGGATGCGTGCAGCGGTCACTACTGGCCCTTGGCGGAGAACATCAAGTACGACACGTGCTAGCGGTTCACCATGCCGGAGTCACTGGAGGATCACCGCCGCCTACTAGTCTCAGAGGAGGACGACAGCGTCTTCCTCTTGTTCGTGGGCACCGGCGAGGCCCGCGCAGGCCGCCGCCCCGTCTTTGTAGTGTGTGTCAGGCGTGAAGTCGGCTAATCGACACGAGGCAGATGTATGGGTGCAAGGTCAATGTTACTACCCCTTCGGGTCACGTGGGCGGCGAAACCGGCCTCATCGGACAGACTTGGAATCTGAGGAGCTGGGACTATCCCGCCAATGTGGACTTGGAAAACCCATGGCATCCGTTCTATCCTTTACCCGCCACTTGGTGCACGGGGACTCCAAGGAGGTTCACCTGGACATACGCATTATCAAGTGCACTTAGAAAACATGTAGTGTGTGTGTGGGCGCTTATGGCCCGTGCCTTTGCCGCTTTTGATTCTGTAAGCTTGTCATTAAACTTGAGTGGCTTCCGCCGCAGTCCTTCCTTTGAACTGCTCCTCTCAGTGAGCTGATGTAAGACACTTTGGGTTTCATTTGATAATGGAACCGGGGAGGAGCCTCCCTGTTCTTCTAAAAAAATACGCATTATCAAGTTAAATGTTGATCATTAGTCTTCGCTCAATGTAATCCGCTGTCTAAGCATGTGGAGACTTCCATCCAGGATCTTACTCTATTGGAGTATCACGCATGAATAAAAGTGTATCTGTTTATGGTTTAGTCTAGAATCTTCCATGTATGAATTTTTACTACAGTACTGGTGAAAGACTTACGATGAACCATTTCTTACATCTCCTCTGCCCCTTGCAAGTCATCCTGATTTAATCCCTCCGTCTAGGTGTATAAGGGCATGGTTAATATTACTTAATAGTATAGCCAACTTTTGACTATAAGAAAATGCCATGTCATCTGTAGCCAACATGTATAACAATCGATACTCAAAAACTAATTCTTAAAGATCATTTCTTGCAAAGCACAATAAGTGTTATTTCTTCACAAGTTTTGGATGCAGGTTGAACAGTTGAACGCTTTTGTTTGCAAAAGATACCTTTTTATCTATTTCACCTGGATGTTTGTGAGCTCTAGAGATGAGATAATATCCGAAGAAACCTATCGATACCCGTTACACATGAGATGACCCCCACATCCTTTGTCAAAATAAACAACTCCCCGATCAATGCATTTCACTCTTCAGTGCAACGCACGGGCACCTTACTACTATAGATTAGTACGACCAAAAATTTAACTAACATTATATATAGTACGATAAATACGGATGCATGTCACCTAAAATTATATAATTCAAAATTATGTTCAAATACGAATCCAGCGATATAGTTTTTGTTGACATGCACTAGCATTTTGTCAGTTAAATCTTCAGTCAAATTCAATGGGGGACTAATAAACCACGACCGATGTAGTACAAGTGTAGAGGGCGGTGCTGCACGGGAGTCTCACCTCTCACCCCACTCGTGGCGCGGCAGTAAAGCTGTCATACCACAAAACCCAACCACTCCCAGTAATAAATGGCCTGGTAAAATAAACGGACAAACAACCATCACATCCCTCCGTCTTTTTTGCATTTCATCTCTCTGCATTTACTTTCTCCGGTTCATCTCCGACGCTCGATCCCTAGATACTGCTCCTAGGTCCAGTTCTTTTGGCGTCTTCCCCAGATTTTCCCACAAGACTAGTCACAATGGAGAGTAACAATAAGGCGCCTCACTCATTTATTTGGGCTTCTAAACTACTACTCCGTCCTGGTTTATTCCTCACCATTGTAATTTGTGCTAAATTTTGACCAAAGATTTAACTGATAAAATGTTACTCAAAACACTTAGGCACGGACGCGCGGTGCATCTAGGTGTGTAAGTCATCTTACGAAAACCAAATAATCCGAAAACACTTAGGCACGATGCATTAACTTCTACCTCGTTTCTTGTTTCTTGACATATCAACCAAGAAGAGATAAAGAGTGTGCATGCTTTTAATGACTTGAGATATCAAACACAACATGCAGTGGTTAGTTCATTGCATGCAATACTATTAATTAGCAAATAAACATTAACGTTTCTCGTTCTCTCCTCTTCCTTGGTCACGGTGCATAGAGAAATAAACACAGAGAAGGAAGCTAAAAGTAAACAATCAAACGAGCATTTTTGCATTTGTTTTGCATTGAATCGTTTCACAAGCTTGACTAGTGATGTTTTTCTACTTTTACAAAAATCGCATCGTAATGTTCAAACGTGCAAAATGCACGTACATAAGTAATAGTAGTACTCCCTTCGTCTAGGTGTAAAAGTCTTCCCTCCTTCTTGGTCACCGTGCACAACCAAAGATGACTCATTGACCTGGACAGAGCGAGTAGCATAGTCTGCAAGCATATATCGAGAGAGACGTGTAGTCTGATAGTATATAGTAAAGTTTGTGCTATATGCACGCATTTGCAAAATGCGTAATAATACACAACGTTTCCAAACTTTCCCTTTTACATACTTAATTAAGGACGCTAAAAATTCCTGAACGTTCGGGATTTATCATTCGCGTCCCAAAACTAATGAGATCGCCTTATGAAACAAAATTTTTACTCCTCCTAAAAGCCACGGCGCTCGCAGGAGCGCTTAAGATGCGCCACGAGTGCCCTGGTGCGCGGCCGTTTCCCAGCGCGGCGACACAACGCCTCTTCCTCAGCCTTGCAACTCGCGAGGTGATGATTGGCGGCTTGCTGGCAGGCGATAGCGATCTCACCGGTGTGGTGATCCGGCGCCAACAGGTACTCCTCCTGGCTGGAAGCGTGCACCCGGTCCATGTACCGCCAAGCGTAGATGAGGCGCTTGGGCCCGACTGCACTCAGGGCATCGGCACGGGCGTCCTCCGGCACCCTCACGGCCCTCGAAAGAGCCTTCTGCCAAAGAACCAATTGCTTGACTCTCTCGGACGCGACATAGATCTCCCAGAAAGCTTGTTGCGCGGTGCGCTTCTCTTCCTCGGCCTTCTTCTCCGCCTCTATTTTGGCGCGCTCATCGAGGCAAAGCCTCCCACAAGGCGACATCCATTTCTTTCCAAAGCTCCTCAAGGCTGGGGGGGCTCGGCAGGCGGCGCGGCGTTCTCCTCGTAGCGGGGAGCCGACGCGTCCTCCGACGCGCGTGCTGGCGAGATTGGGAACGCCGACGCGTCCACCTCGACGTGTCGCGGCGAGGAGCGGAACACCGACGCGTCCTCCTCGACTAGTGGCGGCGAGGAACGGAACGGCGACGCGTCGCATCGCGGCGAGGAGCGGAACACCGACGCGTCCTCCTCGACTAGTGGCGGCGAGGAACGGAACGGCGACGCGTTGCGTCATGGCGAGGAGCGGAACGCCGATGCGTCCTCCTCGACTAGTGGCGGCGAGGAACGGAACAGCGACGCGTCGCGTAGCGGCAAGGAGCGGAACACCGACGCGTCCTCCTCGACTAGTGGCGGCGAGGAACGGAAAGGCGACGCGTGACCGTCTGCGCGGTGCAGCGAGGGGCTCCTAGGGCTTGGGAGGGGAGATGCCATGGTGGTCGACGTGAGAGGGAGGGGGAGGAGATAGCGATGAACGTGAACGTGAGGGGGAGGAGATAGCGATGTCGTGGGAGGCGCGGTATTTATAGGGAGCAATGGCACACCTGCGTAAGATATGGACTGAGTTGCACTGACTTAACTGCAGGTCCAGTTGCGTCACTGACATGTGGGCCAGTACACTGCTGGGCCCGTATGTCAGTGACCCAATGCACCTGAAGTTAAGTAAAAGCTACGTTGGCATATTTGTTGGAGTAAATTACGGGGGAGCGAAGGGGTGGAAATATTGCTGGTCACAACGGATTGGACGAGCGTGCGGGGAGGAGAGTCATGCATGCAGATATTTACACACGGGGTGGAGTGGTGGGACCGCCGGAGGGAGAAGGAGAGTTTGGCAGACATATTGTTTCCACACATGGAGAGGAAAATATTTGGAGACGAACGGGCTTCCTGCAGGTATGGGGAACGGTGCATAATAAGTCATCTTGCATGTCGGGCTAGGTATAGTCTCAAGTCATTAAAAACATACACGCCCCACACATGTTCATATTTCAAGGTGCACTAAGTTATTGCATGTGATGATTAAGGCTGGCCATCATGGTGGTATCTTAGCTGGTACACGGGAATAGCAAACATGCTGATGTGGCAAAGAATTAAAGAAGAGAGGGGGGTTAGACTAACTAGTGTTCATGCATGCATTGGTAAACACATTTTTTTGTGAAGAACAACAGCATTAGTTGAGTACTTTTGCAGACTTCAAAAACTATTCCACCGCCTCTAGTATCTTTCTAAGAGTAGGTTAAATTTTTGAGTCGAGCCCTTTAAACTAGAAGGGAGGTAGTGGTACTCTAATAGCTAGGTGTGTAAGTCATCTTACGAAAAGCAAATAATCCCAAAATGCGTAGGCGCGGTGCATTAACTTCTACCTCGTTTCTTGTTTCTTGACATATCAACCAATAAGAGATGAGGGTGTGCATGCTTTTAATGACCTGAGACTATCAAACATGACATGCAGTAGTTAGTTCATTGCATGCAATACTATTTAATTAGCAAATAAACATTAATGTCTCTCGTTTTCCCTCCTCCTTGGTCACGGTGCACAGCCTAAGATGACTTACTCACCTAGACGGAGGGAGTATCAACATTCACAATGTCAAATCAATATTTTTACACTCATTATAAAACATAGTTCTTATACTCATTATAATCAGTATTATAGATATTGATATTTTTAGTAAAAATTTGGTCGTGGGATTTCATTGATGCCTGTCAAAGCATGGAGGAAGCGGAGCTTAGGGCTTGCATTGCCGGACTCTACATAGGTATTTCTCTTCATAATCCTGTAATTTTAGAGACTGATTGTGCTTTTGTGGTAGCGTCTCTTGCATCGGGGGACTATGACAGGTCTGCTATGCGTGACCTGAAGATGAAGCGTTGAGCATCTCGAAGTTGATCAACAATCTTCAATTGTCAAAGATTAGCCGTTCGGCCAATAAGGTGGCACACTTAATCGCTAAGTATAGCTTTGACAATAGATTAGATGGTATTCTTGTAAATAACATACCGCCCTGTGTGGTGAATATTGTATCGAATGAGTGTACTGGTGTGGTTGGTTAATTAATATAAGGTGGTGTTTAAAAAAAGTATATATTTGTTCAAACACTTTGCAAACGGTTGACGGGAGTAAAAAGGACCAGAGGGAGTATCATGCATGCGGAGTAGGCAAAACAAATTGCTCATTTTTAGACGGTCGAAGTCTCAAAGGGCGCGACCGTGCGAGGGAGGCGAAGGTCGTGGGAGGCGCGATGGTTGATGGAATTAAGTGAAGTTACATCCACGCGTCGGCATGGCGTGCGAATAGGCAGAAGCTATACCGGCAGGCCTACGATATGGGTCTAGTAGACATGACATCTAGTGGGTCCCGCATAGTTCTCGAGAACTATTTGGGGGCTTACAGCCGTTTATCCACCGGGCAGCCGTTTATCCATCGGGCAAGCCAGCAACCCCACGTCGTTCGCACGCCCTACTCGTCCCCGTATTCTACCTCACAACAGTTCGCTCCCAGTCATCCCGTCCTTTCACATTAGTTCGCTCCCAGTTTTTGCGGGGTACAACCGTTCAACTTCTCCTAACCCTCCTCCAAAATCCATGGCCTCCCAAATCTCCATGGTCGCTGCTGAGTACCAGGTTAGAGCCATCACCGGTGATCAGTAACACGTGGATCCGCGATGGTGAAAGCATGGCTTGCTCACTTCCTACGCATGTTCAACAGTTCAATGGATGAGTGGGTCGCTGGGCTAGATGTTGAGTACACCACAGTCCTGGGACGAGAGAAGGATCTAAAGTACGAAGAGAGGAAGAAGCCCACCGTGATCCAGGTTTGCGTACATAACGTTTGCTTGGTCTACCACATATGCCATGCCGACGTTGGGTGCCAGGATTTTAAGAACTTCCTCAAGGACAAAAGAGTGAAATTCGTTACTGTAGGCTTTAAGAACGACAAAGAAGTCCTGCGTCGGATAGGTCTCGTTGTAGGACAGCCCTTCGATCTCCAGAAGGCAAGCCTGGTGTCCTCCTCTCAACCTTCAATGCTGACCCTGGCAGCAGCCATGATTGATCCTTCGTACGCTAAACTGAAGAAACCTCATCACGAGTTTCATCATGCATGGGAGTCGAAGACATTAAATGAAGATCACATCCTGTATGCAGCAATGGATGCCTACCTTTGTTTAAATATCTACATGGGTTGGATGAAGAAGTAGAGCCCAGTGTTCGGTTCAAGCAAAGAAGCGTCGACGAAGAGGAAGAGGAAGAAGGACGAGGACGAAGTCGAGGACGTGGACTCGGACTCCGAGTAAGGTGGCCGTGTCGTCGCTCATGCTGGTTCTACTGCAGTGTAAAGCGGACTAGTTGCTTAGTCTTATTTCAGGGGTGTGTTGTGCTAAGCCCCTAGCAGAACTATGTTTATGTTCTTTCTTGTTATTTGAACTTTTTAGTACGTGAGAGTAGTACTAGTACTATGTCTTACTACTGTTCTTCTTGCAGTTGGTACTCATCGCTCGTACCTTCGTGTTCCCACTGCATTTAATACGTTCGTACTAGTAGTATAATCTGGGTCGGTCGATTTGTGAAAGAAGTTCGACGGAGCGAAGGAAGAAGACGGCAGAAGAGGTGGAAGAAGCCCTTCTAGCCATCCATGTTGCATCAAACGGCTCACATGAGTCGACTGACCCAAATTGCTCCTTCAGATTGCAGGATCCACATGGCATTCAAGGTCTCGAAGGTACATTCCGTGTCCGCACCCGGTTTGCGGGCTCGACGCGCGTGCGACCGGCTTCCGCCGTGACAGCCACCATGCGTGCCTCCTCCGCGCGGGCGGATACGACAATGACATGCTAGTTCCTCCTCACCGGCGTGCTGGAGCGCGTGCTCGTCCTCCTCTTCATACGCTACGTGCATAGACGCGGCTCCACCAGCTGCTCGCGTGCTTGGCAGCGCGGCGGCATGGCGAGGAGGGACTGCAGACGACGTGAGCGGGCGAGCCTTCGGCTTCATGGCACAGGGATGGCGGCGACACGGCAGTGATGGGCGAGAAATTGTTGGCCGGAGCAGGCGGGCGCCGGCATGCGCAACGGCGGCGGCGGCATATTGATGAGTGCGCGTATGGGAGCTTACTTTAGTTTTATATGAGGCTGGTCAAACTTAAAAGAAAACCATACTAGTACACGTAAACATTAGACTTAGGTAGCGCTTTTATTATTTATTTATTTGGAAGTTAGTACCACAGCCACGATACGGAATCCTGTGCAAGCGCGTGAACCGCGTCATGTGGTCGATCGAACGGTGCGTCACCGTGTCGTGCTCGAAGGACATCCACCGAACCTTTTTGTGTGTGTGAAAACAATCCTCGAATATTACTCAACTTTTTTTTCCTGGGAAAGTTCTTGACGCTGCAATATTTCCATATATCTGAATTTAGCTCAAGTTTGTGTTTATTTGGATTTGGACCTTTTAGGTGCGCCTAATTTTTTAATACTTATTTTGTGTGTGTGACTGAGAGAGAACGTGTGTATGTGTCCATATGTGTGTTGTGGCGGAAGGGCAATGTGGAGATGGTGTGCGTGTGATACAGACATAGAGAGGTGTGAATGTGCAAACGATCATGCATGAGTGAGACATAGACAGATGCCGATACATTGTGTATACATGAGAGAACGGTCTTCTAGTTTACTTGTGTGTGTGAGAGAGAGAGAGAGAGGGAGAGAGAGAGGAGCATCCGTAACACAACAACCATCTCTCTCGATTCGTCCGTCCCTCGCATGATTGTCGGTGTACAAAAAGAGGGGTACACTTTTTGTACCCCTATAACTGTGCATGGGCAGTCTGAGCCGCGGGCACCACCGCACTGGGCAAGGCAAGGGAGATGAGCCAAGGTAAGGCCGAAGCTCGAAAGGAGCAGAATGACGCCAAGACCAAGACCACAAAGAGCAAAGGGGACGAAGCGGACTCCCCCAGCAAGATCCTTTCCGGGAGGCGGTTTTAGCAAACCCGGCAAGACCCTTGCCATGGCAGCTCGCCCCACACCTACGGAGCGAATCACCCTTGAGTCCACTGCCCCCATGGGGCAAGGATTCGGGAGACATCCCCGTGGTGGCATGCAGATCTTTGTGAAGACATTCAAGATCAGATACACACTATAGAAGATGGCGACCCTTGGCGGGATCCCAGCCAAGGAGGACCACAAGGCCCCGGCAAGCAAGAGCCTTGCCGGGATGACAACGGCGCCATCGCAAGACCCTTCTTTGGGGCTACTGGCGAGCCCTTGCCAAGAACACCAGAGGGCCACCATCAGACTCCACGCCAATCAAACCTCCACCACCGTTCGCATGCAGCTACCGACCCAACGGTTGGGCGGGCACTGCGTGGCGGCAAGCGGATCTTCGTGGAGACCCACCATCGCGCCACCTCAGCTGCACGCCTACCTACATGGCACCACGGGCATCGCTGGCGAGTATGCGTGTCGACACGAAAGGGAGCGGCGACGGACGAGACAGGCTCTCCCGTCCCCGATAAAGCAAGGACACCTAAGCAAGACGCATTAAAGGCGCCTGTCATGTAATCACGAGGGATAAACTTCGCATCCTTGTACCCTTTCCACCTCCTGTGTGCCACCGTGGCAACCCCTTTCCCTATAAAAGGAGGCCCAAAGGCGACCGGGGAGGGGATTCGGCTTTGGAGCTCCTCACGCCCCATTGCTAGTTCAAGAACACAGATAAACAAACCACCAAAGCAGGAGTAGGGTTTCACGCATCCTCGCGGCCGAACCTGGATAAGGAAACCGTGTGCTATCTGTTTGATCCGCTCTTCTCACGACCCAGCTACCATGATCATAGTAGGGATTCTTGTGATCCCATAGGTGTCGTTCCCACCGACATCTTTTGGCGCGCCAGTAGAAGCGCGATTGTGAGGATCGGCTTTAGCAGTTAGCCCGGCACTCCTTCATCTTCGTGACCCTTGAAGAAGAAAGGAGGCTAGAAGATCGACACTTGAGCCATCGCAAACAGAAGCTAAGTTGCACTGAACACTTATTTGTGCTACCCTTCTTATTTGAGGTTATCCCCCCCCGGAGATGTCACGCCTTTGTATGAGAAACCTGCACGCCAGGGGGCTCTCCCACGATCGTCAACGCCCTTGCCCTGTTTCGAGTCCGCTCAACAGCTCAAGCCGCTGCGTCGAGAATGGCAGAGTAACCCTCCGCGATCAACAACACCCTCGATTTTGACTCGAGTCAAGCTCGACAGTTCGAGCGGCCGCGTTCGGAACGGAAAGGTGGCTCGTCCGGCAGCACGCGTACCCGGCAGGCCCTGGGGATCCGTCCCCAAAATGCCGCTAGGGGCTTCCGCGCCGGCAAGCCTACCCGATCGACGTGGGGCACGCATACAAAGAGGAATTGAACGGGGAAATAAGATGCATGAAAATTAAGAGTACTTCAAAGTTATATTACATCACGTCATAGCTGCGGTTCTAACTAAAGATAAAATTTGTCTTGGTCGGGAACCCGCAGCGGCGAAGAAGAATGGGATGCCTAATCCCGGCGCTGGCCTTCCACCCTCTTGATTTCGTCGATGCAGTCGGTGATGGGCTTGATGCGCTCCTTGAGCACCGTGAGGTCAACACCGTCCGGCAAGCTCTTCATCGCGGCCGCGAAGTCAAGGTCGGGATTCCAGTGCGCCATCTTGGTGAGGACCTTGGTCACGACCCTCCGGCAAAGTCGCCGGGCCTCCTCGGCCAGCGTGGCCGTCCTGTTGGAGTGAAGATAGGCCAAGGCTCCGAGGACGCCCTCGAAGAACTGGGTCAGCTTGGCGTTGACGGTCCCGCTGCGCTCGGGGGCGTACCTCACGTTTGGCATCCCCATGGTGGCCAATTGCGAGGTGACCCGGCCGGCAACGACCTCCAGATGGCTGATCCACCTGTTCTCACCCACCACATATTCCTGGTGGGAGGCGGCCTCATTTGCCCGCAGCTGCTTCTCCTCCTCGAGGCTCCTGGTCAAGGTCTCCTCCTGAGCCCTGCTCTCTGACAACATCTTCTCGAGATCCTCGGCTTGACTTGAGGTCTCTGATGGAGTTCTGGCGTCGGAGAGCTCCCGATCCCGCTGATGGCTGCTCCTTGCGCCTCTACCAAGGTGCGGTTGAGTGTGCTCTTCTCGCCGGACATCTTGAGGGTCTGCTCCTTCAGCTCGTCCCGCTCTGCTTCCAGCTCCTTCACCTTGCCGGCATGGGCCAGAGCTTGGGCATCGAGTGCCTCTTTGTGCCTCTGCTCCAGCTCGCGAGTCCGTCGCGTGACAAGGGCCTGGAGCTCCTCATCCTTGCCGCGGAGCATTGCAATAAGCTTCGCTTCACGCACGGAGCGGTCCTCTTCCTGGGAATCCAAGGCGGCTTGATGCTGGTTCCGGGCGGCTTGACCGCATGGCGCCAAGTTCGCCGCCTTTTCCTGGGCCTTCTCGATGTCGGCCATTTTCATGGTGAGCTCCACATTGCGCTTGGCCAATTCCTCCTGAAAGGCCCTCTGCTCCTCACGAGTCTGGTGGAACCAGGTCTGCGTCTCAGCGACGCGCGCCTTGAAGTCCACCTTCGCGTTGTCCACCGCTGCCATCCTAGACTTGACCTTGTCCAGGCAGGCACGGTAGAGCACTTGGAGCTTCCAGAAATCGGCCCCCATGGCGCGGAAAAGCTGCTCTTCTGGAGAACCGTCGCCGCCAATGCCCGGCTCATCAACCACCTCAAGCCCAGTGGCGGCAAGCACCTCGCCGTCAAAGGCTTCCCCTTCGGGCGCCGGGCTTGACGCCTGGAAGATGGACGAAAAGATCGTCGCCCACCTTCAGATATCTTCCGGGGCCCGAGGTTGAGGAGGAGGGAGGCTGGTCACCCGCCACCTCTTCCTCGGCGGAGGCCTTGCCGGCCTCACCGGCAGGTCCACCGCTGGCGCCCTCGGCAGAAGCCTCGCCGGTCGCCTTGGCGGCCCCCGCAGCGGCGTCCTCGGCAGCACCCTTGGCGGCTTCGTCAGCGGCGGCCTCATCAGCATCTTTGGCGGTCTCCTCGGCGGCAATCCTGCTGGCCTCCGCCACGGCCTCCTCGGCAATGTCTCCAACAACAGTGTCCACGTCCTCCATGTCTGTTGAAGGAGGGTCTGGGCAGCAATGGGAGCAATGAAGCCAAGAAAAGAATAAGGGAAAAACAGAGACGAAGGACAGGCGACTCACGGTGCCAGGCTGTGAAGCGAAGTCCCCTCTCACTTGACATTTGGCGTCGTGGCAGAGTCACTAGCGCCCAAGTTCCCTCTTCCTCCATGGGTGTGGGCTCGTGCACGATGCCCTTGCCGGGGACGCCCCCCGCGGCGGCGTAGTCGATGGGGGTGGTGTGTTAGGAGTAGCCCTCTGTGGCTCCTCCTGCTCCCGCTCCCCTCCTGCAAACCCGGCAAGGTCAGCATCATAGCATCGAGCGCCTACCACATGTCGAGTAAGAAGAGGGTGACAAACTTACGCCGGGGGCTACGCCGGGGGCTGCTGTCCGGGCTGCTGAGCACCACCAGTGGTGTCTTTGAAGCCCCAGCCGGGGACTGACAGCTTGCCGAGGTCCTCGCCCTCTTCACCCTCTGGGCCAACGTCTCTGCCTCCCTGCAAAAGCAAAAATGGATCAAGACAAGCGACCCGATTCGGGGAAATGGAAATGACAGTAAGGAACGGAGTACTTACTCGTCATCCGTCTCCTCCTCTTCCACCAGTTTCCTTTTCCTCTCCGGGCTGAGAGGCCCGAGATCAAAAGGGAGCTCCACATCATCATCCGAGTCGATGCCTGCCGGAGGAGGCGAAGAAGGCGGCGGGGTTTGTCTTGCGCCGGATGAGGAAGGGCTGTCGCCTTCTTCTTCTCGGCGCCTTCAGCCCCTTCGCTGCCGTGGCCCTCGTGTGGCGCCCGGACCCCTCCAGGGTCAATTGAGGCCGCGTAGCCCTGCCGGGCCAGACCGGCTCGCCGGAGCCAGACCGCCGCAGGACTCGCCCTCTTCCCCTGGCTGGCGTCGAGCCCGCCGCCACGTCCTCCTCCTCCGACGACTCGTCGGCCGCGTCCTCAACAAGCGGAGCTCCAGCGTCGATGCTGCTGACCTCCTCGGTGGCCGCCGCCCACAGGGTGAACTGCTCCTCCTCCACAGCCGTCACGGCCTTGTCCTCCACGCCCCCGGTGCTGCCGGACTCCATGGCAAGCTGTGCCTCCCTCGCCTTGGTGGCGATGTAGTCCAGCTCCACCTGGGTGGTGTCCATGACAAGCCACCGCTCGACGTCAGCATTGACGTATACCTCGATCAAGCAGTCGAAGAATTGTTGCACATCTGCGTCCGTCGGCTCCTTCCAGCTCGGGACAGGGCCGTGCGCGTTGCAGTCCGGCATCATAGCAATGATCTCGGACCGGCATGAGTTATTGCACAATGGGACCACCCCGCTGGCAACTTGAAGAACGGCCCCTTGACGGCCTTGCCGACCTTTGCGGCAGCCTTCGTGGCCTTGCCGGTCCTTTCGACCTCGCCGTCACGACCCACATCAAGCTGGAAAAGCCGCTGGCAGAAGTGGGCATGCGCCATCACCGTGAAGTTGTGGTCGAGGCCAGGGCGGAGCCGCATAATGTCAGGCGGGTTCGTAAAAAGCCAGGCTGGCCTCTCCTTATTATGCAACGGGCGATCCGCGGCGAATGAAGTCCGCCCGATCATCTCGAGTGGTGAGCGAGCCCGGTCACCGGAGGATCCTAGTGGTGGCGACAGTAAGCCTCCGTCGGCGGCATTGACATCACTCCAATCCGCCGCGGACCGGCGCGCCGGCGGACCTGTGCAGAATTCGGCGGGTCTTCGTCTTCAATCCACACCACCGGCCACGCCATTCCTCCCACCTCTCCTTCATGGCACCGTCTGGCACGCCTTTGGATCTTGGGATCAGGCGACGCATCCGGAGACGGCGCCTCCGGGCTGGATTCGAAGGGAGAAATAATGGCGAAAGAGTGCCGTGTTGGGCTGCACTCCGGCAAAGCCTTCGCAAAGATGCGCGAAGAGAGCCAGGCACGCCACCGCATTCGGAGTGAAATCCAAGAGGCGAAAGCCGAAGGTGTGCATGATGTCGCAGAAGAAATCGGAAAAAGGGGGGCATAACCCGCAAGAAAGGTAATCGACAAAAAAGGGATACCGTTTTGGAGCAGGATCGGCGCAAGCGGCAGGAATGACGCGCGTCGCCGGGTGCCCCGAATTCTCTCCCCCCGTCTTCACTCCCCATAAGGGCTTGAAGGAGGCCCAGAGTTCATGAACATCAACCGACGAGGGGAAGAAGAAGGCGGACTTCGTCCGGTCCCCCGACAACAAGGCCTCTCGGCGGCTCGACGGTCCCAGAGCCCTTAGCCACCCCCTTGCCCTTGGCGGATTCGAGCGCCATGGCGGCCGAGAGGTCTAGAGGATTGAGGAAGAGGGGTGGCGAAGCAGCGACGACGGGCGACGGCGAAAGCTTAGGAAGGAAGGAAGAGAGGAAACGGCGGCTCTGAGATTGGAAAAGGTACGAGAGAATAGGAGAAAGTGAGCAGCGCGCCCACGGTTATTCCTTCTTATGGGGGAAAACGCGGGCCGCCTCCCTTCACATTAACTGCGACGTGACGCATGCACGCAGAGCTCAGCCCCACGCATGCCGCCCACATCACGCACGCCTCCCCACGCCGAGCCACGCGCGGGAGGCATGGGAAGCATAGTGCACGAAGGGACTTACCGTGGTAAAAAACACCCCGCCTGCCCGCGCACCGTTTTTGGGCCTAGCCCAACGACGCGATTGCGCTTACGTGTGGCCCAGGCCCGGGGGCTCCTGTCGGTGTACAAAAAGAGGGGTACACTTTTTGTGCCCCTACAACTGCACGGAAGTCCGAGCCATGGGCACCACCGTCTTGAGCAAGGCAAGGGAGGTGAGCCAAGGTAAGGCCAAGCTTCGAAAGGAGCGAAGGACGCCAAGACCAAGACCACAAAGAGCAAAGGGACGAAAGCGGACTCCCCGACAAGATCCTTGCCGGGAGGCGGTTTTAATAAACCCGGCAAGACCCTTGCCGTGGCAGCTCGCCCCACACCTACGGAGCGAATCACCCTTGAGTCCACTGCCCCCATGGGGGAAGGATTCGGGAGATATCCCCGTGGTGGCATTCAGATCTTTGTGAAGACATTCAAGATCAGATACACACTATAGAAGATGACGACCCTTGGCGGGATCCCAGCCAAGGAGGACCACAAGGCCCCTGGCAAGAGCCTTGCCGAGGATGACAGCAGGCGCCACGGCAAGACCCTTGCCGGGGCTACGGCGAGGCCCTTGCCAAGAACACTCGTAGGGCCACCATCAGGCCCACGCCAATCAAACCTCCACCACCGTTCGCATGCAGCTACCGACCCAACCAGTTGGGCAGGCACCTGCGTGGCGGCAAGCGGATCTTCGTGGAGACCCACCATCGCGCCACCTCGGCTGCTGCACTGCCTACATGGCACCACGGGCATCGCTGGCGGCGGCGTGTCGACACGAAAAGGAGCGGCGACGGACGAGACAGGGCTCTCCCCTGTCCTCGATAAAGCAAGGACACCTAAGCAAGACGCATTAAAGGCGCCTTGTCATGTAATGCGAGGGATAAACTCGCATCATTGTACCCTTTCCACCCCCTGTGTGCCACTGTGGCAACCCCTTTCCCTATAAAAGGAGGCCCAAGGCGACGGGAGGGGATTCAGCTTTGGAGCTCCTCACGCCCCATTGCTAGTTCAAGAACACGGATAAACAAACCACCAAAGCAGGAGTAGGGTTTTACGCATCCTCGCGGCTTAACACAGATAAGGAAACCGTGTGCTATCTGTTTGATCCGCTCTTCTCACGACCCCGCACCCCGCGATCGTAGTAGGGATTCTTGTAATCCCATAGGTGTAGTTCCCACCAACAACGATCGCATGCAACATATGCATCAACGCGCACATTTTGACACCCTCACTCAGCCCCTGCCCACATCAAGGCCCGCGCAATCTCTTCGTGAATACCCATTTCTCTCCTTAGGTTTGTTTTCGCTCAATATCTGACACACACACACACACACGCACGCACACACACACACACTCCCCCGAGCCCACAATTCATCCCCATCCAAGGTTATATGGCGAGCACTCTCGCTTGTGCTTCTTTGAACCCCAACATGCACAACACCTCAATCTTCAAAGAGGGCATCGAGCAGATCGAAGACGGCGACCACACCGCGCTAGAGAATGCGGGGTCATTTGGAAGCAGGGTGATGTGATGACGGCTGACTGACTCCTCCCCCCACCCTCTCTCTCTCTCTCTTGCACAAAATTACCAATCCTCCCCGCACAAAATTGTCAATCCCTAAACCCATGAGATCCTTCCCCTCTCGTCCATGTTTTTCCAGCTCTCTCATCAAACATGTTGTCTCTTCTCCTTCCACGTATACAGAATCACGTATATTACATGTCTCCATCTTTCTCACAGACCTAACTTCTTCCTCTCTCTTTCTCTCTCTCTCTCTCTCTATGTCTCGTTAGGTTTGTCTCCTACTCTCTCATCCACATACATACAATCTTTCCCGCCCTATCTGCTCCATCTTCAAAAGCTCTCTCTGCACGTTTCATTCACACAATGGGATATGTCAAAATGTTGCTTCTATAATGGCTGATGTAGAGTTTTGGTTGTTTTTGTTGCATCCTACAAAGTAATAACTATGAAATGCATTTAGATTCTCATTTGGTGGGATTATGTGAGTTTGAGCATGTTGTGAAGTACTATAGACCTTGTATACATCTTGGGATTCGACAATGATTGTAACTATTGAATTGTATAGACCATTACATTCGAAGTCAATAGCCTAATATATTTATTTCACAATTTCAACAAATGATTAGTTCACTACAAACTAAGAAAACAAATGTGTACTCCCTCCGTTGTTATTTAAGTCCGCGTATTAGCATTGGTCAAAGTCAAGTTTTGTAAACTCTCAGGAAGCTTATAACAAAAAATATTAACATATACAATAACAAATAAATACCATTAGATTCATTATTGAATGTACTTCCACATCACACATATTTGTTATGGTAAATGTTTATATTTTTATATAAACTTGGTCAAACTTTAGGAAGTTTGACTTCAGTCAAACCTAATTTGCAGAGTTTACTACTACTACTCGCTAGTTGCTTAGCCGAATCACTCAACACGCTACACGGGGAGTCCAGTGTCACAAAATTTTGAGGTCGGCGGGAAAATCTCCCGCGACCCTGATTCGAGCAGTGGGAAGTTACCATCATAGCCTTCGGAACAGGCCTACGTATGACGCTTGGTAGGGGGCTGTTTTCGTAACTTCAGGTTCACCCTACCAGCCAGCCCCACCCCAACACCCAGAGTAATACACCTGAATACTCCCCATTTTCTATCCCCACCGCAAAATAGACTTCTCCACGGCACCGCAGACTTCGTGCTCCTCCCCTTTACATCGGCGCACCCGTCCACCGCAGCGCATCTACCTCATCGACGACCTCAGACGCCAGACCCGGAGCCAGTCCACCATCGTCGTCAGAGCGGAGCCTCTTCCCGCATCGTCTTCCACGGTCTCGGATCTGCTTCCTAAGCCGACGCTAAGCGCCAGAAGTACCACCGTCGTGGACAATGAAGCGACTCCGTTGCCGACCATGACTCACAGAGGCCGCCCGACCATCGTTCTCCTCCTCAATTGGTAATGTGTGTATTGAATCACTTAGCAGGTACATGTGCAGTTCCAATTTTGTTCACACCTACCCTTCAATTTTCCTGGGTGCTATTATTCCCGTAAAAGTAATTGGTTATAGCCTCCATTGTCCAACAGAATATCAGCTTGTAATTGTGCGTTGCTCCTGTATCGCGCTGTGCTTGGGTAGGTTTTTCATGTGCAACCAGCAATGTGGCAAATGATGGAAAGGTTTTTAGAACTAGCAAGATGCCCATGCATTGCACACATCAAGATGCATTTGTATGAGTAATTTATCTTGTGGGAGAAAAGGGTGAACGAGGGAAGGCCTTATTTGCAAATCTGGAGAGGGGTATGGGTATCTTTTTGCAAAATTCCCATTTGGTTCCTTCCTATCTATCAGATATAAATCGGACGGCCTATATTGCAAGAAAAAAAGTATAGAGAAAAAAAGTAGACAGTAAAGGAAGTAGAGATAAATATTAAATATTAAATATGAAATAAATATAACCGTAGAGAAGAGAGTAGAGATAGCAGAGACGTCGGGAAAGGATCGCTGACGCTGGAAAAAGCGGTCGGCGTGCGCTAGTTTTGGCGCCTTGGCGTCCCGGCGCTTTATAAAATCCAACGCCCCACCGCTCAGGTTTTGCCATCGCCTGCCTCGCCACCACTCTCTCCCCGTTCTTTTTCGCCTCGCCGCCGCCTTGCCGGAAACTTGGGGATACCGCGGCGTCCGCACGCGCCCCTCCGGCGGCTTCTCCGCCGAGATCCGGTTCCGCGGGATGCGCCTCGGCCTCGGCAATTTCGACACCACCACCGAGGCCGCCCGCCTGTACAACACGGCGGTGTGGCGCCTCCGGTGGCCTCATAGAACATTGAACTTCCCCAACGTGTCGACGCGGGAGCGAGCGCAGGAGCTCGCGCCTCTGCCGCGGCTTAGCACCGACGAGGATCGTCGCGACAACCAGAGGTGGGAGCACCATCTCGGCATCACCGAGATGGACGAGGAAGCCATTGCGCTGTGGCGCCAACACTTCCGGCAGGACATCATCAACGAGCGCGAGTTCTACGCGCAAAGGAGGGCGGAGAGGGATAAGAGGAGGGCGGAGCGAGCCGCCTATCGCGAGGACAAGCGTAGGGCGAAAAAGCGGACGCTCAATTCAACATGAGGCTAGGAGGCGCGTCACAGGGAATCCGGCGACAATCGGTATCTTCACGCCCTCTGATCGGGCGTCGAGAGGAGGACATCACCGAGGAGCAATGGACGATGAGGAGTAGTTGAATTATCTTTTTGTATCTATCTATGCCGAGAACTATCCTCTACTCTCTAGTATCTACTTCTCGATCTCAGCACCGTAAATGCTTTTTAAAGCGCCCGCTATGCGATTCTGTTGGAGATGCTCTAACATGGCGCATTTAGTGCTTTAATGTTGCCCACAAGATGCGCGAATATTACTAGTAGTATTTTTCTTGTCATGTTGAGATTTTGAAACCACGAGTGTGAACATGGAGAGGAGCAATGAAGACCAAACACGGGATATTCAGGACATCTTCAAGGAGCGTGGCAAGTTAAAGAGGAGCTGCACCGAACCTGTAAAACGAGCTTTGGTAAGTAACACCCTTTCAATTACTTTCGTTTAGCCTCGTGTTCTTCGATGTGTATATGTTGTAGTTTTTGTTTCTCTTAAGCGTGGTGTTCTTCAATGTCTAATAAGAATAGTCTTAATCATTCTAATGCTTTCGTTTTTAACTTGATGTAGGAAGTGGGTGTTCTCACCGTGTAGTCTGTTTTTATATTTCTTTTCCTTTTGAATTCACTTCTCCGAGTTCTGTTTATTTGGCTTCTACTAAATGGATCTAGGTTTCTCTGAGTATTGATCTATTAAAGAAGTAACTTCATGTCGGGGATGCAGTTCTGCGAGGAGGGAAGTATGGTCAACCTCGAGATCATGTTTCCAAAATGAGGCTGGATTACACACAAGGTGCTAGTTCCCTAATGATGCTTTGGATTAGACACAAGGTGCAAATTCGAGATGATGCTGGATTACACACAAGCCGTGTGGAGTCGCCACTATTCGTGTCCTCGTGGCATTAGTAAAGGCTGAAAGAAAGCGGCAGCAGCCCTTGAGAATGTAGCTGAGTTCTGAAGAAGTTTAAAAGAGCAATCGATGATCTCTTCACCCAAGCCAAAGAAGAGATGTATAGCCGTAAATAAGCTAGCAGAGGCAGAAAGGCTAGGCGTCTCCTCGCTATCTAAACTGTTGTCAATACAAAATTTCCTTCATAATAGCTAGGTTCAAATGTTTATCCAACAAGATGCCTGTTGTGATGTCTGTGCATCTACCGATGTGGCACAAAATGTTTTTTGGGTCATGTAATAACAACAATTATTTTCCAAACAATAATGCATTTAAGCATTGGACATGGTATAGTTCACGCGCAAGCCCGACATTCCAAGTCCAACTTCCACATCAAACTCATGTTCACAGATATCTGCACATTAATACATAATGTCCACAACCATGATTCACTTCAAAGCCAAAAACATGTGAGGAGAGTTATAAATAAAGAAAAACCTCTACTAGTTCCTGCTACCGGTGCGAGCACAACAAGTCAAGACCATGCGTAAATTAATTATATTTTAGTCATTTTGTGTTCTAAAATGCCCGGCTCGCGGAAGGGCGTGTTGACACGCTGCAGATTCAATGAAGGCAAAGGGCGGTCTTAAGCTGGTTGCACGTGGCAGGAGGCGTGCTCAGCCGGGCCTATGAAGTGCGGACCTCTTGGCGGGCCTGCCGATTCAATGCCTAACGCTTATGAGAGGTCGGCGTCTGTGTCGAGCAATCACTCCCTCCAGTCCTTTTTGTTTGGGTATAACAAAATCTCGTTTTCCATTCACATTTTACAAGTAAAATTCATGGACAAACTTTGACCCAAAGTACGATAGGGACTAGTAAACCAGAATGGAGGTAGTAGTTTTTTTTAATCAAAGAAGGGTTTCCCCTTCCGATTACTGAAAACCAGCATCTAAATCTAAACCATAGTATTTGCCCTAGAACTACCGGGTTCAACATCTTATAACATAAACCCATACAACCATATGCCAAGGAGGTACGTAGTACTATGAATTCCATTTTCGCTCCATACCAATCGTTCTAAAAACTACTTACTACTTATAACGTGCCATTTAAAATCGGAACTCTTAACCCGCTAAAAAGATATTTTAAGCGTGGCTACTCGATGCGTAAGCTGGCGAGCCACCGTGCTCCAAGTCGTTCACCTGTGGTCCCGACCATCAACTCCTACAAAGGTGCTCCACCACGTACCCGGTACCCGCGAATGCAGCAATCATGCACCTAGGGTTTTAGGGTTTATTTGTTAACATCGCCTTTACGTAACACTCATGTGTGCGAGACAGCGAGAGGCCGACTGCGTGCGTGCGCCTCTTCTCTTCGTATATGTACTCCACGGTTTGTCTGGTATCCAAAAAATTATAATAACTACTAGCAATATGCCAATGCGTTGCCACACGATCAAAGTAGATTACATATTCACCGATTTGATAGAAAACAAAGTCTAGTTTTGAAATACGTATATCACTAAAAATATGTTATGTTTCACTCAAAATATATTCCTTTGGCGGTTTTGATGAGATAAGGGAGGCATGTTGTTGGTTTCAAGATTCGAGAAGTGGTATATGTCTAATTTCTACTCTTACTAGTAAGATGCTCGTATGCGTTGCACGGAACATCAAAATCTCGTGGGAGAAAAGGATGAACGAGGGAAGGCCTTATCTGCAAATGTGGTGAATAGTGTGGGTAAATTGCCATATTTTCCTTCCTATCCGTCAGATATAAATCGAACGACCTACATTGCAGGATGGCAGGCCCACCATCATCACCAACTCTATTTTTTATCCCTACTCTTATAAAAAGCATTGTCGGTGATGATCGTGTACTGCCATCACGCAATATAGGCCGTCGATCTACATCGGCGGATAGGAAGGAAACTATAACAATTTTACAAAAGATACCACACCCTCTCCACATTTGCAAATAAGGTCTTCCTCGTTCATCCTTTTCCCCACAAGATAAACTACTCATACAAATGCATCTTGATGTTCCAGGTAATGCATGGCATCTTGCTAGTTGTTGCAAAAAGCCCATGTGTGTGTGAGAGAGAGGGAGAGTGGAGGAGGACGGAGTGCATGTGTGACAAAGACACAAGTAGTGTGTGTGCGATAGGTATCATCTTAAAATGAGGCGATAGTGTGTGTGTGCACGATCGAGAGGGCGTGTCTCAAGAAGGGAAGAAAAAGCTACATAGATACAAGGAGGCGAGAGAGAGACATGTATGCGATGGTTGAAGCATGAGTGTGCGGGTGTATAAACCTATCTAGAGGCCAGCTAGTCGATAAATGCTTGTGAGAGAAATACGAGTCGGGGTGCGAAAGCGAGAGTTTTGTGTGTGTGAGAGAGAGACGATAGTTGGCAAGGGGGTGGAAGCAGGAGTTGTGTGTGTGTGTGTGTGAGAGAGAGAGAGGAGACGGTAGTCGGGGTTGTCTGATCGGTGTCATTCTGGGATGGAGAAGAAAAGGAGATCGCAACAAATGTTGTGTCTACAGGAGAGAGAGAGAGAGAGAGAGAGAGAGTAATTTTAGTGGTATGAGTCATATGTAGAGACATATAGGGTGTGTGAGAGAATCCCATAGAGAGAAAGACAAAGTGAAAGGCAGTGGAGACTGTGTGTGTGTGGCGGTGAAAAGAAAGCTTAGGTACCGAGTGATACCAGAGAACAAGAGAGACGTGAGAGATAATGAAAATCGTGTAATGTATAATGATAGGGAGAGTGTGACACTTCTCAAGGGAGACGTCGAGAGACCATGTTTGCGAGGATAGGAGAAACCTGAAGTGAGCGTGCGGGTGAGCTGGAGAAAAGAGAGTGATGGCTACTGAAGGAGCATGCATGCGAGAGAGATGGGCGTGAAAGGAGTGAACAAAAAGGGATTCAAATATTTGAATTCGAGATGATGATACATGTAATCCATACAGAACCAAAATTCATCTATCAAACATGCATACTCATATGAATTCACGCACATCTATGTTATTTAATATGTAGATATTCTTGATCCATACATTTTAGTAGAACATAATTTGGTTAAATTTTTCAATTCAACCTTAAGATTTCGAGATCGTTGTATTTGTAAATCATATTATACATATAAAGGAGCAGAATTCTTTGTTGTGCTTTTGAAAGTATATATGTAAAAAATGATGTATATAGAATGTAATTCCAATTGAAAATGGATCCTGCCTTGAAAAAAATAGTAGAATACAAACGGGATTCGAATTGAGTTGTACAGTAAACATGCACTTGTGCAAAATTTGAACGAAGCGGGGAAAGTCGCGAAGAATCGCTTGAAACCAAAATCTGCGAGATGGAAATCACTACTGCCTATCCCTGCCACGCAAAGCCTATCTGCTGGATTTCTATAGGTTTCGATAGGGGTAGGTTTGTAATTTCACCCAAACGTGACGTGACCGCCTCTCACCCGGATTCATACACGGTGGGAGCCAAAACACAGTGTGCCCTCGACCGAAATCGACTCCCTCCCCGATTCATATTCATACACGGTGGGCGCCAAAAACAAACTCTAAATCGACAAATATTGATTGTAAGCGAGATTATCGTCCTATCCCCAACCGACTAATGTTGTTGTGATGTAGTAGAAATTTGAAACGGGGCTAAGTTTGTAAATTTCCTCGCATTTGAGACAAGCGGCATACGACTACATGGTTCCCCCCCTTCCTCTCTACCTCCCTTTTCCTCATTGGTACTTCGTGGGCGCCAAAACACCCTCTCCACCCCACCCTCCTCCGTCCGCCGCCGTCCGCCACCCCATCCACAGCCGTCCTCCTCCACCATGCCGAGCCGATACCCGATGCCGTCGTCCATTACAAGAGAGCGACCGCTCTCATCCACGGCTTTGGACTGGGATCCTTGCATCCCGTCCTCTCGCTTCATCCCGCCGTCGTCCACCTTGCCGGCGCCGCTCCTACGACCGTCTCGTCCACCGCGCCCTGCCGCCACCGTCTACCCTCCTAGATCTGCTTCCACGCCGCCGACAGCCATCGCTCCCACAAAGACCGTCAAATTCTCACCAGATCGTGCAAGCACTGAGGCGGTACTCTTTCAGATTCTGCTCAACTTATTTATCGCAGCAAGAAAATAGATCGCCCTGCTTTACTCGATTTCTTGTCTTGGTTGCGGTTGCCTTTATCCGATTTGCACCTTCAGATCCGCCATGGCACGCTCAACACTATACTCCCAATGCTTATGGTTTTCCCCTTTTATATTCCACACTAGTTAAATCACAGTAGACTAAATTTCAAAATTGGGTCAGTCAATTTTTCAGAGCTCGCTGGAGTTCACCAGTGCGATCCAAGGGGCTCGGGTGGTTGTGGGGCCTCGTCGAACAAAGAAAACTCGACGCGGGTGGGGGTGGGGGTGGCGGAGGAACACAAAGTGGGGCGGTGGTCCCCGGCTGGCCCGTCTGCAAGTGTTCTGTATGGGAAGAATCACAAACGAGGAAGAAGAAGGGTTAGGAGACGTAGGATCTTCATCCAACCGCCTGAAATGGTCGAGAGACAGCTGGGAGTTGCATTCTCAATGCGCTCTGGTTCATCATGTGTGGGCACTGCGCAACCAACATTTTATTATCCAAAATCTGCTTACTCTTCTTTACCATGTTCGATAGAGGTGTGACACAAAACGTAGGACCGACTCCAGCAGACTGTACCCATACTTCACTGGCCACACCATTAGCCCCACCACACAGGACCTGCACTCCAGCAAAAGGTATAACGATTTCATTTGCCATAGCACCAGCTGTACCATAGAAAAATCCCACTCCAAAGAAAAAGTACAAGAAGTCCTTTGGCGAAGACCTATCCCAACTGCAGAGACGGCCAATTCCTACAGATTGGAACCCCATTCCAGTTATTCCCTGTTTAAAATACAGTGCTTTCAATGTTGTTAGGGACTACGTGAATATATTCCCATCATGGGAAGATTATTGTGAAGACAAACACCATTTTCACATCTTCCTGTCCAACTTACGTGTAAGTGCTATTATTCATGGTTATTATTTTCACCTTTACTTTGATTGAACACATCAATGATTTACATTACATTGTTGTAACTAGGCGAGGGTCAATCTAGATAGTGATGACGAGGAAAGCTTTCTTGTGCTTTTCAAGGAAGCATTGCAGCAGTATCGGTGTTACCTGAGGAAATCACACTTTGGTGGCAAATCTATAAACGAATTTCCGGTGAAGTCTCATGTGCTAAATTTAGAAGACATTGAATGGAAAAACATTGTTATGCACTGGTCTCGTTCCCAGGATGAGATACTGTCTATGAAATCACATGACAATTTGAACTTCTACTTTTCCGCATGTGCCTTACGGATCTTGTTTGCAGGAAACCTGCTCGAAGAAGAATTCTGGTTTGAAAAGAACGACGGGATATCGCAAATATGCTGCCCGCTGCTTTGCTCTTGTTAGTACCTATTGTCCTGTATCACTGTACTTGCATACATACCTGGTTCATTATGTGACAGCAGTATTCATGATAGCTTGCTTATCAATTGTTCGCTCCAAATTCTTCAGTATCCAATGCCAATGTTTTTTTAGCTCTGCATTGTTCTTGTAAGTACATGATGTCCCTTATCAGTGTACTTATAATGACAGGTAGTTGTTCATATACCATCACTCTGCAGCTTATTTTCCTTTGCCCTCCATTTTCTACACATCAGATCTATATTTACTCTTACCATAAGGTTGGTACTGAAGAAGTTTAGCTGTGCATTCTTCTTGGCTATACCTTTTCTGTGTCATTTGCACTTACATTTGTAGCTACTTGGTTATGTAGCATCACTCTTCATCTTATCTTAAATATTCTCCATTTTTAGTATATTATCACATATATATTTACTCTTAACAAAATGTAGAATAAAGGCAATGCTTATGAAGAAGATTATGTGGTAAACTTCTTGAATTGCCCCCCCCCCATCAGCATGGACAAGGCCTTTATAGAGCCTGTCTTCACCAATAATGTAAGTTTGTCCATCTCAAGCCTTCAAACTTTGTTGTATATATTTGGTTAGGCATGACTGCAACAGCTGTTTATTTTGGTATTTGCATCAAATTGCATGTTTAAAGTTTATTATGTACTCCTCCGTTCCAAAATAGAGGACCCAATTTTGTCTTGAAGTTAGTATAAAGTTGGGTCATCTATTTTAGAACGGAGGAGTAGTTCATAAACAAAAGTTTGTCCTTTCTCAATTTAAGTTTTCAGTTGTACAACCAAGTTCCTTATTCATACCATGTAAATTAAAGTATCTGAGCAAGTGATCTTCTTTTGCACTTTGCATGTATGCTTCGTTTCTTCATCCGTAATCCGGTGGGGTGGTGAACCTACCCACTACTGACACAATGTCATATTCGCAATGTCTTAACTATGAAGAATGTCATATCATTCTACTACTCCCTCCGTCCGAAAATACTTGTCATTGAAATGGATGTATCTAGATGTATTTTAGTTCTAGACACATCCATTTTGATGACAAGTAATTCCGCATTTTAGGGAGTATTATTTAAACTGCCTCTTTATTTGCCAATCTGAAATGGGATAAATTGACAAAGACACTAACCATTGATACTTATGAGTTCTTGATTTGTAAACAGGTGGTGTCGTGAAGCTGCCAACTCCTTCACAATGTCATTTCCTGCCATGTCTTGACCTGAACAATACCATATTGTGTTAATGCAATTTTAAACTGTGTCACTTTATTCGTCAGTAAGAAATGTGATGAATTGTCAGCACTGATACTTTTATGTGCAAAACCTGTCATCTGTCTGCTTGTTTATCTTTTAGAGTGAGGAAGATTTAAGTGTTGAACAAGCGCAGTCTCATCATCTTGCTCAGCTGCTTGCGCTGCAGCTCCCCAGCAGGGCTAACCTTTCTTGAACTCTATTGAAGTGTTGTCGGTTTTGTATATTATTTTGTCGGCGTGTTTATTTGCACTAGTGGCGATCTTTGATGCCCAGTGTATGTAATCTGTTATGCCTTGTGCTTTATTATCATAGTGGCGAACTTTGATGCCCAGTGGATGTAATATGCTGTAATTTCTTTACTGTGTAGTCTAGGTTTTTTCTTATTCACGATGCTGCAGTTATTTTACTATCTTCGTAGTAAACCGGCCAAACCGTAAAATTACGGTACATAATCGGGCCGTCATGCAATCATGATGTAGGTTGGGCCTGAAACGTGTTGAACAGCTAACGGGCCGGTAGTAGCCCGAAATGAACCCAGGCCCATGATTGTGTGAATCAAATCACGGGCTTTTAACAGGCCAAAATTGTCTCGGTCCTTGTTTGGCCCAATCAGATATCGGTCATGCGGCGAGCGGATGCAAACCGGGTTGTAGTTAAGCCCAACTATATGACGGGCATTTAACAGGCCGAAATTAATATAGGGTCGAAATGTTAAACGGGTCCTTAAGAGGCCAAAACTAATGTCAGGCCGAATTACTAAATGGGCCTATAGCAAGTGGGCCCAAAAGTATAGTGTCCAGTTGACGGGCCGAATCTGATATGGGCCATAATTGAGCCCATAGCCTCTTAAAGGGTCGTACTGATGCGGGCGTAATTTGGCCCGTAACGTGGTAGGCTTTTAACGGGCGGATCTCATATGGGCCACTATTAGGCCCGGAACGTGGCAGGCCATTAATGGACCGGATCAAATATGGCCCGACATTTGGCCCAGAACATGGCAGCCAGTTAATGGGCTGGCCTACTAGGGCCCTCAAATTCTTGTGGGCCTACAGCTGGGCCGGCCCGTTAATGTCGGCGAAATCTCGTGGGCCTTTAGCCGGGCTGGCCCATTATGATCCGCAAGAATCTTGTGGGCCTTTACCTAGGCCGTCCCATTATGGCAAACAAAAATATTGTGGGCCTTTACCTGGGTCGGCCCATTATGGCCCGCGAAATCTTGTGGGCCGTTAGATGGGCCAGCCCATTATGGCCCGCAAAATCTTGTGGGCCTTTCGCTGGGCCGGCCCATTATGGTCCGCAAAATCTTGTGGGCCTTTAGTTGGGCCGACCCATTTAAACTTGATGTGCCGGTCCACGTGTCAACATATCATAGGCGTCTCGCCCATTGGATGAGTGACACTGTGCGGTAGCGGACACGACACGTGTCTCCTCCAGACAATGATGATTTTACACGTGGAAAATCCCCATTGGTCGGGGCTGTTAACGGGTTATCGGATCCAAAACCCGACCTGATAGCTTAACGGCGTTCCATGGATGCCACGTGTCGGTCACCCTTGACGAAAGCACTTCGCGTGACGCGATTTATCATCATGGAAGTGGACACTTCGTGATGATAATTTTGGTAATGTCATGGAACACTTCTCTGACACAGGTATGACTATCTTGATTCTGTCATAAATTTGTCATGGATGTACATGCATGACAAAAAGCGCGACCTACTGTGACAAACACATATCATCACGGAAGTGTATTATTTTTGTAGTGGTGGGTCCGAGCTGTCAGCGGCGGTAACGTTTTTTCGCGAAATACAGAGGCCCTTTCGGTGGGTCCCTGATGTCAGGTGGAGGAATCATTATTTTGCGCGTAATAAGGAGGCATTTCCATGCGTGCGGCCATGGACCCAGCTATCGGCCTCTCCACATATAGTCCACTTCAAATGCATGTCGGTCGTTGACCACGTTGACCAGGCCATGCCGAGAGCACCAGGGCGATGGACGACGGCGAGGCCTAGGAAGGGAATGGCACGGAGGCAGGGAAGACTCAGTAGTTGTTTCCCACGCGGAGGGGAGTACGACAGAACGAGGGTTTACTAGTTAAATGCCCGCCGTCACGGAGAATAACAGCAGGTGTGGGTGAGTAGAGGATGGCTAGGCCAGCGATGGGAGTACGATGGGGCGGTGAGGCTCAAGTGGCAAGACAACCCGGCCATGGGGAGGAGGGAGCAGCAGTCCACGGGCGCTTGTTTGAGCGGCCGGAGCAGGAAGAGCAGAGATTGAAGAAGACGACGGCCGTTGGATGGCCATCCAACGATCCTTGCTTGTGCATCAACCTTTTTAGGAAAGCCTCAAATCTGTGGAAAACAAAGATACAGCCCATCTCGCCATTATTTCTAATAATTTACATCCCATTTGCAAAGTCTTAAGGTTTTTTGGAGCCCATATTCTTTTTGTTAGCATTACAGCCCATATTGTGGCCACGGTTAAAAAATTATACAAAATTTTGCATATTTCGGTGCGGTCCGAACTGTTTTTAATCCCGAAATTTCGATTCACATTCAAACTGATTTTAAAAATAAATGTATATCAATATAAAATCCAACAAATTCTCCACGCACAAAAATTAATGTAATTTAAAATCAAAAAAGATATTTGAAACTAATTGCCGGTTTGATGTGTTTTAAAAATGTACAGCCCATTTCTCATTCTTGATGGGCCATTTTTTCGCCACCGAATGAAATCTCTCCTCGTCTTGAAAGATTTGCAGCCCAACAGCCCGACAAAGCGACTTTACTTGGCAAATAACAAAAAAGCTGGGTTGTGGCCGTGGACTCATTGTCGGCCTCTCCACGTCTGATACTCTTCCGATGGAAGTCGTTCCTTGACCACGTTGACCACGCCAAGACGGAGAGCACCACGGCGGTGGACGACAGCGAGGCCTAGGAAGGGATGACGCTGTGAGCCGGGAAGACGCGGCAGTGGAAGCCAGCCGGAGAGGAGTATGAGGGTTCACCGGTTCGCTGCGGTGTGAGGCTGCCGTCACCGCAGGCACAGCTAGCGGTGGGAATAGTAGGCGGTGAGGCCTCCATGGCAAAGACAGCCGGCCACGGGAGGCAGGAGCATGAGGCACGACCGGGCGCTGGTTTGGGCAGGTGGAGCAAGAAGACCAAAGGTTGAAGAAGCACTCTGATGCGTTGGAGCACTGACCCGGCCCACGGGAGGCGGGAGCATGAGGCACGACCGGCGCCGGGTTTGGGCAAATGGAGCAAGAAGACCAGAGGTTGAAGAAGCACTACGGTTGTTGGATGGACATCGTGACGGTCACCTTTGGAGCTATAATCGTTCATATTGACTAAGTTGACAAAGCCCTTCGTCCCGTCAACTTAGTAGGCCCTAAGTCAGCCTCCCACCAAGGTGGGTCCCAGCTAGCGAGGGGTATTCATTTTTTGTGCGTAATAAGGAGGCACTTCGATGGGTCCGAGTGGCGGCGGGGGCGTTGTGAAATACGGTGGGTCGTCGGTGGATCCCAGCGATCGAGGGGCAAATGTTTTTTTCGCAAAATACGGTGGCCCGTCCAGTGGGTCCCTGCTGTCAGTTGGAGGAATCATTATTTTCCGCGTAATAAGGAGGCACTTACTTGCTGCGGCCATGGACCCAGCTGGGACTCTCCACGTATAGTATACTTCCGAAGGAAGTCGTTCCTTGACCACGTTGACCTCGCCGCGTTCCGTTGCATGCATGCGTCCATGGGCGTGGTGCGTCCCCACTGTCAGCCTCTCATGTACAGTCATCTTTCGATGACTCTCGGTTGTTGACCACGTTGACCACACCGTGCCGAGCACACCCAGACTGGAACGACCTGGAGATGGGGGAAGATGGGGCAGTGGAGTCGCAGATGGAGAGGAGTGGGAAACTTCACTGGTTCGGGTGCGCGGCAGCACAGCCATGGTGCATGGGAGACAGGAGCAAGAACAGAGGTTGAAGAAGGAGCACGGCTGTTGGATTAACATCCAACGGTCCTGCTGCTAGAATAATTTATTGATTAAGTTGACAAAGCCGTGCGTACACGTCCGCTTAGCAGGCCCACAAGTCAGTCACCAAATCTGACGAGTCCCAGCTGTCAACGGGATGAATAATTTTTTCGCAAAACAAGGAGGCACTTCCTTCCATGCGAAGATACAGCCGGTGGGTCCCAGCTGTCAGATGGAGGAAACATTTTTTCAGCTTAATAAGGAGGAACTTTCCTTGCGTGCGACCATGGATCTCGTGGGTCCCAGCCATCAGGCTCTCCATGTACATTCCTCTTCCGATGACTCGTTTGTTGACCACGCCGAACCAAACACAGCGAGGCGCTGGACGACGGCGAGGCCCCGGACGGGAATGACTCGGAGATGGGAAAACGCGGCAGTGGAGTCGCAGATTGAGAGGAGGAGAAGGGTTATAACTGGTTCTGTTGCGGCGTGGGGCTGTAGTCTGTGGAGAATAATAGGAGGTGTCGAGGGGTGGAGGGACAGCCTGGCCGGCGGTGGGGTAGCGCTTTGCAGTGATGCGTGCTAAGCAGAGCCGCTAGCCGCCAGAGGCCGGACCAGGCGGTCCCGGCCTCGCTGGAGGAAGAAGACGAGAGATTGAAGGTGCATGCTGGCCGTTGGATATAAATCCAATGGATGTGGATGACACAATCATTTGTTGACCAAGTTGACAACGCCTCGTGAGGCTTCGACCTATTGGCCCACATGTCAGCCTACAAAAATGTGGCATATATTTAACCCATGTTTTCTAGAATGTACAGTCCATTTACTGGGCTGGGTGAACAAATAATTTCGCGTCAATCATGCCCATTTATATTTTCTAAGAAATCACAGCCCATTTGCACTTCCTTGAAATACACGTATTAGGTGGGCTCGTTATATATATAATGTTATGTTAGAAGGAGCAATTAATATCAAAGAATAAACTAGAGAGGCACATTATATATATATATATAATTAATTAAGAAATTAGCGCGTTATTGCTCAAAATTAAAATGAGCACGTTATTATTAAATTGGTCCTTAAAATCTTCGCAAGCTTTTGTACGCAATCACCAGGATTTTCCTTGCCTGTGAGTCAAAAACAACCAGGATTTTCCATTAAACATTTACTTTTATAAGTTAATAACACGTGGGATGTTTTTATAATGTATATATAAGTCTCTATAAAATATACGATAATAGTAAGAATATAAATATATATAATGTGGTTAGAAGGAAAACATAAATTGGACATGACATTACTTTTATAAGAGACTGCGTTTTATACCGACAAAGAGGCATACTAACAAGTTCACACACAAATACAACAGAAAAGGTAAACATTCATATCAAACTCAGGTTCACAGGACACGTTCATATTCATAGCCAACATTCACTATCAACAACTCAAAAGATTCATATATATACACAAGCTCAGCATATCTATGCATCCAAATGATTGATAGATCACACGACAATATTCATACATAATTCACAAAAAGATTCAGATATACACATGTTCAGTATGTTTATGCATCCAATATGATCCATGGACGAACTTTAATTACCTAGGGTACAGACTAGTAAATGGTGTTCAATCAGAGGTACTTCTTGCTAAAATTAGTTCTTGTACGAGTAAACTTTTGAGTACATAAGAGGCAGCATAGATAATCTGAACTTTGCTTGTAGGTTTATCCTCAAATAGTGGCCTCGTGCCGAGGGAGGTTTGAGCAACTTGGCCACTACTTTCATCCAACTAGTTTACTGGCTCATCTTGGTCCTGTATCTCGCCAAAATTCTACATTGCGCATTTGAGAAAGGAGGCGGTTGAGAAAATGAACCACCCAAATTTTTGTGCAGTTCAACCTGAAATAGAGCATCCTTGGTGTGCGAGGTGATTAAGTGCCAGATGAATATACGCGTCAACCAACTTGTCTGGAATCATTAGACTCCATGCCATATAGTTCGCTACCATATGTGCCGATAACCAAAAGGCACAAGTTGGGACCAAAGACTGGATTGCGTTTTTCTAGGCTATGCACCAAGCAATACTTTTGGCGTTCACTCTCCTAGTACTTGGAGTTTGACAATTGGTTGACGCCGGTTGATACTCGAATGAATATAGGCACTTCTTGTCAACATCGTTTGTGATAGCCCTTTCGTAAAAGGGTCTGCCAGATTCTTAGCCGTCTGGATATAATCCAACGCTATTACTTCGGAGTTTCTTGATTTTCTAACAGATTTCAATCTTCTTCTTATGTGCTTTGTGGATTTCATGTTGTCCTTTGAACTCTTAGCCTTGGCAATCACTGTTTCATTGTCACGGTTCATAAGGACAGCCGACACTGGTTTATCAACCACCGGCAAATCCATCAAAAGCTCTCAAGCCATTCGCTTCGACGCATGATGTGTCTAATCCGTGAGTTACGCTTCCATAGTCGATCTGGTTGTCCGAGTGAACTTTGGAGTACATAGCAGCAGCATAAGTACCTCCATCCATCTGATCATTTTGTGCAGTTCTACTGAAATCGCCCGATGTAATGATTTGCCTGCGAGTTCAGGCTCCAAATTACTCCTTTATGAAATCGGCAAACAGTAGCACAATACCAAATTACCAATACATATGACAGGCACAATAATCTGGATAAAGACCAGTACCAACCTGTGTGAGGTAGCATATCAATTACTATTTCCTTTGACTAGAAGCCGAGATAAGCCAAGCGACTGACAACAAAGGAAGAAAGCAAGCAGAGATTAGCGAACGATGTGAAAGGACGGAAACTGTCGAGGCAATGAAGCACCCAAAGTTTTTGTGCAGTTCCACCAAAATCGAGCATCCTTGTTGGCACATATATTGAGAGAGTGAGGTTACTGTAATAGTGGGACTAGTTGATGAAACATACACTAACAAATAGAAGCACCCTCATTATCTTGATGGGTAAAGTTAGCAACATAGTAGTCTTGCTTAAAGAGAGGTATTAGTTTATTTAATCAGTGCCAATTAGCTCAACTCAACACTCAAAGCATTTCCATTTATCATAGGTTGCAAAACTTTAACGTGCAAAGATAAAGGAGTTTCTCATGACAAGAGTACGATACAAATAGAGATGATGACAAACTAATATGGATGAAGGCCTTAGGCCCATACCAACCTGAGAAAAAAGCTTATTCATGTAGTCCCATAAGAGATGATAAAGCACTCACCGGAATCACACAATAGTATATATTTTTGTGCACTTCAAATGTATGGTTGAAATCACTCTTGTTTACCGATCTTGGGATTATATCGAAAGATTATCAAGAACTTCCAGCAGAGTTAAAGCACTGGCTGGGATACTGTTCATTGTATTGTCTTGTGTAGTTCCACTAAAATGTATGATTGGCACAACATGATCTCTGTTTGCACAAGTAGGAACAAGGTGAAACCTTCATTAGCTTAGTGAGAAAGGATAGGAAGACATTAGCATATTACTCAAACAGTAGCATCAAATTCATGATGGACAATATGCAAAACATTGCCTCATTGAACCAATGGCAATAAATTGACATGCAAAACAATAGCACTATTATGTAATGACATTAATAATATTCCCTCCCTGCTCCACCACATGATTCACCTCCATAGACAAACATACACACGTACATGATTCAGCATAGGGTCCTACTAAAGATTTGTTTAACTCCAACAGGAAAATTAGGCAGTAATAAATTAGTGGTACTTAAGTGCTCCTAATTAATTAAGTGAGACAACAGAAGTGGAAGGGCTCTGGAGTATCATCTCACATGTAAGGTAGTCGCTGTCGGAGCCCTTGAATGGCCTCGATCGAGGCCTCTAGCTTCAAAGAAGATCGCCTTGGCACTGTTTATTCTTCTTCTTCTTCCTCTTCATGCTCTGTTTCTCTTTCTCATCACCAGTTGGTGAAACCAAGTACATGATTGGCCTTCTAATTCAGAATTGGTTTTGTCAGTGAGGGAGTACAAGTGTACTAGTAAAAACAAAATTATTTTCTCATGGCAGTCGGAAAATACAGATGAACACATGCATTAAATATCATTCTTACATATAGGAAGGTTATGGCACCAATATGGATGATGAGGATTGGAACACAGATCTCCCTTTGTGCAGTTCCACCAAAATGAACCAACTGTTCCATTCTGACATTCCAGCTTAAACAAAGACAAAAGTCACTTCTTTTAAGAAGAGTTTTGTGCTGTGCACCAAAAGGTCACAACAAAGCAACTGTGTGAATTGGATATCCATGTTTGCACAAAAAGGCATAGAGGAAACAGTCAGAGTCTCAAACAATTACAGGCAAAAACATTTGGCTAAACTTGTCATGGCTTATAATAGTGGCATGGCTTCAGTTTTACCAGGGACATTACATTAAGAACAGCTGGGACAGTGGGTGCACCAGCAGTCCAGCACCATTTACGTAAACAGGGGCATAAAGTGGTGATTCATAGTTTGTTGCCCCGAGAAACAAACATCCAAGAAACATATCTGGGTTGGTCCCATTTTTGTTCACTCTAGCCACCTACTCCTATGTGTGGATGGCAAATCAAGTCCTGGTCATACCACTGTGTACAGCGTTACCCCTATATTTCCCTTTTAGACCAAGACCGGTTGGATGACCAGTCTGTACTACTTTCACCCCCTTTCCTTCCTGTTTGTACCAAGTCCAATGTACATACTAAATTCCCCCACCCCCACTTTATTTCTTGTTTGAACCAAGTACAAGATTCGACTCCATAAAGTAGCTTTACCTCTAACAATAGAAGAAAAAAATATGTGACGTTGGACCATCTGATCAAGAGGGGCTGAGAGGTAGAAAATGATGCACATGCAGCGACGTAGCAAGTTGGGGAAGTAGAGCTAAGGCGGTTTCGAACGAAGATATACCTGAAGGTCGTCGGGATGTGGATAGGTGGGCGGCGGGAGGCTGGATCCGCCCACGTGCAACGCACGAAGGGATCGGAGGACCTCCCGCGCCGGCGCTCGGCCAGAGATAATGGTGCGGCCGGCAGTGGGTCTCCTCCCTCGTTGTCGACGACGGCCTAAACGCTGCCCCTCCTCCCCTTCACTGGCGGATCTGTAACCAGCGGTGAGGATAGAAAGCCAGTGTTTTTTGAAGGGAGAAAGATAGTGTTACTACCCCTATCTTGTTTAGATCTGGAGAGGATGAGAGTGTGCGAATAGAGTAGCCCTAGCAAGCAAGCGCGGAGGCTCCGGCCTATATATAAGTAGTGGGGTAGTTTTCCTTTTTCACTCCATCAAAACAATTGTTTAAAATTGTGTACTACTACATGCCAGGTCGCGGTTTTTTTAGTTGTTGATTGTTTTTTGAGATAGCTACCTGCTTGTTCCAAGTGGTGTTACGGTGTGCCAGGTCGCACTTCGTATCGTTCAAGTCCGGTACTACAAGTCCCTCCATTAAATGAACAACCACCCCCTCGTAAAAATTGTGAACAAGCCCACGGCTAAAATTAGCGGAAACGTGGGTTGCCCCAACATGCATTATTATTTATATTTTCTACTCCCTCCTTTCCTAAATTTGTCTTTTTTATTAGCCACACCTAAGACAAGAATTTTTTTTATTAGCAGTGAACCCCACATGTCATAGACACAAAAATTGTGGCAAGATTCCCTTAGGCAAGCCAAACTGTGTCTAACAATTTGAGCAACTCAGGTTAGGCAAGTGTGGCAAGTGTGGGAAAAATAATGTGGCAACATAAGACAAACATAGTCACAATCCAAACAGCCCTGTAATTTTTTGTGACATGCATGAAAATTTGGTTACTTAAATTTATAGTCAAAATTTGGCAAGGTGCATCAAATCAAAACATGCAAGTATCAAAAGGAAAGTCACGGCATGCATGCATGCATTGTACTCCCTCCGTTTCCAAATATAAGTCTTTTTAGAGATTGCAACAAGTGACTACATACGAAGAAGAATATGTCTACTCCTACATACGAAGTAGCCCATTTGAAATGTGTAAAAAGACTTTTATCGAGTGCAGTGCTTTGATGTGTCGCGTCAACTCATACAAGACCGAGAAATTTGATTACTACGACGCCCTCTCACTCATGGACGAAGCTTGATTTAATCGCACCTGCCTTTGGCTGCATGATGCATTTAAAGGCAGCAGCAGTAAGTAGAAGCTTTCTCTACACGCTATCTCTCCCGCACGAGGTGGACGGACATGCAGCAGTGGATTCGATACTTTAGAAGTAGGAGTAACATCATTGTTCGTCTTCTCGAAGAGGCGAAGAGCCAAGTGCAAACCGAACGTGGCAGTTGCAAACGCTCGCGTGGTGCGGTTCCTAGGAGTACTAGTCAGGCTCTTGCATGAGACAAAATTGCTACTGTTTAACAATTAAACTCCATTATCCATTGGTTGATACTCATTCTGCATAGGTCCACGCGCTTAGCACCGTTTCCTCCTAGGGTCACCAATGTTTATTTGCTAATTAATAGCATTCCATGCAATGAACTAGCCATTGCAAGTCATTAAAAGCATGTACACCTCTCATCTCTTATTGGTTGATACATATGTCAAGAAACAAGAAACAAGGTAGAAATTAATGCACCGCGCCTAAGTGTTTTGGGACTATTTGGTTTTCAGAAGATGACTTACACACCTAGACGGAGGGAGTAGTATAGACACGTAAACCGGAAAGGAGTATTTGCCTTTCTAGAGATTTCAACAAGTGACTAGACTACACCGTGTATGCGATACCCCTCCCTTGGGTTTATAGGGCTCAAATCTCAAATCTCATGAACCAAGGCATTTTGCGATTGGAGGAATGTAATCAGTATCTCGTACTTTACAAAACTATCCTAATTAAACTCATGCATTAATTACGTAGTTCTCTCGTTTTCCTCTCCGCCTTGGTCGCGGTGCACAATATTGAGCACTCCTATATGACTAGCCGCTCTATCTACATGCGGGAAATTTCAAAGCATCCGGCCCGCGTGCCATCCACCAAATCACAACAAGGTGCTACAATGAGACTCAATTGTCACCCCGGTGTGGCCGTCATGACCCATCATATCACAAAACCCACACCTTTACCAAAGAAGTGGTAAGGTGGCCTCCAAGTTGGACCGGACGAAGCAACCATCATTTCAATGGAACGCTTCGTTCAAGCCCTTTCTTCCCTTTCTTGAAGAAAACCTCACCTGTGCTACTCACTTCGCCATTTTTCTTCTCTACCGCTGGCGAAGGAAAGGTGGGCGAATCAGTTATGCTAGTATATTTTCATTCCAATAATCTTCTTTTGCGAAGCACCGAATCGATTCTCACATCCTATTCTTTTCCCGTTTTCATTGCGATTGTGGTTTCCTTTCGATTGCTTTTTGTTTGTCGGTTCATTGATGGATCCTAGAGCACTAGGCAAAGAGTTGCCGGCGGACAACCCACTGGAGACAGCGATCTCCAGGAAGTGAGCACCGACCAACGAGTTGACCATGTTGGCGGGCCAACCCATGGAGACGAAGAACTCCAAGAAACAAGCACTGCCAAAGAGTTGAGGACGTTGGCGGACGAACTCATCAAAGAAAGTTGGAAGAACAAAGAAGGGCCCCACTGTGCCTACCCCAGAACTCGATTGCCACCTATGTGAGGCTCAAGACCGAGTTTGAGGAGATAGTCGCCGTTGAGAAGCGATTCGCCCCCATCGAGGTCGAGGAGATGGCCACCGGTGGGATGAGATCCCCGGGTGAGCTGCACAAGGTAAAAAATAATGGCTTATTACCATAGTTGTGGTTTTTTATTATTTGCAATGTGCTTGCTTTTTGATTATTTGCAATGTGCTTGCTAACATGTTAGGGTTGTGTAGGTGCCGGTGGTTGTCCTTGATGATTCTGATGTCGTGGCCCGTCCTGTTGGCATCGCCTCGGAGATCGATTCCGATGCCGCTGTCCATCCTGTGAACATCGCCCCAGAGATTGAGTCCGATGTCGCGGTCAATCCTGTGGACATCGCCCCAGAAATTGATTCCCATGCCGCTGTTCGTGCTGTGGTCATTGCCCGAGAGATCGATGACAATAAATAGTTGGTCGCGCTAATCCTTCAGGGTAGTTTGCATTTCCCTGTGTTTAATTACCAGAACGATGCGTGTTATCAAACCATCTTAGGGCTAGTGCACTGTCTTGTGTGGGCGTATCTTGCTACTTTTGTTTGATAGTGAATCATGCGATGAATCATGCGAACCCTCTCCGAGTTATGGAAACAGATGTATCCTCACCAGCTTTTGATGTAATATATGGCATGCTTAGATGTAATTTTGAACTGTTTATCATATCGCAAGGCTTGTTTGATGATTCTTGGTGTTAGTAGGCTAGCTATGCGTGCGAGCTATAGTACTTGCAACAATCAAGAGAAAGCGTTGGGGCTGATGAGCTCGTGGTACGCTTATACTTATCCCTCATCGATCGACCAATAGCCCTAGCTCCTAAAATTGTAGGCTTAGCGATCGATCAGACAATAGTCGACATACATTCAGGCCTCATTTGGTTCATAGGGTAGGAAAATCGTAGCAAAAGTACAGAGAACGTGCAACACAAAATCATAGCAATGCAGAGACATACTCCCTCCGTTCTAAAATAGATGACCTAGGCGGGCTAGTTTGGCCTAGTGGGTTTCAGTGATATGACGTGGTACAGTGCCGTCCAGTCTTCGCGTGTGGTAGCGATATTAAGTACGATGAAGTTTTCTTGAAGAAGCGGAATTCAACGAAGTCATGATGGTTCCTTCGTCTCAACAACTTACGATTGGGAAAGGTTGGGCCTGCGATACGACTGGGTAGGCCAGGATAATTTTGTGCATGGCAGGTGGACCAGGATGGTCGACGTCCCACATGTCGGCGAATGAAAGTATTCTTTTCGATATAGAGGACGAGCAACGAGTATTCATTGTTTATTTTTGATGAAAGCTATTGTCTCCACTGTTACTCCTTGACTTTGTCAATGCCTCTCTCTCCTCCACATAAGCGGGGACTACTTGCTATGCATGCATGAGCAGGTGGCGTCTTGAGGGCGAGGCAGTGAGAGCGGGCTCGAGCGGTCTGGACTCCGCATGGCCCACCTCACATTATCATCAGTATACTTCTTGGAGTCCGTCTTGGCGGCGGGCGGGCGATCTCTTCTCCTCCCCGCTTTCTCTCTTCTCGGCCGACGCTTGCCGAGCGATTAGATTTCGCTATCGACGGTTTATTCAATTACGGTCCCACATATCAGTGAAATTGCAAGACAACGCGTGTCCCCTCAGGTGAGCGGCGTGCGAGCCGTACTGTTGGGGTTGCGACGCGTACGAGTCGTAAGTGTGCCGCCTTTTCCTTTAGAACTTGTGAAGCGTAACATTTTCGCATGATCGATCGATAGAAATCCAGAACAAAATGACGAGGGCGGTGCTTTCCCGCTTGTTAGGCGGGCTAGTCCGAGTGATATGACGTGCTACAGTGCCGTCCACTTGCTCCATTTTTATGTAAGCAAGAGTTTACACTCTTATGCGGGAGGAGTGTGAAACACCGCGGATCTGATTTTGATCGAGGGATAACTGATCCCTTCCAAATAATGGAGGATTGTTAGCGATTATAGCATGATAGTTAGGGCATCTCGGTATTTGGCCCACAAATTTACACCGCATCTGTCCGAGGACACTGATGGATGCCATCCGATGCTGCCCGCATACCTTTCGACAACTATATGAACTAACCGGACGAAATTCGTGCAAACAAAGCAAATTTCAAATTGACCGGATGAAATTCATTACATTTCGAGAACTTTCCTATAAACTGGATGAAATTCATTACATATTTCGCACAAACCATACTAAAACCCATCAGAACCTAATCTAAACGATCGTCGGGCCCCGACCACCATGTCCGGCCATGAACCCGAGAAAGCAGGCCATTGCCTTTGCCTCCTCCTTATCCGCCTCGATAACCTCCTCCTCCGGAGCACAAGGTTATGAAGATTTCCGCCTCCACGTCACCATCAAGCGGCAAATCGGCCGCCGATTTTTATCACCAAGCTTGGCATCGACTGAGTGGAGGAGCGGTGGCCTTCCTAGGACCAGAGCGGTGGTGACCTACCGTGTACTACTCTTCCTTGCTGCCGGCTGCGCCCGCACACGCGCGCCGGCTTCGTGGTCGTGGCGGCGGAGGGCGGCCGGGGGGGAGCCGACAATCTCCTTCGTTTGCTCCTGCAACAGTATGTCAAAGAGAGCTTTGGAGCGCGCCCGGAGCGGAGCCGCCGATGTCCCTCGTCTTCTCCTGCGACAGTACGTCCAAGAGAGCTTCGGAGCGCCAGGAGGCCATGGTTGAAGTGGTGCCGACAGAAGGAAGGGACCGGAGGAGAATAAGTGTGGGTCTTTGGCTATGGCTGGGACACAGGGCTCAAGTTAATATAAGCGGGCGAATGGCAATGAGCCGCGGCGAACGGATGGACAACCGCACCGGAGTAGGTTCGTCGGGCATGAATGGGGACGCTGCTTGTTGACTTAACTGCAGATGCGTTTGGAGTTCTTGACATGTGGGCGTAACGGGCGTCGCCCGCATGTCGCTGACACACCAATTGCACTGCAGCTAAGTCCGTGAATGCGGCATTGTCATTCTAGAGAGATGGTGACCGTTTCAGGCGGGAAGCGCGCGCTAGCGATGGAAGGGGTTTCGGTGTGCAGTGGCACTAAGATCGGTCGCTCACGATAGTACATACTCCATACCATACTACCATAGTACCCTCTCTAGCTTAGGCTGTTTTATAGATTGTCGTTGTGATGGACGATATACATGAGCAAGGCGGTCCGAGTATGACCGTTGGTGTTGAGCCAGGTGAATACATGCTCGGCGTTCGCGTAGGCCTCCATCAAACGTCTAAACAGTAATGTCAGGCAACGCCGGGGCGCGCAGGTGATGGGCTCGCCGTTTGCGTTGCGCCATGAGCAGGACTTTGATTTAGAGGGCGACGTGCATGCGTTAGCATTCTTTGATAGCGTGAGCGTGAGTGTCTGACACGAAGTATTTCATTTTCATTTGGCTGACGAGGGTGCGTTGCAGCGACGAGTCTGTGGTTTGATTCCCCACATACGCATAATTTTGGTTTTTACAGTATTTCTTTCTCCATTCACAGGTAGGCCCGCGTAGATAGATAAAGAACACGAGGTGATGAGGTGCATGCGGACTGTTTGACTGGTCAACCATACAAATACAGAGCTATACGCTGAGCCAGTGACCGTATAATCACCATGTCTCGTATACAATGATCAAAGTGAGCTATCAAGACAAGTTTGATGACCGCCAATGCATTTTACTCGGTAATAAATGACCAGGATTGAAGGGGAATACTAATTTGCTTCGTCTTCTGTCCTTGAGCTCTTGACAAACCAATGCACTATACGGTTGTCCGGCCACTCCACCCCAGAGCTCTCACCAAGCGTCATTCATGCCACCGCGCCGCACACTAACCGGTAAAGCAGCGATGGCATCCCGCTGCGCCGAGTTCCTCGCCGCCCACGAACGCACACAAAATGGTAGGGAAGCGATGGCATCCCGTCGTGCCAAGTTCATCGCCGCTCGCGACCTCACAACTATGTGGGAGGAATTTGAAGATGCCAAGGCCGAATGGGCGGTAGAGCAAGAGGCGGCCAAAGCCGCATAGTGGGAGCGGAAAAGTCAGAAAGCACTCAAGAAAAGAGAGGCCCGCCGCCGCAAGAAAGAAAAGGACGCACGCGCTGCTCTTGGATAGGTCGTGGAGATCCAAGCACAATGGGTGTCGCCGACAAAGCCGGAAGGAGAACGACGGCGTCGGCCGCATGTGAGAAGTAGTAGTACTAGTAGTTAGTGTGTGTGTCTGTATGCAGTACGAGCATGTCCCAGTACTAGTACTAGTTACTACTGTAGTTTTTAGAGCAAATTACCAGTACATTAGCCTAGACTAAAGGGAAACATTCCTATCCTATGCATCAAATGGCATCTCTTTCTCTATAGGAATTGAGATGCATGTCATCTCACTTCCTATGATTTTCATATTCCTATCCTATGAATGAAAGGAGGCCTCTGTTGAAGTAAATTCTGTAGCTAGCAGATCGCTGGTACAGTAGTTTTCTTCAAGAAGCGGAATTCAACGAAGTCATGATGGTTCCTTCGTCCGAGCAACTTCAAAGTTGGAAGTGGGCCTGTGATTTGACGGCTCATTAGTCATTGTTCTTCTGGGCGCTGACGACCTGGACGACTCTCCCTTGGAGTTCTGCGTGCATGGCAAGTGGACCAGGATGGTCGATGTCCCACATGTTGGCGAAAGGAAGTATTCTTTCCGATATCGAGGAGCAAGGAAACCGCGTGGTATAGTATCACTGCTGGTTGGTTCGCAAAAAAATAGTATCACTGCCGATTTATAATTATTTTTGATTTCTGATGAATGCTAGCGTTTCAACTCTTACAACGAAGGGTGCCAAACACAGCACGTGCTGGATGTCCCACATGTCAGCGAAAGGAGTGGGACATCAAACAACGTGGTAGAGCCCAGCGTAAAAAAAACAGCGTGGTAGAGCGTCTCCACTTCTTCCACTTCTGGGTCGGAGACCACACGTAGTAGTACTTAGTGGTATGAACGATACAAAGTGCGACCTGCAGAGAAATACACGTCTAGTTGGAAGGTCTCGGGGCATACACGTAAACAAATATAAAAGTTAATATGTGCCTCCAACTAATATAGTAGTAGTAGAGTACTTAGGCACGTACTCCATAACATCACCGTGCATTGCACATACAACATTTAGTGGTACTATGTAGTAAGAGACAAATGCCGCCCAAGAGTTCCCTTCTCGACCTACTTTTGGGTGTTTGGTAGAGTGCATGGAGGGTGCATGAGTTCACACTAGTTTAGCACAAATACACTAGAAGCATGCATGAAGATAGCATGCATGAAGAGGGGTGTTGAGTTGAGCATGCATGAAGGGGGGAACAACTATGCTGAGACGAGAACGCAACCAAACACACCTTGTATGGCACGCATGTTCATACCGTTTGTGCCTTTCTACTTCACTTACTGCGCTACATTACTCAGGTTCGTACGTCCACTCCTGGGTACATGTCCGTCTCGTAGTTCCAGTCCCACGTGTTCTTCATATAGATGGAACGATCGTTGCATAACACGTGCACCTTGATGCTAGATGTCTCGCGTTGACAAAAGGATGAACAAAGCTCACGTAAAAAAATAGAGTGGAAGAACAATAGATTCCGGACGACCGAGAAGGAGCAAGGAACCTCGTGGTGGAGCGTCTGCACTCATAATATTTAATATTATTGAGCGATATAAAATTAACCAATCATCTCCACAGTGGAGTCAAAGAGTACGAAACACGGCAGCCCAGTGTAGTTACATCATACTAGTACATGGCTAACCCACGCTATCACCATATTTCTTGGCTTCCGTGCGACACCTATCTCTAGTAATCCAAAGCCAGACGCTTCTTCCTCCTCGTCTCTATCAAAGTGCGGCGGGCTGGCGTTTCTACCGTCTATTGAGGTCGGTTAACTATCACATGTTAGCGACATGCCAAGAGCATTCTAAAAAAATCCTTTCACGTTTCGTTTTCAAAAAGAAAAAAAATCCTTTCACGTACGAATTTGCCTGTATGCTTTGAGCAACTTGCATGTCCTATACTGCTCTTGTTTGATACTCTAACTTAGCTAGAGGTTAGACTAACTCATGACTAACCCTGAACTAAATGTAGCCAAAGAGGTGTTTGGGTGACAGGGTTAGATTGACAATAAATGCACTTCATGGAGAGAGAAAAGTGATTTTTCAGTGGTCCCAATGAGAACTATCTTAGCACCTCTTGGGTGGGATAGTTTTTTTGGTGGGTTCGGTGCAACTTGCTCCAATTTAAACCCTCATGCTTGGATACTTTAGGGCTATTTGAGTCCCAACTAGCTCAAACTAACTCTAACCCATGGATCCAAACAGGGCCTATGGCTGATCTCTCACGCTGAGCGATCGCGTGCACCGGAAGCGGCGCTCTCGGCCGTCCCGCCACTTCAAAGCCGGGCGCCCGGTGAGAGGTCGCCTCCGCTCTGGCCGGGCATTAATGCGGCAATCGACACTCCAGGCGATGTTGACCTTTTTCACGCTGGAAGCGGCGGCAAGGGAGTATAGGTTTTGAACCGTTTCAGGTGTAGTAGTAATGGTAGTTTGCAAAACTACTTAATTATTGCACTCAGTTTCCTAAGAAATTGTGGTAAAAACGTTACTCCACATCCCGCTTCCCTTCTCCTTCCTGCTCGTGATTTACGTGGCCATGTTAATGTGGTTGTGTCAAAAAATGTCACTTCCTGCTCGTGATTTGCGTTATATAATTACAAGCAAGATTCTCGTGCATTGCACGGAACATCAATATGCATTCTTTTACAAAACAGCTGTTGTGATTGACCCATGCGGGAGTAATCCCATGTGTAAAAACTAATGATATCTCGAGAATTTTATCGTAAAACTGGTATCTCGAGAATGTCATCGAAAAATGAAAGATGATAGATAAGGCGAGGAGGAGTGGAGCGTGGTGGTGACCGGTGGACGGAATGGGCGGAGGCATGGGGATGGATTTGCCGGCAGCGGCAGCGCCACCATGCATGCTAGATTGTTCAGAGACTTATTCCTTTTTAATTGTTGAGCAATGAGGTTACGGAGATAATGATGTGGAGAGAGGTGCGGGTATTTTTGTAAAATTATCATAGTTTGCTTTCTATCCGTCGGATATAGATCATACGGTTCACGTATTACAAGATGGCAGGCACACCATCATCGCCAACTCGTTTTTTTTATAAGGGTACAGATGATAAGTTTGTTGACTACTAAAGTAAAGTGGAATCTATCCATGTTATGCAAGTAAATAAAGGTGATTGTTTATCATACGGGTAAGGTTGGATGAAGGGTGGTAGGAACAAATGCTCCGCCTAGAGCATGTGTGTGTGAGATGGAGTCTTAGTGTGTGTGGGGTGTGTGTGTGTGTGAGAGAGAGAGAGAGATGGAGTCTTAGTTTGTGTGTGTGTGAGAGAGAGAGAGAGATGGAGTATAAGTGTGTGTCGGGGGAGGGGTGTGTGTGTGTGTGTGTTTGTGTGTGTGTGTGAGAGAGAGAGAGAGATGGAGTCTTAGTGTGTGGGGGGGTGCGTGCGTGCGTGTGTGTGTGTGTGCGCGCGCGCACGCGTGTGTGTGTCGCGGGGTCCTCTGTGGCGGATGTAATTTAAGTGTGCATGGCTTCATCATAGAGAGGTGATGTGTATGGCAGAGGCCACCAACGATGGGGTGCGAAAGAGAAAATGCCCGTGAGAGGGAAGAGAAGGTGCGTGCGTGAGAGAGGAGTCGACATCGAGAGAACTTGATAGTTCGAGAGACACAGAGGAAGACTACTATATATCGATGGTGCATGTAGGCGGAATTAAACAAAGGGATGGTCTTATTGGTTTCGGGGATATAGGGGAAGAGTGAGAGGCGGCTGGGGGTAGCTAGAAGGAGATTGTTAGGTGTGAGTGTGTGTTTTGCCCATCCAGCGGAAGTTATGTGCACAAAAGAGGAGAACGATTCGATGTGGCGTTAGGATTGAGGGTAATTAACTACGATGGAGACATAGGGACCTTGAACGTGCATGTGTGAGAGGTATACATGTATACGTGGGATGTGTGTGTGGCGCATGATCGAGATAAAAGAAAGAAGACATAAGTCATAAGATCAACGACATGGGAGAGACGGGTCGGTATGACAATATGCATGCATATGAGAATGCAGGGAAGAAGGCCCGACAATTGAGCATGTGTTTTTGTCTTTAAGAGATAGTGGCATGGGCTGGAGCATGCATCTATGGCGAGCAGAGGGGGTGAGGCGCAACGATTGTGCAAAAGAGATCAACCTATAAATTCATATGTATGGAGAGACATATATAGTTTGGGTGATAGGAAGCAAGACTCCGTGCGAGAAAGAAATGTTGACGGAGAAACTACAGATAGATACAGATATGGAGATGCTAGCTAGAGGGACATCCGTTAGTTTGGGTGTTGGAGATGACCGTCGGGTGGCTCAAAGGGTGAAGTTATATATGTGTGTGAGAGGGCACTTGACTGCATGTAGATAGAAACATATGTAGTGTGCATGATAGGAATTAAGAGTGAGGGCGAGAAAGAAGGTTGATGGAGAAACAGATAAATAGAAAGATAAAGATGCTAGCTAGTGTGCGTTGGAGATAGGAGTCGCGTGGTTCAGTAGGCTGTGTTTTGTGTGTGGGTGTGAGAGTGAGAGAGTGAGGGTGCATGGGAGTCACAGACAAACAGATCCCAGAGAGAAATGAGATCCAAAGAGACGGAGTTTTGTGTCTGCGAGAGAGAAAGATATTTCACAACGAGAGTGATAGATAGAGAGACATATGAGGGAACACAAGATATATGTAGGGAGAGGGTGTGTGTTTGAGCGACATACAAGAGAACAATGGAGAAATATGAGACCCTGGGAGACAGAGTTTGTGTTTGTGTGTGAGAAAGAGATATTGAAGAGGAAGAGTCGTAGGTTCTCATATCTAAGGAGCGAAAGACATCTCTGTATGAGGGGTGTGCGAGTGGCACACATGGGAATAGTTGAGAGAAATGAGACCCAGGAGACAAAGGTTTGTGTTTGTGTGAGAGAAAGAGAATCCACATGTAGAATCATAGCTAGAGACACATAGCGAGGAGCGAGATATACTTAGAGAGAGATAGAGTGATGAAGGTCGAGGGAGAGAGTACCGCCAAGGTGTGTTACGAAGATAAAAGATCATTGTCGACATACGGTAGCACGAGAGATGCCTAAGAGACGATGAACGCAGCGTATAGGTCCAGAGATAGTCCTATATAAGCATGAGTGATAGCTATATGAGACGAATATCTGGATTAAAGGGGATTCAAATATTTAAACTGGAGATCACGACATCGATAATATCATAATGCAAACTGGTGCATCAAACATGCATATTCATTTGAATTTGGGCACACGTGTAATGTTATATAGTTTATCAATATTCGTGATCCATAGATTCTTCAATTACAAACAATGCATGGTTTATATGCAATTAATGTCTAAACAGGATTAAACTATATGTTGCGTGTGTGAAACACATTATACATGTTTGAGAAGTTTAAAAAAACCCGCATGAAACACACATTAATTGGAGACAGTTAGCGAGGAATGCATACATTGGATTTCAACATAAAGTGGTTTCAAATATTTGAAAATCCAAATTGATGGATACAACCTTATGAATCTGAGATCATGCCATTTGTAAACCATATTTATGCATAAATGGTGTTGTGCTTTTGAAAGTATATATAAAAAATGATGTATATAGAATGTAATTCTAACTGAAAATGGATCCCGCCCGAAAAAAAATAGTAGAATACAAACGGGATTCGAATTGAGTTGGCACGGTAAACGGCGATGCGTGCAAAATTTGAACGAAGCGGGGAAAGTCGCAGAATAGCCTTGAAACCAAAATCTGCGAGATGGAAATCACTCGCCTATCCCTGCCGCGCAAAGCCTATCTGCTGGATTTCTATAGGTTTCGATAGGGGTAGGTTTGTAATTTCACCCAAACGTGACGTAACTGCCTCTCACCCGGATTCATACATGGTGGGCGCCAAAACACAGTGTGCCCTCGGCCGAAATCGACTCCCTCCCCGATTCATATTCATACACGGTGGGCGCCAAAAACAAAATCTCGTCGGCAAATATTCGGTGTATGCGAGATTACCGTCCTATCCCCAACCGACTAATGTTCTTTGTGATGTAGTAGAAATTTGAAACGGGGCTAAGTTTGCAAATTTCCTCGCATTTGAGACAAGCGGCATACAATACATGGTTCCCCCTTCCTCTCTACCTCCCTTTTCCCCATTCAGTACTCCGTGGGCGCCAAAACACCCTCTCCACCCCACCCTCCTCCGTCCGCCACCGTCCGCCACCCCATCCACCACCGTCCTCCTCCACCATGCCGGAGCTGATACCCCGACGCCACCTTCCATTACAAGAGATCGACCTCTCTCATCCACGCCTTCGGACCGGGATCCTTGCATCCCGTCCTCTCGCTTCATCCCCGTCATCGTCCACCTTGCCGGCGCCGCTCCTACGACCGTCTCGTCCACCGCGCCCTGCCGCCACCGTCTACCCTCCTAGATCTGCTTCCACACCGCCGACAGCCATCGCTACGGCAACACCGTCAATTTCTCAGCAGATGCGTACACGGCGCCCGCACTGTAGGCGGTACTCTTCAGATATCTGCTCAACTTATTTATCGCAGCAAGAAAATAGATCGCCACTGCTTTACTCTGATTTCTTGTCTTGGTTGCGAGGTCGCCTTTGTCCGGTTTGCACCTTCAGATCCGCCATGGCACGCTCAACACTATACTCCCAATGCTTATGGTTTTCCCCTTTTATATTCCACACTAGTTAAATCACAGTAGACTAAATTTCAAAATTGGGTCGATCGATTTTTCAGAGCTCACGGAGTTCGCGGTGCGATCCAAGGGCTTGGGTGATTGTGGGGCCTCACGAACGAAGAAAACTCGACGCGGGTGGGGGTGGGGGTGGCGGAGGAAAAGCGGTGGTGGGGGCGGTGGTCCGCCGGCAGCCCGTCTTGTTCTCAGTATGGGAAGAACTAAGAGACGAGGAAGAAGAAGGGTTAGGAGACGTAGGATCTTCATCCAACCGCCTGAAATGGTCGAGAGACAGTTGGGAGTTGCATTCTTAATGCACTCTGGTTCATCTTGTGTGGGCACTGCGCAACCAACATTTTATTATCCAAAATCTACTTGCTCTTCTTTACCATGTTCGATAGTCTTGGCTCAGACGTGATCGATAGGCTTTCAATTACTAGCGGCAATACAACATCGTATTTTCAAGCCAGTTCCACTTTCCCGATTTATATATCGTGGTTATTGTGTACCCTCGTTATGTACACTATGATCTGCCTAGTTCTTTGTGTGCTCTTGTTATCATGGTTTGGCAATAAACTCAGTATACGATATTATGAACCTATCATCCGCCAGCTATCCTTACTCGAGCCTATTTTTTGCGTGCACATGCGGATTATATAAATGCACGCGATATATTACAGCACACATGAGCTCTCTCATCATAATCCAGTTGATAGCACATAAGTGTTTACAGGCGCCCTATATTAGAATATCATATGCATTACAAAGATAATCTCACAACTATTTATGTTTGCATGGTTCTCGAGATATTATGCATAATTACCGGTGAATATCGAGAATCCGCAAGATCGAAGAATATTGTGGAACACTTCAATGACTTACAAAATTGGCACCAAGGCATTGAGTGCCATCTTTGAAGCAATGAAACTCAGACGCTCCCACCTGTTGATTCTTGTTCAGAATATCATCCTAATGACTATTCTAACCTCGAGGAGTCAAAGGCGGATGGCCTGTCCTGTTCACCCATCAAGGTGCTCGTTCTAATTTGGCAAGGTTTTATTGATTGTCCGTATCTTGCATATGTTGTCTTGCATTTCTTCTACTTTGTTGCACCACCATCCGCTTAGTTTACTCATCATATAACTCGAGATGCCATGCCCATCCATTATCAATACATATTCCATCCGTCCTCATACCATGTTTTTCCACTCAAATGATGTTCTTGTGCATCGGACATCAAAAAGGAAGAGGGTGATTGCCGAACACGAAGGAGCACCGGCAAAGTCCTTAAAAACGTGGTGGTGCCGGAGAAATCAGACAGCACCCCACTTATATTGGATGTATAACCAGTGACACAAAACATAGGACCGACTCCAGCAGACTGTACCCATACTTCACTGGCCACACCACTAGCCCCACCACACAGGACCTGTACTCCAGCAAAAGGTATACTGATTTCATTTGCCATAGCACCGGTAGTACCACAGAAAAATCCCACTCGACAAAAAGTACAAAGAAGTCCACCGGTGAAGACCTATCCCAAGCTGCAGAGACGGCCAATTCCTGCAGATTGGAACCCCATTCCATTTATTCCCAAAGATAAAAGACAATGCTTTCAATGTTGTTAGGGACTACGTGCATATATTCCCATCATGGGAAGATTATAGTGAAGACAAACACCATTTTCACATCTTCTGTCCAACTTACGTGTAAGTGCTATTATTCATGGTTATTATTTTCCTGCTTTTCTCCGATCGAACACATCAATGATTTACATTACATTGTTGTAACTAGGTGAGGGTCAATCTGGATAGTCATGACGAGCAAAGCTTGCTTGTGCTTTTCAAGGAAGCATTGTAGCAGTATCGGTGTTACCTGAGGAAATCACACTTTGATGGCAAGTCTATAAACGAATTTCCGGTGAAGTCTCCTATGCTAATTTTAGAAGACATTGAATGGAAAACCCTTGTTATGCACTGGTCTCGTTCCCAGGATGAGGTACTGTCTATGAAATCACATGACAATTTGAACTTCTACTTTTCCGCATGTGCCTTACGGATCTTTTTTGCAGGAAATCTGCTCGAAGATTAATTCCGGTTTGAAAAGAACGACGGGATATTGCAAATATGCTGCCCGCTGCTTTGCTCTTGTTAGTACCTGTTGTCCTGTATCACTGTACTTGCATACATACCTGGTTCATTATGTGACAGCAAGATGCATGATAGCTTGCTTATCAATTGTTCGCTCCAAATTATCTCGATCTGTATGAATGGTTACATTAGTGTAGAATATATCCAATGCCCATGAATTTTTTAGCTCGCATTGTTCTTGTAAGTACATGTTGTCCTTTATAAGTGTACTTATATTGGCGTGTAGTTGTTCATGTACCATCACTCTGCAGCTTATTTTCCTTTGCCCTCCATTTTCTACACATCGGATCTATATTTACTCTTACCATAAGGTTGGTCTTGAAGAAGTTTAGGCTGTGCATTGCTCTTGGTCGTGCCTTTTTCATGTCGCTGCACATACATTTATAGCTACTTGGTTATGTAGCATCACTCTTCACCTTATCTTAAATATTCTCCATTTTTCGTATATTATCACATCTATATTTACTCTTAACAAAATGTAGAATAAAGGGAATGCTTATGAAGAACATTACATGCTAAACTTCTTGAATTGCCCCCATCGGCATGGATAAGGGCTTTATAGAGCCTGTCTTCACCAGTAATGTAAGTTTGTCCTTCTCAAGCCTTCAAACTTTGTTGTGTATATTTGGCTAGGCATGACTGCAATAGCTGTTTATTTTTGGTGTTTGCATCAAATTCCATGTTTAAAGTTTATTATAGTTCATAAACAAAAGTTTGTCCTTCTCAATTTAAGTTTTCAGTTGTACAACCAAGTTCCTTCTTCATACCATGTAAATTAAACTATACTGAGCAAGTGATCTTATTTTGCACTTCATGTATGCTTCATTCTTCATCCGTAATCCGGTGGTGTGGTGAACCTACCCACTACAGCACAATGTCATATTCTGCAATGTCTTAACTATGAACTATGTCATATCACCCGCAAAAAAAAATTCTACTACTCCCTCCGTCCGAAAATGCTTGTCATTGAAATGGATGTATATAGATGTATTTTAGTTCTAGACACGTCCATTTTGATGACAAGTAATTCCGGACGGAGGGAGTATTATTTAAACCGTCTCTTTATTTGCCAATTTGAAATGGGATAAATTGACAAAGACACTAACCATTGATACTTATGAGTTCTTGATCGTAATCCGGTGGTGTCGTGAAGCTGCCAACTCCTTCACAAAGTGTCATTTCCTGCCATGTCTTGACCTGAACAATATCATATTGTGTTAATGCAATTTTAAACTGTGGTCACTTTATTCACAAGAAGAAATGTGATGAATTGTCAAGACTGATACTTTTATGTGCAAAACACATCATCCGTCGCTTGTTTATCTTTCGAGTGAGGAAGATATAAGTGTTGAACAAGCGCATTCTCATCATCTTGCTTTCACCGCTATGCTGCGGCTCCCAATGAGGCTAACCTTTCTTGAACTCTATTGAAGTGCTATCGGTTTTGTATATTATTTTGTCGGCGTGTTTATTTGCCTTGGTGGCGCATCTTTGATGCCCAAAGTGTATGTAATCTCATGTCTGCGCTTGTGCTTTATTATCATAGTGGCGAACTTTGATGCCCGATGGATGTAATATGCCGTAATTTCTTATTGTATAGTCTAGGTTTTTCTTATTCACGATGCTGCGGTTATTTTACTGTATATATATCGTGGCTTCGCAAAGAACCGCCAAACTGTAAAATTACGGTACATAATCGGGCCGTCATGCAATCACGATGTATGATCCGCATCATGGGCCCCGTCAAACTGGCCCACTAGTAGATTCGGGCCTTTAATAGGCCGAGTAACTCCCGACCCTCTTTTTGCAAGAAAACTCAATGGCCTTTTAGGAGGCTGAGAAGTAGGCTGGACCTGAAACGTGCCGAATAGCTCACGGGCCCGCAGCAGCCCGAAATGGACCCCGGCCCATGATTGTGCGAATCAATTCATGGGCTTTTAACAGGCCAAAGTTGTCTCGGTCCTTGTTTGGCCCAATCAGATATCGCTCGCGAAAGCGGGACGCAAACCGGGCCGTAGTTAGGCCCAACTATATGACGGGCTTTAACAGGCGAAATGTTAAATGGGCCCTTAACAGTCGAAACTAATATCGTGCCGAATTACTAAATGGGCCTTTAACAAGTGGGCCCAAAAGCATAGCGTCCAGTCAACGGGCCGAATCTGATATGGGCCATAATTGAGCCCAAAGCCTCTTAAAGGGCCGGACCTGATCTGGGCCGTGATTTGGCACAGAAAGTGGGAGGCTTTTAACGGGCCGGAACGTAGCAGGCCATTAATAGACCGGATCAAATATGGGCTAACATTTGGCCCAAAACATGGCAGCCAGTTAATGGGCCGGCCTACTAGGGTCCTCAAAATCTTGTGGGCCTATAGCTGGGCCGGCCCATTAATGTCGGTGAAATCTCGTGGGCCTTTAGCTGGGCCGGCCCATTATGATCATAAGAATTTTGTGGGCCTTTACCTGGGCCGGCCCATTATGGCACACAAAAATCTTGTGGGCCTTTACTAGGCCGGCCTAATATGGCCCATGAAATCTTGTGGGCCTTTAGCTGGGCCAGCCCATTATAGTCTGCAAAATCTCGTGGGCCTTTAACTGGGCCGGCCCATTATGGTCCGCAAAATCTTGTGGGCCTTTAGTTGGGCCGGCCCATTTAAACTTGATGGGCCGTGCCACGTGTCGACGTATCATAGGAGCCTTCTGTCCAATGAGTGGATGACATATGTCCCAACGATGAGCCGACACGTGTTTCCTCCAGCCAATGATGATTTTACACGTGGAAATTTCCCATTGGTCGGGGCTGTTAACGGGTTATCGGATCCAAAATCCGACCCGATAGCTTAACGGCGTTCCGTTACGGTGGATGCCACGTGTCGGTCACCCTTGACGAAAAGCACTTACGTGACGCGCGATTTATCGTCATGGAAGTGGACACTACGTGATGATAATTTTGGTAATGTCATGGAACACTTCTCTGACGACAGGTATGACTATCTCGATTCTATCATAAATTTGTCATGGATGTACATGCATGACAAATAACGCGACCTACTGTGACAAACACGTATCATCACGGAAGTGTATTTTTTTTTGTAGTGTTGGTGCTGATCATCTCCCATTGCTCATCTCGGCGCCCACATATCTGATAGATAGTTTCCTTAAGATCCTTGTTGTAGACTTCTCCAATGTGTCCCATGGTAATGTGGGCTGCCATGCTCTTGCCTAGACTCCATGTGGGTGCTTCAAAAGAAAATTCTATGGGCTTAGTGGTTGGCACGTCCTTCCTGGAACTTGAACTTGAATCATCCAGCGCTCCTCTTCTCGTAAGGTGGCGTTGTACGTCCCGGTGAAGCTTGGTATTCCGATTTTCAAGTACCTAGTGACTTCCTTCAAGTGGCGTCCGAAGGGTGTGTCTTCATCCGGTTGGGCAAACTTTTTCTTCAAATCCGCCATCCTAAAGGGTAGAAAATGGAGAGGATTCAGAAATGAGTAGAGAAGAGTGACCTATGGCTTATCTTAATGGTCGTGTCCTACACTTAGCGTGTGCTCTGATACCATCTTGTAGCGACCCGGCCTCAAATGGTCAAGTCTCTATGCTTCAGTGTCATCCCTGGATCGGTAATGCTGACACACACAGTACTCGAAGGGTTTATGACAGAGTGGCAATCACACACTTATTACATCGAATGTCTCAAGAGAGAACTTATTACCATAAATATGGCTTAAGGCCATCTAATACGATAACAGCGGAAGGCTTGGAAGATAAAGTGAGTCCATCAACTCCAACGGCATAGCTGAGCTACACGGCAACGACCTAACGAACCTTACTCCTCGTCTGAAAAGTCTGCAACATAATACGTTGCAGCCCAAAAGCAATTGACACATGGAATATGCTGGCAATATAACACATTAGAGCAAGAACAGAATAATGCTATCACTACATGCATATTTGGCTGGTGGAAAGCTCAGTGGTTATAGTTTCTGCAAAAAGCCAATTTTTTCCTACAACAACGGAATAGATTTTATTTAACTATCATGGTAGTTGAAACATCATTAAGAAGGTTCCTCCAACTCAATCCCAATTAAAGTAATTATCAACCCAACAATATTAATTTAGAGTGATGAGATACTTAGGATACTCCAAGTACTAGATACTCAAGATTGTCCATAACAGGGGACACTGCTAACCATGATTAGATTGTACACTTTGCGGAGGTTTGCACTTTTCCCCACAAGATTCGGTCTCCTCCGTTGGATTTCTCGCACTTTTCTGAGGTGTTTGAGAAGCGGATGACCGAGACACGATCTTCGTAAACATTAACTCTTTACTCTGGGCAGACCATACCAAACCTACATCCCTCTACCTGCTGATCCACCTCTTCAAGAGCTCATGCAACTTACTCAACTATGCTAGAGCCCATAATAGCTTGTGGCTGCACATGGAAGTTTCTAGCATGAAAATATCTCAGTTCCCTTTGAGCCTGGGTGGCAGACCTTAGGATGATCACACGGGTACTACGGGATATCCTAGGACAACACTGAATTCTCCAGGTGCCCGACAAGCAATGCACCCAGAAGTATATTAAATTTGCCACCTTAAGTTGAACCATTAATTAACAATCTCACATTTGTCATGGATCTAACTCACCCAATCCACGTCTACGAGCATGGCATAGCAATATAAGCAATACGTAGAAGTAACTCCCAAGGTTTGAATATAACAGGGCAATAGGTTCTACCTCATCAACTACTTCCCAACCCACATGTTAATCACATCCTAATCATGCAATGTTTGAGGATTGAAAGTAATGCATAAAAACTGGGTATGGAAGGAGTATGATCAATGTGTTACTTGCCTTGCTGACGATCCGCAAAACCTAGGGACTCGTAGTAGCACGCTTCGCACTCCGGGAATTCTATCGCAAACAAACAATAGCATACATAAGCAATTAGGCAAAGATGCACGGCAAAACTCAAATAAGAAGAATTAACCAGAAAGTTCAACTTAAGAACTCCGGTTTGCAAAAAGAATCAAATCAAATGGAGCAACGAAACTCAAATTGCGAAAGAAACAAGATCCGTTTACTAATCTAAACTAAAGTCAAATTTTGCAGTACCAAAATCTTGTTCAAGTTGATTAAACAGAAAGAGGGTTTCGAGATGAAGATCTAGGCGCTTGAATCGCCTGATTCCGATAAACGAGCGAAAAGATAAACTGAAACGAAAATCGGATCAGAAATCACAATCGAAAATAATCGCGGAAAAATGCAAGAAAAAGAAAACTGACGAACAGGCTAACGAACAAACTTTCGTTTTCTGTAACTAACGAGCGAAAACCATTCGTTAAAACGAACGTACGGACGAGCGTCCGCTATATAAACTAAACCGAGAAAACCTCCGAACCGATCTAAAAAAATGAACTGGGTTGTTTTTAAACGGATCGGTTTTAGAATAAAATCGAACAGCGGCGGGGCGTATACCTCCGGCGAGGCGGGGCGGCTCCGGCGGGGTGGGGCTATGGAGGCGGGTGCGCTGGGCGGCAGCGCGGTGGCAAAGAGTGTGTGGCAGCAGCTAGGGCGGCGCGGCGGCTGGGCGGCGACGGCAGCGGCGGGCTTGGCGACTGCGCTAGCGGCGGGTGCGGCGGGGTTCTGTGGTGGTGGGGGTCCGGGGGCGGGGTATGTATGGAGGGGGGCTTTCTTGGGGGAGGGGGCAAGGCGGCGCGGGGAGGAGTCCGGCGGACTGGTCGGCAGGCGGGCCTCCGGTCTCCTGAAGGAGACTATGAGGCTAGCGGGACCGGCTCGGTTGGGCTTCGGCCCAGTCGGGCGCTGAGATTTTTCTTTTTTAAATAATTCCGCCGAACTAAAAAAATCCTAGAAAATAAAATAAAAATCTAAAAATACCAAAGCAAATTTTCACCGTCTAAATAAAATATTTAGAACGAGATGAACATTTTTTTGGCCCTAAAATGCAATTTTGAAGAACATGCAATTTTTCTAATGCAAATAAAAATAGCAATAAAATCTGAATAAAATCAAATATTTGATTTTAATATTTTTCCTCCAATATTTCAATTATTTTGGAGAAGTCATATTATCTCCTCTCATATATTTTAATATGAAATATTTTCGGAGAGAAAAATAATTAAAATCAAAATCCTCGTTTCAATATTTGATAAAATTCAAATATGAAAACAATGAAATCCCCAACTCTCTCCGAGGGTCCTTGAGTTGCTTAGGATTTCGAGGACCGCGAAATGAAATGCAATAAAATATGATATGCATGAATGATCTATGTATAACATTCCAAATTGAAAATTTGGGATGTTACACCCACAACCCCTCGTTATTCGCATGACGGCAAATTTCACACCGCAGCCAACCGGTGAACCGTCAGATTCTCTCTCGCGTGGGCATCCACTGCCGCGTCTTCCCCGGCTCCGCGTCATCCCCTTCCATGGCCTCTCCATCGTCCACCGCCCTGGTGCTCCCGGCGCGGCGTGGTCAACATGGTCAACGAACGACATCCATCGGATGTGGACTGTACGTGGAGAGGCTGACAGCTGGGTCCATGGCCGCACGCAAGGAAATGCCTCCTTATTACGTGCAAAATAATGATTCCTCCACCTGACATCTGGGACCAACCGAAAGGGTCTCTGTATTTCGCAAAAAAAAATTCCTGCCGCTGACAGCTCGGACCCACCAGCTATATCTTCGCACGCAAGGAAGTGCTTCCTCATTACGCAAAAAAAAAAATGAATACCCCGTGCTAGCTAGGACCCACCATATGGGAGGCTGACTTGTAGGCCTACTAAGATGACGGGGACGGAAGGCTTTGTCAACTTAGTAAATATGAACGATTCTAGCTCCAGCGACCGTACGATGTCCATCCAACGGCCGTAGTGCTTCTTCAACCTCTGGTCTTCTTGCTCCAGCCGCCCAAACAAGCGTCGGACGTGCTTTTGCTCCTGCCTCTCGTGTAATTTGTCTTGCCATTGGCATGCCATCGCTCTATACTCACCCACACCTCCTGTTATTCTTCGGCGACAGCAGCCTCACACCGCAGCCGAAGCAGTCAACCCACGTACTCTCCTCCGCATGGGCATCCACAACACCTTCCCCAGCTCCGTGTCGTCCCCTTCCTAGGCCTCTCCATCGTCCACCGCCCCGGTGCTCTCGGCGCGGCATGGTCAATGTGGTCAACGAACGACTTCCATCAGAAGAGTACTGTACATGGAGAGGCTGACAGCTGGGTCCACGGCCGCAGCAAGGAAATGCTTCCTTATTACACACAAAATAATGATTCCTCCACCTGACAGCAGGGACCCACCGAACGGGCCACTATTTCGCGAAAAGAAACGTTTCCCCCTGACTGCTGGGACCCAGCAGCTACATCTTCGCACGCAAGGAAGTGCGTCCATATTACAGGCAAAAAAATGATTCGCCCCCTGACTGCTGGGACCCACCAGCTACATCTTATACGCAAGGAAGTGCTCGCGATTGAAGCGCACGTGGCGTTGTCATTACGTTCATGACGGTATGCGTACATAGTGGTCGATCGGTTTGTCTGCAGGCTGCAGTGATGACTCGTGGCCGATGTAGAGGCGGGCACGTGTGGTAGTAGAGGCATGCACGTGTGGTAGTAGAGGCACGCACGTGTGGTAGTAGACGGCGTGAGTAGCATGTACACGCACGCATTACAACGCCGTGGTGCAAGAAAGTAAATCTGACCACGCATTACATACGGGCGGGGTCTCGAACGCCTACTCGCGCATACGTACGGCCAGAGCTCGTGTACATGGTTGTGGCTGGGTCGGAACGGAGAAACTGCGTCATCGTCGTGTTCATGGGGAGGCAACAGAATGCGTCGTGTTCATCGGGAGGCTACAAAACGCGTGCTATTCATCGGGAGCCAGCCGGCTTGGATGGAACAGCCGATGGAAACGAGGCATGGCGTACCATAGATGGAGGAAACGACCTTGTGTTCGACCGGCTACGGTGGAAACAGGATCCTGTTCATTGGGAGGGGTCTGGCGTACCGCAAAACGGAGGAAACAGACCTCCTACAGTGGAAACGAGGTCCTGTTGATCGGGAGGGGTGTGACGTACCGCAAAACGGAGGAAACGGACTTGTGTTGGAGCGATACGGTCGAAATGGGGGTCCTGTTCATCGAGAGGGGTGTGGCGTACCACAAAACGGAACTCCATGGGATATTGTTCATCTCCACTGTCGACTGCCTCCACGGGCTACTGTTCATCCACCATCGACCTCCTCCAGCCTCCACCTGCGACTGTTCATCCAGCCTCCACCGCGCGGTCCTCCACCGGCTACTGTTCATCCACCGGCTCGATCGATCAGGGTACTGTTCATCCAGCGGCAACAGCCTCTACTACCACGGGTTCCTATTCATCCAACCCCCACTGGGAACTGTTCATCCAAACCCCCCAACAACGCTCACTGTTCATCCAGAGGCAGCATCGATCGGCTTGATTAGCGGCAGAGAGAAGGAATCGCTCGATCGGGTTCGATTAACGACCATCGATCGATCGCTCGGGTTCAATAACGCGTAACTGCGGTAATCGCCGGGTTCGATTAGAGCGCAACGCCTCGCACCTGCAGCAGCGTCGTCACGAGAGAAAAACGCATCGATCGGCCCCCGACCAGCCACCGTAACCGGGAACTCCCCGATATTTTCCTCGCCCTTGCTTCTACCATGGTTTTTTCCGTCATGGACAGCCCAAAGAATGTCATGCAGCTGCATCTCCGGCCCGCCTAGGACGAAAAGCCCATTTTCTGACATGATTTTCTGTCATAGAAGTAGGAGCCCACCACATGTATGATGATACCGTGTTTTGTCACAATTACCGTCATAGAAGTGTCATAAGTATGACAGGAAAAAAATTCGTTCGGCCCAAAATGTCACGGATGTTTCTTTTTTTTGTAGTGTAACTACCATACTTCTGCTACTCCAAAAATTATGAAACAAACCGGACCACGTGAGAAATTTTAATATTAAATTTCCGCAAAAAGAATCAACTCAAGAGCACTCTTCTGTTAAAAATGAGACTCATTTTAAATGGTATGAAAGTTTACATTTTTTCAGCAGAGTCAAATCAACTATCACCCAACATGATCCCAAAGGCTTTACTTGGCACTTTATTGAAACAAAAGCAATAAAACATGATCAATATAGTAGAATAATCATGTGATCACACAAAAACAGTAGGTAAAAGTGTTGGGTTGTCTCCCAACAAGCACTTTTCTTTAATACCTTTTAGCTAGGCATGATGATTTCAATGATGCTTGCATAAAAGATAAGAATTGAAATGTAAAGAGAGCATCATGAATCACATGGCAAGCACATTTAAGTCTAACCCACTTCCTATGCATAGGGATTTTGTGAGCAAACAACTTATGGGAACAAGAATCAACTATCATAGGAAGGCAAAGCAAGCATAACTTCAAAACTTTCAACACATAGAGAGGAAACTTGATATTATTGCAATTCCTACAAGCATAAGCTCCTCCATCGTAACAATTTTCAGTAGCATCATGAAGAAATCAACAATATAACCATCACATAAAAGCATTCTTTTCATGACACAAAAGCATAGAAAATTTATTACTCTCCACATAAGCAAATTTATTCTCATCAATAGTAGTGGGAGCAAACTCAACAAAATAACTATCATGAGAGTGAAAATTAAAACCATGATGACAAGTTTCATGGTGATCGTTATTCTTTATAGCATACATGTCATCACTATAATCATCATAGATAGCAACCTTGTTCTCATAGTCAATTGAAGCCTCATCCAAAATAGTGGATTCATCATTAAATAAAGTCACGACCTCTCCAAATCCACTTTCATCAATATAATCATCATAAATAGGAGGCATGCAATCATTATAACAAATCTGCACATCAAATCTTGGGGGACTAACAGCATCATCTTCATCAAACATAGCTTCCCCAAGCTTATGGTTTTGCATATCATTAGTATCATGAATATTCAAAGGATTCATACTAACCAAATTGCAATCATGCTCATTATTTATACCAAACATTATATTGAACTCTTCTTCTAACAATTGAGCACAATTTTCTGAACAATCATTTTCAAGAAAGATATTATAAAGATGATCAATAATATGATGCAACCTAAATTCCATTTTTTCAGTTTCCTTTTTATAAACCAAACTAGTGATAAAACAAGAAATTAAAAGATTCAATTACAAGATCTAAAGATATACCTTCAAGCACTCACCTCCCCAGCAACGGCGCCACATAACGTCAAAATACAATCATGCCGATCAACTAGACCGACCACCACGTGGACGGGACAAAATGGCCAATTATGCTGAATACCAGCCCGCGCCCCCATGCCGTAGAGGCAAGGAGATAGCGGCTCTGGGCTACACGTACGACCTACGTCAGGACCTGACCAACAGAGCCGACTAGACCCGATCAATCTACGGATCAAGAGGACATGCTCCAGCACAAGATGATGGCCATCAGGCCTGGCACGACAAACATAACCAAGTCCGGGGTTAGCCCCGAACTCGGATGTCATCCGAACCCCGTCGCGATGTGGCCCGGTATAGAGGTGCCGCGCACCCCATGTGCTTTACCTATGAGGTAATGCATCACCAGTTTCCAGAAGGCTTTAAACCCGTAAACATCGAGCCATACGATGGAACGATAGATCCCGTTGTATGGATTGAAGATTTTCTTCTCCACATTCACATGGCTCCCGAAGATGATCTCCACACCATTAAATACCTCCCTCTAAAGCTAAAAGGACCAGCACGACATTGGTTGAATAGCCTCCCGGAGAACTCCATTGGCATCTGGGAGGACTTAGAGGTTGCTTTTCAGGACAACTTTCAGGGCACTTATGTCCGGCCACCAGACGCTGATGACCTGAGTCACATAGTCCAGCAGCCCGGAGAGTCAACCCGCAAACTTTGGACTCGGTTCTTAATTAGAAAGAACCAAATTTTTGACTGTCCGGGAGCTGAAGCCTTAGCGGCATTTAAGCACAGTGTCCGTGATGAATGGCCCGCCCGACACCTCGGTCAGGAAAAGCCGAAGACTATGGCAGCTCTTACTGCACATATGATCCGCTTCTGTGCGGGCGAAGATAGCTGGTTAGCTCGTAGAATCAACAGTGCCAACAACCCCGGCACCTCCGAAGCCAGGGATGGCTATGGAAGGCCATGACACAGCAAAAACAAGCGTCAGAACAACAACGAAGAAACAGAGGATACGACAGTAAACGTCGGATTCAACGGCTCTAAACAGAAGGAAATATGCCCTAGAGGCAACAATAAAGTTGTTATTTATATTTCCTAATATCATGATAAATTTTTATTATTCATGCTAGAATTGTATTAACCGGAAACTTGATACATGTGTGGATACATAGACAAAACACAGTGTCCCTAGTATGCCTCTACTAGACTAGCTCGTTAATCAAAGATGGTTAAGTTTCCTAACCATAGACATGTGTTGTCATTTGATGAACGGGATCACATCATTAGGAGATTGATGTGATGGACAAGACCCATCTGTTAGCTTAGCATAACGATCGTTAAGTTTTATTGCTATTGCTTTCTTCGTGACTTATACATATTCCTTTGACTATGATATTATGCAACTCCCGAATACCGGAGGAATACCTTGTGTGCTACCAAACATCACAACGTAACTGGGTGATTATAAAGATGCTCTACAGGTATCTCCGAAGGTGTTTGTTGGGCTGGCATAGATTGAGATTAGGATTTGTCACTCCGAGTATCGGAGATGTATCTCTGGGCCCCCTCGGTAATGCACATCATGATAAGCCTTGCAAGCAATGTGACTAGTGAGTTAGTTGTGGGATGATGCATTATGGAACGAGTAAAGAGACTTGCCGGTAATAAGATTGAACTAGGTATGAAGATACCAACGATCGAATCTCGGTCAAGTAACATACCGATGACAAAAGGAATTATGTATGTTGTCTACGGTTTGACCGATAAAGATCTTCGTAGTATATGTAGGAACCAATATGAGCATCCAGGTTCCACTATTGGTGGTCCGGAGAGGTGTCTTGGTCATGTCTACATAGTTCTCGAACCCGTAGGGTCCGCACGCTTAACGTTCGATGACGATTTGTATTATATGAGTTATGTGATTTGGTGACTGAGTGTTGTTCGGAGTCCCGGATGAGATCACGAACATGACGAGGAGTCTAGAAATGGTCGACAGGTATAGGACGATATTATTCGGACACCAGAAGTGTTCTGGGGGTACCGGGTACGTATCGGGTCACCGAAAGGGGTTCCGGGCAACCCCCGGCAAGCTATATGGGCCTAATGGGCGAAGAGTTGGAGAGACCAGCCCCAAAAGGGGCTGGTGCACCCCCTATAGGCCGAATAGGAGGAGAAGGAAAGGAATGGAAGGGAGAAGGAAAGGGGAGGATTCGGCCTCCCCCTTTCCTTCTCCTCCCCCCCCCCCCTCTCGTTCCTTCCCCCTCCTATGGATATGGAAGGGGGGAGGCCGACTTGGAGGAGGCGCCCAAGTAGGATTACTCCTACTTGGGGTGCCCCTTGCAGCCCCTCTCCCTCTCCCACCTATATATATGGGGGGGCACCGCTAGAACACACAACATTGATTCCTAGCCGTGTGCGGCGCCCCCTCCACAGTTTATGCCTCCGGTCATATTCATGTTGTGCTTAGGCGAAGCCCTACACGGATCACTTCACCATTACCGTCACCATGCCGTCGTGCTGACGGAACTCTCCCTCGACACGTTGCTGGATCAAGAGTTCGAGGGACGCCATCGAGCTAAACGTGTGCAGGACTCGGAGGTGTCGTATGTTTGGTGCTTGATCGGTCGGAACGAGAAGAAGTTCGACTACATCAATCGTGTTGTCAAACGCTTCTGCTTTCGGTCTACGAGGGTACATGGACACACTCTCCCACTCTCGTTGCTATGCACCTCCTAGATAGATCTTGCGTGATCGTAGGAATTTTTTTGAAATTGCATGCTATGTTCCCCAACAGTGGCATCAGAGCCAGGTCTATGCGTAGATGATATGCATGAGTAGAACACAAAGAGTTGTGGGTGGTGATAGTCATACTGCTTACCACCAACGTCTTATTTTGATTCAGCTGTATTGTTGGATGAAGCTGCCTGGACCAACCTTACATGACCATGTTCATGAGACCGGTTCCACTGACAGACATGTAACTAGTTTTGCATAAAGGTGGTTGGCGGGTGTCGGTTTATCCAAGTTTAGTTGAAGCGAATTTGACTAAGGCCGGTCCATGTTGAAGGTTTAAACAACAAACTTGATGAAACACCTTTGTGGTTTTGATGTGTAGGTAAGAACGGTTCTTACTAGAAGCCCGTAGCAGAACATCGTAAAACTTGCAACAACAAAGTAGAGGATGTCTACCTTGTTTTTGTAGGGCATGTTGTGATGTGATAAGGTCAAGACATGATGTGATGTACGTTGTTGTATGAGATGTTCATGTTTTGTAAAAGTTATCGGCAACTGGCAGGAGCCTTATGGTTGTCACTTTATTGTATGAAATGCAATCGCCATGTAATTGCTTTACTTTATCACTATGCGTTAGCGATAGTTGTAGAAGCAATAGTTGGCGAGACGACAACGACGCTGCGATGGAGATCAAGGTGTCAAACCGGTGATGATGGAGATCATGACGGTTCTTTGGAGATGGAGATCAAAGGCACAAGATGATGATGGCCATATCATGTCACATATTTTGATTGCATGTGATGTTTATCTTTTATGAATCTTATTTTGCTTAGTACTTCTGTAGCATTATAAGATGATCCCTCACTAAAATTTCAAGGTATAAGTGTTCTCCCTGAATGCACCGTTGCGACAGTTCGTCGTGCCGAGACACCACATGATGATCGGGTGTGATAAGCTCTACGTTCACATACAACGGGTGCAAGACAGTTTTGCACGTGCGGAATACTCAAGTTAAACTTGACGAGCCTAGCATGTACATACATGGCCTCGGAACACTGAGACCGAAAGGTCGAACGTGAATCATATAGTAGATATGATCAACATAGATATGTTCACCATTGAAAACTATTCCATCTCACGTGATGATCGGACATGGTTTAGTTGATATGGATCACGTGATCATTTAGATGACTCGAGGAATGTCTATCTAAGTGGGAGTTCTTAAGTAATATGATTAATTGAACTTAATTTATCATGGACTTAGTCCTGATAGTATTTGCATATCTAGTTGTAGATCAATAGCTTGCGATATATCTCCTCATATATTTTTTATATGTTCCTAGAGAAAAATAAGTTGAAAGATGATAGTAGCAATGATGCAGATTGGGTCCGTGATTTGAGGATTATCCTCATTGCTGCATAGAAGAATTATGTCCTTAATGCACCGCTAGGTGACGGACCTATTGCATGAGCAGATGAAGATGTTATGAACATTTGGCAAGCTCGGTATGATGACTACTTAATAGTTTAGTGCGCCATGCTTTACGGCTTAGAACCGGGACTTCAAAGACGTTTTGAATGCCATGGAGCATATAAGATGTTCCAAGAGCTGAAATTGGTATTTCAGACCTATGCCCGAGTTGAGAGGTATGAGACCTCTGACAAGTACTTTGCCTACAAGATGGAGGAGAATAGCTCAACCAGTGAGCATGTGCTCAGAATGTCTGAGTACTACAATCGCTTGAATCAAGTGAGAGTTAATCTTCCAAATAAGATAGTGATTGACAGAGTTCACTAGTCACTATCACCAAGTTACAGGAACTTCATGATGAACTATAATATGCAAGGGATGACGAAAACGATTCCCGAGCTCTTCACGATGCTAAAATCGGCAAAGGTAGAAATTAAGAAAGAGCATCAAGTGTTGATTGTTAACAAGACAACTAGTTTCAAGAAAAGGGACAAAGGAAAAAACAGAACTTCAAGAAAGAATGGCAAGCAAGTTGCCACTCCCGTGAAGAAACTCAAAGCTAGACCTAAGCCTGAAATTGAGTGCTTCTACTGCAAAGGGAATGGTCACTAGAAGCAGAACTACCCCAACTACTTGGCGGATAAGAAGGATGGCAAAGTGAACAAAGGTATATTTGATATACATGTTATTGATGTGTACTTTACTAGTGTTCATAGTAACCCCAGGGTATTTGATAGTAGTTCAGTTGCTAAGATTAGTAACTCAAAACAGGAATTGCAAAATGAACAGAAACTAGTTAAGGGCAAGGTGACGATGTGTGTTGGAAGTGATTCCAAGGTTGATAAGATCAGCATCGCACACTCCCTCTACCTTCGATATTAGTGTTGGACCAAAATAAATGTTATTTGGTGTTTGCGTTGAGCATGAATACAATTGGATCATGTTTATTGCGATACGGTTATTCATTTAAGTCAGAGAATAATTGTTGTTCTGTTTACATGAATAAAACCTTCTATGGTCATACACCCAACGTAAATGGTTTATTGAATCCCGATCGTAGTGATACATATATTCATAATATTGATGCCAAAAGATGCAGAGTTGATAAAGAGAGTTCAACATATTTGTGGCACTGCCATTTAGGTCATATTGGTGTAAAGCGCGTGAAGAAACTCCATACGGATGGATTTTTGGAATCACTTGATTATGAATCATTTGATACTTGCGAGCCATGCCTCATGGGCAAGATGGCTAAAACTCCGTTCTCCAGAACAATGGAGCGAGCCATTGACTTTTTGGAAATAATACATACCGATGTATGCGGTCCGATGAGTGTTGAGCCTCACGGCGGGTATCGTTATTTTCTGACCTTCACAGATGATTTTAGCAGATATGGCTATATCTACTTGATGAAACACAAGTATGAAACATTTGAAAAGTTCAAAGAATTTCAGAGTGAAGTGGAGAATCATTGTAACAAGAAAATAAAGTTTCTACGATCTGATCGCGGAGGTGAATATTTGAGTTACGAGTTTGGCCTTCATTTAAAACAATGTGGAATAGTTTCACAACTCACGCCACCTGGAACACCACAGCATAATGGTGTGTCCGAACATCGTAACTATACTTTATTAGATATGGTGCGATCTATGATGTCTCTTACCAATTTACCACTATCGTTTTGGGGTTATGCATTAGAGACAGCTGCATTCACGTTAAATAGGGCACCGTCTAAATCCATTGAGACGACACCGTATGAACTGTGATTTAGCAAGAAACCTAAGCTATCATTTTTTAAAGTTTGGGGTTGCGATGCTTATGTGAGAAAGCTTCAGCCTGATAAGCTCGAACCCAAATCGGAGAAGTGCGTCTTCATAGAATACCCAAAAGAAACTGTTGGGTACACCTTCTATCACTGATCCGAAGGCAAGATCTTTGTTGCTAAGAATGGATCCTTTCTGGAGAAGGAGTTTCTCTCGAAAGAAGTGAGTGGGAGGAAAGTAGAACTTGATGAGGTAATTGTACCTTCTCTAAAATTGGAAAGTAGCTCATCACAGAAAACCGTTCCCGTGATGCCTGCACCAACTAGTGAGGAAGCTAGTGATAATGATCATGAAACTTTGGATCAAGTTACTACCGAACCTCATAGGTCAACCAAAGCATGTTCCGTACAAGAGTGGTACGGTAATCCTGTTCTGGAAGTCATGTTACTAGACCATGACGAACCTACGAACTACGAGGAAGCGGTGATGAGCCCAGATTCCGATAAATGGCTTGAGGCCATGAAATCTGAGATAGGATCCATGTATGAGAATAAAGTATGGACTTTGATTGACTTGCCCGATGATCGGCGAGCCATTGAGAATAAATGGATCTTCAAGAGGAAGACGGACGCTAATAGTAGTGTTACTATCTACAAAGCTCAAATTGTCGCAAAAAGGTTTTCGACAAGTTCAAGGTGTTGACTACGATGAGATTTTCTCACTCGTATTGATACTTAAAGTCTGTCTGAATCATGTTGGCAATTGCCGCATTTTATGAAATCTCGCAAATGGATGTCAAAACTGCATTCCTTAATGGATTTATTAAAGAAGAGTTGTATATGATGCAACCAGAAGGTTTTCTCAATCCTAAAGGTGCTAACAAAGTGTGCAAGCTCCAAATGATCCATCTATGGACTGGTGCAAGCATCTCGGAGTTGGAATATACGCTTTGATGAGTTGATCAAAGCATATAGTTTTATCTGAGACTTGCGGTGAAGCTTTGTATTTACAAGAAAGTGAGTGGGAGCACTACAACCTTTCTGATAATTATATGTGAATGACATATTTTTGATCGGAAATGATGTAGAATTTTTTGGAAAGCATAAAGGAGTGTTTGAAAGGAGTTTTTCAAAGAAATACCTCGGTGAAGCTACTTACATATTGGGCATCAAGATCTATAAAGATAGATCAAGATGCTTGATAAGACTTTTGATGAGTACATACCTTGATAAAATTTTGAAGGAGTTCAAAATGGATCAGTCAAAAATGGAGTTCTTGCCTGAGTTGTAAGCTATGAAGTTGAGTAAGACCCAAAACCCGACCACGGCAGAAGATAGAGAGAGAATGGAAGTCATTCCCTATGCCTCAACCATAGGTTCTATAAAGTATGCTATGTTGTGTACCAGACCTATTGTGTACCTTGCCATGAGTTTTGCAAGGGGGTACGATAGTGATCCAAGAGTGGATCACTCGACATCGGTCAAAGTTATCCTTAGTTACCTAAGAAGACTAAGGAAATATTTCTCGGTTATGGAGGTAATAAAGAGTTCATCGTAAAGAGTTATGATACGTCTCCAACGTATCTATAATTTTTTATTGTTCCATGCTATTATATTATCCATCTAGGATGTTTTATATGCATTTACATGCTATTTTATATGATTTTTGGGACTAACCTATTAACCTAGAGCCCAGTGCCAGTTTCTGTTTTTTTCCTTGTTTTTGAGTATCGCAGAAAAGGAAAACCAAACGGTATCCAATTGACCTGGAATTTCACGGAGATTATTTTTGGACCAGAAGAAGCCCATGGAGTATCGGAGATGGGCCAGGAGAGTCCCGAGGCACCCACGAGGGTGGGGGCGCGCCCTACCCCCTGGGCGCGCCCCCCTACCTCATGGCTGCCTCGGAGACCCCCCTGACTTGTTCCCGACGCCAAAAATCCCTATAAATATAGAAACCCCCGAAAAGAAACCTAGATCGGGAGTTCCGCCGCCGCAAGCCTCTGTAGCCACCAAAAACCAATCGGGACCCTGTTCCGGCACCCTGCCGGAGGGGGGATCCCTCACCGGTGGCCATCTTCATCATCCTGATGCTCTCCATGACGAGGAGGGAGTAGTTCACCCTCGGGGCTGAGGGTATGTACCAGTAGCTATGTGTTTGATCTCTCTCTCTCTCTCGTGTTCTTGATTTGGCACGATCTTGATGTATCGCGAGCTTTGCTATTATAGTTGGATCTTATGATGTTTCTCCCCCCTACTCTCTTGTAATGGATTGAGTTTCCCTTTGAAGTTATCTTACCGGATTGAGTCTTTAAGGATTTGAGAACACTTGATGTATGTCTTGCGTGGGATACCCGTGGTGACAATGGGGTATTATATTGATTCACTTGATGTATGTTTTGGTGATCAACTTGCGGGGTCCGTGACCTTGGGAATCTATGCATAGGGGTTGGCACATGTTTTCGTCTTGACTCTCCGGTAGAAACTTTGGGGCACTCTTTGAAGTTCTTTGTGTTGGTTGAATAGATGAATCTGAGATTGTGTGATGCATATCGTATAATCATATCCACGGATACTTGAGGTGACATTGGAGTATCTAGGTGACATTAGGGTTTTGGTTGATTTGTGTCTTAAGGTGTTATTCTAGTACGAACTCTAGGATAGATCGAAAGGAAAGAATAGCTTCATGCTATTTTACTGAGACTCTTGAATAGATCGATTAGAAAGGATAACTTTGAGGTGGTTTCGTACCCTACCACAATCTCTTTGTTTGGTCTCTGCTATTAGTGACTTTGGAGTGACTCTTTGTTGCATGTTGAGGGATAGTTATATGATCCAATTATGTTATTATTGTTGAGAGAACTTGCACTAGTGAAAGTATGAACCCTAGGCCTTGTTTCCTAGCATTGCAATACCGTTTGTGCTCACTTTTATCATTAGTTACCTTGCTGTTTTTATATTTTCAGATTACAAAAACCTATATCTACCATCCATATTGCACTTGTATCACCATCTCTTCGCCGAACTAGTGCACCTATACAATTTACCATTGTATTGGGTGTGTTGGGGACACAAGAGACTCTTTGTTATTTGGTTGCAGGGTTGTTCGAGAGTGACCATCTTCATCTTACACCTCCCACAGATTGATAAACCTTAGGTCATCCACTTGAGGGAAATTTGCTACTGTCCTACAAACCTCTGCACTTGGAGGCCCAACAACGTCTACAAGAAGAAGGTTGAGTAGTAGACATCAAGCTCTTTTCTGGCACCATTGCCGGGGAGTTGAGTGCTTGAAGGTATATCTTTAGATCTTGCAATCAAATCTTTTTGTTTCTTGTTTTATCACTAGTTTAATTTATAAAAGAAAACTACAGAAAAATGGAATTAAGGTTGCCTCATATGCTTCATCTTTTTAATGTCTTTCGTGAAAATGATGGGAAGGAAAATTGTGCTCAGGTACTAGAAGAAGAATTACATAGAATGCTTGGCATAAAATATGTGAATGATGAGCATGATTGCAATGTTGTTAGTATGAATTCTTTGAATACCCATGATGCTAATGATATGCAAAGCCACAAGCTTGGGGATGCTATGTTTGATGAAGATGATATGTTTAGTCCCCCAAGTTTTGATGAGAATATTTATTATGATGAAAGCATGCCTCCTATTTATGATGATTATATTGATGAAAGTGGGTTTGGAAGAGTGTCAAATTTATGAAGTAATGATCCCACTATTTTGGAGGATGTTGTATATTATTGTGATAATTATGAAAGTGGATTTGGAGAGGTCATGACTTTATTTAGTGATGAATCCACTATTTCGGAAGAGGTTCCAATTGATTATGAGAACAAAGTTGCTATCTATGATGATTATTGTGATGACTTGTATACTATTAAGAATAAATTGTCATCATTATTTTAGTTTTCAATTGGATTATGCCTCACATGATAATTATTTTGTTGAGTTTGCTCCCACTATTATTCATGAGAAGAAATTTGCTTATGTGGAGAGTAATAAAAATTATATGCTTGTAGATCATAAAAAGAATGCTTTATGTGATGGTTATATTGTTGAATTCATTCATGACGCTACTGAAAATTATTATGAGGGAGGAATATATGCTTGTAGGAATTGCAATAATATCAAGTTTCCTCTCTATGTGCTTAAAATTTTGAAGTTATGCTTGTTTTGCCTTCCTATGCTAGTTGATTATTGTTCCCATAAGTTGTTTGCTCACAAAATACCTATGCATAGGAAGTGGGTTAGATTTAAATGTGCTAGTCATATTATTCATGATGCTCTCTTTATGTTTCAATTCTTATCTTTTATGTGAGCATCATTGAAATCATCATGCCTAGCTACGAGTGTTAAACGTTAGCGCTTGTTGGGAGGCAACCCAATTTTATTTTTGTTCTTTGCATTTTGATCCTGTTTAGTAATAAATAATTCATCTAGAATCTGTTTATATGTGGTTTAATGTTTTAATTAGTGTTTGTGCCAAGTAGAACCTTTGGGAAGACTTGGGTGAAGTCTTTGCGATCTTGCTGTAAAAAACAGAAACTTTTGCGCTCACGAGATTAGCTGCCATTATTTACTGAAGAGTGATTTTAGGTTGATTCTTTTTGAGGATGATTAATAGAAACATTCCTCAGGTCCAACAATTTATTTCAGAATTTTTGGAGTTACAGAAGTATTCGAATGATACAGATTACTATAGACTGTTCTGTTTTTGACAGATTCTGTTTTCTATGTGTTGTTTGCTTATTTTGATGAATCTGTGAGTAGTATCGGAGGGTATGAACCATAGAGAAGTTGGAATACAGTAGATATTACACCAATATGAATTTAGAATGAGTTCACAACAGTACCTAAGTGGTGATTTATTTTCTTATATTAACGGAGCTTACGAGTTTTCTGTTGAGTTTTGTGTTGTGAAGTTTTCAAGTTTTGGGTAAAGATTTGATGGACTATGGAATAAGGAGTGGCAAGATCCTAAGCTTGGGGATGCCCAAGGCACCCCAAGTCAATATTCAAGGACAACCAAGAACCTAAGCTTGGGGATGCCCCGGAAGGCATCCCCTCTTTCGTCTTCGTCTATCGGTAACTTTACTTGGAGCTATATTTTTATTCACCACATGATATGTGTTTTGATTGGAGTGTAATTTTATTTTGTTTTGTTTTGCTTGCTGTTTGAATAAAATACCAAGATCTGAAATGCTTAAATGTTAGAGAGTCTTCACATAGTTACATAATTATTCAACTACTCATTGATCTTCACTTATATCTTTTGGAGTAGTTTGTCATTTGCTCTAGTGCTTCACTTATATCTTCTTAGAGCATGGCGGTAGTTTTATTTTGAAGAAATTGTTGATCTCTCATGCTTCACTTATATTATTTTGGGAGTATTTATAACAGCATGGTAATTTGCTTTGGTTATGAATTTAGTCCTAATATGATGGGCATCTAAGAGGGATATAATAAAAACTTTCATATAAAGTGCATTGAATACTATGAGAAGTTTGATTCCTTATGATTGTTTTGAGATATGAGGATGGTAATATTAGAGTCATGCTAGTTAAGTAGTTGTGAATTTGAGAAATCTTTGTGTTGAGGTTTGCAAGTCCAGTAGCATGCACGTATGGTAACCTTGTGTAACAAATTTGAAGCATGAGGTGTTTCTTTGATTGCCTTCCTTATGAGTGGAGGTCGGGGACGAGCGATGGTCTTTTCCTACAATTCTATACCCCTAGGAGCATCCACGTAATGCTTGGTTTCTATGACTTGTAGATTTTTGCAATAAGTATGTGAGTTCTTTATGACTAATGTTGAGTCCATGGATTATACGCACTCTCACCCTTCCATCATTGCGAGCCTCTTCGGTACCGTGCATTGCCCTTTCTCACCTCGAGAGTTGGTGCAAACTTCGCCGGTTGTCGTGGAATTGTCACGGCAGATGTCCTAATGTAAGGACTTAGTCGCGAGGCCAACGCATCTATGTGGTAGCTTGAAGGGGTTGAGCGGAATCGAGAGACGCAACACACAAGACGAGGATTTAGACAGCTTCGGGCCCCGGGAAACATCATCCGGTAATAACCCTACATGTTGTTTGTGGCTAGGTCTTATTATGATCATGAGGGAGTCGCCGGTAAGCTGGCTCTTTGTGTCTAGCCCTAGAGATTGTTCTTGTTGCCTGTCCCTCTTTGGGGAGCCCTGCCCCTCTTTATATAAGTTAGAGGGGCGGGTTACATGTGGAGTCCAAATAGGATTAGGACTAGCCTATCTTGTACTACAAGCCGGATACAAGTCCAGGTCTTGATTCCTTGTAAAGGAGATATTCCTCACACCTTTCCTCTTAAGCCGGCCTATCATAACGTAAGCCGGCCTTTCGGGCCTTGAGCCTCCTGGGCCCCCGGGTCTTGTCGCTCCTCTGATCCGCTTGCCAGGCCACCCATAAGTCGCCAGGATCGGGCGGGTCATTAGTGAGTCGCCAAGTCCGCCGGTTATACTTCCGCCGGGTTACAGTGAGGTGTATCTCGACATTAGCCCCCAAGTTTAGCTTGGATTTATCCATGGTAAACTTATGCTGCAAAATAAACACAAGAACAAATTTAACAGGTTGTGCTCCGGGTTAAGAATTATTGTAAACCGGCACCTGAACATCCTTAAGTCCTTGTCATTTCCTTCTTCTTGAAAATCCGGGTCAATAAACCAGCTTCACAATCAATTTTCTTGTAGAAGAAATATTCTAAACAAATAATCCATTTGAGTCAGCTTCCAAAGCGCCGGCTTAAAAAATATAGGTCTTGATATACTCATCTGATTTTCAATCGGCTTAAAGATGTAGATCTTGTCGAGTTATAATTTCCAAAATCTCCTATTTATAAAAGACTGATGATGTCGAGTCATAATTGTTGTTGACACCGGGTCATGTAATTGATCCTCCTGATTTACTCAAAGCTGAGAATTTTGAAGATGTTCCCTCTTTATATGCATAATACACCTGTAGCCCCCAAGTCTTAAGAGGAGAACATAGTGATAACTTAAGACTTGCTTCAATATAAGTGTTGCAACCTTGAAGAAATCCGGGTTATTCATCTCAATCATTAGTCATAAAACTGAATATTCCACTTGCAGCAACCTGGGACTTGTAATTGCCTTATGCTCGTAAAATTTCAACCAGTGTAGCCCCCAAGGGCCGGCTTAGTAAGATAATACTAAGCTGGGACTTTATATATACTTCATTGAAAATTATCATATGATGTAATCCTCACCATGGGTCTCGAACCCACGTCCATAAGGTTAAGAGCTTTGTACTCTACCAACTGAGTAGTGGACCTTTCAATATAATGGATTAAGACTTGTGTACCTTGAATTGTTGAAAGGAGCAATTGGTAGCCCCAAAGGGCCGGCTCATTACGATATGATGAGTCGGGTCTTCAATGAGGTGAGCAAAAATGACTTTGCATTAGCCCCCAAGTGTCATGGTGCATGCTTGCAGCGACATGAGACTTGCATATTTGATGTAACCTCAATTTGAATAATGTAGCCCCCAAGTGTCGGGTCGTAAGCCTGCAGCAACTCGGGACTATTCCTTCCATTGTAGAATAAATCATATCCATTAATAAAATAATAGCCATTCTTATTTGAAGCGACTTTGAAGACCTCCATCATAATATTGGTTATTGATAACCATAATAAGAATCCAGCCATGTTGGCTATTAAAGATTTGAATAATATAATCCGGTATGAAAACCTCAATCATTCAATATCATCATGAAAATCCAGCCAGTTTTGGCTATTAAAGATTTGAATACCTCATCGGTTGACAAGTAAATCCAGAGTTTAAATACTGGCGGCTCTTGGCGATGGCGACTTAATGCACATTCATTGTGGCGGAATTTTTGTAACCCAAAGTGGCCTATAGCCCTTGAGAAAATCAATAATTGATAACCCTTTTGAGACACCAATTTTAGAGATGAGCTTGGTGAAGCATTTATATAAGTCATAGTTACGCAAATCTCGCATGCAGAGTTTAAACAACATACGCATACGGCGACTTAACGTCAAAAGCCAAGGCGGGTAACCACCCAAATGTAGTCTTATCCTCGCACACAAGTAGATCATAAGATCCCTATGATCCTTTGAATGATACCGGCGGTTTATGTGACCCAGACAGTGAAGTTGATAACTCAACTCTGTAAAAGCCGGCACATAAGATATTTGTGACAACTCAAATACTTGTGATTGTATAAAAATAGATAAAAAAATTGACGCTTCTGATTCGAATACAATCAGTAAACCATTCCAAAGGGGTTAAGCTAAGATTCGAATACGATCATATAGCCCCCAGTGGCATTGGCGTTGCCGATCAAAGTGGGTGTCGACAGCTATGTTCTCTTTGGTTCAAATACGACCTATGTTTGAACAGGAAGCCCCCAATTGACCATTGTGATATTGAATTTCGTACTGCCGGTTTACATGACATGTGTAATAAGGGTGATAACACAATCCTTAGAAACCAATGCTTCCATATAAATGATGGTTGTCATAAGCTGGCAACTTATAGTCAAAAGTCAAGCCGGGTTAATCATAAAACACGTATATACATTTGAGATATAATCCCCAAAAGGTCTCAAGTTAAGTAATTATGGCTGCAATAAACTTAACCCGAGATAGAAATAAAACTTTTTGAGGCTTCTGATTCGGATACGATCAGTAAACCGTTCCAAAGGGGTTAAGCTAAGATTCGAATACAATCATATAGCCCCCAGTGGCTTTGGCGATGCCGATCAAGTGGGTATCGACAGCTATGTTCTCTTTGGTTCGAATACGACCTATGTTTGAACAGAAGCCCCAAGTGACCATAAGAGTTGTTTAATGACGCTGGTTGAATCGACCCACGTCAGACCCAAAGGGGTTAAGCTATGATTCAGATATGATCAAGAAGCCCCCTAGTAGGTTGGGCAGTATGCCGATCAAGAGGGTATCAATAGCTATGTTCTCTTTGGTTCGAATACGACCTATGTTTGAACAGGAAGCCCCCAAATGACCATATAAGATTTGGCATTGCGCCGATCAAGAGGGTACTGATAGCTATGCTCGATGAGCAGGAAGCCCCCAAGTGATCATAATAAGATAAGCCGTCAGGCAGGATACCCAAGTTTGAACCGCGCATCATGGCAGCAAGTTCTTTGGCAACCTTTAATTTTTCTGAGAACTCAAACTTGCGAGAAATTAATGCTTTTTGAACCGGAAATTTAAACCGGATCTGAAAGCTTTAAAAATTTGTGAGGGACAAATTTACCTTGAGCCGGATTTGAACCGGATTTGAGAGCTTTAGTGCTTTGTGGGAGAGAGATATCTCTTGAACCGGATTTTAAACCGGAATCCTTCGTTTTAAGCCGGAAATTTTCTGACGACCTTTAAATTTTTCACCAATATAACGGTAGTATCCTCCGGGACCGGGTTATCTTCCCCTCCAACGTCCTGAGGTTGTTGACTTCACCGAAAACCGGCAACATTTTCTTGAGTCATATTATTGTAGCCCCCGAGACCCATGGTGACTCGAGGAGTTGGCTTGAGATTCTCCATATTTGACCGTGATATAACCCGGCATAAGTTGTATATCATTGGTGTTGATAGTATGATGTGAATCCACAGAAGGTTGAGGCGACATGGCGGGTTATAAATGATCCCGTATGAACCGTGTCAACAACTCGGCCAATGGTTCCTTCCAACTGGCGATTTGAAGTTAACCAAACTGTAATGGCGGCGACTTGTGCGCCTGCCCTTTGAGCCACCTAGTGCAGACGGTGGTTGATAGTATGTGATAATTTGCCACCATTTTGTTGAAAGAGAACCGGGCTTCCCAAGCAGTGACTTGCTCATACTCAATAAACAGCTCATGCAGACAGGTGCGGCCCAGTGTGTTGATGTAGACCAGGCCGCGAGAGACGGACAGTAAAGACGACCGTAGCATTAGAGGCGGCATAGACAGACGAACCGGACGTGGCGTTGTAAGCCGGTGCGGACGGGCAAATTGTTCTCCTTGTTGTAAGCCGGCGCGGTCGCAAGAGACGGCCACGGCGTTGTAAGTCGGCACGGTCACGAGAGACGGCCATGGCGTTGTAAGCCGGTGCAGTCGCGGGAGACGGCCACGGCGTTGTAAGCCGGTGCGGGAGTCCGTTTGAGTAACAACGACCACCTGTGCTAGAAAATGTTGGCATGCCTCCATCTCCGCGGTACAATATCACTTTTTATCATAAATAATTGCCTTGATTTGTTTGGACGACGGATGATCTGCTGATCGCGACAGAGGTGGCTCAGGCAGACCACCGACTCAATATAGTTCCGGCGGCTCAGGAAGACCGGCGACTTAACCCCGGCGGCTCAACGCGGCTCCGGCGGGTTGATGCAGATTAAGCTGCACAGACTGCGACCTGCGCACACCTGTTCCATCTGTAAGCGGGCGTAGACGCCAGTGCGTAATGGTGCTGACGTACTCTTCATAGGCACAACATGGCACCACCTTTGCTGCACATAAAAACATACAGACCAAAGTAATTGTCAAAGGGTCTTGTAGATTTATTGATGTTCCAGCAGGCAGATTCAAATAGCTCCTCGTACTTGTCCAATCAAACGATGTCATGCTCAGGGAAACTAGTCTTTTTCCCACGTTACCCAATGTTTGATTCAGTCTATTGTCTGCATCTCTTTGATAGTATGATTGACAGTGCTATGACCTTGATGTTGGAGCGGAAGGTGTTGATATCTTTAAAAGAAATACTGAAGCTGCAGCTCCCTCTTGCCGGTGCGACGGCTCAAAGGCAAAGCTTGCAGAGGTAAACCGGTACGGGAGCAATCAGCTCAAGCGGCAACAGTGAGCCGACACCTGGCCGGAGCAAACCAGATCGCGGCTGCGGCGGCTCAAAGGTGCAACTTCAACTGAGGAAGCATGCAGACATGCGGCCGACGACCCGTGGCGACGCTGGCGAGTCGGCATGAGGAGCATGGAAACCCGGGCGGCTCGGACGCGTGGAGTCGACTCGCAAGCGGACGGCGGCTCGGACACGGTGGGCGCCAACTGTCGTGGAATTGTCACGGCAGATATCCTAATGTAAGGACTTAGTCGCGAGGCCAACGCATCTATGTGGTAGCTTGAAGGGGCTGAGCGGAACCGAGAGACACAACACACAAGATGAGGATTTAGACAGCTTCGGGCCCCGGGAAACATCATCCGGTAATAACCCTACATGCTGTTTGTGGCTAGGTATTATTATGATCATGAGGGAGCCGCCGGTAAGCCGGCTCTTTGTGTCTAGCCCTAGAGATTGTTCTTGTTGTCTCCCCTCTTTGGGGAGCCCTGCCCCTCTTTATATAAGTTAGAGGGGCGGGTTACATGTGGAGTCCAAATAGGATTAGGACTAGCCTATCTTGTACTACAAGCCGGATACAAGTCCGGGTCTTGATTCCTTGTAAAGGAGATATTCCTCACGCCTTTCCTCTTAAGCCGGCCTATCATAACGTAAGTCGGCCTTTCGGGCCTTGAGCCTCATGGGCCCCCGGGTCTTGTCGCTCCTCTGATCCGCTTGCCAGGCCACCCATAAGTCGCCAGGATCGGGCGGGTCATTAGTGAGTCGCCAAGTCCGGCCGGGTTATACTTCCGGCCGGGTTACACAGCGGGGTATATCCCCGACACTGGTGCATCCAAATCCCGTGATATGATACGCTCTATCACACATAAGCCTCCTTATACCTTCCTCAAAACAGCCACCATACCTACCTATTATGGCATTTCCATCACCATTCCAAGATATATTGTCATGCAACTTTCCACCGTTCCGTTTATTATTACACGCTTCATCATTGTCATATTGCCTTGCATGATCATGTAGTTGACATTGTATTTATGGAAAGGCCACCATGCATAATTTTTCAAATTCATTCCCGGTACACCGCCGGAGGCACTCATATAGAGTCATATTTTGTTCTAGTATGGAGTTGTAACCCTTGAGTTGTAAATAAATAGAAGTGTGATGATCATCATTATTAGAGCATTGTCCCGTGTGAGAAAAAAAAGAGAAAGGCCAAAAAAAGAGAAAGGCCAAAAAAAGAGAAAGGCCAAATAAAAAAAAGGAAGGCCCCAAAAAATGAGAGAAAAAGAGAGAAGGGGCAATGTTACTATCCTTTTTCCACACTTGTGCTTCAAAGTAGCACCATGATCTTCATGATAGAGAGTTTCTTATTTTGTCACTTCCATATACTAGTGGGAATCTTTCATTATAGAACTTGGCTTGTATATTCCAACAGTGGGCTTCCTCAAAATGCCCTAGGTCTTCGTGAGCAAGCAAGTTGGATGCACACCCACTTAGTTTCTTTTGTTGAGCTTTCATACATTTATAGCTCTAGTGCATACATTGCATGGCAATCCCTACTCCTCGCATTGACATCAATTGATGGGCATCTCCATAGCCTGTTGATTGGCCGCGTCGATGTGAGACTTTCTCCCTTTTTGTCTTCTCCACACAACCCCCATCATCATACTCTATTCCACCTATAGTGCTATGTCCTTGGCTCGCGCTCATGTATTGCGTAAAAGTTGAAAAAGTTTGAGAATACTAAAGTATGAAACAATTGCTTGGCTTGTCATCGGGGTTGTGCATGATGAGAGCATTTTTGTGTGAGAAAATGAAGCATAGCCAAACTATATGATTTTGTATGGATGAGCTTTCTTTGGCCATGTTATTTTGAGAAGACATAATTGCTTAGTTAGTATGCCTGAAGTATTATTATTTTTATGTCAATATTAAACTTTTGTCTTGAATCTTTTGGATCTGAACATTCATGCCACAATAAAGAAGATTACATTGATAAATTATGTTAGGTAGCATTCCACATCAAAAAATTTGTTTTTATCATTTACCTACTCGAGGACGAGTAGGAATTAAGCTTGGGGATGCTTGATACGTCTCCAACGTATCTATAATTTTTTATTGTTCCATGCTATTATATTATCCATCTAGGATGTTTTGTATGCATTTATATGCTATTTTATATGATTTTTGGGACTAACCTATTAACCTAGAGCCCAATGCCTATTTCTGTTTTTTCCTTGTTTTTGAGTATCGCAAAAAAGGAAAATCAAACGGAGTCCAATTGACCTGAAATTTCACGGAGATTATTTTTGGACCAGAAGAAGCCCACGGAGTATCGGAGATGGGCCAGAAGAATCCCGGGGCACCCACGAGGGTGGGGGCGCGCCCTACCCCCCTGGGCACGCCCCCCTACCTCGTGGCCGCCTCGGAGACCCCCCTGACTTGTTCCCGACGCCAAAAAACCCTATAAATATAGAAACCCCCGAAAAGAAACCTAGATCGGAAGTTCCACCGCCGGAAGCCTCTGTAGCCACCAAAAACCAATCGAGACCCTATTCTGGCACCCTGCCGGAGAGGGGATCCCTCACCGGTGGCCATCTTCATCATCCCGACGCTCTCCATGACGAAGATGGAGTAGTTCACCCTCGGGGCTGAGGGTATGTACTAGTAGCTATGTGTTTGATCTCTCTCTCTCTCTCTCTCTCTCTCTCTCTCTCGTTCTTGATTTGGCACGATCTTGATGTATGTTTGAATAGAATTGTATTAACCGGAAACACATAGCTATTATATCATCATAAATTTTTGTTATTCATGCTAGAATTGTATTAACCGGAAACTTGATACATGTGTGGATACATAGACAAAACACAGTGTCCCTAGTATGCCTCTACTAGACTAGCTCGTTAATCAAAGATGGTTAAGTTTCCTAACCATAGACATGTGTTGTCATTTGATGAGCAGGATCACATCATTAGGAGAATGATGTGATGGACAAGACCCATCCGTTAGCTTAGCATAATGATCGTTAAGTTTTATTGCTATTGCTTTCTTCATGACTTACACATATTACTTTGACTATGAGATTATGCAACTCCCGAATACCGGAGGATACCTTGTGTGCTACCAAACGTCACAACGTAACTGGGTGATTATAAAGATGCTCTACAGGTATCTCCGAAGGTGTTTGTTGGGTTGGCATAGATCAAGATCGGGATTTGTCACTCCGAGTATCGAAGAGGTATCTCTGGGCCCTCTCGGTAATGCACATCATGATAAGCCTTGCAAGCAATGTGACTAATGAGTTAGTTGCGGGATGATGCATTACGGAATGAGTAAAGAGACTAGCTAGTAACAAGATTGAACTAGGTATGAAGATACCGATGATCGAATCTTGGGCAAGTAACATACCGATGACAAAAGTAATTACGTATGTTGTCATTACGGTTTGACTGATAAAGATCTTCGTAGAATATGTAGGAACCAATATGAGCATCCAGGTTCGGTTGTTGGTTATTGTCCGGAGAGGTGTCTCGGTTATGTCTACATAGTTCTCGAACCCGTAGGGTACGCACGCTTAACGTTCGATGACGATTTGTATTATATGAGTTATGTGATTTGGTGACCAAATGTTGTTCGGAGTCCCGGATGAGATCACAGACATGACGAGGAGTCTCGAAATTGTCAACAGGTAAAGATTCATATATAGGATGATAGTATTCGGACACCGGAAGTGTTCTGGGGGTATCGGGTACGTATCGGGTCACTAAAAGGGGTTCCGGGCAACCCCCGGCAAGCTATATGGGCCTAATGGGCCAAGAGTTGGACAGACCAGCCCCAAAAGGGGCTGGTGCGCCCCCTATAGGCCGAATAGGAGGAGAAGGAAAGGAACGGGAGGATCCGGCCTCCCCCTTTCCTTCCCCTCCCCCCTCTCTTTCCTTCCCCCTCCGTTGGATATGGAAGGGGGAGGCCAACTTGGAGGAGGCGCCCAAGTAGGATTACTCCTACTTGGGGCGCCCCTTGCAGCCCATATCCCTCTCCCACCTGTATATATATGTGGGGGGGGCACTGCTAGAACACACAACATTGATTCCTAGCCGTGCAGCGCCCCCTCCTGATTTCGCCTCGGTCATATTCACATAGTGCTTAGGCGAAGCCCTACGCGGATCACTTCACCATCACCATGCCGTCGTGCTGACGGAACTCTCCCTCAACACTTTGCTGGATCAAGAGTTCGAGGGACGCCAACGAGCTGAACGTGTGCAGAACTCGGAGGTGTCGTACGTTCGGTGCTTGATCGGTCGGAATGAGAAGAAGTTCGACTACATCAACCACGTTGTCAAACACTTCCGCTTTCGTTCTACGAGGGTAGGTGGACACACTCTCCCCCTCTCGCTGCTATGCATCCCCTAGATAGATCTTGCCTGGTCGTAGGAATGTTTTTGAAATTGCATGCTACGTTCCCCAACATAAACCCGGTCAGCGGAAGAAGCCGTTCAAAGGAAATAGGGACGGTCCATCTAATTTAGACAAAATACTGGATAGGCCTTGCTAGATCCTTGGCGCTTCTGACAAGCCTGCCAACCACACCAACAGAAACTGCTGGGTTTTAAACAGGCCGGTAAATTAAATACCGAACATAAGGGGAAGGGAGAGCCTCGCCCTCCTGGGGGACAGAAGAAGTTTCCCCCCGAGGTGAAAATGGTGAACATGATATATGTCAACCACATCCCCAAGAGGGAGCACAAACGCGCATTAAGGGACGTCTACGCCATAGAACCTGTCGCCCTAAAATTCAACCCATGGTCGGCTTGTCCGATAACCTTTGATCGTCGGGACCACCCAACCAGTATCCTTCACGGAGGTTCGGTGGCCCTGGTACTCGATCCTATCATTGAAGGATACCATCTCACTAGAGTCCTTATGGACGGCGGCAGCAGTCTCAACTTGATCTATCAAGATACTGTCTGTAAGATGGATATCGACCCATCAAGAATCAAGCCTAGTAACACTACCTTTAAAGGCGTGATACCCGGCGTGGAGGGCCGTTGCACGGGTTCCTTAACACTGGAAGTAGTATTTAGCTCTCCAGACAACTTCTGAAGTGAGGAATTGATCTTCGACATCGTCCCTTTTCGCAGTGGTTATCATGCCTTTGGTTGGTGACTGCTTTACGCCGCTTTAATGCGATCATGCGCTATGCTTATTTGAAGCTCAAAATGCAGGACCACGTGGCGTCATCATAGTAAATGGAAATATGGAGCACTCCCTCCGTACAGAGGAGCACACCGCGGCCCTAGCAGCTGAGGTACAAGGCGACCTCATCAAGCTGAATAGTTCATCTGTTATCGAGACCCAGGACACTGCTAAGCGAGTCTGATCTGCATTATAGTGCGGTTGCTCGGTGGATCCCGAGCTTGAATAGCAGTTTCGCTGATACGTCTCCGTCGTATCTATAATTTTTGATTGTTCCATGCCAATATTATTCAACTTTCATATACTTTTGGCAACTTTTTATACTATTTTTTGGGACTAACATATTGATCCGATTGCCGGTGCTAGTTCACTGCACATTGCATGTTTTATGTTTCGCAGAAACCCCATATCAAACGGAGTCCAAACGGGATAAAAACGGACGGAGAATTATTTTGGAATATTTGTGATTTTTGGGAATTAAAATCAATGCGAGACGGTGCCCGAGGTGGCCACGAGGGTGGGCCCCACGCCCTCCCTAGGAGGGCGCGCCCCCCACCCTCATGGGCCCCTCATAAGGCGGTTGATGCTCTACTTTTTCCGCAAGAAAGCTAATTTTTCGAAAAAGATCTGGGAGAAGGTTTCAACCCAATCGGAGTTATGGATCTCCGGATATAAAAGAAACGGTGAAAGGGCAGCAGAGGAGAACGCAGAAACAGAGAGAGACAGAGAGACAGATCCAATCTCCGAGGGGCTCTCGCCCCTTCCACGCCATGGAGGCCAAGGACCAGAAGGGGAACCCTTCTCCCATCTAGGGAGGAGGTCAAGGAAGAAGAAGACGAAGGGCCCCCCTCTCCCCTTCTATTCGGGTGGCGCAGGAACACTGTCGTGGCCATCATCATCACCGCAATCTTCACCAACAACTTCACCGCCATCATCACCAACTCTTCCCCCCTCTATGCAGCGGTGTAACCTCTATCTTACCCGTTGTAATCTCTACTTAAACATGGTGATCAACGCTATATATTATTTCCCAATGATGTATGGCTATCCTATGATGTTTGAGTAGATCTGTTTTGTCCTATGGGTTATTTGATGATCGTGATTGGTTTGAGTTGCATGTTTTATTATTGGTGCTTTCCTATGGTGCTCTCCGTGTCACGCAAGCGTGAGGGATTCCTCATTGTAGGGTTTGCAATATGTTCATGATTTGCTTATGGTGGGTGGCGTGAGTGTGAGAAGCCTGAGACCGAGTAAGTAGGTTGTTTGCGTATGGGATAAGGGGACTTGATACTTTAATGCTATGGTTGGGTTTTACCTTAATGATCTTTAGTAGTTGCGGATGCTTGCTAGAGTTCCAATCATAAGTGCATATGATCCAAGTAGATAAAGTATGTTAGCTTATGCCTCTCCCTCAAATAAAATTGCAATAATGATTACCGGTCTAGTTATCGATTGCCTAGGGACAAATAACTTTCTCGTAACAAAAAGCTCTTTACCAAAACTAATTTAGTTGTGTCTTTATCTAAACAGCCCCTAGCTTTTATTTACTTGCTCTTTACTTTCTTGCAAACCTATCCAAAAACACCTACAAAGTACTTCTAGCTTCTTACTTGTTTTAGGTAAAGCGAACGTCAAGCGTGCGTAGAGTTGTATCGGTGGTCGATAGAACTTGAGGGAATATTTGTTCTACCTTTAGCTCCTCGTTGGGTTCGACACTCTTACTTATCAAAAACTGTTGCGATCCCCTATACTTGTGGTTTATCAAGACCTTTTTCCGGCGCCGTTCTTGAGCAATAGCGTGGGGTGAATATTCTCATGTGTGCTTGTTTGCTTTATCACTAAGTAATTTTTATTTGCTATTCTTAGTTGTTCTCTATCTTTAGTTATGGATATGGAACACGAAATACCAAAAATAATTAGGTGTACTTGCTGCTCATGGAGATGGAGAACCTCCTAAAACCCTCGATGCTGGTTATGTGAAAGATATTATGTACTACTTTGATAATCCTGAGGAAACCCCATTCAATTATGTACTGAGAGTAACATTGGACCAACGTGAATACTTTAGGGATTATCGCTTGACTCAAAAAGGGAAACTATTATGGGATCAAATTCATATATTGAAGTGGTATGCTCGGCAAGTATGCTTGAGTTATGATTATACTTGTTGCTCTAGGATGAAGGCTCCACACCTTCCCTTTTCATGCAAATTTAATGATAATAAAACCTTAGCTTCTTATGCTAATGGTATATATGATTACTATGATGTGGAACAAATAGAAGAATTTGTTGCTTTTATGGGTGCTTATGAAATTGAATCTATGTTTAAAGAGTTTGAAGATTTTGATGATGCTGCTTATAGACCTGAAAATTTAGCTATCCTCAAATATTGCTATGAGAATTATGAATAAAATTCCGATATTAATGCACTTATTGAGAAAGTCTCCGCTGTCCAAGAAGAGACTAATATTTTGCAGGAATCTATGGAAGAAGAAGTTGATGAAACTATGAGCTCATTGGATGAAAAAGATGAGGAGGAGAGCGAAGAACAAAAGGAGGAAGAGCGGATTGATCACCCGTGCCCACCTTCTAATGAGAGTAACTCTTCAACTCATACATTGTTTAATTTCCCTTCATGCTTACCGAAGGATGATTGCTATGACCCCGTTGACTCTTTTGAATATCCCTTTTTGATGATGCTTGCTATGCTTGTAGCCAAGATGCCAATATGAATTATGCTTATGGAGATTAACTTGCTATAGTTCCTTATGTTAAACATGAAATTGTTGCTATTGCACCCACACATGATAGTCCTATTATCTTTTTGAATTCTCCCAACTACACTATATCGGAGAAGTTTGCCTTTATTAAGGATTATATTGATGGGCTGCCTTTTACTATTACACATGATGATTTTGATAAATATAATATGCATGTGCTTGCTGCTCCTACTTGCAATTATTATGAGAGAGGAACTATATCTCCACCTCTCTATGCTTCCCACATGACAAAATTGCAAGAAACTGTTTATACTATGCATTGGCCTTTACTATGTGTGCATGAATTGCTCTTTTATGACATGCCGATGCATAGGAAGAGACTTAGACTTCGTTGTTTCATGATATATGTTGCTTTGTGCTCATTACTAAATTACAAATCATTGTTGATTAAAATTGGCTTTGATATACCTTGGGATCCGGGTGGATTCACTACTTGTGCACTATATGCCTAGCTTAATGGCTTTAAAGAAAGCGCTGCCAGGGAGACAACCCGGAAGTGTTAGAGAGTCATTTATTTCTGTTGAGTGCTTTCATATAGTTTCAAAACAACAAAAATAAAGAGGGGAACCCAAAACTTTTCAAAAAGGAAAGTGAAAGTGAGAAAGACAAGCATTGTTGAAGTGGGAGAGCTCCTTGAACTTTGTTCATGCTCACGGCAACTTTGCGAATCTTGATTACAGAAACTCTTCAAAAAAAATAACTATCCCCTTGTACAATTCCATTGTATTATAAAAATAATGTGCCAAGGTTTACCTTTAGGATGTTTACAATACTTGTTGGTTTGTACGGTGCAGGACAGAAACTTTGGCTGTAGTGCACGATTTTTAGTTTTTTACTGGAACGTCAAATGGTTCTGATTCTTTTTGCACTGTCTTTCTATACAAATTTTTTATTTTTCATAATTTTGTAAGAGTTTTTAAAGTATCATAAGTATGGTGAATGTTCAGATTATTACAGACTGTTCTGTTTTAGACAGATTCTGTTTTTGATGCATAGTTTGCTTGTTTTGATGAAACTATCAATTTATATCAGTGGATTAAGCCATGGAAAAGCTATATTACAGTAGACACAATGCAAAAAAAAATATGAATTGGTTTGCAACAGTACTTAGAGTAGTGATTTACTTTATTATACTAACGGATCTTACCGAGTTTTCTATTGAAGTTTTGTGTGGATGAAGTGTTCGATGATCGAGAAGGTCTCGATGTGAGAAGAAGGAAGAGAGGCAAGAGCTCAAGCTTGGGGATGCCCGAGGCACCCCAAGTAAATATTCAAGGAGACTCAAGCGTCTAAGCTTGGGGATGCCGGAAGGCATCCCCTCTTTCTTCAACAAATATCGGTATGTTTTCGGATTCGTTTCATTCATGTGATATGTGCAAATCTTGGAGCGTCTTTTGAATTTAGTTTTCTCTTTTCTTTTATTCACCATGCTGGTATGAGATAGTCCTTGGTTGATTTATAGAATGCTCTTTGCACTTCGCTTATATCTTTTGAGTATGGCTTTATAGAATGCTTCATGTGCTTCACTTATATCATTTGAAGTTTGTATTACCTGTTTCTCTTCACATAGACAACCGCCATTTGTAGAATGCTCTTTTGCTTCACTTATATTTGTTAGAGCGTGGGCATATCTTTTGTAGAAATAATTAAACTCTCATGCTTCACTTATATCTATTTAGAGAGATGACAGGAACTGGTCATTCACATGGTTAGTCAAAAAATCCTACATAAAACTTGTAGATCGCTGAATATGATATGTTTGATTCCTTGCAATAGTTTTGCGATATAAAGAGGGTGATATTAGAGTCATGCTAGTGGGTAGTTGCGGATTAGTAGAAATACTTGTGTTGAGGTTTGTGATTCCCGTAGCATGCACGTATGGTGAACCATTATGTGATGAAGTCGGAGCATGATTTATTTATTGATTGTCTTCCTTATGAGTGGCGGTCGGGGACGAGCGATGATCTTTTCCTACCAATCTATACCCCTAGGAGCATCTTGGCGTAGTACTTTGTTTCGATGACTAATAGATTTTTGCAATAAGTATGTGAGTTCTTTATGACTAATGTTGAGTCCATGGATTATACGCACTCTCATCCTTCCATCATTGCTAGCCTCTTGATTCTGCATTGCCCTTTCTCACCTCGAGAGTTGGTGCAAACTTCGCCAGTGCATCCAAACCCGTGATACGATACGCTCTGTCACACATAAGCCTCATTATATCTTCCTCAAAACAGCCACCATACCTACCTATCATGGCATTTCCATAGCCATTCCGAGATATATTGCCATGCAAATTCCATCATCATCATATACATGACTTGAGCATTTATTGTCATATTGCTTTGCATGATCGTAAGATAGCTAGCATGATGTTTTCATGGCTTGTCCGTTTTTTGATGTCATTGCTACCCTAGATCGTTGCACATCCCGGTACACCGCCGGAGGCATTCATATAGAGTCATATCTTTGTTCTAGTATCGAGTTGTAATATTGAGTTGTAAGTAAATAAAAAGTGTGATGGTCATCATTATTAGAGCATTGCCCCAGTGAGGAAAGGATGATGGAGACTATGATTCCCCCACAAGTCGGGATGAGACTCGGACTTTATGAAAAATATAAGAGGCCAAAGAAGCCCAAATAAAAAAGAGGCCAAAGAAGCCCAAATAAAAAAAGAGGCCAAAGAAGCCCACCAAAAAAGGAGAAAAAAATGAGGGAAAAGAGAGAAGGGACAATGTTACTATCCTTTTACCACACTTGTGCTTCAGAGTAGCACCATGATCCTTCATATAGAGAGTCTCTTGAGTTATCACTTTCATATACTAGTGGGAATTTTCATTATAGAACTTGGCTTGTATATTCCGATGATGGGCTTCCTCAAATGCCCGAGGTCTTCATGAGCAAGCAAGTTGGATGTACACCCACTTAGTTTCCAGTTTGAGCTTTCATACACTTATAGCTCTAGTGCATCTGTTGCATGGCAATCCCTACTCCTCACATTGATATCTATTGATGGGCATCTCCATAGCCCATTGATACGCCTAGTTGATGTGAGACTATCTTCTCCTTTTTGTCTTCTCCATACAACCTCCACCACCATATTCTATTCCACCTATAGTGTTTTGTCCAGGGCTCACGCTCATGTATTGCGTGAAAGTTGAAAAGGTTTGAGAACATCAAAAGTATGAAACAATTGATTGGCTTGTCATCAGGGTTGTGCATGATTTGAATATTTTGTGTGGTGAAGATGGAGCATAGCCAGACTATATGATTTTGTAGGGATAACTTTCTTCGGCCATGTTATTTTGAAAAGACATGATTGCTTTATTAGTAGGCTTGAAGTATTATTGTCTTAATGTCAAATGATAGACTATTGCTTTGAATCACTCGTGTCTTAATATTCATGCCATGATTAGACATATGATCAAGATTATGCTAGGTAGCATTCCACATCAAAATTATCCTTTTATCATTTACCTACTCGAGGACGAGCAGGAATTAAGCTTAGGGATCTTGTCGTCTCCGTCGTATCTATAATTTTTATTGTTCCATGCCAATATTATTCAACTTTCATATACTTTTGGCAACTTTTTATACTATTTTTGGGACTAACATATTGATCCGATTGCTCAAAGGATGGCAGTTCACATACATTGCATGTTTTATGTTTTGAAACCCCATATCAAACGGAGTCCAAACGGGATAAAAACGGACGGAGAATTATTTTGGAATATTTGTGATTTTTGCGAATTAAAATCAACGCGAAACAGTGCCCGAGGTGGCCACGAGGGTGGGGGCCACACCCTCCCCAGGAGGGCACGCCCCCACCCTTGTGGGCCTCTCGTAAGGCGGTTGATGCTCTACTTTTGCCGCAAGAAAGCTAATTTTTGGAAAAAGATCTGGGCGAAGGTTTCAACCCAATCGGAGTTACGGGTCTCCGGATATAAAAGAAACGGTGAAAGGGCAGCAGAGGAGAACGCAGAAACAGAGAGACAGATCCAATCTCGGAGGGGCTCTCGCCCCTCCCACGCCATGGAGGCCAAGGACCAGAGGGAAAACCCTTCTCCCATCTAGGGAGGAGGTCAAGGAAGAATAAGACGAAGGGCCCTCTCCCTTCTCTTCCGGTGCCTTGAGGAGCAGCTGCCGTGGCCATCATCATCACATAATCTTCACCAACAACTTCACCGCCATCATCACCAACTCTTCCTCTATGCAGCGGTGTAACCTCTCTCTTACCCGCTGTAATCTCTACTTAAACATGGTGCTCAACGCTATATATTATTTCCCAATGATGTATGGCTATCCTATGATGTTTGAGTAGATCTGTTTTGTCCTATGGGTTATTTGATGATCGTGATTGGTTTGAGTTGCACGTTTTATTATTGGTGATGTCCTATGGTGCTCTCTGTGTCGCGCAAGCGTGAGGGATTCCCTCTGTAGGTTTTGCAATATGTTCATGATTTTCTTATGGTGGGTGGCGTGAGTGACAGAAGCACAAACCCGAGTAAGTAGGTTGTTTGCGTATGGGATAAAGGGTCTTGATGCTTAAATGCTATGGTTGGGTTTTACCTTAATGATCTTTAGTAGTTGCGGATGCTTGCTAGAGTTCCAATCATAAGTGCATATGATCCAAGTAGAGAAAGTATGTTAGCTTATGCCTCTCCCTCAAACAAAATTGCAATAATGATTACCGGTCTAGTTATCGATTGCCTAGGGACAAATAACTTGCTCGTAACAAAAAGCTCTTTACTAAAACTAATTTAGTTGTGTCTTTATCTAAACAGCCCCTAGCTTTTATTTTACTTGCTCTTTACTTTCTTGCAAACCTATCCAAAAACACCTACAAAGTACTTCTAGTTTCTTACTTGTTTTAGGTAAAGCGAACACCAAGCGTGCGTAGAGTTGTATCGGTTGTTGATAGAACTTGAGGGAATATTTGTTCTACCTTTAGCTCCTCGTTGGGTTCGACACTCTTACTTATCGAAAACTGTTGCGATCCCCTATACTTGTGGGTTATCATTCACCTCCGCCAATCGCCCTATGAGGTTGCGGCATACGTACCGCGCGTACATAACTACGCACTTAAAATACCTTGGGCAGCACCGGAGGCACACTGCGGAAAAGGTCCATAGTACGGCTTGACCCTATTCGGACCTTCCATATTTTTTCCCTGCAGGTTCGTTAAAAACCCGCCTACTCTATGATTGTACACGGGCTCTTTTCTAGGTCCCTCTTTCTTGCAGATGACCATCAACTCCTCCTCTCAAAGGATTTCTCACCAAGGAGAAACGAAGCAGACGTGTAGCAGGGCACCATTGGGATCTTCGAACCAATACTTTTAGGCCCTGCGTAAACCTTTCCCTTGTGTAAAACTCTTGGCATGTAAAATGGCCTCGATATTTATGGCATTATCTGTAACAACACGTCTCGACGTATTAAGCAGGGTAGAAAGGAAGCAGTCGATCACCACTTTTGTTTGGTACTCGTTTATTGAATGTGCAACTATCCCTAGGTGGTTTTGGTAATTCCTAACAACATATAGCTCATTGAGCTAACATCATTCCAAGATGAATGTTTCAGGAAAAGCTCAATGGATGGCATGGCATGGATGAGAAAAGTGGATCCCTCAAATTGCTAAGGAGAAAAGGATTGGCTCAAGCTCAAAAGCTCAAGAATCTACATTTTATATTTTAGTGATCCAAGATCACATTGAGTCTATAGGAAAAGCCAATACTATCAAGGAGGGATGAGGTGTTGCTTAATGAGTTTCTTGCTCTATAGTGCTTAGTGATATGCTCCAAAACTCTCAGCTACTTTCTCATATCCACGTATGACCTAAACCCAAAGTCAAACTCGGCCCTACCGATTCTTTCTACCCGGCGCCACCGAGTTCAGATGTCATAGACACTGCCACAAACCCTAGGCAAATCGGTCTCACCGATAGGGATCTCGGTCTCATCGAGATGGGATTGTAATCTCTCTGTTTCCCTTCGTAACATTTCGGTCCTACCGAGATGAGCGATCGGTCCCACCGAGATTGCAATGTAAACTTTCTGTTTCCCTTTCGTAACATTTCGATCTCACCGAAAAGAGCGAATCAGTCCCACCGAGTTTTCCTGACCAACTCTATGGTTAGCTTATTACCAAAATCGGTCTCACCGAGTTTGTGTAATCGGTCTCACCGAGATTACGTTATGCCCTAACCCTAGCCATATCGGTCCTACCGAGTTGCATGTCGGTCCCACCGAAAATCCTAACGGTCACTAGATTTGCTGAATCGGTCCGACCGAGTTTATCAATTTGGTCCCACCGAGTTTGGCAAGTTGTGTGTAACGGTTGGATTTTGTGTGGAGGCTATATATACCCCTCCACCTCCTCTTCATTCGTGGAGAGAGCCCTCAGAACAAACCTACACTTCCAACTTGTTGTTTCTAAAAAGGAACCACCTACTCATGTGTTGAGGCCAAGATATTCCATTCCTACCATATGAATCTTGATCTCTAGCCTTCCCCAAGTTGCTTTCCACTCAACTCTTCTTTCCACCAAATCGAAATCCTGTGAGAGAGAGTTGAGTGTTGGGGAGACTATCATTTGAAGCACAAGAGCAAGGAGTTCATCATCAACACACCATTTGTTACTTCTTGAGAGTGGTGTCTCCTAGATTGGCTAGGTGTCACTTGGGAGCCTCCGACAAGATTGTGGAGTTGAACCAAGGAGTTTGTAAGGGCAAGGAGATCGCCTACTTCGTGAAGATCTACCGTTAGTGAGGCAAGTCCTTCGTGGGCGACGGCCATGGTGGAATAGACAAGGTTGCTTCGTCGTGGACCCTTCGTGGGTAGAGCCCTCCGTGGACTCACGCAACCATTACCCTTCGTGGGTTGAAGTCTCCATCAACGTGGATGTACGATAGCACCACCTGTCGGAACCACGACAAAAACGTCCGTGTCTCCAATTGCGTTTGAATTCTCCAAACCCTTCCCTTTACATTCTTGCAAGTTGCATGCTTTACTTTTCGCTGCTCATATACTCTTTGCATGCTTGCTTGAATTGTGTTAAGATTGCTTGACTTGTGCTAAGATAGCTAAAATCTGCCAAAGACTAAAATTGGGAAAAGGATAAGTTTTTAATTGGTCAAGTAGTCTAATCACCCTCCCCCCCCCCTCTAGACATACTTTTGATCCTACATTTATTACATATTATCATCTGTATTCCCTCCCTACTTCAGACTGTCACACGTGCTTTGGTCCGGCCTTAACACCGGGGGCTGTATTCGGCCCTGCACATTTTCAAGTCCGAACACCTATAGGGTACTCTTCGGCGTCCTAGATATTGCATTATATGCATCAGCTCTGAATCATGTCTTTGGTCTATAGTTAGGTTGCCCGGCCCCTGTGCTTACCACCTTACGTTCCGCTCGTTCGGCTAAGGTAGTAAAGGGAGAACTACTTCGATTGTATTTCTAGTTTGTTCGGTCAGGTACCTCAATAGAGAAAGCCGAAAACTGACTGTCATGATAAACGAGAGTTGGTCGGCGATTCGGCGACTTAGTCTTATACTACAAATCGTTAGTGATTCACTCCATGTTATATGAGGGGTTGGTCTTCGTCCAGCCGCGTGGAAAAGGCACCATCATCCGGATAGCCGCACACGCACCAGGGGCTAGTACTTATCTCCACAGTCAAACTCATATGGCTAAGTGAAAGTAATAAAGCCGCATAGTCTGATTGACTGGTTCACCTTGCAGACACCTCCTTGACGGACCAAGATATTGGATAAAGTGTGGTCATGCGTTACATCGAACACCCCTGTAACATCTACATGGGGGCTGAAGCCGACGACTGGCAACTTTCAGAAATAAAACAATAAACGGCCGCATAGGAGGCAAATCGCTTAAAACAAAAGGCACAAACATGGATATGTAAACATCATGGCTTCATCACATTGTTTGTACAACCCGAACACATTTTAATAAAATATTATGTCCTTAGAACATTGGCCCTCTACTACTCGGGCTCCTTCTAGGACGTCGTCGAAGTACCTCTCCGGCTTCCGATGATCTTAGCCTTCGGGCGGGCCTACGGTTGCCACTTCGGCAGCCTTCATCTTCGCCCATTGCATCTTGACATGGGCGAAGGCCATCCGGGCACCCTCTATGCAGGCCAAGCGCTAAACAACATCAATCCTAGGCCACACATCGATAAGCCGCTTCACCAAACCGAAGTAGCTACTAAGGATCAGCTCGGCCGGCTAGAGCTGGACTATCAGGTCCTTCATGGACAAGCCTGCCACCCTATGCAGCTCCGTAAGTTGCTTCAAGTTGTTGTTCGGAGGTGTCGGGTGTTCCGACGCGAGAAATTGCAACCATAACAACTTCGGTCGAGTTCCCCTCCTGGGCTCGGAAGAACTGTGCGGCATCGGCAGCTAGCACTCCTCCGAAGATCCGCAAACGCGCCTGGAGAACTCCATACTCGGGTGAGCAAAGCATACCTCTGACCTCCAAAGATACTCTGCAAAAGAAAGGCCTTACCAGCCGCTATCTGCCTCGCCTGGTGGATCTCATCATGGGCACTCCAGGACTCGATCCACGCCTCTTTGGCATCATGGAGAGCCTTGGCGAGCTTAGTCGACTGGTCTGAAGTCTTCTGTTCCAAAGTTTAGCATTTGCTGATGGCATCCTTCAGCTCCTGCTCGACTTCGGCCACCCGAGCTTCGTGTTGGTGGTGGGCAGCTTGCTCGATCTTCAGTTCGGCAGCCGCCTTGTCAGCGACTGCCTTATTCACCTCCGCCTCTTTTTTGGCCTGGGCAAGGGCTCCTTTGAGGGTCTCGACCTCGGCTGCGCCAGCTGTGATCATAATAAAAAGCATTCCACGGATTAATCTCTAAATATGCATATCACTTTTGATATAAAATTAAAACTTTTAAACATTATACGCATACTCTGTGTCTCGTCGAACTACTTGTTAATGCGGTCGATTTCCTCATCAGCCACCTGAAGCTTCCGATTGAGTTTGGAAACTTCTGCGGCCTGAGCGGTTGCCGCCAACAGGGAAGCCCGTTACAACAATAGAGCAACATGTTAACTCTCCTGAATACTATGTGGATCCTCTGTCCTGTTTCTTTTAAAAACCAGACAGAGCCTCAGGGGCTACTGGCTGTACACGGGTATATCCTTCTATATGAAAAGTTTTTTAAGAGCATTGCGTCGCATACCTCAAAGCCCATCAGTAGGCTGGTGAAGGCTTCGTTCAGTCCGCTTTTAGCAGACTGAACCTTCTCTACCACTGCACCCATCAGGGTGCCGTGCTCCGCTATGATGGAAGCACGTCCCAGTGCTTCCTCCAGAGCGTTGGGTGCCTCCGGATTAGTGGATGCCGCAGGTGGAGCTGATGCTCCTCCCCCCTCTTTCAAAGGGGGCTGCTCATCCGATCCTAGAGCCACGCTGGTCTCCAGAATGGTGTTCGGCTGGGGCCCGAATTGTTGGGGCTCCCCACTGTCGGTTGTCATAGGGGTCGCCTCCCCTAGGTCTTCGGCGACCGAGGTATTAACCTCGGGTGCCTTATCGACGGCCTCGCTCGCCCCCCCTCGGCTAGGAGAGGTCCTTCAGGACGACACTTCAGTGTCCTCCATGGTGATAGGCGAGGGGGCTCGCGGCGGCGTGTCACTCTCTGCCATTTCGGGTGGCAGAGAGTTCCCCTTCGATAACGGAGTTTGCGGGAGCTCGCGGGAGGGCTGAAAGACAAATAACAAAATAACTTATGCAATGAAAACATGTAGATCAAAGATACATGAGTAAGTTTACGAATACTTACAATTCGGCCAGGGGCTTCACCCTGGGAGGTCTCTTGGGGACTAGTTCGGACTCTTGAGTCCGAACTGTCCGAGAGGGTCACCTTCCCTCTCTTGGGCGCCTCGCCCTCCGGGTCTTTGGAGGCCGCCCTCTTCTTCTTCCCCTTATGAGGGGAGTCACTTTCCACCTCCTCCTCCTCTTCCTCCTCGTCTTCCTCGTGGGAAGAGGGGGCTTCGGTCTCTCCGAACACTGCGTCCGAATGACCTTTGTAGCGGGGGCCACCCTTGGCCTCCTTGCCCTTCTTCTTCTTGACCTTCTTCTCCGGCGCCTGATAGGGTGACGCGACCAGCATCTCCGTTAGCTGGGGTGTGGCCGAGTTCTCAGGCAGTGGTGCCGGATAATTGATCCGCTCCGCCTTTGCCATCCAGACTTGTACGAAAGGCAGGCAATGTAATCTACATTATATCTAAAATATTGACTGGATAAGTCTTCGGAAAAGTTATGCTTACCACTGAGGCCGGGTTCACGATGTCGAGCCCGATGTCCTCGGTCTTCTTCCGCCATGCTTTTTGGGCCTTGAAAAGCTGCTTCCATATGTCTTCGTGTGTGGTGCCGAAGAAGCGCTTCAGGGTCCGTGGCTCGTCCAGATTGAACTCCCACATGGGAGAGGCCCGGAGTTGGCAAGGAAGAGTGCGGCGGAAGAGCATCACCTGAATCACGTTTGTGAGACCGGTGTTTTTGCCTATCATGTTGGAGATGCGTTTTTGTAGCATCTGCACCTCCGGTTTGGACCCTCAGTCAAGGCCCTTGGTAGTCTAGGAGGTGAGCCTCGTGGGGGGTCCGGATCTGAAGTCAGGCGTGGCCGCCCAGTTGGCGCTGCGGGGTTCGGTGATGTAGAACCACTCCTGCTGCCACACCTTGACCGTCTCCACAAACGCCCCTTTGGGCCAGACGGCATTGGGGAGCTTGCTTACCATGGCCCCGCCACAGTCCGCATGCTGTCCGTCAACCACCTTCGGCTTCAGATTGAAGACCTTGAGCCACAGGCCGAACTGTGGAGGGATGCGGAGAAGAGCCTCGCACACGACGATGAACGCCGATATGTGGAGGAAGGAATTTGGGGCTAGATCGTGGAAATATAGCCCGTAGTAGAACATGAGGCCTCGGACAAAGGGGTGGAGGGGAAACCCTAGCCCTCGGAGGAAATGGGGAATGAACACAATGCTTTCACCAGGCTCCGGAGTAGGGAGGACCTGATCAGGGAGCCTGTGCGCGATGTCCGCGGACAGGTAGCCCGCACTTCGGAGATCCTTGATGTCCTTCTCGGTGACGGAGGAGGCCTCCCAGTTGCCCTTGGAACCAGACCCGGCCATTGCTAGGGAGGGTGGCAGCGGTGGGAAAGATCAAAGTTTTGGGCGCTAGAGCTTGGAGGTTGGAAGACATGAGCTAGAAGAAGGCGAGGGGAAAAAGGATCTTTATCCTCTTATAGGCGGTGAAAATACCAAACGTCCCCTTCTCAAGCCTTAAACCTACTTTGTTTCCAAAGAGATCGTATGCGTAAGGATCGTTGGATTACCCAAACCGTATTGATTTGAATCCGTAATGGGCGGGCACGATCTCTGTTTTGACAAGACATGCCAATGGAGGCTAAGCCTCGACACGCGAAACGGGAGGCGTGAAAACGGTTTGAAAATATTAAAGAGTCAAGCATGACGCTTCACCGAAAAAGTTGTCAGTAAAAGACATTGTTCCTATTTTGACATCTTGCCTTCATGGCTAAGGGTTGTATTGATTATGCAGAGCCGGATACAGTTCCTTTATGCAGGAGGTTAACTTAAAATATTTAGGAGAAGGAACCCGCCTTGCAATGCCGAAGGTAATCCACATGCCAAACACATCGTCATCGAAGGCTGGTTCAGGGGCTACTGAGGGGTCCTGGATTAGGGGGTCCACGGGTGTCCGGTTTATCCAACATGGGCCAAACTGACGGGCCGTGAAGATAAAGCAGAAGACTATCCCCTGTGTCCGGATAGGACTCCTATGTGCGTGGACGACAAGTTTGGTGTCTGGATGTATTCCTTCCTTCCTTTGCAACCGACTCTGTACAACCCTAGGCCCCTCCGGTGTGTATATAAACCAGAGGGTTTAGTCCGTAGAGGCTATCAGAACAATCATAAGCTAGACATCTAGGGTTTAGCCACTACAATCTCGAGGTAGATCAACTCTTGTAACCCCTATACACATACCTAATATAATCAAGCAGGACGTAGGGTTTTACCTCCTTAAAGAGGGCCCGAACCTGGGTAAACATCGTGTCCCCATCGTTCCCTGTTACCATTGATCCTTAGACGCACAGCTTGGGACCCCCTACCCGAATTCTGCCGGTTTTGACACCGACACCAGGCGTCGCACTGTGTGGTGTGGCGCCTACGTGCTAGGCATTGCACATCTGGAGAAATGTCCAGTGAGCAACAGAAGTTCACAACCAGAAACAGAGTAGTGTGGTGCCTATTTGCTAGGCGTTGCACATCTAGACAACTGTCTAATGAGCAACAGAAGGTTACAACCAGAAACAGAGTAGTGTGGCGCCCAGAGCTAGGCGTCGCACTATGAGGTGTGGTGACTAAGTGGTAGGCGTTTCACTGTGTATTTTTGCAGCACTAGTGATGACTGCAGTTTTTTGGGACTATTGAAGAAAGCACATGAAATAGATAACACAAGGCACATATACACAATCAGAGCATACAGTGCTACACATGTAGGGTAACATAGTACATAGTAGTTCAAATATAGGAGGAGTCCATACAGCCAAATCGAGGAGGAGTCCAAAACACATAGTAGTTCACAAGAAAATCGAGGAGGAGTCCAAAACACATAGTAGTTCACAACCAAATCGAAGATCATAGCTTAGAGGATAACACGGTCATAGTCCACAACCAAATCGAAGATCACATAGCTCTATTCTGTCGAGCAAGGCCCCTTTCCCTTCTTCTTCTTCCTCCTCCCTTTTCCTTATGCGGTGAGCCTCCTGAACCACCCTCTCCATGAATATCTTGTTCTCCCTCTCTTTCTTTGCATCTTCGAAAGCCCAAAGTTTCAAGGTTCTTTCTTGAAAATCCTTTAGACGTTTCTTCTCTGCCTCCTCACATTTAATCTTCAACTTGTGCCTCCTCGTGATCTCCTCAAAAACCCCTCTCTCATGTTCCTTCCTCTTCTCTTCGGTCTCCTATTGCTTCTTCTTCTCTAGTGCGGTTGCATCCTCCTCTCTCAACTTCTTTGCAGCCTTCTCCCACCACCCTGCCATCTCACCTTCGCCATCCTTCTCCTCCATCCCCTTCATTGTTGCTTTGTTGGGTTGAGAAGCCACCATACCTACGAAGAGACAAGCGTAATAGTTAGTAATGACAAAAAGAACATATGGGAAAACATGTAAATTGCAACATATTAGTGAATAAGGACAACAAAAACATATGAAAAATATGTAAATTGAAACATTATAGTTAGTGAGCAACATACGGAAATGGTCCGTCGAGGTATCCAAACATTCCTCTATAACGACCTTGCCCAAGACCACCACCACGACCAAGATCACCACCGAGGCCAAGACCACCATCATGGCCAAAATCACCACCAAGGCCTCTACCACCACCACGGTCTAGAGCACCACCACGGCCTAGACCACCACTACGGCCAAGACCACCACCACGAGCTCTACCACCACCACGTCCTCTTGTAAGTCCTAGTTGCCTCCCTCTTTGTTGCCTAGTTCCCCCTTTTGGCCTGCCCTGGTTGGTTTGGCACTTGTTGGCTACCACTTGCTTGGCTTGGCCCTTGTTGTGTACCTGCTTACTGGCTTGTGCTTGCATCATTTTTCTTTGACATCTTTCTTGGTTTGGTACACTTTCTTTTGTTGTGGCCCTGACCTTTGCAATACCTCCGCTTAGCTAGGACAACTATCAAACACCATGTCAAGCTCATCCGGGGCCGTTTCAATATTACCTTTCAAAAAGGCGTCTTTGTCCACATGATGAACAAACACACATGTTCTTCCCATCCCTATAAGCATTCAAACAACAAAATGTAACATATCTTCCATAAGTACTCATTCGAAGATTAACACGGAATACAAATCCAAACATAGATATGAAACAGTAACCCTAACCCCCACTTAACAATGACCATAAGCACAACCCTCACATACTAACAACCCTAACCCTAACCCTAGCCCCAACATAACAACACCCATAACCCTAACCCTAACATACTAACAAGCCTAACCCTAGCACCAACATAACAACACCCGTAACAATAACCCTAACATACTAACAACCCTAATCCTACGAAATTGGCAAACAAACATCTCTTATCTCCATACAAATTTCAAGATTCATAAAAAACTAGGGTTTCCCCAAACTAGCAAAACACGAGCAAATGTTCGCATTTTTTGGATCAAAACAAGGGAATTAGAGGAGATTACCTTGAAGGAGGGATTGGGTTCGAAATCCACGGAGAAAATCTTCAAATTTGGAAGATTTGAAGAAGGATTTGAGAGGGGGAGAGAGGGCAAATCACGGGTGGGGGGGGGGGTCTGGGGTTGGGGGTGTGTGGGGGAGGGGGGCCAGCCAGCCAACTAGTAACAGAGTGTGTAGTGCCTAAGAGCTAGGCGCTGCACATAACAAGTGTGGCGCCTAGCTCGCAGGCGTTGCACATTACATGTGGGCGCTTAGCTACAGTGCCAGACCGGCTTGAGTGCGGGAACCTCTGAGGTGCCATACTGGCCAGACGTGCAACGTCTGAGAGCTAGGCGCTGGACCGTAGGGTGTGGCGCCACCGTGTCGCACGCCACACAAATCGGTCAGCTGAGTGAATTTTTCTCCAAACCAGTTTAGTCTGTGAATTGATTTCGTCCAGAGGTTAAATTTGTCAAATTTGCCGCCAATATACTTTTTAATGTGTTGCTTTAGATACTCTGGCCTTTACACTGAAAAAAGAGCATCATCAAATTTATTGAAATAAAGTGTTACTACTTTATAGGTTATCCCAAATGATTGGGTATTCCTTTATCACTATGACGAGGTAAAGTGTTTTGTCACAGGTGCAGAAATTTTGAAGAAATTGTTTTCTGCAAAAGAGTGAGTGAGAGGACAGTGCAACTCGACAAGATTACATAATCTTTGTCATCAGGTTAAAGATTGTGCCGGTGATGGCGATGCTGTGGGATCGAGACGGCCGACACGGACAATGCATTTTTTTGGTTCACAGCTGATTATTCTTATTTTTTTCTTTTTAATTAAAGAGGGGAAGAGAGGAGAGAAAGAAGGCATATTGGGCTAGGTTGGGTATGATTTGTGTGATTTGGCATAGGTCCGATCCATCAGATCGTAGTACTTAGGAGACCGTCGAGGCGTGCTCCGGCCTTCTCAGTTTTTGCCCCAGATACGAGCTGGGTTTGAGAGATGACGAACAATCTGGACATATAAGTGGGCGCGCTTTATTTGTGCCGTTGATGTTGTTTGGTTTTTACAAAAAAAAGTTACTCCCTTTGTCTCAAAATTTATGGTGATCGTAGATGCTGTAATGTTGTGGTTTGGTTCGATCCACGACCGGAGCAAGTGCGGACCAACTGAACCACGGACAAACCTACTACTAGTGCTAGTGCGCCTCCATTTCCGACCATGCCACAGCAACCAAGGCGAGGCTCCCCTGCAAGTGCTCCCTTCCTTCCCGCTTCCCTCGTCAACCAAATCAACCAACCCCCCCAATCGCCACGACTGGCACGCCCCTCCTCCCCCCAATCTCCCGAGCCTTCTTTCTCGTCCCCAATCGCGTCCCAAACCCCCCACCCACCCTGCGCGGATCGATCCCCCACCGACTGCGCAGTGGCAGCCGCAGCCGCGTCCCCGTCTTCCTCCCCGCCGATTCGGCCGAGCGATCGCGGCTGCCCTCGTCCACCCATGCTTCCCCGGGTGGCTGCGGACGAGATATGAGCCGGCGGGGAATCGACGGAGCCGCCGACGCCACCCGCCATGGACCCCTCCGAGCGCCCCGCCGTCGTATTCGACAACGGCACAGGGTACAACCCCGAATCTCTCCGTCCGATCCTGCGGCTGTACCGCTGGTGTGATTCGCGCCTGCGCTTGCAGCAGTAGCTAGGTTATTTTTCATTTCGTTTGCGCGGGTCCCTGAGTGCGTGCCCGTGTGTTTCCGCTGACCGCGCTGGAGGAAAATTGGGGCAGGTCGAATCGGATTACCGACTGCCGTGGGAATAAATGCATTTCGTTAGCCAATGGGACATGAATCACCACCAACGACACGTCACGCGGTGAGGCTTGCTCCCTAATTGTGAGCCAACATTCACATTGGTAGCTCGAGCGTTCTAGAGTATGGTGAACCTGAACCTAAAATGACACGAATTTCTATGCGTGTTTGAAAAAAATACCACAGTGAACTTAAGGTAGGAATTGAAACTGGGTTTATGGACTTTCTATGGCTATATTTATTTCATCATTGGTTGAACTAGGCGTTGGTCCATTCATTATTGGTTAGTCTTTAAATCCACGCTGCCAGCGGTGAGGCAATATCTGTCTGTTTAATGGTTGGAGCTATGAACGGAAAATCTAGGGACTGCTTCTTTTTTGGGATTATAGTTAGTAATGTTGTTCTAGTCCTTTAGCTCAAATCGTTACTGTTACACTGTAGACTATTACGAAGTACTATAACATGTCTTAACTGATGCACTATGTGTGTTCCGTGAAACATAAAAATGACAATCATTAACGGACTGCGATAGAAGGCAGGAAATAACTGTTCCTGCGCACAAGCGTTTTATCATGAAGTCGGATTGTTTTGGTTTCTTCAAAGCCGCTTGAAATTTTCCATATGCATGTCACATGCAAAATTTGCTCTATTAAGCTCATCACACTGTGTCCTTACATAATCTGTATGCTCTTATGTTTAGGTATAGCAAACTTGGGTTTGCTGGTAACTCGAGCCGTCTTTCACCATCCCTACTGTAGTAGCTGTGAATGAATCTTTCTTGGACCAATCAGAGCAGTGCAGTAGTGCAAATTGGCTAGCACAGTATAATGCAGGTGTCATGGCTGATCTTGATTTTTTATCGGGGATGAGGCTCTGTCACATTTCAAATCTAGTGGCCTGTACAGTTTAAGAAGCCCAATTCGTCATGGTCAGGTATGCATATACATTTTCTGTTTGTAATATTGTCCTTCGCGGGTGCACCATGCCACTATGTCATATCTTTTTCCCTGCTCTCCAGGTGAATGACTGGGATACAATGGAGAGATTTTGGCAGCAATCCATTTTCAATTATCTACGGTGCAATCCTGAGGAACACTACTTCCTACTTACAGATAGTCCTGTCAGTACGCCGGAAAGTCGTGAATGTATGGGAGAAATTATGTTTGAGACCTTTAATGTCCCTGGTCTATATATTTCTGTGCAATCTGTGCTCAGCCTTTCTGCTGGATTTGCATATCTGAAAAGTCTTTCTGAAGAGGATTCAGAAGATTCTGTGGTAGGTCTTGAATTCACCTCCTTTCATGCTTTTGTTTGATCAAGTATCAAGATGGTCATCAACCCGTGAACTTCATCTCTTTCACTGGAACAAATCACCTTGTGAATGTTTTAACAGATAACCAAAATTCTCATATTGATCTCATACCCACATTAAGATAAACTCCCCTTTTACATTTTACAGATTATTCTTTGGAATTGTTGCCTTGCATGTTTCGGCAAAATTTTGGTCCATCTTTGGATTATATTACCCATTCATATCGTACTTGTTGCTTGCCAGCCCCTGGCGTTTCCATTCCAATTTGGAGATATGTTTTGCTATTCCGTACTCATAAGCATGGTCCCTGGAGAATTTTGAGCGTAACACAACCTCATGATATGAAGAAACCATTTTGTGAGAATTATGTGATGACTGCTTATTTCTCACTCGCCAATTCTGCAATGAGCGCCAATTAACTTGCTAACTAAAACTTATGTTTATCGAGAATTGTGGTTGTGAAGCTCTGTAAAGATATTTTGTTCTAGACATAAATAGTACCATAGGAGTAATCATCATTGATGAAGCAGACTCATCTAAAGATCAAGTGTTCTGGCAGGATACAACTCTTCTCGTGAGTTTGACCAATATATTTTGTCAGTCTGATATGACAGGTGTAGTAGTTGACATTGGGGATGGAGCTCCACATATTGTGCCAGTTGTAAACGGCTATGTAATTGGGAGTAGCATAAAGTCTTTTCCTCTTTCCGGAAGTGATGTAACTCAGTTTGTTATGCAGCTCTTACAGGTATTTAATTTTCTTCCCACATTTTCCTGGGGTTATGTTAGGGTGTCGACGTCCTTGTGCTGTCCATGAATAGTTTCTGTATCCAGTACTTGCATATTGCAAATACATTAATAGAAGCAAGTTTGTGCAGTACCGACTAAACCAGAACAATTGAATAGCAATTTTTGGATTTTCCTGAAGTTTGGGTGGTATGGAATTATCCAGGAAAAAGGAAATGTGTTAGCAGTAAGAAGAGACCATCATGTATTTGTTAGGTACTTCAGCAAATATTTATTATGTTAGAATATTTATCTGGATAGTTCAATGATAGTAATAATCGGATAACACTGCATTTCGGTCAACAAAGCCAAAACGATGCTTCAGTCAAATAGTTTCTACTTTCATGGATATCTATTCTGAAGCCTCCTGGTAAGTGATCATGTTAATATGCGAACCCTAGATCTGTTGTGCGTTATTGCTTGGTATCCTGACATCAGTTTTGCTTCTCAGTATGGTTGCTTGATTAATCAACTTTGAAGAGTTCACATTCCTTTTGTAAGGATACCTAAGGTTCCAGTCTCCCCCATATTATACCCACAGACCATATATCATCCACAAGAAGTTGATTTGTGAATATGTTCTCTGATGAAATATGGCAATTTTTTATCTGGATCACACAAATCTAGAAAACAAAACCTGCACCATAGCATTCACAAGTGTTGCTGTTATCGGCTTTGAGTTGTATGTGCGGCGGAATTATACGGAACCAGCAACAATAATAGACTTGTACTTGCATAAAACTAGAACGAGTTGAAATGTCCATGTTGGATGCTATTTGTACTTTAAATTAAGTGGAGTCCAATTAAGTTAGAAAGATATTATAGTTCGGTCAAGGGTTTCTGTTGTGATCCAATTTGTGGATCAAGTTAGTTGTTTTATATAAATGACTAGCATTTACCTGTTTTTAGACAACAAATCAATGAACGAAAGTTCCAATAAGCCTCAGAGCTTCTCTTCCATCTCAGAGATGAGCCCTGCTGCCGGACAGTAGAGGACCCTCTCGTTGGTCTTCAGACCTTTACTATACCCAAATTATCTCATTGTGGATCAATGTCCATAACAGCTGCCATAATGTTTGGGTGGCCTCTTAGCCTCAGTTGCAACTTTAGATTGAATGAAAATATGTAATTTAAAATGAAAAACTGGAATGTTGTCATCTGGGTAAGAAACTCCACTTTACTGTAGAACTGATGCGACATCATTTGCCCTGAATATTTGGTTGTGGCCCATTCTGTAGAAGCTAGTGAAACATGGTACTCTGATAAAAAATGTAGTTTGTTTTAGGATTTGGACCAGTCAAACATTGTTAAGTTTGATCATTACAATGGAAAATATTACCTACATTGGCAACATGAAATTGGTATTACTAGATTCATTGTGAGAATACATTTTTGTAATGCATAATTATTTTTATCTCAAGCAACATATTGTTGTATAAATTGACGATCAAAGTCTGCGTCTATGTCCAAAACAACATTCATTGGTGATCAGGGGGGATAGATTTCTGCACGTACATGGCTGCTTTTATGTTTATGACGTGTAGTAGTATTATAATATGAAATTCAGTTGGTGATTTAGTATCATCGTGCGTTATGCAGGAAAGGGGTGAGCTTCTTCCACCTGATGATGCTTTGGATATAGCTCGAGGGTGAAAGAAGCGTATTGCTATACTCCTTCAGACATTGTCAAGGTATTGTGTTGCTTGGAACCAGTGTCTTGATATTATATTTTCTTGTCCTTGTATTTTCCAATGATATACAGAAGCACATTATTCAGTGGAATATTTGAGAGTTGAAGTTTCTCCACTAAAGTCAAATATATAAAACCTATTCTGTGCAATGCTGAGAAATCACTGTTATTTTGTTACATGGAACTGTTCTACATGCTGCATATGTTTGCTTGCATTGTTGTAATACCTACTTTTCGGACTTTACCTTTTGCAATACAAACTCATTTATTCATATTCCTTTTTCTTTATGGATTTATCTGTTCACAAGTATGATAGGCGGTTGAATTGTATAATTTCAGGAGTTCAAGAAGCATGACAGCAAGCCTAGTAAATATATCAAACAATGGTCTGCAATCAAACCGAAGACTGGGGTTCCATACACAATTGACGTTGGATATGAGCGTTTTCTTGGACCAGAGGTTTGTCCGTACACCGTATTCTACCATTCAATTTCATGGGAATTTTTCATGCAGTGGACCTATCCATTATTCTCCCTCCGTTTCAAAATAGATGTTGTTCTAGCCTTGCCATTTTTTTCTCAGAATGCTTGTCAGTTTACATAAGTCATTCTGTTCTTACTTTACCCTTAATCAACAACAAACAACACCTAAGCCTTTAGTCCCGAACAAGTTGGGGTAAGCTAGAGTTGACCCATAAGATCTCGAAACCAGCTCATGGTTCTGGCATGTGGATAGCTAACTTCCACGCGCCCCTGTCCATGGCTAGTTTTTTGGTGATATTCCAGTCCTTCAGATCTCTCTTTACGGACTCCTCTCATGTCAAGTTTGATCTACCCCGACCTCTCTTGACATTATCAGCACGCTTTAACCGTCCCCTATGCACTGCACTGTATAATATATGTCCAAACCATCTCAGCCGATGTTGGACAAGCTTCTCTTCAATTGGTGCTACCCCAACTCTCTCGCATATATCATCATACCAGACCCGATCCTTCCTTGTGTGGCCGCACATCCATCTCAACATGCGCATCTCCGCTACACCAAACTGTTGAACATGTCGCCTTTTAGTCGGCCAACACTCAGCCTCGATTCTTCCTGCATCTTGTTTGCCCAAAAAATGAGGTTGAAAAGCTTAGTTAGCCATACTATCGCCATGTCTCTGAGGCCTCCACACCTCAATGGTTAATCCTTTTTAAAGCCTCTCTGACCTCAGACTCTTGGATTCATCGCAGAAAACGCCTGCTGGTATCATCAAAGTAGTTGTCCAGCTCAATATTATAGCTCCCATTCTCTCCATTGAACAGCTTGTCGAAGTACTCCCGCCATCCGTGCTTAATCTCCTCGTCCTTCACCATGAGTTGATCCGCTCATCCTTGATGCATTTGACTTGGTTGACATCCCTCATCTTCCTCTCTCGGATCTTGACCATCTTATAGATGTCCCTTTCGCCTTCCTTCGTGTCTAAGCGCTAGTAGAGGTCCTCATCGCGACCCCTTTACTCACAACGCTTATGCGTCTTTCTTTGCCACCTTGTACTTTTCTATGTTGTCTACACTCCTATCCGGTGTAGGCGTCAAAACAGTCTTTCTTTTCTTAATAGTCTTGGACATCATCTTCCACCATCGTGTATCTTGACTTCTCTTCTACTTACCGGGGTCACTCCAAACTCCTCTGAAGCCACCTTACGAATGCAAGTCGTCATCTTCATCCACATATTGTTTGCATCACTCCTTCCTCCCAAGGGCCCTCGTTAATGGCCCTCTCCTTGAAAGCCTATCCCCCTTGAGCCTCCCCACTTCGTTCTAGCGACTTTGGTGCGCTTATCCTGATGGACACGATCCGAATGCAGAAGTCAGCCACCACAAGCTTATGTTGAGGGACAACACTCTCTCCAGGTATCACCTTACAATCTAGGTAAGCACGCCTGTCTTCTCTTCTCTAGAGGACAAAATCAATCTGGCTAGAGTGTTGACCACTACTAAAAGTCACTAGATGCGACTCTTTTTAAAGAGGGTGATAGCTACAATCATGTCGTAGGCTAGAGCGAAGCTTAAGACATCTCCTTGATTCCCGATGCCATAGCCAAAGCCCCATGCACCCCTTCAAAACCTGTGTTAGATGTACCCGCGTGACTATTGAGGTCTCCTCCTATGAAGAGCTTCTCGCCAATAGTTACGCTCCTAAGGCCCTGTACAATGCAAGGTGCTTAGGGGAGATGCTTGGAGAAATAAACCAGGCTTTGCTTAAGCACCGGTGCTTATTTGTACAGGATAGACGCTTAATTAGGCGTCTCTCCTATAGAAATAGGCACCGGTGCTTCAGAAAAACCTGGTTTATTTTTCTAAGCACCTAGCATTGTACAAGGCCTAACCATGCCCTCAAGGCCTTCCCAAAACCCCCTCCCATTGTGGCCTATTTGCGGGGCATACGTGCTGATAACATTGAGAACCAAGTCCCCAACTACCAGCTTGACCAGGATAATCCGGTCTCCTTGCTTCTTGATGTCTACCACTCCATACTTGAGGCTCTTGTTGATCAAGATGACTACTCCATTTCTGTTTGTATTTGTCCCAGTGTACCACAGCTTAAGCCGGTATCCTCCACCTCCTTCGCCTTCTGTCCCCTTTATTTGGTTTCTTGGACGCAAAGGATATCAACACCTCTCCTCACCACTGTGTCAACTAGCTCCCGTAACTTACCTGTCAGGGACCCTACGTTCCAGCTACCTAAGCGGATCCTACTAGGCTCGGGTAGCTTCCTTACCCTTCACACTCGTCAAGTCAAATGCGAAGACCCTTGCTCATTTTGTGCCCCTTAGTCAATGTCACAACAAGGAGAACTAATTAACTCTTGTGCTTGCATGCTTTGCTTTGGGGAGGAAAAATAGGTTATTTCATGACCTTGTGAGGAAGAGATGAGCAATATAGACATGTTCTGCCCAACTCTAAAACAAAATATGTTTGAAAAGGAGGGTACTTGATTTTGGTTACACCATGGGAATAGACTGGAAGCTATGTAGTATGATAGAACATGTATGACTGATTGAAGAAATCATTTCATTCTTCAAGATTTATAGTAATAATGAAAATATGGGGTCCCAACAGATTAAATTAGTACTCCCTCCGTTCCTAAATATAAGTCCTTTTAGAGATTTCAATAAGGATTACATACGGAGCAAAATGAGTGAATCTACACTCTAAAAGATGTCTATATACATCCGTATGTAGTCGATATTGAAATCTCCAAAAAGACTTATATTTAGGAACGGAGGGAGTAATTCTGATGGTTCACAGGTATGAAACTATGTTGAACTGCTAAGCTCTTATAACCAGTCATCAAAATCAATGGACGCCTTTGCATGTTTAGACTTGAGGTTGCAATGCCTTATTACATACTTATAGAAGTATCATCTGACTGACAGACAGGTTGACCAATATATGGGAATTTGGATCATGATTTTCTTTATTCATAAATACGTAAATAATAAGTAGCTCAGGATTTTCTAGGGAAATGGTTTATCATCAGTCTATGGGGGTTATGAGATATATCGAGAAGCTCTAAAGGAAATCCTAACAATTTTATGTTTGTTTTTAGCTGAACTTAATTGTGTAAGTTGTTACGCATTTTTATTAGAATAAAGAGGCAACAGTTTACAAGTGTCCTTGCTCTTGCACTTGACACAAGTAGTAGTTGGAACCAGTGTAACTTTTAATAACACAAATGCAGATCTTCTTCCATCCTGAGATGTATTCTGCTGACTTCTCCACTCCTTTACCTGAACTGATTGACAGCTGCGTTCAATCTGCACCAATTGACACAAGGAGAGCTTTGTATAAGGTGCTTTCTTTGAGCTCTGCAAACACATCTAAGAATAGAAAGTGACATGTTGATGTGACACTATGAAATTCCACTGTTTGCAGAACATAGTATTATCTGGTGGAACTACCATGTTTAAAGACTTCCACAAGAGACTCCAAAATAATATAAAGAAGATAGTAGACGAACGTGTTGCGAAACTAATGCACATCATCGTGTGGAGGTGAAAGTAAGTACAACAATGCTTGACTGAGCTCATGCCATAACTAGTTGAATTGTCCTCTATATGTTCATGTTTGAATGTCAGCCTGTTGTAATCAATAGTCTATATGTGATTGATTCTGTATGTTTTGTTTGTCTATTATTTTGATGCCAGCCTGTTGAGGTCAACGTAGTCACCCATCCTATACAGAGCTACGCAGTTTGGTTCGGGGGTTCTGTAGCTGCATCCAGCCATGAATTTTTCGAGGTACCTGCCACTTGACACTTCATTTGACACGCAGAAGTGAATATTAGTGCATATATTTCTGCTATATTAACTGTTGTATGTCGATGGAAGGCCTACTATTGCAAGTCTTTCAGTCCACGCCAATCCAGACATTGCCATTGTAATTGGGCTATGAATTCAGTCATATTTCTGTCCACATGAATAGACAGATATACATGGAATTAAGTGGTTATTTTTTCTGTTCTCATTCAGTGCTGCCACACAAAGGAAGATTACGAGGAGCATGGAGCAAGCATCTGCCGAACAAGCACCGTTTTCAAAGGAATGTACTGAAGTTTTGACATATCCGACATTTTTGTAGGAGCTCTACTAGGTTTCTCCAAATAGAATAGAGTCAAAATTGATTCTCCTTTTGGCTCGTCTCAACCATCTCTGGGCCGATAGATTTGTAGCTCAATATGTAGCTCTCTCTGTTCTGTACGACATGTTGTGTATAGTCAGCAATTTTCTTCCCGTTCAGGTGCATGTTTGTTTGTAGCCAGTTGTGGTCGTAAGCAGAGAGATGTTTTCCCCTTGTATTCTTGTTTCATCTAGATAGAGGGTTGCTGAAAGAGTTTTGCTATGTATGGGGCTGTGTCAACGCTATTTTGTTTCCCTTTTACTATTTTGTGCTACGCATCCGGAGAAATGCGAGACTGCTACGGGTGCTCAATATCTGCTCCTGCCATCCGCGGTCCAAGTTTGCGCCGCTTTTGGGGTGAAACGGACACCACGCGGACGCGCCGGCCGTCTGCGCTTGTCCTCCCCTGGGCCCCCTTGGCTCGCCCGTCGGTGGCACAGGACGTGCCTTTTTCTATCCGCCCCCTCCCTCCCTTCGGCCGCATCCACTCCACTTTTCCCCACTCTTCCTTGTTGCCGCCACGCATTGCCATTGCAGTGCCGTAACTTCAGACGCTTGCCCAGCCCTTCCTCTCGTCGTCGCCGAGCTACCCAAGCACGGCCACCTTGTTTACGCACCACGGCCGGATTTGGGGCGGATCCGGTCGATCTTGAGCTTCGCCCATTTGTGGGAGGCGGGCGCATCATTTGTCCGGGCACCTCGCCGGAAGAGCCTGGCGAGCCGCATAAGGCCACATGCGGCGATGGCTTGTCCTCTAACGCTCGGATCTGCCGTCGGTGGTCCGCCAGATCTTGAATGGCGGCCGGCCGGGTTCGGTGCTTGCCCAAAAGCTCGTCGGCGCACCGTTGCCCCTCATCAAGTGCGACCACTGCCCAAGGGTGGTCGTGCGCCGCGTGTCTTCAACGCCGGAGCATCCCGGATGGGTGTTCATCAAGTGCTTAAACGATGGGGTATGTGCTCTTTTTAGCTTCGGTTTGTGCTCTTGGATTAGACTAGTGGTGCTAACTTTAAGTTTTATTGTGTAGAATGGATGCAAGTTTTGGTATTGAAAAGAAGAGTACATCGACATATTGATAGAGCGAAATGTAGTGCATGTTCGTGCACTTTTAGCTAGCCTAGAGGCTTTAGATGAGACAAGTGCACTTGTTGCTAGATTAGAGGCTAGACACGATACTACGTGCGAAGAAGCAACAAGGCACGATACTACGTGTGAGAAAGCAACGTCGACTTCTGGCTTGAAGAAGAAAGAAGGGTGCAACGTCGTGCCTCCACAGATCAACAATGAGTGCATCGAGAAGGCGCTAAGCCAACTCAAGGGAGCAGTTATGGAAGTTGGGTATCTTCTCAAATGTATTATTGTGGTTCTTGTTTTCTTTGGCCTTGCTTTACTAGTCAAAATGTAATGGTGTATTGTCATGTATCAAAAATGAATGATAAAAAAATTTAAGGACTTGCAAAGAAATGTGCACCCGGACAAGATGCGGCCGGGATGCGTCCGCGCGCTGGGCGCACGGCCACTGCATGCCAAAAACTACCCGGACACGACTCCATCCCCTATCCAAACGAACAAAATTCAGATAAAACGGACGTCCGTTTTAGGTCGCGGTGGAGTTGGCCTAACGAGTGACATTGGAATCGTCGAGTAACGAGTTTATTTTCGGTTGAGTTACGCAGAAGGTCAAGGTGAGGCAGTAGATCGGCTTCCGTGGTCCAGCAGAGCAGCTCTGCAGCAGTGACACGAACAGTGCATTTCACGTCCTGTATTCGCAGTCTTTGCCATGTCTCAGAAATTAATTGGCGCGGATCCCCGTAGTACTGTTTACAGCGAGATACCGGCTTTTGGTCCTCTTTTCTTACCGGAGTAGTAGCAAGCTTTGATTGGAAACCAGCCAAATCCAGCCCTGCTAGTGCCAGGCTGCAGTGAAGACCGTTGTCGTTGGGTCCAGCACAAGGACCACTTTTGCCTGCCTGCCTGCTCTCCCTCTCCCTCTCCCTCTCCTTCCAATAACTGACCTGCACAGCACCGTTTGGATTTTGCAAACCAAATCCAAGCCACAGCAACCACAGAGACGCCAGCAAAACATCGCGCAAGGAACCGAAAAGACACATCATCTAACAATGTGTTACGCTTCAATGATCCACACAAGTCTCGTTCAAACTTACACACGATGTATTGAAAAATAAGGTAACATCAGGCATAAGCAATGTTAGGTACTCGTACTAATAACAGATTGCCGACATTATTTTGGACTCTAAAGACTCGCAGATAAATTGGTTGAGGTTCCAGACTACTCAAGGTAAAACACCGCTACTTGTTGTAAAAAGAGATTCCTCAGATACAGCACTATCCTCTGCACTTGGATGGTTGTCCTTCCCTCTCTCCCTCCTACATCGCGGGATGGAATCCGGCAGATTGCAAGAGAACCGCCTTGATCTCCTCGGGCTGAAGACCAGGGCCATCCTTGCATTGCTGATGCCAAGAAGAAGAAGAAGAAATAAGTGTTTTTTTTTCATTCTTTCTGAAAACTTGACGACAGACTTGGGAGTACAATGCCATACCTCAGCCTTGAAGACGTCCAAGGCAAAGCCATTGAAGCAGCTGATAACGGCCTGCTGCACATCAAGACCAAGGGCTTCGATCGCCTTCATGGCAGAAAGCACAAGACCGGGCCTGCGAGGGCACAGCATGTGGATGTTGACGGCCCGGCCTTCCCGGAGCCTAACCTCAACCTTTTGCAAGCCAAGGGGGACAAAAAAGGATACCATGTCATGTCAAGGTCTGAATTTCCTGAGTGAAATTCAGAGGTCTAAGAGATAGATACTCACGGTTGGCTGCTGGCCGGTAGGGCTTGGCAGCGCACTCGGGCAAAGCTCCTCCTTCACGCGGGACGGCAGAGCGGGCAATGTCGGAGTCAGAGGGTGGAAGCTTGTGGGCGTCGGAGGCAGCGAGGGCATGGAAGGAGACGACTCAAGCTCATTCTGAAGATCACTGATCTTGTGCAGGAGCTCCTTGAGGTACTCAATCGCGTCACCGAGAATCGAAGCCCTGTCCATCTGCCCATTGCATTGCAACCACATACATCAGTTCACTAGGCTAGCCAGGCATAGAGAGCAGAAATGATAGCAAGCAGTAGATAGCAACTAAAATGATTGTAGATCGGTTGCACAACTCATCGACAGCAACCGCATTTAATCCGTATATAACAAGCAATAGTTAGGAAATGAAATTACGCTAGTCATTTAGTCCGAGGAACACAATTAAATTCAGTAGCCATTCTAAAATAAGGTAAGATTTTTTTTTGCGAATTAAATAAGGTAAGATTATGGCCATGTCAATAGAGATAAGCTGTAGAGATAATCACCAGTAGAGCTAAACAAAAGCTGGGACTGCAGATACTGGAGTAAATCACGAAGGTAGACAGATAGAGGAGTGTGTGGCAAACAAGGCTTAAATTTCTATGAGACATTCTTCGAACTAGTGTGCATCCACAACTCTACACGAAAAATTTGCACCTAAAATGCACAATTGAATTTTATTATGTAACTGTATTTATGATCTTTCTCTCTACAATTCTACGATAATTGGGTGAAAACAGAACATGAGGCAGCAGAGACAGAGAGTGGTAATAAGATGGAAAGGAATTTATTTGTAGTAATACACTGCTGATTTAATTCATCCAAGCAATACAAATCCGTATATCAAAATAGGCAAATACAGTAATTTAATTCCTCCAAGAAATAAAATTATATACCTGGAAATAAATAATAAAATGGAATGCTAATTTAATCGACCAAGAAGTAGAAATACATATACCTAGTAGCAACTAATAACTAAATTAATGTAATCTAATTCCTCAGGCAATCACATATATGATAGTCATCCTAAAAAAAGTTTGAATTATGGTCACACCAAATAGCATCGAGGTAACATGAGCTGAAATTAAATTAAAGATCTGGTCCTGTAGATGCTAAACCACAGAACTTGTCAGACTAAGGAGTGTGTATGACAGTGACACAAACGTTTCAAAGCCTGTGTTGATCCACAATTTACAGGTAGAATTGCATCTGAGATGCGCAGATCAACTATGACAAACAGTCTAAACGCATTGAACCAAACTGGCAGTAGAGCTTCTTATCTTTGTGCACAAAATTTGTCAAGATTAGCTGATTAAGTGATGTACTAGCAAAATTCGTCAAGATTAAGTGATGTAGAGTAGCAAAATTGCCGAAACCTACTCAGCCCAAACACAAGGCAAAACCAGTATTTCCTTGTGTACTTTGCGAAACTCTGATAAGGTGCACACAAATAATTCTCACCTTGCTGATCTTGGGCACGACCGACCGGAGCATGTAGAGCCGGTCATTGAGCTTCTTCCGACGACGGCGCTCCGCCATGAGGTTCTTGGCTGGCATTCCCTTCTTCTTTCCCTTCCCTTCAGCCGCAGCGCCGCCGGTCACCGTGCTGTTGGCGTTCGACTCCTTGCCGTCCTTCCTGCCGCTCTCCTCCACGCCCCTCCCGTCCTCCGAGTCGTAATTCAGCCCGGACGCGTCAATGCTGCCCATGTCGTCGTCGGCGTCGTCGAGCATGGTGTCACAGCCCGCGGACAGGGCGCTTCCTTCCGCCGCCGCCGCCGCCTTACGCTTCTTGTCGTCATCCTCTTCGCCGGCATTACGCCGTAGTGCGCGCTTCTGGAAGAGTGTTGGCTGCGCGCCCACCGGCGGGAAGATCTCCAGCGGCCGCAGCACCGCCGCCTTGCCGCAACCGGAGAAAGGAGCGGTCAAGGACACTGGAGCAGCCGGCCCCTCTGAGGAGGAGCCGCTCCCGCCCCCGCCTCCGCTCCCGGCACCGGTGTCGAACAAGTCGAAACCGGCGAGGCCACCAAACTCTGTCATCTGTGCCGGTGTGGTGCCGAAGCCACCGAACGAGCCGAGAAACCCCGTGTTCCCATGCGGCAGCAGGGAAACCGGCGATGTGTTCGATGCGTTGCCGGCGCCAAGGAACGCAGTGAAGTCGCCGCCTCCAGAGCCGGAGGCGCCGAGGTCGAACCCAGAGACGTCGAACGGTCCGGTACCGCCCAGGTTGAGGAGCGGGAACATCTGTGGACCGGCTCCGAAGCCGGAGCTGGACCCCGATGCTTCCATAGCGGCCGGCACCAGGGCCATGGACCCGTTCGCGGCGCCGTCGCTAACCGCGCCCGCGCCGAAGTACCAGTCCTCATCAAGCATCGACGGGGCGCGGAACCCGCCGCCTCCCCCCGTGGGCATAGCCAGGAGGTGCTGGTCGTGGTGGTGCCCAGCCTCCTGCCCCATCATCGGCATCATCCCCATCGCCGGCGGCTGCTCGTGGCCGAGGCCCTGTTGCTCATGGCCGTCGTCTTCCTGCATCCAGAGCGAATTATTGAACCGCGATAGCATGGCCGCGGTAATGGCGGCGCGTTGTGAGGGTGTTTAGTGCGGTAATGGAGTGGGGAGGAGCTGGCATGCGGCAGAGTCGCAGAGCTGGCAGAGCAGGACAGAGGAGAGCATGAGAGCGCAGGGAGTCTCAGTTCTCTTCTAGCAGCGAATCGTGGGGAGAGATACGTCAAATTATCGCAATGCCCACTCCTCTTTTTTTTTAAGGGTCTGTCTACGTCTCAGTCGACTGAGACTTCGAGGTCTCGGTACCGACGTCATCGCACGTAGATTAGGCGCATTAACTATTCTATTTCACGGGTTGAATCGGCTTAAGATCTGGGCTTATTTCATTTTACTTGTTTGTTTGTTTGTTTGTTATTTTGGGCTGGGCTGCTCACTTGTTCTGCTGTCATTAGGTCGGCCCTTTTTTTCTTTTTCTCCGGCGGTCACGGACGTACGGTGCCACTCGTAGATATGCCTGCGTTTTGCTCGAAAAAAGAAAAAAGCTATGCCCACGTACAGATGCATGGGCATGCACATGGATGGATATGGGTCTGCAGAGGGTACTATACGTGATTAGCATGTCTACGCCTGTGATATCTTGTTACATATGTACGTATGTGTGTCAGTGTGTCATTGTTAGTACATGTGTCATTTGACTCGCCGCCTCCTCTTCCGTGCCCATCCAGCTATGATCGGGATAAAAGACATGCGATTCTTGGTCGGATGCGGCATTTGCGATTCTTGAGGGTTGTTGTTGTGCTTGCAAGTGGCCCGCCTCTTAAGCGCCCACTCTAACAAAACAAAAGTCGAGTTGCAACCATGTTGGGGACATGCGATTGCGGTCGGCACTTGCGATTCTTGCAGTGGTTGTTGTCAAGCTTCCAACTAGCTCCCGCCTCTCCCGCCCACTCTAACAAAACAAAAGTCGAGTTGCAACCATGTTGGGGAACATGCATTTGTGGTCGGGTGCGACACTTGCAATTGTGAGGCTGTTGTCGGGCTTGCAACTAGCCCGCCCCTCTCTCGGCGCCCCCTCCGAAAAAACAAAAGTCGAGTTGCAACTATGTTGGGGACATGCGATTCTTGATGGTGCGGCACTTGCGATTCTTGAAATGTTGTCGGGCTTGCAACTAGCCCGCCCCCTCTCCCGGCGCCCCTCCGACAAAACAAAAGTCGAGTTGCAACCATGTTGTGGGGCATGCAGTTGCGGTCGGGTGCGACACTTGCAGTTACTGCAGTACATTGTCAGACTTGCAACTAGCCCCCTCTCCCGGCGCCCCCTCCGACGAAACAAAAGTCTGCAACCATGGGGACATGCATTTGCGGGGCTGTTGTCGGGCTTGCAAGCCGCCCCTCTTGACGTAACAAAAAGTCCGATTGCGGTCGATTTAGGCGACATGCGATTGCGGTCGGGTGTGGCACTTGCGATTCTTGGGATTGTTGTCGGGCTTGCAACAGCCGCCCTCTCCCAGCCTTCCGACAACACAAAAGTCGAGTTGCAACCATGTGGGGACATGCGATTCTTGGTCGGGTTCGGCACTTGCGATTCTTGGGCGGTTGTTGGGCTTACTGGCCCGCCCCTCAAAACAAAGATTGAGTTGCAACCATGTTGGGGACAAGCGATTGCGTTACGGTGTGGCACTTGCGATTCTTGGGGGGCTATTGTCGGGCTTGCATGCCCGCCTTTCCGATGCCCCATCCAAAAATAAAAGTTGAGTTGCAACCATGTTGGGGACATGAAGTTGCGGGGCTGTTGTCGGGCTTGCAACTGGCCCGCCCTCTCCCGATGCCCCCTACGACAGAACAAAAAAGTCAAGTTGCGGTCGGGTGTGACATTGCAGTTGTAGGGCTATTGCCGGGCTTGCAACTAGCCCGCCCCTCTACCGGCGCCCCCTCTGACAGAACAAAAAAGTCCAGTTGCGGTCGGGTTAGAAGAGATGAGGTTGCGGTCAGGGGTGACACTTGCAGTTGCATGCCTGTCGGACATGCAACTGGCCCGCCCCCTCTCCCGCCACCCCCTCCGACAAAACAAAAGTCAAGTTGTAACCATGTTGGGGACATGCAAGTTCTTGATCGGTGCGGCACTTGCGATTCTTGAGCCTGTTGCACGGCTTGCAACTTGCCCGCCTCTAGGTGCCCCTCCAACAAAACAAAAAGTCCATTTGCAATCGAGCTAGAAGACATGTAATTGATTCAACCTACTGATTCTGTACTTAATTCAACCTTACGGTACCCTCTTGATTTGTCGTTATTCAACCTACTTAAACCAGAAACAAAAAAGAAAGTAGATTACTACTAATCTCTACTTAATTCAACCTTCTAGCACCTCTATTGATCTGTACTTGCTTCAACCTACTCGAACCAGAGACAAAAAAGAAAGTAGATTACTTCTAATCTCTACATAATTTAACCTTCTGGTACCCCTAATGATCTGACTTGATTCAACCTACTCGAACCAGAAGCAAAAAAGAAAAAAGACAAAAAATACAGCGGATAATAACGAAGATAAAATACTCCATCAACAGCGTCGCCCATCTCCATCGGTGGTGCAACAGGAGCACACATATCTGCCCGTTCCCCTCTGAATTGCGCCAAAAAACAAACAAACAAAAAAGAAGAAATAGAAGTAATAACAGACAAATAAAACATATAAACACGATGAAAATGTATTTTTGTGTAATATATGAATAAAATTAAAACAAACAACATGTAGTAAAGACAACAACAAGTGAGAATAAAAATTGTTCATGTGTGTCAAAATGTATCTTCTACAAAATAAATCTTCCAAAGATGCATGATAAAAATAGACAAAAGTAGAAATAGAAGTAAAAACAGACAAATAAAACATATAAAAATAAAATACACAAAAGAGAAAATAGAAAATAAATAATAAAGAAGGAAAAATGCTAGATAAGTACGTGTATCTTCTTTCTGTACACACAAACCTAACAGAGAAACAAAAAAACAAAATATTTACGTGGGATACATATTAAGAAAAAAACAGAAAAGGAAAAATAGAAGGACCACAAACCGTAGCCCACAGCCCACGTAGCGGAAGGCACTCAGCCAGCTGCCAGCCGCTCAAATAGAGAAAGCCCAATAGGTTTTGAACAACGGGAATACATCAGCGACAAATACAGATCAATCGAATCGTATGGTTAATCCTGTCGACTGAGACTTCACTAATTCTCAGTCGACTGAGAATTAGCTGAACCGTTTTTTTAAAGCTAAAACGCCCTCCGGCTCTTCATTCATTAGGCGCTAGTATGTCTGACTGCAAACACTCAATCAGCCACCCAGGTATTGTATCATACACATGTATAAAAACACTCAAATTTAACGAATGCCTAGCTACACGATGAGCCGCCATATTAGTCCGGCCCACTCCTCTAAAATTGTCTTTTCCAGTGTTTTTCAGTTTGGACGCGAATATCGTGGGAACGTCGGCTCCCTGCGCTTTTAATCGAACGATCGTTCGCACTGGCTGGCCAACCCAGGGAACAAAAACATATGCATCAGCCGTCAAGGAACAGAGAAGGATTGGATGATGAGGTGAATGTATTATTGTACTCTCTCCGTTTCTTTATATAAGATGTATTTCTTGTTTTTCAAGCGATCAGCTTGGTAAACTACCTACACAAATTTGTAATTAAAAAAGGTATATTTTTAAAAGTCAAACAAGTGCATGTTTGACCCAATTTTTAGAAATATATTAATATTTACAATACAAAATTTATATCATCTCATCCATCATGACAAGTGTGTATTGCAGATGTTGCTATTTAATTGTATAACCTTGGTCAAACATTTAAATGGTTGACTTGCATGAAAATGAATACACCTTATATAGAAGGAGTATAAAGTATAAGACTTGGTTCCCGCAAAAAAATACAAGACTTGGAGGACAAGAAGTGATGTAGGGTGGAAACTATATGTCCGATCTTTCATGATTTGGAGGGGATCCCACGAAGAACACGACGAACACGAGGGAAAAAATGAGGGAGGTTGAGAGGAAACACTCAAATCAACAATAAATGATCACACATGTGCTAGATCCGAATACACATAGAGATACACGATCCAAAGTCCAACAACGGACGATACAAACGGTGACTAGTTCATCTCCATGAGGAGGCCTCGCATCCGCGAGGGATCTTCCCGTGAGGGGCCTTGAATCCACTTGGGGGATCTTCTTCGGAGAGGCCTCGGTCTCTCGTGGAGAGGGTAACAAGTGGATGAGTACAGCTCTATCTCTCAAATGAGCTAAACAAGTGCTAACCCTAGAAAGAGGGAGGTGGAGGAGTATATATAGTCTAAAGGGTACATGGGCTTCGGCCCTTTCATTGTTCGCAGACAGGGGTCGGATGTCCGGGGGTCATGGGCCGGATGTTCGGGGCGTCGAGGGGGTGGCGGATGTCCGGGGCAGGGGGTCGGATGTCCCGGGCTTCGAGGGGGTGCCGGATGTCCGGGGTGGCGCTGGTTTGGTTCTGTGAAGAGTGCCGGATGTCCGGGGCACGTGTCGGGCCGGATGTCCGAGGCCTAGGCCGGATCTCTGGGCCCTGTAGCTTGTCGGCTGGGCGGCTGCTGTGGACACCATCAGGGGCCGGATGTCCGGGGTCATGGTCGGATGTCCGGGTCTTGGGAGCTATTCTCGACTCCTTCCGCTGGTTCTCTTCATCCATGAACTTGGGGACTTGTCCGTGTTTGTGTGCATCTTCGAGAGGGTCCTCTTGGTAGATCTTGCATAACATTCTGGACTTAGGTAGTAGCCATGCCTCAAGAGGGTCATATGGAATATCACTAAGGAGAGATGGTACCTCGTTCTCAAGAGCTCTAGCACGTGCTCGTGTCGTCGGTCCTCTTGGCACTTGTTGAGACGATGGTAGGTCCATGGGGATGACCGTAGGATGCTCCGCATCATCTACCCCCCCCCCCCCCCCTTGGGAAAGATCCGACCTCGGATCGAAATCCTCATCGCCATGGTTGGCGAGAGATCCTTGACGTTGAAGATATCACTCACATTGTACTTGTCACGTGGGATGTCGTCTTGTAGGCGTTGTTGTTGTAGCGTTCGATCACCTTGAAGGGTCCGTCGGCTCGAGGTAGAAGCTTGGACTTGCGTTCGGTGGGGAAGCGATCCTTGCGAAGGTGTAGCCACACAAGATCTCTGATGTTGAAAATCATGGGTTGCTTGTTGGTGTTGAGCTTGGTCGCAAGGCGGTGTAATGTCGCTCTATGGTGTGCCTTGTATCTTCGTGCACCTTCTTGAGATAGCTCGCTCGTGCACTCGCGTACATGTTGATGCGCTCTTGTAGAAGTCGAGGGAGTTCTGGATTAGGGGGTCCTCGGGTGTCCGGACTATTTGATATGGGCCGGACCGATGGGCCGTGAAGGTAAAAGCAGAAGACTTTCCCCCGTGTCCGGGTAGGACTCCTATATGCGTGGAAGGCAAGTTTGGTGTCCGGATATGTTATTTCCTTCCCTTATAAACCGACTCTGTACAACCCTAGGCCTCTCCGATGTGTATATAAATCGGAGGGGTTGGTCCGTAGAGATCATCAGAATTCTCATAGGCTAGACAGCTAGGGTTTAGCCATTACGATCTCGAGGTAGATCAACTCTTGTAATCCCAATACTCATTGAATATAATCAAGCAGAACATAGGGTTTTACCTCCTTTAAGAGGGCCCGAACCTGGGTAAGCATCGTGTCCCCTTCGTCCCTTGTTACCCCTGATCCTTAGACGCACAGTTCGGGACCCCCTACCCGAGATCCGCCGGTTTTGACACCGACATTGGTGCTTTCATTGAGAGTTCCACTGTGTCGTCGATAGAAGGATCGATGTCTCAACTTGTCATCGGCAACGATGCTGTTTTCGGGGAGACTTTCCTCCCTGGTCAACTCTTTGTGCTTGGCAGCTTTGCACTGCGTGCCAATTCCACTGGTCACCTCAAGCAAATCGACAGCTACACCCTAGTCATCAGATCAGGTTTGGAAGCTTGAACTACATCGCTGATATCCGAGGAGACTTGGTCTTCGAAGGGTTCTCTGCATCGGCCGCCGCTCTTCATCCACATGAAGGAAGCCCGTCGGATTCACCATCAGATTCCGCTCAAGAATCGACTCTCGCGCCTGCCCTAGCCTTAGACCCAGAGTGGACCACTCTGTCCAAAGACAGGAGGATAAACCCCGCCGGACTCTCTCCCATTACGGAGCCCCCTGTCGGAGACCCAGAGGCGACCATGTCGTCAGCAGACCCGGAGTCAAACGTGACTCTTCCTGTCATTGGGAAGTCGGACTCGCCTTTGGACGCTAACTCTAAACTCTCGAGGTCTGCGTCTATCGGGCTTGGTCAAGTGTTTATTACCGAACCTAGCTCCACAGATCCTCATACATCCGTCCGGCTCTCGCTCTTAAACGAGACACTAGACCTAATACGATCTCTCGCCATCACAGAAGTGTCACTTCCGAACTACGCCCAGCCTGAACTGGGGGCTGAGAGCGGGGAATTTTACATCCCACCCACCACCCACTTAATAGCCACTGTCGAGGACCTAACCGACATGCTAGACTACGCCTCCGAAGACATCGATGGTATGGAAGACGATGTCGAAGCCGAACTAGGCCAAAACCCGCTTATCACTGGGCCTTGGACGGCCACTTGTACTTACAACGTGTACATGGTGGATACGCCCGAAAAGAAGGACGACGATGGCACTTAAGATCCGACTGAGGACAAGCCTGTCGAGGCATTAAAAGGATCGATATAGTTGACTAGAGGGGGGGGGGTGAATAGGCAACTAACAATTTTTAGCTTTTCTTTACCAAATTAAACTTTGCATCAAAGTAAGTTGTCTAGATATGCAACTAGGGTGAGCAACCTATATGATGCAACAACAACAAGCACACAAGCAAGCAAGGGATATAACACAAATAAGCTTGCGCAAGTAAAGGCACGAGATAACCAAGAGTGGAGCCGGTGAAGACGAGGATGTGTTACCAAGTTCCTTCCTTTTGAGGAAATACGTCTCTGTTGGAGGCGGTGTGGAGGCACAATGCTCCCCAAGAAGCCACTAGGGCCATCAGATTCTCCTCACGCCTCACACAATGCGAGATGCCGTGATTCCACTATTGGTGCCCTTGGAGGCGGCGACTGGACCTTTACAAACAAGGTTGGGGAAATCTCCACAACTTAATTGGAGGCTCCCAACGACACCATGAAGCTTCACCATAATGGAATATGGCTCCGCGGTGACCTCAACCGTCTAGGGTGCTCAAACACCCAAGAGTAACAAGATCCGCAAGGGATTAGTGGGGGGAATCAAATTTCTCTTGTTGGAAGTGTAGATTGGGGCCTTCTCAACCAATCCCTAGAAAATCAACAAGTTTGATTGGCTAGGGAGAGAGATCGGGCGGAAATGGAGCTTGGAGCAACAATGGAGCTTAGGGCTCCACTTGAGTGGAGCATTGTCCTTCTCCTTCGGCCACAAGGGGTTCCTCAATGGGTAGGATACAACCAACAACCATTCTTCTTATGGCTTGGGGAGGAATTTTATCACCTACATCACAAGTGCCATTTTGCTCCACTTGGGAGCCGTTATTCTCATCAAACTCCATGTTACACGTCTCCTCAATAAGTCCCGTGGATTTATTGAGGACACGGTAAGCATGAGAGTTTGTAGCATAACCAACAAATATGCCCTCTTGAGCTCTAGCCTCAAATTTAGACAAACGAACACCTTTCTTGAGAATGGAACACTTACACCCGAACACCCGAAAGTACTTGAGGTTGGTCTTGTTACCGGTGAGTATCTCATATGGAGTCTTGTTCAAGCCTTTGCGGAGATAGAGCCGATTTGATGCATGACACACGGTGTTGATGGCTTCGGCCCAAAAGTTGTATGGAGACTTGAACTCTGCCATCATGGTCCTTGCCGCATCCATCAACGTCCGGTTCTTCCTCTCCGCTACACCATTTTGTTGAGGGGTGTATGGTGCGGAATATTGATGCTTGATCCTCATCACTAAGAAACTCATCCAAGGTGTAGTTCTTGAACTCGGTGCCGTTGTCACTTCTTATAGTCAAGATCTTTGCATTGTGTTAACGTTGGGCTTCATTTGCAAAGTCAATGACGGTTTGTTGGGTCTCGCTCTTCCTCTTGAAGAAGTAAACCCAAGTGTATCTTGAATAATCATCCACAATCACCAAGCAATATCAAAGGATGGAGGCCCAAAAAGATCCATGTGGAGGAGCTCCAAAGGCCTCTTCGAGTAAATGATAGTCGTGGGAGGGTGAGCCTTTTCATGTAGCTTTCCTTTGATACAAGCACCGCAAGCACGATCTTTAGCAAAACTAACATTTGTTAGTCCACGGACATGGTCCCCCTTGAGAAGACTTTGCAAAGATCTCATATTGACATGGGCTAAACGACGATGCCAAAGTCATCCCACGTCAACTTTAGCCATTAGGCATGTCGCGGTCTTAGTGGGTCGCTCCGAAAAGTTAATCACATAGAGACCATTCTCGACATGCCCAACAAAGGATACTTTAAGAGTCTTTCTCCACAAGAGGGCTATGGTATCAACATCAAAGAAAGTGGCAAAGCCCATGAGTGCAAGTTGACGAACGGAAAGTAAATTGTATGCAAGGGACTCAACAAGCATGACCTTCTCGATCGTGAGATCATGAGAAATGACAACCTTGACAAGTCCCAATACCTTAGAGGACGAGGCATCACCCTACTCAACATTGGTGGGCATAGATGGAATCTTGTGAACGTCCACCACCAATTCCTTGCTTTCGGTCATATGATTTATAGCTCCACTATCGAGCAACCATGATCCCCCACCGGAAGCAAACACCTACAATAGATCAATGCTTGGTTTTATCACTAGTAGAAAAGAGGGCTTTCATCCACCCCGGTTTAGCCCATTAGTCCCGGTTCAATCCAGAACCGGGACTAATGTGAGCATTTATCCCGGTTCGTGCGGCTAAGGCATTAGTCCCGGTTCACCTGTGCCCTTTAGTCGGTTTGTGCCTCAAACCGGGACTAAAAATGCGATACCATTAGTCGGTTCATGCCTCAAACCCGACTAAAGAGTAGACCTTTAGTCCCGGTTTGAGGCACGAGCCGGGACTAATGGTTGAGACCTTTAGTCCGGTTCGTGCCACGAACCGGTACTAAAGGTCCCATTTTCAAACTCTCCACCCCCTGTGGATCGCCTTTTCAATTTTAAAAAAATAAAAGAAAATGATGGAAATGTCAAAAAATAAAAGAAAATAAGTTTCCCATGTGATATGTGGTCTAGTTGTTGGGAAAATTTGCAAATGTGAATTTCGACTTTATTTGCAAAATCTCTCCGAAAGTTGTAAATATGGGCATAACTTTTGCATACTAACTCGGATGAAAAAGTTTTTATATGAAAAATCATCTACTCGAAAAGTTACATCCAAATTTAAGCGGGGAACCAGTTAAACATTTTCAAAATCCTCAAAACCTAACAGAAAAAAAAGTTATGGGGCTTTTAATATCTAGAGTGGAAAAATCGAAAAATTTCAAACTGTGGTCAAACAATGGTCAAACCATGGTCAAACCGATTATTCTAGAATATTAGTGTTACTAAATAATTTATTCAGTTATTTTGAATTTTGGTCAAATCTGGTCAACCTGTGGTCAAACTATGGTCAAAACATGGTCAAACCATGGTCAAACTAATTATTCTAGAATATTAGTGTTACTAAATAATTTGTTCTGTTATTTTGAATTTTGGTCAAATCTGGTCAAACTATGGTCAAACTATGGTCAAACTATGGTCAAACTAATTATTTAAAATAACTATTGTTTTCTAAATAATTATTGTTTTTGAAAACAATAGTTTGAAACTCAAACGATGAAATGTGTCAATTCATGCTCAAGCAAAATTCACGAGGGTTAATAGGATTGACATCTTACTATTGTCGGAAAACAACAAGTGCAGACTTGGAAACGAGGAGAATAGAACCCGAAGTTAAGCGTGCTCAGCCGGGGAGTGGGAGGATGGGTGACCGCTCGGGAAGTTAGGTGATTTGGAATGATGAGGGTGATTAGAGAAGAGGATAAATTGAGCGGTGATGAGGGGTCTTGATTAGAGATTAGGGATTAAAATAATTCAGAAATTTCAAAATAAAAAATTATACAAAAAAAAATTTAAAAAAAAATTTTCAAAAAAAAAATCATAAAATTTCCATTAGTCCCGGTTGGTGTTACCAACCTAACACCAACCGGGACAAAAGGTGGAGCCCCACGCAGTCATGTTTTAGTCCCTGCTCGGATTGAACCGGACTAAAGGGGAGGTATTAGTACCGACCCTTTAGTCCCGGTTCACCAACCGGGACTAAAGGCCCTTACCAACCGGGACAACAGGCCCTTTTTCTACTAGTGTAGGTACCCATTTTGTAATGGGTCCTTTGATGTTAGTGACAAGGGTCTTAGGAACCCAAATAGACCATTCAATGTACTCATAAGGAGAACCAACAAATTTGGCATAAACATGCCCATCACTAGCACGACACAACACATAAGAAGGGTTAAAGTCGCCGGCTTTGTTGGAAGGGGTGGCATTGCCCTTCTTGACACCACCACCCTTCACATTGTTCTTCTTCTCCTTGGAAGCACCCTCTCCCTCCACAAAAGTTTGCTTGCAAGGAGGAGGTCGTTTGGTCTTGTCATTCTTCTTCTTGTTCTTGGACACTAAAAGTAACCCAATCCCTTCCTTGGCCACAACTTCCTTTTGATTGCTCAAAAGGTTGTTGACGTTCTTCTCACCTTGTATGCACGACAAAAGGCCTTTCTCAAGTTGCTTCTTCAACTTTGCATTCTCCTCAACAAGATGCACATGCTCACAACATGGGTTAGTAGCATTTGCATTATCAATTAAAACCATGTGAGGAAAAGTGGCTTTCTCCTTGGTTAGCTTCACTTGGAGTTGATCATGAGACTCCTTGAGGTTAGAATGAACACCTTTCAATGCCTTGTGAGCCTTGTGAAGTATATCAAACTCCTCCTTGAGTCTAGCAAGATCAACGCCAAGCTTGGCCTTCTCGGAGTTTAGCACACGAGATACAACAAGTGCATGATCAAGATCTTTCTTTAATTTAGCATGGTCATCGTTGTATGACTCCTTAAGAGCCAAACGAAGACCTCGCTCTTCCTCAAGAGCATTGGAAAGATCTGAAATCTCATCGGCATAGTCACGACTATGCCCCTACATCTTAGAGATGGTATCTTTGTGAGCCTCGATCATGTCATTGGCTTCACCAAGTTGTTCCAAGAGAGCAACGAAGTGCTTCTTGGATTTACCCTTGAGTTTACTCATAAAAGACTCAAATTCATTCTCCTCCACATCAGACCCCTCATGTTCATCAATGCAATCCGTCAAGGAAGGATTATTAATGATGGTAGTTTTAATGTTGGGGGTTACCTTGTTGGTGGCTTTAGCCATGAGGCACTTGGCGGTGATATTCTCATTGGGTGAGTCGAAGAGAGACACCCGTGGAGTTGTCGCAATGGCAACGGAGGCCATGGCAACCGACTCACCATCTTCATCATCATCATCATCCTCATGGTACTCTTCTTGGGCCACCAACCCCTTGTGAGGAGTCTTCTTGGTGAAGTTGCTCTTGTTGGGGAAAGACTTGGCCTTGTCCTTTCGGATGAGCTTGCCACCATTGTCTTCCCTCTTCTCATAAGGACATTCCGCAACAAAGTGGCTCACGTGCCACAATTATAGCAAGTACTCACTCGTTGCTTGACCTTCGCCCCACTTGAGTTGTTCTGTTGAAGTTGGGCCTTGTGTTCTTCTTGCTCCAAAATTGCCTTGAAGCAAGAGCGATGTATTCATGATAAGCATACTTTGTATCTTCGGGGTTGCTCTCCTCTTCTTCCTCTTCGTCCTCTTCTTCCACACTAGCCTTGGCCTTAAAGGCAAGATTGGGCTTCTTTTCTCTTTGAGAACGCAACACCGCATTGTCGGCGGTCTTGTCCAAGATGCTCATAGCCACAAACTCATCCAACACTTCACTTGAGGACAAGGTGTGGAAGTCTGGCCTTTGACGAATGACGGAGGACATGGCCTTGTGGTAAGGCATCATGGCCTTGAGGAATTTGCGCTTGATCCAATTGTCATCCGTATCCTTGCTCCCATGATCTCGGAGTGTGACCGCGAGAGTAGTTAATCTCTGATAAAGCTCACGAGGTTCTTCATCTTCTTTCATTGCAAACTCATCGGCTTCATCTTGCACCACTTCATAGTTGGAGCATTGAATGCTTGCGCTTCCTCGGTAGAGGGACACAACGTGGCGTCAGGCATCCTTAGCCACGGTGAATGGCCGGAGGTGAGCAAGATCTTCGGGTGGAATTGCATCTTGGATGATGAAGAGAGCATTCTCATTGAACTGATTGTCCGCGGCTTCTCTAGGGGTGAAGTTGCTTCGGTCATGCGGATAAAAACCTTCTTCAATGATTCTCCAAAGATTAGTATTAACATGGTTCAAACGACGCTTAAAGCGATAAACCCAAGAATCAAAGTCCTCATTTTTCACAATCTTAGGGGGAGGACCGGCATGATTCAAATGAGTGGAAGGAATCGGTCCACCATAAGTAAGTGGAGGTTCCACATGGGCAAAGATGCCGTTGCCATTTTACCACTAGAAGAAGGAGCCTTTTCACTAGTAGCTTCCCCTTGTCGGAGTTAGCATCCGTCACCTCGTTAGTGGGATCACCCACTTTCATCGGTGCGGTAGATAGTTTAAGCCCTTCTAAGAATTTATTAAACATGCTTTCAACCTCGGTCGTCATGGAGGTTTTCAATGTGTCCAAAGCCACATTGAATTCCTCACGAGAGACCATGGTTCCCCCATCGGCCGTAGACGAGACCGGAGTCACACCGGTGTGCTCCTCCCCACCGTCTACGGTGTCAACCATACTCTTCAGACGACAAAGTACTTAATAAAGATACGAGGCCCTGATACCAATTGAAAGGATCGATATAGTTGACTAGAGGGGGGGGTGAATAGGCAACTAACAATTTTTAGCTTTTCTTTACCAAATTAAACTTTGCATCAAAGTAGGTTGTCTAGATATGCAACTAGGTGAGCAACCTATATGATGCAACAACAACAAGCACACAAGCAAGCAAGGGATATAACACAAATAAGCTTGCACAAGTAAAGGCACGAGATAACCAAGAGTGGAGCCGGTGAAGACGAGGATGTGTTACCGAAGTTCCTTCCTTCTGAGGGGAAGTACGTCTCTGTTGGAGCGGTGTGGAGGCACAATGCTCCCCAAGAAGCCACTAGGGCCACCGTATTCTCCTCACACCCTCACACAATGCGAGATGCTGTGATTCCACTATTGGTGCCCTTGGAGGCGGCGACCGGACCTTTACAAACAAGGTTGGGGAAATCTCCACAACTTAATTGGAGGCTCCCAACGACATCACGAAGCTTCACCATAATGGAATATGGCTCTGCGGTGACCTCAACCGTCTAGGGTGCTCAAACACCCAAGAGTAACAAGATCCGCAAGGGATTAGTGGGGGGAATCAAATTTCTCTTGGTGGAAGTGTAGATTGGGGCCTTCTCAACCAATCCCTAGAAAATCAACAAGTTTGATTGTCTAGGGAGAGAGATCGGGCAGAAATGGAGCTTGGAGCAACAATGGAGCTTGGGGATGGAAGAGATAGTCAACTCGGAGAAGAAGACACCTCTTATATAGTGGAAGAACAAATCCAACCGTTATCCACCAACTCAGCCTGCGAAGCACGGTACTACCGTGCTGGCGACGCGGTACTACCGTAGGGCCCCGCGGTACTACCGCCCGTGCAGCAGAAACCAGAATAGCCCAGATGCAATGAAGCAGAGGGCGGTAGAACGGCACCGCAGTACTACTGGCTCCCCCATGCGCATACTACCGCAAGGCAGGGATAGTCCAGTTTTTGGGAAGGCACGGACATATAAAAATACATACGTGGCAACTTCCGCTGAGTTGGGATCTATGCAAAAATCCAACACGGTAGTACAAAGAAGCCAGAGCGATACTACAGCTGGGCGAGGATGTAAAAAGTACATCCGCCGCTCTTGCCGGGCATCTTCTTGAGCACAGGCGCCGCAGTACTACCGCGCCCTGGCGCGATACTACAGAGGGCGCGGATGTAAAAGTTACATCCGCCCTACTACCGCATAATAGCAACGCTCGAGGCACAAAGATTACCGCTCCAAGGAAGCGGTACTACCATGGGCACTTGCGGTACTACCGCTCCTATGAGCAGTACTACCGCATGCCCCAGTTCAGCAATCACGACATTTTGCCTAGACAAGAAAGACGGAGGATGCTCTAAAGTGCCAAAGGAAAGCCGATGCAAATGGAGTAGACGTGTATGTGATGATTCCACTCAAACCTTTCCAAAGCGGACCCCCTCTTAATAGTACGGCTTTCCTACGATTCAAATCCACCGAAAAGAAACATAGAGAAATGTCGTCTTCAATAGTCTTCGAGGGGCACCAAATCGTCTTGTGCCTAGTCATGATATGCCTGAAATACTCAATGCACAAGATTAGTCCGCAAAAGCATTGTCATCAATCACCAAAACAACTAAGGGATAAATATGCCCTTACAACCACCAAAGCACCGACGTCAGCGCCGCCGCTCACCATTGCATCGGGAAAAGGAAAGCAATACTGGCACTGGAGATAATGACAATACGGACAATGCCGAAGACTCCGACCATCCCGTCGAGCCTGCGTTCGAGTAGGATGAGACGGAAGAGGGACAAGTCAACCCCAACGAACTTGTCGATCATGAGGATTCGGAAGATAGTAACTATCTACCGGCCTCCGAGGAGGATGTTAGCCTCGGTAGCGAAGATTTCATCATACCAGAGGAATGCCTCGAACAAGAACACTTCAAGCGACAGCTCATCGCCACTGTGAGGAGCCTGAAAAAGAAACAACAACAGCTTCAAGCCGAACAGGATATGCTCAACGACAGATGGACCATGGTCCTGGCTGCCGAAGAATACGGACTCGAGCGCCCGACAAAGAGCTACCCAAAGCACATGCTACTACCACAATTCGACAATGAGGCCCTTGAGCCAATACCGTCAAGATACAATCATGCTAATCAACCAGACTGACCACCATGTGGACGTGACAAAGCAGCTAATATGCCGAACACCAGCCCGCGCCACCACGTAGTAGAGGCAAAGAGGCAGCGGCTCTGGGCTACACGTACGACTTACGTCAGGACCTGGACAATAGAGCCGGCCAGACCAGATCAATCTACAGATCAAGGGGACGTGCTCCACCATGAGACGACGGCCATCAAGCCTGGCGCGACAAGCATAACCAAGTTCGGGCCGAGAACCGAACACGGATGTCATCCGAACTTCGTCGTGATGTTGCCCGATATAGAGGCGCCGCACACCCCATGTGTTTTACCGATGAGGTAATGCAGCACCAGTTTCCGGAAGGGTTTAAACCCGTAAACATCGAGGCATACGATGGAACGGCAGATCCCGCTGTGTGGATTGAAGATTTTCTTCTCCACATTCACATGGCTCGTGGCGATGATCTCCACGCCATTAAATATCTTCCTCTAAAGCTAAAAGGGCTAGCACGACACTGGTTGAATAGCCTCCTAGAGAACTCCATTGGCAGTTGGCAGGATTTAGAGGATGCTTTTCAGGACAACTTCTAGGGCACTTATGTCCGGCCACCGGACGCTGATGACCTGAGTCACATAGTCTAGCAACCCAGAGAGTCAGTCCGCAAACTCTAGACTCGGTTCTTAATTAAAAAGAACCAAATCGTCGACTGACCGGATGCCGAAGCCCTAGCGGCCTTTAAGCACAACGTCCATGATGAATGGCTCGCCTGACACCTTGGTCAGGAAAAGCCAAAGACTATGGCAGCTCTTACTGCACTTATGACCCGCTTCTGTGCGGGCGAAGATAGTTGGTTGGCTCATAGAAGCAACAACACCAGTGATCCCAACACCTCTGAGGCCAGGGATGGCAATTGAAGGCCACGACGTAGCAAAAATAAGCGTCGGAACAACAACAAAGAAACTGAGGATACAATGGTAAGCGCCGGATTCAGCAGCTCCAAACCCGGTCAACAGAAGAGGCCGTTCAAAGGAAATAGAGACGGTCCATCCAATCTGGACAAAATAATAGATAGGCCTTGCTAGATTCATGGCACCCCTGACAAGCCTGCCAACCACACCAACAGAAACTGTTGGGTTTTTAAGAAGGCCGGTAAATTAAATACCGAACATAAGGGGAAAGGACCTCAAAGCCAGGATGATGATGAGCCCCACCCACCGAACACAGGGGGACATAAGAAGTTTCCCCCCGACGTGAAAACGGTGAACATGATATATGTCACCCACATCCCCAAGAGGGAGCGCAAACGCGCATTAAGGGACGTCTACGCCGTAGAGCCTGTCACCCCAAAATTCAACCCGTGGCCGGCTTGTCCGATCACTGATAACCCACAAGTATAGGGGATCGCAACAGTTTTCGAGGGTAGAGTATTCAACCCATATTTATAGATTCGACACAAGGGGAGCCAAAGAATATTTGAAGGTATTAGCAGCTAAGTTGTCAAATCAACCACACTTGGAGATTAATTATCTGCAGCAAAGTGATCAGTAGCATAGTAGTTTGATAGTTTTGATAGTAGTGACAGCAGCAACGGTAACAGTAATGATAACAGTAGTTACTTAGCAGCAACAATATAAAGTAAATTCGTAGGCATTGGATCGGTGACTTGTTGGATGATATTCATCATGTGACAGTTATAACCTAGGGTGATACAGCACTAGCTCCAGTTCATCGATATAATGTAGGCATGTATTCCGTAAATAGTCATACGTGCTTTATTAAAAGAACTTGCATGACATCTTTTGTCCTACCCTCTCGTGGCAGCGGGGTCCATATTGGAAACTAAGGGATATTAAGGCCTCCTTTTAATAGAGAACCGGAGCAAAGCATTAACACATAGTGAATACATGAACTCCTCAAACTACGGTCATCACCGAGAGTGGGCCCGGTTTTGTCACTCCGAGGTTGTCGGATCATAACCGTAGTAGGTGACTATAACTTGCAAGATTGAATCTAAAACATGGATATAGTGATGAATTCATAAACGGTTCAGATCTGAGTTCATGGCACCCAGACCCAAAGTGACAAGCATTAAGCATAGCAAAGTCATAGCAACATCAATCTAAGAACATAGTGGATACTAGGGATCATGCCCTAACAAAACTAACTCGATTACATGATGAATCTCATCCAACTCCTCACCAACCAGCGAGCCTACGAAGGAATGACTCACTCCCGGTGGGGAGCATCATGGAATTGGCGATGGAGATGGGTTGGTGATGACGAAGAACGAAGATCCCCCTCTCCGGAGCCCCAAACGAACTCCAGATCTGCCCCCCCCCCCCCCCCGAGGAAGAACAGGGCTTGGCGGCGGCTCCATCTCATGGATCGCGATAATTCTTTCTCCCTGATTTTTTTTCTGGAATAATGTGATTTTATAGTATCAGGGGGGTCATCAGCGGGGCCACCAGGTGGGTACAACCCACCTGGGCGCGCCAGGAGAGGGGGGCGCGCCCTGGTGGGTTGTGCCCAACCAGGGGCCCCTCTCTGGTGGGTCTTGGCTCCAGAAATTCTTATTATTGATATAAAAATCCTTGCAAAGTTTCGTTCCATTATGAGAACTTTTATTTCTGCACAAAAACAACACCACGGTAGTTCTGCTGAAAAAAACGTCAGTCCGGGGTTAGTTTCATTCAAATCATGCAAATTAGAGTCCAAAACAAGAGGAAAAGCGTGAGAAAAAGTAGATACGTTGGAGACGTATAAACTCCCCCAAGCTTAAAGCTTTGCTTGTCCTCAAGCAATTCAGTTGATAAACTGAAAGTGAGAAAGAAAAACTTTTACGAACTCTTTTGCTCTTGTTTGCATAAATAAGCTTAAACAACACCCAGGTTTTCAGCCAACATTATAACTAACCATGTCGACAATAACTCTTAAAGATTATAATGACTCATATCAATGGCATAATTAGCTAGCAAGCAATAATAAGATATCTCAAATAACAACACGTTGTCAAAACAACCATGATATAATATGACAATAATGGTATCTCGCTAGCCCTTTCTGAGACCGCAAAACATAAATGCAGATCACCTCCAAAGTTCAAGCAGCGACTAAACATTGTAATTCATGGTAGGAAAGATCCAGTCATGATGCACCCAACATTAGCTATACATAATGCATAAATCATGACAGCTATGCTGTACTCAGTTTCTGGTGCATGTTTTTAGAAGGTGATGTCACAACATATAAGTAAATAGAAAGTCCCTTCACAGAGGGAAGCAGTGATTTGCAGAGGTGCCAGAGCTCAGTTTTTAAAACAGAGATAAATGATTATTTTGAGACATGCACCCTTCTTATTCACTTCACGACCATCTGTTATCAACATCTTCCATGCTAAGCATGCTAGTGGCGGTTCCCAAGCGATAAAAGTAAAGGTTTTGACTCCGTTGGGAGTTTTTGTTTGATTATTTAAGAGATGAACTCTTTTTCATGTTTGCAATTTGGGATTGGACATCCCTATTACCGCCCATTTCCTCGTGCGATGGCGAGTGAATAAACACTCGACCTGAGGATAACCCGCTTAGCACGGAAGATATCGACCACCTCCTGTCGTTCCATGAACGATCCAGGCACACAAAAAGGATAATTTTTAGAAGTTTTTAGAGGTGGCACATGCAAATTTACTTAGGACGGCAGGGTAATACCATATATAGGTAGGTATGGTGGACTCATCTGGAATAACTTTGGGTTCAAGGGTTTTTGATGTACAAGCAGAGTTCCCACTTAGTACAGGCGAAGGCTAGCAATTAAGATTGAGAAGCGGCCAACTAGAGAGCAACAACGATCATAACCAGGCATTATGCATAAGTAACATTGGATACTAGCATGAGTAGGATATGAACACCATGAACATAAATATTATGGAGGCTATGTTGGTTTTGATTCAACTGCATGCATGAACATGTACCAAGTCAAGCCACTCGATCATTCAGAGGAGGATACCATATCATCATACTACATCATAATCATTTTAACGATATGTTGATATCCAAGATAAATCATTATCAACTCCCAGCTACTTATACATGGCATGAGAAACTATAATCTCTAATTTTCATTGCAAACATGTTTAATCATAATGGGCTGAATCATGGATGCTAGGTTAAACATATTCACACAAACAGAACAAGTCGAGTTCATACCAGTTTCACTTTGCCACGACCAGCTCATCGAATATCGTCATTATTTCCTTGCACGACCGAATGATATGAAAATAATAATGGTGCAAGAGTGCCGTGTACTAAGCTGGAATCTGCAAATATTTTATTCAACAGGAGAAGACAAGGTAAAATGGGCTCTTTATTAGATCAACAATTATTCATATGAGAGCCACTCAACATTTTCATCGTGGTCTTCTCCTCGGTACAACTCGAATAAAAATAAAAGAAATTCAGAGAAACACACTGAAATAGTTTTGGAGTTTTTGGTTATCTTGAACAAGCAAATAAAAAGGGAAAAGCAAAAACGAGAAAAACTATTTACACGGGAAAGCTCCCAACAAGCAAAAGAAGAACAAAGAAATCTTTTTGGATTTTCTTTTTAGTACTACTACTAAGCATGCATAGAAAGTAAATTACTACAACTATTTTTTTTTGGTTTTTCTAAAGTTTTTCAAACACACAAGAAGAAAGCAAGAAAATAAATCTAAGCATGGATGATACAATGAAAAAGTGTGAACACTGACAAATAGAATGATATGTGAACACAAATGTAATGTTGGTGAGAAACACATAGTCCCCCAAGCTTAGGCTTTTGGCACAAGTTGGTAATCGATCAGTAGCCTGGAGGGTAGTAGTCAGCGTGGTAGCTCACAGAGGCTCTTGGTGCGGATGCCTCGGCACACCGCGCTGCCAGCACTACTGTGTTGTGGGCTGAGGCCTCGCTCTCAAGAACAAAATGTCTTCCCTTGCTGTGATAATCAAAGAGAGCAGGCACAGGCAAATATGTGTCCACAACACTTGGTTAAACAACAAATTATAAGTGAAGTTATCAACCCTTCCCATGAGAATTTTATGATCTTTTACAGCATCAAAATCTAAATACCGAGTGGGTAGGATAGGATCAAAAGGCAAAGGTGAAACACCCAGCCCTCATGCTAGACGTGTGGCATAAATTCCACCATAGAACCAGCCACTTTTGGCGTTATGCTGAAGTCCACGCGCAACAATCGCTCCAAGGTTATAATTCCTTTCACCAGTGAGAGTGGTGTGAATAAGGCTCAAGTCCGGCGCACAGAGTATGGTACAGTCTTGCTTGCCTACTATGCATTTCCCGTTGAATAATGCAAAATACTGAATTGCCGGAAAGTGAATGCTCTTTATTCTTCCTTGCCTTACTCCTCTGTTTTCACCGTAACAAAGGCTAATCAAGAAAGACTCATACTCAGCCTTTGGTGGCTCATCAAGCGAACCCCAAAATGGAAGTTTGCAATGATAAGCAAAATTCTCTAATGGAATAGTATATGGATTATCATAAAGCATAAACGACACCCTAGACTCATGTGGAAAATAATTAAATCCTTTGACAAATGATTCAGTGAGAAGTTGGTGTTGTTCACACTTATCTGAGAGGTAGGGACCGAGACCGACATTGTGAACATATTGCTCAAATTCCTCCTTAATGCCCACACGCGTCATATACACATCGCCAGGCCATAAGCATGTTTTGGTGGCGGCATCTTGCGTGGAACTTTTACTTGGTTCAACATAAGACCGACGAGCAGAACTGTCACTAGAAGATGCCCCTGAGGATCGTCTCCTCGAAGAACTCCTTCCAAATAGGTTCATCATGTCCGCGTACAATTTTTCCTATGAATAAAAATCTAAAATTTTAGTTCACAAAATTTTCTCAACAAAACTTCACAAAATTGGTAGCAACTACTCATATTACATAGAGGCCATAGCAAGCATTCAAACTACTTAGAACACTAAGAATTGAACATGCAAGCACATCTACAGCAGCACCAAGTGTAGCTAATTATTCAAAGTGTAAACCACTAAAACTAAAACTAATTGGACAAATGGTGGAGTCACATACCAAGCAACAATCCCCCGAAACAGTTTCGGAAACGGAGCTTCGAGCAAAGAGATCAAAATCCGCGGGTTTGAGCTCAAGAACATGGGAGAGAGATCAATGGGCATTTTTTTCTGGAGGTAAGTGATGATGTGGGATGAAGAGGTAACTGAGGGGCCCACGTGGGGACCACAACCCACCAGTATGCGTTTAGGTGTCGGGCGCCTGTGTGGGTTAGCCCACCTGGTGCACCTCCCTCTGGTATTATTTGCACCAGAAATTCTTAAATAATCTGAAAAAATCGTATAAAATTTTCAGGGCATTCTGAGAACTTTTATTTTTTGGGTCATTTTTTTATTGCACGGGAAATTCAGAAAACAGACAAAACATGGCATTTAATTTATTTAACTAATAAAAATAGAAAACAAAAAGTAGGGACATAAAGTAGTGCTTACTAAATTCATCAACTTCATACCGTTCAAAAATGATTCATTAATAAGGTTGATCAGGTTTTATTAACAACCACTTTCGGTTAGTATGAAACCGAAGAACTTTTGTAAATCACTAAGTTACCTCAATGGGGATATGAATGTCCCCAACAATAAGCATTTCATATTTCTTTTTGATAGTAGGTAGAGGTATTTGAAAACTTCCAATAGTGATTGTCGGAGATTTTTCAATAACATTAATACCATTCACTTGGAATTGTTTCTTCGGAAAGTGCACCGTATGCTCATTACCATTGATATGAAAAGTGACCTTGCTTTTATTGCAATCAATAACAACCCCTGCAGTATTCAAGAAGGGTCTACCAAGGATAATCGACATGTTGTTATCCTCGGGCATCTCAAGTATAACAAAATCAGTCAAAATAGTAACATTAGCAACAACAACGGGCACATCCTCACAGATATCGATAGGTATGGCAGTTGATTTGTCAGCCATTTGCAAAGATATTTCAGTAGGTGTGAGTTTATTCAAATCAAGTCTTTTGTATAAAGATAAGGGCATAACACTAACACCAGCTCCTAAATCACACAAAGCAGTTTTCACAAAATTCTTTTTGATAGAGCAAGGTATAGTTGGTATACCCGGATCTCCAAGTTTTTTAGGTACTCCATCTTTGAAAGTATAATTAGCAAGCATAGTGGAGATTTCAACTTCCGGTATTTTCTCTTATTAGTGATGTTGTCTTTCATATATTTTGCATAAGGAGTCATTTTCAAGATATCAGTCAAGCGAGTATGCAAAAAGACTGGCCTCAGCATTTCAGCAAAGCATTCAAATTCTTCATCATCTTTCTTTTTAGTTGACTTGGGTGGAAAAGGCATAGGTTTTGGAACCCACGGTTCTCTTTCTTTACCGTGTTTCCTAGCCATGAAGTCTCTTTTATCATATCTTTTATTCTTAGGTTGTGGGTTATCAAGATCAACAGGTGGTTCTATCTCAACATGATTGTCTGGTTCTTTTTCATTGTTTGGTTGAGTGTCTTCATGAACCTCATCATTATCCTTTTCATTATCACTAGGTGAGTGTTCATTACCAGATTGAGTTTCAGCATTAGAGATAGAAGTTTCATTTTCATTATCAGGAGGTTTTTCTATTTCAGGTTCACTAGAAGTGTGCAAAGTCCTATCATTTTTCTTTTTGTTTTTTAGAAGTACTAGGTGCACTAGTGTTAGCTCTTTGTGAATCTTGTTCAATTCTTTTTTGGGTGACCCTCAGGATAAGGTGGTTCTTCAGTCATTTTACCTCCTCTAGTTGCAACTCTAACAGCAAAGTCATGCATATTATGATTCATTTCAGTAAGTAATTCTCTTTGTGATTTAGCAACTTGTTCTAATTGAGTTTGAACCATAGAAGCATGTTTTCCAACACCTCTAGCATCATTTGAGATCCTAAATAACAAGTCACTCAAGCGAGCAATCATATCGGAATTATATTTCAATTGTTCCATAACATTTGCATTGAAGTGATCTTGTTTTCTAATGTGGTTTTCAAACTCATAAAGGCATTGACTAGGATGCATATTGTGAGGATTATCATTTTCATTGAACTTCATAAGAGAATTTACCTCTACCACCTTAGGAAGTGGTGGTGTATTAAGCCCATGTATTTCTCAATAGGAGGTAAATTTTTAACATCCTCAACTTTAATACCTTTTTCCTTCATAGATTTCTTTTCCTCTTGCATATCTTCAGGACTGAGATATAATATACCCCTCTTCTTTGGAGTGGGTTTAGGCGGTGGTTCAGGAATAGTCCAATCATCATAATTTTTCAATATGTTATTCAATAATTCTTCAGCTTGAGCAATAGTTCGTTCCCTAAAAACACAACCAGCACAACTATCTAGGAAGTCCCTAGAAGCATCGGTTAGTCCATTATAGAAGATATCAAGTATTTCAATTTTCTTAAGATGATGATCAGGCAAAGAATTACGTAACTGGAAAAGCCTCCCCCAAGCTTGTGGGAGACTCTCTTCTTTAATTTGCACAAAGTTAAATATTTCCTGTAAGGCAGCTTGTTTCTTATGAGCAGGAAATTATTTTTCAAAGAAGTAATAAATCATATCCTGGGGACTACGCACACAACCAGGAGCAAGAGTATTGTACCAAGCTTTAGCATCACCCTTTAATGAGAAAGGAAATAATTTGAGAATAAAGTAAAAGCGAGTTTTCTCATCATGAGTAAAAAGGGTGGCTATATCATTCAACTTAGTAAGATGTGCCACAAAAGTTTCTGTTTCATAACCATGGAAAGGATCAGATTCAACCAAAGTAATTAACTCTGGGTCGACATAGAATTCATAATCCTTTTCATCAATAAATATAGGTGAAGTAGCAAACTTAGGATCACATTTCACTCTAGCATTCAGAGATTTTTCTTTATACTTGTGTAGTAATTTCTCTAGATCATCTCTATCATTGCAAGCAAGAATATCTCTAGTTGTTTCTTCACTCATAACATAACCTTCCATTACCTTAGGCAATTCATATCTAGGAAGGCTAGTTCTAACAGGTGTTTCAGGAGTTTTAGTTTCAAGCTCATCATCAGATTCAACAACATCATGTTGTATTACTCTAGCAATTTGTTCATTAAGAAATTCACCAAGTGGCACATCATCATTATCAAGCAAGGTACTAGCATCATCATAAGCATCATTCATAGTAGAAGTAGCATCATAAATAACTTGCGACATATTAGAATTAATAACATGTGGTGGTGGTGCAAGTTTATTCATAAAAGAAGGTGAATCTAAAGCAGAACTGGATGGCAGTTCCTTACCTCCCCTCGTCTTTGAGGGAAATATCTTAGTCTTTGGATCCTTCAGATTCTTCATAGTGATAAATAGATAATAATCCCAAGTGACTCAACGAATATTGCTATGCTCCCCAGCAACGGCGCCAGAAAAAGTCTTGATAACCCACAAGTATAGGGGATCGCAACAATTTTTGAGGGTAGAGTATTCAACCCAAATTTATAAATTTGACACAAGGGGAGCCAAAGAATATTTGAAGGTATTAGCAGCCGGGTTGTCAATTCAACCACACCTGGAGATTAATTATCTGCAGCAAAGTGATCAGTAGCAAAGTAGTTTGATAGTTTTGATTGTGACAGCATCAACGGTAACAGTAATGATAACAGTAGTAACTTAGCAGAAACAATATAAAGTAAATTCGTAGGCATTGGATCAGTGACTTGTTGGATGATATGCATGATGTGACAGTTATAACCTAGGGCAATACAACACTAGCTCCAGTTCATCGATATAATGTAGGCATGTATTCCGTAACACTACTGCATGAGACTGCTAACGCGACACTACGATCAGAGACCCTTTGCCTAAACTGTGTGCGATGCGATAATCGCAAACGGTGGTGTAAAAAACCCGTCAAAAAGGTGAAAAACGTTTGCGATGATGTAGCAAACACGGTTCAGGTGTTGCGTGTGCGATAAAGGGCATATGATTAATCCATTCAAACTATCTGCGATGAGGCAGAAAAACAGAACGGGCAGCCATAACAATGTGTGTGCGATGCAGGACACACAGTTAATCCATTCGAACTGTTTGCGATGAGGTAGAACAACAGAAATGGGCAGCCATATCAATGTGTGTGTGCGATATACGGCATATGGTTAACTCGGACAAACTTTTTTCGATTAGGGAACACAACAGAAACGGTTCAACTTAACAAGATGTGTGTGATATGCAGCATACAGTTCACATGGATGAACTGTTTGCGATGAGCCAAAAGAACACAAACGAGTCGTGTAAACAAGATGTGTGTGATACGTGGAAAACAGCCGACTCGGAGAACTGTTTGCGATGAGAAATTACAACACAGACGGTCAATACAAGCATTGCCGTGTGTGATTACGTGTGTACAAAAACTTTGAAAAATGCAAACTAGTTGCTTGCGGTGGTTAGAGTATCGCACACGATGCGTCTGCGAGTACTGTGGTGCGATGATTAGTATGTTACACATACATTTCCTTATGTGAACATGTGTGTGAGTTTGCAATATGGATGCTTAATATGCAAATGCCTTACGGACATCGGGCACACGCTTAAACTCAATGAACTGTACGATACTAATACTTTCCATGAAAATTTATGAACTTGGTTAACAGCATTTGAGTAACATATATATAGTGGTTACACTATTCGACAAAAGGAGGATCTTCGTAACACGTTTTTGACAACTATATGGTCCATATCTACATACTTAACATAGTAACAACTATCACATTTTAAGAGGCTAAGGGCCAACAACCATATGGTCCATATCTACATACTTAATAACCAGCACATTTTAAGAGGCTGAGGGCCAACAACCACAACTATCCATTGGAAGCAGCTTGATCAAGGCGACTCGGCATCTCGTCAATGAAAAGGAAGAGCCCTCCTGTGCCTTCACTAGGAAAAAAAATACACTTCCGTGATGATACTTGTTTGTCACAGTAGGTCGCGTTTTTTGTCATGCATGTGCATCCATGAAAAATTTATGACAGAATCAAGATAGTCATACCTGTGCTGTCGTAGAAGTGTTCCATGACATTACCAAAATTATCATCACGGAAGTGTCCACTTCCATGACGATAAATCGCGCGTCACAGAAGTGCTTTCGTCAAGGGTGACCGACACGTGGCATCCACCGTGACGGAATGCCGTTAAGCTATCGGGTCGGGTTTTGGATCCAATAATCCGTTAACAGCCCCGACCAATGGGGATTTTCCACGTGTAAAATCATCAGTGGCTAGAGGAAACACGTGTCGGCTCATCGTTGGGACAGATGTCATCCACTCATTGGACAGGAGGCGCCTATGATAGGTCGACACATGGCACGACCCAACAGTGGCCCATTCCGGTGAAAAAGGCCGACCCAGTAAAAATTAGCAGACCGGTCCAAATAAGGCCTACTTGTGTCAGGTCCATTTAAGCCCACGACCCATACGAGATGTGCCAATTCGGCCCGTTAAAGATTTGACACCATTGCAGCCCATCGTCAGTTCGAGCCCGTTAAGAGCCCGCTATATATTTGGGCTCAATATCGCCCGATGAGATTTCGCTCGTTAACGGCCCATTTAATGGATGGGCCAATTTTCAGGATGTACATCTTTCGGCCTTTTAGCGACCCATTTAAATGTTGGGCTAATTTCTGGCCCGGTGTGTCTTTCATCCTGTTGATGGCCCATAAGTCTGATGGGCCATTTGTAGTCGGACCCGAGTTTCGGCCTTTTAGTGGCCCATTTAAGTGTTGGGCCAATTTCTGGACCGGTGTCACTTTCAGCCTATTGATGGCCCATAAATTAGTTGGGCCATTTGTAGTCAGACCCGAGTTTTGGCCTTTTAGCAACCCATATAAGTGTTGGGCCAATTCCCGACCCTGTGTGCCTTTCGGCCTGTTAACGGACCATAAATGAGTTGGGCCATTTGTAGTCGGACCTTAGTTTTGGCCTATTAATGGCCCATGCCCTTCATGGTCCAAGACCAGCCCGCTTTCTCTTCGCCCGCTAAAGGCCCACAACGCTTGGGCCGTTTACAATCTGACGACTTTCGGCCTCTTAGCGGCCCATGCTCTTCATGGTCCAAAGACAAGTTCGTTGTCTCTTCGGCCTGCTAAAGGCCTATAGTATAGTTGGGCCATATGTAGCCCAAACTTAGTATCGGCATGTTAACGGCCCGTGAAATAAATTGGGGCCACCTGTCGCTCGCTTCGATGTCGGCCTCGTTAACTAATTCGGGAGGTAAGAGGGCCGACCATTAACTTTCGGCCTAGTAACGGACCATTAACTTAATGGGCCCACTAAAGTTCGTTCATGTCTTTAGGCCAATTAGATAATTTGAGCCCATTACGATGAGCAAAGGTACGACATACAGGGAATAACGTTGCACATCCAGCATATATTACAGGAAATTACATCCACTGGGCAATCAAAGATTGACGCCAGTGCAAATAAATGAGCAGAACCTAACCATCTACAATGTCACAATCTGCAACCTCAAAGATGATGACGCCCATAAGCATGTGGGCAAGTTCTTGCTGCTTTGCTACAATCGCCTCTGAAAACATTGATTAGTTGTTGTGTTGCACGACTCTGCACCTCTGATTCATCCACCATTTCCATCATTGCTTCAGCCATTAATTGGTTCACAAACATACATTTATTCCCTTGCATTCGAGATAGAGGATACTGAACAGATTCAGATGGCGATTTTGGCAGGCTTGTATTATTGATAGCGGAGAGTGTCTGACCACTGCATCATAACATAAATTAGGACGGGAATCAAACAGATTAATCATGAGTTATTGCCATATTACCTGGCCTAGATTCTTCGGAAAGAAACAATGGGGTTGCCTTGCTTTGTTTTAGAGTTTGTCTTCTTATCTTCAGCAACCTGCACAAAATTAACACACTAACATTGGCTATCATTGGCCAAGTCAGATAATAAGAAAGCAACATTGACACAACGAATGTTTGGGCAACTAGCCTACACCAAATTAACACAATATGGCACAGCTATCATCAGCCAGGTAAGGTAATATGAAAGCAACATTGACACAATGAATGAATGGGCAACCAGAGAAGCACTACAATTCAACAATGTGCGTGATATGAGATAGTACATTCATGCAGCTCGATTATGCAAAACTACCGTGCAGTTTTCCTTACAAAAATCAACATTGGCGCCTTTAAAATTTTGCTACAACTAATTTTAGATCGATAAAGGTTAGATTCACGCCGATTAACAAAATACATGCTGATGTAAAAATATAGTGATATACAACAGTGTACTTACATCAAAGCATTGGAGCACGTAGAATTCTGCAAGATATTTTCCTCAAATATGATCCCAATGGAGGAAGTCTTGTATAGTTTAACCTTATTTTCTAAAAGAGAGATGGGTAAGAAACATGTAGAAAATATGATCAGAATGCTATAAAATTTCATGATGCGAGGATACGCACACGCTTCTTAGAATGGAGTTGACATTCTTTTGCTGCACTGGAGCGGACTAGTTCTTTGGCCACTGGAATCTGCTTATTATCAGTGGCAATTGGGTTTCTCTGTGCTGGAGCAGTATCTATGAAAAATGGAGTTGGTTTATTGTCTCATGCTTTTGGATCTTTTGCAAAGACCTGGTTTGTAACCCTTCAGATTCTAACATAGCCGTCTTCCCCTTGCATGCCTTATATAGAAGAATGGTGATTCAGTTATAAAACATGCTACATCAGAGATGGAATAGGTACTGAAGAATAGAAAGGCATGACATATTGACATGTATTCCCTCCATCCGGAAATAAATGGATGGGTCTAGGCGTATTTCGGTTCTAGATACATCCAGTTTTATCCATTTCTGCGACACTTAATCCGGACAGAGAGAGTATGATGTAAGAGCTAGGGATACGGCAGTACAACACAGTAAAAAAACACTGAAAAACCCACTGTAGAACCAAAGTATTCAAACCCACTGATATGAGATAGTACACTTATGCAGCTCACGATGCAAAACTACCAGGCAGTTTTCCTTGCAAAAATCAACATTGTGGCCTTTAATCATACATTTTGCTACAACTAAATTTAGATCAGATAAAGGTTGGATTCACGCCGATTAACAAAATACATGCTGATGTAAAAATATAGTGATATACAACAGGTACTTACATCTACATTGGAGCACAAAGAATTCCTGCAAGAATCTTTCCTCATAAACGATACCATTGCGTAAAATCTTCTATCTGTTAAGCTTATTTTCTAAAAGAGAGATGGGTAAGAAACATGTAGAAAATATGATCAAGATGCTATAAAATTTCATGATGCAAGGATATGTACACGCTTCTTAGAATTGAGTTGACATATTTTTGCCGGACTAGAGCGGACTAGTTCTTTGGCCACTTTGGAATCTGCTTATTATCGTGAGGAGTTGGGTTTCTCCGTCTTTGGAGCAGTATCTATAAAAACCGGAGTTGGTTTATTATCTCCTGGCGTTTGGATCTTTTGCAAAGGCCTTGTTTGTAACCCTTCAGATTCTAACATAGTCGTCTTCCCCTTGCATGCCTTGTATAGAAGAATGGTGCTTTAATTATAAAACATGCAGCTACAGAGAGATGGGATAGGTACTAAAGAATAGAAAGGCATGACATATTGACATGTATTCCCTCCATCCTGAAAAAAATGGATGGGTCTAGGCGTATTTCAGTTCTAGATACATCCTTTTTTATCCATTTCGGCAACATGTAATCCGAACGAAGGGAGTATGGTGTAAGAGCTATGGATACGACAAGACAACACAGCAAAAAAAACACTAGTTGAATGTAAAACTGTATGCTAGCGGAATACGCACAGAAATAACTAAGGCAACATACACGTGTATGATTGGGAAAATAAGATGGCATTGCAACAGAGCACTAGAACAACACTTCAATGTAAAAAAACATGGTATGGTAGATGATGAAGTACATACCGATGAATAACAATGCATAAGATATTCGAAGCATGATGTCCAAATTAAGCGAGATGGCATTGCGATAGAGTAGAATGACAAGATTTGAATTTGAAAACTTGTTATCATGAATGGAATAGGTACCGAAAAACAGGAAGGCATGACATATTTACATGCATGATCAGCAGGCTAATCACATGGCATTGCAACAGAGTAGATGCACTCCAGAACATTATATGCATGTTGTACCCATATCACAGGCCAAGTTAGATCAAGGACCTTGTGGGGTGAATAGGATTCATCATCTTCGCAAGTCTTTTGAAGAACTGCCTTTACATGTTCCATCATATTGGGTATCATTGACATCAAGTTTATTGGCCTTTACATTGCTCCGTGAGGTTCTTGTGGATATATCGGTGTGTGCAATTATATCTCGACATGCATGGAAGACAACTAGTAGTTATATTTATGTAATGAGTGCCTCAGAGGAGACGACATAAATAGTAGGACCGGGTTAACTAGCAGCAACATGTCTCATAAACTAAAGGGAGAACACAGATGAAAGCTACAGAATATGTATCGTTTGTACTCGAGATTAACTAGATGGCACACAAAAGTATTAAAGAACAACATAGGTAATACTAGAAGTGGTATAATACTATAATCACCAGCACTGTGGGATAGCATTGGCGATGGATGATAACTATGGAACAGCGTTACCTAAAGAACAAGTATCTTAGCTGAACTATGGAACAACGTTAACTCTGAACAAGACCCGTAAGAGATCGGCATGAATATACGGTGAAATGTGACGATCTATTTTCCATGCTTAGATGAATAACAAAGCCATAAATGTTGCACACAAGTAAGATGAGGGTACAACCTATCCGGCTGCCATCCATAGGAGTGAGCATCATGTGCTAACTTGTCGATGGCCCCGTTAGCTTGTTGTGGTACATCCATGTCCGCACGCGCATTCAATGCGAGGAACTGTTGAGTGGGGACTATAGCTCCCTTCTGGTGTATGCTTCCCTTGTTGGAGCAGCTGCGGTGAGTCGGAAGACGGTGTGTCTGAAGATGCAGATAACACATAATGTTAAGAACGACATATCTCTTTGATCTGAAGAAATACACTAAGAGATCAACGACAAGGTATGAGAGTGGTCACACGTCTGTTGACTGAAGACTAAATTGGGGTCACACGATTTTATTTTATTTTGGTATTGTCCGATCTATGCCGGGTGGCTGGCCGTCTTGTGCCTCCCGTCTGACAATGTTCGGAATCTTCCCCGAAGAGCCAGCGACCAACGGCAGAGCAGCCTGCCTCCGTCGTCCGTGGCCCCGCCAAAACCCGCCTCGCCCACCGACCTTTGCCGTGGTTGCGCCGCCCCGGGCCAATCCACAAAGACTCCCGTCATCCAGATCCGTGGCGGCAGTACCTTCAACCCACGCAACTATAAAAGATAGCCATCTAAGCGCTGCTTCCGCGGCAAACTTGCGGCCCTGCACCCTTACGTTAGACACCAGCCAACCGACAGCCTAGGAGCTCTGCCGCCTTGAGGGGTGCTGCTTCCCATTGGGAATCGATTGGCCTAGAATAAAAATTCAGACAACTGACGCCTAAATAAAGTGATTTGAGATGAGGGTGCGACCTATCTGGCGGCATGGTGAAGTAGGCAGGTCCAGCTGCCGAGTCGGTGAGGCCGGCGCGGTTGTGGTGGCGACCGGCGGCAGGGAAAGAGCGATGTTGCGACGGTCGACGGCTATGCCGAAGCAGCGCCAGGACTCTGGACGGATCCGAAGTTGGAGTCGCTCCGGCGCCGTGAACAACGGTGGGGGTGAATCGGCTCCGGTACGGTTCACTCGGCCGTCGTCGAGGCAGCACCAGCAGCACGGAGTAAGATGCACACGGCACAGTGCACGAAGGCAAATGGACAGCGTCTACGGCATTAGGGAGGAGGGAGGCTGTGAAATTGGTGCGGTAGGGGGCGCCATGGAGGTGGGGCTGAGGTTTCGCGGCTCGGGAGAAGGGAGCTTCCCGTGGAGAAGGTGATTTGGCACCCACGAGGTACGAATGGGGGCGGGTGGGGGGGGGGGGGATTGGGAGGGGAGTGGAACCATGTCTTACAGACACATTTGTCTGAAATGTGAGGGGGAGTTACTGTTCTACCCTTGCCTATAGGCTTCTCGGCTTGGGTCTGTCTTGAGGGTCGGGGATAGTAGAGTAACTTTGCTTCTCCCCAAATAGTGGGCGGTAGCGATTTGGACGCATTTAGGGCGTGTTTTGAACTATAGTGGGCGCGAGCGATTTCGGCGAGGAGAGCGTGTTTTGAAATAGTGGGCGTGAGCTATTTGAGGCAGGAGAGCGTGTTTTTCCGACCATGGTTTATGAATTATTCGGCACATGTCATTTCGGCCGAGGAGAAGGCGCGCTTGGATGAAGTTACGAACCTACCCTCGATGTACAACGAGCCAATTGATGCGTATCCCACATAGGACGGTAATTTCGCGTCTCCCATTTATTTGCTCAGGCGAATTCCACCGAGCAGAGAGAATGTTTAATGGTTCGTTCAAATTTTGGAAGAACGAGCATCCACGTCTACCTTACCAAGTCGATTCGGATCAAATTTTAAAATATTAGCTTGCCACTTCTTTTTTAGATGGAGAGATCATGCTCGGGAGTAATTTGTTTTTACATGCTCATTGCTAGCGATTTACTATATGACAAATAGTTGACCCACTCAAAAACGCGAATCAAACCCAAAATGAAATATCTCGATTCAATGAAATAGCTCGCTCAAGAGGGTCAAAATAGTGAACTAAATCCAAAATTGAACACCTCAATCGAGTAGCATGTTGTACAGTATTATAGTACTCCATGAACATGTTGAAAGTCAAATTAATGAACTTGTTTGATATACGCATATATCTGTTCATGTGTGGATTGCAGACAACATGTTCTCCAATTTAAATATTTGAATGCAAGTTTATATCGAAACATGGTTTATATCAGTCTTTGATGCATAAAACGCGACCTCCCTCTCTCCCGGACTCCTATTCTCTCTCTCTCTCTCACTCTCTATCTCTATCTCTCTCTCTCTCTCTCTCTCTCTCTCTGGCCGACAATCTTCAATTACATGCATACGCATCCGACACAAAAACCTTGTTGGTCCCTCTCCCTTTCTCTCCATCTCTCTCTCTCTCTCTCTCTCTCTTTGTGTGTGTGTGTGTGTGGGGGGTCTTTCTAGTTCGCATGCATATATACACCATATATAGGTCTCTCTCAAGACACTATGTATGATACTCTAGCTAGTCCAAGCTAGATATCTTGGGTGCACTCATCGTACGCACACAAATTCCTTGGCTCTTTGCCCGTAACTCTCTCACTCACCACTATGTCGTCTCGGAGCTCTTCCCCCCTCTCTCAAACTCTCCATCCACCTTGGTCACACATACACATGCATATATCACTCGGGCCCATCTAAAACTCTATCTCTCCCCCTCGTTCTCTCTCCATCTCACACGTGCACACACACAATCTCATGCCCAGCTAGCCAAGTATGATGGTCTCTCACTCAATTGTAGGCACACGCAGTCCCCCTATATGTATATGACTAGCTAATCTTAGTCTCCAACACAAACTAGTACAAGGACTATCTCGATTTCTCTCGGGGCATCTTTCTATCGCTACAAGACTCCCTCGATCTCCCACCCATATAGTCCCCTCCACGATCTCGACGGGATCTCTCTATCAAAAACACACCCTCTCTCCCTCCCCATGCATCCATGCCATCCATGTGTCCCTCTCGACCTTTGTTCCTTGTTGGCCAGACCTCTATTGGACATGTGCTACAAGGGTGTCTCTCTCCGTTGCAAACAATCACACACTAGCTATCTTCGTGTATCTCCTCGCCTCGCTTTTCCATCTCGGAGATGCATGCGTGATATGTTCGCATAAGAAACGAAAAAACACACACTCTCTCTAATTTATCGTTTGTTGTCACTTTCTCTTTCACACACATACTCTTTTTGCACACTTACTCATTCTCCTTCACACGCATTTGATCTGTCTCGACTCAGGCACTCTCCTCGGTCCATAGCATATAGATTTATTGAAAAGTCAAACATCACAAAGTTTGACCATGTACGTGGAGAAAAAGAACTACATATAGTACGGCAAACATATACCATTAGATTCACCATGAGATGTAGTTTTGTGTGATGTATCTTTGGTATTGTAGATATCAATAACATTTGCGTAAACCTGATCAAAGTTTCGAAAGTTTGACTTCTAAAAAATTTACATGCACTGCATTATCGAGTGGATGGAATATCTCTTTCCCCCTCTCAGCTATCTGATGCACCACTCAGCCTTATGGGGCTCCTCAATCTCTCTCAAACTTTATTGGTCAGTTTGGTTCGTGACCTGACCCTCATGCCTTGGTAGCCGGTACTGCCTGGTGTGGACGTGAGATGTAAAATATTTCTGCCTGGCCAGGCTTGTGTGGTGCTGAAGCGTTTGGTTCACGCCCGGGCGTGCAAAGCATCAATGTCCCATCAACCAATCCATGCATCAATTATTTAATGCTAATATCCATCCATGTTCTTTAGCCTCGTGGCCACACGACCTACTGTGCACGGCCAGCGTTTCAAATCGGTCGCTCGGGCCAAAGCTACTGGCAAGGTGTGGAGTTCGGTCCAAAGCTAATTAAAGTGCAAGGAACCCATGCCAGCGGGCTTTCTTTTTCACAGGGTAGCAACCAAACAAGCGTGCATGAAATCCAGCCACAACCCTGTGCCAGGCAAAAGATGCTCAGACGCAAGCCAAAGCGGCCTTATATCTCCCTGGTTCACACATACACATGTTCGCCAAGGCTGTACATATAGACCCATCCAACACTCTCCGCCCTTGTTCTCTCTCAATGTGACACGCACCCCCCTAAGTACCATAATCCCTTCACTCCATCATATGCGCAAGCACTCCCCCCCTCCTAAGTATGATTATCTCTTACTAGCCATCAGGAACGCACGTATTGTCTCCTTCCATCCATACGTCTATCTCGATATCTCTCGGGGCATCTTCTATCGCGCACACACCTTGTCACTCGATCTCCCACCCATGTAGTCCCATCACGATCTCTAGGGGATCTCTCTATGACAAACATACACTCTCTCCTCCCCATGTCTGCATTTTCTCTGTATGTCTCTCTCGACCTCTCTCCCTTGTTTGTCAGACCCCTCTTGGCCACATGCTAGGGCTCTTGCTCTCTCGGTTCCAAACAACCACACACTATCTCCTCACCTTGCCTCCATTGTCGAAGATGCATGTGTGATATGTTTGCATAAGACACGCACGCTTTTTCTCTACTTTTATCGTGTGTTGTCCATGTCTCTTTCACACACGCACACACACTTTTCTCTCTCTCTCTCTCTCTCTCTCTCTCTCTCTCGTTAGGGACTCTGTCACGTCCATAAGCATATGGATGTTTTGAAAAGTCAAACCTCATAAAAGTTTGACCAGGTATATGTGGAGAAAAACATTTACATCTGGAACGATCATTAGATTCATCACAACATGTACTTACTTCATACTATCATTTATCTTTGGTATTGTAGATATAAGTAATTTCTTTATAAACTTGGTCAAAGTTTCAAAAGTTTGACTTAAAAAAATGTTGGAACTACATTATCGAACGGAGGGAGTAGCTCTGTCTCTCTCTCTCTCTGCTATCTCTCACGGGCCTCCCCTCTCACTTGAACTCTCTATACCGACGGATTATATGCTCACTATGTCAGCATATAGCTCCATATATTGTTTAGTTGACCGGTCAACCAATCCACATGCTGCCTTGTCAGCTCGTGTTCTGTATCTTCGTGTGCTGGCCCATGTGGCAGTGGGTGAAAATAAGTAAACTAGAGGCCCATCTGACACGCAGTGAAGTAAACAAAGTTGAAACCACTCGGGGTAGCACCCCGCACGCTAGTAAATTGAGGGTGCATTGAGGACAAACTTCTTGCGCGCGAAGGACGCACTCGCGCACAATTCACCACTGCGCGGCGGCATGCACAGAAGGACGCACTCGCACACACCCAGCACACAACACGCACCAGCACACATGTACACCGGCGTCGCCGCCGGTTGAGATGGACGGCGAGGCAGCCAACAAGCGGAGGCGGCTCGAGCCAAAACTGCATCCGGCGAGCCTGGACTTCATCAGCAGCCTCCCCGACGACATGCTGCTCGTCATCATCGGCCTCCTCCCCACCAAATCTGCCGTGCGGACCGCCCTGCTCTCCCGGCGGTGGCGCCCCCTCTGGCGCTGTGTCCCCCTCAACCTCACCGTCGACAGCTGCCTCTGCGACGGGGATTGCAAACGCATGGCCGCAGTCTCCAAGATCCTTTCATCGCACCCTGGGCTAGCCAGACGCCTTGACATCCGCATGTTCAGTACCAACTGAAGGTCCAACCCAAGTTCGACGAGTGGTTCTTATCCCCGCCCTAGATCAGCTCGAGGAGCTCAGCTTTGAAGCCGGGCGATGTCGCTCTCTGCCGCCGTCCGCTCCGCCTCACGCCAACGCTGGCGCCCGGCTTCAGCTCTGCTATTTTCCCCAGATTAATGTCGCGCCAGCCCTTCTTCTCCCTCAACTCAAGCAGCTCGACCTCTTTGACGTTGTCATCTCGAAGAAGGCTATGGAGAACCTGCTCCGCTGCTGCATCAAGGCCGAGTACCTTCGTCTTGAGCAGATCCACGGGTTCATTAGCCTCCACATCGCCTCGACAAATCTCTGATGGATTTATGTGTCTTGCTGGCCCCGCAACAAGACATCAATTGGGAAGAAATCACTCTAGCTGTTCCACGTTATGGTCATTGAGAATGCACCTTTCCTTGAGAGATTGCTTGTATCATATCTAGAAGGTCCAACAAAAATCAGGGTGATTGACGCTAGAAATTGAGCTGCGTTGGTGTACTACCGCCAAATTCTCGAACTCTTTATTGGATCTGTAATTGTTCAGTACAGCACTCATCTTCTTCTCCGTCTTCTTGAAATTCACATTTTTAAATTTCTTCTTGATGTATTTACGACCGCCTTCAGAAAATGATACCCACAAGCTTGACCGGTCCATGCGCATACGGTGAAGATCTTAGCACTAAAATCTATCGGCCCCAATCTGGATCAAGTTGTTGGATTCCTTACATGCTTTCCGTGCACGGAGAAGCTACTCATCGAGGTGAAACTTCTTTCCTATAAGTAAATGGTAATCACAACGATGACAAGTGTAGTGTTCAAAACTGCATCTACGCATTGCACCGAAAGAAATGTTTTTAGTATTTTTTCTCACGTGATCACCGCATCGCTTTTTATGTCTGTACTACTATAGTATCCTAGGCTAGTCATAGTGGAAAGTAACTTAGACTACTCCAGTAACTCTATGGTTACCCTAAGAGCAAGTACTATCTCCGTCTGGTTTACTCTTCCAATTTTGTAGTATCAAAATTTGACCATAGATTTAATCGACAAAATGTTAATGCATGTCACTAAGAACTATATCGTTGGATTCATATTTGAACATAATTTCAAATGGTGTAATTTTTAGTGACATGCATTGGCATTTTCTTAGGTAAATCTATGGTCAAAATTTTATACTAAATACGAGGTAGTATTCCCTCCGTCCCAAAATTCTTGTCTTACATTTGTTTAGATACAGATGTATCTAACACTAAAATGTAACTAGATACATCCGTATTTAGTCAAATTTAAGACAATAATTTTGGGACGGAGGGAGTACAAAAGTGGGCTATGTAGGCCAAAGCATGTGCCAAATTCACTTGTGATGCATTTGCCATCGATGCCCCTCCATTGCTCACCTGGTGTCCCAATCTGGATCACCTACTTTGCTCTGGTGCCAAATTAACTCACGCAATGAAAAAACACTGCATGGGAGAGAGAGAGAGAGAGGACTGAGGCAATAAAAAACACTTGTTTGGGAGAGTGAGAGGCTGGTGTAGTTGGTTTGATTGATTTGTTTATACATGTGGATCTGTATGCACAGCGGTGCCAACTCTCTCACATCGCGAGAGCGGTGCCAAAATCTTTTGATTTGACATCGATGCGTATTATGTGGCATACTTTTGCGAAATATGTCATCGGCCACATAGTGGAAGGCAACAAATGCCCAAGCTCTTCACGTGCTCCTAGTTAAATTGATTTGATCGACTACCGAGGCAGCACATGTGAGATTAAATTGGCCAGGTTCTTTGTTCTGGAGGCAAGTGTGCTCAAGGTAATGAGGTTTGGCGTTCTCTGGCGCAACAATGAATGGCATGCTGATCACCGCAAGCGTCTAAGCCTAAATGACAAAGTCTCCGCAGAAGCTGAATTTTTTTTTTGAAACATCAAGTGGCCAGAGACTTGAAAACTTATTTGCCCATTAGTGACTTGTCAGGGCGGTGGATTTTAGTTTGTACGATAATGCTGCATCCACCTAAAGTAACGAAATTTCTTACGTAAACTTCCTAGTAATTCCCTCTTCGTAGGTGCAGCATTACTCCTAACATTTGTAATATCAGTTTGAAACTTGTAATACTGCCGTGTCCTATTCCTGCGTTTTCAAAATCCCGCGAATCAAACAGGTCCTGAGTTGGTGATGATGTTGTGCCTCCCATCTTTCACCAATAGCCGTCGGATCTAGATCCGACGATACAAACCAAGCTTCTCCATTTTTGCAAAAAGATGCCCATGCTTGTTCCCTATTTACAAACAACTCCTTGTCTCTCACAATCAGCCTTATCTCCTCCCCACCACATCTAGAAGGCCGTGGAAAAATCTGGCGCGATGGTCACGCCGAGCCGGGCCCACCCCCAATCTTGGTGTTTCGTGCAATGCACGGGCATCTACGCACGGGAAATTATGTCTAACAGGGCTAGTTGTAAGCAGGCTAGCTCTACAGCCATGATGATAGTGATTTGACGGTGAGGCTGACTATGGTATGCCAAACACGGCGCCTATACTCAGGTGTCATCTCCGGCGCAGGGTCTTGTCACTTCACTGTGAGGAGCAGCATGTAATAATTTGACCAACGGGTAGTATAGTGCTAGTACACCTACTACTACATTGGTAGTACTACTACTAGTACTAGTAGTACCACCGTCTGGATTTAGGAGTACTACCACGTCCATTTGGATTTTAGTATTTGACTAGCAATATCTAGTAATGCATGTCACAAAAATGTACTACTCCCTCGTAGAATAAATACATGGTGTTCTATTCCTATCGGCGAGAACGTAATGTTTTTTGCTAACTAGAGTACTAATAGGATTACATGCAATGAACTAAACACCGCATGTCATGTTTGGTAGTCTCAAGTCATTGAAAGCATGCACGGCCCACATCTCTCATTGGTTGATATGTCACGAAATAAGAAACAAGGAGGGAGTTAATGCAATCGTGCCTAAGTATTTCGGGATTATTTGGTTTTCGTAAGGTGACTTACACAACATTTTTGTTTACATGCATTAACATTTTATTAGTTAAATCAAAGGTCAAAACTTGGCGAAAATGCAAAGAGGACCAATAAACCAAGAAACATCAAACTTCTCTCGTTTGGGCCCAACTAGAGGTCCGGTGAGATGACTATCTTTTGCACCGGCATGGAGGGGGACTTAACTTCATCGACTTACGGCAACGCCTTTGGGTGAATGACACATGGGCCCAGGGGTGGCTGGCCCACCTATCATACTGACCAAAGGGTGCGATGAGAGGGCCGAGGAGTTGTACGAAATCCTACGCACCTACGCACGCTAACCAAGGGCAAGAGTGATCACTCGAATCGCAAGATCAGTTGACTAGAAGCTAAGCTTGACCCATGGAGGCGATGTGCGCGAGCATCAGCCAGCTGTGCTAGATGGTCCATGATGCCGGCCTGCGGCCCGACACCGGGGAACGTCTCCAGGTAGTATTGCTTGAGGCCGCCAGGGCGAGAGGCCACTTGGACGACAGCTTCGTCTCCTTGTTCGACGAGGTCCTCGTCGGTTTCCTCGACAAGTTCACCGTCATCAAGAAGCTTGCCGACGACTTTGATGTAAGCCTCCAGCCGACGCGCCCAGGCTCTGCGATGTCCGCCACCCTCAATGGCCACTATGGTGACAACCTCTTCGACACACCGGTGGCCCTGCGACTGCCCGCCGTCGTGCCGGAGAATGTCCACCTCGAGGTCAAGATCGCTGCGGCAAATACCGGGCGCAGCAAGACACCATCGACATAATCACCCATGTTCACGCCGCAAATCGTCCACAAGGACTACTACATGCAAGAGGAGGACGATAGGACGCTGGCCTTCTTGGACCGCAGGGCAACCTTGGACGGCAACTGCTCGGAAGCACGTTGAGCTCGCCGCCAACGCCGCTGCTCCTTACACGCCGGTTGGTGACCCGACGCACTAGGGCGTGAGGATGTCGTTGATGGATCCGTATGTATTTTTATTTTTCCGTCAAATCCATGTAGTAGTATATGATACTACAGTAATTATCTTACCTTTCGCATCAACTTCATAATTTTCGTACGTACTCCATGCATGAAGGGCGCCAGAACCAAACTTCTCATTACTCTAGGCAAAATCGTTATTTTCTATCTATCGATCGCGCCATGGAGGAGAACCAAATTTTACAAGTTACGAGTTCAAAAGGAAAAGCCCGCCGTGTTCGCGTCGCACCCCCACACAGTTGGTCCAGCACGCGGCTCAAGCGGGAATGCGTGCGGTGTTGCATTTTCAATTACAAGTGGGACCGTAGTTGAGCAAACCGACTATCGGCAAACCCCCACCCCGCCCACTCCGCGATGGCTGAGAAAACAGGAGGGAGAAGAGATGGCTGTAGCACGGACTCCAAGAAAATTGGTGTCAGATGGGACTCGTGTGGGTGGCGTGTGTCGCATCGCTAGACGTGAATGCTAGTTATGGCCCATGCCACCCCACTATATCGAGCCTATATCGAGGCACGTAGAACAAATTTCCTGCAGTCCGTGCTCAGCCCTCCTCTATCTCTCTTCTCAGACCGGCCAATGGACGACGGAGCCCATCGTCTGCTTTGCTCACATGCGCCCCACATGTCGTTGAAAACGCAAGAGGACCCATTGAACCTGCACATCTTTCACCTCGATGTGCTGGTGATGAAAAACAAATCCAATAAAGATCTTTGGTGGCTGCTTTTGGAGTTACTCAAGAGTAGTAAGATTCTATTTACAGTTTAACCCAAGATGCACATCTCGTGGCTTCAACTACCACTCTATTTTGTTCATGACACGACACTGGATGTCGGATGTCCCACGTGTCGGCAAAAGGAGGAAGAACCCACCAAATCTTCGGTTGTTCTCTCGGATTAGACTAGTTGTGCTAACTTAAAAATTATTGTGTACTCCCTCCGTTCCAAAATACTTGACTTCTATTTGTCCAAAAATGGATGTACCTATATACTAAAACATGTCTAGATACATATATATTTTGAGAAATAGAAGGCATGTATTGTGCAACGGAGGGAGTAGAATGGATGCAAGTTTTGTATTGGGAAGAAGAGTACATCCATATATTGATAGAGCGCAATTTAGTAGATGTTCTATCACTTTTAGCTAGTAGCACAGAGGCTAGAGATGAGATTAGTGCACTTGTTGATACTCCTACTAGAATAGAGGCTAGACACACTACAAATAAAGACACATCCGTGGCATTTTGGGCCGAACGAAATTTTTTTGTGTCATACATATGACACTTCTATGACGATAATTGTGACAGAACCCGGTATCATCATAGATGTGGTGGGCTCCTACTTCTATGACAAAAAATCATGACAAAAAATGGGCTTTTCGTCCTGGGCGGGCTGGAGACGCAGCTGCATGACATTCTTTGGGCCGTGCATGACGGGAAAAACCGTGGTAGAAGCGAGGGGTAGGAAAATTTTGGGGAGTTGCCGGTTACGGTGGGAGGTCGGGGCCGAAGCGATGCGCTGCTGCTTTCTCAGACACGTGACGCTGCGTGTGCGAGGCATTGGCTCTAATCGAACCCGAAGCGAGGCGTTGGGCTCTAATCGAACCCGGCGACAGACCGCAGGCTACGCGTAAGCATCGAACCCGAGCGATCGATAGATGGCTGTTAATCGAACCCGATGGAGCGATTCTTCGCTATCGCCGCTAATCAAGCCGATCGATTGGATGAACAGTGAGCGTTGTGTGTGTGTGTGTGGGGGGGGGGGGGGGTTGGATGAACAGTGAGCGGTGGCGTTGCCTCTGGATGAACAGGACCCCGTGGTGGGGAGGGCTGGATGAACAGTAGACGGTGGAGGGGTGGCCGTGGAGGGGTGGTTGAACAGGCCGCCGTGGGGTGGAGGGCTGGATGAGCGATGAGACGGTGGAGGGTGCCCGTGGAGGGGTGGTTGAACGATGGTGGTGGAGTAGCACGTGGTGGAGGCTGGATGTACAGGAGCCCGTGGAGGCCGGAGGAGGTCGACGGTGGAGATGAACAAGATCCCGTGGAGTCCTGCTTTTGCAAAGACGCCACACCCTCCCGGCGAACAGGACCCTGTTTTGACCGTAGGAGGTCCGTTTCCTCCGCTTTTGCGGTACGCCACACCCTCACGATCAACATGACCCCGTTTCGACCGTAGGAGGTCCGCTTCCTCCGTTTGCGATACGCCACAACCCTCGATCAACAGGACCCCGCTTCGACCGTAGGAGGTCCGCTTCCTCCGCTTTTGCAGACGCCACACCCTCCCGATCAACGGGACCCGTTCGAACGTGGCGGTTGAACACAAGGCCGCTTTCTCCGCTTCGCGGTACGCCAGGCCTCGTTTCCATCGCCTGTTTCGTCCAAGCCGGTTGGCTCCCACGTGTTCCGTTGCCTCCCGATGAACATGACGCATTCCGTTGCCTCCCCATGAACATGACGCATTCCGTTGCCTCCCCATGAACACGACGCATTTCGTTGCCTCCCCATTAACACGAGCCCTCGCCGTACGTATGCGCGACTAGGCGTTAGAGACCCCGCCCGTATGTACACATACGTGGCCGTATTTTCTTTCTTGCACCCTGGCCGCTGTACGTACGTGTACATGCTACGTGCGCGCCTCTACAACGACACGGTCGCGCCTCTACATCGACCGGTATATGCATTACGCGTTCGCGACCAGGATGACAACGCCACGTGCGCCGACCAGGTGGGTCCCGCTTGTCGCACTTCCTTGCTGCGAAGATGTAGTGGTGGGTCCCAGCAATGTCGGGGCGAATCGCTTTGTTTTTTTTGCCCGACGCACTTCCTTGGCGTGCGAAGGTGTAGATGCTGGGTCCAGCTGATCGGCGAATCAATTTTTTTGCCCGGACGCACTTCCTTGCATGCGAAGGTGTAGCTGCTGGGTCCCAGCGGTCAGGGGGCGAATCATTTTTTTGCCCGGACGCACTTCCTTGCGTGCGAAGGTGTAGCTGGTGGGTCCCAACAGTCGGGGGGTGAATCGTTTTTTTCCGGACGCACTTCCTTGTGTGCGAAGATGTAGCTGGTGGGTCCCAGCAGTCAGGGGGGCAAATCGTTTTTTTTTTCGGACGCACTTCCTTGTGTGCGAAGATGTAGCTCGTGGGTCCCAGCAGTCAGGGGGCGAATCATTTTTTTCAAGAAATGCGGTGGCCCGTCCGGTGGGTCCCCGCTGTCAGGTGGAGGAATAATTATTTTGCGCGTAATAAGGAGGCACTTCCTTGCGGCTGCCGTGGACCCAGCTGTCAGCCTCTCCACGTATAGTCCATGTCCGATGGAAGTCGTTCCTTGACCACGTTGACCACGCCGCGCCGAGAGCACCACGGCGGTGGACGACGGCGAGGCCCAAGAAGGGGACGACGCGAAGCCGGGGAAGACGCGGCAGTGGATGCACACACGGAGAGGAGTACGAGGGTTCACTGGTTCGGCTGCGCTGCCGTCGCCGCAGAATAACAGGGGGTGTGGGTGAGTGGAGGGATAGCCCGCCAGCGGTGGGAGTAGTAGGGCGGTGAGGCCTCCGTGGCAAAGACACCGCCACGGAGGCGTGGAGCAGGCGGCACGACCGGCGCTGCTTTGGGTGGCTGGAGCAAGAAGACCAGAGGTTGAAGAAGCACGACGGCCGTTGGATGGACATCGTACGGTCACTGCTGCTAGAATCGTTTATTATATTGACTACCGTTGGATGGACATCGTACGGTCACTTCTGCTAGAATCGTTTATTATATTGACTAGGTTGACAAAGCCCTTGGTACGTCAACTTAGTAGGCCCACAGGTCATCTTCCAAAACGGTGCGCCCCAGATGTTAGGGGGAGGAATCATTTTTTGGGCGGGTGAAGCTAGAATATCCGAGATTGAAGAAGAAGCACGACATCCATTGGATGGACATCCAACGGCCACTGCTGCTAGAACCGTGTGTTGACTATAAGTTGACAAAGCCTTGCATACGCATCAACTCTGTTTTTTTAGGGGACGCATCCACTTAGTAAGGCCAGAAGTGTGTGGCAGAGAACTTATAGCCCATTTGAGATTTGCAAGAATGTGTAGCCCATTTTTGAATTCTAATGGAATTTACTACAGCCCATTTACAATTTGTTAAAAGCACAGCCCATTTCAACCAACAATTCAAAACAGAATTCAATAAAATTTCCCACATTTTGATGGGATCCGAATATTTTTATCCTGAAATTTCTAGTCAGATTAAATACAATTTCAATATAAATTTATATTACGTAAAAATCCAATGAAACATTGCGCTCGCAACAATTAATGAAATTAAATTTTTTTAATATTCCAAAAATAATATTTTATAAAGTAATCACTGTTTGGTGCATTTTTTAATAGTTACTACCCAATTCTTATAATTACATCCCATTTATTATTTCTTAAAGCCCATTTTCTTGTCAAGCCTAATGCATCCCTCCTAGGAAAGATTTGTAGCCCAGCGGGGCGGTGAATAACAACTTGACCTTGCGTGGGTATTCCTAAAGAAAAAGTATAGCTGGGCTAGCCATTTTCAGCTTGAAAAAAAATTAATATCTGGGCTGGATATCGGCACAGGCTAGGCAGACCTGACCGCCCGATTAATACCTGCAGCGATGTTTTCATTGTTGTTCAGAGGAGAAAAATTAATATCTGGGGTAAACATCGAAAAACTCTGCAGTGCTCACACCTCAAAAACACAAATACTGCTCGAGCTGCTTGGTCCTAGCTGTCAGCCGCTTCTTGTGCAATTCTCTCGTTTATTGACTACTCCCTCCTTTCTGGTTTATAATGCTCAATTCAAAAATCTCACCAATCAAGCTAGATGGCGAGTGGTGGAATACTTTTTGTAGTTTTGCAAAAGCACCTAATTAATGATCTTGTTATCCTCAAAAAATTATGTTTATCAATGCATTAATTGCAATGCATGCATGCATAAAGTACATGCATTGGTCAATTTTCTCTTAATATTGCATGCAATGATTTAATGCACCTTGGAATCTGAACATGTGATGGAAAACAACCAAATTGAGCCTTATAAAATGGAAAAATTAAAATTTTGAGATAAGCCCAATAAACCGGAAAGGAGGGAGTACATAGGTTGACAATGGTGTGGGACCGTGATGTCAGGAAACCAGGAGGAAGCAAAATAAATTATAGTTATATATATATATATATATATATATATATATATATATATATAAAATAAGGAGACACTTGCGTATGTGAGGCTATGGACCTGGTGGTTCCCCATTGTCATCCTATCCAAGTAAAGTCATCTCCTCGCCACAAGACTTTCCACCGAAAAAAGTCGGTAGCCGGCCGCCTTCGCTTCGGCAGGCGATTGCTCGCCTTCAAACGACACAAGTGCCGTCCGTCCGTCCATCTGCCGCAGAAACATTAATGATACGCAGTTGCCGAGGCGGCTACTCGGCGCCACACGTCCGTCCTCCTCCGCCTACCACCATTGCTATATAAACTGCTGTGCCGGCCATAGCCGCAGTCATCCGCATCGGCTCCCTTTCTCCTGTCCACACCACTACTGCCCACCATGGCTTCCTCGCGCTCCAGCTCTTCGGGACGGGCGGACGATGGACCACAAGGAGATGGCAGCCATTGCTGCCGACCGGCAGGCTGCCGGAGGACGACGACGTCCTAATGGAGAACACGGTAGTCGATGATTCGGTGCCAACCCCCTCCTCCGCGCCATCCTCGCTGGTGCATTGCACCATGACCATCGGCGAGGCCCATGCCCAATATATGGACATGGTGAGGCCGATGCGTGAGGAGCAGTTCCGGGAGGCGCAGGCCGACGCCGCCTACAACCACCATCCCCTCCAGGAGCACCTGCAGGCGGAGGAGCAGATCGCCATGGAGCGGGCGGAGCAAGAGGCGCTGCTCAACTCGTACCGCTCCGCCCGCAAGGGGCCGCCTCGAAGTCTTGGCGGTACCGCATGCGGGTGGCGGAGGCTGCGGCCGCCTACAAAGAGGCTAGCAAAGAGGGCGATGAAGCGGGCGAGGCGCTGTTTTGCAAGATCGAGGACGAGGCAGAGGACAATGCCGGCTCCGACGAGTCCTCGCTCCGCTGGCGTCGACGACGCCCTGCTTCACCGAGGCCCCGCGGCACCAACAACGAGGCAGAGGACACCGCCGGCTCTGCCGAGCCCCCCCCCCCCCCCGCCAACAACGAGGCAGAGGACATCACCGGCTCAGCCGAGGCCCCACCCTTCCATCAACGTGGGGGAGGATTTCCACCGCTCCGCTGAGGTGCCGCCCGCCGGCAACGAGATAGAGGACATCGCCGGCTCCGCCGAGGCCCCGCCCCGCTGCCAATGAGGCCGCGCCACACAGAAAACGAGGAAGAGTAGAACACGGTAGGTCGCCGCCGCTCGGGTCCAAGTAAGGCCACCGCTGCTACCCTCCGGTTGAAGCCAAGCTAGGCGGGTTGACCATTGACGGCCGGTTAGCTTTTTGGCGGCGACGTGGAGTCGGAGAGTTGCGCCGAGAAGAATGTTGCTTCTACTTAATCGCTGGTGCGATTGATCGATCGACACGTGGGCCCAACAGGCCACATGTCGATTACAACTCGCACCTGCAGATTAAATCAAGCTTTCTGTTCGGCTCAGCGGGACACAGGTGGGTAGCTTCGGTTAATTAATTATAACTCCAACGCACCCCTCTTTAGTTTTTTTTTCGAAAAGGAGGATGACCCCCGGCCTCTGCATCTGGGAGATGCATGCGGCCACAAACACCCCTTTTTAGTTGAAGAATGTATGAAATGTAACGAAATCCGGCATGTTTATATGAAATCCGACCGTGTATGAATGAATTTATTTTGATTAGTTCAATTCTGTATCACTGGCATTGGATGAACATGCAAAACAATACGTACTAGCATTATTCCTGTGGTTATCACCACGTTTGCAGCAGTTTCACATGTACTCCCTCCGGTCCTTTCTAGGCTGCATACAAGTTTTGTCTGCAGTCAAAATATCTCTACTTTGACCAATCTTATACAAAAAAGTATGCACTTTCACAATGTGCGGAGTAAAAGGAACAGAAGGAGTACAAAGAGTTTGAGCAGCTTTTTAGCGTTTCTGTACATTGCAATCAAACACACAGGCCTGGCAATTCATAGAGAACATTCAAAACAATCAATGATTATGCATCACAGTGACTCACATGTCAGAGGCAATATTTACTTCACAACTAAAGAATAAAGAAAAAATTGATCGCCGCTGCTGACAGCAAAGGGCATCCCATTCGAAAATATCAAACACATATCTTGCTAAAATCAATGAGCAAAATTTGACAAGGTTGTCCCATTCCAAAATATCAAATGCCTACGATTGTGGAATGGGTAGGGTTTGCCATCGATTCGAACATTGACATGGCACCTCGTGCTAAATAAACCCATTGTTCCTTTTGTGCAGTTCCACCAAAATCAACCAAATTCGCCACAGAAGCTTGTATGATTTCGCCTTTATATGTTGCAACGCCTTGAACTTATGGGCACCTCCTTACTTGTGGTGGAAATGAATGATTTGATGTATTCATGAACATTTTGTGCAGTTCCGTTGAAATCAAGTTGAGCACCCCTGTTTGCACAAACACAAAAGTGATTAGTATAAAGCAAACTGTACTATGAATTGACAGTTTCAACGAGCACATACATGGTCCATGTAGAGCACACTTTTAGAAAAATGGAACTCACCAGAAAAGAATCCTAGAACAACATTGTACTCGCAAGCATCACAAAGAAAAAAATGGAGATTTGTCACCCTTCTGAGCTGAAGTTAGTTTGGTCTTGTGGTGAGTAATGTAACCATCCTTCAACTGTTCCTTCTGATGAGAAGATAGACATGGCTTCTTCATCCTGGCTTAATCGGAACTAGTCACTTCACGTACTCCATATTCTTCTTGAGAGGAAGATGATCCTGCTTGCTCGAAAAAGGAAAGGAAATATTTAAAACAACAAAGATGAAGCACTTCTCAAGGACAATAGCACCTTTTTCATGACAAAGATTCAAACAAAGTAGCACAACACCAATAGAGATGAAAAAGCTCAATCATATGGATGAAATCGGTGGGTGAGTACCAACATTTGTCGAGGCTGATTGTGTAGAGCATACAAATGAAGCACTTCTCGGAACCATCTGTTGCTATCTCTGTGGGTGGCCATGCTTACTATATACTCCTCGATTTGTTTAATGTTTCCAACATCTTCTTGTGTAGTTCCACTAAAATATATGGTATCTTCAAAGAAGATCCCTGTTTGCACAAGTAGAGATAATTACGTATGGCATCAAATCAGTGGCAAAACAATTGCTCGTTCCAGCCATAGCAATAAATTAAGATGCAAAACTATATCATTACTTGTGTCATCACAGTTCCAGTGCTTCCTTACAGCACCGGGAGTTGATTTTTGTTTTTCTTCCGCTTGTTCTTCCCCTTCATCACTTGGTTCAATAACAGTCAAGCTTCGCCTTCAATGTAAGATTTGGCATGTCAATTAGGGAGCAAAAGAATAGTACTAAACTTAATTTTCTGATGAATGTGGCAAAATACAGGCCAACAGTTGTGAAATATCCTTATCTTACCTCAATGGGATATTACGGTGCACATACAGATTGGAAGTGTTGTCTCCATTTGTGCAGTTCACTAAAATCAAGCAACATTATCGTACAAGTAGCACAACATATGAAAGCACACTGCAGAATCATGTGAAAGAAGGCTAGTAATCTTGACCTCTCATGATGCGGAATTCAAACAACTCACAAGAAGAAGATCTGAACCAAATTCGCCTTTAACGGATAGGAAGTAAGATCTCCTCTTGTGCAGTTCCACTAAGATCAAGCAATCAAGCAACATTGTCGGTGTGACATTTTGGTTGAACTGCACAAAACACTCTTAAAACAAAAGTGTTTTGTGCAAAGTGCAACAAAAGGTCACAATGGCAATGAGGTGAAGTAGATAACCCTGTTTACACAGAGGTGCAAAGGAAACAATTAGTGGTCAATAACGGTGGATGACACAGAAGCCAACAAAAAGAAGCATCTACCTTATCTAAATGGGAAAGAAAGCAAGACGGTAGCATTTCTCAAATGGTGGCATTGATTAATATTAACATAGAGATTATATTAACAATAAAATTCGTTAAACATGTAATTTGCTTTTAACTGTGGCATTGCACCAATTTTCCAGCGGCATTATTAGAGGGTGTTTGTTTACAGGGACATTTTGGTGTAGGGACTAAAAAAACTCCGTGTCAGTCACATCTAAACCAAACAGGAGGGACTTTTTGGGACTAAAAGTGGGCATTTGGAACTAAAGAAAGAAGACCCCGGGTTGGGACTTTTCCAATAGTTGCCCCTGCCACGCATCGCACCTTATTTCTATTAGTTCATTACTAGGGGTAACATGGTCTTTTATCATGTCATTTAATAACCTCTAGTCCATGTTTAGTCCCTGGAACCAAGCAGGTAGGGACTAGGGAGTTTTTAACCAAACAGGGCCTTAGATTAACAACAGCTAATGAGTTGCAGGGACGGTGGGCCTTTGACACCATGTGCATCTACCAATGTACTATGGTCATGCACAGTCTGTTGCAACAAAGAACAAACAACCAAGGAGCATATTTGTGTTGGTCCCGCTTTTGTTATCTTTAGACACCTTTCCCTATGTGAGCAAAGACAAATCTAGTCCTGCTCAAACTCTACAGCTTTGTCCCTTCCTTTCCTTTTTGAACTAGTACTTTCGCCCCTTCCTTTCCTCTTTGAACCACGTCCTAGATTTATGCGATACAACTTTCCCCACTACTTTCCCCCATTCCTTTCCTCTTTGAACCACGTCCTAGATTCATGCTATACAACTTTCCCCTTCATTTCCTCTTTGAACCACGTCCTAGATTCATGCTATATACAACTTTTCCCACTACTTTCCCCCACTCCTTTCCTCTTTGAACCACGTCCTAGATTCTTGGTATACATGCAGCTAGAGCAATGCATGTGGAGTAAGTAAAATACACCTTAAGGTTCTTGGGGCGTGGTTCGGTGGGCGACGGGACGACTGCGAAGAAGAAGGGGTCGGAGGCCCTCCCGCGCCGCCACTGGGTGGAAAGTGAATAGCAGCGCCTTGATAGTGGATTCCTCCTCACGACGTGGCGACAGCGTAAGCCTCCTTCCCTTCCCGTGGATGGATCCTGCCAGCTCTTTGAGCAGCAGTGAGGGGAGAGAGAGGCCAACGAAGTCTTGTTTAGATCTGGAGAGGGCGAGAGAGTGTGAAGAGAGCAACTACAAGCGGTGAGGCTCCAGCGGGAGAGGGCGAGAGAGTTTGAAGAGAGAAACTACAAGCGCTGAGGCTCCAGCGTGTATATATATACTGGAGAGAGAGTGTGAAGCGTGCAAACCCTAGAAAACATTTTGACCAGTCAAAGAATCCTCCTGGCAAAAATTATGCTCAAATGTAGTTATCAAACCCGAGACCTCAAGTTTGATGAGCGAACAGGCTAACCAGCTACACAACCCTCCCGTTATGTTCAATGAGAGGAAAATAACCTTTTATACATTCCTGCATTCGTGTGATAGGCATGCCGTGTTTTTTTGTGTGTGTGGGAGTCATTAGGATTTCAATCATAATCGTGTCATGTGGCTTTGGTGGTAAGACTATCCACAGTGGTGTAGAAATAATGCAGCCTTAGTCACCTTACCTCTCTCCATGTAGTACGTTGGGTCCCACCGGTCGAGGGTGAAACAAACAAATTAATAAGAAAAATTAAAAGCGCCCGGTGTATCTTACTACCTCACACATCTCGCCATCTGCTGGGAACACTGTCCAATTGATCCCTCTATTCGCTCGCGTACTATTTTAAGTGAATCCTTATTATAACATCCACACAAATTTTGGGCACTTGTATTCGACTTAAGTCGGTGTGCCACCGTATCTCGTGATACTTACTACTCCCTCCGTCTAGGTGTAATAAGTCACGTTAGAAGGTGCAACGGGACCAAGGTGCGTGCATGTGCGTGTGTGTGTTTAATAAAGATGTGTGTGTTAGAGAGTGCGACAGATCGACCTACTCCTACAGAGATATGGTGTGTAGTGTACGATTTTAGCCAGCGAGAGTCGGTGCATCCTCTCGCTTCCGGCGTGTCCGTAGGGACATGCGGACAACTGCCACGCCCGCCTCGACCAGCCTGGCCCACCCAAAGCCCCTCCATCGCCACAAGGCCTTCCCGCCTGAAGCAACAAGACCGGCCCAAAGAATCGGTGCCGCATTCATGCCCGGGAAGAGTGGACGCGACCTCTCACTGGGGCAAGAGTGATGGTTGCTTCGTCCGTCCAACTTACTGCTGGGTCTATGTGATTTGACGGCTCATTGGTCTTTATTACTGAGGTGGTAGGACTGCTGGATGTCCCACGCTTTCGGTGAAAGGAGGTAGTAGATTACAATTTTCTCCATTCTTACAGCGGAGGAGTGCAAGAGCAGTGAAAACACACAGGCTCAGTGATTACATGGCCCACCTCACACTATCACCGTGTGACACCTAACTCTTTACATAGTACTCCCTCCGTTCCTAAATATTACTAGATGAGTCCTCAGCGTTGCATGAGAACAGCGCTATATCTCTCACAAGAAAATTATCGATTTCATAGAACTAAAAGAATCTATAACTGCATGACAAATGTGGTAGCCAAACTAAATAAACTCCCATCATCATTTAGATCATCCCACATAAGGAAAAAAGATCAGCCAACTCCTACTGCATAACGGGATTATATTTTTCTTTTTGACATGTTAATGGGACTTAAAAGCTCACTTACATGCATGCTACCGGTGCATGCTTGCATGCAGACATGTTGATGTGATTTAAAACCCACTCACATGCATGTGCCACGGTATTTCTGCATGCTTGCATGTGGCTTAGTGCGGAGCCTCTCAATGTCTAGATTAGACGGCTATTATGACTGATTTACTTCATCTAATGGCTACGTCAATTTTGATGATGTGGCTCAAGGAGAGGATAGAGAATTCCTAGTAGTGGGGGCTAGCTATTACTATTAGATAAGTCTTTGTAGAGATTCCACTAGGTGAACTACATACGGAACAAAATGAATGAATCTACACTTAAAATGCATCTATATACATCCGCATGTGGTTAATGGTGAAATCTCTACAAAGACTTATATTTAGGAACGGAGGAAGTACTAGTATAGTACTAGTACGTACTGTAATTTATCAGCGAGATAAATTTGTATAATGCTATGAAGCTTCCAGCTCCTGTTACATGTATCTTGCGTCCAAGGTTGCCCGTTGCAACATATCATCAAATACAAAGGAGACTAACATGCATGCTACTGCATCTCAATGATTGACAGATCATAGCAAATATGTACTCCCTCCGTTCCAAAATAAGTGTCTCAACTTTGTGCAAACTTTAGTACAAAGTTGTACTACTACTAAAGTTGACACTTATTTTGGAACAGAGGCAGCTAAAAAAAACGATCCATGCAGTCCCTAGCCCTTGAACCGTGAACCCTGACCAGGCTTCAATTTCGGGCAACGTTCAAGCTACCTAATAAATGAAGTTTGCAACGTTTTGACCATCGGATCATTTTGTGCAGTTTCACCAAAATCGAGATGAGCATCCCTGTGGCAAAGAAATTGAAGAAGCGTGATTAGAATAAGATTACTAGGACTAGTTGATGAGACATAAACTCATCACAAATACAGTACATAGAAGCCAATAGAGGTATCAGGTATGTGCGGGGCAAAGAAGTAGAGAAATATCTACAAGGAGTGATGTGGGCAATTTGGAGGCAGTGGTGCAAGCCCGGCTGTAAAGGGAGTTGTACACGAGGGACGTAGCTCAACCTTGAGGAGGCGGCGGGTGGCGGCAATCGCCCACGTCCACGGCGGTGAGCAAGGGATGAAGGCAACCTCACCAGCTTTGTGAGAGAGGCAGGCGGGGACCCCTGATCGGGACGTCTTGAAGCGGTGGGTTTTCGCCCGTCGGCGGCAGCCACCGCATCTACACTAAGCATCCTCCCTTCCCCAAGCGGACGTGATCCGCCGGGATGTTAGAGATGTGGCCATAGTCGCTTTTGTGCGAGAGAGTGTGAAGAGAGCAACCCCAAAGAAGCAACCGTGTAGGCTGGCCCGTCCTGACTATGTATATAGTGGAGCGGTTTCCTTTTCTCTCCATATGAACCTATCATATTGCATACTTGCCACTGAAGAAAAAAAAATATTTATAAATGACGCGGCACCTACTACTCGTTCTCCTATAACCTTGGCTTGGCATCTCCAAAATATTAACCTTGCGATTGGCTCTTTGCCTCTTCGGGAAGTCGAGCAATAATGGTAGTGCAGTATATATCGTTACGGCTATATGAGACCCGAATGAATTGCTGAACGTCCACCACGTATGTAGGGTCGAGGCGAGGGAGAGTGCTACTACATACGGAGCAAAATGAGTGAATGCACACTCTAAAATACGTCTATATACATCGGTGTTTGGAGTATGTACTAGTAGTTCATATTGAAATCTACTAAAGGACATATATATTCCAAACAATATGATATAATCTCTATAACCAAGGTAGTAGGGACGAGGAGTAAACGGAGGGAGTAGTAAATTTTTCTCCTCGTCCTGCGAGCCACCGCGAGCATGGGCGAGGGAGGAGCAAGCTTCACCTCATCCTGCGAGCCACCGCGCCCGTGGTCGGGGGATACGGTGTACTAAGCAAGCTTCTCCTCGTTCTGCGAGTTGACGGGACACATAAAAAGTACTCCAGTGTATAGAGCCTTACCTCTATGGTAGGCCCCACATGGTTTGCCTCTTTTTTTTAATTTAACATAACGCGTCAAGTCGCAATTTGTTTGTTCACCCGTGGTAGACGATCCTCCCTCCACCAAGTGGACAACCAGTACACGTGCCAAATTACCACGTGGGCTGCCTTTTTCGTACAGAAATGAGCTCCACTGTGTACCCGCGTGGGTGTGGTTGGGAAAGAGACGGGAGTACGTGCACCGTGCATGCACCTCTTCTCTTCGTGCACGTCCCCCACCTACGTGGGTGTGTGTGAGAGATACAAACCACGTTCATGAGTTTTTTTTGTTTGGTGGTGGGGGTGGTGGTGGGGTTGATTTCGTGAATTATTTGTGGGAATATGTCGATGACATCTCAAACAAAATTTTGCATGCAATGTGTGTGAAATGGAGGCCTATCCATATCATACATAGAGGGTCGGGAAATCCATGAGAAGAGAGGGAGGGGTCATAGCTATCGATAGAGTCGAATAGAGGATCAAGTGGGTGGGTGCGAGATCGATGAAGAGAGCCATCGAAATTGTGTGTGTGTGTGTGTGTGTATGTGTGTGCAAGTCAAAGATATAGGGGGACTGGCCTACCGGAACGTTAGAGGGCACATGTCAAGTTTGTGTGTGGCAGGGAGACATGACTAGAGCGCTTGATGTATCGATGTGTGTGGGGGGAATGGGTGGGGGGAGGGGTAGGCAGAGGCCTAACTATAGAGGTAGAGCGACTCGTATATGTGTTGAGAAGGAGAGACCCAACTATGTCTTGAGGGAGATCGGTCGACATCCATACATAACTGAAGGACGGGAAATATGATGGGACAGAGAGAGAGAGAGAGAGAGAGAGAGAGGAGAGAGAGAGGGAGGGAGATGAGGTAGATCGGTCGATGTGTGGGTAAAAACGATTTATAAGGACCTAGCTGGCTATATGTATAGCGAGAGATCGGTCGGTGTACGTCCATTTGTTAGAGGCAAATAAGGCCTAGCGAGACGGATAGACAGAGAGAATGGAGCTAGGAGGTGGTGCGAGAGGCCCAACTACTAGCTAGATAGGGGGAGGAGTGTGCGGTTGTGAGATCGATGAAAAGAGGGGCGAGAGTTTACACATGTGTCTGACCATATGAGAGACACGAGGCAAGGACACATAAAGGAGGAGATTGAAGCTGTGTGTGTATGCTGTAGGCAGGCATCGCTGGAGAGGTTTATCGATTGGTGTATGTCGGAAAGGAGTTGTGGAGACTCTGGGAGAACGACCTAAAGAAAAATGAATTTGCCGGTGGATAGAATGCCGAGGAGGGGAGGGCGAGGAGGGCGTGTGCATGCACGAGAGAAAGTGAGTGGTAGCTACAAAGGCTAGAGGATTGTGTGGGTGTAAGAGACTAACAAAGATCATAATTTGACATGAAAGCGGATTCATATATTTGAATAGGAGATCATAGTGTTTTAAACATTGCATGCATGAAATTAGCGGTGATACACGTCTTTGTGCACATGTTATACCATAATGTGATAATGCATGGCGTTTGCAACTCACAGCCTAAATGACTAACAATCTAAACCATACTATACATCAAACAATCTCACATTTTATTTGAATTTGTGATAATGTGCGGCATTTGCAGCTTACAACTAAATTTCGAGCAATCTAAACAATACTATATATCGAACATTCTCACATTTTATTTGAATTTGTGGTAATGTGTGGTGTTTGCAACTCACATCTAAATACTTGTAGGTGTAGGGGGCGGGGCACCATACATAATGTGATAAACACATTATACATATGAGACATGGTTTAGATTATGAAGATCTAGCTAGAGCTAGAAATGTAATGTGATTTGAAATCAAAATAAAGTGGATTCAAAAAATCTAGTTCGTGTTCATATAGTACACATAGTTCATATGTAACTCGAGACTAATCATGTGGTGTGCTGTGAACATAATACACAAAAGATGGTTTAACTTGACAATAATGATGATTGTAGATCTTATTAAAACAGAGAAACGAATTCAAATGCTTTGACTTCACAACAATCATTAATGTAGATCTTATTCAAATTTAGTTCATATTGAAGTGGTAGTATATACGTTTGGAATGCACTAAAACGTTCATTTGAGTAGTAGGTTGCATGCATTATACGTGGTAAATATTTTAATTGAACATAACATGAATTCAAAGTTTTGAATGACATTTGTAGTGCGCATTGATTTGGTACAATACACGTTAGGCTTGTCTGGAAATTTCAACCCGCGCCTTGTTAGCCCGAAATATTTAAGATATATCGTTGTCTCGTTGTGCTCCGACAACTCCCTCCATCTCAACCCGCGCCTTGCTATTCCAAAATTACAACGCGCGCGAAAACTCCCACCTCCTGTGAAATCCCGACACGCGAAATGCCCATGGTACCCCTGAACCGAAAGAACCGCCTCAAATTTGTGGGGGGTACTTTCGTAGCTTACCCCACATTTCGGACAAGCGCGTCTCTAAGCCATGGTTCCCCACTGCCATCCCATCCGCCCACCCATTTGTACACCGAGGCCGCGAAAACCCACAATGAAACCCCACACCCTGCTCCGTCCGCCACCCAGCCGGAGCCTCTTCCCCGACGAAATCGTCCACAGCAACACCTCGACGTCCCTCATCCACCGTACCGGATGAGGATCCATCGTCGATCTCATCGTCCCGCCGGTTCAGCCACCCCGTCCTCCACCTCCAAGGAGCTGCCCGACGTTCCCCTCGTCTTTCGCGCCACCTCCATTCCCACACCGCCGTCTTCACCTGCACCACCGGAAGAGCATCATCATCACCGTTTCCTCGGATGAAGCTGCGGCCTAATCGGCGCCACCAAAGAAGTTGTACACTAATCTCCGCATTTTGTTCTTGATTCGATCTCAAGGTGCTGTCGGCGCTCGGTCCCGAGCCGACACGGCGGGGCTCCATCCACGGCGGCGTCGCCGGCCACTTCCTCCACGGCGTCGCTCCCTTGGCGGCGACGTCCACATTAGTAGGAGCTGCTGCTGCTTTAGCTCTCTCTCGTGCTGCTGCTCAGCTCTTGCTCTCGGTCCCCTGCCTAGTCTGCTCTTGCTTTCAGCTTTGCTCTCGCTCTTGCTCTTGCTTGCGATCTTTGCTCGATTTGGCTACACTTGATCGATTGAATCGACTTTTGGGTCGATCAATTTTCAAGGGTGGGATCACTGGGTGAAGGAAGAACCAGCCAGCTGGGAGGGGGGCTCACGGAGAGGTACCCCACTATCTATCTTTGGGTTCAGGATGGGGGCGGTGGTCGCCGACAGTGGCGGGGCGTGGGCGGGGCGGTGGCGTGGGGATCACCGAAGAAAAAGCTCGGCACGTGAGGGCCTAGAGGGATGGCCGGGGCGGCGGCGGACCGGCGGTGGGGAGTGTTTTCGGAGCGGGCGGGGCGGCGCCGCCGTCATGGGCGGGCGGCTGTTGTTGGCCGGTGGTGGTGGTGGCGGCTGGGGTGGAGGTTGAAGATGAACCGCATGCCCTTGATTTCAGATCCAACGGCTGCAAAATCGGTGACCAGAGATGAAAAAGTCAGTCGACCGACGTGTAGCCTCACCTTGCTAGTGCGTTCGGTTTCGATGACCAAAATTCAGTTTGAAAGCAAAATTCAGTTTCAACAGATTAGGTTGATTCGGCGCTTAAGTTCAGTTTGACAGTTAAGTTCAGAGATGAGCGGCTGATGTATTTACATCTAGCACTTTGTGGTTATGTATTTTACGTCATGTATTGGAGATGCTATTAGAATTCCACTCAGGTTAACGTAGTTCGTTGCCTCTCTTGTCTGCTTGACCTCGGCGTCGTACAACTCATCGAGCTGCTCCAACGACGAAACCCTCCATCACAATGAGCGGTACCTCGGGCTCCATCTCCAGACGCCTAAGATCTTCTTCCCTCCTCCGACAACAAAGTCAGCCGGAGCATCCTTACCGCCAACCCAATCACGCCGAGATCGACATGGCTTCGGCCAAAGAGGTTGTACACTTGTTGCATCTCTTTTTACTCTACAAGTTATATATATTGTCCAATCGAGCACCGCGGATTTGTTACTTTAGTGTCTCCTTGAAAGAAAAACGTAGGAATTTTAATTTTCACTTGTCCTCCTTTCAAATTCCTATTCATGAAGCACAAGACTAAGAGATAGTAGCATAATAGCATTATAACCGTACATTTTCTCGTGGTTTGACTTAATCTCACCATGCTTCTTTGCATCCTGTGATCTTCCAATTGTTGTGAATCAAACACCTAGATTGGCGTAAATCCTGTGTTTTTAAATTCTACATTTTTTGCACGTGCATTCCTATCCTATACTGTCTATTTCCTATCCCCGCATTGTTGGAATCCTCCAATTCAAACGAGCCCTTATGTAATTACTTCTCTTACAGATAGTTGTCAAAGAAAATCTTGCGTGGTTTGTCCCGCTCGCCTGCGCCGTCGTCCACCCTAGCTCAACTGCTCCAACGACAGAAGGGTCCAGCCTGAGGATCCGGCTCCAGACTGCCTTTCGCCGCCTCGAGATCTTTCTTCCCTTGGCAGCCATGTAAACTGCATTACCATCATCAACCGAGAAGATGACCTCGAGGACTACACGGGTCCGCAAGAGAGGTCGCACTCTTTCGTGGTTCCGCCACGTTATGCATCGCTTAATATTACATGCTACTTTATCGTCTCCGTTCACCGATTAGACTCTGAGTCAGCTCCAAACTAATGGTCAAACTTGAGTTTTTAAATGGTTGTGGGGTACATATTGGGGCCGCTATCAATAGTATCTATCTACTATCTGGTTAATCTCCGGTGTCTACTATGAGTTTCATGTTGGGTGGGAAACAAACAGTAAAGAAGCCATTATCTCAGATTTATTAATGAAGCCATTATCTGCCGCTATTATTGGTTTTGGGTCTCTCCACAGGTTGCTACCATCACTACGGATTTCTGCATGCACTCCTTACATAATCTCACTATGTTTTATTCCTATGCATGACAATTATTGTAAACAATGGAACTGAACATGTAGAGCAAAAGAGACGAGCCTTGCGTGGCAATATAATTTCATGCAGACGCCGCTCCACGGTAGGCGCAAAGGCAGCCCCCTCCATGCATTTCGGATTGTAATCGAGAGGAAGATATATGTTACGAGGGGATTCAAGGAGAAGATAACTCCTATTTACCCCATGAGGTCTTCGCTCTAACTTGGCATCTTGATGTTGGTTATATCATGCATATGGTGTCTTGCGTTGCTTACTTTATACATCAAATATGTCATACCGCTTAGTTTAGACATCCTTTGTGCGTAATGCCATCTGTTTAGTTTATTCATCGTTTATGTGAATTATGCAACGCCACCTTGTTTAGCCGGGCATCATATATGTGAATTTTGCAATGCCATCTGCTTAGCTACCATCTTATATGTAAATTATATAAGGCCATCCTTTTTTTGTTACATATTACATTTGTCAACAATGTTAGTACATTCAACTGCTCTTCGTGTGCATCAGCCATTTGACACGGCGATGGCAAATTCTGGAGTGAAAACAAGGTCTTACGAGCAGACTATGCTATCTCGACAAGCGCATATCTCGGCTGGTTACGGATAGCTCCTCGTGAGGAGGATTCAGAGACAGATGACCAGTCCATTCCCCGAGGTGTATGCTCTAACTTGGCGAGGGTTATGTTGCTCATATCGATGCGTATGGTGTCTTGCATTGCTATGCCATTGATTAGTTTAGACATGCTTTGTGTGAATGCCACACATTTCAGTGTCTAATTACCATATATGTGAATTATGCATTGCCATCTTTTTGCAAGACATTATATATGTGAATTATACAATGCTATCTTATTGCAAAGGCATTATATATGTGAATTATGCAATGCCATGATGTTTAGCCAATCATCATGTATGTGAATTATATCATGCTATCATTTTTTTGTATTATATGTTCCATTTGTCGACAACGTTTGTATATTCAACTACTCTTCCTGTGCATAAGCCATTTGAAGCGGTGATGGAAGTATCTGGAGTGAAAACAAGGTATTCAGAAAGACAATGCTACCCAGAAGCGAGACATCTTCTTTGTCTGAAGAGAGCTCCTCGGAGGAGGATTGAGACCGATGACCAGTCCTATTTCCCCCCTAAGGTCTATGCTCAAACTTGGCAGGGTTATATTACCCATATCATGCATGTTGTCTTGCATTGCTTAGTTTTTACATCATATATAGATTGCCATCTGCTTACTTACTATATAAATCATATATTTGAATTATATCATGCCATCATGTTTACATAGTACATACACATCATCTATCTGAATTATGGCATGGCAACCCATTTAATAAAGACATCATATAGTTATATCATCTCATCCTGTTAAGTGTTTACAGTCATCATATTTAGAATTATGGCATTCTATCCATTAATGTATGTGAATTATGGCATGCCAACCTATTTAATAAACACATTATATAGTTATGTCATGTCATCCTGTTTACATAGTCTCATATTTTGAACTATGTCTTTCCATCTTTTTTAGTTAACCATCATAATGTGAAATTGTGTCATGCTATCCTGTTTAGTTAGCCATCATATATGTGAAATTGTGTCATGCTATCCTATTTGGTTAGACAACATAAATATGAATTATTTCATGCCCTCTTTTTTTCCCCACTATCCATTCCACTGTCTATCATACAATGTCTATACTTTCAATTACTTTTCTTGTTTATCAGCCCATTTGAATTGGAGAGCGTGATGGCAGTATCTAAGGGAGTAACAACACGGTCTTCGTAAAAGATAGTGCTACCGATTGATGCAGATAGAACCACGGTTGTACTTGCCCAAGGACCAGATCCACCACACATAACCCAGACTCGCATGATTGTACCCCTACCCAGTTGGACAGAGAACCAGCTACACCCTTCTAACCCCAACCCGGCAGATAGTAACCCGATTCGAGTTGACACTGACCGTCTCCAACACAGAGCACCCAAACACGAGCAGTTAGTAAGGGAACTGCGATTGCCCAAAGCACGAGGACCACCACTCGAATCCCAACTCAATGCTTAAAGGAGAAGAAGATTTGTTCTCGTGTCGGGTTACGTAGCTATGGTTCATACTCCTTTGCTCTTGCATTCTTGTATTTACTCATACCAACTATTTTCAAATTTTAAGGATGGAATTGAAACTCCAATGGCGCAACAGGTATGTTTTAAACCTGTTTGTTTAAGCTGGTTTCTTTGTTGTAACCTGCTCTATGTTGATTTCAGTTTCAATTGAATAAACAGTTATGTTCTCATGTCATGCACATTACAAGTGTTGTTATTGCTCTATATTTACCCACACTTATATTCTGTCTATTTTGCTTTGTCTTGAACAAATATTATTTGAACTGTGTGTCTCTATCTTGATTTGGCAACAAAAACTAGAATGATATAGACCATAAAGTGACCATGGTACATAGATATATGTTTGTTTCATCTTTGTTATCCTGTCCACTTTACTCTTGAACTCATTTACCAAAATGAGTTTCATATACAACATGGTAAACATGTGATGTGTACGCTTGTTTCTCTTTTAGAATGCAGACAAAATATTAGAGAACGATCTTGCGTTATCCAATGGTAAAGGAAGTAATGCGAGATAAGGTTCAAGATAGTGAGACATCCCTATTGGTGCGCAAGAAAGTCGATAAAAACTATCTTGACGACAGTGAGGGAACCCAAAAGTCCTGTCTTGATGTAGTTCGAGTTACTGGCCACTACTGCTGGCACAAGCTCTTCGAACTCGCTGCCTAAATTAGTTCGTCTTCTTGAGTCTCAACTTCAAGTTGAAAGACATCGATCAGATGTCTTTGACGAGGAAGCTAAAGGACCGAGGAAGTCCTGCAGAATTCAGATGCATATTTTCTGGTGCAACGACAATATTTGGAGGATTTAAGCGCCAAACAAGAGAAAGTTAATAAGCTTGCTAAGCATCTTGCCAAAGCATTATGGGTACCCAGGATATTGTTTCTTGAGATCTTACGAAGTGGTTTCAGCCTGGATTTGTTTTGTCTTGGCGTTTATTTGAGTTGGTCGCCAACTTTGACAACCAGTGTATATGATATGCTGCTTTGTTCCCTATATTTGCACTGGTGGCGAACTTTGATGCCCAGTGGATGTAATATGTGTAACAGCCGTGATAGCCTAGCATAAGTTGCTTGCTTATTTATTTCCTTGTTTTCTTGTTTATTTGCTTGCTTGTAGTCAGTGCAGTTCATTTTAAAACTACGCCACAATAACCATGGGCTAATATTTACTGTAGTGACACTGGGCCTCCTACGCGCCGTAGAAATAGTGGGCCTTCTACGGGCCATAGAAACAATGGGGCTTCTATGGGCCGTAGAAACAATGGGCCTTATACGTTCCGTAGAAACAGTGGGCCTTCTACGGGCCATAGAAACAATGGGGCTTCTATGGGTCGTATCATCAATGGGCCTTATACGGGCCATATGACCATAACGGGCCATCGTTAATAGGCCGTATTTTATGACGCTATGAAAAGCATTAGCGTATTAACGGACCACAAGCGGGCCGATGTAACCATGGGCTGAATTTGGCCCACAAGCGAAAATAGCGAGAACGGGTCGTAAGTAAGCGAATCTTTGGAAATGAGCCCAAGAGTAAATGGGCTCGAGAAGGCCGAAAGATAACATTCTTTGAAACGGCCCAACTGAATAACGGGCCCTTAATGGGTATAAAGTGATATATTGTTCATTACGGGCCAGTTTCACCACGGGTCGTTAATGGGTGTAAAGTGATACACTGTTCATTGCGGGCCAGTTTCACCACGGGCCGTTAATAAGCCAAGAGTTACATAGGGCCTCATATGGGCGAAAAGGCGTCATGGGCCATACATGGGCCGAAGTGAAAACAATTTGGAATCATATTGGATGGCCCGGATGACGCTCTTGGGCCTAATTCGGATAGGGCGAACGGGCCTTGGGTTAGCGGGTCGTAAATGGGCTATATGCGAACAGCCGTTAACAGGCTTTCCATGGGCCGGCCCGCCACCTTTTGACCAAGTCAAACGGGCCGGCCTTTTCACAGGAATGGGCCTCTATTGGGCCGTGCCACGTGTCGACGTATCATAGGCGCCTTGTGTCCAATGAGTGGATGACATCTGTCCCAACGATGAGTTGACACGTGTTTCCTCCAGCCAATGATGATTTTACACGTGGAAAATCCCCATTGGTCGGTACATTAACGGGTTATCGGATCCAAAATCCGACCCGATAGCTTAACGGCGTTCGATTACGGTGGATGCTACGTGTCGGTCACCCTTGACGAAAAGCACTTACGTGACGCGCGATTTATCGTCATGGAAGTGGACACTTCTGTGATGATAATTTTGGTAATGTCATGGAACACTTCTACGATAGCACATGTATGACTATCTTGATTCTGTCATAAATTTGTCATGGATGTACATGCATGACAAAAAACATGACCTACTGTGAAAAACACGTATCATCACGGAAGTGTATTTTTTTTGTAGTGACATGAGACTAGATGTGAGGAAGCAACGTCTACTTCTTTACACTCGAAGAAGAAAGAAGCAGACAAGATCGAGCCTCCGCAGATCAACAATGAATGCATCGAGAAGGCACTAATCCAGCTTACAGGAGTAGTAAAATGTATTCTTGTGGTTCTTGTTTTCTTTGGTCTTGCTTTTATAGTCAAAATTATCGTTGGAGTTAAATGCAAAAGCGGAGTGCATTTGGGGTCATGCGTTGGAGTTGGCCTTACAAGTGGGACCACGATTAAGGAAACCGACTATCGGCAAACCCCCACCTCGCCCGCTTGTGCCGATGGCTGAAGTTAGAGAAGCAGCGAGGTTGAAGAGATTGCTCTAGCACAGACTCCAAGAAATAATATGGTGTCGAGATGGATGTCGTGGTGGTGGCGTGTGTCGTACTCACGGGCGTGAATGCTTGTTACGGCCCATGCCACCCTACTACTCCTACTACTTACTCCTACTATATAGTACTAGTATCGAGGATTCGAGGTGCTGGTTATGTACTGACGAACACATTAACATATGGCTACTGATAAAACACCCTTGACCCAGCGAAGCATGTGAAGCTAGTACAAATAGTGTACTACTATTGTTGATTGGCCTCATCCGATAACCTGTTGCAATGCACGCATTACAATTATGTATTCGGAAAATATTTTTTGCCTCGTCGCACCACTCACTCGGAGAAGCGACTTCAAAGCCATTCATAAATTTAGTAAGTGCATCACAGGCATATCATTTTATTACATACAACAGGTCATCAACCCACATCGACAACGAGGATACATTATAAATACTAAATTTTTCACCACACAACAAATAACAAGCAATGAAATGAACTTCAACTCAACCATTCCTCAGCATTGGAAACGCTTGCTTTGAACCACAAGTGATTCTCCGGACGGGCCATCCATTGTCGATTACGGAGACCAACGCAGGGCCCGATCATCCAGTGAAGCGGCCTACTATATCGATGCAGGGTAGGGAACAACCCAAATGTCCGAGGTATAGACACGGTTGCTTCTCATAAATGTTACTAGTAACGTTGTGTCAACAAAGATTGGATCGCCTTTCACCATCATCGGATAGTTTTGTCCAAGGAAGAGCGAGTTTTCTCCAAGACTATAAATTCTGTACCAGGGAGAAGGAGTTGGCGCTAGCACACTAGTATCCATCCCGAATACCATGCAACGGGTGTTGGAATAGGTCCGGAGAGTGCGACCATGGGAGACTCCTGCTTCCTTAGTAGTAACATCATCAGTGGGTTGTATACACACAAGAAGAGGTGATCCATCGGAATTAGTTGCCAGGCGCCACAGAGTATATGGGCTCTGCTCGTCCTCATGCTCGTGATCATCACCATCGTCATCTCCCCCTTGGTTATAAAACATTTCAAGTATAGGTGGTGGGATGTTCACAGGACCTTGGAAACACAAGAAGAAGGTTAATTAGTAAAGGGAAACTTGCTAACCCGCATGCATGTGGATGAAACAATTATAATTACGGTGGAAGAAAAACGTACCGAAACTACGAGGATCCCATGCAAAAATAGTTCCATGAGTGGTGGCAGCAAACACAAGGCCCTCATATTGAATTGCATCACAGTACTCATCCGTGTACAGAAACTGATTTTTGAGCAATATCCATCGAGTCAAACCATCAAGGATGGCAACAAGCTTGTCGAAGATAGCAACAACTTCATAGTTGTTGTAATCCCAAGAGTGGTTGGGAACTCGACAAATTGCTATCTTTCGTAGAAGACAGTCACCATGATCGTATTTCAACGTGCGTACAATACCGGTGTGCTCAACCTCTGGACAGTCTGCTGAGATTTTTGGAAATGGAACCCGGTCACGAGTGTACGCATTCACAAGTTCCCACTCGCAGTTGGACCCAATGTAAACAACCCAATCTCCATTTGCGCCCGCCCAAGCCTTGCCCTCAAGCGATGGCATCTTAACATCATACGCATCATTATCAAGCGGCATCAACTTGCACAAGGCAAGGCCTCTGTCGTGCCGGCGCCAGTCATCAGGGTCACGGCGAAGAAGATAGGGGAGATCAAACCGCTCCTTGACTCTTGGGTTCCTTGCAATGATGTTATTAGTTGAGTCGAGAATGGGCTTGAACGAACCTGCCATGCTAGCCGAGGTGATGACGTCGACCGATCAATGAGTTCTGCACCACGTCATCTTTCGGATCAGGGCAAGAATAATGGGGTCGTTTACGGCCTGTTCCTCCATGGAGAAGACGATCGAACAATGGCGTAAGAAAGGGTGAAGGGCTGAAGGAAAATGGAGGAGGGAGAGGAAGAGCGTGCGACAACAGTTCCAAATCGAGAGGGAAAGGCGAAGAGTCGGTGGACGGTTGCGAGTTTGCCACGGTTCACGAAGAGGCGCCCCGGCCTACACGCCCGTTCGGAAATACTCCTACTACTCGCCATCGTCTCACTGATATGTTGGAACGGGACCACATGTCAATGAAACATGGTGTGTAATTTCTCATGCAAAATGCGATCTGGCCGCGTTGGCCCGAGTTGCCGCATTAGTTATCGACCTTTATTTTTTTAATGGCGTGCCGATCAGTTTTGAAGCACGACTAACTAGTACTGCATACGGAGAAAATATAAAATACTCTACCACTACTCCACCTCGGTACTAGTAGTATAAAAAGATATATAAATTTGGAGCTTGGTAGCTTTCTTGCTAAGGGCTGCCCACTTGCTTCTCACACTACCACCCTCTCTCCAGATCTAAAAAGATGGCCCTCTCTCCCTCCTCACGGTGGTCTAAAATCCGCGGGAAGAAAAGGGCGATGCAGCGTTGGCCTTGCACTTGTCGTCGGCGAGGTCACGCTTAGCGGCGACAAGGCCGTCCTCTCAGACCTAGCGCCCGCGCGGGATGGCCTCCGTCCCTGATACGTCTCCAACGTATCAATAATTTTTTATTGCTCCATGCTACTTTATCTACTGTTTTGGACTATATTGGGCTTTATTTTCCACTTTTATATTATTTTTGGGACTAACCTATTAGCCGAAGGCCTAGCCCAGAAATGCTGTTTTTTTTGCCTATTTCAGTGTTTCGAAGAAACAGAATATCAAACGGAGTCCAAACAGAATGTGTCGGATTTCGGGTTCCGGCAGACCCTTGAGGTTCGAACATTGGGGTGCGCACGGAATTTCGCCCTCTACCTACCTGCACCCCGCCGCCTCGCTAGGATCTAAACTACAAAAGGAACAGCACAAGAGACACAGGGTTTATATTAGTTCGGGCCACCATTGTGGTGTAATACCCGACTCTAGTTTGTGGCATGGTGGATTGCCTCTTGGGCTGATGGTGATGAACAATACAAGGAAGAACAGCCTCGCGAGGGTCTATTCTTGGCTGGTGCGATGAACTGCTAGGGGGAGTTCAGTCGCTTCTCTCTGTCTCTCTCCTTTGTTCTCTTGCTACTTTTCTGAATGTCTCTACCCTGTGGGTGGCTAGTCCTATTTATAGGCAGAGGCCCTGGGCCTCTTCCCAAATATTGAGCGGGAAGGGCGCCAACAAAGGGCCATTTGAAGGGGAACATCTGGTACACTTATCCTAACTAAAGTCGGTCCTCGCTTTGTCAAAGGCTCTGGTGATGGCGTCGGCTTGGGCTCCACAATGACTTCCTTCCTGCCGTTGGACTGGTCTTGGTCTTGTTGCAAGAAATGGGCGCCTTTGCTTGATGCTCTCGCTGCGCTTGCTCCCTTTGCACCAAAGAGGAAAGGAGGACACTGCTTGGCTGGCGCCCTTTGGCGCCCTTGGTCGTCATGGCTTGCATCATGGGCACCTCGCGAGGTACCCCGCCTTGATCTCTTCGCCTCCTCGCGAGCCAGCCTGATGAGGCCGTTCCTGAGGAAGCTCCCTGTCGTCCGCCTTGAATCTGGCCCCTCGCAAGGGTCTTGAGCTTGTGTTGATGAAGATGGGCCGTGATGGGCCCCTCTTTGCGCCACGCCGCAAGCCGCAGGCAGGCAAGTCTGGGGACCCCCGTTCCCAGAACGCCGACAGTAGCCCCCGGGCCCAAGGCACGCACGGACTTGGCTGAGCAGAGAGGCGAAGGGGCAAGTGCGAAGCACTGCGGGCCCTAACAGCCTATGGCCTTGGGCGCCACGTGGCGATTGATTGGACGTGGGCGTCTCCACTTCCCCACGACGCCTCGGCAACTGCATGTAACATCCCAAAATTCTAAATTTTGGAATGTTATATTAAATAAATAATTCTGATTTGTTTGTTTGATTGTTGAGTGATTGATTGTGTGAAATTGAGTGGAATTTGAAACTTTTTGAAAGTTTAATGAGAGGGAATGAAATGACTTTCCTAGGCTTTCTTTTTGACTTTTGATCTCTGGGGATTCAAATTCATTTCATCATCATAACACTAGTGTGAAGATGACATGACTTCTTCCATTTGAAATGAAAAGGGTTTTTGGAAAAAAAGAATATTTGAATTCCATCTAAAAGTATTTCAAATTCATAAACTTTATGCAACTCAATGATTTTCATGAGGGAAGATAAAATGACTTCTTCAATGTATATGAAATATGAGTTGGAAGTATGAAGAAAGGTTTGAAGATGGTTTGAATTTTTTAATTCAAAACCATCTGGAGTTATTAGTTCATTTCAATTATTTTTCTCCAAAATTAAACTATATGGAAAATAGGGTAAAATGATTCCCTACATTATAAAAATGGAGAAATTTTAGTTTGAAATAATTTTGGTATCTTAATGTAATTTTATTTGCATTTTAATTGCATCAGTAGCACTTTTTGATTTATTAGAATTTATGTGAATTTTCTTTCACCATGTAAAAATATTCATGTTGTAGGATTTATTCTTCCGGTCATTTTGATATATAATATGTCTATATAAAAGTATTATTGTTTTTCCTTTATTCAGTATTCTTGTCTGTGCTTTATTAAAAAAAATAGCCGAAGCCAACGGACCAAGGGCCCACATAACTTTCTCTCTCTCGCTCTCCCTCGGCCCATCTACGCCAGTTGGCCCAAAGCAGCCACGCCAAGACGCCCGGAGCCCCTTCGCCTCGGTCGCCCGCTCTCTCCTCGCTCGCCCTGTGCCGCTGACCGCTGGGTCCCACCGCCCTATCGCCCCACCCGCATCTTCCTCTTCTTCCTCCCCACACTAGAACCACCGCCGCCGCCGCCGTATCCCGGAGATCGCGGGATCCTCCCCCGATTCGCCCCCTCCATCAAGGAACCCCTCCCCTATATATACCTCCCGCCCCTCGACCAATTCCTACCCAAAGCCCCTTCCGAGAACCCTCCTCCTCCTCAATTGCTTTCATGGGAGCAGTGCCCCCCTTGGCCGCCATTGCCGCCCCACCGAGCTACTCCGACCCCCTCGCCGCCCCCGAGACCACCTCCGGACTCCCCTCGCTCGTCCGCATCTCCCCGTGCCCTCACCCACACCCAAAACCCACCGGAGCGCCGCCACCGTCGACGCCCGAACGGCACCGCCGCCTCGACCTCGCCGCCGACCGTCTCCGACCACCTCCACCGGCGCCACGACCACCGTTGGACTCGTCGTCGTCTGATTCATCTCCCTGGCCACTCCACCGACGCCGAAGATCACCGGAGCGCCGCCACCGTCGTCGCCCGACGCACTTGGCTTCGACCACCACCGCGGTGAGCTCTCTCAACCTCCTCGTCCGTCCGATCTAGATTATACGGTCGTGATTAGATTAGATCGAACAGTTAGGTTTTTTTACTAGATCGGTTTAGCCTCGGTTTATTTACGGTTTAGATCTAATCGGTTTAGCCGATCGGTCTTTCTCTTTTGGCCCGTACGCGTTTCGGTTATTTTCCGCCCGAGCGCTGTTTAGTTTCAGCTCGCACACCCCGTAGCGCCCGTTAGTCTTTTTTGTTGTTTTCGTTTCCGTTTTAAAATCAGAATAGTTCTGATTTTATATTGCTTATAACTTTTATGTTTTAGATCCAAATTGAGTGATTCCTTTTGCTTTGTGTCACAAATTTGTTGAAGTTTCTGTTTACATACTTAGTTTTACAATTTGAGTAGTTTAAATTTGAGCTGGATAAAATTTGTTGAAATCACTATTTTGGCCATAACTTGAGTTTTACAAAATATTTTTGATTGATTCCTTTTGCTGCTGTTTTGTTATTGTATTCCCTATCCAGTAGCATATAGTGGTTTATTTTTAGTTTATTTTTAAATTAGATTTATTGCAAAACAGTACTGTTTTAGTTATAGTTTTGTTTTAGTCTTTTATTTATTGTTTTTATTAGTTTCAAATTATTTCTTTTTGTCACTCTTAAAAAAAATATTAGTTTTGTTTCTGTTAGTCAACAAAAGAAAATTTGTTTTTATTAAAAAAAATGATTTTACTTAGTTTTGTGCGAAAACTTGTTTAGGTCATAGTTAGTGTTTCATAAAAGCTTTTATTTGTTTCTTTTTGCAAATAAAATTTTATGGAAAAATACCTTCTGTTAACTTAGTTGTTTTGCTTTGTATTTTCTGTTAGTTTATTAGTTTAGTATGTTCTTGGTTAAGTTTTACTTAGGACAAAACTATTTTGTGTTATGTCTTAGAGTTTTCTTTAGTGGTTTTGTTGTGTAGTTTTCCTTTGTTTTTATTGGGTGTCCCTTGATTTGCATTTTTATTTGTTGGTTTTGTTATGAGTGTTAGAATTGTTTGCTAGGATGTTTGCTTATATGAATGCTATGTTTGATTATATAGATTTTCAACGGAGTGACGAATAGTTCTACCAAGTCATTATTCGAGAGTGTTGTTATCTTCATCAACTTACCAGGCAAGTTAACTTTGACCATGTTTTTCATACCTATGTGTTTTATTGCATCTAGTGTCATCTTCGCAACAATCCCTCCAGTAGTGATATTGAATTCTTGTAGTTGATTAGTATGCATGAGGTAGGAACCCATCACCCTGTTACCAAGCCCGGGACATTATTTATTTTAATGCTACGCTATAGTAGACGGGGTTTGGTATGAGTGCACGAGAGTGGTGTGAAGAATGAGGACTCTCGTCGATGATGACAACTCCATGATGACATCTGCAAGGACTGCATCTTCAAGGCCTCAAGGCTTCAAGACTCGAGACAAGAATTCAATACACACTACTGGGTGAAGGATGGTTGACGGGCACCCTGGAGGAACCAGTGGATGGCCGGGATGCATGGAGAAGTGCCATGACATCTTGCGGAAAGCTTCACCCAGACTCAAAGAGACGGAAGAATACTTCATGTTCGGAAGCTTACCTGTGCAACCGCAAGTCACTATGGGCTTTGGCTTGGTTGACCTTAGTTGTGACTCTGGCTGGGGCGGTGCTAGCAGATGTAGAACTACGGTAGGATTGGATGAGCACCGGACAGTGGTCAGAGGAACTCTTCAGAAGACCATGTTTGATCGTCTTGTTCTCAAACACCCTGAAGTGCGAGAACGTAAAAAGAGGGATCGAATCTTGCGGGTAAAGTGTACAAACCTCTGCAGAGGGTTAAAAACATAATCGATTAGCCGTGTCCCCGGTTACGAACAATTTGAGCCTCTGGACTTGGATTTATCTCGGAACTCTCAACACCGGACTGATAACTTAATTGTGGGCAACTTATGATGATTTGGGCTATGAGACATCGGTTGGCGGAACCATGTCATGATAGAAAACTCCATAGTACAGACTCAGTTATTCCTTTGGCGTAGGGAAAATAAAACCAGCTTTATGCAAAACAAAACTTCAGACACAGAGCCACAAAGCCATATTGCATATAGTATAGTTTTATTATCTGTTTTCTCATGTTGTGATCTTGCCGGTACATTCAATGTACTGACCTACACGGCTGCAACGTATCATGTTGCAGATATTTTTTTTCCGACGAGTAAGAGTACGATACAGGGTTACGGTCTACACTCAACTTGCCGATGGCGTTGATGGGACTCCACACCCGTTGATTGTGTCCGCTGAGACTTATAAGGTATATATCAGTTTTACGTTATTTATACATGTGATTGCACTTTGATATATACATTGATGTACTGTGTGTGCCAAAGATACCGATCGAGGGATGGCATAGATACACGAGGCTTGACCGTCACGAGGTCGTGGTCGCTACATCTGCACGAATTGACAAGTCCTCGCATGCAAAGCGGGTCATGATTACCTGCGATCGTGGAGGTCGGCGGTTGGCCTCCTCTGGCTTTAAGTACGGAACGATGAGCGCTCCTCTGGTCTGTTTCTGCTTGCTTCTTCTTCCCGGTTCTTGCTCCGTCTTGCTACAATGGCTCCGATCCTCCGGTTCTCCGCGGAAGAGAAGGGAAAGGCTCCTCGAGAGGGTCCTAACCCGCTCCCGCCGAAGAAATGGCTAACCCTCTGCCATCGGGACGAGGGTGCCCACCAGGTGGTGCCGAGGCCCTGGTGCGAGTGGCCACCACCGGGGTTCCCGCTTCCCTTGTACGCTCAGATCGAGGGCTCTGAAGGGGTTGATGCCGAACGCCACGGGCGACGCCGCCGTCGGCGCCGCGGGTAACGAAGGTGCGCGTCATTCCTCCTGGAGTCCACGCCGAGGGTTCTTCCCGGGAGTTCGTACTCCATGCCGCCGTGCCTCCTCGGTCTTGGATTTGCCTTCCTCCCTTCTTCGCCTCCGTGATTCCGCGGGGAGGACCCCTAGAGCTCTGGCTGCAGCACGCCGGCTGCAGCACCCTCGCAACCGGGGCAGAGGTTGAGGTCATTGCCCCGGGCGAGGTCTTCATGACTCGAGGCTGGGGCGAGATCGCCCGGGTCTACAGGACAAGGGGTGATCTCGCGATCCACCTGGAGTACGACGGCGCTTCGGTCATGCTCTTCATGGTCTTCGATGCGGAAGGGCGCCGGCTGGAGTGCTGCCCCGGGAGAGGTGATCGAGGCCCTGCCGTGGCGAGGGCTAGGCTCGCTGGCGGCCCCCTCGGCAACTCCTCAGGCGGTGGAGGCGTCGGAGGATCCAGCGATTCCACCGAGCTCTTCGCGACTCCGAAGACGAGCGACGACAGCTACGAGCCCCCGAGCCTGCGCCGCTCTCGGAGCAGGGCGGGCTCGGCAGGCCGTCGCCGCCCCTGATCTGGATGGGGTTTGCGCCGGTGCCCGACGGCCCACTGTTGGTGATGGCGTCTTTTTGCAGGAGCGCGTGTAGTTAGCGTTCCTTAGGATCTGCTCCCTGCGAGGAATCAAAAGTGCGCCCCATGGGGGTTTGTAAGGTGCATGTGGCCCTGTTTGTTAATATGACCCTTGTTGTGAATCAGCGCGAGTCGCTCATCCCGCCTTAGCTCAGTTCTCCCTTTCGAACCTCGCGAGGGCTTGATGCTCTGCGCTGACAGGTCCCAGTCCCAAGGCAAGCTTCAGCCGTCGCTGGTATGCCAGGTCATGATGCCGTGGTCAAGCCCAGGAGGTGAGCGGCCCGGGGTCCGGTAAGAGCCCCTGAGCCGCGATGCTCAGGAGGTCCCCCTTAGCGCTCAAGCAGCCATCGTTCGGTGAGAAAGGAGAGCGACGTTGCTAACTCGGGATTGCGTTTGGTGAGGGGACGGTGTCGTGTTAGTTAATGCTTCCGGTGGGTGACTTATCTCGAGAATCAGGAGTCTCTTCACAGTGCGTTGCGGGTCCTTGCATCGGCAGGCGAGGGGTTGCTTGGCGAGGTCCTCACGTGTCCCTCCCTTCTCGCCTTTGCTCCCTTTACGCTTCACGTCCTCGGGTCCCGCCCTCGAGCGAGTCTCGGCCGTCGCTGGTATGCTGTGCCGCGATGCCGTGGGCAAGGGGAGGGTGAGGGCTAGAGAGCGATGGGATCCACGAGTCGCGATGCTCAGGCACCCCCCCCCTTTAACGTGCAAGCGGTTCGCGTGGGTGAGAGTGAAGGAGACACCATGGGGGCCTCGCCTAACGCTGCTCCTTGAAGAGATCCTGTGGGCTCATCACAGAAAGAACGAAAGTCCACCGTCACGACCGTCAGTCAGCCGTTGGTTGCCCCGGAGGGGTGATGAGGCACTGGAGGCTTGACGAGGTAGCGCTATGCGGGGCTGCCGCGGCTAGAGCTCAGCCATTCAGGTTTGTCGGTGTTGCAGTGACGGACCCATGTGCAAGCGCCGTTCCGTTAGGGAGCAGCTCCATCAGTTGGTGTCAGTCGAGTGGGCAACTAGGTCAAGCATGTTAATCACGAAGGAGCAAGTCCATTTAGATAAGCGCAAAGAAGACGAACATCGCTCGGTCGGACCCGAGCGACTTGGGGATGATGCACGGAGGGGCGCCCCAACAAGTTAAGCTAGGAACATGAAGTAAAGGGATACACGCCGCAGGACGGACCCATGCGGCACTGGGAATAATGCAGCCACAGGCGCGCTCCAGCTGGAAATGAAACTTGAAAGATGTCACTGGTAGCGTTGAAGGCGAAGGGTGTTGGTGCTGCAGACTCGGTGGGCTGCGGAGCGATCCTCACGAGCCCCTGTGCCTGGGGGCCTCGGGAGGCTCCGGAGGCGCTGGTGGCTCCTCGTGGACCATCTCCATCTCCGCCAGGGCTGCGGAGCGCCTGGCCTCTTGAGCTTCCAGGATGCTCCTCATGAGGCGCTGGTACGTGGCAGCCGCGTTCGGCAAACCGTAAGGCATGCGAACATAGCTGTGGGGTGGACCTTCGCAGCGCCCCACGCGAGAGGGCCAGAGGCGCTCCTAAGAGGCGGCTCGGTTGAGCCCTGGTATGTCGATGCAGACGCGCAGCCCACCATCCTCGCCTGGATGGGGAGCCACAGCAGGTAGGCGGCGGCTGCCACTCATGACTCTCGACTCCTGCAGCTCCTGAACAATCTTGCTGACGAACTCCTGAGGGTTTGGCCCTCCTTGCCTTGCTCCTTCTTGAGGGAAACGTGCTTCGAAACACGCCTCCAAGTGGTGCCCAAGCGCCTCCCTCGTGACCATAGCAAGGTCGGTGGCCCTCCAGGGGGGAGCCCCCGAGCCCTGCCTGAGGAGGGCATCGGGCGCGCTTTCCTATGCGATAGAAGGAGGTTCCCCCTGAGCAGGCGCGGACCCTGAGGGGCCTGCCTCCTGAGGGGCCGGGCCGGACGACGTCTTCTTCTTCTTGGGAGCGGTCTCAGGAAGTCTCCTGCTTCCGCGATCCGGGTCCTCCAGTGATGCGGCCTGAAAGGCTCGCTCCAGGGAGCACACTGCGTCTTTCTCTTCGCAGGGCACTGTGATGACCCCGCCGCTTCCTGGCATCTTGAGGACGTTGTAGCCGTGATGGGTTATGGCCATGAACTTGGCCAGCGCTGGGTACCCGAGGATGGTGTTGTATGGCAGGCGAATGTGTGCGATGTCGAAGTCGATGAGATCGATGCGGTAGTTGTCGCATGCGCCGGAGGTGACAGGGAGGCGAACCTGCCCGATCGGGACCGTGGAGCCGTTGGTGACCCCGGAGAAAGGCTTGGTTGGCTGGAGCTGATTGTAAGGCACTTGGAGATTGTTGAACGTTTCCACGGACAGGACGTTGAGCCCTGCCCCGCCATCGATGAGGGTCTTGGTGACTAGCACGTTGCTGATGATTGGGGAACAGAGCATCGGGAGGACTCCGGCCGTGGCCGCACACTTGAGCTGATCCGCTGAGCTGAACATGATGGTGCACGCCCGACCACGAGGCGTGTGGCTTCGAGCTTGGGGAGGACTGCATTCACTTCACAAAGCGAATCGCTTGAAGATGCGTTGAGAGGCTGGGCTTGAGCTCCGCCCGGGATGCGGCGATTGCGCGCGGCTCCTGGAAGCCCCCAGCCCCCTCGTCCTAATGATGCTCTTCATTTCTCCTTGGCTGCGGTGGCAGAGGAGGGAGGCCTGCGTTGCCTTGCGGGCGATCCTCGCGAGGCTGATCCCTCCAGCCTCCCTCGTGAGGCGGGTCTTGCCAGCGATCCTCGCGAGGTTGGTCGCGCCATCCTTGGCGAGGGCCGCGGTCTTCCCAGCGTCCGGCGTTCCTTCCTCCTTTCTTCTCGGCCATAGCCCCGGTCGCTGCGGTCGGGACGTCGGCCAATCCTCCCTTCTCGCACGGCTCGGAGTTCTTGACATTCGCTGGTGTTGTGGGTGTGGAGGTCGTGGTACACGCAGTACCGGCCGCCCTTGGAAGACTCGGGCTGATCTACGCCTGCTTGGTGTCCGGTTACGCGCGAGCACGGCAGCCCCTTGCGCTTCACGTCCTTGGCCTTGGATTTCTTCTCTTACGGGTCTGCGGCAGCTCGAGGAGGGAGAAACGCCTTCCTCGACCTGGCGACTTGGTCGCCAAGTTGAACAGCTCCAAGGAAGTGCACAAGTCTTCATGCATCGCCAGCTCCTCCTTCATCTTGACGTCACGCACACCGTCGGAGAAGGCGGAGATGATGGCCTCCTCGGTCACCTTGGGAATCTTGAGGCGTGCGTTGTTGAAGCGCTGGATGTACTTCTGCAGGGTCTCCTGCTGCCGCTTGATGCGGGCGCATGTCGCCACGGCGGGTGGTCGGTCACGAGTACCTTGGAAGTTGGTGATGAAGCGGCACGCATCTCGTCCCAGAGGAGATCGTGCGGTGCTGTGTTCGAGAGCAGTGCGGGCCCGTCTTTGAGCGCCATGGGAAACCAGTTCGCCATGACCTTCTCGTCTCCGTTGGCGGCCGATGCCTAGCTCAGAGGGCTGGAGGAACTCTGCGGGTCGGGCTGCATCCATAGCGAGGAGGCAGGTCTGCTTGAACTTGCCGGCCACGCGACGCTGCGCACTCGGGGTGAAGGCACGGCATCCGGTATGTGGCCACGGAGGCCTTGGATGATGAAGAGCTTGGTCTTGCGGGTCCCCATGCGCTGCATTTGGGAGCAGCAAGGGGTCTTGACGTCTTGGGGTAGGGCGTGGTCCCGAGTGGAGCAGGGAGCACTCGGCAGCTTCTTGCGGGCGAGGGACCTGACAGCTCTGCTCTTGCTGCGCTGGCGCCGGACGGAGCGGGTTCCGCCCAGGGACCACGCGCCTTGGGGCCAGGGCGCCTTCTCGAGGGGGAGGCGGCCGAGGCGCCCCCGGAGCTTTGTCGCCTGCGCTGGACAGGGTTTAGTGCAGCGGGACAGACGGCGCGGGGGAGCCCCCTGCGGTGCGGACGAGCTCGGCGACGCGGTCGAGCCACTCTTCGTAGACGTCGTCGACGGGACGGTAGCGCAGGAGCTCGTTTGCCGCAATGAGCGCAGCTCGAGCCTCCATGGGCGCGCGGAACGCGCGAGACGAAGAACCAGCCGGGGCGAGCGTAGCGGCGGCCGTCTTGCCTCACGGAGGGATGCTGGGATGATGCTTGCTGCTCGTTCCCCGCCGGGCCGGTGACGGCGTTGACGGCAGGCGACGGGGAACAACGAGGGCGCCCGCCGATGGGAGCCGTCTGGGTGACGCGGGAAGCGAGAGCGGCTCGGCGCTCGGCACGGGCCCGATGAGCGTCAGACATGGATGCGGGGGTCGACGGAGAACAGGGCGGCGGAAGACGAATTCTGGTGCGCCCCTACCTGGCGCGCCAAATGTCGGATTTCGGGTTCTGGCAGACCCTTGAGGTTCGAACACTGGGGTGCGCGCGGAATCTCGCCCTCTACCTACCTGCACCCCGCCGCCTCGCTAGGATCTAAACTACGAAAGGAACAACACAAGAGACACAGGGTTTATACTAGTTCGGGCCACCATTGTGGTGTAATACCCTACTCTAGTTTGTGGTGTGGTGGATTGCCTCTAGGGCTGATGGTGATGAACAATATAAGGAAGAACAGCCACGCGAGGGTCTGTTCTTGGCTGGTGCGATGAACTACTAGGGGGAGTTCAGTCGCTTCTCTCTGTCTCTCTCGTTTGTTCTCTTGCTACTTTTCTGAATGTCTCTACCCTGTGGGTGGCTAGTCCTATTTATAGGCAGAGGCCCTGGGCCTCTTCCCAAATATTGAGCGGGAAGGGCGCCAACAATTGGCCATTTTGAAGGGGAACATCTGGTACACTTATCCTGACTAAAGTCGTTCCTCGCCTGTCAAAGGCTCTGGTGATGACACCGGCTTGGGCTCCACAATGACTTCCTTCCTGCCGTTGGACTGGTCTTGGTCTTGTTGCACCGAAATGGACGCCTTTGCTTGATGCTCTCGCCTGCGCTTGCTCCCTTTGCACCAAAGAGGAAAGGAGGACACTGCGCGGGCTGGCGCCCGCCTAGCGCCCTTGGTCGTCATGGCTTGCGTCATGGGCACCTCGCGAGGTACCCCGCCTTGATCTCTCCGCATCCTCGCGAGCCAGCCTGATGAGGCCATGCCTGAGGAAGCTCCCTATCGTCCGCCCCGCTAGGCTTGGCCCCTCACGAGGATCTTGAGCTTGTGTTGATGAAGATGGGCCGTGATGGGCCCCCCTTTGAGCCACGCCGCAGGCCGCAGGCAGGCAAGTCTGGGGACCCCCGTTCCCAGAACGCCGACAGATTGAAACCTTCGGGAACGTGATTTTCTCACCGAACGTGATCCAGGGGACTTGGACCCTACTCCAAGGAACAAAAGAGGCGGTCACGAGGGTGGGGGGCGCCCCCCTGGGCGCGCCCCCTGCCTCATGGCCCCCCTATTGCACCACCGACGTACTCCTTCCTCCTATATATACCTACGTACCCCCAAATGATCAGAGGAGGAGCCAAAAACCTAATTCCACCGCCGCAACTTCCTGTATCCACGAGATCCCATCTTGGGGCCTGTTACGGAGCTCCGCCGGAGGGGGCATCCATCACGGAGGGCTTCTAAATCATCATCAAAGCCTCTCCGATGAAGTGTGAGTAGTTTACCTCGGACCTTGGGTCCATAGTTAGTAGCTAGATGGCTTCCTCTCTTTTTGGATCTCAATACAATGTTCTCCCCCTCTCTCGTGGAGATCTATTCGATGTAATCTTCTTTTTGCGGCGTGTTTGTTGAGACCGATGAATTGTGGGTTTATCATCCAGCTCATCTATGAATACTATTTGAATCTTCTCTGAATTATTTTATGTATGATTGAGTTATCTTTGCAAGTCTCTTCGAATTATCCGTTTGGTTTGGCCAACTAGATTGGTAGTTCTTGCAATGGGAGAAGTGCTTAGCTTTGGGTTCATTCTTGCGGTGTCCTTTCCCAGTGACAGAAGGGGCAGCAAGGCACATATTGTATTGTTGCCATCGAGGATAACAAGATGGGGTTTTTATCATATTGCTTGAATTTATCCCTCTACATCATGTCATCTTGCTTAAGGCGTTACTCTGTTTTTAACTTAATACTCTAGATGCATGCTGGATAGCGGTCGATGAGTGGAGTAATAGTAGTAGGTGCAGAATCGTTTCGGTCTACTTGTCATGGATGTGATGCCTATATACATGATCACACCTAGATATACTCATAACTATGCTCAATTCTGTCAATTGCTCAACAGTAATTTGTTCACCCACCATAGAATACTTATGCTCTTGAGAGAAGCCACTAGTGAAACCTATGGCCCCCGGATCTATTCTCATCATATCAATCTCCATCACTTTTATACTTGCTTTGTTTTTACTTTGCCTTTTATTTTTACTTTGCATCTATATACCAAAAATAAAATATCATAAATATTATCTCTATCAGATCTCACTCTCGTAAGTGACCGTGAAGGGATTGACAACCCCTAATCGCGTTGGTTGCGACTAGCTATCATTTTGTGCAGGTACGAGGGACTTGTGCGTGGTCTCCTACTGGATTGATACATTGGTTCTAAAAAACGGAGGGAAATACTTACGCTACTGTGCTGCATCATCCTTTCCTCTTCGGGGAAAACCAACGCAAGCTCAAGACATAGCAAGAAGGATTTCTGGCGTCGTTGCCGGGGAGTCTACGCAAAAGTCAACCATACCAAGTACCCATCACAATCCCTATCTCTCGCATTACATTATTTGCCACTTGCCTCTCGTTTTCCTCTCCCCCACTTCACCCTTGCCGTTTTATTCGCCCTCTCTTTCCCAATCTCCTCCTCTCTTTCCGTTGCATTTTCCTCGTCCGTTTGTTTGCTCGTGTGTTGGATTGCTTGTTTGTTGCAATGGCTCTTCCTAGATTTGGTGATCTTCACCTTAAAAGGTTAGAGGAGATTGAAAACAATGTCAGAAACTTTATGGTTTTGCAATTTGAGCATAATAATTTCTTTAGGAACGAACTTAAGGAACAAAAGAGTTTTATGAGTTATATGAATAAAGAGCTTGATGATATGTCTAAATAATTTGATGGTATAAGATCCCAAATTGCTAGTCTTGAAAAATTGACTGCTGAAATTTCGGATATGCAAGCTACCTTAGTCAATAAGATGGCCGCTAAACCGAATTCCTATGAAAATCAAGATGAAGATCTAAAAGTTATTGATGTGTCACCCATTAGATCTTTGTTTTGCAATATGAATCTTGATGAGACTGAATATGATCTTCCTTTACCTAGAAGGCGTTCTAAGAATTCGGAGTTTTTAGATCTTGATGATGAAATTGATGAATGTGGGATTGAAAGAAATAAAAATCTAGATGTTGCTGAACCCACTATATTGGATCTCAAGGAATTTAATTATGAAAATTGCTCTTTAATTGATTGTATTTCTTTGTTGCAATCCGTGCTAAATTCTCCTCTTGCTTATAGCCAAAATAAGGCCTTTACCGAACACATTGTTGATGCCTTGATGCAATCTTATGAATAAAAACTTGAGTTGAAAGTTTCTATCCCTAGAAAACTCTATGATGAGTGGGAACCTACCATTAAGATTAAAAATAGTGAGTTTCATGCTTTGTGTGATTTGGGTGCTAGTGTCTCTACTATTCCCAAAACTTTGTGTGATTTGCTAGATTTCCGTGACTTTGATGATTGCTCTCTAAACTTGCATCTTGCGGATTCCACTATAAAAAAGCCTATGGGAAGAATTAATGATGTTCTTATTGTTGCAAATAGGAATTATGTGCCCGTAAATTTTATCGTTCTTGATATAGATTGCAATCCTTCATGTCCTATTATTCTTGGTAGACCCTTCCTTAGAATGATTGGTGCAATTATTGATATGAAGGAAGGGAATATTAGATTCTAATTTCCCTTAAAGAAGGGCATGGAACACTTCCCTAGAAATAAAATAAAATTACCATATGAATCTATCATGAGATCCACTTATGGATTGCCTACCAAAGATGGCAATACATAGATCTATCCTTGCTTTTATGCCTAGCTAGGGGCGTTAAACGATAGCGCTTGTTGGGAGGCAACCCAATTTTATTTTTTGTTTTTTTTGTTTTTGCTCCTGTTTAGGAATAAATAATCTATCTAGTCTCTATTTAGATGTGGTTTTATCATTTAGTTAGTGTTTGTGCCAAGCTAGACCTATTGGATCTTCTTGGATGATAGTTATTTGATCTTGCTGTAATTTCCAGAAACTTTGCGCTCAGTTCCCGAATTGTTAAAAATCACCAGAACGTGATAAAATACTGATTCAAGTTGCTGCTGATCAATAAACAAATTTTCTAGGTCTTCTACTTTTGTTAGAATTGTTTGAGTTCCAGAAGTTTGCGTTAGTTACAGATTCCTACAGACTGTTCTGTTTTTGACAGATTCTGTTTTTCGTGTGTTGTTTGCTTATTTTGATGAATCTATGGCTAATAAAATAGTTTATAATCCATAGAGAAGTTGGAATACAGTGGGTTTAACACCAATATAAATAAAGAATGAGTTCATTACAGTACCTTAAAGTAGTATTTTGTTTTCTTTCTCTAACGGAGCTCACGAGATTTCTATTGAGTTTTGTGTTGTGAAGTTTTCAAGTTTTTGGTGAATTCTTTTGATGGATTATGGAACAAGGAGTGGCAAGAGCCTAAGCTTGGGGATGCCCATGGCACCCCCAAGATAATCCAAGTACACCAAAAATTCAAAGCTTGGGGATGCCCCGGAAGGCATTCCCTCTTTCGTCTACTTCCATCGGTAATTTACTTGGGGCTATATTTTTATTCACCACATGATAAGTGTTTTGCTTGGAGCGTCTTTTATTATTTGCGTCTTTGCTTGTTAGTTTACCACAATCATACTTGCTGTACACACCTTTTGAGAGAGCCATACATGAATTGGAATTTGATAGAATGCTCATAGTGCTTCACTTATATTTTTTGAGTTTGATAGTTATGCTCATAGTGCTTCACTTATATCTTTTGAGCTTGATAATTTTTGCTCTAGTGCTTCACTTAGATCTTTTAGAGCACGGTGGTGGATTTGTTTTAAAGAGACTATTGATCTCTCATGCTTCACTTAGATTATTTTGAGAGTCGTTAATAGCATGGTAATTTGCTTAAAATTAATATACTTGGTATTCAAGATATGTGAAACTTTCTTTTGAGTGTGTTGAATACTAAGAAAAGTTTGATACTTGATAATTTTTTGAGATATGGAGGTGGTAATATTAAAGTCATGCTGGTTGGGTGATTATGAATTTAAAGAATGCTTGTGTTGAAGTTAGCAAATCCCGTAGCATGCACGTATGGTTAAAGTTGTGTAACAAATTTGAAACATGAAGTGTACCTGGCTTGTGCATCCTTATGAGTGGCGGTAGGGGACGAGCGATGGTCTTTTCCTACCAATCTATCCCCCTAGGAGCATGCGCGTGGTACTTGATTTTTGATGACTTCTAAATTTTTTCAATAAGTATATGAGTTCTTTTGACTAATGTTGAGTCCATGGATTATACGCACTTTTACCTTTCCGCCATTGCTAGCCTCTTCGGTGCCGTGCATTGCCCTTTCTCACCTTGAGAGTTGGTGCAAACTTCGTCGGTGCATCCAAACCCCGTGATATGATACGCTCTATCACACATAAACCTCCTTATATCTTACTCAAAACAGCCACCATACCTACCTATTATGGTATTTCCATAGCCATTCCGAGATATATTGCCATGCAACTTTCCACCGTTCCGTTCATCATCATCATGACATACCTTACTTTTGTCATATTGCCATTGCATGATCATGTAGTTGACATCGTATTTGTGGCAAAGCCACCATGCATTATTTTTCATACATGTCACTCTTGATTCAACGCACCATCCCGGTACACCGCCGGAGGCATTCATATAGAGTCATATCTTGTTCTAGTTTCGAGTTGTAATCCTTATTTTGTAACCAATAGAAGTGTGATGATCATCATTATTAGAGCATTGCCCCAAAAAAAGAGAAAGGCCAAAATAAGAAAAAGGAAAGGCCCCAAAAAAAGAGAAAATAAATAAAAAGGGCAACATTCCTATCTCTTTTTCCACACTTGTGCTTCAAAGTAGCACCTTGTTCTTCATGTAGTGAGTCTCATATATTGTGCTTCAAAGTAGCACCTTGTTCTTCATGTAGTGAGTCTCATATATTGTGATTCAAAGCACCATGTTTTTCATATAGTGAGTCTCATAAGTTGTCCTTTTCATACTAGTGGGAATTTTTCATTATAGAACTTGGCTTGTATATTCCTACGATGGGTTCCTCAAATGCCCTAGGTCTTCATGAGCAAGCAAGTTGGATGCACACCCACTAGTTTTCTTTTGTTGAGCATTCATAGCTCTAGTGCATCCGTTGCATGGCAATCCCTACTCCTCATGTTGACATCAATTGATGGGCATCTCCATAGCCCGTTGATTATCCTCGTCAACGTGAGACTTTCTCCTTTTTGTCTTCTCCACACAATCCCCATCATCATATTCTATTCCACCCATAGTGCTATATCCATGGCTCACGCTCATGTATTGCGTGAAGGTTGAAAAAGTTTGAGATTATTTAAGTATGAAACAATTGCTTGGCTTGTCATCGGGGGTATAGAAGTTGGGAACATCTTTGTGTGACGAAAATGAAGCATAGCCTAACTATATGATTTTGTAGGGATGAACTTTCTATTGCCATGCTATTTTGAGAAGACATGATTACTTTGATTAGTGTGCTTGAAGTATTACTATTTCTTTTATCAATATGAACTTTTATTTTGTATTCATTCGGATCTGAATATTCATATCACAATTAAGAAGATTTACATTGAAATTATGCCAAAGTATCACTCCGCATCAAAAATTCTTTTTTATCATTTACCTACTCGAGGAAGAGCAGGCATTAAGCTTAGGGGATGCCAGATACGTCTCCAACGTATCTATAATTTTTGATTGCTCCATGCTACTTTATCTACTGTTTTGGACTATATTGGGCTTTATTTTCCACTTTTATATTATTTTGGGAATAACCTATTAACCGGAGGCCCAAATTTCTGTAATTGCTTTTTTTTGCCTATTTCAGGTGTTTCAAGAAACAGAATATCAAACGGAGTCCAAACGGAATGAAACCTTCGGGAACGTGATTTTCTCACCGAACGTGATCCAGGGGACTTGGACCCTACTCCAAGGAACAAAAGAGGCGGTCACGAGGGTGGGGGCTGCCCCCCTGGGCGCGTCCCCTGCCTCGTGGGCCTCCTGTTGCTCCACCGACGTACTCCTTCCTCCTATATATACCTACGTACCCCAAAACGATCAGAGGAGGAGCCAAAACCCTAATTCCACCGCCGCAACTTCCTGTATCCACGAGATCCCATCTTGGGGCCTGTTCCGGAGCTCCGCCAGAGGGGGCATCCATCACGGAGGGCTTCTACATCATCAGCAAAGCCTCTCCGATGAAGTGTGAGTAGTTTACCTTAGACCTTCGGGTCCATAGTTAGTAGCTAGATGGCTTCTTCTCTCTTTTTGGATCTCAATACAATGTTCTCCCCCTCTCTCGTGCAGATCTATTTGACGTAATCTTATTTTTGCGGTGTGTTTGTTGAGACCGATGAATTGTGGGTTTATGATACAGCTTATCTATGAATAATATTTGAATCTTCTCTGAATTATTTTATGTATGATTGAGTTATCTTTGCAAGTCTCTTCGAATTATCCATTTGGTTTGGCCAACTAGATTGGTAGTTCTTGCAATGGGAGAAGTGCTTAGCTTTGGGTTCAATCTTGCGGTGTCCTTTCCCAAAGGATGTGAAGGGGCAGCAAGGCACATATTGTATTGTTGCCATCGAGGATAACAAGATGTTTTTTATCATATTGCATGAATTTATCCTCTACATCATGTCATCTTGCTTAAGGCGTTACTCTGTTTTTAACTTAATACTCTAGATGCATGTTGGATAGCGGTCGATGAGTGGAGTAATAGTAGTAGAATCTTGAGAATCGTTTTGGTCTACTTGTCATGGACGTGATGCCTATATACATGATCATACCTAGATATACTCATAACTATGCTCAATTCTGTCAACTACTCAACAATAATTTGTTCACCCACCGTAGAATACTTATGCTCTTGAGAGAAGCCACTAGTGAAACCTATGGCCCCCGGGTCTATTCTCATCATATCAATATCCATCACTTTTATACTTGCTTTGTTTTTACTTTGCCTTTTATTTTTACTTTGCATCTATATACCAAAAATACCAAAAATATTATCTCTATCAGATCTCACTCTCGTAAGTGACCGTGAAGGGATTGACAACCCCTAACCGCGTTGGTTGCAGTAGTAGCTACCGCTTTGTGCAGGTACGAGGGACTTGCGCGTGGCCTCCTACTGGATTGATACCTTGGTTCTCAAAACCTGAGGGAAATACTTACGCTACTGTGCTGCATCATCCTCTCCTCTTCGGGGAAAACCAACGCAAGCTCAATACGTAGCAAGAAGGATTTCTGGCGCCGTTGCCGGGGAGTCTACGCAAAACTCAACCATACCAAGTACCCATCACAATCCCTATCTCTCACATTACATTATTTGCCACTTGCCTCTCGTTTTCCTCTCCCCCACTTCACCCTTGCCGTTTTATTCACCCTCTCTTTCCCAATCTCCTCCTCTCTTTCCGTAGCCTTTTCCTCATCCGTTTCTTTGCTCGTGTGTTGGATTGCTTGTTTGTTGCAATGGCTCTTCCTAGATTTGGTGATCTTCACCTTAAAAGGTTAGAGGAGATTGAAAACAATGTCAGAAAGTTTATGGTTTTGCAATTTGAGCATAATAATTTCTTTAGGAACGAACTTAAGGAACAAACGAGTTTTATGAGTTATATGAATAAAGAGCTCGATGATATGTCTAAATAATTTGATGGTATAAGATCCCAACTTGCTAGTCTTGAAAAATTGACTGCTGAAATTTCGGATATGCAAGCTACCTTAGTCAATAAGATGGCCGCTAAATCGAATTCCTATGAAAATCAAGATGAAGATCTAAAAGTTATTGATGTGTCACCCATTTAACCTTTGTTTTGCAATATGAATCTTGATGAGACTGAATATGATCTTCCTTTACCTAGAAGGCGTTCTAAGAATTCGGAGTTTTTAGATCTTGATGATGAAATTGATGAATGTGGGATTGAAAGAAATAAAAATCTAGATGTTGCTAAACCCACTATATTGGATCTCAAGGAATTTAATTATGAAAATTGCTCTTTAATTGATTGTATTTCTTTGTTGCAATCCATGCTAAATTCTCCTCATGCTTATAGCCAAAACAAGGCCTTTACCGAACACATTGTTGATGCCTTGATGCAATCTTATGAAGAAAAACTTGAGTTGAAAGTTTCTATCCCTAGAAAACTCTATGATGAGTGGGAACCTACCATTAAGATTAAAAATTATGAGTTTCATGCTTTGTGTGATTTGGGTGCTAGTGTCTCTATTATTCCCAAAACTTTGTGTGATTTGCTAGATTTCCGTGACTTTGATGATTGCTCTCTAAACTTGCATCTTGCGGATTCCACTATCAAAAAATCTATGGGAAGAATTAATGATGTTATTATTGTTGCAAATAGGAATTATGTGGCCGTAGAATTTTATCGTTCTTGATATAGATTGCAATCCTTCATGTCCTATTATTCTTGGTAGACCCTTCCTTAGAACGATTGGTGCAATTATTGATATGAAGGGAATATTAGATTCGAATTTCCCTTAAAGAAGGGCATGGAACACTTCCCTAGAAATAAAATAAAATTACCATATGAATCTATCATGAGAGCCACTTATGGATTGCCTACCAAAGATGGCAATACCTAGATCTATCCTTGCTTTTATGCCTAGCTAGGGGCGTTAAACGATAGCGCTTGTTGGGAGGCAACCCAATTTTATTTTTTGTTTTTTTTGTTTTTGCTCATGTTTAGGAATAAATAATCCATCTATTCTCTGTTTAGATGTGGTTTTATCTTTTAGTTAGTGTTTGTGCCAAGCTAGACCTATTGGATCTTCTTGGATGATAGTTATTTGATCTTGCTGTAATTTCCAGAAACTTTGCGCTCAGTGCCCGAATTGTTAAAAATCACCAGAACGTGATAAAATACTGATTCAAGTTGCTGCTGATCAATAAACAAATTTTATATGTCGTCTAATTTTGTTAGAACATTTTGAGTTCCAGAAGTTTGCGTTAGTTACAGATTCCTACAGACTGTTCTGTTTTTGACAGATTCTGTTTTTCGTGTATTGTTTGCTTATTTTGATGAATCTATGGCTAGTAAAATAGTTTATAATCCATAGAGAAGTTGGAATACAGTGGGTTTAACACCAATATAAATAAAGAATGAGTTTATTACAGTACCTTAAAGTAGTATTTTGTTTTCTTTCTCTAACGGAGCTCACGAGATTTCTATTGAGTTTTGTGTTGTGAAGTTTTTAAGTTTTGGGTGAATTCTTTTGATGGATTTTGGAACAAGGAGTGGCAAGAGCCTAAGCTTGGGGATGCCCATGGCACCCCCAAGATAATCCAAGGACACCAAAAATTCAAAGCTTGGGGATGCCCCGGAAGGCATCCCCTCTTTCGTCTACTTCCATCCGTAATTTACTTGGGGCTATATTTTTATTCACCACATGATAAGTGTTTTGCTTGGAGCGTCTTGTATTATTTGCATCTTTGCTTGTTAATTTACCACAATCATCCTTGCTGTACACACCTTTTGAGAGAGCCATACATGAATTGGAATTTGATAGAATGCTCATAGTGCTTCACTTATATTTTTTGAGTTTGATAGTTATGCTCATAGTGCTTCACTTATATCTTTTGAGCTTGATAATTTTTCCTCTAGTGCTTCACTTAGATATTTTAGAGCACGGTGGTGGATTTGTTTTAAAGAAACTATTGATCTCTCATGCTTCACTTAGATTATTTTGAGAGTCGTTAATAGCATGGTAATTTGCTTAAAATTAATATACTTGGTATTCAAGATATGTGAAACTTTCTTTTGAGTGTGTTGAATACTAAGAAAAGTTTGATACTTGATAATTTTTTGAGATATGGAGGTGGTAATATTAAAGTCATGCTGGTTGGGTGATTATGAATTTAAAGAATGCTTGTGTTGAAGTTAGCAAATCCTGTAGCATGCACGTATGGTTAAAGTTGTGTAACAAATTTGAAACATGAAGTGTACGGCTTGTGCATCCTTATGAGTGGCGGTCGGGACGGCGATGGTCTTTTCCTACCAATCTATCCCCTAGGAGCATGCGCGTAGTACTTGATTTTTGATGACTTCTAAATTTTTGCAATAAGTATATGAGTTCTTTTGACTAATGTTGAGTCCATGGATTATACGCACTTTTACCTTTCCGCCATTGCTAGCCTCTTGATGCAGTGCATTGCCCTTTCTCACCTTGAGAGTTGGTGCAAACTTCACGGTGCATCTAAACCCCATGATATGATACGCTCTATCACACATAAACCTCCTTATATCTTCCTCAAAACAGCCACCATACCTACCTATGATGGCATTTCCATAGCCATTCCGAGATATATTGCCATGCAACTTTCCACCGTTCTATTCATCATCATCATGACATACCTTACTTTTGTCATATTGCCATTGCATGATCATGTAGTTGTCATCGTATTTGTGGCAAAGCAACCATGCATTATTTTTCATACATGTCACTCTTGATTCATCGCACCATCCCGATACACCGCCGGAGGCATTCATATAGAGTCATATCTTGTTCTAGTTTCGAGTTGTAATCCTTATGTTGTAATCAATAGAAGTGTGATGATCATCATTATTAGAGCATTGCCCAAAAAAAAGAGATAGGCCAAAAAGAAAAAAAGAAAGGCCCAAAAAAAGAAAATAAATAAAAAGGGCAATGTTACTATCTCTTTTTCCACACTTGTGCTTCAAAGTAGCACCTTGTTCTTCATGTAGTGAGTCTCATATATTGTGCTTCAAAGTAGCACCTTGTTCTCCATGTAGTGAGTCTCATATATTGTGCTTCAAACTAGCACCATGTTTTTCATATAGTGAGTCTCATAAGTTGTCCTTTTCATACTAGTGGGAATTTTTCATTATAGAACTTGGCTTGTATATTCCTACGATGGGCTTTCTCAAATGCCCTAGGTCTTCATGAGCAAGCAAGTTGGATGCACACCCACTAGTTTTCTTTTGTTGAGCATTCATAGTTCTAGTGCATCCGTTGCATGGCAATCCCTACTCCTCATGTTGACATCAATTGATGGGCATCTCCATAGCCCGTTGATTATCCTCGTCAACGTGAGACTTTCTCCTTTTTTGTCTTATCCACACAATCCCCATCATCATATTCTATTCCACCCATAGTGCTATATCCATGGGTCAGGCTCATGTATTGCGTGAAGGTTGAAAAAGTTTGAGATTATTTAAGTATGAAAGAATTGCTTGGCTTGTCATCGGGGGTATAGAAGTTGGGAACATCTTTGTGTGACGAAAATGAAGCATAGCCTAACTACATGATTTTGTAGGGATGAACGTTCTATTGCCATGCTATTTTGAGAAGACATGATTACTTTGATTAGTGTGCTTGAAGTATTACTATTTATTTTATCAATATGAACTTTTATTTTGTATTCATTCGGATCTGAATATTCATATCACAATTAAGAAGATTTACATTCAAATTATGCCAAAGTATCACTCCGCATCAAAAATTCTTTTTTATCATTTACCTACTCGAGGACGAGCAGGAATTAAGCTTGTGGATGCGAATCGTCTCCATCGTATCTATATTTTTTGATTGCTCCATGCTACTTTATCTACTGTTTTGGACTATATTGGGCTTTATTTTCCACTTTTATATTATTTTTGGGACTAACCTATTAACCGGAGGCCCAAAATTGTTGTTTTTGCGCGCCCCCGCCTCGTGGGCCCCTGTTGCTCCACCGACGTGCTCCTTCCTCCTATATATACCTCGTGCCCCAAGCGATCGGAGGAGGAGCCAAAACCTAATTCCACCGCCGCAACTTCCTCAGTATCCACGAGATCCCATCTTGGGGCCTGTTAGGAGCTCACGGGAGGCATCCATCACGGAGGGCTTCTACATCATCATCAAAGCCTCTCCGATGAAGTGTGAGTAGTTTACCTCAGACCTTCGGGTCCATAGTTAGTAGCTAGATGGCTTCTTCTCTCTTTTTGGATCTCAATACAATGTTCTCCCCCTCTCTTGTGGAGATCTATTCGACGTAATCTTCTTTTTGCGGTGTGTTTGTTGGAGACCGATGAATTACGGGTTTATGATCCAGCTTATCTATGAATAATATTTGAATCTTCTCTGAATTCTTTTATGTATGATTGAGTTATCTTTGCAAATTTCTTCGAATTATCCGTTTGGTTTGGCCAACTAGATTGGTAGTTCTTGCAATGGGAGAAGTGCTTAGCTTTGGGTTCAATCTTGCGGCGTCCTTTCCCAGTGACAGAAGGGGCAGCAAGGCACGTATTGTATTGTTGCCATCGAGGATAACAAGATGGTTTTTTTATCATATTGCATGAATTTATCCCTCTACATCATGTCATCTTGCTTAAGGCGTTACTCTGTTTTAACTTAATACTCTATATGCATGCTGGATAGCGGCCGAAGAGTGGAGTAATAGTAGTAGATGGAGAATCGTTTCGGTCTACTTGTCATGGACGTGATGCCTATATACATGATCATACCTAGATATACTCATAACTATGCTCAATTATGTCAATTGCTCAACAGTAATTTGTTCACCCACCGTAGAATACTTATGCTCTTGAGAGAAGCCACTAGTGAAACCTATGGCCCCCGGGTCTATTCTCATCATATCAATCTCCATCACTTTTATACTTGCTTTGTTTTTACTTTGCCTTTTATTTTTACTTTGCATCTATATACCAAAAATACCAAAAATATTATCTCTATCAGATCTCACTCTCGTAAGTGACCGTGAAGGGATTGACAACCCCTAATCGCGTTGATTGCGAGTAGCTATCGCTTTGTGCAGTGCACGAGGGACTTGTGCGTGGCCTCCTACTGGATTGATACCTTGGTTCTCAAAAACTGAGGGAAATACTTACGCTACTGTGCTGCATCATCCTCTCCTCTTCGGGGAAAACCAACGCAAGCTCAAGACGCAGCAGTCCCCAAGCTCGCTGCCGCAGTGTGTGCGGAGGACGACGACCACAAGCGAAGCCACTTCCCGCCAACCCTCAGGTATGCTACCTCTTTTCGAACCATAACCTTGTTCTATTGCCCCATCTGCCACGTCGTTGCATGTGGATCTTTTTCCACTCCACCATCTTCCCAATTTGCTATCCTCTGCTCTGCTGGCCACACAGACGAAAACCATAATTTGCACTATTAAAGGAAACCCTACTTCATGCAGACTAATCCATGTCCGGGTTGAATAAGGAAAGGAAGGGAGATCAGATCTTGTCAAGGGATTAGGCATCGAACCCGCATCTAGGTTGAAAAGGGGAAAATCAATAGCTAAAGAACGAGTTTCGTGTCTCTTGGTTGAAGAAGGGTAGAAAGGCATGACAACGCAATAGAGAATGACCAGGTCGATCGGTTTTTTGTCCTCGCATAGGAAAAAGGTGGCTAAAGAGAACAAAATGGGACGTAATCCACATATGCTGCCTGGATATTTGTTGCTCTGGGCAACCATACCTCCCTCACCACTCTGCGTCCGTGGAGGTACATTGTACTGGTGCGCCCACTGCCCGAATGGGCCTCCCATTCTCTTATTGCCACTTTTTTTGCTGTTAGTATAACGCCAACAGTCAAGTCAAGGAATGCTACTGCTAAAGTGATGCCACATTTAACTAATGCCGCTCTCAGTCTAATGCCACCGATAAATTTAAGCAATGCCATTTAATGTCACTGAATTATTTCAGGGTTAGCTGTTTATTGTGGATGTATTAAAGATTATTCAGCTAAGGCATTCTAATGCTGTTGCACAACCAGTATACCAACGATGAAACTTGTTACTACCTTCAGATTTTTGCCTTTATTAATGCTTATAGACTACATACCTCACTTTCATGAGATAAGTTAATTTTTTATGCAGTGTCACCAAAATGCCAAGGCGCTGATGTCATTTTATTTTGGTTAAACCGCATGCACAATTATGAAGACAATAGGAAAGGTCAAGAGTGGGCACCTCCTCCTCCGGCTGTTCTCTTGAGGAGGTATGTAGGTTTGTCTCTAATGCCTGTCGACTACATACCTGACATCATGATGTAATGTTAAGTCATTTCCTTTTGTACAGTTTCACTGAATTGCCAAAGCGCTGATAGCATTTTATTTTAGTAGAACTGCACAAAATTTGCTTAAAAGAAGAGGAAAGGTCAGGAATGGCTCACTTTTCCAGAAAAAACTATGTATGCCTTCAGGACATCGGCCCATTTGTTGCTTTATTTATTCCTTCAAACAGGTGGTTAGAAACAGTCTTGCTACCTTTTCCCATTAAGAAATTGGAATGCTTATAGTTGCGAGTCTATGCTTCAACTAGCGCCACTTTTAGAGTAATCACACTTTCAATATCTATGCAAACAGGGATGCTCGATTTTAGTGGAACTGCACAAAAAGTCCAACTGGTTAAACATTAGGAGCATGTTTTTTTTCCAAACCTTTATATCCAATTGGTGGCACTATGAGTTGTTCATTACGAAGGTACATGGTTTGCTACTATCTTGCTACTCTTTTGTACTGTCATTAGATAGTAATACTAGTGGTTTGCATGTGAATTTATTGGCGTGGTGGACCTACATTGGAGGTGCGGACAGGATTCAATGATTGGATGCTCAATTTCGGTTGTATCGATTTCACCTCTTCCATCACTACGAACATGGATATCCTTGGTCTGATGAAGAATAGGCGCTATATTTCTGCTCTGAACCAGCAAATCAATTCAGTATGAAATTGCCCAGGGCAAAACATAACTATATCAGATTGTCGGTCACGAGAACATGACAGATGCTAAGCGAAATAGACATGTTTAAACCGAAAATACAAGGTGTGGTATATGTTCACTAGCTGCTTGATATTTGTGCAGACAGAGATGTCTGCCCGTTGCTATTTGGCAAACAAACAAAGTGTCCGCAATTTTGGTTGAACTGCACAAGAGAATAGTATAGTCATTGCATGCAATGCCATTTGAAAAGAGACACAGAAAGATTGGATAGTCACTTCATGGACTTCAGAAAAGTAATCTTGTACTATTTATTGGCCAACACTAGTTGCTTCATTGCTTTGGTCTGATTATACAATGGGCATCATTTTGCCTAAGTTAAAGTTTGTATTCCTAAAATAGTCTCGCGGTGTGATCGAGAGAAGACCAAATCATATTGCAGTAGATGTTCCTCCATCATGTGTGGTTCAGTCTCATGGTTCCAGCTGTTGGTGAAACCACTTACGTTTGCAAGAGGAATTGTAGACTTCACAAACAAATTTGTCTTTCATTTTGTCTTGAATGTTGGCCAAGAGAAGCATCCATGTTAGTAGGAAGAACATATGTTTTTTCTAGATCTTTGCTTTTGGAGCTACATATTTGTATATGATCCGTGAATCATTGAGATGCATTAACATGTTGATCTTATGTATGGGAATCGTACTAGTTATTTTTAGTTGCGATGCAAGATCCGAAGTGGATGATCTTTGCTTTTGGATCTACATATTTGTATATGATCTGTGAAGCATTGAGATGCATTAACAGTTACTTATTTCTGTTTGCTCAGTGTTTACAAGTTACTGATTGATCACTAGCTAGCCTACAAATGCGCTCCTGGCAGTTTTATTTGCGACGCAACATGCGAAGTGGCAGTTTTTTTGAATAAAAATGCCTACCTCTGAAGAAACTGACAAGCTACACTATCGATCCTACACGGATAAAAATGCCTACCTCTAAAGAAACTGACAAGCTACACTATCGATCCTACACGGATAAATAGAGGATCACACATGTACTACCTCCTTTCTGGTTTGCAGGGCTCAATTCCTACTCGATCCTACACGAATAAATAGCGGATCACGCATGTACTAGTACCTCCTTTCTGGTTTGCAGGGGTTAATTCAAACCTCTCACCAACCAAGGTACTCCCTCCGTCCAGGTTTATTAGTCCTGTGAGCAAAGCAGCAAGACCAAGGCATGGCAATAATTAACGGCATGCAGAAGTTTAAGCCTAATTATTTCCAGCGATTTAAGTGGCTGCATGCGTGCCCTCATTGCGACTTCGTTGCATATGTCGCTATATCGCTCATGGCGATTCTCGAGTGCTCGCATGCACCGGCCGTAATTAAGGCAGCTAACTGATGCGAAAAAAGATACGCTTTAAATCCGTGGAATCATTATTGACAAGGAGGGAGATGATTCGAGTGCACTCGTTTGACCGCCATGCTGGCGTGCGACCCAGACGGGACGGGACGACACAATCATAATTTCAGTTTCTCTAGTTTTCCACGGCAAGTTTGGCGCTAAGCCATTATGCATTGAATTCCGATGACCGTCGCGCTACCTTCCGCCTATAAATCTTTGTTTCCCGGTCTTCTCCGGTGCCACCGTGACCCAACTTCGCCATATCCTCATAAGCCCCCACCGGCCCGATGTCGCCGCCACGCCCGGCCATGCCCCGCCGTCGTCATGATGGCGACGCCGGAGGCGCTCACCGCCGGAACTAGTGTTCGGGTTTTCACCGGAAGGCAGATGGAGGAGGCATTCTATCTGTCTTTAGATGGCAATGCGGAGATCGAGGAGTTGTTGAAGCGCGACCGCATCGCGGAGGAGCAGGAGTTGTTGGAGCGCGACCGCTTGGCGGAGGAGCAGCGTATACCGATTTGTGCCGCCAATGACATGGAGCAGAAATAAGACCGACGCCTGAAGTCGCGGCAGAGCGCCCAAGAATCGGGCCGACTACGGGGAGGCTGGTGCCCGACAAATAGCCTCGAGGCTGTTGAGCGCGCGCAGCGTTCTTGACGCCGATTTTTACTACCAGCTCGTCAAGTGGGTTTCCCGCTTGGAAGCCGAAGCTTTAGTGGACCATGCCGGAATGGAAAGGGCCAACGCACGCGAGCAACGCACCCTATTGCACCTCTTGCAAGTCCGAGGCGAGGCGCACGACGCCGGTGCCGACGTTTAGCGTGTCCCACATATGGCGGCCGGCATCGTCTAGTTGGCTAAGAGTAAGTTAGTACTTGTACGCTACTAGAGTATTAGTGGGAGTAGATAGTTAACTTTGCTATGATGGTTGTCAACGTGGAAGTTCAGTACTCTATATGTGGATCAGACCTGTTACTTTGGTCTGAATGTTGAACTTTCCGTTTGAACGTATGGAATGGGTTGTTATTTTTTTAAATGGGTTGTATTTGTCCTCCACGGGTTTAGAGGCTGACTTGTGGGCCTAGCAAGTTGACGCGTACACAATCAGGAGATGATTGTACGTGGAGAGGATGACAGCAGGGACCCGCCAAGGTCATGGCAGTACGCAAGCAAGTGCCTCCTTATTTCAAGCCAATAAATAAAATGGCTCCTCCTAGTGGATTTCTGACATCTGGGTCCCATGCCATTGTCAATATAGTCAATAAATGAGAGAATTGCACAACAAGCGGCTGACACCAGGACCCGACAGCTTCGCCCGATTATTTTTGTTTTGGGTTAATTTGATAAATGCCACTCCAAATATGGTGTATCGAGAAATGCCACTGCAATTTCGAATTTTGAAAATGCCATTTCATGCCATTTCTAGTGGCATTTTTCAAGTCCGGAGTGGCGTTTTTCAAAGTTTGCAAAGCTGCGTATGGCGTTTTTCAAAGTTTGCAAAATTGCAGTGGCATTTTTCAAAATTTGGAAATAGCGATGGCATTTTATGAATCACCATAATTGGAGTGGCATTTATCTAATTTGTTTTTGAGGCAGGAAGGTGGTGTCAATCGGGCTGCGGGACACTCTGGCTGTCTAGACAACCTTTTCTTTTATGTTTACCACAGACCAGCCCAGTAGTTTTTTTCTTTACGAAAATGGCTAGCCCAGTTTTTTGTGATTTGTCAAGTAAGTCACTTTATCGTGCCTATTGGGCTACAAATCTTTCAAGACGAGGAGAGCTTCATTCATTTGGCCGAGAAAATGGCCTATCAAGAATGAGAAATGGGCTGTACATTTTAAAACACATCAAACCGCAATTATTTCCAAATATTTTTTTTCATTTCGAGATTTTAAATTGCATTGATTTTTATGCGTGGACAATTTATTGGATTTTATATTGATATACATTTATTTTTAAAATCAGTCTGAATGTGACTCAAAATTTCGGGATTAAAAACAGTTCAGACCGCACCAACATATGCAAAATTTCGTATAATTTTTTAACCGTGGCCACAATATGGGCTGTAATGCTAACAAAAAGAATATGGGCTCCAAAAAACCCCGTAAGAATTAGCAAATGGGCTGTAAATTATTTGAAAAAATGGCAGATGGGCTGGTGCTGTTTTCCACAGATTTGAGGCTTTCCATAGATGGCCTATATACTGTTGGATGTCCATCCAACGACCGTCGTGCTTCTTCAATCTCTGCTCTTCCTGCTCCAGCTGCTCAAACAAGCGCCGGCGGGACTGCCTGCTCCCTCCTCCTTGCCGGGTCAGGTCTTTGCCGTGCAGCCTCACCGCCCACCGTACTCCCATAGCTGGACTAGCCATCCCTCTACTCACCCACACCTCTTGTTATTCTCCGGCGACGGCAGACGAACCAGTAAACCCTCGTACAGTCGTACTCCCTTCCGCGTGGGAAACAAAAAAAACTGCCGAGTCTTCCCTGCCTCCGTGTCGTTCCCTTCCTAGGCCTCGCCGTCGTCCACCGCCCTGGTGCTCTCGGCGTGGCATGGTTAGTGTGGTCAACGACCGACATGCATCTGAAGTGGATTGTACGTGGAGAGGCTGACAGCTGGGTCCATGGCCGCACGCGAGGAAATGCCTCCTTACTACGCGCAAAATAATGATTCCTCCACCTGACATCTGGGACCCACCGAAAGGGCCTCTGTATTTCGCAAAAAAACGTTACCGCCCCTGACAGCTCGGACCCACCAGCTATATCTTCACACGCAAGGAAGTGCCTCCTTATTACGCACAAAAAAAATATGAATACTTCCCCTGCTAGCTGGGACCCAGTATAGTGGGCCTACTAAGTTGACGGGGACGAAGGGCTTTGTCAACTTAGTCAATATGCACGATTCTAGCTCGACTGACCGTATGATGTCCATCCAACGGCCATAGTGCTTCTTCAACCTCTGGTCTTCTTGCTCCAGCCACCCAAAGCAGCGCCGGTTGTGCCGCCTGCTCCTGCCTCCCGTGGCCGGCAGTGCTGCCATGGAGGCCTCACCGCCCCCATACTACTCCCACCGCTGGCCAGGCCATCACTCCACTCCACTCACCCACACCCCCTGTTATTCTATGGCGACGGCAGTAAGAGCCAACCAGTTGAACCCTCATACTCCTCTCCGTGGGCATCCCTTTGCCGCGTCTTCCCGGCTCCGCCGTCCCCTTCCTAGGCCTCGCCATCGTCCACCGCCGTGGTGCTCTCGTGTGGCGTGGTCAATGTGGTCAACAACCGAATTCCATCGGAAGAATATCAGACGTGGAGAGGTCGATACTGGGTCCACGATGACCGCAAGGAAGTGCCTCCTTATTACGCGGAAAATAATTATTCCTCCACCGATAGCAGGGACCCACGGACGCCCACCAAGATATCGCGAAAAAACGTTTGCTCGATCGTTGGGACCCACCGACGGGCCACCGATTCAAAAACGCCCCCTGTCATTTCGGACCTGGAAGTGCCTCCTTATTATGCACAAAAAAATGAATACCCCCTGCTAGCTGGGACCCACCTTGATGGGAGGCTGACTTGTGGGCCTACTAAGTTGACGGGGGCGGAGGACTTTGTCAACTTAGTCAATATGCACGATTCTAGCTCCAGTGACCGTATGATGTCCATCCAACGGCTGTAGTGCTTCTTCAACCTCTGGTCTTCTTGCTCCACCCGCCCAAACCAGCGCCGGTCGTGCCTTGTGCTCCTGCCTCTCGTGGCTGGCTGCGATGCGACAGAGGCCTCACTGCCCCCTACTACTCCCACCGCTAGCCAGGCCATCCCTCTACTCACCCACACCCTCGTTATTCTGCGCGACGGCAGCCTCACACCGCAATGAACCAGTGAACCCTCGTACTCCTCTACGCGTGGGCATCCACTGTCGCGTCTTCCCCGGCTCCGCGTTGTCCCCTACCTAGGCCTTGCCGTCATCCACCGCCCTGGTGCTCTCGGCGCGGCGTGGTCAACGTGGTCAAGGAACAACTTCCATCGGACGTGGACTGTACATGGAGAGGCTGCCAGCTGGGTCCACGGCCGCAGCAAGGAAGTGCCTCCTTATTATGTGCAAAATAATTATTCCTCCACCTGACAATGGGAACCCACCGGACTGGCCACCATATTTCGCGAAAAAACCATTTGCCCCTGACTGCTGAGACCCACCAGCTACATCTTCGCACGCAAGGAAGTACGTCAGGGCAAAAAAAAAACGATTCGCCCCCTGACTGCTGGGACCTACCAGCAACATCTTTGCAGGCAAGGAAGTGCCTGACAATCGGGACCCACCTAGTCGAAGCGTACGTAGCGTTGTCATTCTGGTCGTGAACGGTACGCATATGCGTACATATATCGGTGGATGTAGAGGCGCCGACGTGTCGTAGTAGAGGCGCGCACGTAGCATGTACACGTACGTATAGCGGCCAGGGTGCAAGAAAGAAAATACGGCCACGTATGTGTACATACGGGTGGGGTCTCGAACGCCTCCTCGCGCAAACGTACGGTGAGGGCTCGTTGACATGGCTGGGTCGGAACGGAGAAACAGCGTCGTCGTCGTGTTCATGGGGAGGCAACAGAATGCGTCGTGTTCATGGGGAGGCAACGGAATGCGTCGTGTTCATCGGGAGGCAACGAAACATGTGGGAGCCAACCGGCTGGATCGGAACGGAATGCGTGGTCGTGTTCATCGGGAGGGCTTGGACGGAATATGCGATGGAAACGAGGCCTGGCGTACCCGCACAATGGAGGAAACGGACCTCCTACGTTCGTAACGTGGTCCTGTTGATCGGGAGGGTCTCGCATCAAGAAAGCGGAGGAAACGGACCTCCCATCGCCGAAACAGGGTCCCGTTGATCGGGAGGTGTGGCATACCGCAAAATGGAGGAAACAGACCTCCTACGGTCAAACGGGGTCTGTTGATCGGGAGGGTGTGGTGTACCGCCAAAGCGGACGAAACGGACTTGTGTTCGAGCGCCACGGTCAAACGGGGTCCTGTTCATCGGGAGGGTGTGGCGTACCGCAAAATGGGACTCCATGGGATCTTGTTCATCTCCACCGTCGACCTCCTCCGGCCTCCATCGCTCCTGCTCATCCAGCCTCCACCGCAGCGCTACTCCACCGACTCACTGCTCAACCACCCCTCCATCGTCTACTATTCATCCAGCCCTCCACACCACAGGTCCTGTTCAACCACCCTCCACGGGCATCCCTCCACCGCTTCATCGCTCATCCAGCCTCGCACACCACGGGGTCTTGTTCAACCACCCCTCCACGGGCACCCCTCCACCGCTTCATCGCTCATCTAGCCCTCCACCACACCACGGGTCCTGTTCATCTAGAGGCAACGCCACCGCCAATCGCTCATCCAACCCCCCGCAACGCGCTCATTGTTCATCGGAGGAAGCATGGATCGGCTTGATTAGCGGCGATGGCGAAGCGAATCGCCGATCGGGTTCAATTAACAGCCATCGATCGATCGCCGGGTTCGATAACGCGTAACTGCAGTGCATTCGCCGGGTTCGATTAGAGCCCAACGCCTCGCTTGGATTGATTAGAGCTAACGCCTACGCTGCAGCGTCACGTGTACGAGAGAAGCAGCGCATCGCTCGGCCCCCGACCTCCCACCGTAACAGGGAACTCCCCCAAATTTTCCTCCCCCTCGCTTCTACCACGGTTTTTTCCGTCATGGAAGGCCCAAAGAATGTCATGCAGCTGCGTCTCCGGCCCGCCCAGGACTAAAAGCCCATTTTTTGTCATGATTTTTTGTCATAGAAGTAGGAGCCCACCACATCTATGATGATATCGGGTTTTGTCACAATTATCGTCATAGAAGTGTCATATGTATGACATAAATTTTTTTCGTTCGGCCCAAAATGTCACGGATGTGTCTTTTTTTTTGTAGTGCTTGGTAGAGCAGGAGTAGAACAGTGTCTCCAATTTTCCAATACGGATGCATTGCCACGAGAAGCGAGAACTTGTTAATTTGAATGGTTCCATTTTTGCAGGAAATGCAGTACCTTGCAATCACTTTGGCGTTATTAGCAGGCACACGTGTAATTCGACCACGCCAGGAAATCGATCCAGGAACGGCTACAGGGGGCAATTTTTGGTGACATGTAGAATAAAAAACAATTGTAACATATCGTTGAAGATGTATATAGTTTATGAGCATCAACATTAAAATAAGACTTTTTACCAGTGCTTTCTGCACACAATTGGTCTTGTTCAGTGTGTGCACCATAGGTCTAATTAATCCCATCCAAAATCCAGCGTTCATACGCTGTGCTATCTCTGTCAGATTATCAACAAAGTTTATGACATGCTTCAAGTCCTTCCAGTGAAATTTGGTACGCTTAGTAACATACAGATCGTTCACTGTGCATCCAAATATCCTGCTTAAAAGGTGGAAAGGTATCATTGATTCAGAACATGGCAGAAGAATATATAGTGCGCATAAATTGGTAAACTGAATTTGTTACTGCCTAGGAACGGAGTCAGAATATGATATCACAATTGGTTGCTTAAATAGTGATCAATTGGTTGCTTAAATAGTAATATGACAGCATGGAGAAAGTTGAAAGGACACTAACCTCGATCAGACTTTGATCGGCTGATGACGTTGGGGAAGTGTAAGTGCATCTAGTGCCACCCCTAGTTGGTTTTGGAGTATTGACGACAAATGTGGTTGAGGGACTAATGCGTTTGTGAGAATTGCAGGATAACGCAGGTAGTGTCCCTCATTGATTCGGTTTACCTACCGGAGACGACCCCTAAAAATGTATGAAGACATTGACGACAATGGTGGTATGTGAAGATATTCACATTGAAGTCTATGACATGAGAAGACATTGAGTGAAGACTATGGAGCGTGAAGACTGTGTCGTTTCGTTGTTTCCTTTTCTTCTTTGTTGAGTTGTAGGAACCACCGTACTGTTAAGTGGGGTCCAAGTGATCATAGTCAGAATGATCAAGTGATGCTCAACCCAAATCCTATGTCTTCGAGCGAAGACAATGAGAGCAAAATTTATCCAGAGCTGGATGCGTCGACTTTGCTTGTAGCCCAAGTAAAGTTGTCGTGTGTGTTTGAAATCGACCGTTGGAACACGTGTCGGTTCCTTAGTGACCTGTGGTCATTTCGGACATATCAGTGTCAGGGTTGCCTAGTGGCTATAAATAGCCCACCCCTACACCATAAATTGGTGGCTGCTCAGAGTTAGTGCAATCGCTTTTGTCATTTGAGAGCAACCCACCTCGAAGCCTTTGAGAGAGAAATCCTTGCGAGGACAAAGCCCAAACACCTGTGAGCCAAAGAGTGTTAGGCATCATCAAGTCTTTACATGCAGGTGACACGAAGACTTATTACACTTGAGGACTATGAATCCTCCAGCCGGTTAGGCGTCACGTTCTGAGCATCCAAGAGTCATTGTGGATTGCCGGTGAACGCAGTCTGTGAAGGTTCGGAAGTCTACCTTGAAGACTTACCAGAGTGACTGGGCGAGGACTGTGTGTCTTTAGCTCAAGGGGAATAGGGTGAAGACGCGGTCTTCTGAGTTAAATCTCAGCCTCCCTAACCAGATGTACAGTTGTCACAAAGAATCGAACTGTCCAACAAATCCTGTGTCTTCAACAAGTGACTGGTTCTATCCTCTCCCTCACCTTACTTAGAGTTTGTCTTCGTGAAGTCATTGCCTGTTTGTTATACCTGCTTGACTTCATTGCTTGACTACTTTTGTTAATTGGCTTCTCACTATCTTCCATCTTGATCCTACTACCAAGCTGCTATTAGTCTTGTACTTTCACGTTATTGCATACTAGACTATGGTTTGCTTGTTGTAGTTTATCTTCCGCTTCATATCAATTAGGTCATTTCTATTGTTTGTCTTCGAAACATTCGTGTTTTGAAGACTTTCCTAAAATCGCCTATTCACCCCCTCTAGTCGATAACTAGCACTTTCAATTGGTATTAGAGCAAGGTACTCCCTTGTTACGTGTGATTCGTTTAACCACCGGAGTTTTAGCTATGTCATCGCAGGGATAATCAAAGTATCCGCTGCTTGCCCGTGTTCGATGGAACTGACTATCCCTCTTTGGAAGAATAAGATGCGATGCATCTTGAAGCCATTGATGTCGACCTACGGTATGTCGTCAAGAACGGCGTTCCCAAATCGTGAAGGTGTCACCCCTGCCGATGTCAAGAAGTTCATCCAACTGGACTCTACCGCAAAGAACATCATCTCGTGGTCATCGACCAAAGGACGATATGGCCGTGTGAGTGCTCTGAAACGCCGAAGCTAGTCTGGACTGGCTATCCAAGGTCAACGAAGGTGTCTCAACCCGGAGAGATCAAAGGATCGGTGTTCTTCGCAACCTCTTCAACCGCTTCAAGAGAAACGACAATGAAAATGTCCAGCTCACGCTTGATCGCCTCACCGACATCACAAATGAGCTTCATGCTCTCGGCGCCACCGAGATCACCAAGCATGAAATCGTCAAGACACTCTTGAGATCACTTGACAGCTCTTTTGACACCCTTGCCCTCATGATACAAGAACGCCCCGACTTCAAGACACTCGATCCGTCTCGATATCTTTGGAGAGGCTCAACACACATGAGTTCCACTTTACGAAAAAGAGATATCTATGGTCCCAACTATGGCCGAACTTCGCGCTTTGAAGGCAAAAGTTGTTTCCTCATCGAAGAAGAATCTGAGTGCGGTTACGATGATCCACGAAGACATTGGAAAGGAACTTGCTATGCTTGTGAAGAAGTTCCAAGTTCACTAGGAAGAAAGGCTTGAGAAAGTCTTCACGATCCAGCTCAAGAAATGATGAAGCTTCCACTCATGACTACAAGAAGAGAACATGTCACAAGTGCAAGAAACCTGGACACTATATCTCTGAGTGTCCACAGTGGGGCAATGAGAAGAAGAAGAAGAAGAGCAAGGAATATGATTCTGAGGACAAGAAGAAGAAGAAATCTTCAAAGTCTTCTTCCAAGTCCTCATCAAAGTCTTCATCTCATAAGAAGAGCTCATCCGGCAAGGCTCGTGCTTTTGTTGGCAAGGAAATGGATTGGAGGAGGAGTCCGCTTACGAGGAGGTGGAGGTGGAGTCCGAAGAAGAGTCCGACCACAGCGTTGTAAGTCCGGCTTTAGCCACAGCCTATGTTGCCAAGTCCATCTTCAACATCAAGACAATGACTTCTACACCAACGCCGAAGGCGATGTGGACGACCACTGCTCCCACCTCTTTGCTTCATGGCACGCGTGCCAAGGGTATGACACCTCATGCTTGAGAATGGATTATGGACGGTGGATGCACTAATCATATGATCGGTGATCAAGTCTTCTCATGGACTCAACCTTACGTCCATCGGACAAGAGTCACATCACATTTCTTGACACCGGTAAAAGCAAGGTATTGGGTCTAGGTAGAGGTGCAATCTCAAAGGATCAACACATGGATAAAGTGATGCTTGTTGAATCCCTTGGTTTCAACTTGATGTCCTGCCTCAATGCTTTGTGACTTGAACATGATTGTGATATTCGTAAAATATCGTTGCCTTGTACTAATGGAATCGACAAGTCTCTTGTCTTTGAAGGGTATAGGAAAGATGATCTATACGTGGTAGATTTCTCACAGGTCCACGACTTGCCGTATGTCTTCTTGCAAAAGCTTCGAATCTTGGCTCTGGCATCGGAATTTGGGGCATGCTGGCATGAGGAACTTACACACACTCGCCAAGAAGAAGCATGTCATAGGCATCAAAGGTGTCAAGTTCAAGAAGGATCATTTGTGTGGTGCCTGTGAAGCTGGAAAGATGACTAGGGCAAAGCACCCCTCGAAGACAATCATGACGACATCTCAACCCTTCGAGCTGTTACACATGGATTTGTTTGGCCCTACTCATTACTCTACCCTCACAACAACTGCTTGTCTCTATGGCTTCGTCATTGTTGATGACTACTCAAGATACACATGGGTGCACATAATTCTCTACAAGACTGAAGTGCAAGATGTCTTCAGACGCTTCGCCAATCGAAAGCAATGAACAATTATGGCGTCAAGATCAAGCATATCGAGTGATAACGGCAATGAATTCAAGAACACCGGACTTGATCTTTATCTGGATACCATGGGAATCACTCATGAGTTCTCTGCTCCATACACACCTCAAAGAAATGGCATCGTGGAGCACAAGAACAGAACCCTCATTGAGATGGCTCGAACAATGCTCGACGAGTACAAGACACCAAGAAAGTTACGCCTGAAGCTATTGATACAGCTTTTCACGTCATCAACCGTGTTTATATCCATAAGCTTCTAAACAAAACATCCTATGAGCTCCTTACTGGCAAGAAGCCAAATGTCACCTACTTCAGAGTATTTGGGGCTAAGTGCTGGATCAAGGATTCCCATCACAAGTCAAAATTTGAACCCAAAGCTCACGAAGGCTTCATGCTCGATTCTGGAAAGGACTCGCACTCCTCTGCAGTCTTCAACCTCTATATCTACAAAATCGTCAAAGCGTGGACGTGCGATTTGATGAAACCAATGGTTCACAAAGAGAGTTCCTGCCAAGTACACTAGACGAGGCTCACCGGCGAATCTATCAAGTCGATGGGAACCGGTGAAATCATGCCTTCAAGCACAGCACGAAGAAGAACTTATCATTTCTCGCACCTAACCAACCGTAAGACAATGCTCACCGGAAGACAACCCTTCCAATGATGACAATGATCAAGAAGAGCAAAGTCTTCGTCCGAGTTCATCCTCGAGTTGCAAATGAAGTACAGATTGAGAAGATAATCGATAGCATCAATGCACCTGGTCCGCTTACTCGCTCAAGAGCAACACAGACTAGCAAATTTGTGGGAACTTTTCTTTTGTGTCAATATCAGAACCCAAGAAAGTTGCTGAAGCCTTTATGGAATCAGAATGGATACAAGCTATGCAAGAAGAACTTCAACAGTTCAAGCTAAACAATGTTTGGGAACTTGTCAAGCATCCTGACCCTCGCAAGCATAACATTATTGGCACCAAATGGATATATCGAAACAAGCAAGACGAGCATGGTCAAGTCGTCAGAAACAAAGCACGGCTTGTGGCTCAAGGATATACTCAAGTTGAAGGAATTGACTTCGATGAAACATTTGCTCATGTAGCTAGGCTTGAAGCTATTCGCATACTACTAGCCTATGCTAACCACCACAACATCTTGCTCTATCAAATGGATGTGAAGAGTGCATTTCTCAACGGCAAAATTGAAGAAGAAGTATATGTCGCTCAACCACCTGGCTTTGAAGATCCAAAACATCCTGATATGGTGTACAAGCTAAATAAAGCAATGTATGGCCTCAAACAAGCTCCTCGCTACCGGTATGATACAATCAAAGACTTCACGAAGAGCGAAGGCTTCAAACCTGGATCCTCGATCCCACACTCTTCACGAAGACATATGATGGTGAACTGTTTGTATGCCAAATATATGTGGATGACATTATCTTTGGCTGCACCAAATGTAAGTATAGTGATGAATTTGGATACATGATGCAAGAACAATATCGGATGTCCATGATGGGAGAGCTCAAGTTCTTCCTTGGTCTTCAAATTAAATCGACAAAGGAATGGCATCTTAATATCTCAAGAAAAAAACCTCCAATATTGTCTGAAGAAGTTTGGAATGCAAGAGTGCAAAGGATACACGATGCCAATGCCAGCCAAACACCATCTGGGTCCCGACGACAATGGTAAAGAGTTCGATCAAAAGGTATACTGCTCCATGATTGGTTCCTTACTTTACCTATGTGCATCTAGGCATGATATTATGCTTAGTGTTTGCATGTGTGCTCGATTCCAAGCGGCACCAAAGGAATCGCATCACTTAGCTGTGAAGCGAATTCTTCGATATTTGGCTCACACCCCAACACTCAGATTATGGTATCCAAAGGGCTCAGAGTTTGATTTGGTTGGATTTTTGGATGCTGATTATGCTGGTGACAAGGTGGATCGCAAGTCTACATCAGGCACATGTCACTTTCTGGGACGATCACTTGTCTGTTGGTCTTCAAAGAAGCAGAATCGTATCACTCTCAACCGCTGAATCTGAATACATTCTTCTTTGGATCTTCTTGTGCTCGACTTCTATGGATGAAGCAAACTTTCAAGGACTATGGCATCAATCTGAAACAAGTACCTCTCTTCTGCGACAACGAAAGTGCCATCAAGATTGCCAACAATCCAGTCCAGCACTCGAAGACAAAGCACAATGAAATTCGTCATCATTTTCTCAGGGATCATGTCATGAAGAAAGATATTGACATCATTCACGTCAACACTGAAGAACAACTGGCAGATATCTTCACAAAGCCCTTGGATGAGAAAAGGTTTTGCAAGTTAGGGTGTGAGCTGAATATCTTGGAATCCTCAAATGTCCTGTGATCAAGCGCACATCCTAACACTTATGCATGTTGATGACTTAGATGTGCAACACACGAAGTAACGTATATCTTCAATCAATGAAGACTTACATTCTGAGTGTGAATACATTAACATGGAATTTGACTTGGAGCGCCACGATAATTGTGCGACGTATGCGGGTCTAATACTTCCTATACGGTGGGTAACGCCACCACCAAATTTCTTTGCTTGAAGTGTTTCACTCATGGCGTTATTTCTGCAATATCTTCGCATTTGATTTGTCTTCAACTTCAACCTATCTTCATGATTTTCTTCACTATGCTGATTTGGTTGCTGTGTGATATATATATATATATATATATATATATATATATATATATTGGTCTGTCCTCTACAACATTCACTTATAGCTATGTCTTCCAAGTTGAATCTTTTGAACTAAGTGAATGTGATCGGACCCCAATCTCTCTATGCTTTCTATCTCAAACTCTATCTGTCCAAATCATATGCATTCTATTGAAACTGTCGAATGTCTTCTCTGCGTCCTTGTCGTGAAGACACAGACAAAATTTAAGTCTGTTTTAAATGATTCATCCTTCATCGTTGAAATCCGGAGAAGCCGGAGCGACCATCCGACAAACTGGCGGGCGTGGGAACGATGGGACAACTCGAGCATGTTGCATGCTTGCCACGTGCCCCTCGGATGTGAACCGCCAGGCACTGCGTAATTGCGCTGTGCCGCACACCTGCTTATAAATACATGTCCCCTGCGGTAAAGAAAATCTTCTTCCACCTCTCCACCTCGTCAAAACCCTAGCGCCACCGCTAGGTCTCGACGACGCCGGCGACGAAGCGCTTAGCTGCCGCGACATCTCCGACGCCGTCCTCACGCCGGCCGCGAACATCGTCATCTCCGCCGCCGCCGTAGGTGTCCTCCGTCGCCAAGTTACGACACGGTGGATTGAACTTCTCGGCCTCCTCTTCTTCCCGTCTAGCAGTTCTTCGAGTGTTAAATATAACTCTATTTTTACCATCTTTTTGATCTTCAAGATTCATCCTACTTGCCAAAATTGGTTTCTGCCCATACTATGTTAGATCTATTCATGCATCAAGATATCGCCTAGTATATTCACTTAAGCTTCACAACTAGTTAGATTCCTCACTTGTACTTATTCACGAATTCGTACAAATCTGGAACCAACTCTCAACAGATAAGTGAATGTCTTCGCATCATGAGGTCAATGTCTTCAAACTGATTTATCTTCAAAATCTTACGAGAATGCATATGACCTCTTCCCTTCCCTCGCATCTCTAATGCTGTCATAGGTACATGTCCGTGGGAGAATCCCTTGGTTCTCATAGTGCGCATTCGTTTGCAGAATTCTTACAAAGATCAAACTAACTCTCCGGCCGGTTCCTGTGTGTCCAGCAAACGCAAGCCTTTGAAGCCTTCGAACGTATTGAAGCCATTCAGTTTGAAGTTCATGGCTGCAGATAAATCAATCAGGAAGGGCGGCAGACAGCGTCGTGAGGGAACCTCAAAAGATCTGCCTGATGACCTCGCAGAGTTGTACAAGACAGATCCCGAAGAGAACTACAATCAGCGCAAGACGCGAATCCAGTGGATTCATCAATATTGGGCTGAACAGTGGTTCAAGTACAATTTCGTCACCCAGGAATATGCCGAGAAGAATGCTATCAGAAGCCCTTGGGGTGATAATATCTTTCGAGGCCTTCCACCCAAGAACATGGCTGAAGCTATTGCACAAGGCTTCTATCCTTGTATGGTCCGTGGACCTCAGCCTGAGAACGCCGACCCAACGTCTTTGCTCTGGTGTCGTGACGATAATCTCTTCAAGCGCAACTTGCAGCACGCAAAGGCTTCGGCCAAGGAAAACAAGAAGTCATTGGGATTAGACTTCAACCCTGGTCCCTCTGCTCCCGTCTTTGGCCGACGGCTCACGTGATCTTGAACCCAATGTGATCGGTCCGTTTTCAAACCTTGATGGCCTCATAACTTACATCTTGGTCCAAGGTGCCAAAGTGGATCACTCTGATGACGATGCTGATTCTGATGAAGCCCCAGCTCCTGCTCCAAAGCCGCAGAAGCAAAAGAAAGTTAAGGCTTCAAAGTCAGCTGCTCCTCCAAAAGCTTCACGTGTTAAGCCGCAGCTCTGCACCTCCACGAAGCGGTGTGCAGTCTGAAGATCAATCCCGTATCTCCAAGAAGACGGAGAAGAAAAAGGAAATTGTCAAGAATACTGAACTGACATTGACTCCTGCTGCCATTCTGCAAGAAGAGCACATTGATCTGTCCAGTGATGAAGATCTTGCAGATGATGCCCTTGAGCAACTTATCAAGAGCAAAGAAGAAGCAGAAATCTTCAACATTTTGCCTCTCTTTGATGTGGCAATCATCCATCACTTCATTGATGAATGGTTTGACACCCCAAACATCAGCTTTGAAGATCTGCAACTTCCTATTGGCCTCAGCGTCTCCTTCAATGGAGCCATTGCTTCTGAGCTAGCTCTTGCTTAGCGCATTGTTGAACTGAAGCATAAGATTGACTATGAGAAAGCTCAGTTCAAGAAGCATATGGCTGCACTCAACGTGCAAGATGTCAAAAACTTCAAGGTCATGCTGCACGACCTCAAGGAAGCCTTTGTCAAGAAGCGTGAAGAAGCGGAGGCTCTCGTGAGCGCATGAAGAGTCTGGCTGACAAGTGTGTGCTAGCCTACAATGAGGCTGAGAAGCGCAAGGCTCTTGGCCGTCCTGGCATTGACCCCAGAATGGCTGCAAAGAAAAATAAGTCTTCAACTGACCAAGCTGCACCTTCAAGGAAGGAAGAACCGCTCATAGTCTTCCCAAGCAGCATGACTGGCTCGAAGCCAAAGGTCAGGTCAACCGCTTATGAACAGAAGAAGACGAGGGCTGCCGAGGCTGAAGCCAGAAAAAGGAAACTTCCTGAAGCCTCTGATGCTGCTCCCTCCAAGAAGAAGCTTAAGACCAAGAAGAATCGGGATGCTCCCACATAGCCCTTGATTGTTGAACCCATTTCAGTGGTTCGTCCCGTGTCTGCAACCCAAGAACTTCGCATGACTGTTCATGAGCCTGCTTCCACAGAGGCTCTGGTGAAGAGAATCCAGTGATTGATCCCATCCTCGCCAAGACATTGGTCACCATGACAATGTTGAAGATGATGAAGTTCTTCCTCAAATTGAATACAATGTGGTATCATTGCCTGTTCGTAAGAACATCGAACTCATCAGCATTGGTCGTCCTTTGACGCCAATTGCTCAGGATGCTTCATGGGCTGATCGCCCGCAACAAGAAGACTCCCCTAGTACTCCCCAACAACAAGTCACTCCCCAACAACAACAGCAAGAAGAAGAGGAAGACTTTGAGGCCCAGCAACCCCATCTCCAAAGGCATCGCCAACGCTTTGTGAGCTTCGCAAAGGTCAAAGGCCTCAAGTATCTCTCTCGAGCTGCCTGAAGGAGAAGTGCACCACCAACCTTGTTGCACGTCAAGTGTTTTCGAAGCCACTCCAACCGTGAATGTCTCCAGTCCGAAGCCAAAGCTGCTGAAGACAATCCGGCTGCATCGATCGATGACACCCAAGAAGAAGAAGAACATGTCCCTACACCCCTCAGAATTGAAGAAGTTATTCCTCGATATCAACGTGCCAAAGGTCCGACCCTCCGGCTCCTCAAGTGGAGGTTGAAAACATTGAGGCTGCCACCTCCAACACCAATGAAGCCAATGACGTGGTCATGGCTAAAGCAAATGTGGAGCTGCACCACCAACAGCTCAAGCCAATGCAGGAAATGTGCCTCAAGCCAATGAGGCAATCGCTCCCGAACCATCTCACGAGCACTGAAGCCTCGATTGTTGCCACTTGCTCCAGCCCGCCATCAAGGCCCTACACAATTGAGCAAACATACAACTATGGTGAGCTAGTCACGGTAAGATGGCACTGCTCGTCCCTCCGCCTCATGCCTCACGGTCCTCGGTTCGACTATCATATTGAGCATAGGCCTCAGTCCGTAAGCTTGAAGCCAAGACTGCCAAGGTTTCTGTGCACCGCCACCTCTACAGGTTCTTTCAATGCAAATGGCTTCAAAGCCCACAACACTTTCTTTGACAGATCAAAGAACCCCTACACAAGGCCAAGGATATCATCTGACCGTTTCTGGAGCTATCAGCAAAGAAGCTATTACTCATGTGTTCTGTATGATCAAGGGCGCATTTTCCCTCATATGCGCCTCGACATCAAGCCATTGCGGACCGCCGTGCTTAGAAGAAGCACTTGATTGCTTTCGTGATGCAGTGTCCGCGGCCGTTCACATGCATAAAGAACACTGGAATGAAGAACTTGTGCTTCAATTATATGCTACCCTCCACATCCGCGGTTATAACAGAGATACGAAGACATGGGTTCTCGAGTGGATGACAGGAAATGTTCATCATGAAGCTAAAGCTCGTGACATCATTGAGCTCACAGGCCTACCCACTCCCGGAGAGCTGTTTGAACCTGGTTGTCAACTCCACCGCGATGCACTGGAGAGCATATTTCATACGCCAGAACCCGACATGAGTCAGATGTTGAGCATGATGAAGCCACTGCCACATGACGCTGAATACCCTCAGCACTTCTTTGTTGATGACCTTGAGTATCTGCCTCGTACAATATATCACATCATCAGGCGAACTCTGTGGCCTATCAAAGGGCATTCATCGTCTGCAAAACTTGAAGGAGCAATGAAGACATTGGTCTTTTACATCCTCAATGGCATCGACTTCAATACGCAGAATTCTTCATCCGACAATTGGCTGCGTCTCGGATCCGATCTGTTTGGTCTGAAATTTTATGCTCCATGGGTCATGCGCCTCATCAAGATGCACTCTGCTATCAACTATCAGCCCTCCGCCGCAATCATCTGATCTTTCTACCAGAGGTTGATATGTCAGTTGAAGCCATATACCCTGAGCCTACCAAAACGCCACTTTGTCTTCAGAATGCAGATCACCATAGCTTCTCTCAACCCATTGAAGGCGTCCAAGCGATATCTCGTGTTTATCCTCTGGCTGGGAACACACATCTGCCTCATCGTGCACGGACTGAAGCCACTGAGAGCACAATTGGCCATAGGCCTCGGAAGCGCTCTCGAGTCCTCAATGATCGAGAACTTCTTGTCGCACTGCATCAGAAACAAGATAAGCATCACTCCTGGCTCAAGCGACAAATGCAAAGCCTCTTGGTGGACGTCAATTGCATTCGAAACCTTGCCACCAAGAATGCTTTTGTCACTCATGAGACCTGTCGGCGATCATGGAAGAGTTTGACCCTGCTCAGTGCTGAAGCAGATCTTCAAGACGATGGCTTCACTGAACGCTTCAAGTTTGACTCCACTCCTCCACGGAATGCAGTCCTACGACGAACTCCATCTCTTGAAGACTCTGACTATTCTTCCTCCGTGGCAATCACAATGCCAGAGTGATCGATGATGAAGCCGATGCTACTTCACCGCCTCTTACTGCATGCATCGACATCGCACCAAGCTCGCTCGCACCGCCAACCAACAACGACAACCCTGCTGCATCATCTACTTCTAAAGAGGACGAGTAGATGCTCTATCTCTTCAAACCTTTTTGGTCCTTACTGACAAAAGGGGGAGAAGCATATGAGTTTGATAGTCCTCAAGCGGGTTCATAAGGGCGGTTGCATAATATTTTGCCTAGTGTTTACAACTCTCGCTTTTGATACATTTGGTTCTTTGAGTTGTAACACTTAAACTCGATGGTCGTCTGCTACTTATTTGCTTTACTCTGGTGCGATGATAAATTCCGCATGTGCGGTGATAACTTCCGCACTTAGATCATTCTGCAGACGTCCATTTTTCATTATGCATGTCATTCTCTTAGTTATATCATTTCATGCATGATGAATTATCTACATAAGTTGAAGAGGATCTCCACAAGTACAACCTGCCATGTGCATTTGCATTCCAAAAGCAAACTACTTATATGCACATCTTCAGGGGGAGCCTTTGCCACTTATGAAGACAATTCCCTATCCTTTACAATTTCACATATTTTATCCCGTTGAAAACTTCAACCAGTTTGTCATCAATCACCAAAAGGGAGATTGTAAGTGCATCTAGTGCCACCCCTAGTTGGTTTTGGAGTATTGACGGCAAATGTGGTTGAGGGACTAATGCGTTTGTGAGAATTGCAAGATAACGCAGGTAGTGTCCCTCATTGATTCGGTTTACCTACCGGAGATGACCCCTAAAAATGTATGAAGACATTGATGACAATGGTGGTATGTGAAGATATTCACATTGAAGTCTATGACATGAGAAGACATTGAGTAAAGACTATGGAGCGCGAAGAATGTGTCGTTTAGTTTTTTCCTTTTCTTCTTTGTTGAGTTGTAGGAACCACCGTCTTTGTTAAGTGGGGTCCAAGTGATCATAGTCGAATGATCAAGTGATGCTCAACCCAAATCCTATGTCTTGAGCCGAAGATAATGAGAGCAAAATTTATCCAGAGATGAGTCGACTTTGCTTGTAGCCCAAGTAAAGTTGTCGTGTGTGTTTGAAATCGACCGTTGGAACACGTGTCGGTTCCTTAGTGACCAGGGTCATTTCGGACATATCGTAAGGTTTCCTAGTGGCTATAAATAGCCCACCCCTACACCATAAATTGGTGGCTGCTCGAGTTAGTGCACGGCTTTTGTCGTTTGAGAGCAACCCACCTCGAGGCCTTTGAGAGAGAAATCCTTGCGAGGACAAAGCCCAAACACCCGTGAGCCAAAGAGTGTTAGGCATCATCAAGTCTTTACATGCATGTGACTAAGACTTATTACACTTGAGGACTGTGAATCCTCCGGCCGGTTAGGCGTCGCGTTCGAGCATCCAAGAGTCATTGTGGATTGCCGGTGAACGCCTTGATCTGTGAAGGTTCGGAAGTCTACCTTGAAGACTTACCAGTGATTGGCGAGGACTGTGTCTTTAGCTCAAGGGAATAGGGTGAAGACGCGGTCTTCGAGTTAAATCTCAGCCTCCCTAACCAGATGTACAGTTGTCACAAAGAATCGAACTGGTCCAACAAATCCGGTGTCTTCAACAAGTGACTGGTTCTATCCTCTCCCTCACCTTACTTAGAGTTTGTCTTCGTGAAGTCATTGCCTGTTTGTTATACCTGCTTGACTTCATTGCTTGACTACTTTTGTTAATTGGCTTCTCACTATCTTCCATCTTGATCCTACTACCAAGTCGCTATTAGTCTTGTACTTTCACGTTATTGCATACTAGACTATGGTTTGCTTGTTGTAGTTTATCTTCATTGCATATCAATTAGGTCATTTCTATTGTTTGTCTTCAAAACATTCGTGTTTTGAAGACTTTCCTAAAAATTGCCTATTCACCCCCCCTCTAGTCGATAACTAGCACTTTCAGGAAGTAAACATCCATGTTAATTAGACCAGGCTGTGGTGCACGCACTAGAATTTTATTGCCAGCTTTCAGTTCATAACACTTATAAATTTTTCTCCAAAGGTCCGCATTAAAATAGGAGTGACCATCTTTATCAAGTTTTACGCTAACCGTCATTGTAAACCCATGTTGCGTTGTCAATATGACATCCTGGGAGTCATCGGCAAAGTAAAGCCCAAGATTTCCTTCTACTCCTGTTCTTGCAAAGCAAGGGATGTACTGCTTGAAATGAAAATTACGATCGTAAATGAGATATATTGAAATAACTGAGCAGGATGCAAATATGGGAGTAACTGATAGAACATATCCATATATAGATGCAAGCAAAGTACAGAAGTATAGAATTAAAAATAATAATGTATCAAAGATTTGATGCAAATATATAGATAATGTAGCAACAGACGGTATATGTTCACAAATTTAGGCCATGCCGACCGTGGTAGGTTGAGATTGAACATACCGAGCGCTCCCTGAAGTCATCCGGAATGGTGGGATAGAACTTCATTTCCGACTGGCCACGACCACAGTTTCCCGATTAGTGCTCGCACTGTGCACACATGAATGAACACCCACGAATCAACTAGAACAAAAATGATTCCACGGCGATTTCCGCCGGTTGATTAACAGCGACGGATGGACTGCGATAAGAGATGCATGAATATTTCGCTAATTAAGTTGATTACCTTATCCATGAGAAAAATCCCCGGCCCAATCCCGCAGAAACCCCCAGTCGACCAGAGTCTAGAATGTCGGTGCAGGTAGGCGGCGGAAAGCGGTGGAGGCAAAATCCGGTGCCGTTTGGAGCGTGACCTACGGGCGCCGCCAACTGTCGTCGAGCTTAGGGTGCAGAGTTGCGGATGAGTCCGCGGCGAGTGAGTGGGGACGAAGTGGGCGAGGGTTTTCTTTTCCTTTTTGCATGTGTGAGTGAACACACACGGTTCACAGAGGCGACGGAGATGAACCGTGTGCGATAGTAAATCACCGAGATTGAATGGGAATCCAAATTTCCTTTTTCTTTCATCCATGAGTTTTTTCCTACGATGAACATATATGCTGCTATTCACCGTGTTCAAATTTGACACTTTTCCGGGTTCATTTACAATATTTAGGGGATTATGTGCATTTTGTAGGCATTAATGCACGTAATTAAAATTCAAACAATTGGTGCATGAAAGGGTGCACAAGAACGGTCTGGAAAAACCATACTCGTGCTATTTAGTAATTTCTCAAGCCTTTTACAAGGAATGGGCAGAGATTTCAATGGAGTCAACCACAAAACGCGTCATTTACTAGGTTATCAACTATAGAACAATGAAATATGTGCTTGAAAAACATGACGGCTGGCATGGTGCCATGATATGGCCCCACCGTGCCCTGGTTAAAAGCTAAGAAGGTTTGATTTATGTCGTCATGCAGGCCCTTCATAAAGCGAACCATCACCGATGAAGTTCAATGCTTTCGAGAGGGAAATCACCAAGATTGAAGGGGAATCAAAATTTCTGTCCTAGTTTGCCTTTCAGTTTTTTTCCAACGATCAACATACTACCTCAAATGAAACGTGTTCAATTGACATTTTTCCGAACTCATTTACCATATTTAGGGGATTGTGTGCATTTCCTAGGCATTAATTATGTACATAATTCAAATTCGAACAATCGGTGCATGAAAAGGTGCACAAGAACGGTCGGGAAAACCATGCTCGTGCTATACAAAAAATGAAACACATGGTTGGAAAACATGACGCCTGGTGTGGTGCCATGGTATGGCCTCACCATGCCCACAGTAAAATTGGAGAATGTTTTCCTTATGTCGTGATGCGCGCCTTTCATAAAATGAACCATCATCAGAGGAAGTTTCATGGTTTCGAGGGGGAAATCACCAAGATTGAAGGGGGGTCCTAATTTCATTTGTCCTTTTTCCACGAGTTTTTTTTCTATGATGAGCATACAACCTGCAAATAACCGTGTTCAAATTTGGCACTTTTCCGGGTTCATTTGCCATATTTAGGGGATTATGTGCATTTCCTAGGCATTAATGCGCATAATTCAAGTTCAGACAGTCGATGCATGAAAGGGTCCACAAGAACGGCCTAGAAAACCATGCTCGTGCCATTTTGTAAATTCTCATGCCTTTTACAAGGAATGGACAGATATTTCGATGAAATGTGTGGCAATAGTCAACCACAAATGTTTGTTTGTTGGGTTTTCAACTATAGAAAAAATGAAATAAATGCTTAAAAACATGACGCCTGGCATGGTGCCATGGTATGACCTCACCATGCCCTGGTAAAAATTGGAGAATGTTTTCCTTATGTCGTGATGCGCGCCTTTCATAAATCGAACCATCACCGAGGAAGTTTCATGGTTTCAAGGGGGAAATCACCAAGATTGAAGGGGGGTCCTAATTTCATTTGTCCTTTTTCCACGAGTTTTTTTTCTATGATGAGCATACAACCTGCAAATAACCGTGTTCAAATTTGGCACTTTTCCGGTTCATTTGCCATATTTAGGGATTATGTGCATTTCCTAGGCATTAATGCGCATAATTCAAGTTCGAACAATCGATGCATGAAAGGGTCCACAAGAACGGCCTAGAAAACCATGCTCGTGCCATTTTGTAAATTCTCATGCCTTTTACAAGGAATGGACAGATATTTCGATGAAATGTGTGGCAATAGTCAACCACAAATGTTTGTTTGTTGGGTTTTCAACTATAAAAAATGAAATAAATGCTTAAAAAACATGACACCTGGCTTGGTGCCATGGTATGGCCTCACCATGCCCTGGTAAAAATTGGATAATGTTTTCCTTATGTCGTGATGCGCGCCTTTCATAAATCGAACCATCACCGAGGAAGTTTCATGGTTTCAAGGGGGAAATCACCAGATTGAAGGGGGGGGGGTCCAAATTTCCTTTCTCCTTTGTCCACGAGTTTTTTCTATGATGAACATACAACCTGCAAATCACCGTGTTCAAATTTGGCACTTTTCCGGGTTCATTTGCCATATTTAGGGGATTATGTGCATTTCCTAGGCATTAATGCATAATTCAAGTTCAAACAATCGATGCATGAAAGGGTCCACAAGAACGGCCTAGAAAACCATGCTCGTGCCATTTAGTAAATTCTCATGCCTTTTACAAGGAATGGACAGATATTTCGATGAAATGTGTGGCAAGAGTCAACAACAAATGTCTGTTTGTTGGGTTTTCAACTATAAAAAATGAAATAAATGCTTAAAAAACTTGACGTTTGGCATGGTGCCATGGTATGACCTCACCATGCCTTGGTAAAATTTTGAGAAGGTTTGGCTTATGTTGTCATGCACGCCCTTCATAAACCGAACCATCACCGAGGAAGTTCCATGGTTTCGAAAAGGAAATCCTCAAGATTGAATGGGAATCCAAATTTTCTTCGTTCTTTGCCCTGGAGTTTTTTTCTACGACGAACACACACCCTGCAAATCACCGTGTTCAAATTTGGCATTTTTCCGGGCTCATTTACCATATTTAGGGGATTATGTGCATTTTCTAGGCATTTAGCGCATATAAATCCAATCCAGCTACAGGTGCACGGGTGTGATGTGAGGGACGTGGATTGCCTTTCGATCGCGACGCATCCAATGGTGCACACGCGCGATCTGCGTGGCCGGGGTTCCGGCCAATCATAACACAACACACAATAGGCTCAGCGCATACTGTTTCCGGAAGCAATGGAGATGAACCGTGTGCGATAATGAACGAGCAAAATTGTAAGGGAAGCCAAATTTCTGTTGTCGTTTGTGGTTGAGCTCTTGAATACCACCGCACTGTACGACTGCCCAGCCCCTCCGTCCCAGAGCTCTCTCCAGGCATTGTCCATGGCACCACGACGCACAGTAACTGGTAAGGAAGCGATGGCATCCCGCCGCGCCGCGTTCCTCGCCGCCCGCGACCGCGCACATGGTAAGGAAGCGATGGCATCTCGCCGCGCCGAATTCATCGCCGGCGACGGCCAGACAGTTACATGGACGGACTTTGAGGCTGCCATGGCCGAATGGGTGGTGGATCTAGAGGCGGCCAAAGCCGCACAGAAGGAGCGGAAAAGGCAGAAAGCAGCCAAGAAAAGAGAGTCCTGCCGCCGCAAGAAAAAAGAGGCCGCACGCCGTGGTGAGGAGAGCTTGGTGGAGATCGAAGCACGGTGGGCTGCTGCCTACAAGGCCGGGAAGGAGAACGCCGACGTCTTGCCAGCATGCCCTGATGGCAGCATGTGAGAAGTAGTTTAAGTTTGTAGTATTAGAGCAAATTACCAGTAGTACTTTAAGTTTGTAGTATTAACGTACAATGTCGGTAAGAGCATCCTTTGAGGGCTTTGAGCGTTGATTAGCATGTGTGCCCGTGTGCGTTTTTGCGTTAATCATTAGAAGATCACAAAACACACGGTTTCTATGCCGTACCCGTCTGTGTTTTTTGCGTTAATGACCCATAAGTCAGTTACCTGTGCGATATTTCCTAATAAACCAGGCGTACCATTGACCAAAAAAAATCAAGTACACGTGTACATTTTTTTGGAGACGGGATCTGCCAACTTTTCTTTTTTCTCGCACACAGGTATTTTACACGCTTCGTCTGTGTTGTGTGTTTCCCCCGCCCAATTTTCAAGTTTTGCACCGAAATTTTCATTAGGCACGCGATTTCAGAATTTATTCCTCCAACCACATCCCCTTCCCCTCACTATCCCCCCTCCCTCGCGCCTCCCCGTACCGGCATCTCAAACCGCCACAACCACAACCAAAGTTTCAACCACATCTACGTTCTGCTAGGATCCAGTCAGGTAACCCACCGATCTCTATCACGTCCCCGGCCTGATTGCTTAAATGGCGCCTGCGAAACATCCTCATGCCTCCAAGCCCCCCCGCCCCCTGCTAGGAGCTGATGGCGGTCCATGGCGCGATGGCCGCTGTGCGTGTTGACCCGGAGGAACTCCTCGCCCCCCGCCGACATGGTGCAGGCTCGCCCAGATGAAGTCCCCGGTGACTACCCCCGGGACTTAACAGGTAAGATCGACCAGCTAAATATTACCAATACAACTTGCAGCGGCTATGATTTGTATGCGGTTGATGTATTAAGCATGTTCGTGCCTTGTTTATTTCAAGATTACTACACAACTGCGTGATGTTCAAATATTATCGTGTCCACTCAATTTCACCAATACCAAAGAACAAACTTACAATACATGACTCAGGATATCATTAGAGATGCTGCCCATTTGCTATTTTTAGTGGATGCTAACCCTGTTGCACTTAACATGCCTGTCCATGTACTTACGCAGGGTCATAACGGCCGATGCTTTTGTTTGCCGTCAAGGTGAGCTGCATCCCATGTTTTACAGTATTTCACATAATTTGTGCAATTGCAATTTAACTTCTACCCATTTACTGGTTGCCTGTAGGTACACATGTCAGTGTCCTTGATGCACGCTTCGACCCGGAGGAACAACCCGCCTCCGCCGTCGCTGACTTTGGGCAAGCTCTGGCCAAGATGAAGTGCCCCAGCAACTACCTCTCATGACTTACCAAGTATGTACTCACCAGTTCAATCTTACCAATACCAGTTGCAATTAATGGCTATGTTCTGTATAGTCGATGTATTAAGCATGTTCTAGTAAACATGCCTAACACGTTTTTGCTACTATCCCTACCTTTTTATAGACATCTGGGCCATTCTCTGCTCTGGTAGCACCTGCCTTGTGATGTTTAACTATGCCAATTGCATTTTTATCAGTACCGGTTTCAATGTCTATTAAGCCTGTTGCAATTAACAGTTGAATCCATTTTTAAACAGTTGAATTTCAATGGCTACAAACTTACAACACATGACTTAGGATGTTGTTAAGCCTGTTGCAATTAATAGTTGTATCCATTTTTAATCATCCATTTGCTACCATGCTACTCTCGCAATGAAGATATACTAGAGATCTTTGCTCCATTTGCTAGTTTTGGTGGATGCTAACCTGTTGTACTTAACATGCTTGTCCATGTACTTACAGCGAGGTCATAACGGCCGATGCTGTTGTTTGCCGTCAAGGTTAGTTGCATCCCATGTCTTACAGTATTTCACATCATTTGTGCAATTGCAGTTTAACTTCTACCATTTACTGGTTGCCTGTAGGTACACATGTCAGTGGCACTGATCCATGCTTCGACCCAGAGGAACAGCTCGCCTCCGCCACCGCTGACTTTGGGCGGGCTCTGGCCAAGATCAAGTGCCCCAGCAACTACCTCTCAGGACTTACCAAGTATGTACCCACCAGTTCAATCTTACCAATACCAGTTGCAATTAATGGCTACGTTTTGTACTATTGATGTATTAAGCATGTTGTAGTAAACATGCCTAACAAGTTTGAGCTATTTTCCCTACCTTTTTATAGACAACTGGGCCATTATCTGCTCTGGCAGCACCTGCCCTATGATGTTTAACTCTGACAATTGCATTTTTATCAGTACCGGTTTCAATGGCCATTAAGCCTGTTGCAATTAACAGTTGTATCCATTTTTAAAGAGTTGTATTTCACTGGCTACAAACTTACAAAACATGAATTAGGATGTTGTTAAGACTGTTTTAACAGTTGTATCCATTTTTTAATCCATCCCTTTGCTACCGTGCTACTCTTTTGAAATGAAGATATCACTACATATGTTGCCGTTTTATTACCATTTGCTATTTTTGGTCGATGTTAACCCTGTTGTAGTTAACATTGGCTTTCCATGTACTTACACAGGGCTACAACGGGCGATGTTGTTGTTTGCCGTCGAGGTTAGCTGCATCGCACGTCTTATACACAATCTATTCCTAAATATAAGTATTTTTAGAGATTCCAATATAGACTACATAAGGAGCAAAATGAGTGAATCTAGATTCTAATCTAAACTATATCTATAATTCTATATACATCCGTATGTAGTTCATATTGAAATCTAAAAAAAAAGTACTTGTACTTAGAACATAGGTAGTTGTATTTTACATCATTTGTGCAATCTCAGTTTAGCTTCTAACATATACTGGTTGCTTGTAGGTACATATATGAGGGGTACTGATCCACGCTTCGACCCCTTTTGCGTATGGGGCAATGAGATATTCATGAACAAGCGTCAAGTGAGGAAACTAAGAAAGATTGTTAGGCGAAAGAAACGGGTGATTGGAATTAAGCTCTTTTTTACACTTTGTCAAAGACAACAGTGAACTTTAGGATGGTAAGTAATGTGTTGCCTTTCCCCCCTGCCCACAAGAAGTTACTCTATTAGACCTCAGTATCAAATATTTTTCTCTTTTCAGTGGTTTCCAAAGCTATTTACTAATGATTACCTTGCAAACTACATGACCGGAGTGGAGGCAACTAAGGTTAAAGTATATAATTCATGCTACCATGATAATGCTCTAGAAGTCTTCTTGAAGGCGGTGAAGGATGGGCAGGCGATCGTCACAAGGGGTTGAAAAAAAGTGGTTCATTCCTATGGCATGCAGGAAGGAACATTATGGGCATTCCGCTTCTTCAACACCGTCGGCAGTCAAAATGATTTACACTTGTCTCTTCACTTTACCACCTTTAAATATTGCAGTTCATCATAGTTAATTGCTGCCTAATCCTGTAATTACTGAACATATTGTACAGGCAATTTTATTTCTGGATTCGTTGTTGAACCATTGTGCTGAGAATTTGAATTTCACGTTTCGTATTTCAAAATTTCCAAGAATAATAAATTACAGGAAAAAATAAAAATTCTAGCAGTAAAAGCACTTGCGATGGATAGCCCAATGCCACACAATTTTCTACATCAAATCGTGTGTGATGTAGTTAACGAAAGCAAATAGTTAATCAAGGCAGAGCGTGTGTGATAGTTACACCTTTCACACATGAGCGTATACATAAAACCTTGTGGGATGTACATCCGAACGGAAACTTTTTCCCTGGATTGACTGTGTGGGATGTACATAAGAACGAAAACGTATTCCGAGGATTGACTGTGTGTGATATACGTACGAACGAAAATGTTTTTCTGGGATTCACCGTGTGGGATGTACATACCTACGGAAATGATTTCTGGGATTCACCGTGTGGGATGTACATACCTACGGAAATGATTTCTAGGATTCACCATGTGGGATGTACATACCTATGGAAATGATTGGGTTTTGATGCCTCGCCCGATCGCACACGGCCCCAGCCTGGGTCCCAGGAGGGCCTATCCCTGACGATTTCTGGGTCGTGTGGGAAGGACACCCTATCGCACACACTCACTTGGAGACATTTCCAAATGCTGTCGCAGAAAGGGGTTTTAAACCGTTTGTTTAGGACCGACGCGCACCAGTGTAAATAGTCATACGTACTTTATTAAAAGAACTTGCATGACATCTTTTGTCCTACCCTCCCGTGGCAGCGGGGTCCATATTGGAAACTAAGGGATATTAAGGCCTCCTTTTAATAGAGAACCGGAACAAAGGATTAACACATAGTGAATACATGAACTCCTCAAAGTACGATCATCACCGAGAGTGGGCCCGGTTGTTGTCACTCTGGAGTTGTCGGATCATAACCGTAGTAGGTGACTATAACTTGCAAGATCGAATCTAAAACATGGATATAATGATGAATCCATAAACAGTTTAGATCTGAGTTCATGGCACCCGGGCACAAAGTGACAAGCATTAAGCATAGCAAAGTCATAGCAACATCAATCCAAGAACATAGTGGATACTAGGGATCAGACCCTAATAAAACTAACTCGATTACATGATGATTCTCATCCAACTCCTCACCGACCAGCGAGCCTACGAAGGAATTACTCACTCCCGGTGGGGAGCATCATGGAATTCGCGATGGAGATGGGTTGGTGATGATGAAGAACGAAGATCCCCCTCTCGGAGCCCCAAACGGACTCCAGATCTACCCTCCCGAGGAAGAACATGGCTTGGTGGTGGCTCCGTCTCGTGGATCGTGATAATTCTTTCTCCCTGATTTTTTTCTGGAATAATGTGATTTTATAGTATCAAAGGGGTCGTCAGCGGGGCCACCAGGTGGGTACAACCCACAGGTGCGCCAGAGAGGGGCGCTACCGTGGGGTTGTGCCCAACCAGGGGCCCCTCTCCGGTGGGTCTTGGCTCCATAAATTCTTATTATTGATATAAAAAATCATCGCAAAGTTTCATTCCATTCCGAGAACTTTTATTTCTGCACAAAAACAACACCATGGTAGTTTTGCTGAAAACAGCTTTAGTCCGGGGTTAGTTTCATTGAAATCATGCAAATTAGAGTCCAAAACAAGAGGAAAAGCGTGAGAAAAAGTAGATACGTTGGAGATGTATCAAATTTGATCGCCGGGACCACCCAACCAGTATCCGTCATGGAGGTTCCGTAGCCCTAGTTCTCGATCCCATCATCGACATATACCATCTCACCAGAGTCCTTATGGACGGCGGAAGCAGTCTCAAGTTAATCTATCAAGACACTGTCTGTAAGATGGGTATTGACCTGTCTGTTGGGAATGTAGTAATAATTCAAAATTTTCCTACGTGTCACGAAGATCAATCTAGGAGATGCTAGCAACGAGAGAGAGGGAGAGCATCTTCATACCCTTGAAGATCGCTAAGCGGAAGCGTTACAAGAACGCAGTTGATGGAGTCGTACTCGTGGCGATTCAAATCGCAGAAGATCCGATCCAAGCGCCGAACGGACGGCGCCTCCGCGTTCAACACACATATAGACTAGGGACGTCTCCTCCTTCTTGATCCAGCAAGGGGAGAGAAGAAGTTGAGGGAGAGCTCCGGCAGCACGACGGCGTGGTGGTGTAGCTTGCAGTTCTCCGGCAGGCCTTCACCAAGCACTACGGAGGAGAAGGAGGAGTTGGAGGGGGGAGGGCTGCACCAGGGAAGGGATGCGGCTTCCCTCCCACCCCCCACTATTTATAGGGGAAGGGAAGTGGGGGCTGGCCCCCCTAGATGCATCAAGAGGGGGGGGGGGCAAGGGGGTAGACTTGCCCCACAAGCAAGGTGGGAGGCGCCCCCCTCCCCTAGGGTTTCCAACCCTAGGCGCCTTGGGCCCTTGGGGGGTGCACTAACCCACTAGGAGGCTAGTTCCCTCCCATATTCAGCCCAATAAGTCCCCCGGGGTAGGTGGCCCCACCCGGTGGATCGCCGGACACCTTTCGGTGGTCCCGGTACAATACCGATAACCCCTGAAACCATTCGGGCGACTGATACTGGACTTCCCATATATAAATGTTCACCTCCGGACCATTCCGGAATTCCTCGTGACATCCTGGATCGCATTCGGGACTCCGAAGAACCTTCGGTAACCACATACAATTTCCCATAACAACTCTAGCGTTACCGAACCTTAAGTGTCTAGACCCTACGGGTTCGAGAACCATGCAGACATGACCGAGACATCTCTCCGGCCAATAACCAACAACTGGATATGGATACCCATGTTGGCTCCCACATGTTCCACGATGATCTCATCGGATGAACCACGATGTCGGGGATTCAATCAATCCCGTATAAAATTCCCTTTGTCAATCGGTATGTTACTTGCCCGAGATTCGATCGTCGGTATCTCCATACCTCGTTCAATCTCGTTACCGACACGTCTCTTTACTCGTTCCGTAACGCATGATCCCATGGCTAACTCCTTAGCCACATTGAGCTCGTTATGATGATGCATTACCGAGTCAGCCCAGAGATACCTCTTCGTCATACAGAGTGACAAATCCCAGTCTCGATTCGTGCCAACCCGACAGACACTTTCGGAGATACCTGTAGTGCACCTTTATAGCCACCCATTTACGTTGTGGCGTTTGATACGCCCAAAGCATTCCTACGGTATCCGGGAGTTGCACAATCTCATGGTCTATGGAAATGATACTTGACATTAGAAGAGCTCTAGCAAACGAACTACATGATCTTGTGCTATGCTTAGGATTGGGTCTTGTCCATCACATCATTCTCCCAATGATGTGATCCCGTTATCAAGGACATCCAATGTCCATGGTCAGGAAACCGCGACCATCTATTGATCAACGAGCTAGTCAACTAGAGGCTTACTAGGGACATATTACGGTCTATGTATTCACACATGTACTACGGTTTCCGGTTAATACAATTTTAGCATGAACAATAGACAATTATCACGAACAAGGAAATATAATAATAACTATTTTATTATTGCCTCTAGGGCATATTTCCAACAGTCTCCCACTTGCACTAGAGTCAATAATCTAGTTACATTGTGATGAATCGAACACCCATAGAGTTCTGGTGTTGATCATGTTTTGCTCGTGGAAGAGGTTTATTCAACGGATCTGCGACATTCAAATCCGTATTCACTTTAAAAATATCTATGTCTCCATCTTGAATATATTCATGAATGGAGTTGAAGCGATGCTTGATGTGCCTGGTCTTCTTGTGAAACCTGGGCTCCTTGGCAAGGGAAATAGCTCCAGTGTTGTCGCAGAAGAGAGTCATCGGACCCGATGCATTGGGAATTACTCCTAGGTCGGTGATGAACTCCTTCATCCAGACTGCTTCCTGTGTTGCCTCCGAGGCAGCTATGTACTCCGCTTCACATGTAGATCCCGCCATGATGCTTTGCTTGCAACTGCACCAGCTGAATGCCCCACCATTCAAAATGTACACGTATCCGGTTTGCGACTTGGAGTCCTCCAGATCTGTGTCGAAGCTAGCATCGATGTAACCCTTTACGACGAGCTCTTCGTCACCTCCATAAACGAGAAACATATCCTTAGTCCTTTTCAGGTACTTCAGGATATTCTTGACCGCTGTCCAGTGCTCCATACCGAGATCACTTTGGTACCTCCCTACCAAACTTACGGCAAGGTTCACATCAGGTCTGGTACACAGCATGACATACATAATAGACCCTATGGCTGAGGCATAGGGGATGACACTCATATTTTCTCTATCTTCTGCCGAGGTCGGGCATTGAGCCGTGCTCAATCTCACACCTTGCAATACAGGCAAGAACCCCTTCTTGGACTGATCCATATTGAACTTCTTCAATGTCTTGTCAAGGTATGTGCTTTGTGAAAGACCAATGAGGCGTCACGATCTATTTATATAAATCTTGATGCCTAATATGTAAGCAGCTTCTCCAAGGTCCTTCATTGAAAAACATTTATTCAAGTAGGCCTTTATGCTTTCCAAAAGTTCTATACCATTTCCAATCAATAGTATGTCATCCACATATAATATGAGAAATGCTACAGAGCTCCCACTAACTTTCTTGTAAACACAGGCTTCTCCATAAGTCTACATAAACCCAAACGCATAGATGGAGCGCTAGAGCTTGCACACCTTGCCAGCATTCTTAGGATCGACAAAACCTTCTGGCTGCATCATATACAATTCTTCCTTAAGGAAACCATTAAGGAATGCCATTTTGACGTCCATTTGCCATATCTCATAATCGTAGAATGCGGCAATTGCTAACATGATTCAGATGGACTTCAGCTTCGCTATAGGTGAGAAGGTCTCATCATAGTCAACCCCTTGAACTTGTCGATAGCCCTTAGCAACAAGTCGAGCCTTATATACGGTCACATTACCATCCGCGTTAGTCTTCTTCTTAAAGATCCACTTATTTTGTATGGCTTGCCGATCATCGGGCAAGTCTGTCAAAGTCCATACTTTGTTTTCATACATGGATCCTATCTTGGATTTCATGGCTTCAAGCCATTTGTTGGAATCCGGTCCCACCGTCGCTTCTTCATAGTTCGAAGGTTCACCATTGTCTAACAACATGATTTCCAGGCAGGGTTGCCATACCACTCTGGTGCGGCACGTGTCCTTGTGGACCTACAAAGTTCAGTAGCAACTTGATCCGAAGTTTCATGATCATCATCATTAACTTCCTCTCTAGTCGGTGCAGGCACCACATAAACATCTTCCTGAGCTGTGCTACTCTCCGGTTCAAGAGGCAGTACTTCATCAAGTTCTACTTTCCTCCCACTTACTTCTTTCGAGAGAAACTCTTTCTCCAGAAAGGATGCATTCTTGGCAACAAAGATCTTGCCTTCGGAACTGAGGTAGAAGGTATACCCAATAGTTTCCTTAGGGTATCCTATGAAGACGCATTTTTCCGATTTGGGTTCGAGCTTTTCAGGTTGAAGTTTCTTGACATAAGCATCTCATCCCCAAACTTTCAGAAACGACAGCTTAGGTTTCTTCCCAAACCATAATTCATACGGTGTCGTCTCAACGGATTTAGACGGTGCCCTATTTAACGTGAATGCGACTGTCTCTAAAGCATAACCCAAAATGATAGCGGTAGATCGGTAAGGGTCATCATAGATTGCACCATATCCAATAGAGTGTGATTACAATGTTCGGACACACCATTACGCTGAGGTGTTCCAGGTGGCGTGAGTTGTGAAAAAATTCCACATTTCCTTAAGTGTGTGCCAAACTCGTGACTCAAATATTCTCCTCCACGATCTGATCATAAGAACTTTATTTTCCTGTCACGTTGATTCTCTACCTCGCTATGAAATTCCTTGAACTTTGCAATGGTCTCAGACTTGTGTTTCATTAAGTAGACATACCCATATCTACTTAAGTCATCAGTGAGGTCGAGAACATAAAGATAGCCACCGCGAGCCTCAACGCTCATTGGACCGCATACATCAGTATGTATTATTTCCAATAAGTTGGTTGCTCGCTCCATTGTTCCGGAGAACGGAGTCTTGGTCATTTTGCCCATAAGGCATGGTTCGCACGTGCCAAATGATTCATAATCAAGAGACTCCAAAAGTCCATCTGCATGGAGTTTCTTCATGCGTTTGACACCAATGTGACCAAGGCGGCAGTGCCACAAGTATGTGGGACTATCATTATCAACCTTACATCTTTTGGCATTCACACTATGAATATGTGTAACATCACGTCCAAGATTCAATAAAAATAAACCATTGACCAGCGGGGCACGACCATAAAACATATCTCTCATATAAATAGAATAACCATTATTCTTGGATTTAAATGAGTAGCCATCTCGCATTAAACGAGATCCAAATACAATGTTCATGCTCAAAGATGGCACTAAATAAGAATTATTGAGGTTTAAAACTAATCCCGAAGGTAGATGTAGAGGTAGCGTGCCGACGGCGATCACATCGACCTTGGAACCAGTCCCGACGTGCATCGTCACCTCGTCCTTCGCTAGTCTCCGCTTATTCCGCAGCTCCTGTTTTGAGTTACGAATATGAGCAACCGCACCGGTATCAAATACCCAAGAGCTACTACGAGTGCTGGTAAGGTACACATCAATAACATGTATATCATATATACCTTTGGCGTCGACGACCTTCTTATCCGCTAAGTACTTGGGGCAGTTCCGCTTCCAGTGACCATTTCCCTTGCAATAAAAGCACTTAGTCTCAGGCTTGGGTCCATTCTTTGGCTTCTTCCCGGCAACTGACTTGCCGGGTGCGGCAACTCCCTTGCCGTCCTTCTTGAAGTTATTCTTACCCTTGCATTTCTTGAAACTAGTGGTCTTATTCACCATCAACACTTGATGTTCCTTTTTTATCTCCACCTTCGCTGATTTCAGCATTGAATATAACTCAGGAATGGACTTCTCCATCCCTTGCATATTGTAGTGTTGGAAATATGCCCTAGAGGCAATAATAAATTAGTTATTATTATATTTCCTTGTTCATGATAATCGTTTATTACCCATGCTATAATTGTATTGATAGGAAACTCAGATACATGTGTGGGTACATAGACAACACCATGTCCCTAGTAAGCCTCTAGTTGACTAGCTCGTTGATCAAAAGATGGTTACGGTTTCCTGACCATGGACATTGGATGTCGTTGATAACGGGATCACATCATTTGGAGAATGATGTGATGGACAAGACCCAATCCTAAGCCTAGCACAAAGATCGTAGTTCGCATGCTAAAGCTTTTTTAATGTCAAGTATCATTTCCTTAGACCATGAGATTGTGCAACTCCCGGATACCGTAGGAATACTTTGGGTGTACCAAACATCACAACGTAACTGGGTGGCTATAAAGGTGCACTACAGGTATCTCCGAAAGTGTGCATTGGGTTGGCACGAATCGAGATCGATTTGTCACTCCGATGGCGGAGAGGTATCTCTGGGCCCACTCGGTAGGACATCATCATAATGTGCACAATGTGACCAAGGGGTTGATCACGGGATGATGTGTTACGGAACGAGTAAAGAGACTTGCCGGTAACGAGATTGAACAAGGTATCGGGATACCGACGATCGAATCTCGGGCAAGTACAATACCGCTAGACAAAGGGAATTGTATACGGGATCGATTGAGTCCTTGACATCGTGGTTCATCCGATGAGATCATCATGGAACATGTGGGAGCCAACATGGGTATCCAGATCCCGCTGTTGGTTATTGATCGGAGAACGTCTCGCTCATGTCTACATGTCTCCCGAACCCGTAGGGTCTACACACTTAAGGTTCGATGACGCTAGGGTTATAAAGGAAGTTTGTATGTGGTTACCGAATGTTGTTCGGAGTCCCGGATGAGATCCCGGACGTCACGAGGAGTTACGGAATGGTCTGGAGGTAAAGATTTATATATGGGAAGTCCTATTTTGGTCGCCGGAAAAGTTTGGGTTTTTCGCTAACGTCTGGGACCACCGGGAGGGTCCCGGGTCCACCAAGTGGGGCCACTAACCCCGGAGGGCTGCATGGGCCAAGTGTGGGAGGAACCAGCCCGGTGGGCTGGTGCGCCCCCACAAGGGGACAAGCGCCCAAGGAGAGAGAGAGGGCAAACCCTAAGGCGAGATGGGCCTTAGGGCCCATACAGTGCGCCTCCTCTCCCCTCCACTGCCGCCACCCAGATGGGATTGGGGCTGGCCGCCCCTAGGGTGGAACCCTAGAGGGGTGCAGCCCCTCCTCTCCCCTATAAATACTTGAGGCTTGGGGCTGCCCAACACATGAGTTTTCTCCCTCTATTGGTGCAGCCCTGCCTCTCCTCCTCCTCCTCTCCCGTGGTGCTTGGCGAAGCCCTGCTGGATTGCCACGCTCCTCCACCACCACCACCACGCCGTTGTGCTGCTGCTGGATGGAGTCTTCCTCAACCTCTCCCTCTCTCCTTGCTGGATCAAGGCGTGGGAGACGACACCAGCTGTCACGTGTGTTGAGCAGCGGAGGTGCCGTCCGTTCGGCACTAGGATCTCCGGTGATTTGGATCACGACAAGTACGACTCCTTCAACCCCGTTCTCATGAACGCTTCCGCTTAGCGATCTACAAGGGTATGTAGATGCACTCTCCTTCCCCTCGTTGCTGGTTTCTCCATAGATAGATCTTGGTGACACGTAGGAAAATTTTGAATTTATGCTACGTTCCCCGGCGATGGCATCATGAGCTAGGTCTATTGCGTAGATTCTTTGCACGAGTAGAACACAAAGTAGTTGTGGGCGTTGATGATGTTCAATATGCTTACCGTTACTAGTCCAATCTTGTTTCGACGGTATTGTGGGATGAAGCGGCCCGGACCGACCTTACACGTACTCTACGTGAGACAGGTTCCACCGGTGACATGCACTTGGTGCATAAGGTGGCTAGCGGGTGCCGATCTCTCCCACTTTAGCCGGAACGGATTCGATGAAAAGGGTCCTTATGAAGGGTAAATAGCAATTGGCATATCACGTTGTGGTTTTGCGTAGGTAATAAACGTTCTTGCTAGAAACCCATAGCAGCCACGTAAAACATGCAACAAGAATTAGAGGACGTCTACCTTGTTTTTGCAGGGTATGCTATGTGATGTGATATGGCCAAGTAGAATGTGATGAATGATATGTGATGTATGAGATTGATCATGTTCTTGTAATAGGATTTACGACTTGCATGTCGATGAGTATGACAACCGGCGAGAATATAGGAGTTGTCTTTATTTATTGTATGACCTGCGTGTCATTAAACAACGCCATGTAATTACTTTACTTTATTGCTAACGGTAGCCATAGTAGTAGAAGTAATAGTTGGCGAGACAACTTCATGAAGACACGATGATGGAGATCATGATGATGAAGATCATGGTGTCATGCCGATGGCGATGATGATCATGGAGCCCGAAGATGGAGATCAATGGAGCTATATGATATTGGCCATATCATGTCACTACTATATATAATTGCATGTCTTGTTTATTATGTTTATGCATCTTGTTTACTTAGAACAACGGTAGTAAATAAGATGATCCCTTACAACAATTTCAAGAAGTGTTCTCCCTAAGCTGCACCGTTGCTAAAGTTCTGCGCTTCTAAGCACCACGTGATGATCGGGTGTGATGGATTCTTACGTTCTCATACAACGGGTGTAAGACAGATTTACACATGCGAAACACTTAGGGTTAACTTGACGAGCCTAGCATGTCGGACATGGCCTCGAAACACAGAGACCGAAAGGTCGAGCATGAGTCGTATAGTAGATACGATCAACATGAAAATGTTCACCGATGATGACTAGTCCGTCTCACGTGATGATCGGACACGGCCTAGTTGACTCGGATCATGTAATCACTTAGATGACGAGAGGGATGTGCATGCGAGTGGGAGTTCATAAGATGAACTTAATTATCCTGAACATAGTCAAAATCCTTTGCAAATTATGTCATAGCTCGCGCTTTAGTTCTCTTGTTTTAGATATGTTCCTAGAGAAAATATAGTTGAAAGTTGTGATGGCGATTATGCAGACGATGAAAGCTTATGTCCTTAATGCACCGCTCAAGATATGCTGAACCCCAAACGTCGTTTGTGGATGTTGCGAACATCGGACATACACGTTTTGATAACTACGTGATAGTTCTGTTAAACAGTTTAGAGTTGAGGCACCAAAGACGTTTTCGAAACGTCGCGGAACATATGAGATGTTTCGAGGGCTGAAATTGGGATTTCAGGCTCGTGCCCACGTCAAGAGGTATAAGACCTCCGACGATTTTCTTAGCCGGCAAACTAAGGGAGAAAAGCTTAATCGTTGAGCTTGTGCTAAGATTGTCTAAGTACAATAATCACTTGAATCGAGTGGGAGTTAATCTTCCAGATGAGATAGTGACGTTTCTCCAAAGACATTGCCACCAAGCTACTAGAGCTTCGTGATGAACTATAACATATCAGGGATAGATATGATGATCCTTGAAGTGTTCACGATGTTTGACACCGCGAAAGTAGAAGTCAAGTAGGAGCATCGATTGTTGATGGCTGGTAAAACCACTAGTTTCAAGAAGGGCAAGGGCAACAAGGAATACTTCATGAAATGGCAAAACAGTTGCTGCTCTAGTGAAGAAACCCAAGGTTGAACCCAAACCCGAGACTAAGTGCTTCTGTAATGAGAGGAACGGACATAGAAGCGGAACCACCCTAGATACTTGGTAGATGAGAAGGCTGGCAAGGTCGATAGAAGTATATTGGATATACATTATGTTAATGTGTACTTTACTAGTACTCCTAGTAGCACCGAATTATTAGATACCGGTTCGGTTGCTAAGTGTTAGTAACTTTCGAAACAAAAGCTACGGAATAAACGGAGACTAGCTAAAGGTGAGCTGACGATACGTGTTGGAAGTGTTTCCAAGGTTGATGTGATCAAGCATCATGCGCTCCCTCTACCATTGAGATTGGAGTTAAACCTAAAATTGTTATTTGGTGTTTGCGTTGAGCATAGACATGATTGGATTATATGCAGCCATGTCTGATTATTCATTTAAGGAGAATAATGGTTACTCTGTTAATTTGAATAACACCTTCAATGGTCTTGCATCTAAAGGAATGGTTTATTGAATCTCGATCATAGTGATACACATTTTCATGCCAAAAGATATAAGATAGTAATGATAGTACCACTTACTTGTGGCCTCGCCATGTAAGTCATATTGGTGTAAAATGCATGAAGAAGCTCCATGTTGATGGATCTTTGGACTCACTCGTTTTGAAAAGTTTGAGACATGCGAACCATGTCTATTGGTGCATACGCATGAAGAAACTCCATGCAGATGGATCGTTTAGACTCACTTGATTTTGAATCACTTGAGATATGCAAATCATACCACATGGACAAGATGATGAAAAGCCTCGGTTTCAAAGAAGATGGAACTAGATAGCAACTTGTTGGAAGTAACACATTTTGATGTGTGCAGTCCAATGAGTCTTTGAGGCATCGATGAATATCGTTATGTTCTTACTTCACAGATGATTCGAGTAGATGTTGAGTATATTTACTTGATGAAACACAAGTCTGAATTATTGAATGGTTCAAGTAATTTCAGAGTGAAGTTTAAGATCTTCGTGACAAGAGGATAGAATGTCTATGATATGATCATAGAGATGAATATCTGAGTTACGAGTTTTGGCACACAATTAAGACATTGTGCAAATTGTTTCCCAATTATACCGCCTGGAACACCATAGTGTGATGGTGTGTCCGAACATCATAGTTGCACTCTGTTGGATATGGTGCGTACCATGATATCTCTTATCGAATTACCACTATCGTTCATGGGTTAGGCATTAGAGACAACCGCACTCACTTTAATGGGGCGCCACGTAATTCCGTTGAGACGACACCGTTTGGAGAAACCTAAGTTGTCGTTTCTTGAAAGTTTGGGGCTGCGACGCTTATGTAAAAAAATTCCAGGTTGATAAGCTCGAACCCAAAGCGGATAAAATGCATCTTCATAGTACACCCAAAACAGTTGGGTATACCTCCTAATTCAGATCCGAAAGCAATAGGGATTGTTTCTTGAATCGGGTCCTTTCTCGAGGAAAAGTTTGTCTTGGAAAGTTGAGTGGGAGGATGGTGGAGACTTGATGAGGTTATTGAACCGTCACTTCAACAAGTGTGTAGCAGGGCACAGGAAGTTGTTCCTATGGTGCCTACACCAATTGAAGTAGAAGCTTATGATAGTGATCATGAAGTTTCGAATCAAGTCACTACCGTACCTCGTAGGGTGACAAGGATGCGTACTACTTGAGTGATGCATGATCACATCTTAGAGGTCATGGTGCTAGACAACAATGAACCTACGAGCTATGGAGAACCAATGGTGGGCCCATATTCCAACAAATGGTTAGAAGCCATGAAATCCGAGATAGGATCCATGTATCAGAACAAAGCATGGACTTTGGTGGACTTGCCCGTTGATCGGCAAGCCATTGCGATAAATGGATCTTTAAGAAGAAGACGGACATGGACGGTAATGTCACCGTCTATGAAGCTCGACTTGTGGCAAAGAGTTTTTCACAAGTTCAAGGAGTTGACTACGATGAGATTTTCTCATCCATAGCGATGCTTAAGTCCGTCGGAATCATGTTAGCATTAGCTGCATTTATGAAATCAGGCGGATGGATGTCAAAACGAGTTTCCTTACCAGTTTTGTAAGGAAAGGTTGTATGTGATACAATCGAGAAAGTTTTTGTCGATCCTAAGGATGCTAAAAGTTAGGTTGGCTCCAGCGATCCTTCTTAGGACTGGAGTAAGCATCTCGGAGTTGGAATGAGCGCTTTGATGAGATGATCAAAGATTTTGGGTTTATACAAAGTTTGTGAGAAACTTGTATTTCCAAAGAAGTGAGTGGGAGCACTATAGAATTTCGATGAGTATATGTTGTTGACATTTTGTTGATCGAAATGATGTAGAATTTCGAAAGCATATAGGGTTGTTTGAAAAGTGTTTTTCAATAGAAAACCTGGATTAGGCTACTTGAACATTGAGCATCAAGATCTATGAGGATAGATCAAAAGCGCTAATGGTACTTTCAAATGAGCATATACCTTGACATGATCTTGAAGGTGTTCAAGATGGATCGCCAAAGAAGGAGTTCTTGCACGAGATGTAAGGTATGAAGTTAAGACTTAAAGCTCGACCACGACGAGAAAGAGAGAAAGGGCGAAGGTCGTCCCCTATGCTTTAGACATAGGCTCTATAGTATGCTATCTTTGTGTACCGCAGGAAGTGTGCCTTGCCATGAGTCACCAAGTGGTACAAGTATGATCCGAATGGGGATCATTGGACAATGGTCAAAATTGTCCTTGGAGTAAATAAGGACATGTTTCTCGATTATGGAGGTGATAAAGAGTTCGGCATAAAGGGTTACGTCGATGCAAGCTTTAACACCTATCCAAGTGACTCTGAGTAGCAAACCGGATACGTATAGTGGAGCAACCATTTGGAATAGCTTCAAGTGGAACGTGGAAGCAGCATTTACAATATGACATAGAGAATTGCGAAGTACACACGGATCTGAAAGGTTCAGACCCGTTGACTAAAACCTCTCTCACAAGCAAAACATGATCAAACCTCGTAACTCATTGAGTCTTAATCACATGATGATGTGAACTAGTTTACAGACACTAGTAAACTCTTTGGATGTTGGTCACATGGCGATGTGACCTATCAGTGTTAATCACATGACGATGTGAACTAGATTATTGACTCTAGTGCAAGTGAGAGACTGTTGGAAATATGCCCTAGATCGCAATAATAAATTAGTTATTATTATATTTCCTTGTTCATGATAATCGTTTATTACCCATGCTATAATTGTATTGATAGGAAACTCAGATACATGTGTGGGTACATAGACAACACCATGTCCCTAGTAAGCCTCTAGTTGACTAGCTCGTTGATCAATAGATGGTTACGGTTTCACGACCATGGACATTGGATGTCGTTGATAACGGGATCACGTCATTTGGAGAATGATGTGATGGACAAGACCCAATCCTAAGCCTAGCACAAAGATCGTAGTTCGTATGCTAAAGCTTTTCTAATGTAAAGTATCATTTCCTTAGACCATGATATTGTGCAACTCCCGGATACCGTAGGAATACTTTGGGTGTACCAAACATCACAACGTGAATCGGGTGGCTATAAAGGTGCACTCTGGTATCTCCGAAAGTGTCTCATTGGGTTGGCACGAATCGAGACTGGATTTGTCACTCCGTAAGCGGAGAGGTATCTCTGGGCCCACTCGGTAGGACATCATCATAATGTGCACAATGTGACCAAGGGGTTGATCACGGGATGATGTGTTACGGAACGAGTAAAGAGACTTGCCGGTAACGAGATTGAACAAGGTATCGGGATACCGACGATCGAATCTCGGGCAAGTACAATACTGCTAGACAAAGGGAATTGTATACGAGATCGATTGAGTCCTTGACATCGTGGTTCATCCGATGAGATCATCGTGGAACATGTGGAAGCCAACATGGGTATCCAGATCCCGCTGTTGGTTATTGACCGGAGAACGTTTCGGTCATGTCTACATGTCTCCCGAACCCGTAGGGTCTACACACTTAAGGTTCGATGGCGACGCTTAGGGTTATAAAGGAAGTTTGTATGTGGTTACCGAATGTTGTTCGGAGTCCCGGATGAGGTCCCGGACGTCACGAGGAGTTCCGGAATGGTCCGTAGGTAAAGATTTATATATGGGAAGTCCTGTTTTGGTCACCGGAAAAGTTTCGGGTTTTTCCGGTAACGTACCGGGACCACCGGGAGGGTCCCGGGGGTCCACCAAGTGGGGCCACTAACCCCGGAGGGCTGCTGGATTGCCACACTCCTCCATAACCACCACGCCGTTGTGCTGCTGCTGGATGGAGTCTTCCTCAACCTCTCCCTCTCTCCTTGCTGGATCAAGGCGTGGGAGACGTCACCGGGCTGTACGTGTATTGAACGCGGAGGTGCCATCCATTCGGCACTAGGATCTCCGGTGATTTAGATCACGACGAGTACGACTCCTTCAACCCCGTTCTGATGAACGCTTCCGCTTAGCGATCTACAAGGGTATGTAGATGCACTCTCCTTCCCCTCGTTGCTGGTTTCTCCATAGATAGATCTTGGTGACACGTAGGAAAATTTTGAATTTATGCTACGTTCCCCAACATGTAGTTCATCACAAAGCTCTTGTAGCTAGGTGGAAGCGACTGGAGGATCCTGTCAATGACTGAGTTATCTGGAAGATTAACTCCCTACTGAGACAAGCGGTTGTGCAACCCAGACATTTTGAGTATATGCTCGCTGACAGAACTGTTTTCCTCCGTTTTACAACTATAGAACTTGTCAGAGACTTCATATCTCTTAACCCGGGCATGAGCTTATAAAACCATTTTCAGCTCTTGGAACATCTCATATGCTCCATGTTGCTCAAAACGCTTTTGGAGCCCCGATTCCAAGCTGTAAAGCATGCCGCACTGAACCAGGGAGTAATCATCACTACGCGACTGCTAGGCGTTCATAACGTCTTGAGTTGCTGGGAAAATGCCTGCCATCACCTAGCGGTGCTTCAAGGACATATGGTTTCTTGTCAGCTATGAGGATGATCCTCAAGTTACGGACCCAGTCCGTATAGTTGCTACCATCGTCTTTCAGCTTGGTTTTCTCTAGGAACGCGTTGAAGTTCAGGGCAACATTAGCGTGGGTCATTTGATCTACAAGACATATTGTAAAGATATTTTAAACTAAGTTCATGATAATTAAGTTCATCTAATCAAATTATTTAATGAACTCCGACTCAGATAGACATCCCTCTAGTCATCTAAGTGGTACATGCTCGGAATCGACCAGGCCGTGTCCGATCATCACGTGAGACGGACTAGTCATCAACAGTGAACATCTCCATGTTGATCGCATCTACTATACAACTCATGTTTGAACTTTCGGTCTCTCGTGTTCCGATGCCATGTCTGTACATGCTAGGATCGTCAAGTCAACCTAAGTGTTTCGCATGTGTAAATCTGGCTTACACCCGTTGTATGCGAACGTTAGAATCTATCACACCCGATCATCATGTGGTGCTTCGAAACAACAAACCTTCGCAATGGTGCACAGTCAGGGGGAACACATCTCTTGAATTTTTAGTGAGGGATCATCTTATTTATGCTACCGTATTTCTAAGCAAATAAGATGTAAACATGAAAAACATCACATGCAAATCATAAAGTGACATGATATGGCCATATCATCTTGTGCCTTTGATCTCCATCTTCGAGGCGCGGCATGATCACTGTCGTCACCGGCATGACACCATGATCTCCATCATTGTGTCTTCATGAAGTTGTCTCGCCAACTATTACTTCTACTACTATGGCTAACGGTTAGCAATAAAGTAAAGTAATTACATGGCGTTTATATTGACTCGCAAGTCATACAATAAATTAAGACAACTCCAATGGCTCCTGCCGGTTGTCATACTCATCGACATGCAAGTCGTGATTCCTATTACAAGAACATGATCAATATCATACATCACATATATCATTCATCAAATCTTTTTGGCCATATCACATCACATAGCATACCCTGCAAAAACAAGTTAGACGCCCTCTAATTGTTGTTTGCATGTTTTACGTGGCTGCTATGGGTTTCTAGCAAGAACGTTTCTTACATACGCAAAAGCCACAACGGTGATATGCCAATTGCTATTTACCCTTCATAAGGACTCTCTTCATCGAACCCGATCCGACTAAAGTGGGAGAGACAGACACCCGCTAGCCACCTTATGCATCAACTGCATGTTAGTTGGTGGAACCAGTCTCACGTAAGCGTACGTGTAAGGTTGGTCCGAGCCGCTTCATCCCACAATGCCACTGAATCAAGATAAGACTAGTAACGGTAAGCAAATTGAACAAATCATCACCCACAACTACTTTGTGTTCTACTCGTGCATAGAATCTACGCATAGACCTAGCTCTGATACCACTGTTGGGAACATAGTAATAATTCAAAAAAATTCTACGTGTCACCAAGATCAATCTAGGAGATGCTATCAACGAGAGAGAGATGGAGTGCATCTTCATACCCTTGAATATCGCTAAGCGGAAGCGTTACAAGAACGCGGTTGATGGAGTCATACTCGTGACGATTCAAATCGCGGAAGATCCGATCCAAGCGCTGAACGGACGGCGCCTCCGCGTTCAACACACGTACAGCCCGGGGACGTCTCCTCCTTCTTGATCCAGCAAGGGGAGAGGAGAAGTTGCGGGAGAGCTCCGGCAGCACGACGGCGTGGTGGTGGAGCTTGCGGTTCTCCAGCAGGGCTTCACTAAGCACTACGGAGGAGGAGGAGTTGGAGGGGGGAGGGCTGCGCCAGGGAAGGGGTGCGGCTGCCCTCCCACCCCCCACTATTTATAGGGGGAAGGGAAGAGGGGGCAGCCCCCCTAGATGCATCTAGAGGGGGGCAGCGGCTAGGGGGGAGACTTGCCCCCCAAGCAAGGTGGGAGGCGCCCCCTCCCCTAGGGTTTCCAACCCTAGGCGCCTTGGGCCCTTGGGGGGTGCACCAGCCCACTAGGAGGCTGGTTCCCTCCCATATTAAGTCCATTAAGTCCCCCGGGGTAGGTGGCCCCACCCGGTGGACCCCCGGACACCTTTCGGTGGTCTCGGTACAATACCGATAACCCCTGAAACCATTCCGGCGACTGAAACTGGACTTCCCATATATAAATCTTCACCTCTGGACCATTCCGGAACTCCTCATGACGTCCTGGATCTCATTCGGGACTCTGAACAACCTTCGGTAAACACATACAATTTCCCATAACAACTCTAGTGTTACCGAACCTTAAGTGTGTAGACCCTACGGGTTCGGGAACCATGCAGACATGACCGAGACATCTCTCCGGCCAATAACCAACAACGGGATCTGGGTACCCATGTTGGCTCCCACATGTTCCACGATGATCTCATCGGATGAACCACGATGTCGGGGATTCAATCAATCCCGTATACAATTCCCTTTGTCCATCGGTATGTTACTTGCCCGAGATTCGATCGTCGGTATTTCTATACCTTGTTCAATCTCGTTACCGGCAAGTCTCTTTACTCATTCCGTAACACATGATCCCATGGCTAACTCCTTAGCCACATTGAGCTCATTATGATGATGCATTACCGAGTGGGCCCATTGATACCTATCCGTCATACAGAGTGACAAATACCAGTCTCGATTCGTGCCAACCCAACAGACACTTTCGGAGATACCTGTAGTGCACCTTTATAGCCACCCAGTTACGCTGTGACATTTGGTACACCCAAAGCATTCCTACGATATACGAGAGTTGCACAATCTCATGGTCTAAGGAAATGATACTTGACATTAGAGAAGCTTTAGCAAACGAACTACACGATCTTGTGCTATGCTTAGGATTGGGTCTTGTCCATCCCATCATTCTCCCAATGATGTGATCCCGTTATTAAAGACATCCAATGTCCATGGTCTAGAAACCACGACCATCTATTGATCAACGGCTAGTCAACTAGAGGCTTACTAGGGACATATTACGGTCTATGTATTCACACATGTATTATGGTTTCCGGTTAATACAATTATAGCATGAAAAATAGACAATTATCATGAACAAGGAAATATAATAATAACTATTTTATTATTGCCTCTAGGGCATATTTCCAACACCGTAAAGAATCAAGACTAGTAACACCATCTTAAAAGGAGTGACACCCGGCGTGGAGGCCCGCTGCACGGGCTCCCTAACACTGGAAGTAGTATTCGGATCTCCAGATAACTTTCGCAGTGAAGAATTGATCTTTGATATAGTCCCTTTCCGTAGTGGTTGCCACGCACTACTGGGACGAGCTGCTTTTGCCAGCTTTAACGCAGTCCCACATTATGCTTATTTAAAGCTCAAAATTCCCAGACCGCGTGGCGTCATCATAGTTAATGGAAATTGTTGGAAATATGCCCTAGAGGCAATAATAAATTAGTTATTATTATATTTCCTTGTTCATGATAATCGTTTATTACCCATGCTATAATTGTATTGATAGGAAACTCAGATACATGTGTGGGTACATAGACAACACCATGTCCCTAGTAAGCCTCTAGTTGACTAGCTCGTTGATCAACATATGGTTACGGTTTTCACGACCATGGACATTGGATGTCGTTGATAACGGGATCACATCATTTGGAGAATGATGTGATGGACAAGACCCAATCCTAAGCCTAGCACAAAGATCGTAGTTCGTAAGCTAAAGCTTTTCTAATGTCAAGTATCATTTCCTTAGACCATGAGATTGTGCAACTCCCGGATACCGTAGGAATGCTTTGGGTGTACCAAACTCACAACGTAACTGGGTGGCTATAAAGGTGCACTACAGGTATCTCCAAAAGTGTCTGTTGGGTTGGCACGAATCGAGACTGGGATTTGTCACTCCGTGTAAACGGAGAGGTATCTCTGGGCCCACTCGGTAGGACATCATCATAATGTGCACAATGTGACCAAGGGGTTGATCACGGGATGATGTGTTACGGAACGAATAGAGACTTGCCGGTAAGGAGATTGAACAAGGTATCGGGATACCGACGATCGAATCTCGGGCAAGTACAATACCGCTAGACAAAGGGAATTGAATACAAGATTGATTGAATCCTTGAAATCGTGGTTCATCCGATGAGATCATCGTGGAACATGTGGGAGCCAAAATGGGTATCCAGATCCCGCTGTTGGTTATTGATCGGAGAACGTCTCGCTCATGTCTACATGTCTCCCGAACCCGTAGGGTCTACACACTTAAGGTTCGATGACGCTAGGGTTATAAAGGAAGTTTGTATGTGGTTACCGAATGTTGTTCGAGTCCGTATGAGATCCGGACGCCACGAGGAGTTCCGGAATGGTCTGGAGGTAAAGATTTATATATGGGAAGTCTGTTTTGGTCACCGGAAAAGTTTCGGTTTTTCCCAGAACGCACGGGACCACCGGAGGGTCCCGGGTCCACCAAGTGGGGCCACTAACCCGGAGGGCTGCATGGGCCAAGTGGGAGGGAACCAGCCCGGGTGGGCTGGTGCGCCCCCCACAAGGGGCCCAAGGCGCCTAAGGAGAGGAGAGGGGGCAAACCCTAAGGGCGGATGGGCCTTAGGGCCCATACCTGGTGCGCCTCCCTCTCCCCCTCCACCTGGCCGCCACCAGATGGGATTGGGGCTGGCCGCCGCCCCTAGGGTTGAACCCTAGAGGGGTGCAGCCCCTCCCTCTCCCCTATAAATACTTGAGGCTTGGGGCTGCCCACCACATGAGTTTTCTCCTCTATTGGTGCAGCCCCGCCTCCTCCTCCTCCTCTCCCGTGGTGCTTGGCGAAGCCCTGCTGGATTGCCACGCTCCTCCACCACCACCATGCCCGTTGTGCTGCTGGATGGAGTCTTCCTCAACCTCTCCCTCTCTCCTTGCTGGATCAAGGCATGGGAGATGTCACCGGCTGTACGTGTGTTGAACGCGGAGGTGCCGTCCGTTCGGCACTAGGATCTCCGGTGATTTGGATCACGACGCAATGCGACTCCTTCAACCCCGTTCTCATGAACGCTTCCGCTTAGCGATCTACAAGGGTATGTAGATGCACTCTCCTTCCCTCGTTGCTGGTTTCTCCATAGATAGATCTTGGTGACACCTAGGACAATTTTGAATTTATGCTACGTTCCCCGGTGATGGCATCATGAGCTAGGTCTATGCGTAGATTCTTTGCACGAGTAGAACACAAAGTAGTTGTGGGCGTTGATGATGTTCAATATGCTTACCGTTACTAGTCCAATCTTGTTTCGACGGTATTGTGGGATGAAGCGGCCCGGACCGACCTTACACGTACTCTACGTGAGACAGGTTCCACTGGCCGACATGCACTTGGTGCATAAGGTGGCTAGCGGGTGCCAGCCTCCCACTTTAGCCGAACGGATTCGATGAAAAGGGTCCTTATGAAGGGTAAATAGCAATTGGCATATCACGTTGTGGTTTTGGCGAGGTAAGAAACGTTCTTGCTAGAAACCCATAGCAGCCACGTGAAACATGCAACAACAATTAGAGGACGCCTAACTTGTTTTTGCGGTATGCTATGTGATGTGATATGGCCAAGTAGAATGTGATGAATGGTATGTGATGTATGAGATTGATCATGTTCTTGTAATAGGATTCACGACTTGCATGTCGATGAGTATGACAACCGGCAGGAGCCATAGGAGTTATCTTTATTTATTGTATGACCTGCATGTCATTAAACAACGCCATGTAATTACTTTACTTTATTGCTAACCGGTAGCCATAGTAGTAGAAGTAATAGTTGGCAGACAACTTCATGAAGACACGATGATGGAGATCATGATGATGGAGATCATGGTATCATGCCGGTGACGATGATGATCATGGAGCCCGAAGATGGAGATCAATGGAGCTATATGATATTGGCCATATCATGTCACTACTATATATAATTGCATGTGATGTTTATTATGTTTATGCATCTTGTTTACTTAGAACGACGGTAGTAAATAAGATGATCCCTTACAACAATTTCAAGAAGTGTTCTCCCTAGCGTGCACCGTTGCTAAAGTTCGTCGCTTCTAAGCACCACGTGATGATCGGGTGTGATGGATTCTTACGTTCACATACAACAGGTTTAAGACAGATTTACACACGCGAAACACTTAGGGTTAACTTGACGAGCCTAGCATGTACAGACATGGCCTCGGAACACAGAGACCGAAAGGTCGAGCATGAGTCGTATAGTAGATACGATCAACATGAAGATGTTCACCGATGATGACTAGTCCGTCTCACGTGATGATCGGACACGGCCTAGTTGACTCGGATCATGTAATCACTTAGATGACTAGAGGGATGTCTATCTGAGTGGGAGTTCATGAGATGAACTTAATTATCCCGAACATAGTCAAAAGATCTTTGCAAGTTATGTCGTAAGCTCGCGCTTTAGTTCTATTGTTTAGATATGTTCCTAGAGAAAATATAGTTGAAAGTTGGCGATGGCGATTATGCGGACAGTAGATAGCTTATGTCCTTAATGCACCGCTTCGGTGTCTTTGAACCCCAAACGTCGTCTGTGGATGTTGCGAACATCGGACATACGCGTTTTGATAACTACGTGATAGTTCAGTTAAACGGTTTAGAGTTGAGGCACCAAAGACGTTTTCGAAACGTCGCGGAACATATGAGATGTTTCAAGGGATGAAATTGGGATTTCAGGCTCGTGCCCACGTCAAGAGGTATAAGACCTCCGACGATTTTCTTAGCCTGCAAACTAAGGGAGAAAGCTCAATCGATGAGCTTGTACTCAGACTGTCTGAGTGCAACAATCACTTGAATCGGGTGGGAGTTGATCTTCCAGATGAGATAGTGATGTTTCTCCAAAGTCATTGCCACCAAGCTGCTAGAGCCTCGTGATGAACTATAACATATCAAGGATAGATATGATGATCCTTGAGGTATTCGTGATGTTTGACACCGCGAAAGTAGAAATCAAGAAGGAGCATCAATTGTTGATGGTTGGTAAAACCACTAGTTTCAAGAAGGGCAAGGGCAACAAGGGATACTTCATGAAACGGCAAAACAGTTGCTGCTCTAGTGAATAAAACCCAAGGTTGAACCCAAACCCGAGACTAAGTGCTTTTGCAATAAGAGGAACGGACACTGAAGCGGAACCACCCTAGATACTTGGTAGATGAGAAGGCTGGCAAGGTCGATAGAAGTATATTGGATATACATTATGTTAATGTGTACTTTACTAGTACTCCTAGTAGCACCAGGTATTAGATACCGGTTCGGTTGCTAAGTGATAGTAACTTCGAAATAAAAGCTACGGAATAAACGGAGACTAGCTAAAGGTGAGTGACGATATGTGTTGGAAGTTTTTCCAAGCTTGATGTGATCAAGCATCGCGACGCTCCCTCTACCAACGAGATTGGTGTTAAACCTAAATAATTGCATTTGGTGTTTACGTTGAGCATAGACATGATTGGATTATGTCTATCGCAATACGGTTATTCATTTAAGGAGAATAATGGTTACTCTGTTAATTTGAATAACACCTTCAATGGTCTTGCACCTAAAGGAATGGCTTATTGAATCTCGATCGTAGTGATACACATTTTCATGCCAAAAGATATAAGATAGTAATGATAATACCACTTACTTGTGGCAATCGCCATGTGAGTCATATTGGTATAAAACGCATGAAGAAGTTCCATGTTGATGGATCTTTGGACTCACTCGTTTTTGAAAAGTTTGAGACATGCGAACCATGTCTATTGGTGCATACGCATGAAGAAACTCCATGCAGATGGATCGTTTAGACTCACTTGATTTTGAATCACTTGAGATATGCAAATCATACCACATGGACAAGATGACTGAAAAGCCTTGGTTTCATGAAGATGGAACTAGATAGCAACTTGTTGGAAGTAACACATTTTGATGTGTGCAGTCCAATGAGTCCGAGGCATCTTGATGAATATCGTTATGTTCTTACTTCACGAGATGATTCGAGTAGATGTTGAGTATATTTACTTGATGAAACACAAGTCTGAATTATTGAATGGTTCAAGTAATTTCAGAGTGAAGTTTAAGATCTTCGTGACAAGAGGATAGAATGTCTATGATATGATCATAGAGATGAATATCTGTGTCGGTGTACTAAAGTAGGGGTACCTTAGTACCCCGAACTTGTGCACGGGCAGTCACAGCGTCCCCGTGGCAAGCCTCGCCGGGCGTCCGCCAAGACCCTCCGCAGCCTTTCAGAAGACAAGACCCCGGCAAGAGGAGCTTGCTGGGAAGGCCTCTCTAGGCACGAAGAAGGCCCCGACAAGAGGAGCTTGCCGGGAAGGCCACTCGTGCACGCAGAAGACAAGGCCCGGCAAGAGGAGCTTGCCGGGAAGGCTCGGGCGCGACAAGTCTCCGGCGCGACAAGGATTCGGCATGCAAAGGCGCTTGCCGCTGCATGCAACTTCTCTCCGTCTCGGCTCCAGCTCACCCAGTGACGTGTCGCCATGGGACCGTTCCATGCGCTGGCGTGTCAAGCGGCTGTGCAGCCAGCGGAGAGCAGCGATAAGCGGCATGACAAAGCTCGCCATCATGGCGAATGAGGCGCACTGACGCCTCTGTTACCTTGTTTGGGCGACAATGACGGGTATTTATTGCTTTTGTCCCTTGCCGTCGAGTTAGGTATTTGGCACTATACACTTTGTTCAAGTAGGTGTACCAACTCCTGTTTTTACATTTGTACCCCGCCTATGTTGCCACCTGGCCGGAGACCCCTTGAGCATATAAAAGGAGGCCCGAGTGCAACGTGAAAGGGTTCGGTTCACAGGTTCGGCTGCTCGGTTCATTCGACCCACTCGAGACCGTAAAACACTCATGCTAGGTTTTGTAGCCCGCATTGCTCCCTAGCAAGAACACAATAGATCAAACAAGCAGCAGTAGGAGTTTTATCTCTCGGAGAGCTCGAAGCTCGATAAACTGCGTGTGCATCGCCTCGATCCGCTCTTCGTGCGATCTCCGCCCCTCCGAACCACAAGGGGCCTGGTCCGCCGGCCCCATAGGTGTTCGTGGGTACGATCAGCCTCCCCGACATCTTTGGCGCGCCAGGTAGGGGGCGTCGAGGCCGTGTGAATCTGATCCGGCGTTCACACGAGCAGCGGCATCGACATCTTCCTCAACATGCCACCGAAGAAGAAGGCTTCGGCAGCAGCAGAGCCGTCCGCGTTGTACCCGCCCTCACTGCAGCAAACGGGTGGTGGGGCAGACGCTGGCGGAGGAACGGGCGCCGACGAAGGTGTTCGCGATGTTGCCAAGTCCAAGGACAAGGCACCGCAAACCTCGGCGTCCGTGCATCCCCCGCGCCCATCTCAGGAGGCGCGGGGCCACCAACGTCATGGCGTTCACAACGCCATACGTTCGTTGGATCGAGACCCTCAAGACCAGCATGCGCGCCAACATGCTGGCACGAGTGAGATACGGTCGCCCGGACGGGGTGCTGCTCCTTCTAACGTAGTTAGAAGTCCGAGCGTGTCCCGCCTCGCACCGTTCTCCAATGCCACCCACTACTCCAGCGAAGCTCTGGCGAGAGCTTCGGCTGCTCTCGACTACCCTCCAACGGCCGACAAGGTCGACGAGTGGAGGCCACTATCGAGCCTCATCGGCTTTGCCAACGGCGACGCTCCGCGGCAACCAACGCCATCGTTGCCGCGGCATGACGACAAGGCACGAGCCGGTGGCGACGACACTGTCGGAGGTGCAACCACCGTGCACTCTCCGCCAAGAAGGCCAAGATCGCCGACTCACCGGATCCACCTCGACAGCGACTCCACTGCGTTGTCGGATCCGCGAGCTCGCCACGACCAGCGCCAAGTACTTCATGAGCGACAACAGGAGGACGCTCGAACTCGCATCAAGCGCCGAGGAGAAGCGCGACGTCAGTCCGACAAGCGCGCTGGGCCTTCTGTTGACATGCGCGCGCCGGAGGGGCCAGGCGACTTACCGTCAGACGGTAGGTTGCCCTGCGTTCACTCGTGAGCTGTGGCAAGTCCAAAGGGCCCAGCGAGAAAAACTTCAAACCAGACGTGCGGAGAAGTATGATGGCAGGGCGCATCCGTCGGAGTTCTCAAAGCATCTACACCATCACGGTGCAGGCTGCGGGGCGGGGCGACAAGATCCTCGCCAACTACTTCCCGCTCGTGCTCAAGCCCAACGTCAGATCTTGGCTCATGCACTTGCCGGACAGCTCCATATCCTCTTGGGCAAATCTGTGCCATCAGTTTGTTGGCGCCTTCACAGGTGGCCACAAACCTCATGGACAAGAGAGTGACCTTCACTTGCTCGCCCAGAAGGAAGGAGAGTCCCCGCAAGAAATTCATTGAGAGATTCAGCCGTGTGCACTACAACATCCCAGACGTCCCACCCTGCCGCGGTGATCGGCGCATTTCATCGTAATGTGCGGAACCACAGGATGAGGGAGGAGATGGCGATGTGCAAAGTTAAGGACGTCGATGAGCTGTACGCCTTGGCCGACAAGTGTGCACGCTACTGAGGAAGGGAGGAGACTCGAGGAGAGAATGCGAAGCGAGGATCTCGACATGATGACACCTCCCGGCAAAGAAGGGCCAAGTGGCGAGGAAACAGAAGAAGAAAGCCAGAGAAGTGCTAGCAGTCGAGCAGTCCGGCAATGGAGGTGGCGACAACAACGCCAAGGCTGGTGGCTCCGGCAAGGAGGTTGCCGCTGACGCCAACCACCAGTCGGTGGCGGCCGCCGACAAGCAGGACAGCTCCGGCAAGCAGTACTGCAAGATCCACCGCACCAAGGGCCACGATCTCCAGAGCTGCAAGAAGGTCGAGCAGCTCGTCGAACAGCAGAGAGCTGAGTACGAGCGGCGCGACAAGGAGAAGGCCCAGGAAGGTGATGGGGGAGCAAGCAAGAAACGTCCCGGCCGGGGAGGACGCCGCGGCAAAGCCAAGCAGCGGCAAGGAGATCGACCTCCCTGCGGCCGCGACAAGGAGTTTCAGAAAGCCACAGAGGTTCTCTGCGTTGACGGAGGAGCTTCCCTGCATACCTCCCACCGCCAACTCAAGCAATGGATGCGGGAGGTCAACGCAGCGGAACCCTCCGTAGAGTCACGCAAGCCTCTGAAGTGGTCCAAGACGCCTATCATTTTTGATATTGAGGACCACCCCGATCGCATAGCTGCGGTCGGGTGCTTGCCGATGTTGGTCTCTCCAACCATCCGCAACCTCAAGGTCACAAAAATGTTAGTTGACGGCGGGCCGGCTTGAATCTGATCTCCTCCGCGGTGCTCCGTAAGCTTCAAATCCTGACGGCAATGAGCTCGAAGAGACCGGTACCTTCCAAGGAATCAATCCGGGAAGGAGCAAGCGAAGGGGAAGATTACGTTGCGGTCACATTTGGCGTGAGCTGAACTTCAGGGCTGAGAGGGTTACATTCGACGTTGCCGATTTCCCATTGCCCTACAATGGGATACTTGGTCAGCCCAAAGACTCGCCAAGTTCATGGCGGCCTCTCACTACGCCTACAACCTACTCAAGATGCCAGGCCCGATAAGCGTCATCTATGTCCATGGCGACGAGAAGGATGCCCTTATCTATGCCGACAAGATCTACCGGGATGCAGCAGCCGCGACAGACTGCCCAACACTTGCCGCTGAAGCTCCCGGGGGGAAGAAGACCAAGTCCAAGTCCGGCAAGGGCTCTGATGCTCACTCCGGCAAGCGCACCTCTTCGGAGTGCTGCGCTACCGTTGAGGACGCACCATCGAGCTCCACCGGCAAGTGCAAGAAGATGGTGGCTCCGCCGAAGACCAAGAAGGTGCCAGCCAAGGAGGACGGCACTGGTGGTACCTTCACCATCGATTGCCTCTCTCGACCCTAAATAGGAAGGCGGCTCGTTGCTTTCCTGCGAGGCGAATGTCGGCGTGTTTGCATGGCAACCGTCGATATCCCCGGTGTTCCTGTGAAAGTGATTGAGCACCGCCGGCCGTTTGTCCTCATCTTGTGCCCGTCAAGCAAAAAGTCGAGGAAACAAGCGGTGGAGCGCCAAGAATTCATAGCCGAAGAGATCAAGAAAGCTGGAAGCAGCAGGCCTTGTCGAGGAGTGCTCCATCCCACGTGGTTGGCCAATCCTGTAGTCGTGCGCAAGGAAAATGGGAAATGGAGACTTTGTATTGACTTTACGGATGTTAATAAAGCTTGTCCCAAAGATCCATTTCCCTTGCCGCGCATTGACCAGATTGTTGACTCCACGGCTGGATGTGATTTGCTTTCGTTTCTTGATGCATACTCAGGATACCATCAGATCTTCATGGCTGAAGAAGATGAAGAGAAGACCGCATTCATCACACCATGTGGCACATATGTTTCATACGGATGCCTTTCGGTTTGAAGAATGCCGGCTCAACATTTGCAAGGAGTAGTCCATGACGCTTTTGAGCCACAAATGCACGTAAATGTAGAAGCCTACATGGATGACATAGTGGTCAAAAGCAAGGACAAAGCAACTCTGGTTCAAGATTTGACGAGACCTTTGCAAATCTGCAAGATCAACCTCAAGCTCAACCCCGAGAAGTGCGTGTTTGGAGTCCCTTCCGCAAGCTTCTCGGGTTCTTAATCTCAAATGAGGGATTGAAGCCAATCCCGACAAGATCAAGGCCATTGAGCAGATTGAAGCACCAAGGCGTGTCAAGGACGTCACGAAGGCTTGCCGGTATGCGTGGCTGCTCTCAAGAGTTTATTTCTAGGTCTGCTGAGCGCCTGCCATTTTTCAAGATTTTGAAAAAGGCAGGTCGATAAATGGACTCGAAGCGGAGGCTGCGCTGCAGACTTGAAGAGATACCTATCCTCCACTCCAACACTTGTCGCACCTAGGCCACAAGAGAAGTTGCTGCTATATATAGCGGCAACCAATCAAGTGGTTAGTGCTGCGTTAGTGGTAGAGAGGGAGGCGGATGACGAGCCAGCAACCACGGCAAGCACATCCAGCGACAAGCAGGAGGCTTCGCCGACAAGCTCTGGTACCGACAAAGACGAGTCCGCGAAGACGCATGAGCGAATCTGAGAAAAGGATGGTGCAGCGCCCAGTCTACTTTGTCGATTCCCTCCTGCAGGGGCTAGGTCAAGGTACTACGGTGTGCAAAATTGCTTTCGGCCTCCTCATGGCCTCGAGAAAGCTGCGCCATTACTTCCAAGCGCATGAGATCACGATTGTCACTCGCTTTCCTTTGAAGAGGATCTGCAGAATCCGAAGCGGCAGGCAGGATTGTCGAGTGGGCACCGGAGCTGTCAAGCTTTGGTCTCAAGTTTGAAAGCACATCAACCATCCAAAGCGAGCGTTGGCAGAATTCATAGCGAGAATGGATGCCAATGCGGATGAAGAGATTCGGAGATGAGCATCCCGTCAAAGAAGCAAGCAAAGAGTGGCTAATGTACTTTGATGGTGCCTTCTCACTGCAAAGGCGCCGAGCCGGCGTCTTGCTTATCGCACCCAGGAGAGCACCTCAAGTCGTTGTCGGATGCACTTTCCTGTGGAGCAAGCGACAAACAATACTGCAGAGTATGAAGGTTTGCTTGCCGGTCTCAGGATCGCAGTGGACCTTGGGATCAAGAAGCTTATTGTCAGGGGTGACTCGCAACTCGTCGTCCGCCAAGTCAATAAAGATTATCAGAGTCCGTTGATGGAAGCCTACGTCGATGAAGTGAGGAAGCTAGAAGAGCACTTTGAAGGCCTGCAAATGGAACATGTTCCAAGAGCTCGTAATGATATTGCCGATGGCTTTGTCAAAGTGCGCCGCCTCAAGCTACTGTGGAACCAGGGATCTTTGTGCTCAAGCTGACTCAACCAACCGTAACACCATCAATAGGACAAAGCAAGAAGAGGAAGTTGGCCTCTGGTGACTACTTTCCCGGCTGAGCTTCCCGAAGCCGTCGTTGCAAAAGGTCCCCAAGATCAACACCAACAAAGGCCGAGGAGCAGTCTGCCCGGCTGCACCTGTGGTTTGTTCGTTGAAGCAGACGCTCCCGACAAGTCTTGCTCCGGCAAGCTTGTCGGGGAGCATCTAGCTCCGGCAGGGCCGCAGGCTCTTGCCGTGGAAGCTGATGTTCCCGCAGCAGCAGATGTGCCTTTAGTCCTTGTTGTCGAGCCACAAGCTCCAGCATGGGCGCAGCAGATTATTCATTTCCTTCAGACAGGATCGCCCGAGGAACTGTCGCCTTGCCGGGAAATGGGCAACAGAAAAGCTAAGTTGCTAAGTTTCAATGATCAGTAATAAATTTTTAAAGTTATCTTCCTTGAATGACCGCGCTTTGTATGAAAAACCCATGCGCGGAGGAACCAAATCGTGACCGGTCGCGCCCTTACTTTGTTTCGAGTCCACTCAACAACTTAAGTGAGCTGCGGCTAGTCCGCGACAAGGTTGCTTGTCGGTAGCGACCCGCCAAGAAGCTGCTGAAGTTCCGCACTCGGCGCTCACAGCAAGGGTGCTCGCACCGCAAGTTTCCTAAAAGCGAGGGCAATAACATACAAAGCCAAGAGTCGAGTAAAGGAAGTAACGAGCAAATGTTGCCCAGAATAAAGTTATATTACAAAAATAACTTATTGCAGCATCAAATCGTCGTTCTTAGAACTGAAATAACAGCGAAGAGGAGAAGAAGGGCGCGCCGGCACCCAAGCCCCGGCAAGTCAGAGTTGCCGGGGGCTGCGGCAAGCCAGAGTTGCCGGGGGCTGCGGCAAGCCAGAGTTGCCGGGGGCTGCGGCAAGCCAGAGTTGCCGGGGGCTGCGATATCGATAAGCCCTTCGTCCCTTTTCAAGCATCCCTTTTTCATTAAAAACATTCTACTCGGATACAATCCGTGGGGAATGAAAAACATGAAAGAGAAGATTACAAGTTTTAAATGCGGATAAGGCCCGAAGGCTTACAAATTAAAAAGATAAGATGCCCGTAATCCTTTTTCTGTCCCTCTCTTCAGGAGGTAGGTCAAGGAGGCGAGAATGGCAAAAGAAACGCCTATGCGAGCTACAGGTGCGAAGGCACCAAGGGAACATCAGGAGCTCCCGAGGGCTTGACGGAGATGGCAGCGCCGAGCGGGGCTCAAGAGGCAGGCGGCAGGACGTCAAAGACGCTGTCAAGGGCACTACGCCCTCGTACTCCGACTTGATGGCCTTGTCACCATCCTCTTCCCTTCCGCAGCCTCCCCACGCCATCGCCCAAGGAGACGACCCGGGGAGTTCAAGGAGCCGTGGCGCGGATGATGGGGTCGCCCGGTGACGACGAAGCGGCGCCCGACAACTAATCGGGCCCGCTACCCTCGTCGCCGCTGTCACTCTCCTCCTCGTCACTCTCGCTCGAGGGGGAATCTTCGTTGTCGGAGGAGCTATCCACGCAGCACTTCGCCCGAGTACCGAGATCCCCGAAGGCCTTGACGGAGAGGAGATCACCCTCCATTAACTTAAAATGGAGGGTAAACCCCGCCATCAGGCTGTGGATGCGAGTGAACGTCTTCCACCCACGATCGAGATACATCACATTAGGGGCTGGGAATACAACACGGACTCGCATGCCGCTGATTCCTGACCCCTCATGTGCAGTCTCGGTGTCTCGGGCGGATCCGACTCCATCGCGCTCATGAACGGAGCTGGAAGCCGGAGGCGACGACGAGGCGCCCGGCCACTCGGCGACGAAGAACTTCGCAAGGGTCGTCCCCTGTATGGACCACCGCAGGGAGGGGAACCGCCGGCGGAAGCGGAGACGGCGCGCCGCCCCGTCCGCCTCTTCCCCGAGCGCCTCGACCTCGTCCACGACCTCGCCCCCTTCCTCTTCCCCTTGTGGCGGTTACGCCACCCCGGTGTGGGGTTGGGAGGGGCGCTGTCTATGGCGACCCTCGCCGCCACCGATGAAGAACCAAGGTTCCTTTTCTCCATGACGAATGAGAGAAAGGGAGCGTAAACCGAGGAAAGGAGGAGATAGGAGAGTGCGGGCTTCTGCGCTCCCCTTCCGCTCTTTTAAGGAAGCAAGGTGGGGGCTCGACCGCCCGCTTTCGGCAAATCAGGGCATAGGAAGAGCGGGAATCGGGGCCGACCTGCTGCCTGCCGTAACGGCCCAGATTTTTTTACTTCCACCGTCATGACCCCAAGAGCATGGGAACCACGTGGCGGGGATGCAGAACTGAGGCGACGGGTGAAGCGACCCCGCACGCCGCCCACTTCCCCCACGACGCCGCAATTGACGCGTGTCGTTACGGGGGAACGCGGCGGATACGGAGTGGGTTTGGTTTGGACCTGTGCCGCGTGCCGTGCCTATTTTGGGCCCTGGCCCAACAGCGCTTCGGCACCGTGTATGGCCCAGACCGGGGCTCTGTCGGTGTACTAAAGTAGGGGTACCTTAGTACCCCGAACTTGTCTGCACGGGCGATCGTAGTTGTCCCGTGGCAAGCCTCGCCGGGCGTCCGCCAAGACCCTCCGCAGCCTTTCAGAAGACAAGACCCGGCAAGAGGAGCTTGCGGAAAGGCCTCTAGGCACGAAGAAGGCCCGGCAAGAGGAGCTTGCCGGGAAGGCCACCTGTGCACGCAGAAGACAAGGCCCGGCAAGAGGAGCTTGCCGGAAGGCTCGGGCGCGACAAGTCTCCGGGCGCGACAAGGATTCGCCGCTGCAAAGGCGCTTGCCGCGGCATGCAACTTCTCTCCGTCTCCACTCCAGCTCACCCAGCGACGTGTCGCCATGGGACCGTTCCATGCGCGCGTGTCAAGCGGCTGTGCAGCCAGCGGAGAGCAGCGATAAGCGGCGCTGACAGGCTCGCCATCGTGGCGGCGGAGGCGCACTGACCTCTGTTACACTTTGTTTGGGCGACAATGACGGGCATTTATTGCTTTTGTCCCTTGCCATCGAGTTAGGTATTTGGCAATCGTACCTTTGTTCAAGTAGGTGTACCAACTCCTGTTTTTACATTTGTACCCCCGCCTATGTTGCCACCTGTCGGAGACCCCTTGAGCATATAAAAGGAGGCCCGAGTGCAACGTAGAAAGGGTTCGGTTCCGCAGGTTCGGCTCGTTCGGTTCATTCGACCCACTCGAGACCAGAGACACTCATGCTAGGTTTTGTAGCCCGCATTGCTCCCTAGCAAGAACACAATAGATCAAACAAGCAGCAGTAGGAGTTTTATCTCTCCGGAGAGCTCCGAAGCTGGGTAAACTGCTCGTGTGCATCGCCTCGATCCGCTCTTCGTGCGATCTCCGCCCCCCTCCGAACCACAAGGGGCCTGGTCCGCCGGCCCCATAGGTGTTCGTGGGTACGATCAGCCTCCCCGACAATCTGAGTTACGAGTTTTGGCACACAATTAAGACATTGTGCAAATTGTTTCACAATTATACCGCCTGGAACACCATAGTGTGATGGTGTGTCCGAACATCATAGTTGCACTCTATTGGATATGGTGCGTACCATGATATCTCTTATCGAATTACCACTATCGTTCATGGGTTAGGCATTAGAGACAACCGCACTCACTTTAATGGGGCGCCACGTAATTCCGTTGAGACGACACCGTTTGGAGAAACCTAAGTTGTCATTTCTTGAAAGTTTGGGGCTGCAACGCTTATGTAAAAAAATTCCAGGTTGATAAGCTCGAACCCAAAGCGGATAAAATGCATCTTCATAGTACACCCAAAACAGTTGGGTATACCTCCTAATTCAGATCCGAAAGCAATAGGGATTGTTTCTTGAATCGGGTCCTTTCTCGAGGAAAAGTTTGTCTCGGAAAGTTGAGTGGGAGGATGGTGGAGACTTGATGAGGTTATTGAACCGTCACTTCAACAAGTGTGTAGCAGGGCACAGGAAGTTGTTCCTGTGGCGCCTACACCAATTGAAGTAGAAGCTTATGATAGTGATCATGAAGTTTCGGATCAAGTCACTACCGTACCTCGTAGGGTGACAAGGATGCGTGCTACTTCAGAGTGGTACGCAATCCTGTCTTAGAGGTCATGTTGCTAGACAACAATGAACCTACGAGATATGGAGAAGCGATGGTGGGCCCGGATTCCGACAAATGGTTAAAAGCCATGAAATCGAGATAGGATCCATGTATCGGAACAAAGCATGGACTTTGGTGGACTTGCCCGATGATCGGCAAGCCAATCAGATAAATGGATCTTTAAGAAGAAGACGGACGCGGACGGTAATGTCACCATCTATGAAGCTCGACTTGTGGCGAAGAGTTTTTCACAAGTTCAAAGAGTTGCCTACGATGAGATTTTCTCATCCGTAGCGATGCTTAAGTCCATCGTAATCATGTTAGCATTAGCTGCATTTATGAAATCTGGCGGATGGATGTCAAAACGAGTTTCCTTACCGGTCTTCGTAAGGAAAGGTTGTATGTGATACAATCGGAAAGTTTTTGTCGATCCTAAGGATGCTAAAAGGTATGCTTGGCTCCAATGATCCTTCTAAGGACTGGAGTAAGCATCTCGGAGTTGGAATGTGCGCTTTGATGAGATGATCAAAGATTTTGGGTTTATACAAAGTTTATGAGAAACTTGTATTTCCAAAGAAGTGAGTGGGAGCACTATAGAATTTCTGATGTGTATATGTTGTTGACACATTGTTGATCAGAAATGATGTAGAATTTCTGGAAAGCATACAGGGTTATTTGAAAGGTGTTTTGCAATAGAAAACCTGGATTAAGTTACTTGAACATTGAGCATCGAGATCTATAAGGATAGATAAAAAATGCTTAATAATACTTTTAAATGAGCATATACCTTGACATGATCTTGAAGGTGTTCAAGATGGATCAGTCAAAGAAGGAGTTCTTGCACGAGATGTAAGGTGTGAAGTTAAGACTTAAAGCTCGACCACGGCAGAAAAGAGAGAAAGGACGAAGGTCGCCCCTATGCTTTAGACGAGGCTCTATAGCATGCTATGCTGTGTACCACACCTGAAGTGTGCCTTGCCATGAGTCAGTCAAGGGGTACAAGAATGATCCAGGAACGGATCATTGGACAGCGGTCAAAATTGTCCTTGGAGTAAATAAGGACACGTTTCTCGATTATGGAGGTGATAAAGAGTTTGGCATAAAAGGTTACGTCGATGCAAGCTTTAACACCTATCTGAATGACTCTGAGTAGCAAAACGGATACGTATAGTGGAGCAACCATTTGGAATAGCTCCAAGTGGAGCGTGGAAGCAGCATTTACTGGTATGACATAGAGAATTGCGAAGTACATACGGATCTGAATGTTACGCACCCGTTGACTAAAACCTCTCTCACAAGCAAAACATGATCAAACCTCGTAACTCATTGAGTCTTAATCAGATGATGATGTGAACTAGTTTCTGAGACACTAGTAAACTCTTTGGATGTTGGTCACATGGCGATGTGACCTATCGTTGTTAATCACATGACGATGTGAACTAGATTATTGACTCTAGTGCAAGTGGGAGACTGTTGGAAATATGCCCTAGAGGCAATAATAAATTAGTTATTATTATATTTCCTTGTTCATGATAATCGTTTATTACCCATGCTATAATTGTATTGATAGGAAACTCAGATACATGTGTGGGTACATAGACAACACCATGTCCCTAGTAAGCCTCTAGTTGACTAGCTCGTTGATCAACAGATGGTTACGGTTTCACGACCATGGACATTGGATGTCGTTGATAACGGGATCACATCATTTGGAGAATGATGTGATGGACAAGACCCAATCCTAAGCCTAGCACAAAGATGCGTAGTTCAGGTATGCTAAAGCTTTTCTAATGTCAAGTATCATTTCCTTAGACCATGAGATTGTGCAACTCCCGGATACCGTAGGAATGCTTTGGGTGTACCAAAGCGTCACAACGAATCGGGTGACTATAAAGGTGCACTACAGGTATCTCCGAAAGTGTCTGCATTGGGTTGGCACGAATCGAGGCTGGGATTTGTCACCCGTGTAAAATGTAAAGGTATCTCTGGGCCCACTCGGTAGGACATCATCATAATGTGCACAATGTGACCAAGGGGTTGATCACGGGATGATGTGTTACGGAACGAGTAAAGAGACTTGCGGCAACGAGATTGAACAAGGTATCGGGATACCGGCGATCGAATCTCGGCAAGTACAATACCGCTAGACAAAGGGAATTGAATACGGGATTGATTGAATCCTTGACATCGTGGTTCATCCGATGAGATCATCATGGAACATGTGGGAGCCAACATGGGTATCCAGACCCCGCTGTTGGTTATTGATCGGAGAACGTCTCGGTCATGTCTACATGTCTCCCGAACCCGTAGGGTCTACACACTTAAGGTTCGATGACGCTAGGGCTATAAAGGAAGTTTGTATGTGGTTACCGAATGTTGCTCGGAGTCCCGGATGAGATCCCGGACGTCACGAGGAGTTCCGGAATGGTCCGGAGGTAAAGATTTATATATGGGAAGTCCTGTTTTGGCACCGGAAAAGTTTCGGGTTTTATCGGTAACGTACCGGGACCACCGGGAGGGTCTCGGGGGTCCACCAAGTGGGGCCACTAACCCCGGAGGGCTGCATGGGCCAAGTGTGGGAGGGAACCAGCCCGGGTGGGCTGGTGCGCCCACAAAGGGGCCCAAGCGCCTAAGGAGAGGAGAGGGGCAAACCCTAAGGCAGATGGGCCTTAGGGCCCATACCTGGTGCGCCTCCCTCTCCCCCTCCACCTGGCCGCCACCCAGATGGGATTGGGGCTGGCCGCCGCCCCTAGGGTGGAACCCTAGAGGGGGCGCGGCCCCCTCCCTCTGCCCTATAAATACTTGAGGCTTGGGGGCTGCCCAAGACATGAGTTTTCTCCCTCTATTGGTGCAGCCCTGCCTCTCCTCCTCCTCTCCCGTGGTGCTTGGCGAAGCCTGCTTGGATTGCCACACTCCTCCATCACCACCACGCCTGTTGTGCTGCTGCTGGATGGAGTCTTCCTCAACCTCTCCCTCTCTCCTTGCTGGATCAAGGCGTGGGAGGCGTCACCGGGCTGTACGTGTGTTGAACGCGGAGGTGCCGTCCGCTCGGCACTAGGATCTCCGGTGATTTGGATCACAGCAAAGTACGACTCCTTCAACCCCACGTTCTCTTGAACGCTTCCGCTTAGCGATCTACAAGGGTATGTAGATGCACTCTCCTTCCCTTCGTTGCTAGTTTCTCCATAGATAGATCTTGGTGACACGTAGGAAAATTTTGAATTTCTGCTACGTTCCCCAACAGAAATATGGAGCGCTCCCTCCGTACTGAGGGGCACACCGCGGCCCTAGCAGCTGAGATACAAAACGGACTCGTCAAGCCGAACAGCTCATCGGTCATTAAGACCCTTGACACCGCTAAGAGAGTCCGATCCACATTAAAGCATGACAGCTCGGCGGCTCCGGAGCTTGAATAGCAGTTCAACATCTGCCAATCTCCCCATAAGGTTGCGGCTTATGTACCACGTGTGCATAATTACGCACTTAAAATACATTGGGTAGCGCCGGAGGCATACTACAGAAAAAGGCCTATAGGACGGCTTGACTCTATTCGGACCTTAACCTTTTTTCTCTTTTTCTTTTTTCCTTTTTCTTTTGTCACTCCAGGTTCATTAAAAACCTACCTACTCTATGGTTGTACAGGGGCTCCTTTCTAGGTTCCCCTTTCTTATGGGCGACCATCGATTCCTCCTATCAAAGGATTTCTAACCAAGGAGAAACGGCGCAGACATGCAGCAGGGTATCAATAGGATCTTCAAGCCACTATTTTCTCAAAAAGCCCTATATGAACTTTTCTGCTGTGTAAACTTTTGGCATGTAAAATGGCCTTGGCCTTCGGGCATTATCTGTATGGCATAAAGGAAGCAGTTGATCACCACTTTTGTTTGGTACTCATCTATTTTATATTATCATATGTATTCCCTCCCTACGTCCGACTACCACACGTGCCTTAGTCCGGCCTTAAACGCCAGGGGCTGTATCCGGCCTGCACATTTTAAAGTCCGAACTACTATGGGTTACTCTTCGGTGTCCCGGATATTCCATTATATGCATCGGCTCTGAATCATGTCTTTGGTCTATAGTTGGGTTGCCCGGCTCCTGTGCTTACCACCTTACGTTCCGCTCGTTCGGCTAAGGTCGTAAAGGGAGAACTGTTGCGATTGTATTTCTGGTTCGTCCGGTCAAATACCTTAGTAGAGAAAGCCGAAAACTGACTGTCATGATAAGGCGAGAGCTGGTCAGCGATTCAGTGACTTAGTCTTATACTACAATCGTTAGCGATTCACGCCGTGTTACATGAGGGGCTGGTCTTCGCCCAGCTATGCGGAGCAGGCACCGTAGTCCGGATGGCCGCACACGCACCAGGGGCTAGTACTTAGCTCCACAATCAAACTCCTATGGCTAAGTGAAAGTAATAAAGCCTCATAGTCTGATTGCCTGGTTCACCTCACGGACACATCCTTTACGGACCAATACGTTGGATAAAGTGCGGTCACGCGTTATGCCGAACACCCCCGCAGCATCTGCGTGGGGGCTGAAGCCGGCGACTGGCAACTTTCAGAAATAAACGGGCGCACGGGAGGAAAAATCACTTGAAACAAAATGCGCAAACATAGATATATTACAAGCTTTGGTTCACAAACAAAGTTTTTACAACCCGAACACATCTAATCGAATAACACGTCCTTAGAACATTGGCCCTCTACTATTCGGGCCCCTGCCAGGATGTCGTCAAAGTACCTCTCCGGCTTTCGATGATCCTTGCCTTCAGGTGGGACTACAGTCGCCACTTTGGTGGCCTTCATCTTCACCCATTGCATCTTCACACGGCCAAAAGCCATCCGAGCACCCTGTATACATGCCAAACACTTTATAGCATCAATTCAGGGCCGCGCGTCGACAAGCCGCTTCACCAAACCGAAGTAGCTGCTAGGAATAGGTACGGCCGGCCAGAGTTGGACAATTAAGTCCTTTATGGCCAAGCCTGCCACCTATGCAGCTCCATGAGCTACTTCAGCTGGTCGTTTAGAGGCGCCGGATGCTCCGACGCGATATATTGCGACTAGAACAACTTCTTGGTTGAGTTCCCCTCCCGGGCTCGAAAAAATTGTGCGACATCAGCGACACTCCTCAGAAGATCCGCAAACGCGTCTGGAGAACGCCACATTCATGTGAGCAAAGCATACCTCTGACCTCCGAAAATACTTTGCAAAAAAAAGGCCTTACCAGCCGCTATCTGCTTCGCCTGATGGATCTCCTAGCGAGCAGTTCGGGACTCGATCCGTGCCTCTTTAGCATCACAGAGAGCCTTGGCGAGTTCGGTCTTCTGGGCCAAAGTCTTCTCCTCCAAGGCCTCGCATTTTCCAATGGCATCCTTTAGCTCCTGGTCAACTTCGGCCACCCGGGCCTCATGTTGGCGGCGGGCGGCCTGCTCGATCTTCAGTTCTGCAGCCGCTTTGTCAGCGGCTGCCTTATTCGCCTCCGCATCCTTCTTGGCCTGGGCAAGGGCGCCTTTGAGGGTCTCGACCTCAGCTGCGCCAACTATAATCAAAACATTACACGAGTTAATCTCTGAATATACATATCACTTCTGATATACAACTAAGCTTCTAAACACTATACGCATACCTTGCGTCTCGTCGAACTGCTTGTTAACGCGGTCGATTTCTTCATCTGTCACCTGAAGCTTCCGATTGAGTTCGGAAACTTCGGCGGCCTAGGCGGTCGCCGCCAACAGGGAAGCCTATTGCAACAACAAAGTAGTATGTTAACACTCCCAAATACTATGCGGATCCTCTGTCTGGTTTCTATCAAACCGGACAGAGCCTCAAGGGCTACTGTCTGTATACAGGTATATTCCTCTAAATCAAAAAAATGTTTAGGACATTATGTTGCATACCTCAAAGCCTGTCCGTAGGCTGGTGAAGGCTTCATGTAGTCTGCTTTTTGTAGACTGAACCTTTTCCACCACCGCACCCATCAAGGTGCGGTGCTCCTCCATGATGGAAGCACGTTGCAGTACTTCTGCTAGAGTGTTCGGCCCCTCCGGGTTAGCGGAAGTCGCCGACGGAGCTGATGCTCCTCCCCCTCTTTTGAAGGGGGCTGCTCACCTGATCCCGGAGCCGTATTGGTCTCTGGAGCGGTGTCCGGCTCAGGCCCGGATTGTTGGGGGTCCCCACCGTCGGTTGTCATAGGGGTCGCCTCCCCTATGTCTTCAGTGACCGACGTATTAACCTCGGGCACTTTCTCGACAGCCTTGCCCGCCCCTCCGCGCCCAGGAGAGGTCCTTCGGGATAACACCTCGGTGTCATCCATAGTGATAGGCGAGGGGGCTCGTGGGGGCGTCTTGCTCTCTGCCATCTCGGGTGGCAGAGAGTTCCTCTCCGATAACGGAGTGTTCGGAAGCTCGCCTGGAGGGCTGAAAGGCACATAGCAAAATCGCTTATATAATAGAAGGGGAGAACTGAAGATAAACAGTGAGTATCCGAATACTTACGATTCGGCCAGGGGCTTCGCCCTGGGACGCTTTTTGGGGACCAGTTCGACATCTGAGTCTGAACTGTCCTGGAGGATCACCTTCCCCCTCTTGGGCGCCTCCTTTTTCGGGTGTTCAGAGGCCGCCTCTTTTTCTTCCTCCCCTTACGAGGGGAGTCGCTTTCCACCTCCTCCTCTTCTTCTTCTTCCTCGTCTCCTGAGGGAGTCCTGGACTAAGGGGTCCGCGGGCGTCCGACCTGTTGGACATGGGCCGGACTAATGGGCTGTGAAGATACAAGACCGAAGACTCTCTCCCGTGTCTGGATGGGACTCTCCTTGGCGTGGAAGGCAAGCTTGGCGGCCAAATATGAAGATTCCTTTCGCTGTAACCAACTTTGTACAACCCTAGTTCCCTCCGGTGTCTATATAAACCAGAGGCTTAGTCCGGAAACATATACACAATTATAGTCATACAGGCTAGACTTCTAGGGTTTTAGCCATTACGATCTCGTGGTAGATCAACTCTTGTAATACTCATATTCATTAAGATCAATCAAGCAGGAAGTAGGGTATTACATCCATAGAGAGGGCCCGAACCTGGGTAAACATTGTGTCCCCCGTCTCCTACTACCATCAACCTTAGACGCACAGTTCGGGACCCCCTACCCGAGATCCGCCTGTTTTGACACCGACATTGGTGCTTTCATTGCGAGTTCCACGGTGTCTTCCTCAAAAGGTTTGATGGCTCCTTCAATTGTCAACAACGATGCCGTCCAAGGGGAAACCTTCCTCCCCGGACAGATCTTCGTGTTTGGCGGCTTTGCACTACGGGCCAACTCGCTTGGCCATCTGGAGCAGATCGACAGCTACGCCCCTGGTCATCAGGTCAGATTTGGGAGCTTGAACTACGTCGCGGATATCCGCGGAGACTTGATCTTCAATGGATTCGAGACCACGACAGTCGCTCCCCGTCGCCATGATGAACATGACTTAAATCTGTCATCACACCATGCCCAGGAAATTGCACCTATAACCACTTTGGCCTTAAATCCGGAGCAGATCGCGCCATACGAGGACGAGAAGCTCAACCCCGCCATGGAAACTCTAGACTCCGCAGCATTGGAGCCACGCACAGACCTAACCTTGGGTGATATCTGTGTCTCCGGAACCTCAGACTCATTTCCTCCTATAAGTTCCGAACCATGTGCGTCCGTGTACATCGAGCAGGATCGGTCATCGATCGCCGAATTTAGCGCCACGGACATCTTCCGGCACTCGCCTTTAGGCGACGTGCTCAACTCATTAAAAAATCTACCCCTAGCGGGGGACTCTCAGCCAAATTATATCCGGTTTGAACTGGAGGCTGATGATGGAGAATTTTGTTTCCCACCCACCGCCCACTTCATAGCCACTGTCGAAGACCTAACCGACACACTCGATTACGACTGCGAAGACATCGACGGTATGGACGACGATGCCGGAGAAGAGGAGGCCCAAAACCCGCCGTTTACCGAACGCTGGACGGCCACTTCTTCATACAACATATACATGGTGGATACACCCAAAGAGAATAACGGCAAGGACAAGGAAAATCTAGTTGAGGATGACCCTCCTAAGACACAACCAAAGCGCCGACGTTAGCGGCGCCGTTCTAAATCCCGCTGCAGCAAAGACAACAACACCTGCACAAAGAGACGATAACACTCCGGATGGTGCCGAAGACATAGAAGACCCCGACGAACAAACTGCCGAACAGGACAACCGGGAAGATGGGCAAGTTAGCCATGATGAACAGGCCATAGACGAAGACTCGGAGGATGGTAGTTATCATCCGCTCTCCGAGGAGGAGGTGAGCCTTGGCAACGAGGATTTTATCATTCCTGAGGAACCTCTCGAGCAGGAGCGCTTCAAGCGCCAGCTAATAGCCACTGCAAGGAGCCTGAAAAAGAAGCAGCAACAGCTTCAAGCTGACCAAGATCTGCTTAACGACAGATGGACTGATGTCTTAGCAGCCGAAGAATACGGCCTTAAGTGCCCAGCCAAAAGTTACCCGAAGCACAAATTGCTACCTCAGTTGATGACGAGGCATCGGAGCCCGTACCATCATCGTGCAATGTGGCTGACCGACTACCACGCAGTCGGGATAAAGCGGCAACTCAAGCCGAACACCAGACTGCCCCACCCCACTGTAAAGGCAGGGATTAAACAGTTTGGGGTTATACATATGACCTCCGGCAGGACCTGGACAGTAGAGCAGGACATACAAGATTGATCTACGGATCGTGAGGACGTGCCTCGACATGCGACAACGGCTATCTATTCGGACGTGACCAACCTAGTCACGCCCAGGCCGAAAACCGCACACGGACTCCATCGGAGCTACGCCGTGATGCAGCCCGATATAGAGGCGCCGCACATCCTCTTTGCTTCACTGACGAAGTAATGGATCATGAATTCCCAGAAGGGTTTAAACCCGTAAATATTGAATCAAATGATGGAACAACCGATCCTGCGGTATGGATCAAGGATCTTATCCTCCATATCCATATGGCCCGCGGAGATGACCTTCACGCCATCAAATACCTCCCACTAAAACTCAAAGGGCCAGCTCGGCACTGGTTAAACAGTCTGCCTGAAAATTCTATTCGCAGCTGGGAGGATTTGGAACAAGCCTTCCTCGACAACTTCCAAGGTACATATGTCTGGCCACCAGAAGCCGATGACTTAAGTCACATAATTCAACAGCCTGGAGAGTCAGCCAGGAAATTCTGGACTAGGTTCCTAACTAAAAAGAACCAGATCATCGACTTTCCGAATGTCGAAGCCCTGGCGCCCTTTAATCATAGCATTCGTGATGAATGGCTCGCCCGCCACCTCGCCAGGAAAATCCGAAGTCCATGGAAGCCCTCACGGCACTCATGACCCACTTTTGTGCTGGTGAGGATAGTTGGCTGGCCCGTAGCAAAAACACAGCAAGTGAAATGGGCACCTCCGAGGTCAAGAATAGCAACGGCAAGCTCCGACACAGCATACACAAACGCCGAAGCAATGGTGACAACATCGATGACATGACAGTCAACGCCGGATTCAGTGGCTCCAAGTCCGGTCAGTGGAAGAAGCCATATAAAAGAAACAATCAGGGTCCATCCAGCTTGGACCGCATACTCGATCATCCGTGCCAGATTCATGGCACCCCATACAAACCAGCCAACCATACCAACAGAGATTGTTGGGTTTTTAAACAGGCCGGCAAGTTAAATGCCGAGAACAAGGAAAAGGGATCGCAAAGCAACGACGATGACGAGGAGCCCCGGCAGACGAACACAGGGGGACAAAAGAAGTTTCCCCCTCAGGTCAAAACGGTGAACATGATATATTCCACACACATCCCTAAGAGGGAGCGCAAGCACGCGCTCAGGGACGTCTATGCGATAGAGCCAGTCGCCCCAAAATTCAATCCATGGTCATCATGCCCGACCACCTATGATCGTTGGGATCACCCGACTAGTATCCGTCATGGCGGTTCAGCCGCACTGGTCCTCGACCCAATCATTGATGGATTACACATGACGCGAGTCCTCATGGACGGTGGCAGCAGCCTCAATCTGCTCTATCAGGATATAGTGCACAAAATGGGCATTAACCCATCATAGATCAAGCCCACAAAGACTACCTTTAAAGGAGTCATACCAGGTGTAGAGGCTCGTTGTACGGGCTCAATTACGCTAGAGGTTTTCTTCGTATCTCCGGACAACTTCCGAAGCAAAGAGTTAATCTTTGATATCATCCCTTTTCGCAACGGCTATCACGCACTGCTCGGACGAACCGCATTTGCTCGATTCAATGCGGTGCCTCATTATGCTTACCTCAAGCTCAAGATGCCCGGACCACGCGGCGTCATAATAGTTAATGGAAACACGGAACGCTCCCTCCGTACCGAGGAGCACACCGCTGCCTCAGCAGCAGAAGTACAGAGCGGCCTCTTCAAGCAAAACCTTAATTTGGCGGCCGAGCTCCCGGACAGTATCAAGAGGGTCCGGACTATTCTGCAGCAGGATAGCTCGGCTCGTGAAGAGCTTGACTAGCAATTTGGCCTCCATCCCAGTGTCGATCAAGTGGCAGCATTCGCACCGCGCGTACATAACTACGCACTCAAAATACCATGGGCATAGACGGAGGCATAACTAGCTTGTGATCCACAATACGGCTTGACCGCTCCCGGACACATATACTTTCACTATTTCCTTTTTGTCCTTTTCAGGTTTCTTTTCCATAGACCTTCCCTGATGGCCTGATCACCGGTCCTTTCGAAGGACAAATATACCAAGACGGCAAGAAGCACAGATGCATATGGGAATTTCTAGGTGGTTTCTTTAACGATCACTATACCTATATTCAGGACCCACACGCAGCTCCCCCTTGGTTGTGGCATGTGAAATAGCATGTTGCATATCACACTATTTGTATCAATGCGCTTTGACGTATTAATCAAATTATAATGGAAACAGTTTCCGGCCCAAATTCGGCGGCCCTAGCTCATTACCTTTGCTCCTTTTCTATTTTCCTTTTTTCTGTTGATAACCTTATCAAATAGCACCTGTACACTTTGGTACGTTTCAATTTGCCCGGGGCTTCACAGCGCCCCGCACTACAGCAACAAAGTCCGAACACTTTCTTACAGTATAGTTCGGCACCCAGAATTTAGCACTATATGCATTGGCTCCGAATCATGTCTTTGGTCAATAGTTGGGTTGCCCGGCTCCTGTGCTTGCTACCCTACGTTCCGCTATATCGGATAGGGTAGTAAAGGGAGAACTACTGCAATTGTGCCCTGGTTTACCCGGACGAGCACCTCAGTAGAGAAAGCCGAAAACTGACTGTCATGATGCGGCGAGAGCCGATCAGCTCTTCGGAGGTCTCAAATCCTTAGAGATTTTTTTCGCATGACGCGAAGGATTGGTACTTGCCCGATGAGGTGTTTACAGCTTCCTAATTCGGATACTAGTGACTGCGCCTAAATTTTTTATTGTCAAACTCCTATGGCTAAGTGAGGGTGCTAAAGCCGCATAGTCTGATTGCCTGGTTCGTTGCGCTAAACACCTCCCTCAAGGACCATACAATTGGATCAAGAGTGTTTAGATTACATCTCGAACACCCCCATACTACCTACGTGGGGGTAGAAGCCGACGACTGGCCAACCCTCAGATTTTACAAAACACGGCCGCACAGGAGGTAAATTTTTTTAAACAACATAACAAATATTATATTACATAACAACTTTGTTTCATCATACAAGGTAGAGACAACATGAATGCATTCATTCGAAAATAATGTCTTGCGCACATTGCGTCGCCACAATGTGCGACCCCTCAAGGACATCTTCAAAATATCGCTCGGGCGGGCGGTGCTCCTTGCCCTCAGGCGGCCCCTCGGTCACCAGCTTGACAGCGTCCATCTTCGCCCACCACATCTTGACACGGGTGAAGGCCATGCGTGCGCCCTCGATGTAGATCGACCGCTTGATTATATCTAGCCGAGGGTAGGCATCTACCAGCCACTTCATGAGACCGAAGTAGCTGCTGGGTATAGCTTCGGCAGGCCACTGCCGGATAATTAAATCCTTCATGGCCAATTCGGCGACCCTATGCAGCTTGACCAACTGTTTTAGCTGATCGGTGAAGGGCATTGGATGTTTTGGCGCAAGGTATTGCGACCAGAACAGCTTCTCCGTTGAGCTCCCTTCTTCGGCTCGAAAGAACTCTGCAGCGTCTGATACACTGTGCGGCAGATCCGCAAACGCCCCTGGAGAACTTTGAATCCGGGTTAGTAAGAAATACTTCTTCTTCACATACTTGCTTTGCATACTAAACGCTTTACCCGCCGCGATATTCTTGGCCTCCTGGATCTCCTGAAGGGCGCCCTGGGCTTCAACCCAGGCCTCTTTCGCACTTTGGCGAGCCTTGGCGAGTTCGGTCTCTCGAGCCGAAACATCACACTCCAAGGACTCGCACTTTTTCACAGCGTCCTGGAGCTCTTGCTGGACCTCGTTAAGCCTGGCCTTGAGCTTTGTACGGGCAGCTTTCTCCTTGGCAGCTTTCTCCTCGGCTTCGGCCAGGGCCTTTTTAAGGGCCTGGACCTCGGTTGCCGCTCCTACACGTATCATGACACTACGGTCAATACACATTATTTATTCTTTCCGAATATATAGCGAGTTACAACATACCTTACTGGTCTTGTAGCTGCTTCCTCGCCTGGTCGAGCTCCTCCTCGGCCCGCTCTAGTCTCTGCTTTAGTCTGGAGACTTCGGCAATGTGTGAGGTCGTGGCCAGCAACGACGCCTGCTTATTCATATAAGACACAATTAGTTTCCCGTGAAAATTAATTGATCTTCTGTCTGGATTTTCTTTCCGAACACCGGACAGTGGCTCAGGGGCTACTATCTATATTGGGACTTTCTCTTTTGCGTCGCTTACCTCAAAACTCACAAGAAGTTGTCAGAGTTTGTCCATCCGCTCTTGATGGACTGAACCTTCTCAATCACCGTACCCATAAGGATACGGTGTTCATCCACAATGGAAGCGCATCGTAGCGCATCCAGCAGATTATCCGGTGCCTCTGGTTGGACAGAGGTCACCGGCGGAACAAGCACACCTCCTCCTTTCGGGGAAGGCTGCTCGTTTGACTCCGAAGCCGTGTAGGTCTCCGGAATGGTATTCGGCTGGGGGCTGAATTGGATGTGGCCCCCATCGCCAGTCTTCATGGGGGCTTCCTCCCTCATGTGTCCGGCGGCAGAGGAGTCATCCTTTGGCGCCACCCTGACGGCCTCCTGAACCTCTCCCTGGCCTGGGAAGCTCCTTTGGGACACCACTTTGTTGTCTCCCTTGGCCGTGGGAGAGTGAGCGGCCGGCGGTGACTCGCTGGCCATCGCCTTCGAATCTAGCGAACCTCCTGATAAGGATCTCTGGGAGCTGTCATGGGCCGGACTGTAATAGCACAATTTACCATATTAATACCATGAAGCAGAGAGGCTGGACATATGGACGAATACGGGTTACGATGCGGCCAGGGGCTTGCTTCGGGGGGGGGGGGTCGCTCTGGGCTGCTGTCGACATCCCACGCGAAGTTATCCGCGAGGGGACCCTTCCCCCTCTTGGGCGCCTCCGCCTCCAGATTTGTGGAGGCCGTCCTCTTCTTCCTCCCCCCATTAGGGGGAGAGTTGCTTTCCTCCTCCTCGTCGTCGTCATCTTCAGTGGAAGAGTAGTGAGTCTTGTCTTCAGACATCACGTCCGAAGAGCCCTTGCGCCGAGGGCCACCTTTGCCCCCCTTAGCCTTCCTCTTGGCCTTCTTATCCGGCGCCTTTAGGGCGCCGGAACTAGCATCTTTGCCAAGAGCGGGATGACTGGTTCCTCGGGCAAAGGAGCCAGACACCGAATCCGCTCCGCTTTCTCTGTCCATACCTGAAAGAATAAATTAGTAAAGTTTAGTTACTTTCCTTGAACAAGCAAGTAGAGGGTACGCCTTGAGACGTGAAGGACTTACCGCATTGGCGGGATGGGCAAGATCGTGCCCGCGGTCCGAGTCTATGGCCGGCTGCTTCTCGTCGCCCTTGAAGAGCAACTTCCAGGCATCTTCGTGAGTGGTTCCGAAGAGCCTCACCAAGGTTTGGTGCTTCTCCGGATCGAATTCCCATAAAGGGGAGGTTCGGCTTTGGCAGGGGAGGATCCGGCGAACTAGCATCACCTGGATCACGTCGACGAGCTTGATGTTTGTATCCACCATGCTTTGGATGCACGTTTGCAGCGTTATCAGCTCGTCCGACGAAGACCAATTTGGGCCCTTCTCTATCCAGGAAGTGAGCCGCATTGGGGCTCCGGATTTGAACTCGGGAGCTGCGACCCAGGTGGCGTCACGAGGCTCTGTGATGTAGAACCACAGCTTCTGCCACTCCTTGACAGTCTCCGCGAACGTGCCTTTGGGCCATGTGACTTTGGGCATCTTGCTCACCATGGCTCCTCCGCACTCCGCGTGTTGGCCATCCACCACCTTCTGCTTCACATTGAATATCTTGAGCCACAGTCCAAAGTGGGGTTGGATGCGGAGGAAAGACTCGCACACGACAATGAATGCCGAGATGTTGAGGAAAGAGTTCGGGGCTAGATCATGGAAATCTAGCCCATAATATAACATAAGTCCACGGAAGAAAGGGTGGAGAGGAAACCCCAACCCATGGACGAAATGAGGGAGGAACACCACCCTCTCGTTGGGCTTCGGTGTAGGGACAACTTGCCCCTTGGCCGGAAGCCGGTGGGCGATTTCCTTCGCCAGATACCCGGCCTCCCGAAGCTCGGCGATATCCTTCTCCTTAACGGAGGAGGTCATCCACTTGCCTTGCCCTCCGGATCCGGACATGGTTGAGTGCTTGCTCGAGGTGGAGAAGATGAGAACTTGGGCGCTGGAACTCGAGAGTGGAAAGGCAGAGGAAGAAGGAAGGCGTGGGTGAAGAAAGGGAATCCTTACCCCCTTATAAAAGCAGTGAATATCGAACGCCTCCCCAGTCGCCTTAAAACTCGCCTATTCCCGAGGGTTGTGCAAACGGCATGGTTGGATTACCCGCTCCCGTATTGATGAGAATCCCTCAATAAGGGGACACGATCTCTGCTTTGACAAGACGTGGCAATGGAAACCGCATCTCAAAACACGGAACGGCAGACGAAAACGGTTCAAAATAATGACCGAGCAGATGTGATGTCATCTTGCAAAAAGTTGTCAGCAGATGGGACTCGTGAAATATTATACTCTCTACGGCTGTGTATGTGGTATTTCTATTGCAGATCCGGACACGTTCGTTGCGTACGAAGACTATCTTAAAGTATTCGGAAAGGGGACCCCACCTTGAAATGCCGAAGACAATCTGCGCGCCGGACACCTCGTCATTGAAGCCTGGTTCAGGGGCTACTGAGGGAGTCCTGGACTAAGGGGTCCTCGGGCGACCGGCCTGTTCGACATGGGCCGGACTAATGGGCTGTGAAGATACAAGACCGAAGACTCTCTCCCGTGTCCGGATGGGACTCCCCTTGGCGTGGAAGGCAAGCTTGGCGGCCAAATATGAAGACTCCTTTTGCTGCAACCGACTTTGTACAACCCTAGTTCCCTCCGGTGTCTATATAAACTAGAGGGCTTAGTCCGGAAACATATACACAATTATAGTCATACAGGCTAGACTTCTAGGGTTTTAGCCATTACGATCTCATGGTAGATCAACTCCTGTAATACTCAAATTCATCAAGATCAATCAAGCAGGAAGTAGGATATTACCTCCATAGAGAGGGCCCGAACCAGGGTAAACATTGTGTCCCCCGTCTCCTGTTACTATCGAAATTAGACGGACAGTTCGGGACCCCCTACCCGAGATCCGCCGGTTTTGACACCGACATCTCCCTCGTGGGAGGAGAGGGCTTCGGTCTCTCTAGACATAGCGTCCGAAGGACCCTTATGGCTGGGGCCGCCCTTGGCCTCCTTGCCCTTCTTCTTCTTGGCCTTCTTCTCCGACGCTTGATACGGCGCCTGTCGGTGTCAAAACCGGCGGATCTCGGGCAAGTGGTCCCGAACTATGCGTCTAAGGTCGATGGTAACAAGAGACAGGGGACACGATGTTTACCCAGGTTCGGGCCCTCTCTATGGAGGTAATACCCTACTTCCTGCTTGATTGATCTTGATGAATATGAGTATTACAAGAGTTGATCTACCACGAGATCGTAATGGCTAAACCCTAAAAGCCTAGCATGTATGACTATGGCCATGTATCTCTCCTCTCCGGACTAAGTCCTCCAGTTTATATAGACACCGGGAGGATCCAGGGTTACACAAGGTCGGTTACAAAGAAAGGAATCTACATATTTGGTCGCCAAGATTGCCTTCCACGCCAAGGAGAGTCCCATCCGGACACAGGTGCAGTCTTCGGTCTTCATATCTTCACAGCCCATCAGTCCGGCCCATGGCTAACTGGCCGGACGCCAGAGGACCCTATAGTCCAGACTCCTCGGTAGTCTCGAACCTAGCTTCAATGACAAGGTATCCAGCGCGTATATCTGTCTTCGGCATTGCAAGGAGGGTTCCTCCCTCCGAACTCCAAGATAGTCTTCGGACGTATTAAACGTGTCGGGACCTGTAACACACACACCACACACAACCGCGGAGAGAATATAACGTTCCATGAGTCCAATCCGCTGACAACTTTTTGCAACATGACATCACATCTGCCCGGTCATAATTTCAAACCGTTTTTCGTCCGCCGCTCCACGTTTCAAGACGCGGTTGCCATTGGCACGTCTTGTCAAAGCAGAGATCGTGTCCCCTTATTGCGGGATTCTCGTCAATACAGGCGTGGGTAACCCAACCATGTTGTTTACACAATCCTTGGGAATGGGCGAGTTTTAAGGCGAGTGGGGAGGCGTTCAATATTCACGGCCTTTATAAGGAGATAAGGATTCCCCTCCTTCATCCATGCCTTCTCTTCCTCTCTATCCTTCCGTTCTCGAGCTCCAGCCACTACAGGAATCAGCTACTTTGCCATCTGCCACGGCGGACGACAAAGGCATGGATGGCGGACGGCAAAAGTGGACGGCAAAGTACGGGACGGCTAAGAGCTACGTTGTCGTCTGCTTCGGGCAGCTGACGGCAAATGAGCCTTTGCCATCAGCAGCCGACGGCAAAGAATGCAGACGGCAATAAATGCGCTGTTACATCCGTTAGGTGGTTAGCGGCAAGCCTTTGCCGTCGGCCGCTGACGGCAAACTTCGTAAGGCCTTTGCCGTCACCATCAGAGGCAAACCGACCAAATTGGTCAGCCTCCGGAAGCTTAGCTTGATTGCCTACCACGTGGCCTCTTTGCCGTCCGTTCTTGATGGCAAAGAGCCCTTTGCCGTCGGTGGCGTATGGCAAAGAGCACGCATATTGGCTTTTTCCCCTGTTTTTTAATCCAACAATTTTCACGACAAATATATCTGACATATATAGATATATTTCACAGGGCTATTTAACAGCAAATAAGTTTCATCGTACATACATATATAGCAAGTTGCACATACACATAAGTTGCAACCATTAGGAAGTTGCACATACATATTACAATGGAAAGTTTCATCAAGATAGCAAGTTCCATCGTAGCAAGCTAGAAGAATACTAGAAGAGAATGAAATAAAAACAAGCACTCCATCATATCAAGCTAGCTTCAGAAGTGAATGAAATCTGCAAAATGGCAAATAAGAAAGTTAGGAAAAGGTGACTAGAATAAGAAGACTAGAATAAGAAGCACGCCATCGTTTGTGAGGTAACTTAGGTGAAATGGATCGTTTATGAGCTAACTTAGGTAAAATGCATCATTTTAGAGCTAAGGTGGGTAAAATGGATCGTTTATGAGCTAACTAAGCTAATTATGTCGTTTTTTACATAAGTAAGGTTAGTACATGTCATTATTGAGAAAACCTAGTTAACTAAGCATATTATAACTAACTTAGGTCATTTTGGAGGAAACAAAGCTAAGTATAGATCGTTTTAGAGCTAACTTAGGTAAAATGGCTGGTTTTGGAGGTCAGTAAGCTTATTAAGTCATTTTGCAGGAAAATAAGCTAACTCTAGGTCATTAAGGTAAGCATATTGGATGAAATAAAGCTAAGTCTAGGTCTTTATGCATTTGTTAAGCAAAAAACTAGAGAAACTTACCTTGATCATGGAGGTGTGGGAGCGGGCTGGCTCATGCCGAGTGGAGAAGGATCGTGTGATGCTTGTGTGGAGTTACGCTGCACCAAAGATCATTTCCAATGTTTCATTAGCATGATGACACTCAAATGTTAAGACTAGCAAGTAACGTCCATTCAAATTAAACTCACCGTGGTCTCAGGAAGAGCCCTTTAAGTGTATCGTCATCAAGTACAACATAAAAAAATTGAATACATGACACTACTAATAATCTCGATCAGTATCATCAATAAATGCATAATCATCATCATCACTATAATCAATGACGGGCTCATAGGGTTCAGTGGCATCAACATTTGGAAGGCCACCTTTACGTAACCGGTCAAGCATTGAGAGGAATTAGATCCCATGATAGTAACCTCTTCTTGTTCCGGCTCTTCTTGTTCCTCCTCTGGGGTGATGTGGGATTCACTGTCGCTGTCTACTTCAATGTTTTGGGGTGAAGTATACCGGTTCTTGAAATGCTTTTTGGAAAGACGTGTCTCTTGGAAGAATTCTCCTTCATATGTGTCTGGGTTATAGTCTTCATAATCCTCTTCCTTTGGGGGAGATAGTCTAGCACGTGGCGGCACTTCATAAACGACATCCCAACCTTTCAGATTTGGATTAGTTTGGCAGGCCCAGGGTAGATAGAATACTTGGGTCGCCTATTGAGCCGTAATATAGACATCAAGAACATCTAAATGGGTGCTTTGGTTGATTTCAACTAGCCCTATATGTTCATGAGTCCTTCTAGTCTCCTTCGGCTGAAACCAATAACATTTGAAGACTACGACATTTGGTGGGTTTTCACCATAGAATTTCGGCAGCACCTCCCCGCTGTTCTCCTGATACACGTCTCTGCAATAAACAGAGAGGATGTGTACGGAGAACAACAGGGGAGGCAACAGCAAATTTATGCCTCGGATCCGGAGCAAAGCATATGGGAAAACGAACCCAATCTACACATACTCGGGCTGTCCATGGATAACGTTGGACAATTCGAAAGAATCAAGGTTATAAATATGCAAATGCATGCATATTTATAACTATGACGCTTTCGAACGGGAGACACATATTGGTTACGCATCTTGATGATTCAAGACACATATATAGCTAGCTATTAAGTTTCATCGGCACGAACACGAACAGAGCAAATAATTAATGGGGAGGAGGACATGTCATTTGTGCTCACCCACGAACGAAGAAGCAGAGCTCGTCAAACGCATGGCGAGGTCGTCGAACACCAAACCTCGTAGCGGAGAAACAACTGCACATTTAAATCAACCCGATCAAAACAATTATATATGATGTTTTCATAACAAAATCGAAAAATATATGACCTAACTAATAATTCACAAATATAAGACCTCGGGCCTCGGGGTCGGGTGCCGGGTGTCTGAGAGTGTCGTGGTCGTTGTCGGGTGTGGTGTCGGGAATCGGGTCTCGGGGTCGGGTCGGGGGGTGTGTCGGGTGTTGGGGGGTCTGGGCGTCGGGTGTTTCCTTCTATCCTTCTTCTTCTTTCTTTCTCTTCTTCTTCTTCTTTCCTTTCTTATTCTTCTTCTTTCATCTTTTTCTACTTTTTACTTCTTTTCGCTTTCTTCTTTTCTTCTTCTTCTACTTCTTCTACTTCTTTTCTCCTTCTTCTTTTTACATCTTTCTACTCCTTCTACTTCTTCTACTTCTTCTAATTCTTTTCTAACACTAACACTAACACAATCTAGCACTAACAATTAAACAGCAAAAAATGAAAAAAATGAAGAAAAAAAGTAGTAGTCCCTCACCGGAGCAATGGGATGGTCGGCGGCGGGCGCGGCGAGTGGTGGCTGACAGGCGTCGGCGGAGTGGGGTGGGGCGGAGGGTGGTGGGGCGAGGCCAAGGGTGCGGGGCGGCGGCGTTAGGCGGCCGGCAAGGGGCGGGCGCCGGGCGGCGTGGTGGAGGAGGGTGGTGGGCGACAGGCGTCGGCGGGTAGGGTGGTGGCGGAGGGTGGTGGCGTGACGGGCCAAGGGTGCGGGCGGCCTTGAGCGGCGGGGCGGTGCCGGGCGGCGGGGGCGGCGGTGGATCTAGCGGGAGGAGAGAGGAAGAGAAGGGAGAGTAACGGGCGGGGGGTGGCGTCCGTTAGTTACTCGGCTCTTTGCCGTCCGCCACTCTTTGCCGTCCGCCGTTATCTCTCTTTGTCGTCCGCTAGCAGACGGCAAAGAGGTGGGGGTGTTAAGTTTTTTTAAAACGGGCGGGTGGGTGGGGGCCACCTCCCTCTTTGCCGTCAGCTGGCAGCAAAAAGATTCTTTACCCGTCGGCCGGTGGCACGGCAACGAATGGCGCATGGCAAGAGGTTCTTTGCCGTCTGCCATTTCATTGCCGTCCGCTTTACGGTAGCTGATGGCAAAGAGCTTCTTTGCCGTCCGCCAGCGGACGGCAAAGATCTGGCAGATGGCAAAGTAGCTGATTCCAGTAGTGAGCGCCCAAGTTCCCATCTTCTCCATCTCTGGGAAGCACTCAATCATGTCCGGATCTGGAGGCCAAGGCAAGTGGATGGTCTCCTCCGTCAAGGAAAAGGACATCACCCAGCTCCGGGCGGAGAGGTACCTGGCGAAAGGAATCGCCCACCGTCTGCCCTCCAAGGGGCAAGTCAAACCCACCCAGAAGCCTACCAAGAGGGTAGTTTTCCTCCCTCACTTCGTCCGCGGATTGGGGTTTCCACTTCACCCCTTCGTCCGCGGACTGATGTACTATTATGGGCTAGATTTCCATGATCTAGCCCCGAACTCCTTCCTCAACATCTCAGCATTTATTGTCGTGTGCGAGGCCTTCCTCCGCATCCATCCCCACTTCGGCCTATGGATCAAGGTTTTCAACCTGAAGCCGAAGGTGGTGGATGGTCAACACGCGGAGTGTGGAGGCTCCATGGTGAGCAAGATGCCCAACGTCACCTGGCCCACAGGCACTTTCGGGGAGACTATCAAGGAGTGGCAGAAGCAGTGGTTCTCCCCTGCCAACGCCAAAGCTTCCCTTTATGAGAATTCGATCCGGAGAAGCACCAGACCCTGGGAGGGCTCTTCGGAACTACTCACGAAGATGCTTGGAAGTTCCTCTCCAAGGGCAACGAAAAGCCGCCGGTCCAAGATTCGGACCGTGGGCACGATCACACCCATCCCGCCAATGAGGTAAGTCCTTTAAGGCGTACCTTCTACTTATTTGTTCAAAGAGGATACCTATCCTTTGCTATATTTTTTTTCAGGCGTGGGCGGAGAGAGCGAAGCGGATCCATAGTTCGGCTCCGCTGCCCAAAGAACCAGTCATCCCACTCCTGGCGAAGATGCTGGTTCCGGTGCCCTACAGGCCGCCGGAAAAGAAGGCCAAGAAGAAGGCCACGGGGGCCAAAGGTGGCCCCCATCGCAAGGGTGCTTCGGACGTGACGTCTGAAAACAAAGTGACCCTTTCCTCCGCCGCCGAGGACGACGACGACAAGGTGGAGGAGGAGAACAACCCTCCCCCTGATGAGGGAAAGAAGAAGAGGGCGGCCTCCCCGAACCTGGAGGCGGAGACGTCCAAGAAAGGGAAGGGCTCCCTCGTGGATAACTCTGTGTGGGACGTCGACAGCAGTCCGGAGCGACGCCCCCGCACTAAGCCTCGGGCTGCATCGTAAGTGCTAGGACCCATACATGCCCATAAATCTAGCCTCTCCTCTTCGTTGTATTGACATGACTAGTCATGCTATTGCAGTCCGGCCCACAACAGCTCCCAGTGATCCTCATCATGAGGTTCGTTGGATTCAAAAGTGATGGCCAGCGAGTCACCTCTGACCGCTCACTCCCCCATGGCCAAGGACAACGCTGAGGTGCTGTCTTGAAGGACCTTCCCAGGCCGGGGAGAGGTTCAGGAAGCGCTAGAAGGCGAAACCCCTGTCGCCGGAAACCAGGGGGAGCCAATCCCCATGGAGACTGGTGATAAGGGCCGTACTTAGTCCGGCCCTCAGCCGGACTCGATTCCAAGACTGGTGCGGCTCCGGAATCCGGCACGCAACCTCCTTCAAAAGAAGGGGGTATGCCTATTCCACCGGGGACCCCTGTCCAACCAGGGGCATCGGATAATCTGCTAGAAGCGCTGCGAGGTGCTTCCATTGTGGATGAGCACCATGTTCTTATGGGCATGGTAATTGAAAGGGTTCAGTCCACCAAGAGCAGACTAACCGAAGCCTGCAGCAACCTGCTGACAAGTTTTGATGTAAGCGACGCGGAAAGAGAAAAATTCCAATATAGACTGTAGCCCCTGAGGCACTGTCCGGTGTTCGGAAAGAAAAAGCCGGACAGAGGATCAATCCCTTATTGCAGGAAACTAACTAAATTTGTCTAAAATGAATACGCAGGCGTCGCTGTTGGTCGCAGCCTCGCATACTGCCGAAGTCTCCGGACTGATGCAAAGACTGGAGTAGGCAGAGGAGGAGCTCGGCCAGGTGAGGAGGCAGCTCCAAGAAAAACAAGGTATGTAATAACCTGTTATATGTTCGAAAAAGGTAAAATGATATGCATTGACCGAAGTGTCATGATATCCATAGAAGCGACGACCGAGGTCGAGGCCCTGAGAAAGGTCCTGGCAGAAGCCGAGGGGAAGGCTGTCAAGGAGTAGGCCGCCCGTAAAAAGCTCAAGGCCCAGGTCAACGAGGTCCAACAGGAGCTCCAGGACGGGGTGAGGAAGTGCGAGACCTTGGAGCGCGATGCGTCGGCTCAAGAGACTGAACTCGCCAAGGCTCGTCAGAGTGCCGAGATGGCCCGGAGTGAGTCCCAGGACGCCCTCCAGGAGATCCAGGAGGCCAGGAAGATCGCGGCGGGTAAGGAATTCAGTATGCAAAGCAAATATGTAAGGAGGAAGTATCTTTTACTAACCCAGATTCGGAGTTCTCCAGGGGCTTTTGCTAATCTGCCACGTAGTGTGTCCGACGCCGCGGAGTTCTTCCGAGCCGAAGAAGGGAGCTCTACGGAGAAGCTGTTCTGGTTGCAATATCTTGTGCCAGAGCATCCGATGCCCTTCACCGATCAGCTAAAGCAGCTGGTCGAGCTGCACAGGGTGGCCAAACTGGCCATGAAGGATTTAATAATCCGGCTATGGCCAGCCGAAGCTATACCCAGCAGTTACTTCGGGCTTGTGAAGCGGCTGGTGGATGCATGTCCTTGGCTGGACGCCGTCAAGCGGCCTGTCTGCATCGAGGGCGCGCGCCTGGCCTTCTCCTATGTCAAGGTGTGGTGGGCGAAGATGGACGCCGTCAAGCTAGCGACCGAAGGGCCGCCCAAGGGCAAGGAGCACCGCACACCCGAGCGATATTTTGGAGACGTCCTGGAGGGGTCCCGCATTGTTGCAGAGCAGTGTGCGAAAGATGTGATCTTTGAATGAATACATTCATATTTTGTCTCGCCCTATATTATGAAAACAAAGACAGTTTATGTAATATAATGCTTGGTGTTATATTTTTACCTGCTGTGCGGCCGTTTTTATTAAATATGAGAGTTGGCCAGTCGTCGGCTTCAGCCCCCTCGTAGGAAATACGGGGGTGTTCGGGATGGAAGGCTGCAGCTGCTGCTGCGAGGACTAACGTCACAAGGGAAATCCGGCAGGAACTGAAGGCCACCGATCCCGACCGACCGCGCGACACGGACGTCGAAAGCTCCTCCATAGTCGACGGGGGCACTTCACTTGTCCTGGAGCGTCGAAACACTCTTGATCCAATTATTTGGTCCTTGAAGGAGGTGTTTAGCGCAACGAACAAGGCAATCAGACTATAATGCTTTATCACCCTCACTTAGCCATAGGAGTTCGATAATAAGGTTTTAGGTGCAGCCCCTGGTATTCGGAAGTCCGAACTTGGGGATTCTGTAAACACCTGATCGGATAAAAACCGATTCATCGCGTAATGCGGAAAAAACCTCTAGCGATTTGAAACCTCTGAAGAGCTGACCGGCTCTTGCCGCATCATGACAGTCAGTTTTCGGCTTTCTCTACTGAGGTGCTCATCCGGATGAACCAGGGCACAACCGCAGTAGTTCTCCCTTTACTACCCTAGCCGATATAGCGGAACGTAAGGTAGTAAGCACAGGAGCCGGGCAACCCAACTATTGACCAAAGACATGATTTGGATCCAATGCATATAATGCTAAATTCGGGGTGTCGAACTATACTGTAAAAAGTGTTCGGACTTTGTTGTCGTATTGCGGGGCGCTATAAAGCCCCTGGCAAATGTACACTCTGGTACGGGTGCTATCTTATAAGGTTTATTAACAAAGAATAAAGGAAAACAGAAAAAGGAGCAAAGGTAATGAGCTAGGGCCGCAGAATTTGGGCCGCGAACTATTTTCATTGCAATTTTATTAATACGTCAAAGTGCATTGATACAAATAGTGCGTTAAGCAACAGGCTATTTAACATGCCAAAAACCAAGGAAGAGATGCATGTGGGTCCTGCAAACATGTAGAGTGATTGTTAACGAAACCACCTTGAAATTCCCCAATACATTTGTGCTTCTTGCCATCTTGGCGTATTTGTCCTTCGAGAGGACCCGTGATCTAGCCATCAGCGAAGGTTTGCGGAAAAGAAACCTGAAAAAGGAGACAATTAAAGTATATGTGCCCGGTAGTGGTTGAGCCATATTGTGGGTCACCAGCTAGTTATGCCTCTGTCTATGCCCTTGGTATTTTGAGTGCGTAGTTATGTATGTGCGGTACTAGTGCCGCCACCTGATCGGGACTGGGATGGAGGCTGAATTGCTAATCAAGCTCCTGACGAGCTGAGCTGTCAAGCTGCAGGATGGTCCGGACTCTCTTGATAGTGTCCGGGAGCTTGGCCGCCGAATTAAGGTTCTACTTAAGAAGGCCGCTCTATACTTCTGCTGCTAAGGTAGCGGTGTGCTCTTCTGTATGGAGGGAGCGTTTCGTATTTCCATTAACTGTTATGACGCCACGTGTCCCGTGCATCTTGAGCTTGAGGTAGGCATAATGAGGCACCACATTGAATTGAGCAAATGTGGTTCATCCGAGCAGTGCGTGATAACCACTGCGAAAAGGGACGATGTCAAAGATTAACTCCTCGCTTCTGAAGTTGTCCGGGGATCCTAAGACAACCTCTAGCGTAATTGAGCCCGTACAGTGAGCCTCTACACCTGGTATGACTCCTTTAAAGGTGGTCTTTGTGGGCTTGATCCGTGATGGGTTAATGCCCATTTTGCGCACTGTATCCTGATAGAGCAGGTTCAGGCTGCTGCCCCCGTCCATAAGGACTCGCGTTAGGTGGAATCCATCAATTATTGGGTTAAGGACCAATGCGGCTGAACCGCCATGACGGATACTGGTTTGATGGTCCTGTCGATCAAAAGTGATCGGGCACGATGACCATGGATTAAATTTTGGGGCGACTGGCTCTATCGCATAGACATCCCTGAGCATGCGCTTGCGCTCCCTCTTGGGGATGTGTGTAGCATATATCCTGTTCACCGATTTGACCTGGGGGGAAACTTCTTTTGTCCCCCTGTGTTCGGTTGCTCCTTGTCATCGTCCTCACTTCGCGATCCCTTTTCTTTGTTCTCGGCATTTAACTGGCCGGCCTGTTTAAAAACCCTGCAATCTCTGTTGGTATGTTTGGCTGGTTCACCAGAGGTGCCCTGGATTTGGCACGGACGATTGAGTATGCAATCCAAGCTTGATGGTTCCTGATTGTTTCTTTTATATGGCTTCTTTTGCTGATCGGACTTGGAACCACTGAATCCGGCATTGACTGTCGTGTCACCGGTGTTGTCACCATTACTTCGGCGTTTGTGTCTGCTGCGTCGGAGCTTGTGGTTGCTATTTTTGGCCTCGGAGGTGCCCGTGTCACTTGCTGTATTTTTGCTACGGGCCAGCCAACTATCCTCTCCCGCACAGAAGCGGGTCATGAGTGCCGTGAGGGCTTCCATGGATTTTGGCTTTTCCTGGCCAAGGTGGCGGGCGAGCCATTCATCACGGATGCTATGTTTAAAGGCCGCTAGGGCTTGGGCATCCGGACAGTTGACGATCTGGTTCTTTTTAGTTAGGAACCTAGTCCAGAATTTCCTGGCTGACTCTCCAGGTTGCTGGACTATGTGACTTAAGTCATCGGAATCTGGTGGCCGGACATAAGTACCTTGGAAGTTGTCAAGGAAAGCTTCTTCCAAGTCCTCCCAGCTGCCAATGGAATTTTCAGACAGACTGTTTATCCAGTGCCGAGCTAGCCCTTTGAGTTTTAGTGGGAGGTATTTGATGGCATGAAGATCATCCCCGCGGTCCATGTGGATGTGGAGAATGAAATCCTCGATCCATACCACGGGATCGGTTGTGCCATCGTATGATTCGATGTTTACGGGTTTGAATCCTTCTGGGAATTCATGATCCATTAGTTCTTAAGTTAAGCAAAGAGGGTGTGCGGCGCCTCTATATCGGTCCGTGCCGCGACGTAGCTCCGATGGAGTCCGTATGTGGTTTTCGACCCGGGCTTGACTGGGTTTGTCACGTCCGAATAGATAGCCATCCTCGCGTGTCAAGGCACGTCCTCGCGATCCGTAGTTCGATCTTGTATGTCCTGCTCTACTGTCCAGGTCTTGACGAAGGTCATATGTATAGCCCCGAGCTGTCTTATCCCTGCCTTTACGGTGAGGTGGGACAGTCTGGTTTTCTGCTCGGGTTGCCGTTTTATCCCGGCCGTGCGGTGGCCGATCAACCGCATTGCGTGATGCTGGTGCAGGCTCTGGCGCCTCATCATCGAATTGAGGTAGCAATTTGCGCTTCGGGTAACTTTTCGCTGGGCGTTTAAGGCCGTATTCCTCGGCTGCCAGGACATCGGTCCATCTGTCATTGAGCAGGTCTTGATCAGCTTAAAGCTGGTGCTGCTTCTTTTTCAGGCTCCTCGTAGTGGCTATTAGCTGAATCTTAAAGCGCTCCTGCTCGAGAGGCTCCTCAGGCACGATGAAGTCTTCATTGCCGAGGCTCACCTCCTCGTCAGAGAGCGGATGGTAACTGCCGTCCTCCGAGTCTTCTTCTATGGCCTGTTCGTCAGGGCTGACTTTCCCATCTTCCCGATTGTCTTGTTCGGCAGCTTGTTCATCGGGTTCTTCTGTGTCTTCGGCACCATCCGGAGTGTTGTCGTCTCCTGTGCCGGTGTTGCTGTCTCTGCTGTGGCGCGATTTAGAGCGGCGCCCCTAACGCCGGCGCTTTGGTTGTGTCTTAGGAGGGTCCTTTTTCACGGGGTTTTCCTTGTCATCACTGCTATTATTTTTCGGTGTATCTACCATGTATACGTCATATGAGGAAGTGGCCGTCCATCATCCAGTGAACGGCGGGTTTTGGGCCTCCTCATCTCCGGCATCGTCGTCCATACCGTTGATGTCTTCGGAGTCGTAGTCAAGCGTGTCGGTTAAGTCTTCGATAGTGGCTATGAAGTGGGTGGTGGGTGGGAAGCGAAATTCTCCCCCATCATCAGCCTTCAGTTCAAACCGAACATAATTCGGCTGTGAGTCCCCCGCCAAGGACAGATTTCTTAATGAATTTAGCACATCGCCCAAGGGCGAATGCCGGAAGATGTCTGCGGCACTGAATTCGAAGATCGGTGATCGATCAAGTTCGGTATCCGCGAAACCACATGGTTCAGAAGTTATAGCCGGAGATGAGTCCGAAATTCTGGAGACACAGATATCGGGTGATGTTAAGACTATGTGCGGCTCCATCATCGCAGAATCTGCGACCTCCATGACGGGGTTGAGCCTCCCGTCCTCGGAGGGTGCGGTCTGCTCCGGATCCAACGTCGGAGCAGTTACGGAAGCCATCTCCTGGGTGTGGTCCGATAACAGATCTAAGTCATGTTCATCGGGGCGACAAGGGGGGGGGGGGTCGCCGCGGTCTCAAATCCATCGAAGATCAAGTCTCCATGGATGTCCGTGACGTAGTTCAAGCTTCCGAATCTGACTTGATGGCCAGGGGCGTAGCTATCGATCTGCTCCAGATGGCCAAGCGAGTTGGCCCGCAGTGCGAAGCCGCCGAACACGAAGATCTGTCCGGGGAGTAAGGTTTCTCCTTGGACAGCATTGTCGTTGATGATTGAAGGGGCCATCAAACCTTTTGGAGACGGCACAGTGGAACTCTCAATGAAAGCACCAATGTCGGTGTCAAAACCGGCAGATCTCGGGTAGGGGGTCCCGAACTATGCGTCTAAGGTCGATGGTAACAGGAGACAGGGGACACGATGTTTACCCAGGTTCGAGCCCTCTCTATGGATGTAATACCCTACTTCCTGCTTGATTGATCTTGATGAATATGAGTATTACAAGAGTTGAGCTACCACGAGATCGTAATGGCTAAACCCTAAAAGCCTAGCCTGTATGACTATGATCATGTATCTCTCCTCTCCAGACTAAGTCCTCAGGTTTATATAGACACCGGGAGGATCCAGGGTTACACAAGATCGGTTACAAAGAAAGGAATCTACATATTTGGTCGCCAAGCTTGCCTTCCACGCCAAGGAGAGTCCCATCCGGACACGGGTGCAGTCTTCGGTCTTCGTATCTACACAACCCATCATTTCGTCCCATGGCTAACAGGCCGGACGCCCGAGGACCCCTTAGTCCAAGACTCCCTCAGCGCCGAGACCAGCATCTCGTTAGCTGGGAGGTGGTCGGGTTCTCCGGCAGCGGCGCCGGACAGTCGATCTGCTCCGCCTTCACTGTCCAGCCCTGGACGGAAAGAGGATAATATAAATATTCATCATCATCCGAAGCGTTAGCCAAATAAGTCTTCGGAAAGGTTATTCTTACCGCCGAGGCCGGGTTCTCGCTGTTGAGTCCGATGTCTACGGTCTTCATCGACTAACTCTTCTGGGCCTTGAAAAGTTGCTTCCATATGTCTTCATGAATGGTGCCGAAGAAGCGCTTCAAGGTCCGTGGTTCTTCCGGATTGAACTCCCACATGGGGGAGGTCCGGAGTTGGCACGAAAGGACACGACGGAGGAGCATCACTTGGATCAAGTTTGTGAGACCAGTGTTTTTGCCCAACACATTGGAGATGCGCTTTTGCAGCATCATCACCTCCGGTTGGGACCCCCAATCAAGGCCCTTGGCGGTCCACGAGGTGAGTCTCGTAGGGGGTCCGGATCTGAAGTCAGGTGTGGCCGCCCACTTGGCGTCGCGGGGTTCGGTGATGCAGAACCACTCCTGCTGCCACACCTTGACTGTCTCCACAAAATCCCCCTTGGGCCAGACGGTGTTGGGAAGCTTGCTCACCATAGCACCGCCGCAGTCCGCGTACTGCCCATCGACCACCTTTAGCTTCATATTGAAGACCTTGAGCCATAGGCCGAAGTGTGGGGGGATGCGGAGTAGAGCCTCACATACGACGATGAATGCCGATATGTGGAGGAAGGATTTCGGGGCTAGATCATGGAAATCTACCCCGTAATAGAACATGAGGCCTTGGACGAAAGGATGAAGGGGAAACCCTAGCCCTCGGAGGAAATGAGGGATGAATACAACCCTTTCGCCGAGCTCCGGAGTGGGGATGACCTGATCTTTGGCAGGGAGCCTGTGCACGATATCCACGGACAGATAGCCCGCGCCTCGGAGCTCCTTGATGTCCTTCTCGATGACGGAGGAGGCCTCCCACTTGCCCTTGGAACCGGATCCACACATGACTGAGGAGGTTGGAGGCGGTGGGAAAGATTGAAGTTTTTGGCGCTGGAGCTCAGAAGTGGGAAGGAAGGAGCTAGAAGAAGGCGTGGGGAAAAAAGAATGGATTGTTTACCCTCTTATAGGCAGGACAAATACCAAACAGCCCCCTCTCAAGCCTTAAAACTCGCATGTTCCCAAAGAGATCGTGCGAATGGCACGGTTGGATTACCCAAAACCGTATTGATGAGAATCCCGCAATGGGCGGGCACGATCTCTGTTTTGACAGGATGTGCCAATGGAGGCTATGCCTCGAAACACGAAATGGGAAGCGTGAAAACGGTTCGAAATGTTAAAGAGGCAGATGTGACGCTTCGCCGAAAAAGTTGTCAGTAAAAGACACTATTTTATTTTGATCTTGCCTTCATGGCTAAAGGTTGTATTAGTTATACAGAGCCGGATACAGATCCTTTATGCAGGGAGTTATCTTAAAATGTTTAAGAGAAGGAACCCTCCTTGCAATGCTGAAGACAATCCGCATGCCGAACACATCGTCATCGAAGACTGGTTCAGGGGCTACTGAGGGAGTCCTGGATTAGGGGGTCCTCGGGTGTCCGGACTATTTGATATGGGCCAAACTGATGGGCCGTGAAGATAAAAGTAGAAGACTTTCCCCCGTGTCCGGGTAGGACTCCTATATGCGTGGAAGGCAAGTTTGGTGTTCGGATATGTTATTTCCTTCCCTTATAAACCGACTCTGTACAGCCCTAGGCCTCTCCGGTGTGTATATAAACCGGAGGGGTTGGTCCGTAGAGATCACTAGAATTCTCATATGCTAGACAACTAGGGTTTAGCCATTACGATCTCGAGGTAGATCAACTCTTGTAACCCTAATACTCATTGAATATAATCAAGCAGGACGAAGGGTTTTACCTCCTTTAAGAGGGCCCGAACCTGGGTAAACATCGTGTCCCCTTCGTCCCTTGTTACCCTTAATCCTCAGACGCACAGTTCGGGACCCCCTACCCGAGATCCGCAGGTTTTGACACCGACAGAGGTAGAGGTAGAATTTCCAATGGGGACAACAGATTGAAGCCGTAGACGACCTCGAAGGGGGACTTGCCGGTAATGGAGTGTCTTGCACGATTGTAGCCGTACTCGATGACGGGTAAGCACTCCCCCCACTCTTTGATGTTCTTCTTGATCAACACGTGTAGGAGAGTACATAGCGTCCGGTTCGTGAGCTCCGTTCGGCCATTGGTTTGTGGATGGTATGCCGAAGAAAATAGGAACTTGATTCCGAGCTTGGGCATAGCGTCTTCCAAAAGTAGCTAAGGAACTTGATGTCGCGGTCCGATACAATAGTCCTGGGCACTCCATGTAAACGCAAGATTTCCCTACAAAAGATATTTGCAACATGTGAAATATCGTCTATCTTGTTGCATGGGATGAAATGTGCCATCTTAGAGTAACGGTCCACAAAAACAAACATGGAATCCTTTCCATTTTGGGTTCTTGGCAAACCAAGCACAAAGTCCATACTAATATCTTCCCATGGGTGATACGGAATAGGAAGTGGCATATAGAGACCATGGGATTGAGCTTTAGACTTAGCTTTGCAACATGTAGAGCATCCGTTGGTGAAGCGTGAGACGTCAGGGAACATCTTGGACCAAAAGTAGTTCTTGGAGAGTGTGGCAAATGTCTTGTCGCGTCCAAAGTGTCCCATAAGTCCTCCTCCATGAGCTTCTTGCATAAGTAACAAATGAAGCAAAGACTTGGGTATACATAGCTTGTTAGCTCTCATTAGATAATCATCCTTGATGTAATATCGTTCCCAAGATGTATGCGTCAAACATTTGGCCTAAGGAATAGCAAAAGTAGAATCATGTGCATACAAGTATTTATGTGCTGAAAGCCAATGGCATTCAATTCAAGTTAAGTTACAAGCATGCATTTGCGGGAAAGAGCATCCGCCACAACATTCTCTTTATGCTTAATGTACTTGATGACATAAGGAAAAGACTCAATAAACTCACTCCATTAGGCATGTCACTTATTCAATTTAGTTTGACCCTTGAGGCACTTAAGCGTTTCATGATCCATATGGATGACAAATTCATGAGGGTGAAGATAATGTTCCCACTCACACAAAACTCACACTAAAGCATATAACTCTTTGTCATAGATTGGGTAAATGAGTTGCGCTCCGGAAATTTTCTCACTAAAATAAGCAATTGGGCGCTGCTCTTGCATTAACACACCTCCTATACCATTTCCACTAGCATCGCAATGAACTTCAGAAGTGTTTCCAAAATTTGGCAAAGCAAGCACGGGAGCATGTGTAAGCAAATTCTTAAGCTCATCGAATGCGGTATCTTGGGATGGTCCCAAACAAAAGGTGCATTCTTACTCAAAGCATGTAAAGGAGATGCAATGGTGCCTTAGAAAATCAATGATGGAAACTGGCTAAGCCGAGGAAACTTCGCACTTGTTGCAAGTTGGTTGGTTGTGACCAAGTTTTAATAGCATTGATCTTAGATTCGTCTACATGAACACCCTTAGAAGACACAATGAAACCCAAGAAAACGAACTTGTCCACACCAAAATTTCATTTCTCCATATTAGCATAAAGACGCTCTTTTCTAAGAGTCTGCAAAATAGTTTTAAGACGGGAGACATGTTCTTTTAGAGATTTTCTAAAGATAAGAATATCGTCAAAATAAACCTTGACAAATACACCAATGTACGGGCGAAGAACAAAATGCATCACACGCATAAAGGTTTCGGGTGCTTCGGATAAACCCACTGGCATGACCAACCATTCATACAAGCCAAACTTGGTTTTGAAAGCCATTTTCCATTTATCACCTTCTTGGATGCGTATTTGATAGTAGCCACTTTTGAGATCAATTTTAGAGAAAATTGTGGCTCCACTAAGTTCGTCTAGCATGTCATCAAGGCGAGGAATAAGATATCTATAACAAACGGTGATAGCATTTATGGGATTACAATCGGAAGACATGCGAAAACCACCGTCTTTTTTAGGTACTAGTATGACCGGTACGGCATAAGGACTTAAGCTTTCACGCACATGCCCATTGTCAATGAGTTGTTGTACTTGCCTTCGTATTTCCTTAGTTTCTTCGGGGTTGACGCGGTAGGGTGCATTGTTAGGAAGAGGGGCTCCGGGTATGAGGTCAATGCGATGTTCGATGCCTCATAGTGGAGGTAGTCCCGGAGGTATCTCATCGGGGAAGACGTCCTTGAAGTTCTGCAAGAAATTAGACAACACTAAAGGTAGAGGGTGAGAGGTGTTAGTTGTTGTTGCGTCGTCCTTGCACAATAGGACATAGTGCATAACACTCGATGGAGTCTCACACACTTCTCCCATTTCACTTTTGGTAGCTAAAAGCACTCGGTTTTTCTTGTCGCTCATCATGGAGGCACTCATTTTGGGCTTGTGGCTCTCACTCCCTTTTGGGTGGCTCACTCTCTCACTATTCTCTCCATGATGGGTGGTTTCTTGCTTGTCGGTGATCACTTGACTTGGAGACATAAGTCGTAGCACGTACTCCTTTCCCTTCATCTTGAAGCTATAGTGATTGGTTCACCCATCGTGGATGACCCCACGGTCGAATTGCCAAGGTCGTCCAAGTAGGAGATGGCAAACGGACATAGGAACCACATCACACTCCAAGGTGTCTTCATATGCTCCAATCTTGAAGGAGATTTGAATGGTGTGCTACACTTGAATGGTGCCAGAGTCGCTAAGCCATTGGACCTTGTAGGGACGAGGATGCTTCATCTTGACCAATTGTAGCTTGGAACATAATTCTTCACTTGCCAAGTTGTGGCAATTTCCTCCGTCGATGATGACCTTCACGGAACGACTGGTGAGGCCCGCCTTGGTGTGGAAGATGTGGCAACATTGGTCTTCCTCTTGTTGGTGTTGAAGCATCAAGACTTGGGAGACAACAAGAGCGGGGCTCGAATCATTATAGCAAAAGACTTGGTCATCTTCATCTTCATTCACTTGCTGGTGCATAGCCACATGCTCAAGGGCTTACATTTCCTCTTCACTCATGGAGTCATAGGTGCCATCGTCGTTGAGGATCATGGTGCACCGATTGGTACACTCGAAGGACTTGTGGCCTCGGCCGCTGCATGTGAAGCATTTGACAGAACTTGTCCTGATGGTCTCATCCGGTGGAGTTGTAGATGATGAAGCTCTCGGCTTGAAGTTGGTTGTAGTAGGAGGACGACTTGAACATGTCGAAGTTTTCTTGGAACTTGACTTGTCGTCATTGCTTGGTGAAGCTTTTGTCCTAGAAGAAAGCGTCGAAGTCGTTGAAGCTTGGTTGTAGGAGCCGTAGCTCTTGGAAGAGTACTTGGCATACTTGAAGTCATCTTGCACTTGTCACTCCACCTTGGTAGCTTGATGCACTAGCTCAATGAAGTTCGAGTAAGGTTGGAAGTCGGCGATCTTCTTGATAGGATGATTGAGTCCATTCAAGTAACGTGCCATAGTTTTCTCATCATCTTCCGTGACATTGGCTCGTATCATGGCAATCTCTATTTCCTTGTAGTACTCTTTAACGCTTTTTGTTCCTTGCTTGAGGAGTTGTAATTTCTTGAAGAGGTCGCAGTTATAGTAGGTTGGCACAAAGAACGCTCTCATGACATCCTTCATTGATTCCAAGTTGTGATTGGTGGTTCACCTCTTGCTTCGCGATGCTCAATGACTTGCTCCCACCAAATGATAACATAGTCTTGGAACTCAAGGGATGTCATGGCGATCTTCTTCTCTTCCTCATAGTTGTGCAAACGAAAGATCTTGTCAACCTTCAATGCCCATGAAAGGTACTCTTCGGGGTCATTGCTTCTGGAGAACTTGGGCATGGTGAACTTGACCTTGCCGTAGCGTTGCTCTTCATTGTGTAGGGGTCAAGGATGATGACACCCTTGATGTGGTGGATGGTAAACCTCAAGTTGCTCTTGGCGTGGAGGATTTTCATGGTCTTGTTGCTCGAGGCAAACTTGTGTTTCTTGTCGAGCTTGGTGTTCTTGTCGAGCTTGTGGAACTTGGCGTTGCAATCGCGCTTTATGTCGTCGTTCTTGTACTTCATCACGAAGTGCTTCTTCTTCTTCATGCACACATCGATTGCGGGCGGCGATGGCACGGTTGGTGTCCCGGAGGGCACGTTGCGCTTAAAGGGCTTGTGCTTCGCACCGTTGTTGTTCTTCGTAGAACGTCGGCATCTTATTTGTCTTGATGTTGGTGTTGCCGCTCTTGCAATTGCTCTCATTGGCGTTGGCGTTCTTGCGCTTCCTCTTGGTGGTGTTGGCGTTGCCTTTCTTGTGCTTGCGCAAGGATATCTTGATTTTGACGGTGCCGATGTTCTTGCTCTTCGAGTTGCTCTTGTGGACTATTGTCATGTAGAAGATTGCAATTTGCTTGGCATTCTTGGCGCACGGCTCGACAAAGAGTGTTCGATGTCGGTGTACTTGATCCAGAGATGTTGTTGTAGGAATGTCAGCTCGAGTGACTCTGTCTTGAATATGACGAAGAGGTAGAAGAACAGTTGACCAACAAGGAATAAATTTCGTCCATCCTTGCGTCGGTTTCCATTTTTTGCGCATCAAGTACGTTGCTCAGATTGTTGCAATTCGGTGGTGAGGCTGTCGATGCGGTCACTCAATGCTTGTTGTTCTTGATGCAAAGCTCTTTGTGCACCGACGAGGTGGTTCTTGGTGACGAAGGTGTTTGAGTCCTCATCTTGCTCGATGAAGAGTGGGTTCGAAGATGTACTTGGCCTATCCATCATCGCAAGCAAATATGTGAGTGGAAGAAAAGGGGGAACTAGACCAAATGTACCTTATCCAATGTTAAAGATGGATCAATGATTACTCAAAGGTGTAGTAAGGAAATAGCACAATTGGTACCAATTCTTGTCGATTTCTCACACCTACACAAAGAAGGATTTTGGTGGATCTTGGTGAGGATGGTGGCACAAAATTTGATGTGAAATATTGGCAAGACTCAATAATGTTGAAAAAGATTCGCAATTCACAAATGCAACAAGTAGACCAATAGCAAATGGTGGTACATGGAAACACACACACACACACACACACACAGAAAGATAAATGGGGTCGTGCAACCAAAAATGAGCTCAAAATGTGGAAACCACGGAAAATTCTCTTGTTGCACAACTCTAGAGAGACGCTAGCATGATTGCTCAATGGGCGGATATGAGACTTGTGCACAACCCACAAAGCAAAAATGCAACGACTTCTATCCCAAGTATGCTATATGTATGATGTTTCGGTGGTATGATCCAAGATGATCGAGCATGACAATCTTAATGTAGTATGATGCTATGGTTCTTGCTTAAAAGCTTTTTGATTATCTTTCTCTTTTGCTTAAAAGCTTGTTTGGCTCTTTCTCGTTTGAGCTCTTTCTCATGCAAAACTTGACGAACCAAGATAGCTATTGTGTATATGCGATGACAACCTTGTGACACAAGAGATGATGCCGAGATATGGATACCAAGAAGTTGTTATATATGAAATGATTGCTAATGTGCACAAGTGACGTTGCCGGCAATACTCAAATGGCTAGTCTCGATAGGAAAGGTACGCAAAATGGGCTATGGGGTTACCAATGCAATGGCAAGGAGTACACAAAGTGTCGTCAAAGTTACCGTCCTTGCTTATGGTCGATGGTGTAAAGATGATGAAGTGGTCGCTGTCGATGACAAGTCTGTGGCGAAGATGAGCGGTCGTGATGTCATTGTTGAACCGCCCCTAAGTAGCCGAAACACGTTAGGAAACAGAAACCGCAACTCAAATTGTCAAGGCAAATGTGTCAAAATTTGTCGGAGGTTGTAGCGGGTATGCGATGGTGGTTGCGGAAACCGGTGGTGGTATGCGGAAGTATTGGTGGTGGCTGGGAAAAATTGGCGAGAGTTAGGCAGAAGAAAGAACTGGTGGAGGAGGTGTTGCAGCCAGGGGCAGGATGTCCGGGCTATCGGGCCGGATGTCTAGGGTCTTGGATCCGTGGACAAACTTGGTGGATCTCATGGGAAAAAAGAAAATTTCGGGGCAAAATCCGAGGAATTTCGTGGACGGAATTGGTGGAAAAGTTAGGGGAAGCTAGATCTACTAGTAACACATCAAATCCACAGATCAAATTCAACAAAACATCATCACAGCAACAAGTCACAAAAAAATTGGGAGGACTATTTTGTGGGGATTTTCAAAACTGGGTAAGAACACAACAAAATTAGGCTAGAAAACAAAGAGGGAGGCTCCAAAATCATGATCAACGTGGTTCATGATACCAAAATGATGTAGGGTGGAAACCTTAGGGCCAATCTTTCACAATTTGGAGGGGATACCATGAAGAACATGACGAACACGAGGGGAAAAATACGAGGGGGTCGAGAGGAAACACTCAAATCAACAAGAAATGATCACACATGTGCTAGATCTGAATACACATACAGGTACACGATCCAAACTCAACAATGGACGACACAAACGGTGACTAGTTCATCTCCGTGAGGAGGCCTTGAATCCGCAAGGGATCTTCCCGTGAGGGGCCTTGAATCCACTTGGGGGATCTTCTCCGGAGAGGCCTCGGTCTCTCGTGGAGAGGGTAACAAGTGGATGAGCACAACTCCATCTCTCAAATGAGCTAAGCAAGTGCTAACCCTAGAAAGAGGGAGGTGGAGGAGTATATATAATCTAGGCTCATGAAAGGGTACATGGGCTTCGACACTTTCACTGTTCGCAGTCAGGGGGCCGGATGTTCGTGGATCATGGGCCGGATGTCCGGGGTTTCGAGGGGGTTCCGGATGTCCGGGGCAGGGGGGACGGATGTCCGGGGTGGTGCTAGTTTGGTTCTGTGAAGAGTGACGGATTTCCGGGCTGGGGCCGGATGTATGGGGCAGGTGTCGGGCCGGATGTCCGGGCCCTGTAGCTTGTCGATTGCTGTGGACACCATCAGGGGCCGAATGTCCAGGGTCATGGACGGATGTCCGGGTCCTGGGAGCTGTTCTCGACTCCTTCCGTTGGTTCTCTTCATCCATGAACTTGGGGACTTATCCTCTTCGTGTGCATCTTTGAGAGGGTCCTCTTGGTACCTGATCATGCATAACATTCTGGACTTAGGTAGTAGCCATGCCTCGAGAGGGTCATATGGGATATCACTAAGGAGAGATGTCACCTCGTTCTCGAGAGCTCTAGCACGTGATCGTGTCATCGGTCCTCTTGTCACTTGGTGAGACGATGGTAGGTCCATGGGGATGACCATAGGATGATCCGCATTAAGAAGTCTCTCCTAGAGATAATGTAGGAATCATATAGGAAAGAATATAATCAACCTTAACAAATCCTAGCATACCATAATTTATACTCCAACACCCTCCCCGATCGTAGCAGATGGCCGCGAACGGTCGACCGAGAGAAACCGAAGGTAGACGCCGATGGGTTCACATCCCACGTAGTCGTAGCAGGAGCGTCATGGTCGATGTCGCATCGCGGATGCTTTGACTGTAGACAAACCCACGAGTTGCTCAAGTGAGGTGATAACCCTTTCTGCCGTTATCGAGGTTGCCGAGAGCATAGGGTGGTGTAGTCATGGTCGAGGTAGCCATGTCAGAGATGTCGTGGTCGATGTCGATTCAAGGTGCCCAGTGTCGATGTAGTTTCCATGGAGCCGCAGATGTAAGGAGGCACCGAGTTAGTCATGGGTGTAGTGGTGTCGAGGTAGTGGTGCGCCGGGAAGAAGACGATGTTGATGAGGTGTCGCGCCGGGTTTGCCAAGCTCGAGGACACATCATGGATGAAGGCACATGTCGGTCTTGCCAACACCGGGCATGCATAGACGGACGAAGTCGAAGTTGACGAGGCGTCCCGCCAGGTTTGCCATGCCTGGGGACACGTCGTGGAAGAAGCATGCGTCGGTGTTGCCAGCACCGCGCATGCATATATGGGAACCAGCATGGTTTGTATGCCATGTCGGAGGAGGCTAGCAGAGGAGGACTCCACAACAGCTGCGACACCAATCGGCGTAGGGATGATGTCGCCTGCGATTGCCGGAGTAGATGAAGTCGTCGGGGTAGATGACGTCGATGCTGGCGATGAGCTGGTGCTGGACGAAGACGAAGAGGTGGAGTGGCGGCGTAGCTCTGGTGAGCGAGCGGCAGCGGCGATGCCCTGAGGAGGAGGAGGCGGCGGTGCTCGAAGTAGGTGAGGTACAACCCAGCAGTGTGATGAAGACCGGCGCGGACGATGGCATTCCCGCGCCTATGGAGGTGGCGCAGCGCATACCACGTAGAAGTCAAGATGTGGGGACAACAGAGTGGATAGCGTGCTGTGATGCTAAGGGGTGACGCAACGGCAATGCGTGGGTCGGGGAGATGGCCGGAAGACCTCAGGGCAGCGACGTTGACCGCGTGCTACAGCCAGAAGGGGCGATGCAACGACAGCTCGAGGGTCAGTACAACCGCGGGGACGACCTCGGGGTGGCAGCATGGACCGCGTGCCGCAGCGCTACATCCTGAAGGGGTGATGCAGCGGCGGCGCGCAGGCGGTGCAGCCTCGGGGAGAACCACGGGGCGGCGATGCTGCATCCTGGGGTGACGCAGCGATAGCCCATTGCTCGACTGATGGTGGTGCACACTATACTTGGGGACAGTCTTCACGGGACCCGCGGAAGCACGAGCAACCGACGGGCCAGATCTGTCGCATGGCGCATATGGGCCAGATCGCGGGCGGGCGGGTGATCAATCCGATCGCGTGCGAGGTCACGGACGCCGCTCGGTGGAGGCGTGGTGGTGGTGGTGTCCGAGCTGAAGGTGGCGAAGACGGCCGGCATGCCACGGCATGCGGACTAGCGCGTCAGCACCGGCACCCGGGCGGCAAACGCAACGCCGGCACCCGAGCGGTGAACGCAGAGTTGTGCAGAGACGGTTGTACATACACGATGGAGGCGAGAATTGATGGAGGATTCCCGTTCAGAGCAGGGCGGCGACGGGCGGCTGATGGCTCGTGTCCGCGTCAGTTTATCCCCGAAGAGGAAGGAATGATGCAGCACAACTACAGTAGGTATTTCCCTCAGTGATGAAACCAAGGTTATCGAACCAGTAGAAGAACGAAGCAACACTATGTAAACGGTACCTGCACACAAAGAACAAAGACTTGCAACCCGACGCGTAAGAGGGGTTGTCAATCCCTCCCGGGTAAAAAGATAGATTGATTTGTATGATTTTGGATAAATAGATCTCTCGATAAAACAAAATAAAATAATTAAATAAAAGTGCAGCAAGCTATTTTTGGGTTTTTAGAATTATAGATCTGAAAACAAAAGCAAATAAAAATAGATCTTGAAACAAATATGATAAAGAATAGACCCGGGGCCGTAGATTTCACTAGTGGCTTCCCTCGAGAAAATAGCATACGGTGGGTAAACAAATTACTGTTGGGAAATTGATAGAGCTTCAAATAATTATGACGATATCCAGGCAATGATCATTATATAGGCATCACGTCCAAGATTAGTAGACCGACTCCTTCCTACATCTACTACTATTACTCCACACATCGACCGCTATCCAACATGCATCTAGTGTATTAAGTTCATGGAGAAATGGAGTAATGCAATAAGAACGCTCACATGATGTAGACAAGATCTATTCATGTAGGAATAGAACCCATCTTGTTATCCTTAATGGCAATGATCAATACGTGTCTTGCTGCCAATTCTGTCACTGGGAAACAACACCACACAACCGAACCCATCACAAAGCACCTCTTCCCATGGCAAGAAAAATCGATCTAGTCGGCCTAACTAAACCAAAGATTCGAAGAAGAAATACAAGGCTATAAGTAATCATGCATATAAGAGATGAAAACTCAAATAACTTTCATGGACAAAATAGATCTAATCATAAACTCAAAGGTCATCGAATCCCAAGAAACACACCGCAAAAAGAGTTACATCAAATAGATCTCCAGGAGACCATTGTATTGAGAATCAAAAGAGAGAGAGGAAGCCATCTAGCTACTGCCTACGGACCCGTAAGTCTACAATGAACTACTCACGCATTGTCGGAGATGCACCAATGAGGGTGATGAACCCCTCCGTGATGGTGTCTAGATTGGATCTGGTGGTTCTGGAACTTGCGGCGGTTGGAATTGTGTTTCGTCGACTCCCCTAGGGTTTTTTGAATATTGGGATATTTATAGAGCAAAGAGGCAGTGCGGGAGGCCACCGAGGTGGGCACAACCTACCAGGGTGCGCCTAGGATCCCCAGGCGCGCCTAGGTGGGTTGTGCCCCCCACGGGGCACCCCTCTGGTACTTCTTTGGCCCATCTTGTGTCTTCTGGTCCAGAAAAAATCTCCAAAACGTTTCGCTGCATTTGGCCTCCATTTGGTATCTATTTTCTGTGAAGTAAAAACAAGCAAAAAAACAGCAACTGACACTGGGCACTATGTCAATAGGTTACTCCAAAAAATGATATAAAGTTGCTATAAAATGATTGTAAAACATCCCAGAATGATAATATAACACCATGGAACAATAAAAAAATTATAGATACGTTGGACACATATCAGCATCCCCAAGCTTAATTCCTGTGCGTCCTTGAGAAGGTAAATGACAAAAACAGAATTTTTTATGTGGAATGTTGCCTATCATGTTCATCACATTCTTTCTTTTGTAGCATGGACATATGGACTTTTATATGGTTCAAAGCAATAGTCTAGTTTTGACATGAAGATTTCAATACTCAAGCATATCAAAAAGCAACCATGTCTTTCAAAATATCAACACTAAAGCAAGTTATCCCTAGCCCATCATGCTCAGTCATTGATCCATTCATGAAACACACTCGCATATTAACTACATCCAATGCTCAAGTACGATCATAGTGCCCCTTAGTTGGTACTTTTTAAGAGAAGATTGAGACTCAAATAAAAAAAATTGCATACAGTAAATAGAAAGGCCGTTCGCAGAGGGAAGTAGGGATTTGTAGAGGTGCCAGAGCTCCAAGCAAAAATTAAGAGATAAAACATTTTGGGTGGCATGCCTTTCCTGTCAACGAAAACGATCGAGTAGTTCCCACTACTTTCCATTTTAGATATATCATAGGCGGTTCCCCAACATAAAATAAAGTTCATTCCTTTTCCCACCATACTTTCACATTCCACGGCTAGTCGTATCCATGGGTACCATCCGTACCATCACTTTCCAAGGAATTTATTATTTGAGAACATAAATAAAATTCATTTTTCATTTCAGGACTGGGCATCCCTAATACCTTTGCCGTACTCTCGTGCAAGGAAAAGTGAATAAACACTCATCTTGAGAATAACACATCTAGCATGGAAAAATATCAGCCACCCCCTACCGTTTCATGAGCGGTACGAGCACCACTGTTCAAGATATCTTCCGATATTCCGGTATATCGGCCGATTTATCGCTTACCATTGTCTGACCGATAAGATAAATCGACCGATAAATCAGCTGATATGGCGATAAGTCGACCAATATGCCAATAAACTAGCCAATTTACCCCTTATCATGGGTCGACCGATAAGTTCCTGATAAGCGATATCCCCAACATTGACGAGCACATAAAAGAGGAATTTATTTTGAAAGTTAGAGATGGCACATACAAATTTGCTTAGAGCGGTACGTAAATACCGCATACAGGTAGGTATACTGGACTCATATGGCAAAACTAGGTTTAAGGATTTTGGATGCACTAGTAGTATTCCCACTTAGTGCAAGGGAAGGCTGGCAAATAGATTGAGAAGCATCCAACCAAGAAACGAAAAATTACATAAGCGAGCATTAAGCATAACTAACACTGAATAATGCACCACAAGTAGGGTGTAATTTCATTGCATAACTATTGACTTCCGCGCTTGCATAGAGAATCACAAACCTTAACACCAATATTCTTACTAAAGCATAATTACTCATCAACATAACTAACATATCACTATCATCTTATATCAAAACTATTACAAAGAATCAAGTTTATTTTGTCCAATGATCTTCATGAAATTTTTTATTATACCCCTCTTGAATATCTATCACTTTGGGATTAGCTCAATATGTTGCTTTTGATAGCTCAAACAAATCTAAGTGAAGAACATGAGCATAAAGTTTTCGTCTCTCAAAATAATATAAGTGAAGAATGAGAGAATTTCTTCAAAAATTTACTAACTCTCAAATAAATCTAAGTGAAGCATGAGAGCATTTCTTCAAAAATATTAAAGCACACCGTGCTAAAAAAGATATAAGTGAAGCACTAGATCAATTCCATAGCTCAATTTTTAAAGTGAAGCATAAAGAGCAATTCTAACAAATCATAGCATAATTTTGGCTCTCTCAAATAGGTGTGTCCAGCAAGGATAGATGACACAAACTAAAAGCAAAACAAACAAAGCCTCATATCATCCAAGACTCTCCAAGCAAAACTTATGATATGTGACAAATAATAATATAGCTCCAAGTAAAATACCGATGGTCGTTAGAAGAAAGAGGGGATGCTTGGCATCCCCAAGCTTAGTTGCTTGTTCATCCTTGAATATTACCTTCGCGTGCGGTAGTATCCCCAAGCTTAAGCTCTTCTTACTCCTTATTCCTTCATCCATCATGGTCTCACCCAAAACTTGAAAGTTCTTCAATCACACAAAACTCAACAAAACCTTCGTGAGATCTGTTAGCATAACAAAGCAAATCACTACTCTAAGTATTGTTTCAAACCCATTCATATTTAGCTTTTCGTTATATCTACAGTATTTCAACTTCACCATGGATTATACCCTCCAATACAAACCATTGATTCATCAAAATAAGCACACAACGCAAAGAAAACAATATCTGTAAAAAAGAAAACAATATCTGTAAAAAAATAGAACAGTCTGTAGCAATCTGAAAACTTCGAATACTTCTGTAACTCCAAAAATTCTGAACAATTAGGTCAATGTAGGAAATTTGTATATCAGTCTTGTGTACAAAAATCAGGATTTTATCGCGCTTCTGCGAATTTAAACAATTCTATTACTAGCGCACACAGTTTATGTTTTTCAACAAGATCAAATCAACTATCACCTAGCATGATCCCAAAGGCTTTGCTTGGCACAAACACTAATTAAAACATCAAAACACAATCATAACAGTAGCATAATTGTGCAAACACTCAAGAACAGAAAGAAATAGGCAAAATAAATTTTATTCATTGGGTTGCCTCCCAACAAGCGCTATCGTTTTACGCCCCTAGCTAGGCATAATTCATAGATCTAAGTATTGTCATCTTTCCTTTTGTTTTCTGTAGATGTGTTCTTATTAGGAGGTTTTGCAAAAATAACTTGAAACACATTATCCATAGTAATTTTAGCATTATCAAGTTGCCCAATTTTGTACCCCCTTTGATTTCCGGCAACAATCCAAGAATATTGTTGATTGACATCATTGAAAACTTGTTGTACTATATCTAAAAAAGGAATTTCCTTTTTAAGATTCTCATAAAAAATTGATTGTTTCCAAGCAAATGTCTCATCATATAATCACTATTATAAAGGATCTCATCAATCACTGGTTTTTCACGATCCATACCATAAAAATAAAAACAATCCTAGCTTCCCGTATTATGTAATCAAATTCACTCATAAGAACTTGGGTAGCTATCTTTCTAGCCTTAGGATATTTTATAACGGGTAACTCATAAAACAATCTTTGCAAGGTAGGATAGGTACAGATAAATCTATTTTCAAGTTTCAGAACTAGTGCTGAAATAGCTTCCGCATAAGATTTAGTTCTTTTAAGTATAGGAACATCATCAAGTGTCAAATTTCCAACACAATTGAAAAATTCTTGGATATGTTCTTTTCCCGTAACATTCCCTTGCCCCAAAACAAAAGTTTTGGCATCCAGATTGCCAGATCGTCCAATTTTAGGAGTTAGGCCATCATCTGTTTCTGCCATACCAAAGTCACTCATGATGAAAAGTTCAAGCAAATAATAGATCTGACGAGAAAACGGCGAACGAAAAAAGAGAGAGCGAATAAAACGGCAAATTTTTGTGAAGTGTGGGAGATAAAAACGAGAGGCAAATGGCAAATAATGTAAATTGCAAGGAGATGAGTTTTGTGATCAGGAACCTGATAGATGTTGATGTTATCTCCCCGAAAACGGCGCTAGAGATCCTTTATTGATGGCTCGTGTCTGCGTTAGTTTTTCCCCGAAGAGGAAGGGATGATGCAGCACAACTACAGTATGTATTTCCCTCAATGATGAAACCAAGGTTATCGAACCAGTAGGAGAACCAAGCAAAACTATGTAAACGGTACTTGCACACAAAGAACAAATACTTGCAACCTGACGCGTAAGAGGGGCTGTCAATCCCTCCCTGGTAAAAACATAGATAGATTTGTATGATTTTGGGTAAATAGATCTCTCGATAAAAAAAAAAGTGCAGCAAGGTATTTTTTGGTTTTTAAATTTATAGATCTGAAAACAAAAGCAAATAAAAATAGATCTTGAAGAAAATATGATAAAGAATAGACTCGGGGGGCGTAGATTTCACTAGTGGGTTCTCTCGAGAAAATAGCATACGCTGGGTAAATTTTTTACTGTTGGGCAATTATAATTATGACGATATCCAGGCAATGATCATTATATAGGTATCACATCCAAGATTAGTAGACTGACTCCTTCCTGCATCTACTAATATTACTCCACACATCAACCGCTATCCAGCATGCGTCTAGTGTATTAAGATCATGGACTAATGCAATCTTGACATGATATAGACAAGATCTATTCACGTAGGAATAGACCCCATCTTGTTATCCTTAATGGCAACGATTAATATGTCTTTGCGTCACAAAGAACATCACGATGAAATACATGGCAAGAACATCATCAAACCATCAAAGTTCATCAGAATCAATTGAACTACTCACGATCAGAGGCACCAATGAGGATGATGAACCTCCGTGATGGTGTCTAGATTGATTCGAGTGAATTTGAAGTCGATTCTAGGATTTTGAATATATTACAGAGCAAAGAGGCGTGGAAGCCACCGAGGTGGGCACAACCCACTGTGGCGCGCCTGGGTGGGTTGTACCCACCTCGCCACCTCTCGTGACCGCCTCTTTCTCTATAAATACCCCAAAATCCAAAAACCCTAGGGGAGTCGATTTAAACACAATTCCAAATTACCGCAAGTTCCAGAAACACCAGATACAATCTACGCACCATCACAGAGGGGTTCATCATCCTCATTGGTGCCTCTCCGATGATGCGTGAGTAGTTCATTGTAGACCTACGTGTCCGTAGTTAGTAGCTAGATGGATTCTTCTCTCTCTCTCTTTTGATTCTCAATACAATGGTCTCTTGGAGATCTATTTGATGTAACTATTTTTGCGGTGTGTTTGTTGTGATCCGATGAACTTTGAGTTTATGATCTGATCTATTTTATCCACGAAAGTTATTTGAGTTTTGATCTCTTATATGCATGATTACTTATAGCCTCATATTTCTTCTTCGAATCTTTGGTTTAGTTAGGCCAACTAGATCGATTTTTCTTGCCATGGGAAGAGGTGCTTTGTGATGGGTTTGATTTTACGGTGCTCAATCCCAAAGGATGTATGGGGACATGACACGATGTATCGCTATATTAAGGATAACAAGATGGGGTCTATTCCTACATGAATAGATCTTGTCTACATCATGTCATCGTTCTTATTGCATTACTCAGTTTCTCCATGAACTTAATAAACTAGATGCATGCTGGATAACGGTCGATGTGTGGAGTAATAGTAGTACATGCACTCAGGAGTCGGTCTACTAATCTTGGACGTGATGCCTATATAATGATCATTGTCTATATATTGTCATAATTATTTGAAGTTCTATCAATTTCCCAACAGTAATATGTTTACCCACCGTATGCTACTTTTCTCGAGAGAAGCCACTAGTGAAATCTACGGCCCCCGGGTCACTTCTTTATCATATTTGCCTTCGAGATCTATTTTTATTCTCTTTTATTTTCAGATCTATTAATCCAAAAACCCAAAAATACCTTGCTGTAATTTTTCTTTCTTTATTTTATTTTTCTTTATTGCGAGATCTATTTATCCAATCTACTACAAAAAATATCTATCTTTTACCCGGGAGGGATTGGCAACCCCTCTTACACGTCGGGTTGCAAGTATTTGTTCTTTGTGTGCAGGTACCGTTTACATAGTGTTGCTTGGCTCTCCTACTGATTCAATAACCTTGGTCTCATCACTGAGGGAAATACCTACGTAGTTGTGCTACATCATCCCTTCCTCTTTGGGGAAATACCGACGTAGTTCAAGCCTCATCAACAAGCAGTATTCCTGCTTAGTACAGGCGAAGGCTGGCATATAGATTGAGAAGCGACAAACCAGAGAACGAAAACAGTCATAAACATGCATTGAGAATAATTAACATTGAATACGAGCATGAGTAGGATATCAAACACCATGAACATAAATATCATGGAGGCTATGTTGGTTTTGAATCAAGTACATGCATGAACATGTGCCAAGTCAAGCCACTCGAATCATTCAAAGGGAGATACCATACTATCATACTACATCATAACCATTTTAATGCATATTGACATTCAAGATAAATCATTATCCACTCCTAGCTATTTAAGCATGGCATGAGTAACTATAATCTCTAATTGTCATCGTAAACATGTTTACTCATAATAAGCTGAATCAAGAACGATGAGTTAAACATATTTACAAAAAAACAAGAGGAGTTCATACCAGCTTTTTTTCACCTCAATCACTTCATCAAATCATTGTCATTATTGCCTTTGACTTGCATGACCAAATGCTATGAAAATATTAATAGTGCAAGTGTGGCATGGACTAAGCTGGAATTAATCAGCAAACATTTTATTCAAAGGAGAAGACAAGGTAATATGGGCTCTTTGTTAGATCAACAATAATGCATATGAGAGCCACTCAACATGTTCATCTTGGTCTTCTCCTTATGACAACTCGAAGAAAAGAAAAGAATTTCGGGGAAACACATATAATTTTTTTTGGAATTTTTGTTTTTCTGAAGAAAGAAAATTAACGAAGGAAAGAAAAATGAAAGCGAGGACAACTATTTACACGGGAAAGCTCCCACCAAGTAAAAGAAGAACAAGAAATATTTTGGGGTTTTCTTTTTAATACTACATACTACTAAACAAGAAAAAAATCGAAAAGAAATGAGAAATATTTTCGGTTTTTCAAAGTTTTTCGAACAAACAAGAAGAAAATGGAAATAAAACTAACATGGATATACAATGAAAAAGGATGAACACGACAACTGGAATGAAATGTTTGAACAAGAATGTAATGTCGGTGAGAAATACATACTCCCCCAAGCTTAGGCTTTTGCCCTAAGTTGGTCTACGGCCACAGATCGAAGTATTCTCCTCCTAGATAATACTTGGGCTCCTCAGGGTTCCACTAGTAGACAGGGTCCTGCGGATCCCACTCGTAAACAGGCTCTGCGGCCGCCTCAGGCTCAAGTGCTAGCTCAGGCTTGTCCACTTGGGGCGGCACCAAGGCCCAATAAGCATAAATATCCGCGGGCATAATAGTGTACCTGCCTAAAGAAAGACCGAACAAAGAAGCTGCAGGCAGGGTAATAGTCTCATGAGTGCCCTGACTGGACACCAAGTTGTATCAAAATCACGGCGTGCCACCATTAATGAAGTCATGCCCAACCATGCTAGTGTAATCAAGGTGTCTAACAGGTAAAAGCATCTCCTCAACCTCATCATGCCTAATAGGAATCTCAAAATGTCTAGTGAGGTTAGTACATGTGTAACCTTCGAGCGGTTAGTATGTAACTGTCGAGCAATCATATCACCCAAACTAAGAGTTCTATCACTCTAAAGAGCATAGTGCAAAATAGCAAGGACAGGCGAGCTGAGTGATCCACTCTCCCACTGTCTAGTCAAACACCTCCCGACAAATAAGGAATAGTAGCGCAAAATGGGGAAAATGTAAACTAGCAACTCTAGCCTTAGATTAAGGAAATATGCCCTAGAGGCAATAATAAAGTTGTTATCTATATTTCCTTATATCATGATAAATGTTTATTATTCATGCTAGAATTGTATTAACCAGAAACTTAGTACATGTGTGAATACATAGGCAAACAGAGTGTGTCGGTGTACAAAAGTAGGGGTCCCTTTTTGCACCCCTTTACTTGTGCGCGTGCGATCGCAGCCCCACTCCCCTGGCCACCCTTAGCGTGGCAAAGGGAGAAGCAGAACCACAAGACAACCAAAACAACGCCAAGACCAGAGACGCAAAGAGCAAGGGCGAGATGGACTCCCTCGGCAAGACCCTTGCCGGGACGGCCTCTGCAGCCCCGGCAAGAGCCTTCCCGGGGCAACTTGCCCAACGCCAGCAGAGCGCGCCACCCTTGAGCCCAAGGATTCCAACACCATCAACCACATTGGAACCAAGGCTCGGGAGGCACCTCCGTGGTGGCATGCAGATCTTTGTGAAGATCATAAACATACAAGATCAGATGAGGACCAGAAGACGACGAACCTCGGCGGGATCCTAGCCGAGGAAATCCATGAGACCCCCGGCAAGACCCTTGCCGGGGACGACTGTGATACCACGGAAAGAACCTTGCCGGGGCCCTGGCAAGACCCTTGCCGAGGACGCTCGCGGGGCCACAGCCAGGCCTACGTCTGCCAAGACTCCATCGCCGTTCCCATACTGCTGCCAGCCAAACCAGCTGGGCAGGCACCTGCATGGCGACGGCGGCCTCCAGGCCAACTCAGCAAGCACCTGCCTGGTGGCCTGCAGATCTTCGTGAAGACTCTGCCACCATGCCATCCCAGTAGACAGCCAACGTGGCGCTACAACGCCTCATCAGCTCGTGACGCCGCTGGCTTGAGCGACGAGAGGCGGCGATACCGACGAGCTTCCTCGCCGTCCCCGATAAAGCAAAGAGGGCAAGTTGGCAACACATTAATTGCGTTTGTCCGATGGTGCCAGAGGATAAACTTAGCCACTGTGTACATTTCCGCCTTCTGTGTGCCACTGTGGCGACCCCTTTGCTCTATAAAAGGAGGCCCGAGACGTACATGAGAGGGATTCAGATCTTTTGGACAACGCACGCACCACAGCTAGTTCGAAAGCTCAACAACGCTCAAATATACACCAAATCAGGACTAGGGTATTACGCATCCTTGCGGCCCGAACCTGGGTAGACGATCTTTGTGCTGGCTACCAGACCCGCTCTTTGCACAACCTCGCGCCCGCCAACCGTAGAAGGGGTCCCAGTGATTCCATAGGTGTCGTTTCCCCCGACATCTTTGGCGCGCCAGGTAGGGGATGGCGCGGTTGTGGAAATCTGGTTTGGTTGGAGCAGCGGCTTCATCGTGGTCGTCACTCCAAGGAAGAACACGACCAAATAAGCGGCGTCATCGACAGATGCGGTGAATGCCCATGCAACGACAAAAAAGCTAAGCCATGCAAAACTTTGAGCAATCCCTTTATATATATATATGGTTATCATCCCCGAAGATCTTGCCCAGTGTATGGAAAACCTGCACGCAATGGGGTCCTTCCACTATTCGCAATGCCCTTGCTCTATTTCGAGTCCGCTCAACAGTTCGAGTGGCTGCGTCGAGGGCGGCAGGGTGGTCTTTTGCAATTGGAAACACTCTCTTTCTGCCTCCAGTCCACTTGACAGTTTGAGCGGCCGTGTCAAGAACAGTAAGGTGGTTTACCTGGCAGCAAGCACACTCGGCAGGCTATTGGGGATCCGTCCTCAAGGCGCCGCGCCCTGGGTTTACACGCCGGCAAGCCTACCCGATTAACATAGGGTGGACATACAAAGGGAGATCAAACGGGAAAATAACACGCACCATTTCAGGGTACTACAGAGTTATATTACATCAAATAATCGCTGCGGTTCTAACTTAAGATAAAAATGTCTTGGTTTTGAACTCGCAGCGGCGATAAGAAACGGGGTGCCCTATCCCGGAGCTGGCCCTCGATCCTCCGAACTCCGTCGACGCGGCTGATGATGGGCTCAATACGCTCCTCGAGCGCCGCAAGGTCCACGCCCTCCGGCAAGCTCTCCAGCGCGGCGTCGAAGTCGAGGTTGGGGTTCCAGTACGCCACTTTGGTGAGGACCTTGGTCATGGCACCCCGGCAAAGCCTTCGGGCCTCATCGGCTAGAGAGGCCGCCCTGTTTGAGCGGAACTGCTCCAGGTCTCCAAGAACACCCTCAAAGAACAGGGTCGGTTTGGCATTGGGATTCGCATTCGGCTCTTGGGCGTACCTCACGTGCGGCATCCCCATGGTAGCCAGCTGAATGGTGATCCTGCCGGCGTCATCCGCGAGGCGGCTGATCCAGAGGTTTTCGCCCTTCACAAAATCCGCGTGGTTGGCGGCATCGTTCTTCCGCAGCTGCCTCACCTTCTCCAAATTCTTGGCCAGGGTCTCCTCCCGGGCCCTGACCTCCGAGAGTGTCCCCTCGAGACCCTCTAGCTTCACCTTGAGGTCTTTGATGGAGTCGTTGGCCTTGGAGAGATCCTCAGCCTTGCCGAGGACTGCGCCCTACGCCTCCACCAGAGCACTGTTGAGCATGTCCTTCTCCTTCGCCAGCTTCATGGCCTGCTCCTTCGCCAGCTTCAGGGCCTGCTCCTTCAGCCCATCTCGTTCCACCTCCAGCTCTTTCACCTTGCCGGCATGGACCAGAGCTTGGGCATCGAGCACCTCCTTGTGCTTCTGCTCCAGCTCCTGGGTCTGCTGCATGACAAGCTTCTCGACCTCCTCATCCTTGCCGCGAAGTGTCGCGGCGAGCTTCTCCTCGTGAGCGGCAATATCCTCCTCCTGTGAGTTCAGCTCGGCCTGGTGCTGGTGTCGAGCTGCCTCATCCTTGGCGGCCTATTCCACCGCCCTCTCTTGAGCTTTCTCGATGTCGGCCTTCTTCATGACAAGCTCCAGCTTGCGCTCGGGCAGCAGGTCCTGGGCGACCTTCAACTCCTTATGGGCTTGGCAAAACCAAGCCTACGTCTCGGCGACGCGCCCCTCGAGGTCCACCTCCGCCTTGCCCACCGCCGCCATCCTGGACTTGGCCTTGTCCAGGCGGGCATGGTGAAGCACCCGAAGCTTATGGAAGTTGGCGTTCATGGCCCGAAGGAGCTCCTCCTCCTGGGAACCGCCACCACTGGCACCCGGCTCATCAACAACCTCCAGCCCGGCGGCGGTGAGCACCTTGTCGTCGAACACCTCCCCCTCGGTGGGCGCCCTGGCACTCACCATCCCTGGGAGGTGGACGAACAGATCGTCGCCCACCTTCAGGTACTTGCCCGAGCCGGAGGCAGCAGAAGAGAAGGGCTGATCATCGACCATCCCCTCCTCGGCAGTGTCCTTGCCGGCCTCCCCGGCAGGCTCCTTGCCGGCCTCCTCGGCGGCCCCCTTGGCGGCATCCTTAGCAATGGTCTTGGCGGCCTCCTCGATGGCGATCTTGCTGGCCTCGGCCTCAGCGTCCCTGGCGATATCCTCGATGACGGTGTTGATGTCCTCCTGGTCCGCCGAGGAAGGGCCTGGGCACCAAGAAAGGGAATGAGGTGGAGCCAAGGTCAAGGCCCAAGAAAAGGAAGGAAGGACAGGGACGGGAAGTGAGCAAACTTACCTGCACCGGGCAGGGAAGAAGTGGTGCCCTCCCCGCCAACGTTCGTTGTCAGGGTGGAACCACTGGCGCCCAAGTTCGTCTCCTCCTCCTCCTCCATGGGTGTGGGCTCGGCGGTGGATGCCCTTGCCGGGGACGCCCCTCGGGGCGGCGTGGTCGAGGGGGGCGGCATGTTGGGGGAAGCCCTCGGTGGCTCCTCCTGCTGCCGTTCTTCTCCTGCGAAACCCGGCAAGATCAGCATAAAAAATTCACACCCCAAGGTTCATCAATGGAGGAGTGAGTGATAGACTCACGCTAGGGGCTGAAGCGGGGGCTGCGTCGAGGGCTGCTCTCCAGGCTACTCCCTACCACCAGCGACGTACTCAAAGTACCCGCTGGGGGCTTGTCGCCCATCGAGGCCTTGGCTCTCTTTGCCGCCCTCTGCACCAGCGTCTCCGTGTCCCTGTGAAGACAAAACTAGGTCAAGGAAAGATGCACATGAGTAAAGTCAGGGGATAATGCAGGCGTGGGGCGAGATACTTACTCTTCCTCCACCTCCTCCCCTTCCACTGGCTTCCTCTTCCTCCTTGGGCTGAGAGACCCAAAATCAAAGACGACCTCCGAGTCGATGTCCGTGGGAGGAGGAGGAGCGGGCAGAGTCTGGGGATGCTTGGACGAAGAAGAGGCAGCCGCTTTCTTCTTCGCCACCGCGGCTTTCACCACCTTATTTGCTGCCGCGGCCCTCGTTAGGCGCACGGACTCCCCCTGGATCTCCTGCCGCTGCTCGGTCCTGCCGGGCCGGACCGGCTCGCCGGAGCTGGCCCACCGCAGGACACGCTTTTCTCCAAAGACGGAGGTTCGTCAGCCTCAGTCTCCTCCTCGGTCGACTCATCGACCACATCTTCAACGAGAGGGGCCCCGCTGTCGGCACTGCTGGCCTCCCCGGCAGGCCCCGCCCATCTGGCTAGCTCCTTCTCCTCCGCGGCCACCTCAGCCTCGTCCTCCACGTGGCCAGCGCTGCCGGCCTCCCGGGCAAGATCTGGCTCCGCTGCCCTGGCGGCAATATAATCCAGCTCCTCCTTGGTGGTATCCCGGACAAGCAATGGCTCGTCACGGATGTACTTCTCCGATAGGCTGTCGAAGAACTCCTGCACCTGATCCGCCCCCGGCTCGGCCCAGTTTGGGTCAAGGCCGTGCGCGTTGAAGTCCGGCATCATAGCGATGATGTCGGTTTGGCGAGAATTGTTGCTCAGTGGGACCACCCCCACCGGCAACCCAAGCAAGGGCCCCTTGGCGACCTTGCCGGTCCTCTCAGCCCTGCCATCGCGGTGCATGTCGAGCTGGAAAAGTCTCTGGCAAAAGTGGGTGTGCCCCATCGCCGTCAAGTTGTGATCCAAGCCAGGGCGAAGCCTCATGATGTCAGCCGCGTTCCTGAAAAGCCAGGCCAGCCTCCCCTTGTTATGCAGTGGGGCGATTCGGCGACGGATGAAATCCGCCCCAATCATCTCAAGGGTGAGCCCGGCCACGGTGAGACGATGAATCCTGGTGGTGGCGACTGTGAGCTTATCATCCTTGGCGTCAACATCGCTCCAATCATGCCTACGAACCGGCGGTGCCTGGCGAACCCGGCAAAATTCCTGCGGGTCCTCCTCCTCAATCCAGCACCACCGGTTCCACCACTCCTCCCACCTCTCCTTCTGAGCACCCTCCGGATATGTCCCCTTCCCCTGGTTCCTTGGGATCCAAGCGACACAGCCGGAGATGGCGCCTCCCTTTTGGATACGAGGAAAGAAGTAGTGGCGGAAGCGCCGTGTTGGGATGCACCCCGTCGAAGCCCTTGCAGAGATGGGCAAAAAGAGCCATGCATGCCACGGCATTTGGAGTAAAATCCAGAAGGTGGAAGCCATAGGTGTGCATGACGTCATTGAAGAAATCAGAGAAAGGGGGCAAATCCCGCAGGAAAAGTAATCAAAGAAGAATGGGTACCGATTCGGGCCAGCCTCGGTGAAGCCGGCGGGGATGATGCGTGGCAAGGTGGTACCCTTCAGACACACCCCACGGGCTTGAAGTAGTCTCGGAGGTAGATCGCGTCGACCATCGACGTAAAGTAGGCAAGCTGGGCCCGCCGTGCCGCCAACTCACTCTCCGGCGCCTCCCTGTCCCCGGCATCCTTGGCTACTCCCTTGCCCCTGCTGGTTTTTGGCGCCATGGCAGCTGGAGGGGGGACGAAGAATCAACAGCAACGGGGGCGGCGGCAGCGAGCGAAAGCAAGAGCTTGAGAAGGAAGAAGAGAGGGATGGCATTTCCAAGATTGGAAAAGGCACAGAGGGTAAATGGTCATCGCGCTAGGGGTTTCTCCTTTTTTATTGGGAAGGCGCGGGCCGCTTCGCTACCATTTACTGTGATGTGACGCGTGAGGGCAGCAACCGCCCCACGCATGACCCCCACGTCACGCAATGCGGGTTGTGGGGAAGCGCAGTAGGGGGAGGAGTTACCGCGATAAAAACATCACCGCACGCGCACTGTTCTGGGCCTGGCCCAATAACGCTCTGCGCTCATATGTGGCCCATGCCCGGGGGCTCCTATCGGTGTACAAAAGTAGGGGTCCCTTTTTGCACCCCTTTACTTGTGCGCGGGCGGTCGCAGCCCCACACCCCTGGCCACCCTTGGCGTGGCAAAGGGAGAAGCAGAACCACAAGACAACCAAAACAACGCCAAGACCAGAGACACAAAGATCAAGGGGGCGAGGTGGACTCCCCCGGCAAGACCGTTGCCGGGGCGGCCTCCGCAGCCCCGGCAAGAGCCTTGTCGGGGCAACTTGCCCAACGCCAGCAGAGTGCGCCACCCTTGAGCCCAAGGATTCCAACACCATCAAACACATTGGAACCAATGCTCGGGAGGCACCTCCATGGTGGCATGCAGATCTTTGTGAAGATCATAAACATACAAGATCAGATGAGGACTAGAAGACGACGACCCTCGACGGGATCCTAGCCGAGGAAATCCACGAGACCCCGGCAAGACCCTTGTCGGGGACGACCGCGATACCACGGCAAGACCCTTGTTGGGGCCCCGGCAAGACCCTTGCCGAGGATGCTCGCGGGGCCACAGCCAGTCCCACGTTTGCCAATACTCTCCCATACTACTGCCAGCCCAACCAACTGGGCAGGCACCTGCGTGGCGACGCGTGGCCTCCAAGCCAACTCAGCAAGCACCTGCGTGGTGGCATGCAGATCTTCGTGAAGACTATGCACCACGCCAGCCCAGCAGCCAGCCAACGTGGCGCTACAATGCCTCATCAGCTCGGATGCTCGTCGGAGCCAGACAAGGCGGCGACAGCTGGGACGAGCTTCCTCGTCGTCCCCGATAAAGCAAAGAGGGCACGTCAGCAGCGCATTAAATGCGTTTGTCCGACGGTACCAGAGGATAAACTTAGCCACTGTGTACCTTTCCACCTCCTGTGTGCCACTATGGCGACCCCTTTGGTCTATAAAAGGAGGCCAGAGGTGTACAGGAGAGGGATTCGGATCTTTTGAACAACGCACGCACCACAAATAGTTCTAAAGCTCAAGAATGCTCAAATATACACCAAAGCAGGACTAGGGTATTACGCATCCTTGCGGCCCGAACCTGGGTAAACGATCTTTGTGCTGGCTACCAGACCCGCTCTTTGCACAACCTCGCGCCCGCCAACCGTAGAAGGGGTCCTAGTGATTCCATAGGTGTCGTTTCCCCCGACAGAGTGTCCCTAGTATGCCTCTACTTGACGAGCTCATTAATCAAAGATGGTTAAGTTTCCTGACCATAGACATGTGTTGTCATTTGATGAACAGGATCACATCATTAGAGAATGATGTGGTGGACAAGACCCATCTGTTAGCTTAGAATAATGATCGTTAAGTTTATTGCTATTGATTTCTTCATGACTTATACATATTCCTCTGACTATGAGATTATGCAACTCCCGAATACCGGACGAACACCTTGTGTGCTATCAAATGTCACAACATAACTGGGTGATTATAAGGATGCTCTACAGGTGTCTCTGAAGGTGTTTGTTGAGTTGGAATAGATCAATATTAGGATTTGTCACTCCGAGTATCGGAGAGGTATCTCTGGGCCCTCTCGGTAATGCGCATCACTACAAGCCTTGAAAGCAATGTGACTAATGAGTTAGTTATGGGATGACGCATTACGAAACGAGTAAAGAGACTTGCCGGTAACGAGATTGAACTAGGTATGATGATATCGATGATCGAATCTCGGGCAAGTAACATACAGATGACAAAGGGAATAACCTATGTTGTTATTGCGGTTTGACCGATAAAGATCTTTGTAGAATATGTAGGAACCAATATGAGCATCCAGGTTCTGCTATTGGTTATTGACCGGAGATGTGTCTCAGTCATGTCTACATAGTTCTCGAACCCGTAGGGTTCGCACGCTTAACGCTCGATGATGATTTGTATTATGAGTTATGTGTTTTGGTGGCCGAAGTTTGTTCGGAGTCCCGGATGATGACGAGGAGTCTCGAAATGGTCGAGAGGTAAATATTCATATATTTGAGGTAGTATTCGGACATCAGAATGGTTTCGAGTAGTTCCGGTATTTTCCCGGAGTACCGAGGGGTTAGCGGAACCCCCTGGGAAGTATTGGGCCTACATGGGCCTTAGTGGAGAGAGAGGAGGGACGCAAGGGGTGGCAGTCCCCCATTGCAGTCCAAATTGGACTAGGGGGAGGGGGCGGCGCCCCCCTTTCCATCTCCCTCTCCCTCTCCTTCCTTTTCCCTCCGGTGAAGAAAGGACAAGGGGGGCGAATCCTACTAGGACTAGGAGTTCTTGTAGGACTCCCCCCCTTGGTACACCCCCTCTAGGCCGGCTGCCTCCTCCTCCCCTCCTTTATATATGGGGGCGGGGGGCACCCCAAAGGCACATCAATTTTTCTATTTGCCGTGTGCGGTGCCCCCCTCCACAGTTTACTCCTCCGATCATAGCGTTGTAGTGCTTAGGCGAAGCCCTGCGCGGATCACATCACCATCACCGTCACCACACTGTCATGCTGACGGAACTCTCCCTCGACCCTCTACTGGATCAAGTGTTCGTGGGACGTCATCGAGCTGAACGTGTGCTGAACACGGAGGGCCGTACGTTCGGTACTAAGATCGGTTGGATCGTGAAGACGTTCGACTACATCAACCGTGTTAAACTAACGCTCCCGCTTTCGGTCTACGGGGGTACGTGGACACACTCTCCCCCTCTCGTTGCTATGCATCTCCTAGATAGATCTTCCATGATCGTAGGAATTTTTTTGAAATTGCATGCTACGTTCCCCAACAGTGGCATCCGAGCCGGGTCTATGCGTAGATGATATGCACAAGTAGAACACAAAGAGTTGTGGGTGATAATAGTCATACTGCTTACCACCAATGTCTTATTTTGATTCAGCGGTATTGTTGGATGAAGCGGCCCGGACCAACATTACATGACCACGTTCATGAGACCGGTTCTACCGACGTGCTTTGCACACAGGTGGCTGGCGGGTGTCTGTTTCTCCAACTTTAGTTGAATCTAATTTGACTACGGTCGGTCCTTGTTGAAGGTTAAAACAACAGACTTGATGAAAAATCATTGTGGTTTTGATGCATAGGTAAGAACGGTTCTTGCTAGAAGCCCATAGCAGCCACGTAAAACTTGCAACAACAAAGTTGAGGACGTCTAACTTGTTTTTGCAGGGCATGTTGTGATGTGATATGGTCAAGATGTGATGAGATATAATTTGTTGTATGAGATGATCATGTTTTGTAAAAGTTATCGGCAACTGGCAGGAGCCTTATGGTTGTCGCTTTATTGTATGAAATGCAATCGCCATGTAATTGCTTTACTTTATCATTAAGCGGTAGCGATAGTCATAGAAGCAATAGTTGGCGAGACGACAACGACGCTATGATGGATCAAGGTGTCAAGCCGGTGATGATGGATATCATGACGGTGCTTTGGAGATGGAGATCAAAGGCACAAGATGATGATGGCCATATCATGTCACATATTTTGATTGCATGTGAGGTATATCTTTTATGCATCTTATTTTGCTTAGTACGGCGGTAGCATTATAAGATGACACCTCACTAAATTTCAAGGCATAAGTGTTCTCCCTGAGTATGCACCGTTGCTACAGTTCTCATACCGAGACACCACGTGATGATCGGGTGTGATAAGCTCTATGTTCACATACAACGGGTGCAAGCCAGTTTTGCACGTGCAGAATACTCAGGTTAAACTTGATGAGCCTAGCATATGCAGATATGGCCTCTGAACACTAAGACCGAAAGGTCGAACGTGAATCATATAGTAGACATGATCAACATAGAGATGTTCACCATTGAAAACTACTCCATCTCACGTGATGATCGGATATGGTTTAGTTGGTATGGATCACATGATCATTTGGATGACTAGAGGGATGTTTATCTAAGTGGGAGTTCTTAAGTAATATGATTAATTGAAATTTAATTTATCATGAACTTAGTACTGATAGTTTTTGCATATCTATGTTGTTGTAGATCAATGGCCTGTGCTACCGTTCCCTTGAATATTAATGCGTTCCTAGAGAAACCTTAGTTGAAAGATGATGGTAGCAACTACATGGACTGGGTCCGTAACTTGAGGATTATCCTCATTATCGCACGTAAGAATTACGCCCCGAAGCACCGCTTAGGTGCAAGGCCTACCGGAGGAGCAACTCTGGACGTTATGAACGCCTTGCAGACTAAAGCTGATGACTACTCGATAGTTCAGTGTGCCAAGCTTTACGGCTTAGAATCGGGACTTCAAAGACGTTTTGAACGTCATGGAGCATATGAGATGTTCCAGGAGTTGAAGTTAATATTTCAAGCAAATGCCCGAGTTGAGAGATATGAAGTCTCCAACAAGTTCTATAGCTGCAAGATGGTGGAGAATAGTTCGCTGCTGAACACATACTCGTAATGTCCGGGTACCATAACCACTTGACTCAGCTCGGAGTTAATCTTCCCGATGATAGTGTCATTGATGTAGTTCTTCAATCACTGCCACCAAGCTATAAAGGCTTCGTGATGAACTATAACATGCAAGGGATGGAAAAGACAATTCCCGAGCTCTTCGCGATGCTAAAGGCCGCGGAGGTAGAAATCAAGATGGAGCATCAAGTGTTGATGGTTAACTAGACCATTAGTTTCAAGAAAAAGGGCAAAGGGGAAAAGGGAAACTTCAAGAAGAATATCAAATAAGGTGCTGCTCCCAGGAAGAAGCCCAAGTATGGACTTAAGCCTGAAACTGAGTGCTTCTACTACAAAGGGACTGGTCACTGGAAGCGGAACTGCGCCAAGTATTTGGCGGATAAGAAGGATGGCAAAGTGAAAGGTATATTTGATATACATGTTATTGATGTGTACCTTGCTAATGCTCGTAGTAGCGCATGGGTATTTGATACTGGCTCTGTTGCTCATATTTGCAACTCGGAACAGGGGCCACGGATTAAACGAAGATTGGCTAAGGACGAGGTGACGATGCGCATCGGAAATGGTTCCAAGGTCGATGATCGCAGTCGGCACGCTACCTCTACATCTACCCTCGGGATTAGTTTTAGACCTGAATAATTGTTATTTGGTGCCAGCGTTGAGCATGAACATTATATCTGGATCTTGTTTAATGTGAGACGGTTATTCATTTATATCAGAGAATAATGGTTGTTCTATTTATATGAGCAATATATTTTATGGTCATGCACCCTTGATGAGTGGTCTATTTTTGTTGAATCTTGATCTTAGTGAGACACATATTCATAATATTGAAGCCAAAAGATGCAAAGTTAATAATGATAGTGCAACTTATTTGTGGCACTGCCGTTTAGGTCATATTGGTGTAAAGCGCATGAAGAAATTCCATGCGGATGGGCTTTTGGAATCACCTGATTATGAATCACTTTATGCTTGCGAACCATGCCTCATGGGCAAGATGACTAAGACTCCGTTCTCCGGAACAATGGAGCGAGCCACTGACTTATTGGAAATAATACATACTTATGTATGTGGTCCGATGAGTCTTGAGGCTCGCGGCGGGTATCATTATTTTCTGACCTTCACAGATGATTTGAGCAGATATGGGTATATCTACTTAATAAAACATAAGTCTGAAACATTTGAAAAGTTCAAAGAATTTCAGAGTGAAGAGGAAAATCATTGTAACAAGAAAATAAAGTTTCTACGATCTGATCGTGGAGGTGAATATTTGAGTTATGAGTTTGGTCTTCATTTGAAACAATGTGGAATAGTTTCGCAACTCATGCCACCTGGAACACCATAGAGTAATGGTGTGTTCGAACATCGCAACCGTACTTTATTAGATATGGTGCGATCTATGATGTCTCTTACCAATTTACGCTATCGTTTTGGGGTTATGCTTTAGAGACGGCTGCATTCACGTTAAATAGGGCACCATCTAAATCCGTTGAGATGACACCATATGAACTGTGGTTTGGCAAGAAACCTAAGCTATCGTTTCTTAAAGTTTGGGGCTGCGATGCTTATGTGAAAAAGCTTCAAATTGATAAGCTCAAACCCAAACCGGAGAAATGTGTCTTCATAGGATACCAAAGGAAACTGTTGGGTACACCTTCTATCACAGATCCGAAGGCAAGATATTCGTTGCTAAGAATGGATCCTTTCTAGAGAAGGAATTTCTCTCGAAAGAAGTGAGTGGGAGGAAAGTAGAACTTAATGAGGTAATTGTACCTTCTCCCGAATTGGAAAGTAGTTCATCATAGAAATCAGTTATAGTGATTCCTACACCAATTAGTGAGGAAGCTAATCATGATGATCATGAAACTTCAGATCAACTTACTACCAAACCTCGTAGGTCAACCAGAGTACGGTCCGCACCAGAGTGGTACGGTAATCCTGTTCTGGAAGTCATGTTACTAGACCATGATGAACCTATGAACTATGAGGAAGCGATGATGAGCCCAGATTCCACGAAATGGATTGAGGCCATGAAATCTGAGATGGGATCCATGTATGAGAACAAAGTGTGGACTTTGGTTGACTTGCCCGATGATCGGCAAGCCATAGACAATAAATGGATCTTCAAGAAAAAGACTGACGTTGACGGTAATGTTACTATCTACAAAGCTTGACTTGTTGCGAAAGGTTTTCAACAAGTTCAAGGAGTTGACTACGATGAGACCTTCTCACCCGTAGCTATGCTTAAGTCTGTCTGAATCATGTTAGCAATTGCCGCATTTTATGATTATGAAATTTGGCAAATGGATGTCAAAACTGCCTTCCTTAATGGATTTCTTAAAGAAGAGTTGTATATGATGCAACCAGAAGGTTTTGTTGATCCTAAAGGTGCTAACGAAGTGTGCAAGCTCCAGCGATCCATTTATGGACTGGTGCAAGCATCTCGGAGTTGGAATATACACTTTGGTACACTACAAAAAAAGACACATCCGTGACATTTTGGGCCAAACGAATTTTTTTTCTGTCATACATATGACACTTCAATGACGATAATTGTGACAAAACCCGGTATCATCATAGATGTGGTGGGCTCCTACTTCTATGACAAAAAATCATGACAGAAAATGGGCTTTTTGTCCTGGGCGGGCCGGAGACGCAGCTGCACGACATTCTTTGGGCCGTCCATGACAGAAAAAACCGTGGTAGAAGCGAGGGGAGGAAAATTTCGGGGAGTTCCTGCTACGGTGGGAGGTCGGGGCCGGGCGATGCATGTTTTCTCGTGACACGCATTTAACGTGTGTGAGGCGTTGGCTCTAATCGAACCCGAAGCGAGGCGTTGGGCTCTAATCGAACCCGAAGCGACAGTAATCCGCAGTTACGCCTTATCGAACTCCGAGCGATCGATCGATGGCGGTTAACTGAACCCGATCAAGCGATTCCTTCGCTACTGCTGCTAACTTAAGCCGATCGATGCAGCCTCTGGGATGAACAGTGACTGCTATGGGGGGGAGGGGTTGGATGAGCGAGCGGTGGCGTTGCCTGGATGAACAGACCCCGTGGGCGTGGTGGAGGGCCGGATGAACAAGAGATGGTGGAGGGGTGCCCGTGGAGGGTGGTTGAACAGACCCCGTGGTGTGGAGGGCTGGATGAACAGTAGACGGTGGAGGGGTGGTTGAACAGTAGCCGGTGGAGTAGCGCGCGGTGGAGGCTGGATGAACAGGAGCCTGTGGAGGCTGGAGGAGGTCGACGGTGGAGATGAATAGTATCCCGTGGAGTTCCGTTTTGCGGTACGCCACACCCCTCCCGATGAACAGGACCCCCGTTTCGACCGTAGGAGGTCCGTTTCGTCCGTTTTGCGGTACGCCACACCCCTCCCGATCAACAGGACCCCGTTTCGACCGTAGCGCTCCAACACAAGTCCGTTTCGTCCGTTTTGCGGTACGCCACACCCCTCCCGATCAACAGGACCCCTGTTTCGACCGTAGGAGGTCCGCTTCTCCGCTTTTGCAAAGACGCTGCACCCTCCCGGCGAACAGGATCCTGCTTGAACATGGTCGGTCGAACACAAGGCCGCTTCTCCGCTTTTGCGGTATGCAGGCCTCGCTTCCATCGCCTGTTCCGGCCCAAACCCTCCCGATGAACACGACCACACATTCCGTTCCGACCCAGCCGGTTGGCTCCACGCTGCCTGCTGCCTCCCGATGAACACGACGCATTCCATTGCCTCCCCATGAACACGACGCATTCCGCTGCCTCCCCATGAACACGACGCATTCCGCTGCCTCCCCATGAACACGAGGACGACGTTGCTCCGTTCGACCCAGCCATGTACACGAGCCCTTGCCGCACGTATGCGCCGAGTAGGCGTCGAGACCTCGCCAGTATGTACACATACGCGTCAGATTTTCTTTTTGCACCTCGGCCGATGTACGTGACGCGGTACATGCTACGCGGCGCGCCTCTACTATGACACGTGCGCGCCTCTACATCCACCAGTATATATGTACGTACACGTTCGCGACCAAAATGACAACGCTACGTACGCTTCGACTAGGTGGGTCCCGACTGTCAAGCACTTCCTTGTGTGCGAAGATGTAGCTGGTGGGTCCCAGCAGTCAGGGGGGCGAATCTTTTTTTCGGATGCACTTCCTTGCGTGCGAAGATGTAGCTGGTGGGTCCCAGCAGTCAGGGGGCAAATCATTTTTTTTGCCCGGACGCACTTCCTTACGTGCGAAGGTGTAGCTGGTGGGTCCCAGCAGTCAGGGGGGAAACATTTTTTTCACGAAATACGGTGGCCTGTCCGGTGGGTCCCATTGTCGGTGGAGGCATAATTATTTTGGCGCATAATAAGGAGGCACTTCCTTGCTGCGGCCGTGGACCCAAATCGCCGTCTCCATGCACAAGATTTTCCAATGGAAGTCGGTCGTTGACCACATTGACCACGCCAAGGCCGAGAGCACCACGGCGGTGGATGACGGCGAGGCCTAGGAAGGGGACGACACGGAGGCGGTGAAGACTCGGCAGCTTGTTTCCCACGCGAGGGGAGTACGACTGTATGAGGGTTTACTGGTTCGTCTGCCGTCGCCGGAGAATAACAGCAGGTGTGGGTGAGTAGAGGGATGGCTAGGCCAGCGATGGGAGTACGGTGGAGCGTTGAGGCCTGCGTGGCAGCACAGCCGGCAGCGGGAAGGAGGGAGCAGGCAGTCCCGCCAGTCCTTGTTTGAGTGGCTGGAGCAGGAAGAGCAGAGATTGAAGAAGGACGACGGCCGTTGGATGGACATCCAACAAATGCTGCTTAAAGGCCAACCTTTTTTTAGGAAAGCCTCAAATCTGTGGAAAACAACATACAGCCCATCTGCCATTATTTCTAATAATTTATAGCCCATTTGCTAATTCTTAAGGTTTTTTTGGATCCCATATTCTTTTTGTTAGCATTACAACCCATATTGTGGCCATGGTTAAAAAATTATACGAAATTTAGCATATTTCAAAAGCGGTCCGAACTGTTTTTAGTCCCGAAATTTCGACTCACATTCAAACTGATTTTAAAAATAAATGTATATCAATATAAAATCCAACAAATTCTCCACGGATAAAAATTAATGTAATTTAAAATCTTGAAATGAAAAAAAAGATATTTGAAACTAATTGCCGGTTTGATGTGTTTTAAAAATGTACAACCCATGTCTCATTACTGATCGGCCATTTTCGCCAAATTAATGAAAGCTCTCCTCGTCTTGAAAGATTTGCAGCCCAACAGCCGACAAAGCGACTTACTTGGCAAATCACAAAAACTGGCTGTGGCCGTGGACCCACTGTCGCCTCTCCACATACAAGACTCTTCCGATGGAAGTCGCCTTGACCACGTTGACCACGCCAGCTGGAGAGCACCACGGCGGTGGACGACGGCGAGGCCTAGGAAGGGGACGACGCGGAGCCGGGGAAGACGCGGCAGTGGAAGCCCGCACGGAGAGGAGTACGAGGGTTCACTAGTTCTTCTGTGGTGTGAGGCTGCTGTCGCTGCAGGGCCTGGCCAGTGGTGGAAATAGTAGGGGGCGGTGAGGCCTCTGCGGCAGCATAGCCGACCACGGGAGGCAGGAGCATGCGGCACGACCGGCGCTGCTTTGGGCGGCTGGAGCAAGAAGACAGAGGTTGAAGAAGCACTACGGTCGTTGGATGGACATCATACGATCACTAGAGCTAGAATCATTCATATTGACTAAGTTGACAAAGCCATTCGTCCTCGTCAACTTAGTAGGCCCACAAGTCAGCCTCCCACCAAGGTGGGTCCCAGCTAGCCAGGGGAGTATTCATTTTTTTGTGCGTAATAAGGAGGCACTTCCGGTGGGTCCGAGCTAACAGCGGGGGGAAAGTTTTTTTCATGAAATACGGTGGCCCGTCCGGTGGGTCCCAGCAGTCAGGGGAAAAGATTTTTTTCACAAAATACTGGTGGCCCGTCCGGTGGGTCCCCGCTGTCAGGTGGAGGAATAATTATTTTCCGCGTAATAAGGAGGCACTTCCTTGCGGCTGCCGTGGACCCAGCTGTCAGCCTCTCCACGTACAGTACTCTTCCGATGGAAGTCGGTCGTTGACCACATTGACCACGCCGCGCCGAGAGCACCACGGCGGTGGACGATGGCGAGGCCTAGGAAGGGGACGACGCGAACCCGGGCAAGATGCGGCAGTAGATGCCCATGCGGAGAGGAGTACGAGCGTTCACTGGTTCGGCTGCGGTGTGAGGCTGTCGTCGCCGCAGAATAACAGGGGGTGTGGGTGAGTGGAGGGATGGCCTGGCCAGTGGTGGGAGTAGTATGGGGGCGGTGAGGCCTCCGCGGTAGCACAGCCGGCCACGGGATGCAGGAGCAGGGGCACGACCGGCGCTGCTTTGGGCGGCTGGAGCAAGGAGACCAGAGGTTGAAGAAGCACTATGGCCGTTGGATGGACATCATACGGTCACTAGAGTATTGACTAAGTTGACAAAGCCCTCCGTCCCCGTCAACTTAGTAGACCCACAAGTCAGCCCAACAATATGGTGGGTCCCAGCTAGCAAGGGGGTATTCATTTTTTTTGGGCGTAATAAGGAGGCACTTCCTTGCGTGCGGAGGTATAGCGGGTGGGTCCGACCGTCGGCCGGGGAACGTTTCTCTCGCGAAATACAGAGGCCCTTCCTGTGGGTCCTAGCTGTCAGGTGGAGGAATCATTATTTTGCGAGTAACAAGGAGGCATTTCCTTGCGTGCGGCCGTGGACCCAGTTGTCAGCCTCTCCACGTACAGTCCACTTCCGATGGATGTCGTTCATTGACCACGTTGACCAGGCCGCACCGAGAGCACCAGGGTGATGGACGACGGCGCGGCCTAGGAAGGGAAAAACATGGAGCCAAGGAATACTCGGCAGTTGTTTCCCACGCAGAGGAGTACGAGGGTTTACTGGTTCATCTGCCGTCGCCGGAGAATAACAGCATGTGTGGGTGAGTAGAGGGATGGCTAGGCCATGGGAGTATGGTGGGGCCGTGAGGCCTGCGCGACAACATAGCCGGCCGCGGGAGGAGGGAGCAGGCAGTCCTGTCGGCGGTTGTTTGAGCGGCTGGAGCATGAAGAGCAGAGATTGAAGAAGCACGACAGCCGTTGGATGGACATCCAACGAGCCGCCTCGTGTGTTGACTAAGTTGACAGGGCGCTATGCAAAGGCCAACCTTTTTTATGAAAGCATACGCGTCAACCTGTAATAGGCGCACAAGTCAGCCTCAAATCTGTGGAAAACAGCATACAACCCATCTGCCATTATTTCTAATAATGTACAGCCATTTTCTAATTCTTAAGAATTTTTTTGGAGCCCATCTTCTTTTTGTTAGCATTACACCCCCATATAGTGGCCACAGTTAAAAAGTATACGAAATTTTGCATATTTCGGTGCGGTCAACTGTTTTTAATCCAGAAATATCGATTCACATTCAAACTATTTTGAAAAATAATTTATATAAATATAAAATCCAAATAATTGTCCACGCATAAAAATCAATGGAATTTAAGATCTTGTAATGAAAAAATTTGATACTAATTCCGGTTTGATGTGTTTTAAAAATGTACAGCCCATTTACGGGCAAACCGAATGAAACTCTCCTCGCCTTGAAAGATTTGCAGCCAGAGGGCCGATAAAGCAAGTAGGCCTTGTTTTGGTATTTCTTTAAAAAAATAGAACTGGCTAGCCATTTTTAGCAAGAAAAAACACAACTGGGCTCATGATGTGGTAAACATAAATAAAACCTCAGCTAGACGGGCCACAGCCCCGCACAGCCCGTTGTTACCCCGATCCGTCGCTAAAACTAGTATAAATAACAACCGCTTGTTCCTAAAAAATGCGCATGACTTTCGGGTCCCCGTGTCACCCGCTCGTAGTGTAATTCTCGCTTATTGACTACGTTGACAATGGCGTGATCCCCGGATGTCCAACCATTAGGAGGAACCATATTTTTGGGCTTGTACTATAGAGGCACTTGCTTGCATCGCCATGACGCTGGTGGGTCCCTACTGTCATCCTCTCCACGTACAGTCATCTCCTTGTTCCTCTGGGTTGTTGACGACGTTGACAATGCAAGAGGGCGGTGCACCGCGCACGGCGAGCAAACCAAGGCCACAAGGCGGAGGACGACGGCGAGGCCTCGGACGGAACAAACAGGAGCCGTTGAAGATGCGCCGGTCCAGTCGCAGGCGGAGGGGAGTACGAGGGTTGACTGGTTCGGGCGCGGGTGCGTGTTGGGGCTGACGTCGCCGGAGAATAACAGGACGTGTGGGGGAATAGAGGGAGGGACTGGCCAACGTTGGAGGGTACGTACGGTAGGGCGGCGGAGGCGCAGCCAGCCATGGGAGGCGGGAGCAGGCGGAGCCGACGGGGTGGTTTGGTTTGGGCGGCTAGAGGAAGAAGAAGATAAGAGATAGAAGATACACGACAGATGTTGGATGTCAATCCAACAGCTGGTAGGCAGAATCGTTTGTTGACTGGCTAGTAAGTCGACACCACCTTGGATAGGCTATTTCCTCGTGGGTCCCAAATGTCAGAATCCAAATATGTCACGGTCATGCAGCCTTTCCTATGAAAATTTACAGCCCATTTGATGTGCTAGTTCGAAATAAGTTTGTGGGTGGTGGTGGGGGCTAATCACTTGGCTTCTGTAATGCACAGTGAGCTCAAGCAGCCGGCGAGAGTGATGTTATTTCTCTTGGTTGGGATTTGTTACAATATTTCACTCTAAATTAAACGGATGGCAAGCCATTTGCCTTTTTCCAAAGAAAATATGACAGTCACCGCCAAGTTGAAAAGGGCAGGAACATCTAACTCCAGCTTACAAACTGTACAAAAGCATGAGGGTTAATTGTTCATCAGGTTTACAAAAAAACCAGATTGAAAAGGTCAACAACATCTAACTCCAAAGACTTGTTTTCGGCAAATACAGCCAAATGGATCGGTCAGTCCATAGAATGAACATCCTGGTCGTAAAATTTAGTGGATTATGACCACAATATGTTGTAAATAGAAGCCCGCACGCTCGTAAGCTCTTTTGCCCACCGAAACTCCTTTTTTGCTCTTCGACATACCCATCCGTCAAAACCATGTCTGATAAACTTAAGCCCGATGGACAATAGTAACCTCAAGCATTCAACAGGAAGAATGTGACAAATCTTGTGTTTGCACGGTTGGCTACATATCGTTCTAGCGTTATTGTCTTCAATCGAATATCATGAGAAGTGAGAAAATCCCGATGCTTACTTAATCCAATCGATTGGTTATAACTTTCTTACCCCGCCTTGTTGCCTAAATAGACATGAAGATTGAAAACAGTTACGGTCTAAAAGAAGAGTGTCGAAAGAGCAACAAATGAACGGTTAATTCTAGTACACTATATGCGGGCTTCCAATGTGCGTGAAATTATCACCTTTATATACAACTTCTCCAGACATGGAAAGCATTGCAGCAAGCCAATAATCTTGTTCAGATCAAAACTATTCATTTGGATATATAAGATCTTGACATAATCCAGCACCATTGATAGGCCATCCATGGAAAAACTCTTCATTGAGCATAGAACATAATATTAGTACAAAATTTTTACTCCAAGATGATATATAAATTATGCGCAGAAATTTAAAATGCAGCTTATGGTTACAAGTGTAGATGATAATATAAAGTACCTGAAGAACTGTGGAGCCAAACACCATATTGAAATGAGCACAGAGATCATGTATTACACCCAAGGTCTCCAGTTTAGGCGCAGAGAGGACAGTTATTTGCAACGGTGAATAACTAGAATCAAGGATCAACTTTGAAGTGAAGGGGCATCCTGGATGATGAGCTATCTTCCGTCAAAACAAATTCCAATTCTTACAAGGTTAGGCGACTTTATTTGGAGACAACCGATTCTAATCAGAAAACAGCACCAAGCACTCCAAACAGTAGGGCAACTGGAGTGGATGATGTCAGGCAATGAGGCCTCCGATATACGAACCCACACAAGTGAAAGTTTCTTGAGAAATGGGAGTCGAAGGTTTAGTACCAGATTGTCTGGTAGGTAGCACAGCGCAAAGGTGGCCGTGTGGAGAGAGGACAAAAACTGCGAGATGGACATCGGTGCTGAGGGCACATTTCATGACGTTCGGTATGTGGTATGTGATTTCCAGGGGAATAGTAGAACTCAAGCAGCTGTAGTTCTGTGAATTCAGGGGATTCCAGCCAGGCGTCCACCGTGCAGGGCATGGTATGCTTGCTCAGGTAGCATGGCGGGATGCAGAGGCTTTGAACGGAGCCCTGGTGGAAGGAGATGATGGCTCTGGAGATTTCAAAATCATTGAAGAGAGATAGCTGATGACAGTCGAGATTAAGGGGCACGGCGCGCCATAGAGGGCGCCACCGAATTGAGAGGACTTGGGTGCGGCAGCAATCCTTGGTGGGGAGAAGCAAGATGATCTCCCCAAGGACGGCGTCCGGGAGATCACTGATGCGGTCCACCCGAGATTCTACGAGTTCCTAGGATCCAGTGGGGGCGGGGTCACCGCTTCTCCCCGCACTGCCGGGTGCAGGATCTACAACAGGCATCGCCGCTGGCGGGAGCCTCATCTTCTTGGCGCTGGGGTCAGCCGACTCCATTTTCCTCAAGGGTGTCGTGTCGCGCTCACGGATTTGAGCAGAGTAACGAATGACGAGCCTAGTTAGAAAAGCGAAAGGAAGAAGAAGGGAGCTGGGGTTTTCAGAGGAGTGAGGAAGAAGGGTAGCTGGGGTTTTCAGAGGGAGTGAGGTGAGGAATTTGGGGTACGAGTGGAGCAAGTCGACGTGAGGTGGGTGGGAGCGAGGAGGAAGAAGACCACCTGTGTTTTTTTGGGGGTGTCTTTGGGTGTGGGTAGCGCCTCTCATTCAATAAATATATGGGCTTTTGAATTGATTTTACTATTTACTAGTGTGGATGGGCTGTTTTGTCTTGGGCCCCGAGAAACAATTACTACTAGTATAGTGGAGACACTCTACAGCTACCCAGAAAAACAATTACTACTAGTATAGTGGAGACACTCTACTGCTTCTTGGTCCTCCTAGGTCATTGAAACGTCTCCCTCTACTGAATGTCGTTATACTTTTGTTCACCGACATGCGGGCCATGCAAAGACGCTGGGCCCAAATGCCATCCACCAAATTAGAAGGCAGTATGCAGGCGGAGAGTCACCCCGGTCATAGCGCGGCAGTAACGAGCCGTCGTATCACAAAACCCCACCTCCCCACAGTCTAAGTTTGACGGACGAAGCAACCATCATTTCACTCTTCGCTGAATCCCCTTCTCCCTCACCGTCTTCAAGAAAGGAAACACTTGCATCTGCTTAACGTTCTTCTCTCCGAACGAAGGGAAGGTAAGCGGATCCGTGATGTTGGTATATTTTCGTTCAGAGAAAAAAAAGAACTTTTGCAAAGCAGTAACCGATCCTCACTCTCTTTTGTTTCATTGTCATTGTGATTGTGTTTTCCTTTCAGTGGTCTGCTAGTATTCGTCAGTTTCATGATGGACCAAGGAGAACTAGGAAAAGATCTACCAATATTGGAGCAGACGCGGGAGGCTGATCCCCACGAGACAGAGAGCTCCAAGGAGATGGAGGCAACCACCGAGCCGACCCCAGATACGCTCACGGCCACTACTGAGATGGTCAACGCCCCGTTTGAGGTTACAACCCTAGTGGCACTGCAGGAGCAGTTTTCCCCCTTCGAGGATGTGTACTTCGCCGAGCTGCCCAAGGAGATTTCCTTCTTTGTCGATCTCGATTGTGGTTTTTCATCAAGTATGTGGTGATTTTTTTAGAAAAGGAAGTATGTGGTAATTAATAATGCAAAATTGTATTAGCTTCGATGCCATGCTATACATAGTGGTTTAAATAACTTGTGTTTCTTATACTGAAAAGTAATTCAGAATTTGTTTCTGTTTCAATTAGAGCCCTGATGTAGACAAGGATTGTGTGGTTGTACATGTCACTCGCTATGAGGCGGACGACCTGAATATACGCACTGGGAAAACAGAGTTCTTAGGCTATTGGATCCTGGAAGCCATTTGCGGTTATACCAATGAAGAGTTGTGTTCCAGCCTCACTGTTGTCAGGCGTGTTGTCCAAGGTGTACTGAAGCACAAGAATTTCAAAGATACTCCTTCGTTTGTGAGGCATACTGTTCTTGTCAAGCTTATGATGGAAGATGATGTGGCATGCCTCCACAAACAAGTTTATCAGTGGCAAGGACACAAGGTTGTCTTCATGAAGGTTCACAGGATTGAGCTGCTGCGGGACGTCCTCGATGATGTTCATGGCAAGGTCCGTCTTGTGTCCAGCCCAAATTAGATCGAGGCATGAAATAGTTGCCCCAGCTAGTGTTTAATAGTAGTTTGGATTGTGTCTAATTATCCGAACCTTGCATGTTATCAACCCCTCCGGGGCTAGTACTCTGTTTGAATCCTTCTATGGGAACTGCTGCTACTTTTGTGTGCCCGTGAATCATATGAGAACCATCTTAATTGTTGCCGAAACAGATGCGTCCTCACTAGTTTTTTCATGAATATGGCATGGTAAGACATAAGTTGTCACGGTTTATCATACGAGCAAAGGTGTGTTTTGATGAAACAGAGCACCTGCTCGAGAACCATGCGCCGACGATACATAAGTACTTGTAAACACTGTTGGTGCTACCCCACTTGTAAGCAGTTGTGCAAAACACGCCACATTGGCTCAGCTCGCTTCAACACTAGGCTATCGACCAGCTAACAATCAACAATCTGTCGTTCGACATATAAGCAACTATGTATCTTGTTACAAATGGGTTCATGCATTTAATTGAGACCACAATGTAATAAATTCCAAACGCTCACACGCTAGTCCAAATACCATGTGGAACACTCACATTAAACTCGTCTTCATAAAAAACTTGAAAAGCATAAGTTAAGCAATTTTATACATCTCAATGATTCATAGAACATAACAAACATATACTAGTTCACAGCAAAAGACAAAGTTGTGAGAAGGTTTACAAATCAGGAAAAAACAAGCAAGGCTTCTTCCGAGCAAAAGATTCCCCGCAGGCTTAAATTTCCTGGAGTTCACTGGGTTTTCTTGTTGCCACCATTCGTGGTTAGGTTCTCTCATTCCAGAATAACCAATTATAATTGTGGTCTCACCTGGAATGCTGAATCGAACCATGCAGGTATCGACCAGCTGAAATGCTTGTGCATTCCACTAAATTTAAGCACTGCTATTTGCAGAAATAAGCAGACCACAATGCCTCTTGTCCACGCACCTGTCCAAAAAACCGCCGTGCAGCAATGCCAGCTAGTCCTTGGTCCATGGATGAACTGGTAGAAAGTGCATTCCGGACTAGGATGCAGTTGTTTTCGCTCGTCCCTGCACTGTAATCAGCTTCTTTTAGATTACGTTGGTCATTCTACCTTAGTTACTACCAATGTAGGGATACCTTGAAGACGGGAGGTTAGACAACGGCAACGAGGGATAGCCATCTCATTTTGCGTAGTTGTACTAAAACTGAGGTGTGTGCTTTTGATTGCGCGGATAGAAACAATACAGAGACAGACATCCCGAAACGATATGGAGACAGACATCCCTGTTTGCGCAAATAAGAAATACGGTTATTCAAACAGTGACAGATATTACTACTTTCCCCTGTTTCCTCTTTGAACCAAATCCTAGATTCATGCTACAACTTTCCCACTTTCTTCCCTGTTAGAATCAACGCTTTGAGTCGACTGTATGAACTAGCTTTACTTCTAATAATAGTAGAAGTTTAGGTGGCTTTGGAACAGCGGACGGAAGTAGAAAAGGATCCACACGAAGGAGCCGGGGCAGAGAGCAAGGCGGGTTTCAAGGAATATATACATGAGGGTCGCCGACATGTGGCAAAGACGGGCCGGGAGGCTGCATCTTGGCCACAATACCGCAGGGAGGAAGAAGGGGTCGAGGCCCTCCCGAGCCGGGCGCTCTCAGAGAACGGCACGGTCACGATCGGGACGCTGCTGGCAGCCATTGGTCTCCTCGCCGCCGACGACAACAGTGAACGATGCACCTACACCCCGCCTTGGCCGAGGTTGTCTCGCCGGATTTGTGACCAGCCGTGAGCTGAGAGAGAGAGTATGGCCACCTATGTGTTGCTTAGATCCGGAGAGCATGAGAGAGTGAACGAGAGGAACCCTAGTAAAGCAAGCGCTAAGGCTCCTGCTTTTATACATAGTGGAGTGATTTTGTTGTACCAGCTTCAAAAAAATGCGCTCCTGCATGTACCCGCGAGTGGGTGTGAGAGAACTAGTGCGTGCGTGCACTGCTTCTCTTCGTGAGAGTACAATATACTATGCCCAAAGAACATTCGCCGCAAGAGTAATAGTATGACGTGTGAGATAAAATAAAATGTGTGCGCCGTCTTTTGTTTTTAGAAGTTCTAAGGGTAGGGTGTGAAGAGCACATATGTGCGTGACGTCTACCTGCACATAGACGGTGGGTGCGACGTGCAAGTCTGCGAGAGGACTCGGGAGAGTCGTGACTCGTGAGGGTGCGTGTGCGTGAGAGAGAGGGGGGCATGTATCAATGCAATGCATGTGTCCGTAAATCATTATCCGACAAACGTTCGCCACAAGCCTTTTCCTGACGAACGCCGTAAGAACCGTTAGATCGGCATCCGACAATATCAATTTTGCCATGTCATTTAATAGAACAGCCACTCCTCCTACACACAAATCTTCCACGTGAGTGCTAGCAACTATATGCTCTCTCCGTTCTGAAATGCAGTGCATATAGCTTTATTGAAAATTCGAACCTCGCAAAATTTAACCGAGTTTTCGTGTACCAAATTGCACATGTAGAATACCATGTATATATCATTTCATTCATCTTCGAGAGGTAACTATAAAGATGGGTGAGGAGTCTACAAAGAAAGACCATCGTATCACCCACAGCAATTTCAAGCATCCTTTAGTGTCGAGGAATATCATAGGAACTCTATATGATATGATTTTTATAGGATTTTTTTCCTTTAGAGCCAATTGGTTCATAGGAATAGATTCATATACTCCACATTTAAAAGGAAATAAACATCATATCATTTCTATAGCTTTAGAGCCACTTGGTTCATATGAATGGATTCCTATACTCCCTTAATTCCAAAGGAAAATAAACATTAGCATATATTCAATAGAAAAGTTCATATGATATGAACCAAATTACATCTCTTTTCTAATCCCTCCTCATAGGAATTGAGATACATGTCATCTCTAGATTCAATAGAAAAGGTCCTATGATGTGAACCAAATGACATCTCTTTTCCAATCCCTACTCATAGGAATTGAGATGCTCCATGTCATCTCTTTCCCTACAACTTCCATGTATACATCTTCTATTCCTAAATAGATAGTACAACCCACTAGTAGTTTTTTCCAAAACATGCAACTATGGCACAAGAACTATATAGTGTGCCAATAACTTTGAAAGATGGTCGCTGGATGAAGCTAACCCGACAAAGGCAGTAGATAGGCAAATCCGAGCACCATCGGGCGCTTGGATATCATCAACATTCCACCAGATCTACCACATGTACAATTTAGAAGACTCCATGGTTGAACTTAATCATAATGCACAAACCTCAAAATACAAGCACTTCTCCTTTGTTCTAGAATCTTCTCAGATCATAATTGATTATTTTTTTCTAAATGAATTGCCATTATTTGTTTTTAATTTATGATTTACAATGCACAACCCCATGAATCTTAACATTTTTATAAAACTAATTGATTTTGAATGAGATGAACTATAAGAACTAAACGAACATCTACATCATGCATATATGACTCAAAGCTTTACATGCTATAGTGTGTATTTATTCATAATTTGGTTTCGAAATCTCATGCGTTCAATACATGTGTACCTTACTAGTTTTGAGTAGAGTAGCAAATTTCACGCGGCCCCGGGTATATCAAAATGCAGGGCCCATGCATCATTGCCTTTCGGTCGAACCTACTGTCGGTGTCAAAACTGGCGGATCTCGGGTAGGGGGTCCCGATCTGTGCGTCAAGGCTGATGGTAACAAGAAGTAAGGGAGATGTTTACCCAGGTTTGGGCCCTCTCGATGGAGGTAAAACCCTACTTCCTGCTTGATTAATATTGATGATATGGGTAGTACAAGAGTAGATCTACCACGAGATCATAGAGGCTAAACCCTAAGAGCTAGCCTATGATAGTATGATTCTAATTGTGATCGGCCTTCTAAGGACCAACCTCTCCGGTTTATATAGGCACCAGAGAGGGCTAGGGTTTACACGGAGTCAGTTACAAGGAACGAAATATAATATCCGGATCGCCAAGATTGCCTTCCACGCCAAGGAAAGTCCCATCCGGACACGGGCCGATGTCTTGAGTCTTGTATCTTCACGCTTCAATAGTCCGGACGTTGTACACAGTCCGGCTGTCCGGATACCCCCTAAACCAGGACTCCTCAAGAGTCTCGAACCAGGCTTCAATGACGATGAGTCCGGCGCGCAGTCTTGTCTTCGGCATTGCAGGGCGGGTTCCTCCTCCGAATACTCCAAGGTAATTGTCGAACATGTAGACCGTGTCCGGATCCGCAGGATGATCTTCGTATGGTATGTATCTGATTTGCTGGCAATCTTCGTGCGTCGTGCCCTTGCATCGTGGCTCGTTCCAATGTGAACCGCGTCTCCTACCCCACAACGACTCGCGTTACGAGGCAGTTTTATTGGCACGTCCTGTCGAGGCAGAGATCGTGTCCCTTTTATTATGGGATTTTCCATCAATATGAGCGTGCGTGACCCCATGATGGCCATCGGTACTACCCCGTGCGTTTTCATATAAGCCTCAAACGGTCACATCGGGGACTCTTGATATTCACCCTCTTTATAAAGGGGTCGAGACCTACGCCTCTTTCTTCACCTTCATCGCGCCTTCTCGCACCTCGAGTTCTAACACCCAAAACCTAAGCTCCACCCCTCCAGAATCCACCAGTATGTCCGGATCTGATCCTCAAAGCCGGTGGGTCGCCTCCTCGATCGAAGAGAAGGACATTGCAAAGCTCAGGGAGGTCGGATACCTGACCGCAGATATCCGGCACAGGCTCCCTGCTCCAGGACAGGTCATCCCTACGCTGAAGCCCAATGAGTGCGTCGTTTTCATCCCACACTTCCTCCGCGGTCTGGGTTTCACCCTTGATCCCTTCGTGAGGGGGCTCATGTTCTATTACGGGTTGGATTTTCACGATCTGGCTCCCAATGCTATCCTCCATATCTCATCGTTTATTATCGTGTGCGAGGCTTTTCTCCATGTCGCCCCACACTTCGGCTTATGGCTCAAGACCTTCAATGTGATGCCGAATATGATCGAGGGGAGACAAGTGGAGTGCGGGGGTGCCGTAATAAGCAGGAACGGCGATGCCCCGTGGCCAGAGGGTTCTTTCCCAGAAGTATCCGATGTATGGCAGCGGAGGTGGTTTTCTGTAACGGCTCCTAGGGGCACAAAGTGGGTGGCCGCCCCCGAGTTTCGTTCGGGCCCTCCGTCACAGTTGGCGTCTTGGACAGACATAGGGCGGAATTGGGGACCCACTGGTGATATACCAGTACTGCAAAATCGCATCCGGGACCTTCTTGCAAGGGAGATTAATCTTGTCAGCATAATGCAAGTAATGTTGATCCGGCGGATGTTGCCATGCCAACGCCGGCCTCTCTGGATGTGGGAGTTCAATCCGGAGGGTCCGCGGACCGTCAAGCACTTCTTCGGCCTGAAGCCCGAAGAGATGTGCAAATTATTCTTCGGACAGAAAGTAAAGTGTCCGGACACCACCGAGGATGCGGGCCTAAGATGCAATCACCTAGATACCCAAGTAAGTAAACTTGATACCGGACACCTTGTTTTGTATCTGTTATGATTGTTTATTCTAAAAATCATCCACGTCCAGGAATGGCTCAACAAGGCGGAGAGAATTAGGTGTCTGGCGCCACTTCCCGAAGGATCGCCCGCCCCCACCATGGCCAAGATGCTTGACCGAGTACTCAGCAGGATGCCCCCGGGGAAAGACAAGGGGAAGGATGAAGAATCCGAACCCCACACGCTACACATCCGAACCGGGGGAATTGTTGCCTCCCCTAAGGAGGATAGTCGGGAAGGAAAGGTTAAGGCCTCCTCCCCGCACGGGAAGAAGCGGGCCGCTTCCGAAGACTCGGAAACGGAGATGCCCGAACCCGGGAAAAAGATAACACCAGGGGCTTCGCTTCAACGGGCACCCTCACCGCATCGTGCCCACTCAACGGGCCAGCCCTCCACCGAGCTGTAAGTTAATTTTTGATTCGAAGGTACTGCGTTCCTCCTAGATTAATAACCAGGATTCATCTTTCGCAGTCCAGCTAGCAGCCCTTCTCAACAGAGTTCGTCTTCGGGGGATCTTCCTCCGGAGATGATGGAGACCGAGACTCCACCCACCTCTCCGGCTCATGAAGCGGGCGACACTGAGGTGTCGTCACGGAGGAGTCCGGATCTGCCGAAGGCGGAAGCCAATGCGTCAGCCCCCCTAAGCCCGGAGCATTTGGCTCCTGCGAGGGGCGACGGGAAGGGTCTGACATAGTTCGATGTCCGGCCGGACATACTGACGGGCCTACTGGGGCGAGCTGCGCTCTCGGAGGAGCACCGTTCATTAATGAGCGAGGTGCTCAAGAAGATTTCGTCCGCTACAAGCGGTTTGAATGAAGCATTTGCAAGTCTGCTCAGAGCCTTTGAGGTATGTAGCAAAGAATACACTGTTTTTGGCTGTGAGGCACGTGTTAGGTGTGCTCCATATAGATAGTAGCCCCTGAGACTCTGGTTGCCCGCCCTAGGGGGCAAACGGGGGATCGTAAATCAATGATTGCGCTTATAAATTTGTGCAGTACTGTGAGTCCGGCCACGACCAGTCCGTGGAAGTTTCCGAACTGAACAGGCAGATTCGATCGATTGATGCCGATATCACGCTGGTGAACGAGCGGCTAGACAAGTCACAAGGTATGTGCTCCGTCTTCCTTTGTATAGGAAAATATGGAGGCGGCATGATATTAATGTAATATGTTCGGACTGCAGATGGTGCTGCTGCCGTGGAGGCCCTAAGGGCAGAACTTGTTCAAGCCAAGGAGAAAGCTCGGGTTAGCAATGAAGCTGCCCTAAAGGCGACCGAGGAACTGAGAGCCGAACAAGCAGCTCATCGCCGAAGCGAAGAAAAGATGGCCGAAATGGCTATTGACCGGTATGAGCTCCTTGAAAGGGAGCATAAGGATAGCTTGGCCGAGATGGACAAGGCACGCAATGCCACCAAGGAAATACGGACCGAGCTCAGGTGTGTGAGGGAGGAGCTTCAACAGGCCGGTAAAATCGTGGCTGGAGATTCCTACTTGCTGCGGACGAAGTTTTTCGATCCGAAGTATGCTCCCCTGGATGGGCGCTGGAGTCCTGGGGACGCGTATGCGGATTTGGCAAAGAGTATGGTTGATGCTGCCAAGTTCTTCGAGGGTGAGGGTGATAAGGAAGTGGAGAAGTTTTTCTGGTCGCAATTCAATGCTCCCACTCGCCCGCTCCCATTAAATGAAAAGATGGCTGCTGTAGCGGAGCTTCAAGGCTGTCCGGTCTTGCAATGCGGTCTGTAATAGACCATCTTTGGCTGGAAGGGCTTAAGCCGGACAGTTACTTTGTCTTGGTGCGGCAATTCCTTGGGGCCGTGCCTTGGATCGATGTCATGAGGAGGTCGGCGTGCATAGAGGGTGCACGGATGGCTCTTGCCCGCGTTAAAGCCTATTGGACAGATATGGTGGCCAATATTATAGCGACCCAAGATCCGGGGGGGGGCAATGTCCAGCCGAGCACTACTTGGCGCAGGTCACAGAAGGTGCCCGCCTCACAGAGGCGCAATGCTCTAAGAATGTATTATTCGAGTGATAAATCGAATTATTGTAAAAACAATGTTATTTTGGTTATAAGGCTATATTTATACTTTTTGCCCGAAAGTATTGTTGTGTCCCCTGTGCGGCTGTTTACACACACACACACACACACACACACACACACACACACACACACACATATATATATATATATATATGTGTGTGTGTGTGTGTGTGTATGTAATCCGAAAGATAGCAGTCGTCGGCTTCAGCCCCCACGCAAACAATGCGGGGGTGTTCGCAAAAAATATGCATAATCACACTTGATCCAACGTCTTGGTCCATGAAGGAGGTGATCGCACGTCGAACTAGGCAACCGGACTATATAGTTGTAACACTTTCGCTTAGCCATGGGAATTTAATGTTGGGGCTACTATGTAGCCCCTGGTACGTTTTCGCGTGCATCCGAATACGAGCGCGTGTGTACATGACCGGACAACGGTCCTTCGTTAATGCGGAGGAATCCTAAGGATTCCGATAAGTCTTTGAGTGGTTGAACAGTCTCTCGCAGTATCATGACAGTCAGTTTTCGGCTTTCTCTATCGAGGTGCTCATCCGGAATAACAAGGGCACAATCGCAGTAGTTCTCCTTTGGCCACCTTAGCCGGTATTAACGGAATGTAAGTCGGCAAACCCAGGAGCCGGGCAAACCCAACATTTGACAAAAGACATGATTCGAAGCTGCTGCATATAAGGCCAAACTCGTGACGCCGAACACTCCCGAGGGTATTCGGACTTTATAATAGTCGATGGGCTCAAGAATGCCCATTTGTTATAAACCCTGTTTTTTCAGGTACGTGCGTTAATCTGTAGTGGCGAGATGCCAGAAACGGCAGTATCCTCTATGGGTATGGAACCCATGGGATGGTTAAACAACAAGAGGCAATAAAAAGGTTTACACAATGGCTTAATCTAAAAAGAAACCTGTTGAACGGGGCCCTGCTGCACGTCTGCGCCTTTGTCTCCGTTGTGTCGTATCCTGGAAGGGTATCGCGCGAACATTGTCTGTGGAAAAAGGAAAACTCGTAGAAGAGTACCACGTGAGTACGCGGTGCATAATAAGAGTGTAGGATGTTGGCATGCCCATAAGGTTGAGCCAACTGTGGGACTATGTTAAATATTTATAGCCCCTGGTATCCATCATGGGATTATATATACGGTGCCCTGGTTCAATTTTATCCGGGCGACCGGACTCGTCTAGCCGAGTCTGTGGCCTTTAATGACCAGTCATGTTTTCTTATGTTGGAGGCCGCTTACAGTCCGGCCGCGAGGGCCGCCAGGTGTTCCTCGCTGCTGCGATTTAGCGCTCTGTTAGTCCTCTAACGGTGATGACGCCACGTGGACCGGGCATCTTAAGTGTAAGGTAGCCATAGTGCGGCAATGCGTTGAAGCGGGCAAAGGCCGTTCTTCCAAGCACTGTGTGATAGTCGCTTTCGAAGGGTGCGATGATGAGGAGTAGTTCTTCGCTCCTGGTGCGATGCTGTGGGCTTCAATGCCTGGTATCACCCCTTCAAAGGTGATGTTGCTTTGGTTAATTCTGGATGGGTCTATCCCCATCCTGCGGACAGTGTCCTCATATATTAAATTGAGACTGCTGCCGCCGTCCATAAGGACGCGGTTAAGACGGTATCCGTCGATTACCGGGTCAAGCACCAAGGCCTTTGATCCTCCGCGCCGAATACTAGTTCGGTCATCCGAGTTATCAAAAGTGATCGGATAAGGCATCAAGTGGTTAGGCGTGAGTATGATGGGTTCGATGTCGATCGCGTCTCTATGCGCGCGTTCGTGCCTCCTCATGGATGTGTGAGTCGCGTGGATCATGTTCACTGTTTTAACCTCTGGCGGGAATTTCTTCTGTCCTTCAAAGGTTCGGGTCAAGGGGTTCATCCTCGTCTTCACTTGGTGTTTCCCTTTCCTTGTGTTCGGCGTTTAATTTGCCGGCCTGCTTGAAGACCCAGCACTCTCTGTGTGTGTGGTTTGCAGGTTTGTCAGGGGTGCCATGAATTTGGCATAGTCTATCTAGGACTCTGTTCAGACCGGACGGTCCCTCTTTGCTGCCTTTAGATGGCTTGTTTTGCTGATTAGGTCGAGAGCCCCTGAATCCAGCATTAACCATCGTGTTACCTGGGCTCTCTTCCTTGTTTTGGCGTTTGTTTTTATGACGACGTGGCTTCCCATTGCCATCCCTTATTTCGGATGTGCTGGGGTCGCTGGTGCCTTTACGGGCTAGCCAGCTATCTTCTCCCGCGCAAAAGCGGGTCATAAGGCTTGTTAGGGCTGCCATTGTCCTTGGTTTTTCTTGGCCAAGGTGTGCAGCGAGCCACTGCGTCACGCAGATCTTTGTGTTTGAATGCCGCTAAGGCTTCGGCATTCGGACAATCAACAATTTGATTCTTTTTAGTGAGGAATCTGTTCCAAAACTTACGGGCGGATTCTCCAGGCTGTTGGACTATGTGACTTAAGTCGTCAGCATCCGGAGGCCGGACATAGGTCCCTTGAAAGTTGGCCCTGAAGGCATCCTCGAGTTCCTCCAGCTCCCAATTGAATTTTCGGGGAGGCCTTTCAACCAGTGACGAGTTGGTCCCTTCAGTTTGAGGGGGAGGTATTTGATGGCGTGAAGGCCATCCCCATGAGCCATATGTATGTGTAGGATAAAGTCCTCGATCCAGACCCCTGGGTCTGTCGTTCCGTCGTATGCCTCTATGTTCACAGGTTTAAAGCCCTGTGGGAATTCGTGGTCCAGTACTTCATCGGTAAAGCACAGGGGATGAGCAGCCCCTCTGTATCTAGACGTGGTGTGGCATGTCGTTGGCTGTTGTTGTGTCTGGTCTTTATTCTGGACTGGTATTCGATTGGCGTAATTGTTGTGGCGACCGTAGTCCTTCACTGGGGTGCGTCCTTTGGATCCATAAATGGACCTGGCCGCTCCAGCTTTCTTATTCAGGTGTTCCTGTGAATCGGTAGCCGCTTTGTTGCGGTTATGAAGTGGTATAGCTTCGTCGTCGAATTCTGGTAGTAGCTTGCGTTTTGGATAGCTCTTTGTATGGCGATCATCGCCATATATTTCTTTAGTGTCTAGCACTTTATTCCATCTACGGTTGAGCGTTTCCTGTGCGGCCTTGAGCCGCTGCTTCTGCTTCTTTAGACTTCTTGCGATGGACATAAGCTTTCTATGGAGGTTATCTCGTTCCACGTGTTTTTCCGGGATTGCATCATTGTCCGGACTGTTTTCCCGTGCTGGTTCGTTTTGATGACCTCGTCCGTCGGGACCATTGTCCTCGGCGCCCGCCTGTAATCGTGTTCAGGGTGACCTGGTTCGTCCTGCTCCATCGCTGGGTCCTTATGGTCGTCGTTGCCTTCGGAGTTGGTTGTAGTATCGATCCTTCTGGCGCTCTTGTCACTATTTTTACTGTTGCTAGACTTAGAACGGCGTATGCGCCGTCGCTTTGGCTTTTGTCCGGGGGTTTTATCGTCCGGATTGTCGCCTTTGTCCTCTTTGGGCATATCCACCATGTATACGTCGTGTGATGACGGGGAAGTCCGGCGCCCCGTGGATTCCGCATCTTCTCCTGCATCGTTGTCCATACCGTCGATGTCTTCTGTAACACCCCAAAAATTTAACCAGGTTTTAATTATTTAAAATTTTGCCAAGAGTTTAAATTTTTTGCCTGCAAGAATATCTCTGTTGATTTCAAAAAAATTTCTTTAATATTAAGGAATTTATCCCAAGTGGATCCCTCCAAAACATATTGGACTTCTATGCCATCTCATTAAAACAATTTCCTAATCAGTAGGTTTATTTATTAAATTATTCCACCCTGAGCTATATTCATTAAAATGACTTATTTTTAGTTTTGGAGATCTTTTTGTACTACAACCATTTGATTAACTTAACTAAAAATCCAACCAAAATTTGGAGATGTCATGTGATGTCTCTAAAGCACTTTTATGCAATAATATAGTTCATTCATTGCATATTTAGAGTGCTCCACATGTTTTTCTTCTCTGGTCCAGTAGGCATTTTTTTGCACTACAACCCTTTTAAATATTTGTTTCTAGCTTCCACCAAAATTATGGGATGTCAGTAGCAGCATATGATTCCATTATATGCAATAATCCAGGGATGTTCTTTGAAAATTTTGAGTAAATCAACCTAATCTTCATTCTGGTCCATCAAGATGGTTTGTACAAAGATCCCTATTATTGCTTGCTCTTTGGCCCTTGATTCCTTCTCCTACTTGTAGTCCTCCATGCTAAACCCCTAAGTCCAGGAGCATGCAACCATTGGCATATTTTTGGTTCATGAAATAATGCCACTCACATCCTGTCCAGATTTGAAGTTTTGCAAAACTTGCACTAGCAAGTTTGTGCTTTCACCAACTAACCTCACCACCCTCTTGTGCTTCCAAGGAGACACCGATCCGGGAGATTTGGCCCCTCCAAGAAAAACCTAAGTGCTCGTGGCATTTTGTCAAACACCGGAGTGCATGATCAGATTTGACATGAGTTGTTGTTGGCATTATGAACTTGGCCACCGACCAAACCACCTTGTCCCCTCGAGCTTCACTCTATCAACAACCTAGCTCGCTTGCTTGCCAACCTCACTGTGGACTGTGGCGTGCCACGACATTGTGTCGAACACCTTCCGTGCGTGCACTGGACGCGCCCAGAGCGCGCGTATTGCACGAGCCGCGCCCGAGCCGACACGCTGGCCTCCCTGGTTTTGGCCCGCTCTGCAACGCCACGCCACGCACTAACCTCCTCACAGCAACGCGCCAAGCCGCCCTGGCAGCCAACAGCGCCGCCGACAGACCTTTTGGCGGCATGCCGGGCGTCTGCCAGCGCCTCTGCCACGGTCGGCGCCGCCAAAGCCACCCCGGCTTGCCACCTGCCTCGAACAAGGCGAGCTCATCCGCAGCCTCGTCCTCTAGCGCTCGTCGCCGCCACGTCGCCCAAGCTACAGGGAGGCGGTTCGCCGTCGTCCTTATCGTTGGCCGCCCTGGAACCAACCTCCACCGCCTATATAAGGGCCCCGGAGCTCCATCTAGCCCTCGATCAACCCCCAGTGATCCTCCTAGAGCTACCCTAGCCAGCATTCAAGGAGGGGGAGGCCTTCTTCCCCGAGTCCGGCCAGTTCGGTCGCCGCCAAGCCCCGGCCGATTCCATCGCCACCAGGGCCTCTCCTTCTCCAATCTCTCCACCAAGAACTCCCCTCCCTCATGAGTGCAACCCCACGATCAATTTTGGTCGGAGACCACCGTAGCCCAAAAATCACTTTGTCACCAAGCCCCTCCGCCGCGGAGCTCGCCGCCGGCGACTCCCTCCACCTCCGGCGACCCTGCGACCACCGGAAGGACCGCCTAGGAGTGGCGGATCCATCCCTGCTCTCGGATGCATGCGAGAAGACGCCGTTCACCGGCGAAGATCGCCGGACGCCCCGCCTCTGCTCGGGCAGAGAAGAGGAGGGAGAGGGGACTGGTCAAACCTGGCCAGTGGGGCCCCTGGACCCTCTGTCAGTGACCCCCATCCTAGTCCACGTGGGTTAAGTGGAAGCGCACTTCCGAAGTACGTTTTCGACGTGTACGTGTTTATTTGAAACGTTTTTCTTTTCTGTTTTTATTCTAAATAACAGATTTTGACCAAACTTTGACCTGCTGTATCTTTTCAAATATAACTCCAAATGAATTAATTCTTTTTCCTACCTCTCTCAAATATTGTCTAGTTTATTTTAAGATTTATTTGAAAAAATTTCAGAACAACTTTTGTGCTGTTTTTATTTTTGTGTGTTAATTCATTTATATTTCTAAAATAGGATTTTTGAAGAGAGGAGAAATATTTCAAGAGTTTGAAATGCACCCTGCCTTCCCATGACCTGAAGGCAAGCATTCTGAACCCCGGCATAATACTTTTTTGTGTTCGTTGACACGCTTATAACACTACCTCATTTCTGGAGGACTTGTTATTTCATGTGAGATGATCATGTGCATGGATGCATATTTGTGATTTCCATGCTGTTGGGAATCAACAAACTTGTGAGGATAATCATCCTCATGTGCCTTGCATGCATACCGACAGGAACCCGGGAAAACCTCTGCCTTGGGTAGGCATGAGTTTGTCGCCGGTCTCCGTCGGGACGGTTATGTCTGGTATGGCATGGTAAGTTAATATGAGCGGTGACTCGTTGGTTGAAATATATTCGTTATGCTAATCATGCAGGGAATACTTAAACCTCCCGAGTCGACCGTAGATCGAGTCTTGTTCCAAAGAACTCCCCATACTTGTTTCATACTACCACTCGCCTCTACAACAAGTAGAGTACGGTTCAAGAAGTTGTCAACCTCTTTCTAGCACACACCGCATGTAGAGGCCAGGTGGTGGAAGATACCGTTGTAGCTGGTAGGCAGTCCACCCGGTCCGGGGCATGGGTGTTTCCAGCTATGACCGAGAGGGGAGGCCACCCCTTGAGCGCGCGATATAAATTTGATCCCATGCTACGCGAGGTTGTAGCCTCCCACTTAGAGTTTGCTTGACAGTGTCGTGGGTGATTCTGCACACGTGTGAGATAAGTCGGTGTGTGCAAGTTAGGTGTGTTTTCAACAAAAGGTCAGAGACGGAATTAGTCCCGATGGACTAAGGAAATCCGTTACTCGTGGGTAAAGAGTACATCCTCTCGCAGAGATTAAACCTATTCGAATAGCCGTGTCCATGGTTAAGGATTTCACCGGGATGGGTCAAGTGTTGGTCTTAGTGTCGGTCTTCGAAGGTGAAACTGTTAAACCAGAATTGGAATTTCTACTTGTGACTTGTGATAATTATGATTATTATTATTGTTGACTAACCCATGAATATTATTGTTATCATCGAGTATCTCTGGGATGGTTCTACCTCCGGGATATTCACTATGATTATTTCTTTTAAAGCCCTTTATGTGGTGTCGCTCAGACGCCCGACTGTGGCATTTCTTTTAAAGCCCTTTATGTGGTGTCGCTCAGACGCCCGACTGTGGCATTTCTCTTAAAGCCCTTTATGTGGTGTCGCTCAGACGCCCGACTGTGGCATTTCTTTTAAAGCCCTTTAAGTGGTGTCGCTCAGACGCCCGACTGTGGCATTTCCTTTAAAGCCCTTTATGTGGTGTCGCTCAGACGCCCGACTGTGGCATGCTTGTTATTTTTTTCATTATATCTTTTAATACTTCTTTGATATTGCATATTCATATATAACATGCTTACACGCATCAGAGTTATATTTATATTGTTGTGACTGACGTCATGAGTATAAAATATTTTTAGCACATCATTGCAATATTATCCTGTGTTCATAATGTTTGCAGTACATTCAAAGTACTCACCGGCTTGTCCCCGGCTATTGTCTTGGCCAGATTTCTTGCGCGGAGAGGAGCGACCGTGATGACAGCCGGAACCTAAGCAACGGTGATAGCAGCCTCGCGAAGATAGGAGTTAACTCGGTCACTGTTCCGTGGGAAATGGAGTCCCATAGACACCGATGATTTTCAACCCGCTTACGCCATCAACCACTAGAAACCATTTGTTGTACTTACTGCACTGTAATGGTCTTGTACTACATATTTTGTATTTGCTTGGAATTTCTGTATCAAGTTGGTGCCTCATCAGCTAACAGTTATCCTGGGGCTGATGAGCACAAGGGCCATTTTCTGGGAATTAGTACCCGGAGAATCGGTCCCCACATCTTCGGAGTCGAAGTCAGGCACATCGATTAAATCATCGACCGTGGCTATGAAGTGGGTGGTGGGTGGGCAACGAATTTCTTCATCGCCTGCTTCCTACTCGAAACGGGCGTAGTTTGGCCGAGAAATTTCTGTCAAAGAGAGAGTTCTCAATGAGTTCAGCATGTCGCCAAAGGGCGAGTGCCAAAAAATGTCCGCGGTGGTAAACCCCATTTCCGGAGCCCAACCTGGCTCGACCGGCTCGGGAGTGCGCGGACCGGACTCAACATCCGGATACGAATCCGGGGGTCCAGAGTAATAGGCCACCACCGAGGTAAGGCCCATGTTTGGCTCCAACGCTAATGAGTGAGCGACTGGCGGGCGGGTCCAGCCTTCGTCTAGGGCAACACAGCACCGCCCGGATTTAGGTCTGAGGCTAATGCGGGGGTGACACCCCGAGCTTTGTCCGACAGCAGGTCTAAGCCATGCTCGTCGTGACTGTCCGGTATCGCGTTATTGGCGACGGTTGAAGGAGCCATCGAGCCCAGCAGTGATGACACAGAGGAACTCTCAATGAAAGCACCAATGTCGGCGTCAAAACCGGCGGATCTCGGGTAGGGGGTCCTGATCTGTGCGTCAAGGCTGATGGTAACAAGAAGTAAGGGAGATGTTTACCCAGGTTCGGGCCCTCTCGATGGAGGTAAAACCCTACTTCCTGCTTGGTTAATATTGATGATATGGGTAGTACAAGAGTAGATCTACCACGAGATCGTAGAGGCTAAACCCTAAGAGCTAACCTATGATGGTATGATTGTAATTGTGATCGGCCTTCTAAGGACCAACCTCTCTGGTTTATATAGGCACCGGAGAGGGCTAGGGTTTACACGGAGTCGGTTACAAGGAAGGAAATATAATATCCGGATCGCCAAGCTTGCCTTCCATGCCAAGGAAAGTCCCATCCGGACACGGGCCGAAGTCTTGAGTCTTGTATCTTCACGCTTCAATAGTCCGGACGTTGTACACAGTCCGGCTGTCCGGATACCCCCTAATCCAGGACTCCCTCACCTACGTCCAAAATTTTTTGTACGTACTATATCTCCACTGGTCCCCGAACCCAAAATGCTGCCTCGTTCCCGTAAAACCAAGCGGCTCACACATATTTAAGGCGTCGACTCGAACCCGTTTACTACGGCGTGGCCCCGCACGCCGTAGTACTCCTACAAACCCTACCGCCGCACTCATCATCGGTTTTCTTCAAGAGGACGAGGGAGAAGCCGATTTGTAGTGGAGGCGCTTTCAAAAAAAATTATCTATAGTGGAGACCCCTACCCTAGGGTGCCCTAGGTAGTTGCCGCATGCATCATTGTTTTCTCTTTTCTTTATGCTATTGCGCCCTAGAGTGAAATGATGGTTGCTTCGTCCGTCCAGCTTAATGCGGGAAAGGTGGGGCTTTGTGATTTGACCCCTCATCGCTCATTTTCTACTATCTGGGCGCCACGACCGGGTGCCTCCAATTCCAATCGCTGTTCAACTGTCATTTGGTGCATCGCACGTGGAACAAGACGGTGGATGAGCCACATGTCGGCCAAAGGGGTCCTGTTAAGTGTGTCGCCATTTCGCAGCGGATCGACCTCGCTTGAGTTGCTACGCCAACACGACAGTGAGCAGCCTACCACTTGGTTTTTCTCCTTGGTGAATCCTCGACTATATTGATCTAAAAAGATACGTGCTTTGAACTACCCTCTCCGTCTCGATTTTTTTTATTTTTAAGCCGCCTCGGTTTATAGGGCCTGCACATAGTTCTAGGTCATCCATTTGACTAACTAAATATGAGTTACTATGTCACAAAAATTATATCATTGGATTCTTAAGCGGATGTAGTTGTATTTAAAAGTCGAGGGCGGGGCTTTTCCTACGCGGTAGGCGGGGCAGTTCCGCCTAGTCGCTTCGACAGAGATGCGAGAAGACGAGGGAGTAGGCTGCCGCAAATGTAGGGCTGTGTGATTTGACAGTGAGTTACTGCTGGACAGGTGGGCCCCGTGATTTGACTTGCCATTATCATTTTAACTACGGCGCTTTCGGCGTGAGTCTCCCGATTCTGACCACCTCCATACAGGTGCCTCTCCCAATGCTCCACCATGTAGTAGAGGCTCTTGCATGAGAGCCCACTTCTCCACTTTTTCCTTGCCTCTCTTTCCTCCACATATGCAAAATGCCATGTAAAGCGCACTATTGTACTTACTTTTACTTGCTCCTACATCGTGCTTAAGCTTGCCACATAGGCATAAAGTCCGATGTGGCAAGTTAATCAAGAAGAGAGAGACTAGTTTGGTGACCCAAGGAAGAAACGGTGTGCTCAACAAGTGTACCTAGGTGAAAAGACAATTTTGAGTCTATAGTTAATTAAATGAAGCAAACTTAGCAACACCATTTCATTAGAAGAGGTCACTCCTTGGCAAATGCAATAAATACTAGTACTCCACAGGTCCCATAATTTAAGAACGTTTTTGGCACTACACTAGTGTCAAAAACGTTCTTATATTTTGGGACGGAGGGAGTACGAAGAAAGAGATAGAGAGGAGTAAAAAAATACACTTAGCCAACCTTATAGCCAACCTTGTGGTAGTATGAGTGACTAAGTGATGACTATGTATGACATGCCAACATCGATAGCCTAATGCACCGTGTTAAATCTCCAAGGCGCGACATGAGCGACGCGACGATCGTGGTAGGCGCCACCATGATATGGGCTGCTGGCAGCCCTTGGATCTGAGATCAAACGGTCGCATGCTAAGTTGCTGAAAATTTGCAGAATAACCCTCCAGGATATGATATTCACCCATAGGTCTACAATCACGTCATACAACCGTTCGATCTCAGATCCAAGGGCTCTCGAAAGCCCGTATCATGGGAGAATGGAAAGCCACTACCCTGCCGTTCGCATGCTGGCAGTTCGCTCCTACTCGTCCCCGCACGTCCTTCAATACTACGGCAGTTCGGTCCTAGTCGTCTCGTCCATTCACATTACGGTAGTTCCACTAATCCTAACCCTCCTCCCAAATCCATGGCGTCCCAAATCTCCATGATCGACGGTGAGTACAAGGTTAGAACCATCACCGGCGATGAGTTCAACGTCATCTACACCCGTTCTTCCGCGACGGTGAAAGGATGCCTTTCTCGCTTCAAACGCATGTTTGAAAACTCAGATGATGAGTGGGTCGCTGGGCTAGATGTTGAGTACACCACAATCCTGGGACGAGAGAAGGATCTAAAGGACGAAGAGAGGAAGAAGCCCGCCGTGATCCAGGTTTGCGTACATAACGTTTGCTTGGTCTACCACATATGCCATGCCGACGTTGAGTGCCAGGATTTTAAGAACTTCCTCAAGGACAAAACAGTGAAATTCGTTAATGTAGACTTTAAGAACGACGAAAGAAGTCCTGGGTCGGATAGGCCTCGTTGTAGGCAACCCTTCGACCTCCGGAAGAATCACCGGTGCCCTCTCGTCACCTTCACGCCGACCTGGCAGAGCCATGGTTCATCCTTCGCATCAGTAACCGGAGAAACCTCATTGCACGTTTCATCGTCATGCATGGCAGCGGAATGTACTAAGTATAGACCACATCCACTACGCTGCAATGGATGGCTACCTTTGTTTCAATATCTATAAGGGTTGGATGAAGAGCAACAGCCAAGTGTGCGGTTCAAGCAAAGAAGTATCGGCCAACAGGAAGAGGGACAAAGACGAAGTCGAGGACGTGGACAAGGACTCCGAGTAAGGTGGCAGTGTCGTTGCTCATGGTGGTTCTAAACTTATAATGCAGTGTCTACCGGATTAGTTGCATAGTCTAATTTCATGTATGCTTAGTTTAATTTGAGTGGTGTGTTGCATAGTTTAACTTCTAATGCAGTGTCTATCGGATTAGTTGCTATGTTATGTTTCTTCGCGTTACTTTAACTCTTCAGTATGTACATACTACTAGTATTTCTTTAATAGAATTTAGCACCCTAATTAAGCATGTACTAGCTTTTTTAATAGTACTATATGCATAATTTGGCGACGAGCGCTCCCTATATGTACCACTTTTTTTAAATTTCAATTTTTGCTCCATGGCGCAATCCATCGATAGTACTACTATACAAAAGTACAATTTTTTTAAAAGGCTAGAGTACTGTTCATCGCATATAGAGCCAGTTAAATTCTCAACCTAGAACGACGTGCATGCCATGTAGTAAACCGATACGGAGGAAGTATAGTAAAAATGAGGTGATTTTACCGAGCGATCGGCTGGGGAGCATGGCCTGTCATGCGGTCCCACGTGTCATGATGTACCAAGGTGATACGCGTGTCCCTCTTGAGGCAGAAGCAATACTACGTGGTTTGAGATGATGGCGAACCGAAGTGTGAAATAATGGTTGCTTCGTCCGTCTGGGAAGGTGCGGCATTGTGATTTGATGTCTCATTGCTCATTACTACTACTGGGCCGGTACGAGTGGGGTGTGTCCCCCTGCTGTTCTGCACTTTTATTTGGTGCTTGACACGTCGACCCGGTTGCTATATGTCTGACATGTCGGCAACAGGAAGTACAGAATTCATGAAAGGGAGCGTTGACGCAGGAGTATACTACAGAATTCATGAAAGGGAGCGACTTAGTTTTGGAAAAATCTGTTTTTACGAGTACGTACCCACTAGGGTTTATAGGGCTCATCTAAAAACATTCGCTTTTCCGCTTGATAAGTCTCAATTCTACTATACTAGTAGTAGTACCATTATATGTTGGATTTCGAGGTGCGTGGGATCACCCGACGCAAGCAGGGTCAAGAGGAAACTAACCAATGCATGTACAAGTGCATGGAAATTTAGTGGTCATTCATGCATTCATTCTAATTAATGCCTCAAGAAACATAACTTCTTGAGAAAACGAGCATACTAATTACTTGTGCAAACTATGAAATTAATTCGACCACTCACCGTGTACCTTGGTTGGAGAGATTTTGAAATTGAGCCATAAACTGGAAAGGAGGGAGTAGTAACTTTTGTCTCGATTACTATTTGTGGCCTTGTATAGATGCAAAATGTATTTTTTTATAGTGGCCTTGTAAGAGTACTAACCAAAGTACATAGTAGGGACGAGGAGTAAACGGAGGGACTAGTAAAATTTTCTCCTGGTGCTACGAGCCACCGCACGCGTGGGCGAGGGAGCGGGCGTAAAGGCGTACAGTAGTAGTAGTAGTAGTAGTACTACTCGTAAGCAAGCTTCACCTCATCCTGCGAGCCACCGCGCCTGCATGGGAGACGGCGACTAAGCAAGCTTATCCTCGCTCTCATGAGTTGACGGGACACATCAAAAGTACTCCAGTGTATAGAGCCTTGCCTCTAAGGTAGGCCACACATGGTTTGCCTCTTTTTTTAATTTAACATAACGCGTCAAGTCGCAATTTGTTTGTTCACCCATGGTAGACGATCCTCCCTCCACCAACCAGTACACGTGCCAAATTACCACATGGGCTGCCTTTTTCGTACAGAAATGAGCTCCATCGTGTACCCGCGCGGGTGTGGTTGGGAAAGAGACGGGAGTATGTGCGCCGTGCATGCACCTCTTCTCTTTGTGCACGTCCCCCACCTACGTGGGTGTGTGAGAGAGAGATACAAACCTAGACATAATGCGTCGTCCATCCCCATGCCTCCACCCAGTCCGACCACCAGTCACCACCACGCCCCACTCCTCCTCACCTTATCTCTCATCTTTCTCCCTCCATTTTTATATAAAAGGGGCCACTATCAAAATTACAATTTGCAGATATACAAGGCCACTAACACTAATAGATGCAATATTAATGGTGTTTGCCTCGTGGTACTAGCAAAGGAGGACATTAATTATCCCTTGCATGCATGCGGAGTTTGTAAAAAAATGCATCTTGATGTTTCGTGCAATGCACGGGCATCTTGCTAGTCCATGAAAACAACACATGGCAAAATTCCACGGTGAACGAGGGATTTGAATCTGTTGGGAGGGGCTGTTTGGATCTTGCCCGGGGTAGCCAAAATATTGGCGACCCTTTTGTCCACCGGTGCCTTTGCCACCGATGAACGAGGAATGGCTCGGGTGCTCATGCTGTCATGCATCCTCCAGCGCACACGTTGGAGACGAGCTTGCACGAGCTGTGTTTTTTTGTCCCACAACGCCGCCCGAGCCGCCCGCAGACCGACCGACGACCTGCAAATTACGCCATCCAACCGTAGACGCACACATTATGACAACAACTCAACCAACCGGACGAAATTCATGCAAACATGTAGACAAACTGATATTTCATATAAACTACGACGGAGATCATATAAAATACCGGATTTTCATACAAACATGACGGACTTCATTACATTCAAATGAACTACGCGGTGCTAGTTCTGGACAGCACAGGTATATAATACCTGGCCTAAATGGTCGCCCGCCGATCGATTTGTGTTCCTCATGTCCGCAAGAAGACGATCACCCGGACCGCCGGAGCCCCGGAGGTATATGCTTCAGCACAAAGGATGGCTCGCTTCCCAACTACCCAACTGATATCATTGGCTGGTGCCGAAGATGATGGTGGCCGGCACCGGTTCGAGTTCATCACCGGCCACTAATTCGCCATGGCCGGTACCGGCTCGAGTTCATCCTAACATTCCCCTCTTTCGTGGAGCCCATGCGGGGTCGACGAAGGTCCTCGCAATAAAAGGATCCGGCAAGACACCTGCTGTGTATGCCGGCGTTGCCTCCGCAGTGGCCTTCATGGGACCCAAGCGGCAGCGCCCTCCCGTGTTCTACTTCTCCTTGATGATGGCGGCGGACGCAGAGGCGCTGGCCACCGACTCGTCGCTCTCTGCGCACCCGGCTTCTGTCGATGCTTGCATGGCGCGGCCGCCGGCATGGGAGTCTCGGCCACAAAAACGGGAGACGCGGTACGAGGCGGCAGTGTGGACAGCAGCAACGACGTCCGTGCGCTGCTCCTCGTCGAGCTGGCCTGGAGCGGCGAGTTGCTGAACCGCACGCCGGCTTGGGGCGGCAACTGGCTTCGTCGGGCGAGGGGAGGGAGGTGGATCAGCGAGCTGCATAGCTCGTATCCGACGGGCTACCCAGCCGGCTTGGATGCGGAATAACTACTCTTCGTAAGCCATTGTAAGAGTGGACAAAATGGTGGAGGAGATAGGGCAGCGACGGAGATGTGCGATTCTTGGCCGGCGTTTGGCCTTGTTTAAATAGGAGATTAAATATACGGCGGACGGGAGGAGCTCGGCCGGCGTTGCGTTTAACACTGGCCTGGTCATGAACAGACGTGTGTCCAAAGTGGGTTTCTTGGCTTCCACACGGGCGGGTTTCATGGAGGCGTTTGAATGCAGCACGGAGGCGTGTTCAGCCGGGCGTGCCGCGAGTGGCGCCCTCGACTCTGACCTAGGACACCGCGCCGTTCTTCCACTAACGTGTGGGCTCTTTGGGTGCATGGCCTTCATGTCAGTGACCCAACGCAGCAGCGCCTGAGAGGAACCTTTGGTGGGCAGGCGGTCGAGCGGGCATTTCATAAACCGATGATTGTTCGTTGAGTGTGATGTCATCTTTTTCTTGTAGATAAGCCTACTATGTTGATAGCCCGCTCGTCGTTGTGATTCATAAAGACCGCTGCAAACATCAATGTTCTGCTTATCACAGATAAGATTGATTAATACCCGTAACAATCCATGTCCTTAACAAAGGGTGCATGCACATATAGGTTGAGCGTGTGTCTTGCTCGTGTGTTGTGTGCATGCAGGCGTGCGAGTGTTGCGTGCGTGCAAGGGTACATTTCAGTGTTGCATGCATGGGTGCGTACGTGCGTGTGTTCATGAGTGCATGTGTATGCGTGTCGTTGTTGCACACCAAAGATGCGTGCGTGTGTATGCGTGTCGATGTTGCGCCTACATGCGTGCGTGTCTTGCGTGCGTGCATGTGTACGCAAGGGTGAGGCTACACGTCTACCGACCGACTTTTTCATCTCTGGTCATTAGATTTTCCAGCCGTTGGATACAAAATCAAGGGCCTCCGGTTTATCATCAAACTCCACCCCCGAGCCGCCACCACCACCGGCCGAACCGCCAGCCCGCGGCCGGCCCGCCTCCCGAAACCACTCCCCACCACCGGTCTGCCGCGACCGCCATCCCTCTAGCCCCCGCCGAAGCTTTTTCTCCGGGGATCCCCACCCCATCGCCCAATGAACGCCCCCCAACCGCCGGTGACTGCCAACCAGAGGTCTCACGACTTCGAATACCCACCGACCACTAATTTATTACCATTTCTGTCCTTCATATACGCGCTGACAGGTGGGCCCTATGGTAATGTGTGCTGCTGAATGTGAACCGTTTGACCGGGTCAATTGATCTTGTTATCTACAAATTACGGAGCTGTATGGTGAGCCAGTGATCGTATGATCACCCTAAAATGTACTCCTATTTTATTAACACAGTACAGACTCAAACTATCATTTCTTTCTTTCATATACGGGCTGACAGGTGGGCCCCACGATTACGCGCCCCGATGGTGCAACACTAGTTGCGCCGCGTGGAACGTTTGATTGGTCAATTGATTGTGTCATCAACAAAATACGGAGTTGTACGGGTGAGCCAGTGACCGTATAATCATGATATGTATTTGTTTAACATGGTACAGATGCAAGGTCTCATATATACGCGCAAGCACTCACCGCTATAAGCGCACACACGCGAACCCTACCCCTATGAGCACCTTCGAGAGAGTGGGCCAGCATATATGATCTTGAGATTTTACGAAGTCACCATAGGTGCCTCATAGTCGAGTGGAACGTCTCCTCCCACTGAACATACATCGCCGGAAAATACTGAAATTAACACAAGATAAATGCGAGCACCGGGACTTTAACCTCGGTGGGCTCGAGAAACCACTGTCCTCTAACCATCCAACCACATGTTGGTTAGCATGACAAAATGTATGTGGTGACCGTGATGAGCTTATTAAAGTCCAAAGTGACCATATCGTGCTTTTGCTTCAAATACAATGACCGTAAGTGTCGTCAACAAAATCTGAGCACGCATCTAATGCAAAGTCCGTCAGTGTCATCAACAAAATATGGAGACGTATCGTGAGCTAGATACCGTTGTACTATTGTATATGCTTATTTTCTTAGTGGCCGATTGCGAGTGTGGTGTGGTGGGCACATCATTTCTAGTTGTGGTGGGTCAACATGAAGACTCATGGGTCGGTTCCATCCAACACCACATATAGGTTGGACTGAGATGTATTATACGAAGACCCATGTGGAGGACTCGGCGTACAACACGAAGCTACCAGAGTCGCGGAGGACTCTATCCCCACTTGTGATAAGCCGACTATATATGATTTGTAACCCTAGGCCCTTAATTAGTATGTTATACAAGCTTGGGGGCTAGTTCGTCAATAGTATACACACATGCACAATGCCTGGTATTCACGTGTACTTTGTAAACACCCCTATCACTAATATACTGATGCAGGGAGTAGGCTAGAGACCGTGCATGTGTATATATGCATGTGAGAGAAATAGTGTTTTCCAACCGATATTAGTGAAAAGAGTGGTACATAGTAGTCGAAGAGAGAGAGAAAGCAGAGAGCATGTGTGTGAGACACCCCGACACCTCGAGAGAGATTGTGAGCATGTGTGAAAGAGAAATGCCGATGCATATAAAGTGTGTGCACTTATGCGTTAGATAGAGAGATATATAACGCGTTTCTGAGAACGGGCGAGGCATAGTGCATCTACGTGTAAAAGGCGGTTCTACGCATTAAATTAAAATATAAATGGCATTATTATTTTTGGATGAGATCATGAATTTTGCAAATTGCGTATGGACGAAAATCGGTCTATCAGACACCCATACTCTATTGAATTCTAGTATGTGCATGTGTTTATTTCATATTATCGATCCATAGAGTGAGAGCGGTTTGAAATACAGGCAATGGATGCTTTTGCAATTCATATATAAACATTAATTAGTGCACTCCATGTTGTTAGTGTGAAGCACTTTATACATTTGTCACTTGCATGGATACATTCCAAATTGCTAGCTATGAAATAGAATACATGTCGAATTCAACATAAAGGGGGTTTCGAAGATTCAAATTCATAGGAAGTGCATTCATCTATTTGAACCCAAGATAATGGCATTTGTAAATCAGATGTAAAAGGGGGCAACAATCTTTTTTGTGAGTTTGAACATGCTATATATAATCATACGCATATCTAACCTTTTTTTTGCAACCAAGAAGATTATATCTGGAACCATGCATGAACTGAGGTAAGTTGCATATTTTTTAATATATACTCGTGTACAATGTATATTCAAATGTACCCCCTCCATTCCAAAATAATCGTAGCTTTAGGATTTTCAAGAGTAAAGATTTGTGAAGTTTGACAAATCCTAAAAGTTCAATTCTAGAGAACCGAAAACGTTAATGCTTCTGCTCCCAAATATTGAACGAAGCACCAAATAGGCCTCTGGTCACCCGAAACCGCGCGAGACTAATGTTTTGGTGGTAGGAAATTACTATCCTGACTCTAGCACGTGTAGCCTATCGGCCCGATGTCCAAAGGTCTAAACCGGGGTAGGTTTGTAACTTCACCAAGACGCCAGTCTCAACCGCCTCCGAGAAGCATTCATACGCCGTGGGCGCCTACCCATGCGCTCGGCCGAAATCTAGACCGCCCACATTTGGGACACCTGACATGACTGTCCTACCCCCAACCCGCAATATGTCCAAAATTTTAGATGGGGGCAAAGTTTGTAACTTTCCCCAAATTTCAAACAAGCGCGTCTCAAACCGAAACATTGTTCCCCCTTAGTTCCCCGCCTCCCTCCGTTTCCCCATTCATACTCCGTGGGCGCGAAAACGCCCTCTCCACCAGCCGCGAAACCCCAGCCTCCTCCGTCTCCACCCCATAGCGGCCAATCCACCGACGACCTCCTCCATGACGCCGGAGCCGGTACCCCGATGTCGTCGTCCAACGCAACCACAACCGCAACGCCCTCAAGGACTTAGCAGCTGAAGCCGAGGCAGAGCTGCCTCCACGACGCTGATGCCGATGTGCGCCGTACCAGAACCACTCCGACCACGCCGTCCTGCGCCTCACTGCTGTGGCTCCACTGCCACAACCGTCCACCGCACCGGAGCTGTTCCCGCTACGCCGTCGTTCGCCGCCTCGGATCTGCTTCCCTGCCGCCGACAGACGGCCACCACACCACACTCAACAACTTGGCCATGGGTTCATCCAAGGCTGCACCATCCTCCACAACTTCTGGTTTCCGGCGAACAACAAGAAGATCGTTGAAAAAATAGAAGGAGGACACAACACTGCCAGCAGAAAGAGGTACTCCTCTTCCCTTATTCGTGCAAATCTTACGTCTCCGCTCACACCGTATTCATCCCACGAAAGAAACTAGTTGAGCACTTCTTACAGCATCGTCTTCGTGATACTAAATGCACAAGGTTTCCTCCCTTTTACTATTTCACCTTTGCTAGAGGTCGAGCTACTTTGGATTTCAATTCAGGTCGGTCGAACCGCAATTAAAAGAAGCAGCACCCGCTTAGGCGCGCTGGAGCACCTAGTCCGCTTTGTTCGGGGAAGCGGTGCATCGGTGTCTATCATAGGGGTGTGGGCGCAGGAGCTGCTTGCCCGATCTGGAGGTCGACAGGGCTTGAATGGATGGCTGTGGGCGGTGCCAAGCACGGCAAAGGCGGTGAGGTCGAGGAGGGCACAGCGGGGAGGAATACTAGGCGGTGGTCATTTGGCGTTCGAGGAAGATCGTCAACACCGATCGGCCTGGAGGTAGATGAAGGCGATCTGCCCGTTCTTTGTACATCGGACGGTGCATAAAATGGACTGACCTATTTGCTTTTCGATCATTGTTATTTTCATAGAATCATGTAGTAATTTAGTGTGCCATGCATGTTGTAGAGCTATCATATGTCTCCCGTCATTTATTTCTCATCGACACTGCTATCTGCTACCTTTACCTTTGTACTAATTGTGCACACACTTCACCCATACTCACACTATTGTTTTTTTATGCATGGGTATTTCAGACTCTGACGCAGTGTTGATGAATGCAGAAAAGAAAAGACAGAAGTCGCTCTAGTGTAATTAGAAGACGCTCTAACGGGTGCAGTGTCAGCAGTTGGAGACGGTAAACGTAGCTCTGCAGTTGATGATCTCAATTGCCACACACAACCATCCCAGGTGCTTGCTTTAACTTCTATATGTCAAATGTGGTTGAATGTTGCATATGTTGTCTAGCTTGTATTGCTTCCAATTTGGTTAAATTGCATCTGCTTCCTTTACACATTATACCTTTGATAATGACATGCCTTCCTGTTTTTGATACATACTACATATGTCTATTAACCATGTTCGTACATCAAACTAATGCTCTTTTGTATCCCTCGTCAATCCCTTATGATGAGACAACACCCGACCGGAGTTCTTGTGAGACGCCCTACTCGTTTAAAGAGTGCAAAGGTCATCCTCCCACATGATTCTCAAGAAACAGCAAGGCTAAATGAAGATAGTCAACGTAGCTCTCTAGTTGATCACCGCAATTCCCCACACCACCATCGCAGTGCTTGCTCTTACTTGGCAATGTGATATGTGGTTGCATGTTGCATATGGTGTCTACCTTGTAATGCTTCTAATTAGGGTAAATTGCATCCGCTTAGTTAACACATTATACCTGTGAATATGACATGCCTTCCTGTTTTTGGTACATACTACGTCTTTCTATTAACCATGTTCTTACATCAAACTACTTTTCTTGTGTATCCCTCATCAATGCTCCTAATTTGTTAAATTGCATATCCTTAGCTTACACATTATACATGTGAATATGACACGCCTTCCTGTTTTTGGTACATACTACGCCGCCTATCACACCATGTTCTTACATCAAACCATCGTTCTTGTGTATCCTGCGTCTATCACTTATGATGAGACAGTCACGCGCGGGGGTTAATATGAGACGCAATACTCTTATAAAGAATGCAATTTCATCCTCTTCACATGATTCTCAAGAAACGGCAAACCTAAATGAAGATATTGAACGTAGCTCAGCACGAAGACCACTTCCCTACACCACCATCACAGGTGCTTGCTCTAACTTCTCAGTGTGATATGTGGTTGCATGTTGCATACGGTGTCTAGCTTGTAATGCTTCTAATTAGGGTAAATTGCATCTGCTTAGTTTACACACTATATCTGTGAAAATGACATGCCTTCCGATTTTTGGTACACACTACATCTATGTGTTAACCTTATTCTTACATGAAACTACCTCTCTTCTGTATCCTGCATCAATCACTTACGATGAGTCACCTTTATTCGTTGCATATTGCATATTATTTCTAGCTTTGTTGCCATGTATTGCTTCTAATTTGGTCAAATACATTTGTTAGGGCACCCTTTTAATTTGGCGTAGTAATATTGGTTTCATCTTTCATATGGTTTCTAGCTTGCATCGATTCTAACAAGTTCAAGCACCTTGTGCTTAGTTTACACTTTATACATCATACATGTCAATATGTCACACCGTCCTGTTTTTCATACATATTCCATCCTCCTATCATGCGGCTGCCTTACATGAAAGTAGTGTTCATCAGTATCATGCATCAATGAGTTCTGAAGAGCAAATTTTATTCCTTTTTCTTGTGGGTTTGACTTGACAAGGCAAAATCAAGAAAGAGGAAGGAAAAGAGTAAGGAAGGTGATGATGGTGGTCCTCTGCAGCAATGTAAACGGAGCATCTGTATTGATTCTCCTTGTACTGATAGTGCATTACAAGGTACAAGTCTCCGCTCCCCTACTCCACCATCCAAGGTGCTTGCTCTAACTTGGCAGTGTGATATCTGGTTGCATGTTGCATATGATGTCTAGCTCGTATTGCTCCTAATTAGTGTAAATTGCATCCGCTTAGCTTACACATGATACATGTGAATATGACACGCTTTCCTGTTTTTGGTACATACTATATCTGTCTATCACACCATGTTCTTACATGAAAATACTCTTCTTGTGTATCCTGCATCAGTCACTTATGATGGGACACCTTTAAGTTGGCAGTGTGATATTGGTTTGCGTCTTGAATATGATTTCTAGCACGTATTGCTTCTAGTTTGATGAACGCCACCTATGGCAGACAGTTTTAACTTGGCGAGTGATATTGATTGCACCTTCCATATGGTGTCTTGCGGTGTTTCTAATTTGTTGAAGTGCCTTCGCTTAGTTACCACATCATAGGTGTGAATATGTCAAGCCGTCCATTTTTCGTACATATTCCATCCTCGTATCATGACTTTGCCTTTCATCGAGTAGTGTTCACAAGATCATGCATGAATGAGTTACGAAGAGCGAATGATATTCCTTTTTCTTGTCGGTATGACCTCACAATGCAAAATCAATAAAGCTGAAGGAAATTGGCAAGGCATTGGATGATGGTGGTCCTTCCGAGCAACTGAAACGGAGGTTCTCTACAGATTTTACTCCGCCATCCTCCCAACAATATTCGCAAGACAATGCAAGGCTAGACAATCAACGTAGTTGTGTAGATGATGAGCACATCTCCCCTACTCCACCATCACAGGTGCTTGCTCTAACTTGGCACTATTATATGTGGTTGCATGTTGCGTATGATGTCTAGCTTGTATTGCTTCTAACTTTGTTGAATTGCATCTACTTACTTTACACATAATGCCTGTGAATATGACATGTGTTCCTCTTTCTACATCAGACTACTATTCTTGCATATCCCGCATCAGTCACTTATGATAAGGCACCTTTAAGTCGCCACTGTGATATTGGTTGTGTCTTGCATATGATTTCTAGCATGTACTGCTTCTAATTTGTTGAAACGCCATACAGTTGGCAGAGTGATATTGGTTGCATCTTTCATATGGTGTCTAGCTTGTAGTGCCTCTAATTTGTTGAAATGCCTTCTGCTTAGTTACCACATCATAGGTGTGAATATGTCACACCATTGATGTCTGATACACAACCTTCTTCTTGTAGACGTTGTTGGGCCTCCAAGTGCAGAGGTTTGTAGGACAGTAGCAAATTTCCCTCAAGTGGATGACCTAAGGTTTATCAATCCGTGGGAGGCATAGGATGAAGATGGTCTCTCTCAAACAACCCTGCAACCAAATAACAAAGAGTCTCTTGTGTCCCCAACACACCCAATACAATGGTAAATTGTATAGGTGCACTAGTTCGGCGAAGAGATGGTGATACAACTGCAATATGGATGGTAGATATAGGTTTTTGTAATCTGGAAATATAAAAACAGCAAGGTAACTAATGGTAAAAGTGAGCGTAAATGGTATTGCAATGCTAGGAAACAAGGCCTAGGGTTCATACTTTCACTAGTGCAAGTTCTCTCAACAATAATAACATAATTGGATCACATAACTATCCCTCAACATGCAACAAAGAGTGACTCCAAAGTCACTAATAGCGGAGAACAAACGAAGAGATTATGGTAGGGTACGAAACCACCTCAAAGTTATTCTTTCCAATTAATCTGTTGGGCTATTCCTATAAGTGTCACAAACAGACCTAGAGTTCGTACTAGAATAACACCTTAAGACACAAATGAACCAAAACCCTAATGTCACCTAGGTACTCCAATGTCACCTCAAGTATCTGTGGGTATGCTTATACGATATGCATCACTCAATCTCAGATTCATCTATTCAACCAACACATAGAACCTCAAAGAGTGCCCCAAAGTTTCTACCGGAGAATCACGACGAAAACGTGTGCCAACCCCTATGCATAGGTTCATGGTCGGAACCCGCAAGTTGATCACCAAAACATACATCAAGTGAATCACGTGATATCCCATTGTCACCATAGATATGCACGGCAAGACATACATCAAGTGTTCTCAAATCTTCAAAGACTCAATCCGATAAGATTACTTCAAAGGGAAAACTCAATCCATTACAAGAGAGTAGAGGGGGAGAATAAACATAAGATCCAACTATGATAGCAAAGCTCGCGATACATTAAGATCGTGCCAAATCAAGAACACGAGAGAGAGAGAGAGAGAGAGAGAGATCAAACACATAGCTACTGGTACATACCCTCAGCCCCGAGGGTGAACTACTCCCTCCTCGTCATGGAGAGCGCCGGGATGATGAAGATGGCCACCGGTGAGGGTCCCCCCCTCCGGCAGTGTGCCAGAACAGGGTCCTGATTGACTTTTGGTGGCTACGGAGGCTTGCGGCAGCGGAACTCCCGATCTATTCTGTTCCTTGAAGTTTTTAGGGTACGTGGGTATATATGGGTGAAAGAAGTATGTCAGTGGACCTCTGGGCTGTCCACGAGGTAGGGGCGCGCCCTAGGGGGGTGGGCGCGCCCCCCACCCTTGTGGGCAGCCCGGGACTCTCCTGGTGAACTTCCGGTACTCTGTGGGCTTCTTCTGGTCCAAAAATAAGTTCCGTGGAGTTTCAGGTCAATTGGACTCCGTTTGATATTCTTTTTCTTCGAAACACTGAAATAGGCAAAAAAAAACAGCAATTCTGGACTGGGCCTCCGGTTAATAGGTTAGTCCCAAAAATAATATAGAAGTGGATAATAAAGCCCAATATTGCCCAAAACAGTAGATAATATAGCATGGAGCAATCAAAAATTATAGATACGTTGGAGACGTATCAAGCATCCCCAAGCTTAATTCCTGCTCGTCCTCGAGTAGGTAAATGATAAAAAAGAATTTTTGATGCGGAGTGCTACTTGGCATAATTTCAATGTAACTCTTCTTAATTGTGGTATGAATATTCAGATCCAAAAGATTCAAGACAAAAGTTCATATTGACATAAAAATAATAATACTTCAAGCATACTAACTAAGCAATTATGTTTGCTCAAAATAACATGGCCAAAGAAAGTTCATCCCTACAAAATCATATAGTTTAGTCATGCTCCATTTTTGTGACACAAGAATGCTCTCATCATGCACAACCCCGATGACAAGCCAAGCAATTGTTTCATACTTTAGTAATCTCAAACTTTATAAACCTTCACGCAATACATGAGCGTGAGCCATGGATATAGCACTATGGGTGGAATAGAATATGATGATGTGGGTTATGTGGAGAATACAAAAAAGGAGAAAGTCTCACATCAACGAGGCTAATCAATGGGCTATGGAGATGCCCATCGATTGATGTTAATGCGAGGAGTAGGGATTGCCATGCAACAGATGCACTAGAGCTATAAATGTATGAAAGCTCAACAAAAGAAACTAAGTGGGTGTGCATCCAACTTGCTTGCTCACAAAGATCTAGGGCATTTGAGGAAGCCCATCGTTGCAATATACAAGCCAAGTTCTATAATGAAAAATTCCCACTAGTATATGAAAGTGACAAAACAAGTGACTCTCTATCATGAAGATTACGGTGCTACTTTGAAGCACAAGTGTGGTAAAGGATACTAGCATTGCTGTAACATCCCAAATTTTCAATTTGGAATGTTATACATTAAGTCATCATGCATATCATATTTTCTTGCATTTTCCGATCCTAGAAAATTTCACGCAACTCAAGGACCCTCGGAGAGAGTTGGAGGTTTCGAAATTTTCATATTTGAGTTCTCTCAAAACTATGAAAAGAGGATCGTTGGATTTATTTATTTTATCTTCAAATATTTTTCCAAAAAAAATAAATAAGAGAGGGAATAATATGACTTTCCCAAAATTTAGGAAAAATGAAGATTTAAGAAATAAATCAAATTTTGGATTTTCGGAGTTTATTTGCCTTAGGGAAAAATGCGTGTTTTCAAAAATTTGCATTTTGGCCCCGTATTAAAGTTCATTTTGTTCGACTCATTTTTATGAGTCGGGGAAAATTAACTTTGTAAATTTTGGAGTTCGTTTAGATTTTATTTTATTCGTTTTTCTGCGCGAGTTTTAAAAAAAAATGCCGCGCCCCGCCGGGCCAAGGGCCCGGCCGTGACCGCCTCCCCTCGCGCCCATACACCGCCGCCATGACGGCCGGCGAGTCGAGGACTCCTCCTCCTCCTCCCTTGCCCCCTCCCCAAGCAACCCCCTTTATATACTCCCCACCTCCCCTCTCCTCCCCAACCCTTGCCGCCGCCCCCAACCCGCCGCCCGCCCATAGCCGCCGCCGCCGGTGCCCAAATGAGCCCCCGCCCGTCCGGTGCCCGCCGCCCAGTGCCCGCCGCCCCTAATCGCCGACCCGCGGAGCCAGTGCCCTTGGCGACCTCGCCGGAGTTAGCCGCCGCGCCCCCTCCCCGGTTCGGTTTTGTTTTAAAAACCATTCCGGTTTTCTTTTTGTTGTTCGTTTTTAAAAAAAAACCTAGATCGGTTTTTTTTCGGTTTTGTTGTTTAGCGAACGTTCACCGATCCGTTCGTTTTAACGAACGTGTTCACCGGTTAGTTTCTGTTAACGAACGTCCGTTCGTTTAACCGTTCGTTTTTCTTTTAATCGGATTTAATCCGTTATTTTCCGATTTCGATTTCAGATCCAATCTTCGTTCTAGTTTAACTTCTCGCTCGTTTATCGGAATAAGGTGATTCAAGCGCCTGGAGTTTCGTTTCGAAACCGCCGTTCCGACTAATCAACTTAAACAAAGTTTTGCTACTGTAAAATTTGACCTAGTTTCAAATTGCTAGAACCGAGTCGTTTTCTTTCGACGTTTGACTTTCGTTGCTTTATTTGATTCGATTCTTTTGCAACCAGGGTTCTTAAGTTGAACTTTCTGGTCAGATCTTTTATTCGAGATTTACCTGTGCATTAGATGAGAAGTTATTGTATGCTTGTTTTTTGTCTGCGATAGATCACCCGGAGTGCGCCGCTTGTTACTTCGAGTCTCTAGGTTTCGCGGATCGTCAGCAAGGCAAGTAACACTTGATCATATCTTTTCTACTACCCAGTTTTATGCATTAGATCAATCCTCAAACACTTGCATGATTAGGATCTAATTAAATTGTGGGATGGGAAGTAGTTGAGGTAGTACCTATTACCTGTTTTACTTATGAAACCTTGGGAGTTACTTCTACGTTTGCTTATTATGCCACGCTATGCTAGTAGACGTGGATTGGGTGAGTGTATATCCATGACAGAGGTGAGATTGTTAATTAATGGTTTATTTAAGGTGGCAACTTAAACACACATTTGGGTGGATTGAGGCACCTGGTTTCTATCAAGATGCTTACTGTTTTCTTGGACCGCCACCCAGGCTCAAAGGGATCATAAGATCATTCATGCTAGAAACTTCCGTGTGTACCCACAAGCCATTATGGGCTCTGGCATAGTTGAGTAAGTCGTGCGAACTCTTATAGTGGTGGACTAGCAGATGTAGGGGATGTAGGTGTACCGGTCCACCCATCGTAAGGTGCTAAGCGCTTACGAAAGGCGTGTCTCTGTCATCCGTCTCTCAAACACCATGTAGTGCGAGAACCAAACGGTGGCGATCGAGTCTTGTGGGGAAAAGTGCGCAAACCTCTGCAGAGTGTATAAACTAATCATGATTAGCCATGTCCCCGGTTATGGACAACTTGAGTATCTAGTACTTGAATATCGTGTGAATCTCAACATGTTACTCTAATTAATGTTATTGGGATTTAATGATTACTTTTAATTGGGATTGAGGATGCTGTCAACCATTCTCAATGTTTAACAACCACCATGATAGTTAAACAAATTTATTCCTTTGCAGTAGGGAAAAACTAGCTTTATGCAAAACTGTAACCGTAGAGCCTTTCCACCAGCCATATATGCATGTAGTATAGGCTTATTGCTTCATTGCTCTCTATGTGTTACATTGCCAGCATATTCCATGTGCTGACCCGTTTTCGGGCTGCAACGTTCATGTTGCAGACTTTTCGAACGACAGTAAGGTGTTTAGGTCGTGGTTCTATACTCAGTGATGCCGATGGAGTTGATGGACTCACTTATCTTCCTAGTCTTCCGCCGTTATCGTTATTAGATGGCCTTAAGCCATATTTATTGTAATAAGTCCTCTTTTGGACAACGATGTAATAAGTGTGTGATTTCTACTCTGTTATAAATCCTTGAAATCTTGTGTGGTGTCAGCATTCTTGATCCAGGATGACACTGAGCACGAGACTTGATCCATTCGGGTCTGGTCGCTACAGAGATGGTATCAGAGCACACGCTGACTGTAGGACACGACCACTAAGTTAAAGCCATAGATCACTACTCTCTTCTCATTTTCTAACTCCTCATCTTTTCCACTCTTTAGGATGAAGGACGCGAAGATCAAGTACACCCAACCAGATGAAGGCACACCTTTTGGATTCCACTTGAAAGAAGTCACCAAGTACCTGAACATTGGACTACCAAGCTTCACCGGGACTTTCAACGCCACCCTGCCTAAAGAGGAGCGCTGGAAGATTCAAGCTCATGTTAGGAAGGACATTCGCCCCAATCACCAAGTCTATAGATAGTGTTTTCGATTGCACCAAGCTGGAGTGCAGGAAAGAGCATGGCAGCTCATATTACCATGGGACGCATTGGAGAAGTTTACCAAGAAGACCTCAAGGACACCATCTATCAGATTTGTGGACGCCGAGATGAACAATGGGAGATAATCAGCACCAAGAAGGATAGATCCATTGCAGCTTTCATCCAGGAGTTAAACCAGCACATTCGACGCCTTGGAGAACCGGATGTGCAATGATATGCTCGAATTGAAGAATGCGAAGGGAAGGATCATCGAACTTGAAGGAGAACTAAAGTCTACACGCAAGGACTACATGGACGAGATCGTAGCTCTAGCAAGGCACAATAACGATCTTAAGTATGAGATTGAAGAACTCAAGAAGAAATTGGCACTCAAGAATGAAGACCAGTACGTCGGTTGTCCAATCGACTACATCATCATCGACGATACCGATTCGGATCCAAGTGAACCCGACTTTGAAGATGAAGCAGGAGCAGACATCATGGAGTCTTCCACCGGTTCAAATTAATAGATGACCCCCACATATTAGTAGTATTACCTCCATGTAACATTTTAGTTCACGCACTTTTGCGATAGTTAGATCGTTGTAAGCCCTTTGTTTGAATTGAATGAAGTGATTTTTTGTGCATTTGCTCATATACATTTGGGTAGTGTTTCTCCTTAGACCCCACTCTATTCTTAATTTCTCGTCTTTTCTAAACCCATCAGATGCCTCCGAGACGCGACCCCGGGTTTGTTTTCCCGCCAGAGATCACCCAGTTGATTCAGCAGCAGAACACTTTGATCCAAACATTGGTACAGAATCAAGGCAACAACAACAACAACCCACCGCCACCACCACCACCTGCGGATCACTTGACACGTTTCTTAAGGCTGAATCCGTCGGTGTTTTCCAGTAGCACCGAGCCGATAGTAGCAGATGATTGGCTTCGTAAGGTAGGGAGGGAGTTGATCACTGCAGGATGTACTGATGGAGAGAAGGTGAAGTTTTCTGCACACCAGCTTGAAGGACCCGCAGCAGACATGGTGGGAGAATTTTACAGCCACTTACCTGTAGACACCTTTGTCACATGGGATCGGTTCAGCAAGCTTTCCGTCGCCTGTGAGCTATGGCCATGAAGAAGCGTGAGTTTCGCAATTTACGCCAAGGAGGAAGGACTGTCGGCCGATATGTGGATGATTTTAGTAAGTTAGCACGTTATGCCCCGGATAGCGTTGCTACAGATGCAACTAAGCGGAGAAGTTTGGAAGGACTGAATGATGAGTTAAGCATGCAGTTGATGGTAGCAAGTTTCAATAACTACCGGGAGTTGGTAGACCGTGCCCTCATGATTGAAGGAAAGCAACAGCAAATTGAGAATCGCAAGAGGAAGTATGGACGGGGAAGTATAACTCTGGAGCCCAATGAAGCCTCGTTATACCCCTAAACAAGGAGTTCGGTTTCAAAGATACCCATGGAGGAAGTAATGGTCGCACAACCATAATGGCACCAAGAATGGGAACGGAATGGAGGAAGCAATGGACAGAACCGCACCACACCAAAGAACCCCAACCAAGGTAGACTCGAGCCACATCACTTGCTTTAAGTGCCGCAAGACTGGGCATTACGCCAACGAATGTCCGAAGGCGTAATGGAAATGGCAATGGAAGCTACGGAAAGAAGCCAAACCCTTTCAACAGGGGAGGGTGAACCACATTGATGTGGAGGAGGTTGAAGATCAGCCCGATGCGATGGTCGGTAAGTTTTTGGTTAAGTCATTTCTTGCACTAGTTCTTTTCGATACGGTGCATCGCATTCATACATATCAAGGGGATTTGTAGAGAAGTATAGTCTACCTACCGGATTCTTAAAACCCCTATGCTAGTAAGCTCACCGGGAGGCGGAGTATATGGCCGGAACAAGGATGTTTTCAAGTGCCATTAAGTATAGGAAGGCATGTGTTCTGACGGATTTGATCATTTTGGAATCCTGTGGATTTGATGTGATTCTCGGTATGGATTGGCTGTCGATGTATGGAGGAACATCGATTGCGCAAGTAAGACGATTTTGCTCACAACACGGAAGGAAGAAGGATTAAGTATGTATCACGGCATGAGCCGAGGAGAGCTCATGTAAATTGCTTATCGAGGAGTTGTACAGGAAGAGGTACCAGTGGTGAAGGATTTCCCTGATGTATTTCCTGAGGAGTTGCCAGGAATGCCACCGGATAGAGACATTGAGTTTTTGATTGAACTTTTGCCAGGAACAGGCCCACTATCAAAGCGACCATACAGGATGCCCGCACAGGATTTGGCGGAAATCAAGAAGCAGATAAAGGAGCTATTGGATAAAGGTTTTATACGCCCAAGTTCTTCACCTTGGGGATCATCCGTACTTTTAGTGGAGAAGAAGGATGGATCGTTAAGGATGGTTGTAGACTATCGTGGATTGAATGAAGTAACAATCAAGAACAAGTACCCACTATCAATGATAAATGATCTGTTTGATCGTTTGCAAGGAGCTAAAGTGTTTTCCAAGATCGATTTGCGATCAGGGTACCGTCAGTTGAAGATTCGAGAGCAGGACATACCTAAGACAGCATTTACCACGAGATATGGACTGTATGAGTACACCGTTATGTCATTTGGTGACTAACGCTACCTGCCTATTTCATGAACACGATGAACAAAGTGTTTATGGAGTTTTTGGATAAGTTCGTCATGGTGTTCATAGATGATATTTTGATTTTCTCGAAGAATGAAGAGGAACATAAGGAACATTTGCGATTGGTTTTGGAGAAACTAAGGGAACAGCAGTTATATGCCAAGTTCAGCAAATGTGAGTTTTGGCTAAAGGAAGTTGGATTTCTTGGACATGTAATATCCGGAGAAGGGATAGCAGTTGACCCCACAAAGGTTGAGACCGTAACCAAATGGGAAGCACCGATGACAGTTGGAGAAATCCGGAGTTTCCTTGGACTCGCAGGATACTACCGAAGATTCATTGAGAATTTCTCAAGGATTGCAAAGCCTATGACAGAATTGTTGAAGAAGGATACCAAGTTCATATGGACTGAGGATTGTGAGGCAAGTTTTCAGGAGTTGAAGAAAAGATTGGTTACCTCACGGTGTTAATTTTGCGAGATCGGACCAAGGATTATGAGGTGTATTGCGGCGCTTCACGCCGAGGACTTGGAGCGATGCTTATGCAGGAAGGAAGAGTTGTTTCGTATGCTTCACGACAGCTTAAGCCTCATGAGTTGATTTATGCCACACATGATTTGGAGTTAGCAGCCGTTGTGCATGCATTGAAGACATGGAGACATTTTCTCATTGGAAATCATTGTGAGGTGTAAACGGATGACAAGAGTTTGTAGTACATCTTCATGCAGAAGGAATTAAACCTTAGAGCAGAGGAGATGGCTGGAGCTTATTAAGGATTATGATATGAGATTGCATTATCACCCGGAAAGGCTAACGTTGTAGCAGACGCATTGAGCCGTAAGAGCCACGTCAATACCCTAATGATGGGAGGAATACCCAAGGAGTTAGCCGAGGACCTTCGAGAGCTATGTTTGGAGATAGTTCCGAGAGGCTATGTAGCAGCATTGGAGATTCAGTCTACGTTGATGGACAAAATCAGAGAAGCTCAAAAGGCAGATAAGGAAGTTGCCTCTATAAAGGAGAAAATGAGGGAAGGAAAAGCTAAGGGACTTCGTGAGGATGAGCACGATACCCTATGGTTTGAGGACCGTGTTTATGTGCCAAATAACCCGGAGATCAGGAAGTTGATTTTGCAAGAAGCACATGATTCACCCTACTCGATTCACCCAGGGAATACCAAGATGTATTTGGATTTGAAGGAAACGTTCTGGTGGACCGGAATGAAGAAGGATATCGCGGAGTATGTAGCAGTTTGCGATGTATGTCAGAGAGTGAAGGCGGAGCATCAGAAGCCACAGGATTGTTACAACCATTGCCAATACCGAATGGAAGTGGGATAAACTAGGCATGGATTTCATCACAGGTTTGCCAAAGACTCGTTCGAGATATGACTCGATTTGGGTTATAGTCGACCGCTTGACGAAGGTAGCTCATTTCATTCGATCAAGACTACCTATAGCGATGCTAAGTTGGCAAAGATATACATGACCAGAATTGTGTGTTTACACGGAGTTCCGAGGAGTATCGTGTCGAGATAGAGGAACCCAATTTACCTCAAAGTTTTGGAATCGGTTGCACGAAACATTGGGAACCAGCTGGAATTCAAAGACAACTTTCCATCCACAGACCGATGGATGACCGAGAGAGTCAATCAGATTTTGGAGGATATCTTTGAGAGCTTGTGCACTAGATTATGGAGCTAGTTGGGATGATAACTTGCCGTATGCACGAGTTTTCTTATAGCATGATTACCAAACCAGCTTGAAGATGGCACCTTCGAGGCTTTGTGCGGAAGGAGGTGCGAGACACCATTATCATGGGATGGCCCGGAGACCGTCGGTTGTTTGGACCAGATTTGATTAAGGAGTGCGAGCAGAAGGTTAAGTTGATTCCCTATAGGCTCAAGGTAGCCCAGTCCAGACAGAAAAGCTATGCGGATTCAAAACGCAAGGCGATAGAATATGAAGTTGGAGACAAAGTTTATTTTAGAGTATCCCCACTTCGAGGAGTTAAGCGTTTTGGAGTTAAAGGAAAATTAGCACCGCGTTTCGTTGGACCGTATAAGATTTTGCAATGCATGGGAGAAGTTGCTTATAAACTGGAATTGCGGAGGGACTCGAGGAGTTCATGATGTATTCCATGTTTCTCGGTGAAGAAATGTCACGTCGAGATGGCAGAGGTACCACTAAGGGATACAGTGCCACTTGAAGCAATTCAGTTGAAGGATGATTTAACATATGAGGAGAAACCAGTCAAGATTCTCGATTATGCCAGCAGAGTTACTCGCAGCAAGGTTATCAAGTTTTGCAAGGTTCGGTGGAGCCACCACACCGAGGATGAAGCCACACAGGGAAAGAGAAGAGGATTTGCTCAAGGATCACCCTCACCTATTTTCTAGCCAACCCGAATCTCGAGGGCGAGATTCATCTTAAGGGGGGTAGGTTTTTAACATCCCAAATTTTCAAATTGGAATGTTATACATTAAGTCATCATGCATATCATATTTTCTTGCATTTTCCGATCCTAGAAAATTTCACGCAACTCACGGACCCTCGGAGAGAGTTGGAGGTTTCGAAATTTTCATATTTGACTTCTCTCAAAACTATGAAAAGAGGATCGTTGGATTTATTTATTTTATCTTCAAATATTTTTCCAAAAAAAAATAAGAGAGCGAATAATATGACTTTCCCAAAATTTAGGAAAAATGAAGATTTAAGAAATAAATCAAATTTTGGATTTTTGGAGTTTATTTGCCTTAGGGAAAAATGCGTGTTTTCAAAAATTTGCATTTTGGCCCCGTATTAAAGTTCATTTTGTTCGACTCATTTTTATGAGTCGGGGAAAATTAACTTTGTAAAATTTGGAGTTCGTTTAGATTTTATTTTATTCGTTTTTCTGCGCGAGATTTTAATTTAAAAAAAATGACGCGCCCCGCCTGGGCCAAGGGCCCAGCCGGCCCAGCCGCCCCTCCCCTCGCGCGCGCGCCCGCCGCCGTGAGGCGTAGTCCGAGGAGGACTCCTCCTCCTCCTCCCTGCTTGCCTCCCAAGCAACCCCCTTTTATATACTCCCCACCCCCTTCTCCTTCCCAACCAGCGCCGCGCCGCCCCAACCGCCGCCGCCCATAGCCGCCCGCCCGGTGCCCACCGGAGCCCGCCGCCCGCCGCGGTGCCCCGCCCCTAATCGCCGACCCACGGAGCCGGTGCCCACGGCGACCTCGCCGGAGGTAGCCGCGCCCCCGGTTCGGTTTTGTTTTAAAAACCGTTCTGGTTTTCTTTTTGTTGTTCGGTTTTTAAAAAAAACCTAGATCGGTTTTATTTTATTTTTCGGTTTTGTTGTTTAGCGAACGTTCACCGATCCGTTCGTTTTAACGAACATGTTCACCGGTTAGTTTCTGTTAACGAACGTCCATTCGTTTAACCGTTCGTCGTTTTTCTTTTAATCGGATTTAATCCGTTATTTTCTGATTTTGATTTCAGATCCAATCTTCGTTCTAGTTTAACTTCTCGCTCGTTTATCGCAATAAGGTGATTCAAGCGCCTGGAGTTTCGTTTCGAAACCGCCGTTCCGACTAATCAACTTAAACAAAGTTTTGCTACTGTAAAATTTGACCTAGTTTCAAATTGCTAGAACCGAGTCGTTTTCTTTTGACGTTTGACTTTCGTTGCTTTATTTGATTCGATTCTTTTGCAACCAGGGTTCTTAAGTTGAACTTTCTGGTCAGATCTTTTATTCGAGATTTACCTGTGCATTAGATGAGAAGTTATTGTATGCTAGTTGTTTGTCTGCGATAGATCACCCGGAGTGCGCCGCTTGTTATTTCGAGTCTCTAGGTTTCGCGGATCGTCAGCAAGGCAAGTAACACTTGATCATATCTTTTCTACTACCCAGTTTTATGCATTAGATCAATCCTCAAACACTTGCATGATTAGGATCTAATTAAATTGTGGGATGGGAAGTAGATGAGGTAGTACCTATTACCTGTTTTACTTATGAAACCTTGGGAGTTACTTCTACGTTTGCTTATTATGCCATGCTATGCTAGTAGACGTGGATTGGGTGAGTGTATATCCATGATGATGTGAGATTGTTAATTAATAGTTTATTTAAGGTGGCAACTTAAACACACATCCGGGTGGATTGAGGCACCTGTTTTCTATCGTGACTTGCCTGTTTTTCTTCGGACCGCCACCTGTGCTCAAAGGGATCATAAGATCATTCATGCTAGAAACTTCCGTGTGCAGCCACAAGCCATTATGGGCTCTGGCATAGTTGAGTAAGTCGTGCGAACTCTTATAGTGGTGGACTAGCAGATGTAGGGGATGTAGGTGTACCGGTCCACCCATCGTAAGGTGCTAAGCGCTTACGAAGGCGTGTCTCGGTCATCCGTCTCTCAAACACCATGTAGTGCGAGAACCAAACGGAGGCGATCGAGTCTTGTGGGGAAAAGTGCGCAAACCTCTGCAGAGTGTATAAACTAATCATGATTAGCCGTGTCCCCGGTTATGGACAACTTGAGTATCTAGTACTTGAATATCGTGTGAATCTCAACATGTTACTCTAATTAATGTTATTGGGATTTAATGATTACTTTTAATTGGGATTGAGGATGCTGTCAACCATTCTCAATGTTTAACAACCACCATGATAGTTAAACAAATTTATTCCTTTGCGATGAGGGAAAAACTAGCTTTATGCAAAAGCTGTAACCGTAGAGCCTTTCCACCAGCCATATATGGATGTAGTTTAGGCTTTTTGCTTCATTGCTCTGTTCGTGTTACTTTGCCAAAGATATTCCATGTCTGACCCGTTTTGGCTGCAACATTCATGTTGCAGACTTTTCGAACGACAGTAAGGTGTTTAGGTCGTGGTTCTATACTCGGTGATGCCGATGGAGTTGATGGACTCACTTATCTTCCAAGTCTTCCGCTGTTATCGTTATTAGATGGCCTTAAGCCATATTTATTGTAATAAGTCCTCTTTTGGACAACGATGTAATAAGTGTGTGATTGCTACTCTGTTATAAATCCTTGAAGTCTTGTGTGGTGTCGACATTCTTGATCCGTGGATGACACACGAGCACGTAGACTTGATCCATTCGGGTCTGGTCGCTACAATTGCCCCTTTTTATTTTTTATTTTTTTGGGCCTTTTTTGGCCTTTTTTGGTACAATGCTCTATTAAATGATGATGATCACACTTCTATTTGTTTACAACTCAATGATTACAACTTGATACTAGAACAAAGTATGACTCTATATGAATGCCTCCGGCGGTGTACCGGGATATGCAATGAATCAAGAGTGACATGTATGAAAAAATTATGAACTGTGGCTTTGCCACAAATACTATGTCAAGTACATGATCATGCTAGCAATATGACAATGATGTAAATGTCATGACGAACGGAATGGTTGAAAGTTGCATGGCAATATATCTCGGAATGTCTATGGAAATGCCATAATAGGTAGGTATGGTGGCTGTTTTGAGGAAGATATAAGGAGGTTTATGTGTGAAAGAGCGTATCATATCACGGGGTTTGGATGCACCGGTGAAGTTTGCACCAACTCTCAATGTGAGAAATGGCAATGCACGGCAATCAAGAGGCTAGCAATGATGGAAGGGTGAGAGTGCGTATAATCCATGGACTCAACATTAGTCATAAAGAACTCACATACTTATTGCAAAAATCTACAAGCCATCAAAAACCAAACCACTACGCGCATGCTCCTAGGAGAATAGATTGGTAGGAAAAGACCATCGCTCGTCCCCGACCGCCACTCATAAGGAGGACAATCAAATAACACCTCATGTTTCAAATTTGTTACATAACGTTTACCATACGTGCATGCTATGGGACTTGCAAACTTCAACACAAGCATTTCTCAAATTCACAACTACTCAACTAGCACGACTTTGATATTATCACCTCCATATCTCAAAACAATCATCAAGCATCAAACTTCTCTTAATATTCAACGCACTCAAAATAAAGTTTTTACTAGTCTTGAATACCTAGCATATTAGGATTAAGAAAATTACCATGATATTTAAGACTCTCAAAATAATATAATTGAAGCATGAGAGTTCATCTATTTCTTCAAAATAAAACCACCATTGTGCTCTAAAAGTTATAAGTGAAGCACTAGAGCAAACAACAAACTACTCTGAAAGATATAAGTGAAGATCAATGAGTAGTTAAATAATTATTCAACTATGTGAAGACTCTCTAATATTTAAGAATTTCATATTTTCAAACTTTATTCAAACAGAAAGCAAAACAAAATAAAATGACATGACGCTCCAAGCAAAACACATATCATGTGGTGAATAAAAATATAGCTCCAAGTAAAGTTACCGATGAACGAAGACGAAAGAGGGGATGCCTTCTGGGGCATCCCCAAGCTTAGGCTCTTGGTTACCCTTGAATATTACCTTGGGGTGCCTTGGGAATCCCCAAGCTTAGGCTCTTTCCACTCCTTATTCCATAGTCCATCAAATCTTTACCCAAAACTTGAAAACATCACAACACAAAACTTAACAGAAAATCTCGTGAGCTCCGTTAGCGGAAGAAAACAAACGACCACTTCAAGATACTGTAATGAACTCATTCTTTATTTATATTTGTGTTAAACTTACTGTATTCCAACTTCTCTATGGTTTATAAATTATTTTACTAGCCATAGATTCATCAAAATAAGCAAACAACACACGAAAAACAGAATCTGTCAAAAATAGAACAATTTGTAGTAATCTGTAACTAACGCAAACTTCTGGAACTCCACAAATTCTAAAATAAATTGATGGACCTGAGGATTTTGTCTAGTAATCATGTGCAAAAATAATAAACTAAATATCACTCTCCAGTAAAAAGTTTTAGCTAATCTCGTGAGCGCTAAAGTTTCTGTTTTTTACAGCATGATCATAAAGACTTCACCCAAGTCTTCTCAAAGGTTCTACTTGGCACAAACACTAATTAAAACACAAAACCACATCTAAATATAAGCTAGATGGATTATTTATTCCTAAACAGAACCAAAAAGCAAGAAACTAAAATAAAATTGGGTTGCCTCCCAACAAGCGCTATCGTTTAACGCCCCTAGCTAGGCGTGATGATTTCAATGATGCTCACATAAAAGATAAGAATTGAAACATAAAGAGAGCATCATGAAGAATATGACTAGCACATTTAAGTATAAGCCACTTCCTATGCATAGGGATTTTGTGAGCAAACAACTTATGGGAACAATAATCAACTAGCATAGGAAGGCAAAACAAGCATAACTTCAAAACTTTAAGCACATAGAGAGGAAACTTGATATTATTGCAATTCCTACAAGCATATATTCCTACCTCGTAATAATTTTCAGTAGAATCATGAATGAATTCAACAATATAACCAGCACCTAAATCATTCTTTTCATGATCTACTAGCATAGAAATTTTATTACTCTCCACATAAGCAAAAAATTTCTCATTCGGAATAGTGGGAGTATCATAAGGGACTTGAATACTATAAATTGTTTCCACATTAAAAGAGTGATGTTCAGAGAAAGGGTACTCATAATCATGACAAGTTTTATAAATATAATCATCACTACTTTTTATAGCATAAGTTTCATCACAATAATCATCATAAGTAGCAACTTTGTTCTCATCATAATCGATTGAAACCTCTTCCAAAATAGTGGAATCATCACTAAATAAAGTCATGACCTCTCCAAATCCACTTCCATAATTATCACAATAAGATTCAACATCCTCCAATATAGTGGGATCATTACTTCCTAAAGTTGACACTCTTCCAAACCCACTTTCATCAATATAATTATCATAGGTAGAAGGCATGCTATCATCATAACAACTTTGCATATAAAAACTTGGGAGGCTAAAAGTATCACCATTATTAAACATAGCATCCCCAAGCTTGGGACAAACATTAATTGCAGCAAATATATTCTCAAATATGTCATCCTCATTAAACATAGCTTCCCCAAGCTTGGGCCTTTTCATATCATAAGCATAATCACTCTTATCATTAATAGTATGGATAACACCAATAGTATAGGTTTTATCATATTCTTCCAAGCAAGTGCCAAAAAGATTTTCAAGATCATAATAAGTATCATTATCTTCCCAATCATAATCATCACAACAAGCAATAGGCATAACGAGATCATCATCAAGTGCATCATCTTCCACAATTATTTTTGATTCATTTTCATGAGGCACAACAATAATAGGAGCAACATTATTTGGGAGAGATACCTTTTTACCTCTCTTTGTCGGTGTACTAGAGTAGGGGTACCCTAGTATCCCGTACTCGTGCACGGACAGTTGCAGCACCCCGCGGCAAGGGTTGCCTCGTCACCGCCAATATCCTCCGTGGCTCCCTTGGAGCCATTCAAGAACAAAGTATTTGATTAAGAAGACAAGGACCCGACAAGAGGAGCTTGTCGGGAAGGCCGCTCAAGGCACGCAGAAGGCAAGACCCCGGCAAGAGGAGCTTGCCGGGAAGGCTCGGAGCGCGACAAGTCTCCGGGCGCGACAAGATTCGCCAGCGGCAAGGCGCTTGTCATGAATGCAACCTCTCTCCCTTTCCGCTCCAGCTCATCCAGCTGACGTGTCACCATGGGACCGTTCCATGGTAGCGTGTCGAGAGGCTGTGCAGCCAGCGGAGAGCAGCGATAAGCGGCGCTGACAAGCTTGCCATCGTGGCGGCAGAGGCGCACTGACGGCCTCTGTTGCCTTTGTTCGGGCGACATCGACGGGCATTTATTGCTTTTGTCCCTTGCCGTCGAGTTAGGTATTTTGCACTGCATAATCGCTCGAGTAGGTGTACCAACTCTTGTTTTTACATTTGAACCCTCATCTATGTTGCCACCTGTCGGAGACCCCTTGAGCATATAAAAGGAGGCCCATGTGCAATGTAGGGGGGTTCGGTTAGTTCGGTTCATTCGGACTCACCAGAGACCAGAGACACTCACGCTAGGTTTTGTAGCTTGCATTGCTCCCTGGCAAGAACACAATACATCAAACAAGCAGCAGTAGGAGTTTTATCTCTCCGGAGAGCTCCGAAGCTGGGTAAACTGCTCGTGTGCATCGCCTCGATCCGCTCTTCGTGCGATCTCCGCCCCCCTCCGAACCACAAGGGGCCTGGTCCACCGGCCCCATAGGTGTTCGTGGGTACGATCAGCCTCCCCGACATCTTTGGCGCGCCAGGTAGGGGGCGTCGAGGCCGTGTGAATCTGATCCGGCGTTCACACGAGCAGCGATGTCATCAACATCTTCCTCAACATGCCACGAAGAAGAAGAAAGCTTAGGCGGCAGCAGAGCCGTCGCGTCGTACCCACCTCGCCGCAGCGAACGGGTGAGTGGGGCGAAACTGGCGGAGAGGAACGGGCGCCGACGAAGGTGTTCGCGACGTTGCCAAGTCCAAGGACAAGGCACCGCAAACCTCGGCGTCCGCGCATCCCCGCGCCCATCTCAGAGAGCGGGACCAACAACGTCATGGCGTTCACAACGCCATACGCTCGCTGGATCGAGACCCTCAAGACCAGCATGCGGCGCCAACATGCCGGGCGAAGCGAGATACGGTCGCTGGGCGGTGCTGCTCCTTCTAACGTAGTTAGAAGTCCGAGCGTATCCGCTCCTCGCATCGTTCTCCAATGCCGCCACTACACCAGCGAAGCTCTGGCGAGCTCGGCTGCTCCTCGACTACCCTCCAACGGCCGACAAGGTCGACGAGTGGAGGGCCACTATCGAGCCTCATCGGCTTTGCCAGCGGCGCCCGCGGCAACCAACGCCATCGTTGCCGCGGCGAGTCGACAAGGCACGAGCCGGTGGCGACGAGACTGTCGGAGGTGCAACCACCGTGCACTCTCCGCCACGAAGGCCAAGATCGCCGACTCACCGGATCCACCTCGACAGCGACTCCACTGCGTCGTTGGATCCGCGAGCTCGCCGCGATCAGCGCAAAGTTCTTCATGAGCGACAACAAGAGGACGCTCGAACTCGCATCGAGCGCAGAAGAGAAGCGCGATGTCAGTCCGACAAGCGCGCTGGGCCTTCTGTTGACATGCGCGCCGGAGGAGCCAGGCGACTTGCCGTACGCGGTAGGTTGCCCTGCGTTCACTCGTGAGCTGCGGCAAGTCCAGTGGCCCAGCCAGAAAAACTTCAAACCAGACGTGCCGGAGAAGTATGATGGCAGGACGCACCCGTCGGAGTTCCTTAGCATCTACACCATCGCGGTGCAGGCTGCGGGGAGACGAGACGACAAGATCCTCGCCAACTACTTCCCGCTCGTGCTCAAGCCCAACGTCAGATCTTGGCTCATGCACTTGCCGGAAGGCTCCATATCCTCAAGGGCAGATCATTGCCATCAGTTTGTTGGCGCCTTCACAGGTGGCCACAAACCTCATGGCAAGAGAGTGACCTTCATCTGCTCGCCCAGAAGGAAGGAGAGTCCCTGCGCAAGTTCATTCAAAGATTCAGCCGCGTGCACTACAACATCCCAGACGTCCACCCTGCCGCGGTGATCAGCGCATTTCATCAGAATGTGCGAAACCGCAGGATGAGGGAGGAGATGGCGATGTGCAAAGTCAAGGACGTCAGTGAGCTGTACGCCTTGTCCGACAAGTGTGCACGCGCTGAGGAAGGGAGGAGACTCCCAGGAGAGAATGCAGAAGCAGGATCTGACAGTGATGACACCGCCCCGACGAAGAAGGGCCGGCGGCGAGGCAACAGGAAGAAGAAGGCCAGAGAAGTGCTAGCTGTCGAGCAGTCCGGCAACGGAGGTGGCGACAAGAACGCTAAGGCTGGTGGCTCCAGCAAGGAGGTTGCCGCTGACGCCAACCACCAGTCGGTGGCGGCCGCCGACAAGCAGGACAGCTCCGGCAAGCAGTACTGCAAGATCCACCGCACCAAGGGCCATGATCTCCAGAGCTGCAAGAAAGTCGAGCAGCTTGTCAAACAGCAGAGAGCTGAGTACGAGCGGCGCGACAAGGAGAAGGCCCAGGAAGGTGCTGGGGGAGCAAGCAAGAAACGTCCCGGCCGGGGAGGACGCCGCGGCAAAGCCAAGCAGCGGCAAGGAGATCGACCTCCCTGCGGCCGCGACAAGGATGAAGATGATGACGACGATGAAGATATGGAAGACGACGACGCCGATGAGCAGGAGTTTCAGAAAGCCACAGAGGTTCTCTGCGTTGACGGAGGAGCTTCCCTGCATACCTCCCACCGCCAACTCAAGCAATGGATGCGGGAGGTCAACGCAGCGGAACCCTCCGTAGAGTCACGCAAGCCTCTGAATTGGTCCAGCACGCCTATCATTTTTGATATTGAGGACCACCCTGATCGCATAACTGCGGTCGGGTGCTTGCCAATGTTGGTCTCACCAACCATCCTCAACCTCAAGGTCACAAAAATGCTAGTTGACAGCGGGGCCGGCTTGAATCTGATCTCCTCCGCGGTGCTCCAGAAGCTTCAAATCCACGACAATGAAGCTCGAAGAGACCGGCACTTTCCAAGGAATCAACCTGGGAAGGAGCAAGCCGAAGGGGAAGATTATGTTGCCAGTAACATTTGGCAGCGAGCTGAACTTCAGGACTAAGAGGGTTACATTCGACGTTGCCGATTTCCCGTTGCCTTACAATGGGATACTTGGCCGTCCAGCACTCGCCAAGTTCATGGCAGCCTCTCACTACGCCTACAACTTACTCAAGATGCCAGGCCCGATAAGCGTCATCTCTGTCCACGGCGACAAGAAGGATGCCCTTATCTATGCCGACAAGATCTACCGGTATGCAGCAGCCGCGACAGACTGCCCAACACTTGCCGCTGAAGCTCCCGGGGGGAAGAAGACCAAGTCCAAGTCCGGCAAGAGCTCTGATGCCTACTGCGGCAAGCGCATCTCTTCGGAGTGTTGTGCTACCGTCGAGGACGCACCATCGAGCTCCACCGACAAGTGCAAGAAGATGGTGGCTCCGCCGAAGACCAAGAAGGTGCCCGCCAAGGAGGACGGCGCTGGTGGTACCTTCACCATCAGTGCCTCTCTCGACCCCAAATAGGAAGGCGCGCTCGTCGCTTTCCTGCGGGCGAATGTCGACGTGTTTGCATGGCAACCGTCGATATCCCTGTTCCTGTGGAAGTGATTGAGCACCGCCTGGCCGTTTGTCCTCATGCGCGCGCCCGTCAAGCAAAGAGTCGAAGCAAGCAAGTGAGCGCCAAGAATTCATAGTCAAGAGATCAAGAAACTGGAAGCGCCGAGCCTTGTCGAGGAGTGCTCCATCCCACGTGGTTGGCCAATCACAGTAGTCGATGCGCCAAAGCAAATGTGAAATTGTGACTTTTTATTGACTTCACGGATGTTAATAAAGCTTGTCCCAAAGATCCATTTCCCTTGCCGCGCATTGACCTGATTGTTGACTCCACGGCTGGATGTGATTTGCTTTCGTTTCTTGATGCATACTCAGGATACCATCAGATCTTCATGGCTGAAGAAGATGAGGAGAAGACCGCATTCATCACACCATGTGGCACATATTGTTTCATACGGATGCCTTTCGGTTTGAAGAATGCTGGTTCAACATTTGCAAGGGTGGTTCATGACGCTTTTGAGCCGCAAATGCACAGAAATGTAGAAGCCTACATGGATGACATAGTGGTCAAAAGCAAAGACAGAGCAACTCTGGTTCAAGATTTGGACGAGACCTTTGCAAATCTGCGCAAGATCAACCTCAAGCTCAACCCCGAGAAGTGCGTTTTTGGAGTCCCTTCCGGCAAGCTTCTTGGATTCTTCGTGTCTCAACGAGGGATTGAAGCTAATCCCGACAAGATCAAGGCCATTGAGCAGATTGAAGCACCAAAGCGCGTCAAGGATGTACGAAGACTTGCGGTTGCGTGGCTGCTCTCGGCAGGTTTATTTCTAGGTTCTGCTGAGCAGCATACTGCCGTTTTCAAAATTTTGAAAAGGCAGGTCCAATGAAATGGACTCGAAGCGGAGGCTGCGCTGCAGAGACTTGAAGAGATACATCCTCCACTCCAACACTTGTCGCACCTAAGCCACAAGAGAAGTTGCTGCTATATATAGCGGCAACCAATCAAGTGGTTAGTGCTGCGTTAGTAGCGGAGAGGGAGGCGGATGACGAGCCAGCAACCACGGCAAGCACATCCAGCGACAAGCAGGGGGCTTCGCCGACAAGCTCTGGTCCCGACAAGGACGAATCCACCCAGACACGTGACCAGATGCAGAAAAGGATGGTGCAGCGCCCAGTCTACTTTGTCAGTTCCCTCCTGCAGGGGGCTAGGTCAAGGTACTCCGGTGTGCAAAAATTGCTTTTCGGCCTCCTCATGGCCTCGAGAAAGCTGCGCCATTACTTCCAAGCACATGAGATCACAGTTGTCACTCGCTTTCCGCTGAAGAGGATACTGCAGAATCCAGAAGCAACAAGCAGGATTGTCGAGTGGGCGTTGGAGCTGTCAAGCTTTGGCCTCAAGTTTGAAAGCACATCAACTATCCAAAGCAGAGCATTGGCAGAATTCATAGCAGAATGGACGCCAACACCAGATGAAGAGATTCCGGAGACGAGCATTCCCGCCAAAGAAGCAAGCAAAGTGTGGCTGATGTACTTTGATGGTGCCTTCTCGGCTGCAAAGGCGCCGGTGCGGCGTCTTTGCTTATTGCACCCACCGGAGAGCACCTCAAGTACGTCGTCGGATGCACTTTCCCAAGGAGCAAGCGACAAACAATACCGCAGTATGAAGGTTTGCTTGCCGGTCTCGTGGATCGCGATGGACCTTGGGATCAAAAAAGCTTATTGTCAGGGGTGACTCGCAACTTGTCGTCCGCCAAGTGAACAAAGATTACCAGAGTCCGTTGATGGAAGCCTACGTCGATGAAGTGAGGAAGCTAGAAGAGCACTTTGACGGCCTGCAAATGGAACATGTTCCAAGAGCTCAGAATGATATTGCTGACGGCCTGTCAAAGTGCGCCGCACTTAGGTTGCCTATGGAACCAGGGATTTTCGTGCTCAAGCTGACTCAACCAACCGTAACACCATCAACTGGACAAAGCAAGAAGAGGAAGTTGGCCTCTGGTGACTACTTTCCGACAGAGCTTCCCGAAGCCGTCGTTGCAAAGGTCCCCAAGATCAACACCAACAGTGCTGAGGAGCAGTCTGCTCCGACAGGCCCCAGGGTTTGTTTCGTAGAAGCAGACGCTCCCGACAAGTCTTGCTCCGGCAAGCTCCGTCCGCAGGTTCTTGCCGTGGAAGCTGATGTTCCCGCGGCAGCAGATGTGCCTTTAGTCCTTGTTGTCGAGCCGCAAGCTCCAGCATGGGCGCAGCAGATTGTCCATTTCCTTCAGACAGGAGAACTTCCCGAAGAGCAAGAAGAAGCGGAAAGAGTAGCCCGGCGGTCAAGTATGTACCAGTTTGTCGACAAAGATATGCATGTAAGAAGACTCAACGGTGTGAAATTGAAGTGTATTCCCAGGGAAGATGGACAGAAGCTGTTGGCAGAGATACATGGAGGCATATGTGGTCACCACATTGACGCAAGAGCACTTGCCGGCAAGGCTTTCCGGCAAGGCTTCTTCTGGCCGACAGCCCTCCAGGATGCAACTGCACAAGTAACCAAGTGTGAAGCGTGCAGTTCCATTCCAAGCAGATACACCAGCCAGCTCAAGCTCTCCAGACGATCCTTTTATCCACGACCATTTTCGGTGCAGGGGCTCGACATCCTCGGCCCCTTCCCCGAAGCTGTCGGGGGCTTTGAGTACTTATGCGCCGCCATCGACAAGTTCACAAAGTGGTCGGAAGTGGAAGCGGTGAGGAAGGTGACACGATCGTGATCAAGTTCTTGGTCAATTGTTTGCCGTTTGAATCCCTAACCGGATCATCACCGACAACGGCACACAATTCCACGAGTCGCACCTTCATGCAAGATGTCCAATACCTTGGCGCCAAGGTGCGCTTTGCTTACATTGCTTACCCGAGAAGCAACGGTCAGCGAGAAGGGCAAATCTTGAAGTGCTGCGGGCTCAAGACCGTAACTTTGACGGGCTACACAAGTGCGGAAGAAAGCTGGATCGAGGAGCTGCCGGTGGTTCTTTGGTCGATCAGACGACGCCAAATCGAGCCACCGGCCGGACACCCTTTGCTCTAGTCTATGGAGCAGAGGCAGTTCTCCCCACGGAACTTCGTGATACGGATCGCCTCGAGTGCTCGCTTATGATGAGCTTGAGCAAGAGCAGACATTTACAAGATGACGCTGCTCCTTGAGGAGGATCGTCTTGAGTCATTGGCGAGCCGCTCGCTTCTGACAAGCTTTGCGTCGCTACCATAGCCGCAAAGTTAGTGCCAGAAGTCTCGAGGAAGGCGACCTTGTTCTTCGGCGCATTCAGTCCGCCAAGAATTCAAAGAAGTTGACGCCGAGGTGGGAAGGCCCTTATCGGGTGAAACGAGTCACTAGGCCTGGCGCTGTCCGCCTTAAGACCGAAGATGGCATTCCGTGAGCAACTCTGGAACATTGAGCATCTTCGTAAGTTTTACCCATAGGGCGCGGTTGTCCGGAACCCGTTCAAGCAACCACCTTTATACAAGTCTTGCCGCGGTTGCATGTAATCCTTTGTACAAAGCCAGCGCAGACCCCGTGCATCAGTAAAGCTCATGTGTTGCGCACAACTTGTCAAATTCATGCTGTCATCATTTTATTGCATGTTTTGGCTAACACTTTGTGCAGCAACCACACCCGGTAAGCAGAATCGAGCCGCTGGGCTCCATAACGTTATTTCCACTTCTTTTTCTTTTCTCAAAGAAAGGAAGGCTCCCTCGCGCACAAGTTAACCAGGGGGGAGGAGGAGATAATACTATGGACCAGGCACCGCTCGAGGAAGCTTCACCTCATCGGGAAGCAAGAGACAGAAAAGCTAAGTTGCCAAAGTTTGAGCAATCAATTTTTAAATTTTCAAGTTATCTTCCTCGAACGATAGTACTTTGTATGGAAAACCTGTGCGCAGAGGAACCAACTCGCTGACTAGTCGCGCCCTTACTTTGTTTCGAGCCCGCTCAACAACTTAAGTGAGCTGCAGCTAGTCGCGACAAGGTTGCTTGTCGGAGGCGGCACTGCCGGTCAGGCCGGCGTTCGCACTCGGCTCATGGCAAAAGTGCCCGCACCGACAAGTCCCCGAATGCGTAAGGCAGAAACGTACAAAGGAAGGAATCAAGTAGAGGAAATAACGTTGCATTGATCGCCTAAGATAGAGTATATTACAAAATAACTTGTCGCTGATCTAACAAAGTGTTCTAAACATGATCAGCAGCGACAAGGGAAAGATAAAGTTGGCGGCCTAGTCTACGCGGTCGCCCTCGATCCGCTTGATCTTGTTCACCTTGTCCACAATGGGTGCGACAAGGGCTTTGAAACTCCTCCACGTTGGCGTCGGGCGGCAGGGTGCGAGGACGCCGTTAAGGTTGAGGCCCGGATTGCGGAAGGCCACCTTGATCAACACCTTCTCGACGGCTCCAGCGAGACTGGCGTGATTCCTCGGCCAGCTGCTTGGGACCTCTTCTCGAGTCGCGGAGGCCCGCCACCACGCCTTTGAAGAATAAGCTGAGCTTGGCGCTGGGTTGGAGATGCTCGTCGGAGGAGACGCAAGGTCCGCCATCCCCAGCTCCATCATTTCGTTGTGGATGGCGGCGGCGGTGTCCACAAGACCTTCGGTCCGGTGCTCCACGCTCTCCCTCAAGGTGTTACGGGCGGAGGCAGCATTCGCCAGACAGCTCCTCCTTGGCCTTGATCGCCTCCAACAAGCCCACCTCCCGCTCTCTGGCGCCATCCAATGTCTGCGTCAGAGTGGTCAGCTTCAGCTCAAGATCCGCCTTGGAATCCTTGGTGGCGTCGAGCTCCTTGGCCCTATCAGCGAGACGGCTCTGCAGCTCGCCAAGGGTGTAGGCGTCCTTCTCGCGCTCACGCTTGAGCACGGCAAGCTCTTCGCCGCTCTTCTTGAGGGTGGCCTCGGTATGCCACCTTCGCCTTCAGCTCTTCCTTGGCGGCCTCGGCGGTTGCGGCGGCGTCGCCCGCTTCTGGCGCCCGTAGCGACTCCTCGCAGCGGCAAGGTCTTCTTCATGGCTGTCCAGGTTGACCTTCCGCTGCGCCCGGCTTCGCTTTCTGTGGCGGCGAGCTTCTCGCCACCCGCTGCTCCTCCTCGGTGCGGCCTTCTCAAGGATGAAGGCCGTGCGCTCTTCCATGAAGTTGCCCCAGCTTCCCTTTCGTCGCGGAGGGTTTCTTGGTTGGCGCTCCGGAGCTCTTGGTAGCGTTTCTCCATGTCCGCTCCTGCCCTCGCGACAAGTGCCTCCGGGTCTCCAACAGCTGCCGAAGCGCGGTAGAAGCGGCACAAAGAGCTTCTTCCAGCTGCTCCTCCTCAGACTTCGCCGCCGCTGCTTGGCGCGTCCACAGCGTCGGCCAGCGGAGGCGAGTAGCTTCGCCGTCGAAGGTCTCTCCCTCGACCGGCGCCACAGGGCTCGGTTCCCGGGGAGCTTGATGAAGGCGCCTTCGCCGGCCTTGAGTAGGCGCCGGGCTGGGCTCCTCGAGCCCGCCCGCGGCAACAGCTGGGAGTCGGCTGTCGGTGTAGCGCTTGCAGCTCCTGCGGCCTCAGGGCCGTCGGTCACGATCGCCCGACCCCTCGCCGGCCTCTGCGTCGGCAGCCCCGGTGGCCTCCTCGCCAACAGGCTCGTCGGCGACGGCCTCTTCTTCCACGACGACGACCTCTTCTTCCTCGACGGCGGCCTCGTCGGTGTTGCCGCGCGTTTCCTCCTCGCCGGCGGCCTCGACCTCCATCGGCTCTGCGTCAGACGAAGAAAGAGCAGTCAAGCAAAAAGTTCAAAAAGAGAAACAAAAGAAAGCAAGCCCAAGGGAAATTTTCGTGTAAGGGAATTACACAGCAGGATCCGCAGCCATGACCTCGACCACTTGGAGGGTCACTTGGCGCTGTCCCTTGCCGGGTAGCCTCCCTTGCGGAGTGGCCTCCCTTGTTGGAGTGGCCTCCCTTGTCGGGAGGGCGCTCCCTTGCCGGGAATTCTCCCTTGGCGGCGTGAGTGGCGTGAGGCGGGATCTCGGAGGCGGCTTCCGAGCCCTCCTGATGAGGCTGCTCTGCTCCTACACAAGCACACAGTCAGAAATCAACGCAGAAGGGGCACCCCTACACACCCAATAGTAAGAAGAAAACTGCATTCTTACTCTGGGGGCTGTGCTGGGGGCTGCTCAGAGGAAGGGTTGCCGGATCCGGCAAGGGAGTCTCGGACGCATCCCCCGTCGCCACGGGAGAATCGTCCTCAACGACGACCGTCGGGATCTTGGCCCTCTTCGCCGCTCTGGGCGGCGTCTGAAAAGGAAAGAGTCGAACGAAGCAAATCAGATTCAAGATGAAGCAATAAAATTGAAGAAATACAAGCACAAATCTCAAGAGCTTACTCTTCGCCTTCCTCCTCGAGCTGGCGCGGAGAAGTCGAACTCCGGCTCGCCTCCGGTGCGACGAGGCGGGGGAGTGGGCTCTCTTGGCCGCTTGGCGGAGGCGTCGGCGGTGGCCTGAGAAGATTCCGCCCGATTGTCGCTGCGGTGTAGGCGCTCCAGCAACATCGCTTGCAGCGGTGGAGCTGCGTCGCCCGGCCTTCTTTGTGGGCGGTCTGTCGCCCCGGCTCGTCTCCAGCCTTGCGGAGACGCCTCCTCGGCGGAGCCGGGGGCTCCGCTTGCGGCAAGTCGCTTGGCGGTGGGGAGGAAGCGCCCTCGGCGGGTCCACTTGACCCGGCCTCGGGCTCGACAAGCTCGTCCTCGCCGGCGACCTCCCCTCGCTCGGCAAGGCTTGCCGCCGCGCGTCCGCCTCCTCCACGGTGAACCCGAAGGCTCCAGCGGCAGCGGCTGCCGCCTCCTCCACCAGGTGGCAATCCGCGCCATCTCACGGTCGGTGGTGTCGCTGGTGAGCCTTTTCGCTTTCGTCGGAGCGGATCGGCACTTCTTGCAAATCGTCGAAGAATTGCTGCACGACCTCGTCGGGGGCTCCTGCCAGCCGGGACGATCCCGTGGGAGTCGCACAGTGGCATCATGGCGCGGATGCGGTCGAGCGCCGAGTTGTTGCACAATGGGACGACCCCTCGCGGCAACCTGAACCACTCAGGATGGTCGGGGTCGTTCTTGAACAGCTCGAGCAGCACTGAATCCAACTCCATGACGGTGAAGTTCCAGTTCAAGCCCGGGCGCAGCCTCATGATATCTGCCGCGTTTTGGAACTCCCAAGCAGGCCTCCTCCTTTCCTGCAAGGGAGGCGTCGTGGCGAAGGAAGTCTGCGCCAACCGCTTGCTCCTATGGTCAACCCGGCAAGCCCGAGGCGCAGAATTGGTCACAGCTATCTTCAACCGCATCCTCCGGCGCCAAGTTACTCCAATCTCCGCCGCGACTATTGGGGTTTGGCGCCTGGCGGTGAAGGGTGCAGGTTCTCCTCACGACCCGGCACCAGTTGGCTCTCCACTCCTCCCACTTGTTGCGGAACTCTCCCTCTAGGTAGGCCTCTTTCTTGCCGATCCTAGAGACCCAGGCTATCCCTCCGGCAAGTGGCTCTCCTCTCTCGACGCGGGGAACAAAGAAATGGCGGAAGAGTGCCACGTTCGGATGGACTCCGACAAAGTTTTCGCACAAATGTGCGAAAACGGCCATGGTCAAGACGGCGTTGGGGGTGAAATCAAGGAGGCGGAGGCTAAAGGTGTTCATGATGTCGCAAAAGAACTCGGAAAAGGGCGGGCAAAGCCCGCAGTAAAAGAAAAGGGCGAAAAGGGGGTACCTTGTCGGGGCCAAATCAGCGGCGGAGGCGGGGAGCACCCTCGTGCGCGGATGCGCACGCGTCTCCGTCGACCAGAAGAGGTAGAAGACGTCCCGCAGCTCCCTTGCGCCGAGCTGCGAAGGGAAGATGGCCCGCTCCTTGCGCAGCGCCACGAGCCGCTGCGCCTCGGCCGACTTGACGCCCTTCTCCTTATCGGCTTTCGGAGCCATGGAGAGGGGGGCGGAGGAGGCCGACGGCGGTGAGCCTGCTTGTGGCGAAGGCGAAGTGGGCTGCTCTCTTCGCACCGGAGAAGAAGAGGGGAGCGGTGGTGGTTTTCTTGACAAGACAGCAATGGCAGGGGTGGTCGGCCTGCCTCTGTTTCCTCCGCTTATAAAGGGGAGGAGGGGGCGGACGTTCCGCTTATACTAATAAAGAACCCCCCACGACCGCGCCCACGATCTCTCGCACGACGCCACGTCCGGTGCGTGCCGTTAGTGGGGATCGTGGTGGGTCCGGGCGAGTTGCGACGTGGTCGAGGCCGCGTGTGTCCGTGCACAGTTTTGGGCCTGGCCCGACAAAGCGCTTCGGCACGATGCGGCCCAGGCCGGGGCTCTGCCGGTGTACTAGAGTAGGGGTACCCTAGTATCCCGTGCTCGTGCCTGCAGACGATTCTGACACCAGCGGCAAGGTTTGCCTCATCACCGCCAATATCCTCCGTGGCTCCCTTGGAGCCATTCAAGAACAAAGTATTTGATTAAGAAGACAAGGCCCCAACAAGAGGAGCTTGTCGGGAAGGCCGCTCAAGGCACGCAGAAGGCAAGACCCCGGCAAGAGGAGCTTGCCGGGAAGGCTCGGAGCGCGACAAGTCTCCGGGCGCGACAAGGATTCGGCCGCGGCAAGGCGCTTGCCGTGGCATGCAACCTCTCTCCCTTTCCGCTCCAGCTCATCCAGCGACGTGTCACCATGGGACCGTTCCATGGGCGCGTGTCGAGAGGCTGTGCAGCCAGCGGAGAGCAGCGATAAGCGGCGCTGACAAGCTTGCCGTCGTGGCGAGCGGAGGCGCACCTGACGGCCTCTGTTGCCTTTGTTCGGGCGACACCGACGGGCATTTATTGCTTTTGTCCCTTGCCGTCGAGTTAGGTATTTTACCTTGTACCTCGCTCGAGTAGGTGTACCAACTCCTGTTTTTACATTTGTACCCTCATCTATGTTGCCACCTGTCCGAGACCCCTTGAGCATATAAAAGGAGGCCCATGTGCAACGTAGGGGGGGTTCGGTTAGTTCGGTTCATTCGGACTCACCAGAGACCAGAGACACTCACGCTAGGTTTTGTAGCTTGCATTGCTCCCTGGCAAGAACACAATACATCAAACAAGCAGCAGTAGGAGTTTTATCTCTCCGGAGAGCTCCGGTTGGTAAACTGCTCGTGTGCATCGCCTCGATCCGCTCTTCGTGCGATCTCCGCCCCCTCCGAACCACAAGGGGCCTGGTCCGCCGGCCCCATAGGTGTTCGTGGGTACGATCAGCCTCCCCGACACTCTTCCTTTTTCTTTTCTTCTTCTTCACCACATCATGTGTGGGTTCAATCCTCTTTTTGGAGCTCCTTATTAATGAGATTGGTTGAGTAGAAGGCTCCTCCTCGGTACCTGATTCATCATAAGAAATAATAGGAGGATATTGGGAAGGTTCTTCCCTTTCATTAGTAGTCTCTTCATCCTCTATTTGTTTTCTTTTCTTTATGTAATTGGCAATATAAGGATTTTCAATACAATTCACCGCACAATACATATAAATCTTCTCTAGATCAAAATCAAGAAATTTATCGAGATTAAATTTTGGAATACCCTCGATTATACGTTTCATTTCTTCATAACCCAAAAGAAGACTAAGCTCTTTATGATGCTCAAGGGTAATCAAATTATCACAATATTTGGACACGACTTGATCATGAAACAAATAGCATTGGAGCTTTAAATGACCATGTTCATTGCAAAGTTCACAAGGGGCACGAAAAATATTGAATCTTTCAGCGCAGTCATCAAGACTTTCTTGCAACAATTTAGTTTCTAAGTACTTATGCCTCTTGAAATATCTATCTTCCCTATTTGGTGTGTACTTGCAAACCCAATGTACTCCACAAAAGTTGACATGTTTATCAGAGACATTTTCATCATAACTAGTGCAATCATCATTAGTACCATGGATATTCAAGGAGGTCATACTAACAACATTGCAATCATGCTCATCATTCAAAGATTTAGTGCCAAACATTTTAATGCATTCTTATTCTAACACTTTGGCACAATTTTCCTTTCCATCATACTCACGAAAGATATTAAAAAGATGAAGCGGATGAGGTAAACTCAATTCCATTTTTTTGTTTTCTTTTATAAACTAAACTAGTGATAAAACAAGAAACAAAAAGATTCGATTGCAAGATCTAAAGATATACCTTCAAGCACTCACCTCCCCGGCAACGGCGCCAGAAAAGAGCTTGATGTCTACTACACAACCTTCTTATTGTAGACGTTGTTGGGCCTTCAAGTGCAGAGGTTTGTAGGACAGTAGCAAATTTTCCTCCAGTGGATGACCTAAGGTTTATCAATCCGTGGGAGGCGTAGGATAAAGATGGTCTCTCTCAAACAACCCTGCAACCAAATAACAAAGAGTCTCTTGTGTCCCCAACACACCCAATACAATGGTAAATTGTATAGGTGCACTAGTTCGGCGAAGAGATGGTGATACAAGTGCAATATGGATGGTAGATATAGGTTTTTGTAATATGAAAATATAAAAACAGCAAGGTAACTAATGGTAAAAGTGAGCGTAAACGGTATTGCAATGCTAGGAAACAAGGCCTAGGGTTCATACTTTGACTAGTGCAAGTTCTCTCAACAATAATAACATAATTGGATCACATAACTATCCCTCAACATGCAACAAAGAGTCACTCCAAAGTCACTAATAGCGGAGAACAAACGAAGAGATTATGGTAGGGTACGAAACCACCTCAAAGTTATTCTTTCCAATTAATCCGTTGGGCTATTCCTATAAGTGTCACAAACAGCCCTAGAGTTCGTACTAGAATAACAACTTAAGACACAAATCAACCAAAACCCTAATGTCACCTAGATACTCCAATGTCACCTCAAGTATCCGTGGGTATGATTATACGATATGCATCACACAATCTCAGATTCATCTATTCAACCAACACATAGAACCTCAGAGAGTGCCCCAAAGTTTCTACCGGAGAATCACGACGAAAACGTGTGCCAACCCCTACGCATAGGTTCATGTGCGGAACCCGCAAGTTGATCACCAAAACATACATCAAGTGAATCACGTGATATCCCATTGTCACCACAGATGCACGGCAAGACATACATCAAGTGTTCTCAAATCTTCAAAGACTCAATCCGATAAGATTACTTCAAAGGGAAAACTCAATCCATTACAAGACAGTGGAAGGGGAGAAGAAACGTAAGATCCAACTATAATAGCAAAGCTCGCGATACATCAAGATCGTGCCAAATCAAGAACACGAGAGAGAGAGAGAGATCAAACACATAGCTACTGGTACATACCCTCAGCCCCGAGGGTGAACTACTCCCTCCTCGTCATGGAGAACGCCGGGATGATGAAGATGGCTACCGGTGAGGGTCCCCCCCTTCGGCAGGGTGCTGGAACAGGGTCCCAATTGACTGTTGGTGGCTACAGAGGCTTGCGGCGGCGGAACTCCCGATCTATTCTGTTCCCTGAAGTGTTTAGGGTACGTGGGTATATATGGGTGAAAGAAGTACGCGGTGGACCTCCGGGCTGTCCAAGAGGTAGGGGGCGCGCCCACCCTCGTGGGCAGCCCGGGACTCTCCTGGTGAACTTCTGGTACTCTGTGGGCTTCTTCTGGTCCAAAAATAAGTTCCGAGGAGTTTCAGGTCAATTGGGCTCCGTTTGATATTCTTTTTCTTTGAAACACTGAAATAGGCAAAAAAAACAACAATTCTGGGCTGGGCCTCCGGTTAATAGGTTAGTCCCAAAAATAATATAAAAGTGGATAATAAAGCCCAATATTGCCCAAAACAGTAGATAATATAGCATGGAGCAATCAAAAAATTATAGATACGTTGGAGACGTATCAACCATCCTGTCTTTCATACATATTCCATCCTCGCATCATGTGTTTGCCTTTCATCCGAGTAGTGTTTGTCAGTATCATGCATGAATGAGTTCTGAAGAGCGAATTTTATTCCTTTTTCTTATCGGTTTGACTTCACAATGCAAAATCATTACATCTGAAGGAAATTAGTCCGGCAGTGGATGATGTTGGTCCTTTGGAGCAACTCAAACAGGGGGTCTCTACAGATTCTACTCTGCCATCCTCCCAACAAGATTCGCAAGACAACATAAGGCTGGACAGCCAACGTAGGCATGTAGATGATGAGCACATCTCCCCTACTCCACCATCACAGTGCTTGCTCTAACTTGATACTATTATATGTGGTTGCATGTTGCGTATGATGTCTAGCTTGTATTGCTTCTAACTTGAATTGCATCTGCTTACTTTACACATAATGCCTGTGAATATGACACGTGTTCCTGTTTCTAGAACATACGTGTACATGATGAGCACATCTCCCCTACTCCACCATCACAGGTGCTTGCTCTTACTTGGAACTGTTATAAGTGGTTGCGTTTTCCGTATTATGTCTAGTTTGTATTGCTTCTGATTATGTTGAATTGCATCTGGGTAGCTTACAACTTATACCTGCAACGATCACTTACCCATAATACACATTTAACTTGGGACTGTGATGTAGGTTGCATCTTGCATTGTCTTTTAGCTTGTACTACTTCTAATTTCTTGAAATGGCACTTACGAAGAGACACTTTTTACCTGATAGAGTGATATTGGTTGCATGTTAATATGGTGCCTAGCTTTCATTTCTTCTAATTTTGTTGAAATGCCTTCCGCTTACTATTTTTTCATACATATTCCATCCTCCTATCGTATGTGTGAATATGAAACGCTGCCTTTTTTGTATATATTCCATCCTCCTATCCTGCGCTTGCCTTACATCAAAGTAGTGTTAAATGCATGTATCATGCATCAACCAGTTATGCAGAGCTAATTTTATTCATCTTCTTGTGGTTTTGACTTCATAAGGCAATATCGAGAAAATAGGAAGGAAAAGAGTAAGTTAGGGGATGTTGGTGGTCCTCCGCACCGATGCAAACAGAGACTCTCTACATTTGCCACTTGCATCGCTAATGAAGTTGAAGTCCCAAGTCTACATGATGAGTTCATCTCCCGTACTCCACCATCATAGGTGCTTGCTCTATGTTGATAGTGTGATAATTGGTTTCATGTTGCATATGTTGTCTAGCCTGTATTTCTTCTATTTTTATTAAATTGCACCCTCGAGTTTATACGTTATACATGTGCATATGACATGGCTTTACGTGTCTAGAATACCTTTGCATCTATCTATCATACCATGTTCTTACATCAAAGTACTGATGTTGTGTATCCCACATCAGTCACTCATGATTGGATGCTTTTAACATGGCAGTTTGATAGTGGTTGCATCTTGCATTGATTTCTACGTTGTCTTTGCTTCTAATTTTTTGAATTGCCACTTATGACAAGACACTTTTAACTTGGCAGAGTAATATTGGTTGCATCTTTCATATGGTGTCTAGATTGCATTACTTCTATTTTCTTGAAAATCCTTCTGCTTAGTTTGCACATCGTAGTTGTGAATATGTCATGCCATCCTGTTTTTCTTACATATTCCATCCTCATATGGTTGTCTTACATCAAAGTATTGCTTGTCTATATCATGCATCAATGAGTTCTGAAGAGTGATTCTATTCTTTTGTGTTGTGGGTACAACTTGACATGGCAAAGTCAAAAAAGAGCAAGGAAAATAATATAGTAGGGAGTGTTGTTACTCGTCGGGTGAAACGGAAAAGGTTCTACCGTCGAGATTCTGTTGGTACTTATAGTGCAGTAGAAGGACCAAGTCCACCGGCTAAATCTACAAACACAGTATCACCTGCTCCACCAGCTGCAGCATCCGCTTCGACTGTACCAGCATCTCAACCAGTTACACGTTTGTTTGCTCGAATCGCCGGTTCCCAAGCTGCCTTCACACCTAACACTACTTCCGAAGCACTCGACACAACAGGACTTGGCAAGATCAGATGAACCTCATGAGCATCAACACCAAGACGGTACTGACCGAGTCAAGTTGCGATTGCATGCTCCTTTATATGTACTCTCACGGTTTGATGTACACTAACACTTTCCATATTCGTTGTTAAACTAGCACCACGGGCGCAAGCGAAAGCAGACATCGTGGATAATGCTTGTCGATTAACAAAATCTAAAGGAGGAAGAATGGAGATCCATTTTCAGACAGGTTTAAAAGGCCACGTGATGCTCTGAGTCACCAAGTTAGTATCGAGAGGCAGCCGTTGCCGTTAGGTGTCATGCACGTATCCTCCCAACATGGATCCAAAGACAGAATGAGAAAGACAATACCCAGTTTAACACCTTCCTTGACCATTTATCCGTAAGTAATGTTATTCATTGCAATTAGTAATATTGTCTTGCTTTCTGTCCCATACTTTCTAGCTTCCTCCTAATAAGACTCACATTCTTTTTCAACAGATGAGGTTCAAGTTGGATCCGAAAGATGATGCAACTAAACAAGCATGCACTCATGTTTTTCGATGCGCTTTCTGCTGACGATGTCGGTACCACCTTAGAAAATCTCACTTTGAAGGCAAGGCTAACAATGAAATCGCCCAAACATCTCCGGTGAAATATATTACGAGATGAAATTTGGACAGCCCTCGTTAAACACTGGTCTGATCCAAAATATCAGGTAGGCTATATGTATTTGATCTGACCACATATTGAACTTGTATTTATGTATGTGCCTTACAAGTGTATCTTCTTCTAGGCTAACTGTTTGAAGAACAAAACCAACCGTTCTAAAGTGAAATTCCAACAGACAACAGGATCTCGTAGCTATATTGCACACTGCGAGGCTCTTGTAAATAGCTGCTACTTCCTTCTTTTTTTGTGCCATATTATCGTATCTATATTGACTTGTTCCAAATACAGAGGAAAGCCCGTGCGGACCAAAAAGAACGAGCGAGAATGCGGTGCAAATCTTCAAGGATTGCCACACCAGTAAGATGAAGGGCATGAGCACACCAGTTCAAGCCGTTGTTGTAAGTCCTTACTCCTCCTGCCTTGAACTGATTGGTACTGTGATGTGTTCATTTAACTACTTGGTTTGCAGCCAATGTCAGTTACTCTGTTGACTTTTATTCACAGTTGTCGTAACGTATCATTTCACCTTACATGGTTTAAAAGAGATGAAGGATATTCTTTTGGTCTTGATCTGTAATCTAGTTGTTATGTTCACGTGCGCACACAATGATAAAATAGCCTGTTTGTTTTATATCGGTTTGCCCATGATATGAATGATGTCATACTATGTTCATCCTACTTTAAACCATGTCTCTTTATCCTTAGATGTCAACGAATGTGAGGAAATAGACAATACAGTAGGCATGCTACATGGACATATGTTCCGAAAGTGATTTTATTATGTAGTTGGCACTACAATACATGCTAATGTATTAAAGTAGTTCACCAAAATAAGTTATGTATAAACGTTTTGTTGGGTAACGTAGTAATTTCAAAATTTTCCTACGCACACACAGGACCATGGTGATGGCATAGCAACGAGAAGGGAGAGTGTTGTCTACGTACCCTCGTAGACCAAAGCGGAAGCGATCACAACGTAGAGGAAGTAGTCGACGTTCTCCTCGCGATCCTGCCGATCCTAGTGCCGTTACTCGGCACCTCCGAGTCGATGATGACGTAGAGGAAGTAGTCGTCGTTCTCCTCGCGATCCGGCCGATCGGCGCCGTTACTCCGGCGCCTCCGAGTTCTTGGCACACGTTCAGCTCGATGGCGCTCCTCGGGCTCCGATCCGCAAAGCTCGGGAGAGGGAGTTCCGTCGGCCTGACGGCGTGGTGGCGATCTTGATGTTTCACTGACGGCTTCGCCTAAGCACCGCTACGATATGACCGAGGTGGAATATGGTGGAGGGGCACCAGACACGGCTAAGGAACGATCTCAAGGATCAACTTGTGTGTTCTAGGGTGCCCCCACCCCGTATATAAAGGAGGGAGGGAGGAGGTGGCCGGCCACAAGGGGCGGCGCCATAGGGAGGGGAAACCTACTCCAAGTAGGTTTCCTCTCCTTTCCTTATCTTATTTGGAGGGAAGGAAGGAGTACTAGTATTAGGAAGTAGTACTAGTAGTAGGAATAGGAAGAGGGGAAGGAGAAAGGAAGGGGGCCGGCCCCCTCCCCAGTCGGATTGGGCTTGGGGCGCGCCTTCCCTTGTTCCTTCTCCCTTCCTCCTACATGGGCCCAATAAGGCCCATATACCTCCCGGGGGTTCGGTAACCTCCCTGAGCTCCAAACTTCTCCGGAACCTTTCCGGTGTCCAAATATATCCGTCCAATATATTAATCTTTATGTCTCGACCATTTCGAGACTCCTCGTCATGTCCGTGATCATATCCGGGACTCCGAACAACCTTCGGTACATCAAAATACACAAACTCATAATATAACCGTCCTTGAAACCTTAAGCGTTGCGGACCCTACGGTTCGAGAACAATGTAGACATGACCGAGACACATCTCCGGTCAATAACCAATAAGCGGGACCTGGATGCCCATATTGGTTCCTACATTTTCTGAAGATCTTTATCGGTCGAGACCGCATAACAACATTCGTTGTTCCTTTTGTCATCGGTATGTTACTTGCCCGAGATTCGATCGTCGGTATCCAATACCTAGTTCAATCTCGTTACTGGCAAGTCTCTTTACTCGTTCCGTAATACATCATCTCACAACTAACTCATTAGTTGCAATGCTTGCAATGCTTATGTGATGTGTATTACCGAGAAGGCCCAGAGATACCTCTTCGACAATCGGAGTGGCAAAACCTAATCTCGAAATACGCCAACCCAACAAGTACCTTTGGAGACACCTGTAGTACTCCTTTATGATCACCCGATTACGTTGTGACGTTTGGTAGTACCCAAAGTGTTCCTCCGTAAACGGAGTTGCATAATCTCATAGTTATAGGAACATGTATAAGTCATGAAGAAAGCAATAGCAATATACTAAGCGATCAAGTGCTAAGCTAACGGAATGGGTCATGTCAATCACATCATTCTTCTAATGAGGTGATCCCACTAATCAAATGACAACACATGTCTATGGTTAGGAAACATAACCATCTTTGATTAATGAGCTAGTCTAGTAGAGGCTTACTAGTGACTTATCTGTTTGTCTATGTATTCACACATGTATTATGTTTCCGGTTAATACAATTCTAGCATGAATAATAAACATTTATCATGATATAAGGAAATAAATAATAACTTTATTATTGCCTCTAGGGCATATTTCCTTGATCTCCCACTTGCACTAGAGTCAATAATCTACATTACTCAAGAATGATTCTAACACCCATGGAGTCTTGGTGCTGATCATGTTTTGCTCGTGGAAGAGGCTTAGTCAGCGGTCTGCAACGCGTTCAGATCCGTATGTATTTTGCAAATCTCTATGTCTCCCACTTGGACTTGGTCCCGAATGGAATTGAAGCGTCTCTTGATATGCTTGGTCCTCTTGTGAAATCTGGATTCCTTTGCCAAGGCAATTGCACAGTATTGTCACAGAAGATCTTCATTGGTCCCGATGCACTAGGTATAACACCTAGATCGGAAATGAACTCTTTCATCCAGACTCCTTCATTTGCTGCTTCCGAAGCAGCTATGTACTCCGCTTCACATGTAGATCCCGCCACGACGCTTTGTTTAGAATCGCACTAACCGACAGCTCCACCGTTTAACAAAAACACGTATCCGGTTTGCGATTTAGAATCGTCCGGATCGATGTCAAAGCTTCACTTGTCGACGTAACCATTTACGACTAGCTCTTTGTCACCTCCATATACGAGAAACATATCCTTAGTCCTTTTCGGGTATTTCGGGATGTTCTTGACCGCTGTCCGATGATCCACTCTGGATTACTTTGGTACCTTCTGCCAAGCTTACAGCTAAGCATCGTCAGTCCGGTACACAGACATTGCATACATGATAGAGCCTATGGCTGAAGCATAGGGAACATCTTTCATTTTCTCTCTATCTTCTGCTGTGGTCGGGCATTGAGTCCGACTCAATTTCACACCTTATGTCTGGTAAAAACCTTTCTTTGCTCGATCCATTTTGAACTTCTTCAAAACTTTATCAAGGTATGTGCTTTGTGAAAGTCCAATTAAGCGTCTTGATCTATCTCTATAGATCTTGATGCCCAATATGTAAGCAGCTTCACCAAGGTCTTTCATCGAAAAACTCTTGTTCAAGTATCCCTTTATGCTATCCAGAAATTCTATATCATTTCCGATCAAGAATATGTCATCTACATATAATATCGAAATGCTCTGAGCTCCCACTCACTTTCTTTTAAATACAAAGCTTCTCCAAAAGTCTCAGATAAACCCAAATACTTTGATCACACTATCAAAGCGTTTATTCCAACTCCGAGATGCTTGCACCAGTCCATAAATGGATCGCTGGAGCTTGCACACTTTGTTAGCTCCCTTTGGATCGATAAAACCTTACGGTTGCATCATATACAACTCTTCTTCCGTAAACCCATTCAGGAATGCGGTCTTTACATCCATTTGCCAAATTTCATAATCATAAAATGCGGCAATTGCTAACATGATTCGGACAGACTTAAGCATCGCTACGGGTGAGAAGGTCTCATCGTAGTCAATCCCTTGAACTTGTCGAAACCCCTTTGCGACAAGTCGAGCTTTGTAGATGACAATATTACCGTCGGCGTCGGTCTTCTTCTTGAAGATCCACTTGTTTTCTATTGCTTGCCGACCCTCGGGCAAGTCAACCAAAGTCCACACTTTGTTTTCATACATGGATCCCATCTCAGATTTCATGGCCTCAAGCCATTTTGCGGAATCTGGGCTCACCATCGCTTCTTCATAGTTCGTAGGTTCATCATGATCTAGTAGCATGACTTCCGAACAGGATTGCCGTACCACTGCAGTGCGGATTTTATTCTGGTTGATCTACGAGGTTCTGTAGTAACTTGATCTGAAGTTTCATGATCAACATCATCAACTTCCTCACTATTTGGTGTAGATATCGCAGAAACTGGTTTCTCGTGATAAACTACTTTCAAATAAGGGAGAAGGTACGATTACCTCATCAAGTTCTACTTTCCTCCCACTCACTTCTTTCGAGAGAAACTCCTTCTCTAGAAAGGATCCATTCTTAGCAACAAATGTCTTGCCTTCGGATCTGTGATAGAAGGTGTACCCAACTGTCTCCTTTGGGTATCCTATGAAGATACATTTCTCGATTTAGGTTCGAGCTTATCGAGTTGAAGCTTTTTCACATAAGCATCGCATCCCCAAACTTTAAGAAACGACAACTTTGGTTTCTTGCTAAACCACAGTTCATAAGGTGTCGTCTCAACGGATTTTGACGGTGTTCTATTCAGCGTGAATGCGGCCGTCTCAAGAGCATAACCCCAAAGCGATAGCGGTAAATCTGTAAGAGACATCATAGATCGCACCATATCCGATGAAAGTGCGACACGACGTTCGGACACACCATTGCTACTGTGGTGTTCCGGGTGGCGTGAGTTGCGAAACTATTCCGCATTGTTTCAAATGTAGACCAAACTTCGTAACTCAAATATTCGCCTCCACGATCAGATCGTAGAAACTTTATTTTCTTATTACGATGATTTTCAACTTCACTCTGAAATTCTTTGAACTTTTCAAATGTTTCAGACTTATGTTTCATTAAGAAGACATACCCATATCTGCTTAAATCATCCGTGAAGGTGAGAAAATAACGATATCCGCCACGAGCCTCAACATTCATTGGACCACATACATACGTATGTATGATTTCCAACAAATCTGTTGCTCTCTCCATAGTACCGGAGAACGGGTTTTAGTCATCTTGCCCATGAGGCACGGTTCATAAGTGCCAAGTGATTCATAATCAAGTGACTCCAAAAGTCCATCAAGATGGAGTTTCTTCATGCGCTTTATACCGATATGACCTAAACGGCAATGCCACAAATAAGTCGCACTATCATTATCAACTCTGCATCTTTTGGTTTCAACATTAAGAATATGTGTATCACTACTATCGAGATTCATTAAAAATAGACCACTCTTCAAGGGTGCATGACCATAAAAGATATTATTCATATAAATAGAACAACCTTTATTCTCTGATTTAAATGAATAACCGTCTCGCATCAAACAAGATCCAGATATAATGTTCATGCTTAACGCGGCACCAAATAACAATTATTTAGGTCTAAAACTAATCCCGAAGGTAGATGTAGAGGTAGCGTGCCGACCGCGATCACATCGACTTTGGAACCATTTCCCACGCGCGCATCGTCACCTCGTCCTTTGCCGGTGTTCGCAATCAGTAGTCCCTGTTTCGAGTTGCAAATATTAGCAATGAACCAAGATTATCAAATACCAGTGCTCTGCGAGCTCTAGTAAGGTACACATCAATAACATGTATATCACATATACCTTTGTTCACCTTGCCATCCTTCTTATCCGCCAAATACTTGGGGCAGTTCCGCTTCGGTGACGATGCCTTTGCATTAGAAGCACTCGATTTCAGGTTTAGGTCCAGACTTGGGTTTCTTCCCTTGAGCAGCAACTTGTTTGCTGTTCTTCTTGAAGTTCCTTCTTCTTCCCTTTGCCCTTTTCTTGAAACTAGTGGTCTTGTTGACCATCAACACTTGATGCTCTTTCTTGATTTCTACCTCCGTGGCTTTTAGCATTGCGAAGAGCTCAGAATTGTCTTAGTCATCCCTTGCATATTATAGTTCATCACGAAGCTCTTGTAGCTTGGTGGCAGTGATTGGAGAATTACATCGATGACACTATCATCAGGAAGATTAACTCCAGCTGAATTAAGTGATTATTATACCCGGACATTTTGAGTATGTGCTCACCGATGTAACTGTTCTCCTCCATCTTGCAGCTATAGAACTTATTGGAGACTTCATATCTCTCAATCCGGGCATTTGCTTGAAATATTAACTTCAACTCTTGGAACATCTCATATGCTCCATGACGCTCAAAACGTCGTTGAAGACCCGGTTCTAAGCCGTAAAGCATGGCACACTGAACTATAGAGTAGTCATCGCCTTTGCTCGCCAGACGTTCACAACTTCCGGCGTTGCTCTGTAGCAGTTCGCACCGGCCGGTGCTTCCGTGATTTAATTCTTCTGCGCAGCAATGAGGATAATCCTCAAATTACGGACCCGATCCGTGTAATTGCTACCATCATCTTTCAACTTTGCTTTCTCAAGGAGCATTAAAATTCAACGGAACAACAAAGACGAGCCATCTATCTACAAAGAAACATAGACAAGCAAAATACTATCGTGTACTAAGTTCATGATAAATTTAAGTTTTAAATAATCATATTACTAAAGAACTCCCACTTAGGCAGACATCTCTCTAGTCATCTAAGTGATCACGTGATCCAAATCAACTAAACCATAACCGATCATCACGTGAGATGGAGTAGTTTTCAATGGTGAACATCTTATGTTGATCATATCTACTATATGATTCACGCCGACCTTTCGGTCTCCGTGTTCCGAGGCCATATCTCGTATATGCTAGGCTCGCCAAGTATAACCTGAGTATTCTGCGTGTGCAAAACTGGCTTGCACCCGTTGTAGATGGACGAGAGCTTATCACACCCGATCATCACGTGGTGTCTCAAGACGCATTTAACTTTGGCAACGGTGCATACTTAGGGAGAACACTACTTGATAATTTTAATGAGAGATCATCTTAAAATGCTACCGTCAATCAAAGCAAAATAAGATGCATAAAGGATAAACGTCACATGCAATCAATATAAGTGATATGATATGGCCATCATCATCTTGTGCTTGTGATCTCCATCTCCGAAGCACCGTCATGATCACCATCGTCACCGGCGCGACACCTTGATCTCCATCGTAGCATCGTTGTCGTTTACGCCATCTATTGCTTCTACGACTATCGCTACCGCTTAGTGATAAAGTAAAGCAATTACAGGCGTTTGCATTTCATACAATAAAGCGACAACCATATGGCTCACGCCGATTGCCGATAACTCGGTTACAAAACATGATCATCTCATACAATAAAATATAGCATCACGTCTTGACCATATCACATCACAACATGCCCTGCAAAAACAAGTTAGACATCCTCTACTTTGTTGTTGCAAGTTTTACGTGGCTGCTACGGGCTGAGCAAGAACCGTTCTTACCTACGCATTAAAACCACAACGATACTTCGTCAAATAGACTCGTTTAACCTTCTCAAGGACCGGGCGTAGCCACACTCAGTTCAACTAAAGTGAGAGAGAGACACCCGCCAGCCACCTTTAAGCACGAGTGCTCGTGAACGGTGAAACTAGTCTCGCGTAAGCGTCTGGCGTAATGTCGGTCCGGGCCGCTTCATCTCACAATACCGCTGAACCAAAGTATGACATGCTTTGGTAGGCGGTATGACTTGTATCGCCCACAACTCACTTGTGTTCTACTCGTGCATATGACATCAACGCATAAAACCTGGCTCGGATGCCACTTTGTTGGGTAACGTAGTAATTTCAAAATTTTCCCACGCACACACGGGACCATGGTGATGGCATAGCAACGAGAAGGAGAGTGTTGTCTACGCACCCTCGTAGACCAAAGCGGAAGCGATCTGGCGTAGAGGAAGTAGTCAGACGTTCTCCTCGCGATCCTGCCGATCCTAGTGCCGTTACTCCGGCACCTCCGAGTCGATGATGACGTAGAGGAAGTAGTCGACGTTCTCCTCGCGATCCAGCCGATCCCAGCGCCGTTACTCCGGCGCCTCCGAAGTTCTTGGCACACGTTCAGCTCGATGGCGCTCCTCGGGCTCCGATCCAAAGCAAAGCTCGGGAGAGGGAGTTCCGTCGGACGGCAGCGTGGTGGACGATCTTGATGTTTCACCGACGCAGGCTTCGCCTAAGCACCGCCACGATATGACCGAGGTGGAATATGGTGGAGGGCACCGTGACACGGCTAAGGAACGATCTCAAGGATCAACTTGTGTGTTCTAGGGTGCCCCCCACCCCGTATATAAAGGAGGGAGGGAGGAGGTGGCCGGCCACAAGGCGCGCCATAGGGAGGGAAACCTACTCCAAGTAGGTTTCCCTCTCCTTTCCTTATCTTATTTGGAGGGAAGGAAGGAGTACTAGTATTAGGAAGTAGTACTAGTAGTAGGAATAGGAAGAGGGGAAGGAGAAAGGAAGGGGCGGCCCCCTCCCCAATTCGGATTGGGCTTGGGCGCGCCCCTTCCCTTGTTCCTTCTCCCTTCCTCCTACATGGGCCCAATAAGGCCCATATACCTCCCGGGGTTCCGGTAACCTCCGGAGCTCCAAACTTCTCCGGAACCTTTCGGTGTCCAAATATATCCGTCCAATATATTAATCTTTATGTCTCGACCATTTCGAGACTCCTCGTCATGTCCGTGATCATATCCGGGACTCGAACAACCTTCGGTACATCAAAATACACAAACTCATAATATAACCGTCATCGAAACCTTAAGCGTGCGGACCCTACGGTTCGAGAACAATGTAGACATGACCGAGACACATCTCCGGTCAATAACCAATAAGCGGGACCTGGATGCCCATATTGGTTCCTACATTTTCTCTGAAGATCTTTATCGGTCGGAACCGCATAACAACATATGTTGTTCCTTTTGTCATCGGTATGTTACTTGCCCGAGATTCGATCGTCGGTATCCAATACCTAGTTCAATCTAGATTCTTGGCAAGTCTCTTTACTCGTTCCGTAATACATCATCTCACAACTAACTCATTAGTTGCAATGCTTGCAAGGCTTATGTGATGTGTATTACCGAGAAGGCTCAGAGATACCTCTCCGAGCAATCGGAGTGGCAAAACCTAATCTCGAAATACGCCAACCCAACAAGTACCTTTGGAGACACCTGTAGTACTCCTTTATGATCACCCAGATTACGTTGTGACGTTTGGTAGTACCCAAAGTGTTCCTCCGTAAACGGGAGTTGCATAATCTCATAGTTATAGGAACATGTATAAGTCATGACGAAAGCAATAGCAATATACTAAACGATCAAGTGCTAAGCTAACGGAATGGGTCATGTCAATCACATCATTCTTCTAATGAGGTGATCCCATTAATCAAATGACAACACATGTCTATGGTTAGGAAACATAACCATCTTTGATTAATGAGCTAGTCTAGTAGAGGCTTACTAGTGACTTATCTGTTTGTCTATGTATTCACACATGTATTATGTTTCCGGTTAATACAATTCTAGCATGAATAATAAACATTTATCATGATATAAGGAAATAAATAATAACTTTATTATTGCCTCTAGGGCATATTTCCTTCACGTTTAACCTACTTTGTTTGTTTTTGTCTCATTAGTAACTTACCTGGTACACTAATCTACAAGTTCAAACTTTCAGGAAGCTATGGAACAAATGATTGAACAGCCACAACCACCTGAATGTGACGAGGCTACTACAGGCACAATGTCACCTCTTGCTGCGATGCGTCGGTATCTCTCCACTAACAAAGTGCAAAAAGCACCTTCTGTGTAATTACGGGTTGGTTGTCAAGGTAACCTCGTCCAAATCGCCCTCTTGAACAAAATCTTCCTGCTAGATAGAGTGATATATCTATGCTCCAGACACAAGTCCAATCCCTAATGGACGTTGTTTCGGAAACAAGAATAGTGGTTGAGAAATGTCGTCAAGATATGAATGGTTTTGAAACCAGACTGTCAGACATTCGCTTCATTATTCAAGAGCAATGGTGGAAAAAAGGTGGAGATCGTGCTACTCCATCAGATTCTATAGCCTGAAACATTAGCACTCAGGTCAAATGATCTGTGCTTCTATACATCTGATGGTGCTTTTATCTGGAAGGACTGTAAACTTTATGCCAATAGGCCTTTTGTTGTATGGTTGGAATTTATTTTGTTGTGATACAACATTTATGATCTTGCCTCAGGCTGCGATAATTACTGACGCTATTTTTGTATAGTGTAGGTTTATCTTAGTAATCTATTCGGCGAAAGCTTCAGAGGAGCCCAACATGCCAACATTCGTCGGGCCCATTCCGGTTGGGCTAAAACGATTACGGGCGAAATTGGCATGTAGCCCACTAAAAATATCTGGGCCTAAATCAGCATAAGCTTTCATATTTTTACGGTAGGCCTGTACCCATAGTGGGTCTTTAATGTGCCTAAACATAATTTGGGCCCTCGGTAAAAATAGGCCGCTTACGGTGTAAATATCTCAAGCCCATGAAAAACATGGGCCTTTAATATACCGAAAGTGAGATTGGCCCTGATTGTGCCAAATAACCCACTGGACTTAGCAGGCCGAAATGGTGGCCCATTTACGATGCGGATCTTTGACAGGCCGAAATTCGGACGGGCTGTAAATGCGTCGACCTAATACACGGGCCTTTAACAGGCCGGAACTTCGTTCGGGCTAGATTATCGTCATTTTTATATGGGCTGTTAATGGGCCCGATATGACATTGGGCCACATATGGCCCATGGTTTACGTCCGGCGTTAACAGGCCGAAAATGACAACAGGCCGAAAGTGGCCCAAAGCTATAGTGGGCCTCTACAGGCCAAATGTCAGACATGGCCGAATATGACCCAAATCCTTCACGGTCGTTTATGGGCCGAAAGTTTTGATGGCCTGTAAATGGGCCCAAATGAAGTCGTACCTTTAACAGGCCGAAAATACACCGGACCATAATTCGGTCCAATTACTTAGCGGACTGTTAACGGGCCAGAAGTGACCATGGGCCGCGTTGATGACAAGTTTAGGACAGGCCGTTGACGAGCCGATTTGATAGAGAATGTTGGGCCTTTAGCTGGGCCGGGCCATTATGGTCTACAGAATCTTGTGGGCCTTTAGCTGGGCCGGCCCATTGTGGTCCGCAAAATCTTGCGGGCCTTTAGCTGGGCCGGACCATTATGGTCTGCAAAATCGTGTGGGCCTTTAGCTGGGCCGGCCCATTATGGTCCGCTAAATTTTGTGGGCCTTCAGCTGGGTCGGCCCATTATGGTCCGCTAAATCTTATGGGCCTTCGGTTGGGTCGGCCCATTTAAACTTTGTGAGCCACTTTTGGGCCGGTCCACGTGTCACCATATCATAGGCCCATCTCGTAGTTGGATGAGTGGCACTGTATAACGCCGAGTCGACGCGTGGATCCATCAGCCAATGAGAATTTTAAACGTGGAAAATCGGCATTGGTCGTGGCTGTTAACGGGTTATCGGATCAAAAATCCGACCCGATAGCTTAACGGCGTTCCATTATGGTGGATGCCACGTGTCGGTCACCCGTGATGAAAGCACTTCTGTGACGCGCGATTTATCGTCATGGAAGTGGACACTTCCGTGATGATAATTTTGGCAATGTCATGGAACACTTCTATGACAGCACAGGTATGACTATCTTGATTCTGTTATAAATTTGTCATGGATGTACATGCATGACAGAAAACGCGACCTACTGTGACAAACACGTATCTTCACGGAAGTGGTTTTTTTGTAGTGATAGTGTGATCAAAGCATATGGTTTTTTTCCAGACTTTTGGAGAAGTATGTATTTACAAGAAAGTGAGTGGGAGCTCTGTAGCATTTCTAATATTATATGTAGATGATATATTATTGATTGGAAATAATATAGAATTTCTGGATAGCATAAAAGGATACTTGAATAAGAATTTTTCAATGAAAGACCTCGGTGAAGCTGCTTATATATTGGGCATCAAGATCTATCGAGATAGATCAAGACGCTTAATTGGACTTTCACAAAGCACATACCTTGATAAAGTTTTGAAGAAGTTCAAAATGGACCCGATCAAAGAAAGGGTTCTTGCCTGTGTTATAAGGTGTGAAGTTGAGTCAGACTCAATGCCCGACCACTGCAGAAGATAGAGAGAAAATGAAAGTCATTCCCTATGCCTCAGCCATAGGTTCTATCATGTATGAAATGCTGTGTACCAGACCTGATGTGTGCCTTGCTATAAGTTTAGCAGGGAGGTACCAAAGTAATCCAGGAGTGGATCACTAGACAGTGGTCAAGAACGACCTGAAATACCTAAAAAGGACTAAGGATATATTTCTCGTTTATGGAGGTGACAGAGAGCTTGTCGTAAATGGTTACATCGATGCAAGCTTTGCCACTGATCCGGATGACTCTAAGTCACAAACTGGATACGTATTTATATTGAATGGTGGAGCTATCAGTTGGTGCAGTTCCAAGCAGAGCGTCATGGCGGGATCTACGTGTGAAGCGGAGTACATAGCTGCTTCAGAAGCAGCAAATGAAGGAGTCTGGATGAAGGAGTTCATATCCGATCTAGGTGTAATACCTAGTGTATCGGGTCCAATGAAAATCTTTTGTGAAAATACTGGAGCAATAGCCTTGGCGAAGGAATCCAGATTTCACAAGAGAACCAAACATATCAAGATACGCTTCAATTCCATCCGCGATCAAGTCAAGGAGGGAGACATAGAGATTTGCAAAATACATACGGATCTGAATGTTGCAGACCCATTGACTAAGCCTCTTCCATGAGCAAAACATGATCAGCACCAAGACTCCATGGGTGTTAGAATCATTACTATGTAATCTAGATTATTGACTCTAGTGCAAGTGGGAGATCAAGGAAATATGCCCTAGAGGCAATAATAAAGTTGTTATTTATATTTCCTTATATCATGATAAATGTTTGTTATTCATGCTAGAATTGTATTAACCGGAAACTTAGTACATGTGTGAATACATAGACAAATAGAGTGTCCCTAGTATGCCTCTACTTGACGAGCTCGTTAATCAAAGATGGTTAAGTTTCCTGACCATAGACATGTGTTGTCAATTGATGAACGGGATCACATCATTAGAGAATGATGTGATGGACAAGACCCATCCATTAGCTTATCATAATGATCGTTAAGTTTTATTGATATTGCTTTCTTCATGACTTATACATATTCCTCTGACTATGAGATTATGCAACTCCCGAATACCGGAGGAACACCTTGTGTGCTATCAAACGTCACAACCTAACTGGGTGATTATAAAGATGCTCTACAGGTGTCTCTGCAGGTGTTTGTTGAGTTGGCATAGATCAAGATTAGGATTTGTCACTCCGAGTATCGGAGAGGTATATCTCTGGGCCCTCTCGGTAATACACATCACTATAAGCCTTGCAAGAAATGTGACTAATGAGTTAGTTACAGGATGATGCATTACGGAACAAGTAAAGAGACTTGCCGGTAATGAGATTGAACTAGGTATGATGATACCGATGATCGAATCTCAGGCAAGTAACGTATCGATGACAAAGGGAATAACGTATGTTGTTATTGCGGTTTGACCGATAAAGATCTCCGTAGAATATGTATGAACCAACATGAGCATCCAGGTTCCGCTATTGCTTATTGACCGGAGATGTGTCTCGGTCATGTCTACATAGTTCTCGAACCCGTAGGGTCCGCACGCTTAACGTTTGATGATGATTTGTATTATGAGTTATGTGTTTTGGTGACCGAAGTTTGTTCGGAGTCCCGGATGAGATCACGGACATGACGAGGAGTCTCAAAATGGTCGAGAGGTAAAGATTCATATATTGGAAGGTAGTATTCGGACATCGAAATGGTTTTGAGTGGTTCGGATATTTTACCAGAATACCGAGGGGTTATCGGAACCCCCCGGGAAAGTATTGGGCCTACATGGGCCTTAGTGGAGAGAGAGGAGGGCCGCAAGGGGTGGTCGCACCCCCCCCCATGGCAGTACGAATTGGACTAGGGGAGGGGGCGACAACCCCCTTTCCCTCTCCCTCTCCCTCTCCTTCCTTTTCCCTCCGGTGAAGAAAGGAAAAGGGAGGCGAATCCTACTAGGACTAGGAGTTCTAGTAGGACTCCCCCCTTGGCGCACCCCCTCTAGGCTGGCCGCCTCCTCCTCCCGTCCTTTATATACGGGGGCGGGGGGCACCCCAAAGGCACATCAATTGTTCTATTAGCCGTGTGCGGTGCCCCCTCCACAGTTTACTCCTCCGGTCATAGCATCGTAGTGCTTAGGCGAAGCCCTGCGCGGATCACATCACCATCACCGTCACCACATCATCATGCCAACGGAACTCTCCCTCGACCCTCTGCTGGATCAAGAGTTCGAGGGACGTCATCGAGCTGAACGTGTGCTGAATACAAAGGTGTCGTATGTTCGGTACTAAGATCGATTGGATCGTGAAGACGTTCGACTACATCAACTGCGTTAAACTAACGCTTCCGCTTTCGGTCTACGAGGGTACATGGACACACTCTCCCCCTCTCCTTGCTATGCATCTCCTAGATAGATCTTGCGTGATCATAGGAATTTTTTTGAAATTGCATGCTACGTACCCCAACATCAGAAACTCCTATCATCTCCCCCATAGTGAATTTTAATATAAAATCCACAACGTCACGAGGATGTTGCTCTACAGGGCTACCCTCAGCTGGAATTAAGCAAGCCTCACAAAACTCATCAAGTGTCATCTCTCCAGGAACATCATGTAAGTTGAATGTAACAGTGGGTGGCTCTGACCAAGAGTGGAAGTGAAAACTTTGCATGAAAGTATTTGTGAGGAGAAGGTGCTGATCACACTTATCTTCGAGGAAGGGGATGATGCCGGCATTCTTGGCCAAGTGATAAAAATCGTCGAGAATTCCCGGATCCCTCAAGAACGTGTTGCATAGCCATTCACATGGCTGCACCTCTGCTGCACGAGGAAGGTGATATTTGGGCTTTGGGGCCTCCTTAGGATTCCGGCTCGAAGAACCTCTTAACCTCCACTTGAGCATTTTCTTTTTCTGATTTTTTTTGAAATTTTTAGTGACTCAAAATAAAAGTGAACCAAACTCAACAAAATTGATAGCAACTACTCCCATAAATGACTAGAGGCTATATCATGCATCAAAACCACTTTGGACCATATAAAATCAACATGCAAGCTCAAAAACATGGTCACCACAGCAGAAATTTTTTGGAATATATAAAGCACTAGAACAAAAACTAATTGGACCATTGGAGGAGTCACATACAGAAGAATAATCTCCCAAAACGGTTTCGGAAATGGAGTTTCGAGCAAGGAGATCAAAAATTGTAGGCAAAGGAGCAAGAACACGGGTTTAAACAAGCTAGTGATTTTTTTCTAGAGGAAGAAGGGAGTTGACGGTTGGGTTAAGTGAGTGGGTCGTTGTGGGACCCACAAGCCCGCCCTAGGGGGGTGGCGCACCCTGTGAGCTTATGGCTCACAGGTGCACCCCCTGGGGTGTGTTCAGCTTCAAAAATTCTTAAATATTCTACAAAAAAATCATACTAAATTTTCAGGGCATTCTGAGAACTTTTATTTTCGGGTCATTTTTTATTGCATGGAAAATTTAGAAAACAGGATAATCATTGCATTTCTACTTTATTAACTTTAAATAACAGAGAATAAAGAATGGGTACAGTAGGTTGTGCTTACTAAATTCATCGACCACATGCCCCTCAAAAAAGAGTCCATTAATAAGGTTGATCAAGTCTTATTAACAAACCATTTTCGAATGACATGAAACCGAAGAATCTTCATATAACACTATGTTACCTCAACGGGGATATGCATTTCCCCAATAATAAGAGTTACGTATTTCTTTTTGACTGAAGGAAGAGGGAATTGAAAACCTCCAATAATAATCGTCGAAACCTTTTCAATACAATTGATACCATTCCCTTGAAATTCTTTCTTCGGAAAGTGCATTGTATGCTCATTATCATTAATATGAAAAGTGATATTGCTTTTGTTGCAATCAATAATAACCTTTGTAGTATTCAAAAAGGGTCCACCAAGTATAATCTACATGTTGTCGTCCTCGGGCATATCAAGTATAACAAAGTCTATCAAGATAGTAACATTGGCAACTACAGTGGGCACATTCTCAAAAATTCCAATAGGTATAGTAGTAGATTTATCAGACATTTGCAAATATATTTCTATAGGTGTGAGCTTATCCAAATCAAGTCTTCTATATAAAGAAAAAGCATAACACTAACACCGGCTCCTAAATGACATAGAGCAGTTTTAACATAACTTCTTTTGATGGAGCATGGTATAGTGGGTATTCCTGGATCTCCTAGTTTCTAGGTACTTCACCCTTAAAAGAATAGTTTGCAAACATGGTGGAAATTTTAGCTTCGGGTATCTTTCTTTTATTAGTGATAATATCTTTCATATGCTTAGCATATGGGGCCATCGTCAAAATGTCAATCAAACGAGTATGTAAAATGACCAGCCTAAGCATTTCAACAAAGCGCTCAAATTCTTCCTCATTCTTGTTCTTAGGTGGTTTAGTTGGAAAAGTCATAGGTTTTTTAACTGATGGTTCCCTTTCCTTACCATGTTTTCTAGCATTGAAATATCTTTTATCACATCGTTTATTCTTAGGAGGTGGGTTACCAAGATCGATAACAGGTTCTATTTCAACATCATTGTCAGGTTCTTTATCCTTGCTAGTTGGGCATCAACATGAACATCATCATCATTACCATTATAACTGGGTGTATGTTCATTACCAGATTGTGTCTCAGCAACAGAAACAGAAACATCATTACTATTCTCAGAAGGTTTTTCTACCTCATGTTCACTAGAAACATGCAAAGTCTTATCATTTTTTTCTTATTAGATGGACTAGGTGCATCAATATTAATTCTCTGAGAATATTGTTCAATTCTTTTACGATGACCTTTAGGATAAAGTGGTTCCTGAGTCATTCTACAAACAGCGGATCTTTTCCTCATGAGCAAATAGGGTGGCTATATCATTTAATTTAGTAAGGTGTGCCACAACAGTTTCAGTTTCATAACCATGGAAAGGATCAGATTAAACCAAAGTAATTAAATCAGGATCAACGGAGAATACATAATCCTTAACAGTAACAAAGATGGAAGAAGTAGCAAACTTAGGATCATATTTCAATTTCTCCATCATAGATTTTTCTTTAAGATTACATAGTAGTTTATTAACATCTTCTCTATCATTACAAGCAAGAAATTGTCTATATATCTCCCCATCCATAACATAACCCTCGGGTACCTTAAGCATTTGAATTCTAGGAGAGCTAGGTATAATAGGGGATCCATAAATTGCATCAGTTTCAGCATTTTCAAATTCTTTAGCTTTAGCAAGTTGTTCATCAAGAAATTCACCTAGTGGCACAGTTTCATCAAGCATAGTACCAACATCATCATAAGCATCATTAATAGCAGAGGTAGCATCAAATTACTTGCGATATACCAGAATTAATAGTAGCTGGCAGTGTCGCAAGCCTATCAAAAATAGAAGGTGAATCAAGTGCAGAGCTAGATGGCAGTTCCTTACCTCCCCTCGTCTTAGTGGGAACGATCTTTGTTATATCATCCTACAGATTCTTCATAGTGATCAGCAGATATAAATCCCAAGTGACTCACCAAATAGAGCTATGCTCCCCGATAACGACGCCAGGAAAAGGTCTGGATAACCCACAAGTATAGGGGATCACAACCGTTTTTGATGGTAGAGTATTCAACCCAAATCTATTGATTTGACACAAGGGGAGCCAAATAATATTTTCAAGTATTAGCAGTTGAGTTGTCAATTCAACCACACCTGGAGAACTAAAATATCTGCGGCAAAGTGATCAGTAGCATAATAATATGATAGTTTGATAGCAGTGGTAACAATAGCAATATAACAGTAATAGTAGCAGTTTTATAGTGATTGTAACGGCAGCAGCAACGAAAGTAACTTAGCAAAGATCAATATGCGAAAGTTGTACGCATTGGATCGATGATGGATAATTATGTTGGATGACATTCATCATGTAACAGTCATAACCTAGGGCGACACAAAACTAGCTCCAATTCATCAATATAATGTAGGCATGCATGTATTTCATATATAGTCATACATGCTTATAATAAGAACTTGCATGACATCTTCTATCCTACCCTCCTATGGCAGCAAGGTCCATAAGGTAATCTAAGGGATATTAAGGCCTCCTTTTAATAGAGAACCTGAACAAAGCATTAGCGCATAGTGAATACATGAACTCCTCAAACTACGGTAATCATCGGAAAGAATCCCAATTATTGTAACCTTGGGGTATGCGGATCATAACACGTAATAGGTGCATACAACTTGCAAGATGGGACCAAGAACACAAATATATCCATGAAATCATAAAGGTTTCAGATCTGAAATCATGGCACTCGGGCCCTGGTGACAATCATTAAGCATAGGAAAGTCATAGCAACATCAATCTCAGAACATAGTGGATACTAGGGATCAAGCCCTAACAACACTAACTCAATTACATGATAAATCTCATCCAACCCATCATTGTCCAGCAAGCCTACGAAGGAATTACTCACTCCCGGCAGTGAGTATCATGAAATTGGTGATGGGGGATGGTTGATGAGGACGACGGTGTCGAACCCCCCTCTCTGGAGTCCCGAACGGACTCCAGAGCAGCCCTCCTGATGAAGAACAGGAGGTGGCGCGGCTCCATATCGTAAAACGTGATGATTCCTTATCTCCATTTCTTTCTGGAGGAATAGGTACTTATGGACTTGGAGTTAGGGTTGCGGGAGCTGCCAAGGGCCCACAAGCCCGCTAGGCGCGCGCTGGGGGGTGGCCGAAACCCCCAGGCTTGTGGCGCCCTAGTGGCCCCCCTCCAGTATTTCTCTTCACCAGTATTTTTTATATATTCTGAAACCATAAATTTTCAGCTCAATCCGAGAACTTTTATTTCTTCACAAAAACAACACCAAGGCAATTCTGCTGAAAACAGCGTCAGTCCAGGTTAATTCCATTCAAATCATGCAAATTAGAGTCCAAAACAAGAGCAAAAGTGTTTGGAAAAGTAGATACGTTTGGGATGTATCAGATCACATTGGAGGTAGTCTTCGGATCACCCAAAAAACTTTTGAAGCAAAGACTTGATCTTTGACATTGTCCCCTTCCGTAGTGGCTACCATGCACTGCTCGGGCGAACTGTATTCGCTTACTTCAACGCGGTCCTGCACTATGCATATTTAAAGCTAAAGATGTTGGGGTCAAACGGTGTAATATACAGTCAATTGGCAACACCGAATGGTCCCTCCGAATAGAGGAGTATCCAATCCCTATGATTAGATATGCTCTATCACATGTAAGCCTTATTATATTCTTCCTCAAAACAGCCCATACCTACCTAGCATGGCATTTCCATAGCCATTCCGAGATATGTTGTCATGCAACTTTCACGGTTACTATTCACATGACTTGTGTGTTCATCGTCATATTTCTTTGCATGATCATATACAGCTAACATGCTATATGTGCCAAAGCCACCATTCATCATTGTGATACATGTTATGCTAGATCATTACACATCCAGGTACACTGCCAGAGGCATTAATATAGAGTCATATCATTCAGTTTATCAAGTTGTAAGTAAAAAAGAAGTGTGATGATAATTATTAGAGCATTGTCCCACAGAGTTAAAAAATTATGGAGACTAATGAGTCCTCGAAAAAGTGGGGATGAGGTTCATGCTATTGTTCTAAAAATGAGAAAAAAAATGAGAGAAAAAGGGAGAAGGGGCAATGCTACTACACCCTTTTACCACACATGTGCTTCAAGGTAGCACCATGTTCTTCATATAGAGAGTCTCCATGATTTGTCACTTTCATATACTAGTGGGAATTTTTACATTATATTATGTGGCTTGTATATTACGATGATGGGCTTCCTCAAATGCCCGAGGTCTTCATGAGCAAGCAAGTTGTATGCACACCCACTTAGTTTCAGTAGCGAGCTTTCACACACTTATATCTCTAGTGCATTCATTGCATAGCAATCCCTACTCCTTGCATTGATATCGATTGAAAGGCCTATCCATTGGCTAACGATCCGCCGAGTTGGTGCAAGACTTTCTCTACTTTTTGTCTTCCTGATGACTCCATATTTTACGCATCTTTAGAGATCATTTGTTGCACATTATCTCTGTATATCAAGTCATATCATGTTCCATTGAGCCAATTACATGTCCATATGCATGATTACCAGTTTTTATCCTTTTCACCGCGTGCATTGCGAAATATTTATTCTTTGGTAGTTTTCATTAGTTTTCTTTGTCTTTGTGTGTTTTGTGGGTGTTATGGGCTTCCCAAGCTCTTAGCACGATGAAAGGAGTTCAAACGATGGACACTCAGGACCCAGGCTTAGCCATTTCAAAGGTAGAAAAGGCTATTTCCTAAAGTGCTCCAAATCAAGATCTAAAACCAGAAATGGATCAACGTTGTTCATACGAATCCAACAAGTCCAAGAACGTAAAATTCCGAGTTCATATGAAGAAATGACGACCGTTTTACCAGAGAGGGGCACAATGAAAGACATCGTTTCATATGGCCACTTTTGGTCGTTTGGGCGCCGTATGGAGTCCACACAAGACCGAAACTTGCCTCTCATGACGGGATTCTTCATAGATTTCGTCCCCATTTGTTCCCACGACTCCCTTGGCCTTCAAGGGATAATTTGGAAGAGGATTGGGCTCATCGAGGGCCCTTGGATCAAAGGGGAGATACCACATCAAGGGAGGAGACATGGGGAGAGTCATTATATATTCACCTTCAACCCTCGCCGCCGCCTCAACCTTCATCATTCTCATCTCATCAAGCTTCATCTCCAAGTCCATCCACCGTCCACATCAAGACACCATTGTTGCAACCTTGAACGAGATCGGAAGGGAGCCATCCCGATGGGATGCGACCACGGGCCGCTGCCGCCACGCCACCGTCATCACCATCACCATCCGCGCTGCCGCCATTATCACCACCATTACCATCCGAAACTATGGGGTCACAAGCTTAAGGCAATCACGATGTGCAGAGTGTTAGTGGGGCGGGAGTGATGAGAATATATTTTTGGAATTATTCCATAAATATTCGAAATAGTTTCGAGAGGATCCCGAAGCATTTCGGGGTCACCTGAAGGGTTTCAGAGTTTATCGGGCAATACCGGGTATTCTCGATAAGTATTATATAGGTGGGAAATGTTTCTGGTGATGTCAATATATATATGGGTCTAATAATCATTAAAATTCTTTTATATTTAATTTAATACCAATGGACCTAAAAAGGCCAAGTGGTGAAAGGCAACGACTTGGGCCACCAAGGCCCAAGTGGAGGAACACCCCCCCCCCCCCCCACTATGTAAGGGGTCCCAAAATGGACTAGGGGACGAGGAATCCTCCCCCTTGGTCGGTGCCCCAAGGAGGGACTTTCCTTCCTTGGTGGCTGCTCTCTCCCTCCCCTCCAACGTACATATACTAGGGTTTTTTGCTCTATTGGATACACAAGTTTTAGAGCCTCCTCTAGTTCATCTGACCCTAGTGCTAGTTGGTCCTAGTTGACTAATTAGATTTTGGTCTAGCTCTTCTAATCCCCATAAATTAGAAGCCCTATGTGGTTTTAATCTCCTCCCTCTAATTCTCCGGTGATGATTAGCTCTGGACTGCGAAGCGTTGCCAGATCGTGAAGGTTGCACGCTGGCAACCAAGTAGAGAGGTCGTGCTTTCGGTCATCGGTTCGAGGGATTGTTCGTGGGCGGTTCACGGGTTCATTCATAGATGGTTCGAGGGACTCCAAGTACGATCTACACCGACACGTTCTTCTTCCGCCACAACTCGGTGACAATAACGATCGTGATCCCAACCCGTTATGCATCTTCATATTGATCTTCGGTGTGCATAGGCGTGAATTTTTTTATTTTCTACTATGTTTCGCAACATAGACCTACATCTGCTACTAGACCACACAAACATGTTCATGTGTGTATGTTATATAACAATGAACTTTGGCAAAATCTTCGCACCTCATCGACTGTTTGAAATTTTCTTGAACCACTAGCTTCATCTCGTTGTTTCACACAACCTTCGTGTTGTATGTCTTGTGTTTTGATGGTCGTAGACGAGTAGTCCTTGTCTCCCTACTAAATGTACAAACGTGTCACACCTAGGCACCTGACGCCTGAAAAATGATTCCCGCCCAGTCAATTTCATGACCGTTGGATGAGCATCCGAAGGCTGCCACACCTTCTTCTACCTCGAGTCTACCCGTTGGATGAACATTTAAGGGCTGGCACACCTTCTTCTTGTTGGTGAACGTTGCAGAAAATAAAAAATTTCCTACGGTTTCACCAAGATCTATCTATGAGTTCATCTAGCAACGAGTGATTGGAGTGCATCTACATACCTTTGTAGATCATGAGCGGAAGCGTTCAAGAGAACGGGTTGAGGGAGTCGTACTGCCGTGATCCAAATCACCGATGACCGAAAGTCTTTGAAAGGACGGCACCTCCGTGTTCAACACACGTACGGTTGGGGAAGACGTCTCCTCCTTCATGATCCAGCAAGGGGGAAGGAGAGGTTAATGGATATCCAGCAGCATGACGGCGTGGTGGTGGATGCAGCAGGATCTCGGCAGGGCTTCGCCAAGCTCTGAGAGGAGGAGGAGGTGTTGGAGTGGGAGAGGAGGCGCCAGGGGCATGGGTGCGGCTGCCCTCCCTCCCCTCTTTATATAGGCCCCAAGGGGGGCACTGCCCTGAGATGGGATCTCCCAAGGGGCGGCCAAGGGGGTGGAGTGCCCCCCAAGGCAAGTGGAGGCGCCCCCTCCCCTAGGGTTCCCAACCCTAGGCGCAGGGGGGCCCAAGGGGGGGCGCCTCCACATCACTCTAGCAAACGAACTACACGATCTTGTGCTATGCTTAGGATTGGATCTTGTCCATCACATCACTCTCCTAATGATGTGATCTCGTTATCAACGACATCCAATGTCCATAGTCAGGAAACCATGACTATCTATTGATCAACGAGCTAGTCAACTAGAGGCTCACTAGGGACATGTTGTGGTCTAAGTATTCACATGTGTATTACGATTTCCGGATAATACAATTATAGCATGAATAAAATACAATTATCATGAACAAGGAAATATAATAATAATCCTTTTATTATTGCCTCTAGGGCATATTTCCAACAGTCTCCCACTTGCACTAGAGTCAATAATCTGGTTACATTGTGATGAATCGAACACCCATAGAGTTACAGTGTCGATCATGTTTTGCTCATGGAAGAGGTTTAGTCAACGGATCTGCGACATTCAGATCCGTATGCACTTTGCAAATTTCTATGTCTCCGTCTTGAACATTTTCACGAATGGAGTTGAAGCGGCGCTTGATGTGCTCGGTCTTCTTGTGAAACACAGGCTCCTTGGCAAGTGCAATAGCTCCAGTGTTGTCACAGAAGAGTTTGATCGGCCCCGACGCATTGGGTATGACTCCTAGGTCGGTGATGAACTCCTTCATCCAAATTGCTTCATGCGCTGCATCCGAGGTTGCCATGTACTCCGCTTCACATGTAGATCCCGCTACGACGCTCTGCTTGCGGTTGCACCTACCATCGCTCCACCATTCAACATATACACGTATCCGGTTTGTGACTTAGAGTCATCCAGATCTGTGTCGAAGCTAGCGTCGACGTAACCCTTTACGACGAGCTCTTCGTCACCTCCATAAATGAGAAACATGTCCTTGGTCCTTTTCCGGTACTTTAGGATATTCTTGACCGATGTCCAGTGTTCCTTGCCGGGATTACTTTGGTACCCTCCTACCAAACTTACGGCAAGGTTTACATCAGGTCTCGTACACAGCATGGCATACATAATAGACCCTATGGCTGAGGCATAGGGGATGACACTCATCTCTTCTATATCTTACGCCGTGGTGGGACATTGAGCTGAGCTCAATTTCACACCTTGCAACACAGGCAAGAACCCCTTCTTAGACTGATCCATATTGAACTTATTCAATATCTTATCAAGGTATGTGCTTTGTGAAAGACCTATGAGGCGTCTCGATCTATCTCTATAGATCTTGATGCATAATATATAAGCAGCTTCTCCAAGGTCCTTCATTGAAAAACTCTTATTCAAGTAGGCCTTAATGTTGTCCAAAATTTCTATATCATTTCCCATCAAAAGTATGTCATCTACATATAATATGACAAATGCTACAGAGCTCCCACTCACTTTCTTGTAAACGCAGGCTTCTCCATCTGCATAAACCCAAACGCTTTGATCATCTCATCAAAGCGAATGTTCCAACTCCGAGATGCTTGCACCAGCCCATAAATGGATCGTTGGAGCTTGCATACCTTGTTAGCATTCTTAGGGTCGACAAAACCTTCCGGCTGCATCATATCAGTTCTTCCTTAAGATAACCGTTAAGGAATGCCGTTTTGACGTCCATTTGCCATATCTCATAATCATAGTATGCGGCAATTGCTAACATGATTCAGACGGACTTGACTTCGCTCACGGGAGAGAAAGTCTCATCGTAGTCAACCCCTTGAACTTGCCGATAACCCTTAGCGACAAGTCGAGCTTTATAGATGGTAACATTACCATCCGCGTCCGTCTTCTTCTTAAATATCCATTTGTTTTCTATCGCTCGCCGATCATCGGGCAAGTCTCACAAAGTCCATACTTTGTTTTCATACATGGATCCTATCTCGGATTGCATGGCTTCAAGCCATTTGTTGGAATCTGGGCCCACCATCGCTTCTTCATAGTTCGAAGGTTCACCGTTGTCCAACAACATGATTTCCAGGACAGGGTTGCCATACCACTCTGGTGTGGAACGTGTCCTTGTGGACCTACGAAGTTCAGTAGCAACTTGATCTCAAGTACCTTGATCATCATCATTAATTTCCTCTCCAGTCAGTGTAGGCACCACAGGAACATTTTCCTGAGCTGCACTACTTTCCGGTTCAAGAGGCAGTACTTCATCGAGTTCTACTTTCCTCCCACTTACTCCTTTTGGGAGAAACTCTTTTTCTAGAAAGGATCTGTTCTTGGCAACAAAGATCTTGCCTTCGGATCTAAGGTAGAAGGTATACCCAATGGTTTCCTTAGGGTATCCTATGAAGACGCATTTTTCCGACTTGGGTTCGAGCTTTTCAGGTTGAAGTTTCTTGACATAAGCATCGTATCCCCAAACTTTTAGAAACGACAGCTTAGGTTTCTTCCCAAACCATAATTCATACGGTGTCGTCTCAACGGATTTAGACGGTGCCCTATTTAAAGTGAATGTAGTTGTCTCTAGAGCGTATCCCCAAAATGATAGCGGTAAATCAAGAAGAGACATCATAGATCGCACCATATCCAATAGAGTGCGATTACGATGTTCGGACACACCACTATTGAGGTGTTCCAGGCGGTGTGAGTTGTGAAACGATTCCACATTTCCTTAAGTGTGTACCAAATTCGTGACTTAAATATTCTCCTCCACGATCTGAACGTAAGAACTTTATTTTTCGATCACGTTGATTCTCTACCTCATTCTGAAATTCCTTGAACTTTTCAAAGGTCTCAGACTTGTGTTTCATCAAGTAGACATACCCATATCTACTTAAGTCATCGGTGAGAGTGAGAACATAATGATATCCTCCATGAGCCTCAACGCTCATTGGACCGCACACATCGGTATGTATGATTTCCAATAAGTTGGTTGCTCGCCCATTGTTCCGAGAACGGAGTCTTGGTCATTTTTCCCATAAGGCATGGTTCGCATGTGTCAAATGATTCATAATCGAGAGGCTCTAAAAGTCCATCGGCATGGAGCTTCTTCATGCGCTTGACACCAATGTGACCAAGGCGGCGATTACACAAGTATGTGGGACTATCGTTATCAACTTTACATCTTTTGGTATTCACACTATGAATATGTGTAACATCACGTTCGAGACTCATTAAGAATAAACCATTGACCATCGGAGCATGACCATAAAACATATCTCTCATATAAATAGAACAACCATTATTCTTGGATTTAAATGAGTAGCCATCTCGTATTAAACGAGATCCTGATACAATGTTCATGCTCAAACTTGGCACTAAATAACAATTATTGAGGTTTAAAACTAATCCCGTAGGTAAATGTAGAGGTAGCGTGCCGACGGCGATCACATCGACCTTGGAACCATTCCCGACGCCAAGATCGTCACCTCGTCCTTCGCCTCTCCGCTTATTCCGCAGCTCCCGCTTTGAGTTACAAATATGAGCAACGGCACCGGTATCAAATACCTGTGAGCTACTACGAGCACTTTGGTAAGGTACACATCAATTACATGTATATCACATATACCTTTAGTGTTGCCGGCCTTCTTGTCCGCTAAGTATTTGGGGCAGTTCCGCTTCCAGTGACCCTTCCCTTTGCAATAAAAGCACTCAGTCTCAGGCTTGGGTCCATTCTTTGACTTCTTCCTGGCAACAGGCTTACCTCGAGTCGGTAACAGGCTACGGTATCCGGGAGTTATACGATCTCATGGTCTAAGGAAAAGATACTTGACATTGGAAAAGCTCTAGCAAACGAACTACACGATCTTGTGTTATGCTTAGGGTTGGGTCTTGTCCATCACATCATTCTCCTAATGATGTGATCTCGTTATCAACAACATCCAATGTCCATAGTCAGGAAACCATGACTATCTGTTGATCAACGAGCTAGTCAACTAGAGGCACACTAGGGACATGTTATGGTCTAAGTATTCACACGTGTATTACGATTGCCGGATAATACAATTATAGCATGAATAAAAGACAATTATCATGAACAAGGAAATATAATAATAATCCTTTTATTATTGCCTCTAGGGCATATTTCCAACACTTCTACCTCGAGTCGACCTTTCTCTTATTTCTTAAGCACCCGTTTTGACATGTGGTGAGTTCATCATGTGGATAAGAGGTGAGATTAATCATACATGCCTACATTACCAAACAACAACACGTTGCACATGAGGAGAAAATACTTGTTACCAAACATCCATGTGTTTTTTCTCAGCCATACTGAGAAGGATGTAGACTATCAAACTATATGCACAACATGATATTTATCATGTATTCACATAGCCAGGACTAGCTCTATGAGGTTCCCAACAATGCAAAAGGCGTGCTACAAAACACATCCTAGAGCTTGATTGAATGCATGTAGATAAGACAAAATTGATGATGTCACCTGTATACTCTCTCATATTTCAAAAATTGAAATGTTTATAGGTTAAATCATTGATCCGCTCGATAATCCATTTTTACCATTAAATATATTACGACGAGACCTTCAAAACTAGATCTCATGTTTATATGTTCTCATGACTTTTTTCAGATCAAAAATTACCACATCCGGAGTACGCAAATTGCCATGGTGTCTACAATGAAGTTACCACATGCATAAAAATGATTTCACCAACCTTCTCCCACATGCACATGCATGCATGCACTAGAAGACAAAATGTTGATGTCATCCTAATATCTCACCAGTTAAATTTTTTTAAACATTTTGTAGCTCAAACCTTCGGTCCGATTAAAAAATCACTTTCATCATCAAATCAGCGGCGACGAGACCTTCAAAACTAGACCTCATGTTGGTATGTTGTGACAACTTTTTTTGGGTAAAAAGTTACCAGGCCCTAGGGCACGTAAGTTCCCAATCATGCGGTACATAAGTTACCGTGCTTTTTACATATATAAGTTGTGAGGGTATGTTTTCACAATTTTTTCTGCATCAAAGTTCTGTCGTGTTGTACATAAGTTATGAGGTCTGTGATGCATAAATTACCATGCTATTTACACAGAAGTTATCGCGGATGTGTTTGAAGAAATACCCTACCCCCTCCCCCCAGTCAATGTTACCATAGTGTCTATATGTAAGTTAACATGTTTACGACGAATAAATTACCATGCTTTTTACACAGAGTTACCGAGATATGTGTCAACAACTTCTTTTCGCGTATCAAAGTTATAACAGTGTTTGTACGTAAGCTATGAGGTCAGCACTTCATAAATTACCATGCTATCTACACATGAGTTACCGTGCTTTTTACATATATAAGTTGCGAGGGTATGTTTTCACAATTTTTTCTGCATCAAAGTTCTGTCGTGTTGTACATAAGTTATGAGGTCTACGATGCATAAATTACCATGCTATTTACACAGAAGTTATCGCGGATGTGTTTGAAGAAATACCCTACCCCCTCCTCCAGTCAATGTTACCATAGTGTCTATATGTAAGTTAACATGATTACGATGAATAAATTACCATGCTTTTTACACAGAGTTACCGAGGTATGTGTCAACAACTTCTTTTCGCGTATCAAAGTTACAACAGTGTTTGTACGTAAGCTATGAGGTCAGCACTTCATAAATTACCATGCTATCTACACATGAGTTACGAGAGTATGTTTCAATAACTTCTTTTCCTGGTCAAAGTTACCATTGTGTTTGTACGTAAATTATTAAGTCTTCTGTGCGTAAATTACTATGTTATTTATACATAAGTTATCGGGGTATGTTTCAATAATTTTTTTGGAACCAAAGTTTGTGGAAACATCAACAAATGATGCACTAGAGAAATCCAAGAAAGGAACCAAAATACATATTTTTAGAGTGATATGGTAGTGAGTAGTAACAGAAGGCCAAATGTAAAGTTTGTGTATTGTTGACATCAACAAAATTTAATTGAGCTTGTCATTGGGCTATCTAGTTATCACCACGACCAGGGTTTGAGTCCCTACTCATGCACTTCATTTTTCATTCCCACCCAGCCCACTAAGAATGTAACAATACTACCGATCATCAACTATAAAAACCTATGCGCGGGGTGGAGAGAGACGAAAAAAAGAGTGAGGAAGGGCATAGAAGAAAAATCGGGAGAGAAAGAGCCCGGCGGGGGAAGAGAACTGGGCACGGGAGAAAATTAGGAGAGAAAAGAACCAGGGGAGCATCATGTGCGCTCGCCCAATCGGCATCTGAGGACACTGGAAGCGTTTGGGGTATGACTAAAATCATATTGTTCACCGTTTACATTTTTCGATTATTTATTTAACTGTTCCGCCCTAGGAATGAACCGATAAATTGTGAATGTGTTGTGTTCTTTTAATTTTGGGGTTACTTCGGAAATAAAACTATAACCCAATGAAAGATGGTCCCTACTTGCATGAAAATTATGCAGGCAGATTTATAGTGACAGCCGCCACAATGTCCAAAACATCATGGAACGTTCTTCATATACTCGGTGCATAGGGATATTGTGCTAGAGTTGCTCCAAGAGAACTTATATCCAGGCGGTAGGATTACACATACACTTTGCAATGTATATAAACTATCTTCAGCAGAAATCTATGCCGATTAGTAGCACACACCATTTTGCATTTGCAGAACGGGTGTACTGTTGCATTATGCTTTAACCATTTCCACATTTTCTCGAGAGAATATGCATTGCTAGAAAAGTGGAACCGTACCTTTGGTTCTGGCTTTTGCAAATTCTAGCCATCTTGTGGCTCTGTTTTTTTGGAGCTACCTTTTTTTGTGAAAATGAAAGGGGCTCGAGCCACCTTTATATTACAAAACAGGCCGTAGCCTGAGTAACATACAAACATGAGGCTTGTGGGATGCATTTTAGTGCAAAGCCACAAGGTAAACCTGATAGAAGAGGAGTTGCTCAGACAGAAGAAGAAGAAGAAGAAGAAGAAGAAGAAGAAGAAGAAGAAGAAGAAGAAGAAGAAGAAGAAGAAGAAGAAGAAGAAGAAGAAGAAGAAGAGAACCAACAACCAAAAAAGACTACATTGCTACTAAATTGCCCCAGAACTTGAGGTCCTCCTTGTCTTGCAACTTCTTGGCTCTGTAGGACCAAAGACGTATCATATCTGCAGCATAAAAACGTACGTAGGCGTCTGTCCAAGATCGCGAGTTGAAAACACGATCGTTACGGGCATACCAAAGGGTGATGGCACAGGCGGCAAAAGCAACATTCCATTTACGTTTGTGCTGAAGTTGAGCAACAGCTTGCCGGACGAAGGAGAGGATATTGGGTGCCCTGCCAGCTAACGTAGCCAGCTGAAGGTGCTGCCAGAGAGAGGATGCCGCCCGACAATGCAGCAAAATGTGGTGAACCGATTCCACAGCAGGGCAAATGTTGAAGCTAGCAGATGGACGGTTATGCAAGAGGCTCCTCAATCAAAGGGCAACACATACAGCATTTTTTTTCAAAAGTTAAACAGAAAACATGCATGTCTCTCTAGCGTGCACTCCCATTTCACAGAGTAGATGGAAAGAGTTGCATGTGTATATTTGTACTGCTGCACTGTGTTGAATTGAATACACAGCCATGACACGACGGCGATAATCGGACTGGTGCTATACAGCATGGTTGATTTTATTGTGGTCATGCGGTATTTATTGCAACCACTGTTGGTAATTCTAGCTCTACTATTACGACGGTGTGTGGGTATGTACGTGAGTGTCCTACCAAGGGAAAATGTTGCCGAGTGGTCCAAACGTGCCGACATGATGGTGGGCCGGGGCCATGTTCATGTGACAATAGTAACGGAAGAGCCACACAGAGAGAGCGTGGTATGCCACGTGTTCTTATCTAGATCAGAGGATGCACATAAGTACTATGGACTTACATTACATGTCTAGGAATATTATACTAGTACTGCTGCTAACAGAAAACATCACACGGTTATTCTGATTATGTGATCATGTGTAATATTTTTTCTAAAAAAATCTAGTCGCGTTGATGTATGCATACACTCTGGCAATGGCTGCTAGTGCATACATTTTTCTAGCTCCAGGTACAATCCGCCTTCAAAATAGAGACGGAAGAAGCGAAAATCCATGTCTATATCCGAGCTCATCTACACCCGCACTAACGAAAAAAATCAAAACAAATACTAGAAAATTTCATAAAATTCTAAAAAAAATTGGAAGGTAGACAATTTGATGCATGAGACCCGCTCCAATTTTCAAATTATTTGGACATCTGAGGAGGTCTAAGCAGAAAAGACAAATTGAGAGTATGTAAAATGTTTACTGTTATGTATTGTTTTGGTCCAATTTGTCTTTTTTTGATGAGAGCTGCTCAGAAGTCTAAATGACTTAAAATTTGGAGCGGGCCTCACGTACCAAATTGTCTACCACACAAAAAAATGAAATTTTTAATTTTGTTTTAATTTTTTTACGAATTTTTTTCTAACCTGGTGCAGACGAGCCTGGACACCAGCAGAAGTAACTTTTGGTACTTGGTTCTTCTTCTCGCAAAGGGCCCGTGCAAGTGCAATCCGCCTGCTATCACTTTCACTGCCAAGGACCAAGACAAGGAACTGCTACGAGTCAATGGATGCAAAGAGGAAACGTAAACATGTTTTTTTTTTTCAAAGGCACGTAACGTGAATTGTTCCTAATAATAATAGAAGAAGATGCAAATTGTGACAATTTGTCTTTAGGATCGTCGATGAGCAAAAATCTTAACAGTTCCAAGGAGTACCTCCTGCCCGAGTCACGCATCATCATGTCATTCCTGGTACTAGGTAGATGTACAACACATCCGTTCCTAAATATAAGATTTATTTTAGAGATTTTAATATGACTCTACGCGTCGGTCGGTGTATCTTTTTAAAGATCCGCCGCCTCCGCAACCGTTGATATGGCGCCATCCAGCAACCCGACCTTTTCCTCACAGTTGCAACAAAAACATTGTTGCAGAGTCTTTTGCAACAGACCTCGTGTTGCAAAAACATTTGCAATAGAGATTCTGTTGCGGAAAAAACGTCTTAACTTTTTTGAAACATGAGTGTTATTGCAGAAGGACTTCAGCAACACAGGTAACGTTGCAGAAATTTTCTTTTCATCTTAACCTTTTTGCGATATGCATTATTACGGAAGGACTTCTGCAACACAGGTAACGTTGCAAAAAAAATTCATCTTAACCTATTTGCAATATGTGTTGCTGCGGAAAGATTTCTGCAACACAAATAATGTTGCAGAAAACGGTCAAGTGGCAAAGGCACACGTGGTGAAGGTCTGGCCGGCTGAGCAGAGGTTATACATCGTCCGATCGTACTCAGATTTGACGGCTGCGCGGGTGGCGGAAATCTACGCATAATTAGCCGGCTGATTCTAATCATTTTCCTTTTAAAATGAAGTACATATAAAGCAAAATGAGTAAATCTATACTCTAAACTATGTTTATATAGATCCGTGTGTAGTTCATATTAAAATATCTAAAAGACTTGTATTTAGAAACGAAAAGAGTAACTATGAGTTGTGACATTCTAATAATGTTTTAAAACAGCTCTCGCATAATATATATTGCATGTAGGTGTGATTAGTCATGCGGAATTGGCTGCAAGAAATTGACGCCCCTGGAAATCTTCTTGAGTACACGTATGGCGGCCGCACTGGTCCGGGGCGTATACGGTACCATACCGTCATACATACACACTATGATGTACTGTGTGTCTCGGCTTAAGCCGAGAACTGTAGTAGAGTAGTAGAGTACATGTCTTGAGATCTACCGGGTCGATCGCGTGTACATAATATAAATACGTATGGGAGCCATTGAATTCTTCCAGGATAAGAAATGAAACAACGCAATGCGGATGTGGCTATAGCTTGGGTGGTAGCTGGTCCACCAAGTATCTCGTGATAGATCCACAGCAAGAGTTAATTGGATCTGGTCCCGTACTCAAGGCGTCCTGGTAAACTTTGTGTGGCAGTCGGTCAAAGTAATTAGTAACCATATGTCTCAGTTTTTTCCCCGAAACCCTAAAACCCTCTGGCGGCGCTGGCGGCGATTAGGGTTTTGACCGTGGAACTCGTCCTCGCCCGGAGATTAGTCGACGGTGGTGAGTTCTTGACTGCTGCTCGATGGCTTGCCTCAAGACCGCCATGAAGCGAGGGGGTGGGGGGTGGAGGGCGCAAGACAAGAGGCGGCCAAGACGGAAGAAGCCGGAGGAAGCCCTAGGAAAGCTTGATATTTCAGAAGAAGAGGCTACTCCTTGGTTATCGATGATCGAATCGATGGATCTCCTGCAAGATGGTTGGTGGTGGCAAGATCCTCCACCGCAATCTGCTCCACATACAAACCATCACCAACGCATTGAGGCCGGCTGGGGTAACCCAAGGATTGAAGTTCGAGATCATTGGCTTTAACACTTTTGTGGCGGAATTTGAAACCCAACGTGATCGGGATCGCGTGTGGGAAGGACCGCCATGGCACATCAACAAGCATGTTGTGGTGCTCGCTGAGTTTGAGGAACATATGAGACCGGATGAGATCAAGTTCGATAAACTTCAAGTCTGGGCTAGGGTTGTGAACCTTCCCTATAATCTACGGGATGAATCGTGGTGGGCGCCGATTGCAAAGCAGATGGATAAACACGCCCAGTCAATCAGTTTTGATCACACTGGTGGTTTCCTGCGAGCCAGGATTACCATCGATGTTGCGAAACCTTTGAGGAGGTGGATCCTCATCGATTCTGCTAGAAGGAAGCAAGTGGATATGTATGACATACAATATGAGCAAGTTCCATATTTTTGCTTCTCATGCGGCAGACTGGGACACTCGGACCCGTACTGCCCAACACCGGGATCGCGAGATGACAAGGGTGAGCTCCCCTTTGGATCCAAGCTGCGGGCACCTGAGGACTATCGTAAGCAGGCGTCGTCTGAAAACTCTTCTAGAGATCATCTTTGGTGCCAACAAAGCGAGGAGACAAGGAATTCTAGCAACAGGAAAGAAAAGGGGGAAGAGGTGAACTCCTCGGTGAAAAACAGGCAGCAGCAGAAACGCAAGGATGCGCCGAACCAAGTTTACAAGCCAGTGGCCAAAACCACACTGCTGCTCACCGATGGTGGTGTTGTTCCGGGTGTTGATGATAATGCTCTTGCTGGAACTAATGCAACATCAACAAGCCGTGAAGAGGGAGATGATTTTGTTAGGGAGCTAAAGAAAAGAAACCTACACTGAAGGGCAGAGACCGCCCAGCAGTCCCGCCAAAATTTCAATGAGTTGCATCGGTTGAATCGCCGGGGCTTGGGAACCCCAAGGCAGTTCGTGAACTTCACAAAGACCTTTGTGAAGTTGGAAGGGCCCGCTCTTCTTTTTGTCATGGAAACAAAAATCGAGCTAGAAGAGTAGAAGATTTGCTTGCGGGTTGGATTTTCTTTGGCTGCTTTCTTTGTGAAGCGGTCACGAGCGGGCGGCATTGGTCTGTTTTGGTCCCGTGATGTGTCAGTTGAGCTAAAGAACTACAGTCAACGGCACATTGATGTGATGGTTTCTAACAAACTTCTGAACTCTCCACCTTGGAGGTTCACGGGGTTTTATGGAGCACCTCGAGCGGAAGAAAGGCACCATAGTTGGAGGTTCTTACTATCACTCCATTTGATTCCTCATGATGCATGGCTTTGTATGGGGGATTTTAACGAAACGTTGTACTCCACTGAACATTTTAGCCGGGCTGCTCGTCCGGAAAGACAAATGAGAGCTTTTAGAGAGGTGATTGATGATGTCTCTCTCCAAGACCTAGGCTGGACAGGTACTACCTACACGTGGGACAACCGTCAGTCCGGAGTGGACAATGTTAAAGCAAGGCTGGATCGAGCCTTTGCTAATGAAAGCTTTCGGCAACAATTTCAGTATATCAAGGTTCGCATCATCCTCCGTGGAGTCGATCACTGTTTTGTTGTTGCGTAAATAAAGGAAAAGTTTGAGTCGCGATCTAGGGCCAAGAAACAGTTCGGTATGAAAATATCTCGCAAACTCATCCGGATTATGATCGGCTTGTTTGTGACACTTGGCGAGGGATCCAACATGGCCCAGGGCTACAAGGTATTGCCTCTGCACTTGGTGATTTACAAGCAACACTGGAACCTTGGGGTTCCAGAGAGTTTGGGTGTTTGACTAGACGGGTCAGACAACTCCAGAAGAAACTTGATCGGCTTCGTTCCCTGTCCATTGGTCGTGGCCCATCAACGGAGGAACAAAGCACAGTTAAAATGTTAAAGGAGGCTTTACACTTGGAAGAAATGTGGTACCGTCAGCGGTCGTGTGTGCCTTGGTTAAGGGAGGGAGATAGAAATACGAGCTACTTTCAAGCCCAAGCCAGGCAGCGCAAGAGGATGAATAGAATCCAAGGGCTTAGATGTTCCGATGGAACGGTCTGTCTGGATGAGAACGAGGACAAGGAGGAAGTGCAGCAGTTCTACAAACACTTGTACCATTCCGAAGGGTTCCATGATCCAGGCGAGTTAATAGCTCATGTCCCAACAAAAATCTCAGATGCTATGAACGAGGAGCTCACTAAACCCTACACTGCGGAGGAGGTCAAAACTGCATTGTTCCAGATGGCTCCTTCGAAAGCTCCTGGTGTAGATGGGTTCACGGCAGGGTTTTATCAGCGGCATTGGGATCTCCTCGGTGGAGATATCACTAATGCAATTTTGGAGTTCTTAAATGGCGGGGAGTTAGCGCCGGGCCTAAATGACACTTCCATTACCATCATCCCAAAGGTAAAACACCCCCAGTCCATTTCTCAGTACCGTCCAATTGCATTATGCCCTGTTTTATATAAGATTGCGAGCAAAGCAATTACGAACCGTCTGAGATACTTAATGGACGAGGTTATCAGTGAAGAACAAAGTGCTTTTGTTCCGGGGCGTCTCATTACGGATAATGTGCTCGTTGCTTACGAGAGCGTGCACACAATGCGGAGCAGGAAAAAAGGAAACAATTTTTCTTGCGCGGTGAAGCTTGACATGATGAAAGCTTACGACCGTGTCGAGTGGCATTATCTTGAAGCAATTTTGTCCAAGTTGGGGTTCAGCATTGTCTTTATCAGGTTGATCATGAAATGTGTATCATCAGTTCAGTTTTCGGTGCGAGTTAATGGCGAGCTCTTGCCATTCTTTACCCCTTCGAGAGGTCTTCGTCAAGGTTATCCAGCATCACCATATCTGTTTCTGTTATGTGATGAAGGCTTTTCCTCCTTGTTGAAATTCTACAACGGAGGAATAATGGACAGAGGTCTGAGGGTAAGCTATAGATCACCGTGGGTCTCTCATACGCTTTTGCGGATGACAGTCTCATTTTATTGATGCAAAAGATCGAGTGCCCTCGTAATTAATGAGATCTTAAGAATCTATGGAGATGCTTCTGGACAACGAGTAAATCGGGACAAGAGCTCCATCTTCTTTAGTACCAATACTCCTGACCAGGTGAAGCAAGTTATGAAAACAACGTTGAATATCCAAGTGGAAGCGTTTAGTGAGAAATATTTAGGGCTGCCAACGGCTGTGGGTCGCACCACGAGTGGAACTTTCGATCACATCAGCGAAAGATCTTGTGGGGGCCATATGAAAGGATGGTCAGAAAAGCTGCTTGCATGTGCTGGTCGTGAAACTCTCATTAAGTCCACAGCTCAAGCTATTCCAACCTACCCGATGAGTACATTTTTGTTCACAAAAAAGGTAAACATGAGCTTGACCTCCCCTATGGCCAAATACTTTTGGAGCAACTCTCTTGATAAGAGATCGATGCATTGGTTGTCATGGAAGGAGATGAAAAAACCAAAGTGCATGGGCGGAATGGGTTTTCGAGACCTACACTTGTTCAATCTTGCAATGTTGGGCAAACATGGGTGGCGGTTCATGACTACACCAAATTCTCTGTGTGCAAGAGTTTTGAAAGGGCGATATTTCCCGGATGTAGATTTTATGCAAGCATCAGTTCCAAAATCAGCTTCGGCTACCTGGAAGGCTATCATTGCGGGACGACGAGCTCTAAGTGCGGGACTGATCGCACGAGTAGGAGACGGCACAAATATATCTGTGTGGAATAAAAAATGGATACCGGGCACCATCTCCATGGTCCCAATAGCGAGACCGGCTCACACCAGCATCCAGCGAGTTTCTGAGCTCATCGATACAGATAACTGGACGTGGAAACAAGATGTTGTTAGGGAAACCTTCATTGCCCCCGATGCGGATGCCATTCTTAATATCCCTATCCGGGGGGGGAGGTGAGGACTCCTTTGCTTGGGCTTTTGAAAAAGCGGGCATCTACACTGTGAAGACGGCGTGCCGAGCTCTTATGACTCAAAACGAGCGATTGGCTCGAGAGGAAGGGTCGGCTACCGGGACCTCAAGGAATGATCAACAGTTGTGGAAGGCTCTATGGAAGCTCAACGTGATACCTAAAGTACGGGTCTTTTGGTGGAGAGTTCTCCGTGGTATTCTCCCAGATGAAAGTACCCTCAAACACCGTCACATTGCGGTGATAGATCGGTGCAAAGTTTGTTTGGCCATGAATGAGGACTTGAAGCATGCATTGATACACTGCACACATGCTCGTCGCTTTTGGGACGAAGCATATGCGTGGTTCGGTCTGTGACTACCGCGACTACACCCAAATTCATGGGCGCGGGATATCGTATGTGACACGAGGTTTTCAGATGATGATCGTGCTAAAATCACAACAATCATGTGGTCAATCTGGCACTCCCATAACCGCATCAAGCATGGGGAAGCTGGACGTGATCCTGTTGCCACCATCCGATCTACCAAGGAGGCCATTGCGCTCCTGAATCTTCCTCGAAAGGCAGTTGCAATCCTGCTGGGCTTTGGGTGGCGACCACCTGAGGGAGAAGTGGTCAAGATCTCCACTGATGGTGTGCTCAATTTTGAAGAGGGTCGATGTGGAGCCGGAGGGGTTGCTCGCTTGGCCATGGCTCTACTAGGATCCTGGTGCAAGCCCTACCTGGGGATTTCGGATCCTCTTATCGTTGAAGCTTTTTCACTATGAGATGGAGTGTTATTTGTTGCATTAAGGGGACTCTCGCATGTGATCATGGAAGTGGATTTCACAGGCTGGTGATGCTCTGGAGAACCATACAATTCTCGCTCAGTTGTGCCCCTATCCTTCTAGAAATAGGAGAGCTTAGTAGTAGTTTTACTTTATTTGATGTTCAACATGTAAATCGGTCGGCAAATCTTCCCGGTCATCTTTGTGCTAAGCATGCATGCACATTGAGTGTAACGGATTGCTGGCTAGAGGATACTCCCAGCTTCCTTGTGACCAGCCTCTTGGCTGATTGTCCGGGGAATGCTTTCGTTCGAATAAAGCTCTCTGAATCGCCCGCAAAAAGATAGTAACCATATGTACTACTTCAAGGAATTGACCATCGACCGCCGCACTGACCCAGTTCAGGTTCGCCGTAGGCACACTCTGGTCATGTGCTCTTCGACCAATGAAAGAGGTTTATCTGAATGGACGTAGGTACACTTTGTCCAGTGAAAGAGACAATCCCACCTTAGAAAAGATTGATCACGTCTTCTGCACCACGTCATGGGAAGAGCTGCATCCAACTTGTCAGCTCAATGTGTTGGGATCAGCCCTATCTGACCACTGCCCTCTATTACTCGACTTGAGGGCTGCGCTTGGTATGGGGCACCGATTCAAGTTCGAGGCCTTTTGGCCTAAGGTGGAAGGCTTCGCTGACACTGTTTCTGCGGCGTGGGATTTGGTACCGAGTGCTGGGAACCCGTACATCGTCTTGGACAAGAAGCTGAGAGCAACAGCAAAGTTTCTTAAATAAAATGGAGCGATAGATGGATTGGTAACACCAAACTTCAAATCTCCATTGCGCTCGAGGTTATTGCGAGGCTGGACAAAGCTATGGACTCTAGAGATCTCTCCATTTAGGAGTGTGAGCTGCGGAAACTGCTTAAACGGAAGTTGCTTGGACTCTGCTCGCTCGAACGCTCGTCGCGCGTCAAAGGTCAAGAATTCTGCAGCTTCGGGAGGGGGACGCAAGTACTACTTTTTTTTCCATCATCAGGCTTGTCATCGGCAAAGGAGAAATGTCATATCGACATTGCATCACGGGTCGGTGATCGCGTCTAGGCAGGATGAGTTTGGCGAGGCGGTGGATTCCTATTACTCGAAGCTGTTTGAGTCTGTTTCTCCAAGAGATTTCACCATCTCGCTGGACAAGCTGCAACTTCCGACCCTGGATCTATCTCACCTTGAAGTTCAATTCTCGGAGGAGGAAGTGGAGAAGATTGTCAAGTCTATGCCATTGGACAAAGCTCCCGTCCCAGATGGCTTCACGGGTCGGTTCTATGCAACATGCTGGCCCATCATCAAGGGCGATCTTAGAAGGGCTTTTGATGCCTTTCATCGGTGTGACATGCGCCGGCTGCCTGCGATCAACAAGGCCATAATTACTCTCCTACCCAAGATCGATGGTGATGTGGACATAAAGGATCTCAGACCTCTCAGTCTTGTTCATGGAGCGGTTAAGATCTTCGAGAAGACTCTGTCGGCCAGATTAGCCCCTGAACTCCCAAGGCTTGTGGGGATGCATCAGAGTGCGTTCATCAAGGGCAGGTCCATCCATGATAATTTCATGCTTGTTCAGTGCATGGCACGACGATTGCGTGCCCTTCGAGAAGCTACGATCATGATCAAATTGGATATTTCCAAGGCCTTTGATTAGGTGAAGTGGTCGTTCCTTGTGGAAGTCCTCAAGCAAATGGGTTTTGGCAACAGGTGGATCGCCTGGGTGTGTGGTATGCTTGCAAACTCGAGCACGAGAATCTTAGTGAATGGCACTCCGGGAAAATTGATATACTATCAGAAGGGCATCAGACAAGGTGATCCGGTTTCCCCTATGCTCTTTATCCTGGCAATGGAGCCTTTGCACCGTCTGTTCGAGTTGGCCGCTTCTAGGGGCGTGATTGCTCCTTTGGCTAGAGTGGGGATGAAGCATCGGGTCTCGATGTTTGGGGACGATGTCATGGTGTTCCTCAAGCCAAACATCTTGGATCTCCAGGTGTGTGCCTTGCTCCTGCGCACGTTTGGGGAAGCTTCGGGTCTGCAGGTCAACCTGGCCAAGAGTGTCACCCTGCCTATTCATTATTCCTCTGAGATCTTGGAGAGGGTGACTCGAGTCCTGGGTGCCCGACGGGGACGTATCCGTGCAAGTACCTTGGCCTGCCTCTGTCCATCTGCAAGCTTACAACTAGTCAGTTGCGTGGGCTGGTGGATAAACTAGCTAATCAGCTCCCGAATTGGAAGGCCGTATTCATGCCCAAGAGCGGTCGGTTGACCCTTGTTTAGTCCGTTCTGTGTGCTATGCCAATTCACTCTATGATGGCACTCGACCTACCACCAAAGATTATTGCGGCGATGAACACAATTTGTAGAGGATTTCTCTGGTGTGCTAAGTCTGAAGAAAATGGTGGCCAGTGCAAGGTGGCTTGGGAGCAGGTGTGCTCGCCGAAGTGGGTAGATGGTGTTGGTATCCCTAACTTGAGATGGTTGAACAAGGCGGTGCAATCTCGTTGGCCTTGGATTCAAAGATCTGATCCATGTAGACCTTGGGCAGAATTCAAAATTAAGGTACCGGATGAGGCCATGCAACTCTTTCGAGCAGCAGCTATATCTACCGTGGGGGATGGCAGCTCGACTCTCTTCTGGGAGGATCGCTGATTGAACGGATTCCGTGTCTAGGAGATTGCTCCCAAACTATATTTCATGGTGGCCAAGGGCACTCGGGCTACGCGCACGGTTCAGCATGCCCTTATGGAGGGCTCGTGGGCTGCGGATCTTGGGCCAGAGCTTACGGAACACACGATTCTGGAGTATCTGCATCTTTGGTCCTGTGTCCAGCTGATCCAGCTTCGTCCCAGAGTTTGCGACACTATCAGTTGGAGCTGGGAGAGAAGTGGCCAACACTCAACGCGGTCGGCTTATGATGCTAAGTTCTGGGGACGGGAGATAATTCCAATAGCAGATTTCATGTGGAGCTCCGGTGCACCGCTTCGATGTTGTTTGTTCGCTTGGTTGGCTCTCAAGAACAGGTGCTGGACCTCTGACAGATTGGCGAGGCGCGGTCTAGACCACCAGGAGGCCTGCCCTTTTTGTGACCAAGCGGAGGAAACAATCAGCCATATCATGCTTGACTGCGTTTTTGCGCGTGAAATTTGGTCTGGCGTGTGTCGGGCCTTGGGTAGGCCCGAATGGGCGCCGGCTATGGGGAGCTCGCTTCAGCATTGGTGCTCTGACAAGACTGGAATCAAGGCGGCCAAGAAGGACATCCAGACTCTCTTCCTTCTGGTAATGTGGGAGCTCTGGAAGCACAGGAATGCTATTGTGTTTGACGGTGCAACACCCTCCCTACAGCATGTATTTCAGCGAGTACGAGATGAAGGGAGGACATGGAAGACGGCTGGGCTGTTCAAATGTGACACTTCAGCGTTCTTCGTAGCGTTGTCAAGGTGGGCAGATGGGAGGAGTTAGCCGTGTTGTGTGGGTGTAGTGGTCGCTTATTTTTGAAGCGATGTAAATAACTAACGGTTGTTTGAGGGCTCTTTACCCCTCCTTCTTCTTTAATATATAGTACGCACACTCGTGCGTATTAGAGATGTGCTCTTCGACCGTCCATCCATCTCCGATAACATGAATGTCACATCACTTATAATAAATCGCCCCTGAATTTTTCCCTCCCTCCCGGTCTGCTTAAGTGGGAGGCCCCAGAGGCGAAACCCTAGCCCATGAGTGACCCCCTCTCCGTGACCCCCTGACCATCGACGCCAGCGATGGTGGCGGCGCCGGGCGGACAAAGGCTGCGGGCACGCCCTGACAAGCCTCCTTCGCGCGGGGAAGAGCTGTCTTGTGAGCAGCGCGGTGGCGGGAGGCTTCTGGTGAGGCGACACACGATGGAAAGGCGGAGCGCATTCTCGAGATGAAGCGGGGCGGCTGCCTTCTTCTATCGCCGAAATGTGAGCCGGAGGTCGCGGCACGGGGTCATGGCGGATGCTGATCTTGGCCAGGAGCGGCATGATACGTCTACAACGTATTTACAATTTTTGATTCTTTCATGCTATTATATTATCAATCATATATGTTTAATATGTCATTTTATATCATTTTTGTGGATTAACCTATTAACTTAGTGCCCATTGTCAGTTTATGTTTTTTTGCCTATTTCTTTGTTTTGTAAAAAAACCATATCAAACGAAGTCTAAACACGATTGAACTTTACGGTGACTTTCTCTGGATCAGAAGGGCGCCTAGAAGCTACGGGGAGATACCAGAAGACACACGAGGATGCCACAAGCTCAAGGGGTGCGACATCCAAGCTGTGGACCCCCTAAGCATCATCTCCTAATTGCTGACATATAAATTCCCCGATATTCCAATATCCCCGAAGCGAGACCCGAAACAATTATTCTGCCGCTGCAAGACTCTGTTCTTCTGCGATCCCTTCTGAAGGCATTTTCCGATACTCTACCGGAGGGGGAAACCATCGGGGAGGCAATCTTCATCGACATTGTTTCCTACATAACGATGTGTGAGTAGTTCACTCGGGACCTACGCGTCCATAGCAGTAGCTAGATGGATTTCTCTCTCTTTTTTATCTTCAATACAATGATCTCTTCGGAGATCTATCCGATGTAATTCTCGTGGTGTGTTTGTTGGGATCCAATGAATTGTGGATTCATAATCGGATTATCATTGAAAGTATTTAAGTCTTTTCTGAGATTTATATATGTGTGATTTTATAGCTTTGTATTTCTCTCCGATATATTTATCTCTTTTGGCTAATTAGATCAATTTATCTTCAGTGGGAGAGGTGCTTGGTAGTAGGCTCAATCTTGCAGTGTCCTTACTCTGTGACAGGAGAAGCTGCAAGGCACATATTTGTATTGTTTCTACTAAGGGTAAAACGACGGGGTTCAAACATATCATTTGATCTTAATTTATCTACATTATGTCATCATGCTTAAGTAATTGTGTCATCATGCTTAAAGCGTTACTCTGTTTGTCATGAACTTAATATTTTGAGATGCATGCTGGATAGTGGTCTTTGGATGGAGTAATAGTAGTAAATGCAGATGGATTTTCGGTCTATTTGTCACGGACGCAATGCCTATATATTGATCATGTCATGAAGAATTATCATAACTATACGCTATTCTATCAATTATCCAACAGGAATTTGTTCACCCACAGTTGCTATGTGTAGGATCGAAAGTATGTCTAGAGGGGGGTGATTAGACTACTTGACCAAATAAAAACTTATCATTTTCCCAATTTTAGTTGTAGGCAAGTTTTAGCAATTCTACCAAGTCAAGTACACCCTACACATGCAAGTCTAAGAGTTGAGTAGCGGAAAGTAAAGGCTTTTGCTACTTTTTGAGCTTGTGTTGGTTTTCCCTTGAAGAGAAAAGGGTGATGCAGCAAAGTAGAGATAAGTATTTCCCTCAGTTAAGAACCAAGGTATCAATCCAGTAGGAGAAGAACGCGCAAATCACCAATACCTGCACAAACAATCAAACACTTGCACTCAACGCGATAAAGGGGTTGTCAATCCCTTCACGATCACTTGCAAAGGTGAGATCTGGTAGAAATAGATAAAACTAAACAAAAGATAAAGTAAATATTTTTGGGTTTTTTGGGTTATATATCTAAAAAATAAAAGATTGCAAAATAGTAGACCAAAAACTAATATGATGGAAAATAGACCCGAGGGCCATAGGTTTCACTAGAGGCTTCTCTCATGAAGGCAAATAATACGGTGGGTGAACAAATTACTGTCGAGCAATTGATAGAAAAGTGCAAAGTTATGATGGTATCCAAGGCAATGATTATGTAATATAGGCATCACGTCCGTGTCAAGTAGAGCGACTCCTGCCTGCATCTACTACTATTTCTCCACACATCGACCGCTATCCAGCATGCATCTAGAGTATTAAGTTCATAAAGAACGGAGTAACGCCTTAAGTAAGATGACATGATGTAGAGGAATAAACTCAAGAAATATGATACAAACCCCATCTTTTTATCCTTGATGGTCACAATACAATACGTGTCTCGCTACCCCTACTTTGTCACTGGGTGAGGACACCGCAAGATTGAAACCAAAGCTAAGAACCTCTCCCATTGCAAGAAAAACCAATCAAGTTGGCCAAACCAAACAGATAGTTCGAAGAGAAATACAAAGATGCCAAATCATGCATATAAGAATTCAGAGAAGATTCAAATAATATTCATAGATAAGCTGATCATAAATCCACAATTCATCGGATCTCGACAAACATACCGCAAAAGAAGATTACATCGGATACATCGAGGAGAACATGGTATTAAGAATCAAAGAGAGAGAAGAAGCCATCTAGCTACTAGCTATGGACCCGTAGGTCTGTGGTAAACTTCTCACGCTTCATCGGAAGGGCAATAGGGTTGATGTAGATGCCCTCCGTGATCGAATCCCCCTCCGGCAGGATGCCGAAAAAGGCCCCAAGATGGGATCTCACGGGACAGAAGGTTGTTGTGGTGGAAAAGTGTTTTCATGGATGCTTCTGGTGGTTTGGGAATATACGTGAATATATAGGAGGCAGAACTAGGTCAGGGGGGTAATGAGGGGCCCACAAGGTAGGGGGCGCCCTACCCCCCTGGACGCGCCCTCCACCCTTGTCGCCGCCTCGTGGCTCTTCTGACTTGAACTCAAAGTCCCCTATGTGTCTTCTGGTCCAAGAAAAATCATTGTGAAGTTTTATTTCGTTTGGACTCCGTTTGGTATTCCTTTTCTGCGAAGCTCAAAAACAAGGAAAAAAATAGAAACTGGCACTGGGCTCTAGGTTAATAAGTTAGTCTCAAAAATAATATAAAATAGCACATTAATGCATATAAAACATCCAAAACAGATAATATAATAGCATGGAGCAATCAAAAATTATAGATACGTTGGAGACGTATCAGCTTTGCATATGAATGTAAAGGAGTGATCGGATAAACCAAATGCAATGAAGACATGAGTTTTGCTGTGGTTCTGATAGGTGGTGCTATCGTACATCCATGTTGATGGAGACTTCAACCCACGAAGGGTAACGGTTGCGCGAGTCCACGGAAGGCTCCATCCACGAAGGGTCCACGAATAAGTAACCTTGTCTATTCCATCATGGCTTACACCCACGAAGGACTAGCCTCACTCGGGTAGATCTTCACGAAGTAGGTGATATCCTTGCCCTTACAAACTCCTTGTTTCAACTCCACAATCTCTTGGAGGCTCCCAAGTGACACCTAACCAACCTAGGAGATACCACTCTGTAAAAGGTAATAGATAGCGTTGTTGATGATGAAATCCTTGCTCTTGTGCTTCAAATGATAGTCTCCCCAACACTCAAACACTCCCTCACATATTTTAGCTTTGGTAGAAGAGAGGATTGAATGGAAAGCAACTTGGGAAATACTAGAAATCAAGGTTCAAATGGTTGGATTGGAATCTCTTGATCTCAACACATGAGTAGGTGGTTCTCTCTCAGAAAATGAGTAATGTGGAAGTAGTGGTTCGTTCTGATGGCTCACTTAGAGAGTAGGTGGTCGTGGTTGGGTATAAATAGGCGACACCAAAAATCCAACCGTTACAAGTCTTTGACCCAACTTGTTGACACTGACATGAAAGTCTCGGTGAGACTGACCAGTGCAAAAGACTTGACCGTGAGGCTTTTCGGTGAGACCAAGTAGAAAGACTCGGTGTGACGGAAGTGCAATGCCTAGGGAAAGACTTCATTTCGGTAGTTCCAGTCATTTCAATTCGGTGATTCCAAAATGAAATAACTTCACTACAGAAACTTGGTCAGGCCATCTCGATGAGACCGAGATCCACATCGGCTATACCGAAACGTTAGGGTTTGGCATGTAGCAAAATATGGGGTCATCTCGGTGGTTCCGGATGGGAATATTCCGGTGGGACTGAGATGGACTTTTAGGGTTTTGTGTAGAAGTGATGTGGAGAAATGGTTGAGGATTTTGGAGCAATACCACTAAGCACTTGAGCAATCGAGTCATGGTCAAAACTTCATGCCCTTTTAATAGTGTTGGCCTTCCTACGGACTCAATGTGATCTTCGATCACTTAACCAAAAATGTAGAGTCTTGAAGCTTTGTCAATCCTTGTCCTTCGCATTTTGAAGGGGTCCACATCCTCAAGTCCTTGCCATGCCAATCATTGATCTTTTCTGAAATCTATCGTTAATGAGCATTAGATCAATGACTTATATGTTGTTATTAAATACCAAAACCACCCGGGGATTAGTTGCAGTTTCAATCTCCCCCTTTTTGGTAATTGATGACAACATATAGATCAAAGCTTCGACAAATGTTATAATCAATGAAATACATCGTCGCTTTGAGAAATATGTGATTGTGCATTATTAAAGATTTGTGTTTGAATGCAAATGCATGATCGATTAGGATCATGGGTTACTCTTCCATGTCACATACATCTTGGTGGAGCGCTCAAAATGATATGATTGCAAAGTAATAAGCACTCATCACCAATCAAACAAGTGAATGATAATACAAAAAGCATATGAATAGATATTCAAGCAAGCATAGCATCAAAGTACGGTATGATCAAGCACATAATGTAACGTAGTCTCATACTTGCATCAAGCAAAAGTATCTCAAAGTAGCATGAAATCAAAAGAAATCAAATGAGAAAAAGCAAAAGCACTCTCTCTTTAAGCCTGATGATCTATACTAATTCTCCCCCTTAGGCAACAAGTACCAAAAATTTCAAAGAAGTATAGAGATAATCGTCGCTCTAGGGTTGATCTCAGGCAGCTCTTGGTGGTGAAGTCCTATGACTTGCAGCGCCGGTGTGCGTAGACATCAAAGTGGAGAGAAGAGCGTCTGCAAAGATATCTACGAAGGTCTGTTGAGTTGGAGGAGTGGAGACAACATGAGACACTGCAGGAGAAATCGTAGATGCCGCAGCTGGAGCTGAGACTGTAGCTCTAGAAGTGACTGGTACCGTTGCTCATTGATTGATATTTTTGCACTTATTTCACCTTTGCTTAAACCATGATATTTCAATTAAAAAGAGATATTCACTCTGATATTGGTATTAATGACTAACAAATGCAAAGGATTCCACAAATCCTCTCTCTGATGTGTTTCCACGGGATATGGGCTAAAAAGGGAAGAAATCACGTGTGGAAATGGAATGGAAGAAGAATGGAGGAGGAAGGAATCATCTGGAGACATTTGCGAAGAAATATCACAAAAGAAGGCATTCCATATGGGTGCAAGCGCCCGTATGGCATGGATTCCGAGGCAAGTCGTCCAGCCCAACAACTTTCGTTAAAGGGACCCTGTCGAAATGTGAACAGAGAGACGAGCATGGAGCACAGAAGGCAGAACCTCTTCATCAACATGATGATCCACAAACCCTAGCCGCCGCCATCTCCATAGCCATTTCCACCACCACCATATTGCTCATCCTTTCCCATCATACTTGTAATTGTGCATCACACAAGGCATCCATTGTAAAACATATTGCATCTATCTATCTCAGAATGTGTTCTTCAATGTTTTGTTCCCATGAATTGATCTCCATGTGTGAGTAGTTCGATAAGGTATGGGTTGAGGCATAAGCCTTGCAACCCGATGTATTTGTTGAGGGGATCAATGAAAGACTTTGATATAAGGTCCCGTATGTGTGAAATAAAAAATTTACGTGAAGATGTCTCTTGTCTTGTCCACGATCTTCATCCCTGCAGGTACCCAGGATCATGGAGATCGAGCACCGGTGAGGCTAGGAGAAAGGAGACCGTGAAGTGTTATACCAAACACCGGTGACCGTAAGGTTTAGTAGGGTAACATGGATCCTATCATTGGGGAGAAATGAGGTGTAGTCATTAGATGCCCAAAGCTCTTGCCTAATTTCATTATTTGAATTATCAAGGTAACCCCACGCGACGAATAGGTCCCGTGGTAAGACAACTAATTCTTGATGCATGACTCGTGCCGCTCAAGATGTTATTTGGACACATCCCTGTGATGCCCCCGTTTATAATTGTGCACTAACCATACATGCATCATGCATGATCATGAACGGTGACTCAAGTCAATATCCCAACACAACTCTATGACATGAAGGATAAACATAAATCTTTATATTACAAGCCACGACCATGAGGACCCATAATCAAAGTTTCAGATTGCGGGCTAAGGCATTTAGCGGCTGGCTCTGTGCCAACGCTACAACCGCTATCGTCGGCTATAGCGGCCGCTAAGCCATTTCGCGGCTACAGTACTTGTGCATGTATATCACATATCTATACTAACACATGTGCATATTTTTCTCAGAAAACAGCGTATTTTCAGTAGAAAACAGAGGATTCTCAATATAAATTCGAACATAACAAGTATAGAACAGATCTGCAGTAGTTCAATAGATAAATAGAAACATAAAGTCAAGACTGCATCAAGCATAACATCAGCAGTTCGGCACTTAAGTAAAGTAACAACAACAACATGTCCATAGTCCATTACATGCATTGCAAAGTCTTAAGAATCCATTTGTCAAAAGCACACAGGAAAGGATAGAATCATGAGCACCAAAATGAAGTTCATAGAGAAACCGACAAGCTCACATGTCAGAACCAGAACTCATGTCGGTGTCCTCGTCGTCGTCACTTTCTGAAGCAGAGGAAGCAGAGAGCTGATCTTCTTGAGGAGTAACAGGATCATCATCTTCTTCTTCTTACCATAGACACCCTTCTTCCTTTTAAGTGGATTAATAGCAATGCACCATGGCCTTCTTGGTCACGTCCGGAATCACACACAGTACATTACAAAGCACCTCACTTTAAAACTCACATGAGAAAATAATAAAAACCCTCTCATTCTATTTACACAGGTTATGGAAGTAGCACAACAGACAACAATATCTTTATTCTTTACACAAGTTATTGAGCTGTGACTTGCTCACTTAGCACAAGAAAATTAAAGCAGCAGACCAGGGCATCACAAACCATCATCTAAAGAAAATTTTGGGTGGCAGATCTGAATATCCTACCAATGAGCTATGTTGAAAACCTAAGCTACAATATGAACCTACAACTACAAGTCTGCAATGCAATCCCAAGAGCCTTTCATGTGCTTCTGTTGAATCAACAAACAAATAAGCTATGGAATATTCTACCGATGAGTATGGAATCAGAATCAACAAACAAATCTAAATCCCAGAGCCTACAACCTGAATCAACAAACAAGTCTGAATCTACCAATGAGCTATGGAATCGGAGGACTCATGTACCTCCTAGTGATGTGCTTGCCCCGGCTACTGGAACCGTGTGAGAGTGAGATTGAGATGTCATCGTGGTCGCAGAGGCGGCGGCGTGCAAACGCCCCTCGTCGCCGGTCGCCTTTCCACCTCCCCCGGAATCCAATCTGGCTTCCAACGAAGCAGCAGTCGGCGCTGCTGGGAAGAGCAGCGCAGCCGCCGCAAGTTTTTGGTGAGAGGGAGAGAATGGAATGAGGGGGACACGATCTAGGTTTTCTGGAGGAGGTTATATATACCATCACGAAATTTGGGCCGTTGCTGGTCTGTTTGGGCCTTTGGGCCCTTGTCTTTCAGTTTTCAGCCCAATCCTGCGATTTTGCAACGACAGCGAAGCCAAATAGCGTCTTTTCGCGCGCGATCGCGCGGTTAGCGGCAGATCGCGTAAAAATCGGGATTGCCTCGCGGGAAGGCTTCCAGCACGCGATAGCGCCGCGATCGTGCTGTTTTCGCCCGCGATCTGAAACTTTGCCCATAATACACAAGTCATCAAAGCAAAAATTATCTGAGTGCTGGTTCAACTCCACAATATCTTGGATGCTCCCAAGTGACACCTAACCAATCTAGGAGACACCACTCTCCAAAAGGTAATATACGGTGTTATTGATGATGAACTCCTTACTCTTGTGCTTCAAATGATAGTCTCCCCAACACTCAAATACTATCTCACGGATTTGGATTTGGTAGAAGAGAGGACTGAATGGAATGCAACTTGGGAAAGGCTAGAAATCCAGGTTCAAATGGTTGGAATGGAATCTCTTAGAGAGTAGGTGGTGGTGGAGGGGTATAAATAGGCAGCACCAAAAATCCAACCGTTACGAGTCTTTGACCCAGCTCGGTGACACCGTCATGAAAATCTTGGTGAGACCGAGTACTGCAAAAGAGGCTTTTCAGTGAGACCGAACTTAACGACTCGGTGTGACCGAAGTGCAATGGCTAGGGCAAGACTTCTAAATATATTAATTATAAAAATCACTTAACACATAGATTGAAAAATGTTAATCACGCATTAAAAAACTGTTAAAGATATAGAGAAGAATGTTTCTAATGTATACGAAAATTGTATAATGTGTATGAAAATAAGTAGACATCAAAACATATATATGAAAAAAATTGTTAGTCATGTATTTTAAAAATTTAAATTTGCATAAAGAAATATTCCTAATGTACATAAAAATGTACAATGTGTCTAGAAAAAAATTAGACATCAAAACATATATGTGAAAAATGTTAGTCATGTATTGGGAAAATGTTAAACATGTATAAAAAATGTTAATGATGTATACAAAAAATAAAAAAGTGTTCATTGTGTTTGATATAGCTCACCATTCATGCCAAATGGTAAAAATGTACAATTGCTTAAGAAAAAAAAGTAATCTAAAAATATATTCATACAAACCGCTAATCATGTAATTTAGAAATGTTAAATGTGTATATAAAAAATATACATTGTGTATGCAAAAAAGTAGACATAAAACAATATGTTTCAAAAATGTTAATCATGTATTTAAAAAATATTAATGATATGTATAAAAATGCTCATGGTGTGTAAAAAATGTAAATGTGCATAACAAAGTTGACATAAAAGTATATGTTTTCAAATTGTTAATTATGTAACTAAAAAAATGTTCAACACGTACACAAAAAATGTTTCATGTATTTGAATAAATGTTAAACATGTATAAAAATTTGTTCATGTTTTGTAAGAAAGGGAAAAAAGGAAACTGATAATGAAAGAACGAAAAGAAGAAAAACTAAAGAAAATAATAAAAGCTGAAAAGAAACAAAGAAAATAAAATTAAAAGCCCAGAAGAACAGCAGTGGAAAAATGAAAGCAATATATAACGAGAAAGAAAGAAAGAAAACGATCAAAACCAAAAAACGAGGGGAGAAAATAAGAAAGAGAAGAAAAACAGTTAAAACGAAAAACAAAGAAAACCAAAGAAAAAAGAAAAAAACCCAGTGTAAATCAATAAAGAAATGAATAAATTAGATGAGAAAACGAAGAAAAAAGAAGGAAAAATAAATCAAAAGAAAAACAGAAAACGAAAAAAAATGCAGAGAACACATCTCCATGAAGATGGTGGTACTCGCCTGGTCTTGGGTAGGGCACGAGGGAGCGACCGGTGCTCTAGTTCAATCGAGAGGGTGGAAGAGCACGAGGCAGTGACGTTGGTGCTATGAGGAGGAGGAGGAGGAGGATGGTCGGCATCGTGGGGGTGGAGAGAGATGTTTGTGTGCCGATTTGGATTCGACGCGGGGTGTGCGGAAAGAGAGGGGTCGGTGGTGGAATCCGTTCTGGGATGAGATTCCGTTTCAGCGAGAAGTTCCACTTGGTCCTGCACGGTCTCCTGTGATCGAGCCAATGACGCTCCAGGTCAGGAAGGCATGCTCGTGTCCGCGTGACCAGCATAAAGTCTGTGGCCTTGGCAGATAAAAAATAGGCAGGAGTCGCATAGAAAACCAAAGGAATTGCGCCGTACCTATTTGGCTAACTGCTCAGCAAGGATCTCATCGCGTGGGTCAATGGCAGCGATAGTTTTGACCGCGGTACTATTGAAAGGATCGAGATGGACCTAGAGGGGGTGAATAGGTACAATTACAAATTTTAATTATTACTTAGCAATGTTAGGCAATAATGCAGAATAGGAATGTGAGCCTAACAATTGCAAGTAAGATGTTAAGTGCTAAGCAAGAAAAACAAGTAACACAAGTATGTGAGTAAGCAAGCACAAAATGATATACGTAAGTGCTAAGAGACAAGTAACCACAAGTAGAGAGTTAGGGTTAGGAATAATCGCAACTCCGGGAGACGAGTATGTATGCCGATGTTCATTTCCTTGGAGGGAAGCTACATCACCGTTAGAGAGGTGGATGTTACCACGAAGGCTCACCCTATTCTCCCTTTGAGACAACACCACAGAGGCGTTTCTCAACCACTAGTGGTAGAACTTGGGGTGGTCTCCAAACCCTCACAAACTTTTCCGGGGGTAATCACAATGGTCGATTCCTCTCCGAAAGCCTCCTACCGCCTAGGAGTCTCCAACCTCCAAGAGTAACAAGAAAGTTGGGAAATGCTCAAGAACTTGCTCAAATCACGAATTCCTTTGGTAAGAAGAAGGGGAAGGAGTGGATCTATCACTTGATTGGAAAACTTCTCTCAAATGTTCCCAAATCCCTTAGGAATCTAGGATTTGGTGTAGGGAATCAAGAGAGGGAGTGAGATGTGTTCTTTCAAAACTCAAAGTGAATGGTCAACCTTATCCCGTGGGAGGGAGGAGGCTATATATAGTGATAGTGTAAAACTGGCCGTTGAGCCACATAGTGTACTCGAGTTGTCGGACATCCGGTGACTCAGATTGGACCGGACGTCCGGCCGGGCCGTCGGTCATCCAGTCGCTGGAAGGCCTACCAGGCCACAGAAGATGCATGAGGCACACAGCCAGCGGACGACCGGAAGACGTCGGTCGTCCGGTGACCGGACATCCGGTGGGGTCGGAAAACCGCTAATAAGTATTCTGTTGGGGCTGTACCGGACATTCGGAGAAGAATGGTCGTCCGGTGGGACCGGACTTCCGCTAATTTATATTCTGTGAAGATGCACCGGCCAATCGGGAAGAGCCGGATGCCCGGTCGGCTGTGAGAGGTCGGACGTCCGTAGAATTTTGGACTCCCGGTGATAGCTGAACCCACTGGCTTAGAATCACACCAGTTTTTGAGCACAAGGTAGAGGAAGAATTAGATATGATGTGAGAGGATACTTTGTGGGTTCTGAGCAAGTTTTTTCACGAAATCCGACGATCCCCTCTTAATAGTGCGGGATCCCTATACTCAAGAACAAACCGAAAAAGAGCCGAAGCTTTTGTCTTTGTCTTGTATCTCCACTCTTGAGTGATATATATATATATATATATATATATATATATATATATATAGTAATGCTAAACTAAGCGTGAGTGTAGAATAGCCTATTCTACACCGCAGTAACGGTACATACAAAATATGGTAATACACTATGTAAAATATAGTAATTTTCATAAAAATGCAGTAAATTACAAACATAGATGATAAAAAATATTTTCCGAATTACTACATTTTGTACACCGTTTTACTACATTTTTTAAATAATGTTAATAGGGGTGAAGAATAAGCTATTCTAAACTCACACTAATAATAGAGTTACCCTATATATATATATATATATAAATATAAATATATATATATATATATATATATATATATATATATATATATGTCCGTAGTCATGATCCACACACAGCCCTTGAGACACAACCCTGAGATATACTTGATAAACATGATTAGTCCCCATATGCATGTTGTCATTAACATCAAAATACGATTAAGGGCATGATTGCACTTTCAATCTCCCCTTTTTGGTAGTTGATGACAACATACATGCACTTCTCAATATGTAAAAAAAACTTCGAATATCGAAAGGATTTGTTGTGGAGCTCCCCCTACACATGTGCATAAATAAAAATAAGCATGAAGAGAGCTCCCCGTCAATATGATACCATCACAAACAAATCTCATAAACAAGATAACACGATAACATAAAACCAGAATAGGCTACATAAAGGTTCATCACTCATAGCATAGAACATAAGTCGATAACATTTGTTCGATACAAGCTAATATCATAGCATTACATAGATAAGTGCCTACTCCCCCTTGGCATCAAATACCCAAAGGGGTCATAGCATCATCAAATAGCATCATCATCATCATCATTATGAGCACCACTGCCACTAGCCTCATCAAGGAAATCTGCCCACTCAGGACCCGAGGGAAAACCAAAGTCAAAAGGTGGTTCGTCAGGAAGACGTTCATCGTCACTCACATCATAAACCCCGGAGTCTCTCAGACGAGCCTTCGGAGCATTCTTGGAAGTGACCATGCGAGTGACAACGTCGTGATTTTGGGAGCAATGAAAGGTAAACACCTTCATCATGGTAGAGTGAGCCTTCCCAAGAAAGCAAGCAATGCGCCCAAAGGATTCAGATCCGGAAGGAGTAGAACGAGCAGTAGAAGGAGGAACACTAGCAGCAGTATGACAAGCAGGGGAAGAAGAGTCCTTGGGGACCCAATCATCCGCCATGTGAGGTGGAATGACCCACCGCTCATGCAAGTGAGTGCGGGCAATGGGAAATGGAGCTACACTCTCGATAAATGCATGAAGAAAGGGAGCATGAGGAAAGGCCCGCTTGTGCTGAAAGCAAGCGAGACGGATCTCATGCCACAGAAAATGAGGGACATTGATCTTCCCCTTTGGAGGCGCATAGAGGCAATGCATGAGATCAATGCAGTAGCTATTGCAAGAACCCTTGTCACCCATCTTGGGATAAATGGTGCGAATGACACGCTGATAGATGATGTAGAAAGGTGAGCGCCAAATGGAGACTTGGTTCAGACCCTTTTGTTTCTCCTCATTAGTAATTTCACCCAAGGGTTTGAGAAGATCCGCACAGACCTCAATGCCCTTGGGCCTATGGTGGGGGTCATCCTTACGGATTTTGAAACCGGTGTCAGGAAAACCAAGGGCAGCAACAAATTGAGAATAAGAAGTCGTGAACACGGTGTCGGAGGTCATCCAAGTGACAGTGTTATTTGGACCAAAGTAACATGTGGCATAGAATTGATGAATGGCGGCTTGGTTAAAATCATGTTGAAATGCAAATGGAGCAGCAAGATTAGATGACTCAATGAGCTCAATAGCCCCCGGATATTTCACCGGATGAGCACGAATATGCTCTAAGTCAATGCATACATGCAGAGATAGACCCTTAGGAATGATGGTGGTGGTAAAAATGTCTGCCTAGACATTAGTGCGAAAACGAGCGTCTTGGGAGTCGCCAACGACAGAGAATTGGTCAATATCACGACGAAGCTTAAGATAGGAAGCTATGGGAACCTCATTGAACCTTTTAATGTTGTGGTCGAGAGGAAGTGGAGGTTCAAGAGAGATGCGACGGGCATCACCTTGAGGTTGCACCGGAGGAGGAGGAGGCTTGAGGGTGGGCCGACGTGTTCCTGACTTGGGAGCAGTGGTGCGAACAGCAACATACTCTGGCTGCTCCAAATCTTCCAGCTCATCCTCGTAGTCGGATTCCTCCAAAGAGGAGTTGCTGGGCGAGCTGTGAGGGTGGGCGGCACGCTTCCAAGGACGGTCCCGCTCTTGTGAATCATCAGAGCCACCACGACGAGACTGACGAGATGGCCCACCAGTGACCTGCTTGCGTGCGGAGCGCTTGGTCCTTGGCATTTCGACCTAGAGGAGGAAGAAGACACAAATCACCTATCCACCTTCATAGGTCGAAGAGAGGTTCGATTGATGAGAGGAGAATAAGAGGAGGTGCTACCTCAGGGGGGACGAACGAGATGGCGATGGGAACCACGGGGCGGCGCCGGAGACCCTACGTTGACCGGGACGACCCAACCCAAGCTGAGACGGCGAGGAGCTCGGCCGGCGCGCGACCGCAGTGAGGAGAGTGAGCAGCGGTGGCGGAGAAGAGATGAGGAAGGGGCGATTTTAGGTTTAGGAACTGGTCTACATGCACTCTACTATATATATGCGGGCCAGGAATTGACTGGACGGCCGGTGCGGAACGGACGTCCGGGGCCTGAGAAGACCACTAGATACGCCAGGTAGCGGATGACCGACAAAACTGGACGTCCGAGGCGATGGGACAGGGCTGAAATTAACGGAAGTCCGGTCTCACCGGACGTCCGATATGAGGAAAACAGAAAGGATTTTACGAACGTTCGGTACATACAGGACGATCGGAAGCACATAAGAAATTTGAGAGGAATAAGGTGCAATTATTGGTGCTAATAAGATGATGATTTCAGTACATAGTACAATGATAGGGAGATGATGATTTCAGTATGTAGTAAGATGCAAAGACACAATATGAAGCAGTAAGCATCCTATGCCAACAAAAAATAACACACATCACTCAGACAATGTTCTAACGGCAAGAGCGGTGGTTGATGCCACCATGTGTGAGTATATGTGACATGGCACTGCAAAGATTTGAACTTTGGGTGCATAATCACGACTCCATCATTGAAAGCACCATAGTTAGAATACCATGATAGCTTTGAGAGTGTTTGTTCTTTTTATGCATTACATAGGGTGAGAGTACTCATGAGTTGAGGGTCTCCCCCTAAATATATGCTTACATCAAGACAAAACATGATGAAAATGCGTGCATGGGTACTAGATTTCACATAATGTTGTCAAGCTCCAAGATACCAAGTTCATGCCTAAGTTGACAGAACCTTGCTTCATACAATGGTTTGCTGAAAATGTCTGCAAGTTGCATATCCGTACCCACATGAGCAATATCAATGTCACCCTTCTCCACATGATCTCGCAAGAAATGATACCTAATATCAATGTGCTTGGTGTGAGTATGATCTTTGGGATTCTCAGCAATATTGATGACACTTTCATTATCACATAGAAGAGGCACATATCTATAGGTGATACCGTAATCCTTCAAAATTTGCCTCATCCACAGTAATTGAGTTGCACAACTCGCTGTTGCAATGTGTTCAGCTTCGGCGGTGGAAAGAGCAACACAACTTTGTTTCTTCGAGGACCAACTTACCAAGGAGCATCCAAGAAATTGACATGCACCAGATGTGGACTTACGATCCACTTTGTCTCTAGCCCAATCCGCATCTGTGTACCCAATAAGATCAAACTTAGCATCCTTGGGGTACCATAGTCCCAACTTTGGGGTGTGAACAAGGTATCTAAGAATATGGTTACCCGCCTTATTATGACTTTCCCTAGGGGAAGCTTGAAATCTAGCACACATGCATACACTAAACATGATGTCTGGTCTAGATGCACAAAGATAGAGCAGTGAACCAATCATAGAGCGGTAAAATAGATGGGTCGAACGGAATACCATTTGTGTCTTCAGTGAGTACAATTTTGGTTGGCATGGGTGTCTTACATGGACTAGCATCAGACATGCCAAACATCTCTAGAATATCCTTGAGGTATTTTGCTTGAGACAAGAAAATTCCTTCTTGAAATTGTTGAATTTGGAATCTGAGGAAGAGCTTCAAGTCTGCATTGAGTGACGTTTCAAAATTCTTGATCATGGAGGCCGCAATTTCTTGAATAATTGAATGTTAGGAGAACCAAAAATGATATCATCTACATAGATTTGGCATAAGATCAAATCACCCTTGTCCCTCTTAGTAAAAAGAGTGGGATCAATCACCCCTCTCGCAAAACCATCATCGAGTAAAAACTTCTTAAGATGATCATACCAAGCACGAGGTGCTTGTTTGAGGCCATACAAAGCCTTATGAAGTTTATACACATAGTATTTGTGATCGGGATCAACGAACCCAGGCGGTTGTGATACATATACTTCTTGTTGTAGAGGACTGTTAAGGAAAGCACTCTTCACATCCATTTGATGTAATGTAAATCCATTGAAAGCAGCATAAGCAAGTAAGATGCGAATGGATTCAAGACGGGCAACGGGGGCAAAGGTCTCACCAAAGTACAAACCTTCAACTTTTGAGTACCCTTGCGCCACTAACCTTGCCTTGTTACGGATGATAACACCATTCTCATCTTGCTTGTTCTTGAAAATCCATTTTGTTCCAATGACATTGTGCTCCGTGGTTGACCTCTCGACTAATGACCACACTTGGTTGCGTTCAAAACTGTTCAACTCTTCTTGCATAGCAATGAGCCAATCATTGTCCATCAATGCCTCTTGTACCTTGATAGGCTCAACACTAGACACAAACGAGAAGTGAGCACAAAAGTTTGTCAATTGTTTACGAGTGACTCTACCTTCCGATATGTCGGTGAGAATTTTGTCAACATCAACACGACCGGCCACTCGAGGCATGACGGAGGTTAAGGTTTCGTGAGGTTCAACTTCATGTCCATCATCCACATCCTCAACATATGGATCATTGATGTGTGGTGGAATATCTTCTTCTTCATATTGCATTTGTTGAGGTTCATTATCAATGATTGCACTTTCTTGTTCTTGCCCTTGATGATGATCTTGTTCTTGAAGATTATCATGAAGAGGAACTTGATCATCTTCTTGTACTTGGACTAAGGGCATTGGTTGAGCACTAGGGGCTTGTGGTGGTATGGGTGTTGAAGTGGTTTGATGATAGGTGAAGCTTCCATCTTCTTCTTCATCATCATGAGGTTTCTGTTCCATTGGAAGAAGTGCACCAACACCCATGGTCAAAATATCTTGAGAAGAGTCTTGTTCACCTACATCACTTAGATCAACTTGCTCCCCATGGGAGCCATTAAATTCATAAAACACCACGTCACAAGTTTCTACAACACATCCATTGGATTTTTTGTAGACTCTATAGGCGTGAGAGTTTGATCCATAGCCAACAAATATGCCCTCAATGGTTTTGGATTGAAATTTTCCTAACCGTTCTATTTTGCCGAGGATGAAACATTTGCACCCAAATACACGAAAGTACTTGACATTTGGCTTGTTTCCAGTTAGGAGCTCATATGGAGTCTTTTCCAATATGGTGCGGAGAAAGAGGCGGTTTGATGCATGGCATGCGGTGTTGACAACCTCGGCCCAAAACCTATGTGGCGACTTATATTCATCCAACATGGACCTTGCCATCTCCACAAGTGTACATTTCTTCCTTTCGGCTACACCATTTTGTTGAGGAGTGTATGGAGCTGAATATTGATGCTCAATCCCTTCATCACTAAGAAATTCTTCCAAGGTGTAGTTCTTGAACTCAGAGCCATTATCACTTCTTATTGCCAAGATTTCTTTGTCAGACTTGCGTTGTGCTTGCTTGGCAAAATCAATGAAGGTGATCTTCATCTCGTCCTTGGACTTGAGGAAAAACACCCATGTATATCTTGAGTAATCATCAACAATGACAAGTCCATACTTTTTCCCACCAAGACTATCCCATGAAGGTGGCCCAAAAAGATCCACATGAAGGAGCTCCAAAGGCCTTGAAGTAGACACGATATCTTGGGTGGGTGCTTTGATTGATGTTGCTTACCGGCTATGCATGCACTACACACATGATCTTTCTCAAAAGAGACATTGGTTAGTCCAAGGATGTGATTACCCTTTAAGAGATCTTCAAGATTTCTCATGCCGACATGGGCTAGCTGGCGATGCCATAGCCACCCCTTGTCGGCCTTGGCCATTAGACAAGTTGCATGGAATGTTCTCTCTTTCGAGAAATCAACCGTGTAAAGGTTGCCATCCAACTCTCCAACAAAGGCCACTTCGAGAGTATCTCTCTTAAAGACTTTCACATACGTTAGTCCAAAGAGTGTATCATAACCAACATAAGCCAATTGGCGAACACAAAGCAAATGATATTTAAGGGATTGAACAAGCATGACATTTGCTAGAGACATGTCATTTGTGATAGCCACCTTTCCCAACCCGAGTACCTGTCCTTTTGATCCTCCACCAAACATAATGCTCATAAATGGTTGGATAGCTTCCATGAAATCGTAGAGCAATTTGCTATCTCCGGTCATATGATTGGTACATCCACTATCAATCACCCATTTTACTCCACCGAAGAAGGCAACCTACACACAATTATGACTTGGTTAGAGGCACCCATTTTGTAATGGGACCTCTCAAGTTAGTTTCAAGGGTCTTAGCGACCCAAATAGCATAGAATCTGAATGCATTTCGAGGACCAACAAATTTTGCATAAACTTCTCCATCCTTAGTCTTACAAAGTATATAGGATGGAGGCATGAACTCTGTTGGCTTGTGGAGAGTGGGCATGCCCCTTGTGGCCTTCCCACTAACAACCTTACCTTTCTCCTTGTGCCCTTCTCGTACAAATGTTTCTTTTAGAGGGGTGGTGCACTTTTGAGAAGACGACTTCTTCTTGCTTGTGCTTGGGTCAAACCCGAGCCCCTCTTTGGCAAACACCTCATTGTGTTGGCTCAACACCTCATTAAGGTTCTATTGTCCTTGGGCACATGTCATGAGACCTTTCTCGATTTGAGCTTTGAGAAGGCGATTCTCCTCAAGAATAGATGCTAGATCACTACTAGAGTTAGTAGTACAAGCATCAACATTGATAATAGGAGAAGTGTAGCACTACTAGGGAAAACCCTAGCAGCAGCGCGGGTATAATGCCTATTAGTAGCGTCGGGTACTGCGCTACTAGTAAGGCGCTACAGCTAAAGGTTAGCAGTAGCGTCTGTTTACCCACGCTACTGCTATGTCGACTTAGTAGTAGCGCTTTAACCAAAGAGCGCTACTGGTAATTACTAGCAGTGCTTCTCCCAGCCCGCACTACTACTATTATTCCATATTTTACTTTTATTTCATGTTGTATTGATACACCTTTATACAAGTTTTCATACAGCAGCAATTTAGAGATTGTTTTTACATCATAATGAGTTATTACATCACAGGGTGAAAGATCCGTGGACTAGTTTCAAGTGGATGTCCATCCACTTGAAACTAATCCGCGGTTCTTTCACCCAATAATATAATAAATATCATCATCATCATATCATTAACAACTTATCATCATAATACATCATTGTCATATAAAACCTCCTCATGATCATCGTTTTCATCAATGAGACATCACATAGCAAGTTGGTCACTAGTCATAATCACAACTACTCCTCATCATCAACTCTAACACATTGTACCACATAATAAACATATTGTACCTCATAGGACCTACTACATTCTCTTAGGACCTACTATATTCTCTAAGGTAAAATAGTATAAAACAAGATAGCCCCTGACTCTCCATTATGGAGAATGGCGATTATCCTGTCTCCAATTCTTGCCTTTCGCTTAATGTTGCTTCCAAGAACCTCCTTACGACTGTCCAAACATTTGTTCCATTCTTTGATTAGCATGTGTTCACCGGTTTTAGAAATCCGATATGCACAGGTGAGATCCGTAGGATGACCTGTTGTATGTTCGAACATCAAGGCGACCATTACGATACATCAAATGAGGCACACAATCCATCGGGATTTTCTGTTGAAAAACATAGTAATAACTTCGTAGTTAGCAATGATGTACTAGTTTTAGAAGTATGCAAAAGATGCACGAATGTCGTAATAGTAAAAAATCTTACCAGGGTATCTCCATAGAAGTTACCGTGGTTCAATACGTGCACTAATGGCACGTATTCACCATAATTTGGAGGAGTTTGATAATAGGTATTGTAATTCTCAAGATATGTACAAAATGCGATCAGATGATTTTTCTTCTTATAAGTTAGTTCAGAGCCATCGGTGTAGTGGGTTTTGCCTACCATCTTCCGCACATTGTTTGAAGAATCAAAATAAGCTGTCAATGGAAATAAGTTGTCAACTATTTTGAAATAAACAATATAAATTAGTTAATAAGTATGTTTGAGAAACTCACATAGCGGTAGATCGGAAGCGTATCAACAAGGACCCAAATGTCCATATTGTCTTGCTCGATGTCAGGATCACCAAGATCAATGGTGACAATCGTATCCTCATAAAAACCATACATCTTGCAAAGTGCTTCCCAATTTTGGCAATCAAAATGTGTTACGCTCCGAGAATTATACAAATTTACTTCAAAATCCATATCATGATGGGTCCTTAGATGTATTTTCTTTGTTTCAAAATTTTCATGGTCTTCAAAACCCATCCTCTCCAAGACATAACGTCTTGCATGGCATGGGATAAGCTAGTCGAATTGTAAAAGATGAAAATTAGACGTTGAAATAGTTGAAATCGTGCTTAATTACGAAAAAAACACTTATCGTTGTTGCGTACCGTTTCAACATCGAAGGTCTCCTCGAGCTTAATCTTTGAAGCGCCGATCTTCGTCCGGTGAGGCTGTCGCCTGCAGACCTCGATCGTCGTGGCACCAGCTGCACTCCCCCGGGAGACTTTCATCGTCTGAGTATGACATTTCCTACGTTCATAATTCAAAGATTAAACTTGTACAATTAAATAAATGTACTAAAAAACCTAAATTACATCATTATTATTCATCACGGGTGACTATCGGTCTGTCGAATCTTTTCTTGAAACTCTCAGCTCACGTGGTGTATACATTCGACCGTTGGTGATGGTCCCTCATCCTTTCCTTCCCAAGTGCATCACACCAAAATGTCTAGCACACGGGAACGAAGGAGAAGCGACCCCACGACAACAAATGGGATTCTTCATCCTCTCATATATGGTGGAGAATCTCCTCACCGATTCCTCTCGACATTTGCGACCGTCGGTGATGGTCGTTACTCCTCCTTCCCCTAGTGCATAACAAAGGTCTAGCACAAGGAGAAGAAGGAGAAACGACCCCCACGACAAAAGTCGGGATTCTTCGGCCTCGATAGACTTAAAGTCAACCCGAAATGTCGTTTAATAATTTTTCGAGAAAATCGAGGCCACTCGACATTTCCTACATATTCTAGCACAAGTCATGCCAAAATTCACGGAAAAAATCCGGCAAGACCTTTGCTAAAAAGGGACATATCGAGCGCCTGAAATTTGCCGGAATGGAAATTAATTAACACTCCGGCAAAACATAGGCCACTCGGAGGTACCTGAACATGACCGGCCACTTGGGAAACCACATATCCTATTTGAGCAACACAAATATACATGTTTTTATCTACATCATATCTTATAGGACTCATATTGACATGGAGATTTGGCTGGTCTCACCTCGAGGCCGGAGGGGGTCTGGACGGGGACGTGGCGGGGATGATGGAGGGGCTCCTTGATTTCTGCAAAAACAAAAACTCTATAAATTATCACTAATACATCCCGAATAATTGCTTAAACTAAAAAAATAACAACAAATATGACATGTTCAACTAGTTCTATTAATTCAACTAGTTCTTATTAAATATAAACTTACTATAAATAGAAAAAACTAGTTCTTTCTAAAAATAAAGTAGTTCAACTAGTTATATTAATTTACTTACTAAAAATACATTAGTTATATTAATTCAACTAGTTCAACTAGTTTATTAATTTACTTACTAAACTAGTTCTAAAACTAAACTAGTTCAACTAGTTTATTAATTTACTTACTAATTATTTTAAACACTTACTAAAAACAGTAAAATAAACTACATTATACAATAGTAAAAAACATCTACTATTAACCATACTGCCCTAGTTAACTAGTACCATCACTACTACTAATTAACATCTACTACTACTACTACTAAAAATCATTATCTATGAACCCTAAATTAACATCTACTACTACTAAAAATCATTATCTATGAACCCTAAATTAACATCTACTACTACTAAAAAACATCTACTAACTAAGCAGAGAGAGAGAGGGGTGGGGGAGGGGTGGGGGGCTTACAGAGAGGGGAGAGACGGTGGCGGGGAGGTGCTCGGCGACGGATGTAGGAGCGGCGAGGGCGGGATCGGGAGGCGGCGGTCCTGAGCGGGCTCGGGCAGCGGCGGTGAGGTCGAGGGCGGCGACGGTGAGGTCGAGAGCGGCGGCGGGCGGCGGCGGTAAGGTTGAGGGCGGCCTCGGGCGGCGGCGGTGAGAGAGGCTCGGGCTTGGGCGGCGGCGACAGAGGTGTAGGGGAACAGGGGGAGAAAGGAGGGACTTAGCAAAATTTTGAGCCCGCGGGTGGTTAAGTCGAACTAGCAGTAGCGCTCATTAGGAAATGCGCTATAGCTAATTTAGCTATAGCATGTTTTAGAGAAAAACGCTACTGCTAATGGAAGCAGTTATTTCTTCTGCTTATCCCAACATCAGTAGCGCTTTGTCCTGGAAAAACGCTATAAGTCTAAGCAATGTGAAAACATCAAAAATATACATTGGTCATCATTGATCTTTTTGTGTAGAATCTAAATAGTCAACATGAATCCTCACTGTACCTGTATAGGTACAGTGAGGATTCATATTGCAACCAGAAATCCTACACATATAGTTCAATGAAGACCAAGTGCTCGAGATAGTTTGAGAAGTAACATATTTAAGGTGGTAAACACCTTGTTCGCTTAGCAGTATGGGACTAAACTTAATTAGTTGCGGTGATACTTAGCAGCAGCGAGTTTTGAAGGAAAACGCTGCTACTAAGTACTTTAGCAGTAGCGCGTCCAGGAGAAGGGTGCTACTACTATATCTAGCCTGGAGGCAACGCCGTGGCAATTATAGTAGTAGTGCTCGTTTCACCTAGAGTGCTACTGCTACTCAGCTATTAGTAGCGGTTTCACGAAGCTTCGCATCGCTAATTAGCAGTAGCGTTTGTTTTTAAACCACGTTGCTGCTAACATTCTGTGTATAAGGTTTTCCCTAGTAGTGTAGGCCTTGGCTAGAGTTTCAAGATAAGTAAGCTTGAGCATCTCAAAACTCTTCGTAAGACGGGTGAGCTCTTCTTCCTTAGTCTTGAGGGACACGGATAGGAGCTCACAGTCCTTAGAGAGAGAAGCATGAGACTTCACAAGATTACTTTTATCATTCATCAACTCTTCACAAGAGTCCTTAGCCTTTTTTAAGGAGGCAAGATCTTTAACATGAACATCAATGTCTGCACCAATTTTCAAGCATAGTTCATCATTTCATGCTTCCTCATATTGGACTTGCCGCTCAAGGATTTCATATTTTTCCTTTTCCTCGGTGACGAGGGTTTCAAGTTCCTTAATGGTGATGGTGTGATTACTCACCATCTCCATAAGCATACGAAACATAGTGAGCTTCTTTCCTTTGAGGGAGCACATGAACTTATTAAGTTTAGCAAGCTTAGGATCATCTATATCATCATCCTCATAACTATCCTCCGCATCAAGATCCTCATCACTAGGAGTAGTAGGAGTGAAAAGAGGAGGGTTTGATCGTGGGGTTACCTTGACCTTGTCAGGAGAGTTTTGATCCTCTCCATATTCTACCACGGCCTTGGCCATTAGGCACTTGTGAGCGTTGCCCTTGTAGTCTTTCATGTAGTTGTAGGTGACAACATCACCACTCTTGTTTACTAGCCTCAAAGTGTTTTGAGAATCTTGAGCAACTCCGGCAACACCACTAACATCATCCGGATCGGATTCTTCATGAGCAACCATTGATTTCCCATCTCTCTTCTTGAGCTTGGAGTTCAAAGGATTTGGCAACTTCTTCTTGCGAAAGGTCTTGGGAAACCTTGGTTTATCTTCTCTCTTCTCATAAGGGCACTCGTTGGAGAAGTGGTTGGTTTCTTCACAGTTGTAGCATTTTCTCACTTTCTTCTTCTGGAATCTTCCCTTGAATTTTCCCGTGCTGAACTTCTTGACAAAGAGAGCAATGTCTTCATATGACAGGCTCTCATCAGAGTCAATCTCATCACCATCCTCATCATCATCATCATCTTCTTCTTCACTTTGCTCTTCTTCACATACATGCTTGGCCTTCAATGCAAGATTGATCTTTGATGTTGAGGTACCATGCATGGCAAGATGTTTTATGGCATTTGCCTTTGACTCTTCAAATAGTTGGAAAGTGGATATGATGTCATCTGGAGTCAATTCCTTGAATCCATGGTGTTGTCTTATGTCCCACACCATTTGGTGATGATATGGAGCAAGAGCATGAAGCAACTTATCCACGAGAAATCGCTTAGTCAAGTTGAATCCATTTTGAGTCTTGTCACATTCACATGACTCAATGTCGGCGGTGAGAGTCATGAGACGCTCAAGTAGTTGCTTGTCATATTCACCTTTTTCCATACAAAAGTTTTGCAATTGACCCTTGGCAATTTCATATTGAGCAACCCGGAGAGTGGAGGTACCGGTCTTGGTCCTCACAATGCTATCCCATAATTCCTTGGCACTTGTGATATGTATGTATGGTCTCCTTTGCTTGTCAGTCATACCTCTTCATATGCACATGGTTGCTGTGTCATTGTGATTCTTGTCATATACTTCTCTTGGAGTAATATTCTTCGGGTCAACGGCTTGGTAGCCATACTCCAAGATCTCCAACATCTCATCATTTCCATATCTAAGATGAACCTGCATAGCAACTCTCCACAAAGCAAAATCAATAGTGTCATCAAGTAAAGGAGGTTTGCCTTGAGGGTTATACTTAGGTTTCTCTATTTGAGGTCTTGTATAAATCCAAGGAACACCTGAGTGTTCATTACTAGGAGGTTGTTGGCCAAGTGAAGGAGTAGGCACAGCTGGCCCCGAGGCCGCACCACCAGATAGTGGTGCAAGTATCGTGGTTAGTGTGGCTATCCTCATTTGGAAAAAGGCCTCAAGAGAAGCATCATGCTCCTCCTTTTGCTTAGCAAGAGATCGTTTCAGATCCTCTGAAGTGAAGGACTTGGCTTCCGTGGAAGCCGCGCCCGTATTCTTCGGATCTGCAACAAGGGGAGTCCCATCGGGGTTCATCTCTCTCTAGTGCGGTTAAGCCATAAGAATAGAGCACGAGTTCTCTGATACCAATTGAAAGGATCGAGATGGACCTAGAGGGGGGTGAATAGGTACAATTACAAATTTTTATTATTACTTAGCAATTTTAGGAAATAATGCGGAATAGGAATGTGAGCCTAACAATTGCAAGTAAGATGTTAAGTGCTCAGCAAGAAAAATAAGTAACACAAGTATGTGAGTAAGCAAGCACAAAATGATATACATAAGTGCTAAGAGACAAGTAACCACAAGTAGAGAGTTAGAGTTAGGAATAATCGCAACTCCGGGAGACGAGGATGTATGCTGATGTTCACTTCCTTGGAGGGAAGCTACGTCACCGTTAGAGAGGTGGATGTTACCACGAAGGCACACGAACGCCACGAAGGCACACCCTATTCTCCCTTTTAGACAACACCACAGAGGCGTTTCTCAACCACTAGTGGTAGACCTTGGGATGGTCTCCAAACCCTCACAAACTTTTCCGGGGTAATCACAATGGTCGATTCCTCTCCGAAAGACTCCTACCGCCTAGGAGTCTCCAACCTCCAAGAGTAATAAGAACGTTGGGAAATGCTCAAGAACTTGCTCAAATCACGAATTCCTTTGGTGAGAAGAGGGGGAAGGAGTGGATTTATCACTTGATTGGAGAACTTCTCTCAAATGTTCCCAAATCCCTTGGGGATCTAGGATTTGGTGTAGGGAATTAAGAGAGGGAGTGAGATGTGTTCTTAGAAAGCTCAAAGTGAATGGTCAACCTTATCCCGTGGGAGGGAGGAGGCTATATATAGTGATAGTGTAAAACTCACCGTTGACCCACACAGTGTACTGGAGCTGCCGGACATCCGGTGGGTATGGGACGTCCGGTGACTCAGATTGGACCGGACGTCCGGCCGGGCCGCCGATGGTCCAGACGCTGGAAGGCCTACCAGGCCACAGAAGATGCATGAGGCACACAGCCAGCGGACGACCGGAAGACGCTGGTCGTCCGGTAACCGGGCGTCCGGCGAGGTCGGAAAACCGCTAATAAGTATTCTGTTGGGGTTGTACCGGACATCCGGAGAAGAACGGTCGTCCGGTGGGACCGGACTTCCGCTAATTTATATTATGTGAAGATGCACCGGCCATCCGGGAAGAGCTGGATGCCCACTCGGCTGTGAGAGGTCGGACATCCGTAGAATTTCGGACGACTGGTGATAGCTGAACCCACTGGCTTAGAATCACACCAGTTTTTTAGCACAAGGTAGAGGAAGAATTAGATATGATGTGAGAGGATACTTTGTGGGTTTTGAGCAAGTTCTTTCACGACATCCGATGATCCCCTCTTAATAATGCGGGATCCCTGTACTCAAGAACAAACCGAAAAAGAGCCGAAGCTTTTGTGTTTGTCTTGTATCTCCGCTCTTGAGTGTAGAATATATAGTAACGCTAAACTAAGCGTGAGTGTAGAATAGCTTATTCTACACCCCAGTAACGGTACATACAAAATATAGTAACACACTATGTAAAACATAGTAAAATTGTAGTAAATTACAAACTTGGATGATAAAAAAAATATTTTCTAAATTACTACATTTTGTATACCATTTTACTAGATTTTGTATATAACATTACTATGAGGTGTAGAATAAGTTATTCCACACTCACGCTTAGAATAGCATTACCCTATATATATATATATATATATATATATATATATATATATATATATATATATAGAAAAATGGGTTAGTACTCCTGAGAGTACGTACTCCCATGCCACGCTGTGGCTTCTTGCTTCCATGCGTTGCGCAACGTCCTGAGTTTTGCCATTTAAATCCACTTACCATATATTAAAAGGATAATAACCGAACAATATCTGCATGGCAAGACTGTTTGTTTGAAAATTTGTTAGCTCCTCCATGTTAATAGGGATTCTGGCAACTCACTTTGTTTAGCTAGCGTACATGTTGAAACTCTCGGCCAGGCGATGGCTCCTCCGGACATCACGCGCGCCGTCGCTTACCACAGCGTCATCGACGGCCATGGAGACGGTGACGGCACCAGCGACGGCGACGGCGACATCGACAACACCGGCGACCGCATGGTGATGTCGATGGCAACGCGACGACGACGATGAGATCCTCCTGCCTGCCCTTCGCCTCACCGGCGGGCGACGGCAACAAGAATGATGACTCAGATCGTTGAGGTATCTAACTAATCATAGGCACCACTTTTTACAGGTCCACTTCTTTGCATAATCTCCATGCGTTAGATGTAACTGAATCTCACCACAGGAAACAGTACAATATATCCATGGCATGGTGACCAAGATGGATGCATGCACGGGCCTTGCTAGCTTCCCGATCGTCTGCACACATCAGTGCCATGCATCAGAACAAAAAAGCAGTATATTCATCCATCTTTGCACTCCAATGTATCAATGTAATCCGATCTAATGACAACTATGCCGGCCAAGTGCAACGCCGCAGCCGGCTTCGTGCGGCCATGGCGACGCGAGTACGACGACGGCTCTGACTGGTTTTTGATACTCCGTTCTCGCTGCCCGCGAGCGGGTCAGCAATTCTAGCACACGGCGCCTTGCAAATGATGTCAGAGTTGATTTAAGAACACATGAATCTATTCGTAGGCATCGATGATGCCTGATACATCCACGAGTACCATACTATATGCATGGTAATTGTTAGTACGTATATAGAGTTAGCAGCTTCCTTAGCTAATCGGGTTATGTTTGGTAGTGATGATCAATGTTGTATTTTTTTTGGAAAATCAATGTTGTATAAGTACCCCTTCAGATGTATATGTACTCTATTTACTTTTTACGAACTCACCTCTATGATGGATGAATATACTGCTTTTTTGTTCTGATGCATGGGTACATTCCCTCTTAATGTTGTATTTGATATACTCCTCTACATGTATATATTCTCATCGGTATATACCCCGGCAAAGATGGAAGCCCATACTCCTTCAACAACAACAACAAAAATCAAGTATATACATGTTCGAAAGAATATACTCCTTAGAGAGAAGGGTAGTATATGCCCGCAAAAAAAGAATGGTAATATATACTCCTTCAAAAATTGCACTATATATGAATTCCTTTGAAAGGTAGTATATACGTAAAAAAAATGATCAGTACGTACCCCTTACAAAGGGCATGATCAAGAAAGTGAAAACCTCCACATCGTCAAAGAGGTATATACACTACTTTTTTACATGGGCATATATACACTACGTGTTAGAATATACTACTAGAGTTCAAGTCGTGTCTCACTTCCACAACTAAATAAGATTATCCATTGTGGTAGCATGCACCGGTACCTATAATATTGGAGGTTGTTTACGCATGCACCAGAATTTGCCTAATAATTTAATTACATTTTCCATCGGTGGGGCTTGGATCCATCCATTAGCTAGGTGGGAGTACATACTCTGGGAGTATATATATGTCCGTAGTCATGATTCACACACGGCCCATGAGACACAATCCTGAGATATACTTGATAAACATTATTAGTCCCAATATGCATGTTGTCATCAACATCAAAATACGATTAAGGGCATGATTGCACTTTCAACTATATATTATAAAAAAAAACTCTACAGAACACATTTGAAAAATGTTGAACAAATATTTGAAAATATTGAAAGAGCATTCGGAAAAATGTTGAATGTGTATAAAAAAATTATTGATTATTTAAAAATGTTAACCAAGCATTTTTGAAAAAAATATTGGACTATTATTTAAAAAATGTATTCAAGCATTTGGGAAATGTTTAATGTGTATAGAAAAAACGTTGAGAATGTACTAGAAATGATGAATTTTTTAATCATGTATTTAAAAATGTTAATTGAGTATTTGAAAAAAAATGGTGAACAAGCATTTGACAAATGTTAACCAATCATTTGGAAAATGTTAAGTGTGTATAATTTTTTTGATCATTTATATTAAAATGCTAATCATGCATTTCAAATTGTTGAACAAGTGTTTGATAAATGTTAATTAAGCGTTTGAAAAATGTTGAATGTGTAAAGAAAAAATGTTGGCCATGTATTAAAAAATGTAACCTTTTTATTTGAATTTTTTAATTAAGCATTTTAAAATATGTTTAAAATTTATAAAAAATTTAGACCATGTATTAAAAAATGTTAATTTTATATTTAAGAAGTAAAAAATATGTATAAAAATGTTGACCATGTATTATAAAATAATTAATTTATTCTGTATTAAGAAAATATTGTTGGCATGTACAAAAATATATATAATTATATCCAAAAGAACAAAGAAAACAAAAAAGAAGTAATATAAACGAAAGAAACATGAAAATAAAAGAAAATGAAGAAACAAAATTTGAGAAAGAATTTAATGAAGTGGAAAATAAAAAACAAAATAAAGCAAAAAAGAAAAAAAACTGGCTCGAATAGCCTTGAATCGGACGCGCCCCTACAATTTACCACAAGAGGGACCTGGACTAAGTGGCTACCATCTCGTGTGATCTGCCTGAATACCAGGGATTTGTTTTTTCTTGGACGGAGATATAGACGCTGCAGACAAATGGAATATCCTATTTGACGCTCGTTGCGTCAAAATGTCGGGCAAACGCACAGTGAACCAGACGCGAGCAATTTAAATGGGCCGGCCTGTTTAACACGTTTCACAGATCCCGGTTTTGTGAACCTTCTAGACTTTCCCAGCCGGTTTTTTTAGGTTTTGAGAACCTTCTAGAACGTTCCCTGAACATTTTTTTCTTTTTTTTTCTTTTTCTCTTCTCTTTATTCCTTTTTGTTTCTGTTTCAAAAAAGGTTTTAAATTTTCAAAAAATGTTCTCGATATTTCGAAAATGATTTTGCTTTTTAGAAAAATGTTCTTGATTTTCAGAAAATGTTCTGAGATTTAAAAAAATGTTCTTCAAATTAGGAAAATGTTTCTGCTTTTTTCATAAAAATGTTCTGGAGTTTCCAAAAATGTTAGGTATTTTCAAAATGTGTTCCTCAAATTCGAAAAATGTTTTCCCCTTTTATAAAAATTTGGTGGATGTGAAATGTTCTGAGTTTTCAAAAAATTGTTCTGGATTTTCAAAAAATGTTCTTATTTTTCGAAATTTGTTCTCAAAATTCATACAATGTTTCATATTTTCGAAAATTGTTCACGTTTATGAATTTTTTCAGGATTTTTTAAAAAGGTTCTCATTTTCAAAGTTTGTTCTCAAGATTCAAAAAATGTTCGTACTTTTAAAGAATTGTTCACGCTTCCAAATTTGTTTGGGTTTTTTTAAATGGTTCTCATTTTCAAAATTTTCTTCTTAAGATTAAAAAAAAATTCGTGCTTTAAAAATTTGTTCGTGGTCCCAAATTTGTTCAGCATTTTTCAAAATTATTCTTTGTTTTAAATATTGTTCTCAATATTCAAAAAAAATTCATGCTTTAAAAAATTGTTCGCATTTTCATATTTATTCTCTGTTTTAACAAATGTTCATGTTTTCAAAAAATGATTGAGAAATTCAACGTTTTTTTGTTTGATTTTCAAAAGAGAAAAAAAGGAAATAAGCAGAAAGAAAAAATATAAAAAATGAAAAAAAATGATACTATCTGTTTTTTAGACAAGAAAAACAATTGGGCTGGCCCAGTCGGGGCGAACCCCTGTGCGTGCCCCCGACTCCCTGCCGCAGAGAGCGGCAGGTAGGAGCTCCCGGACAAATGGTAGGTACCCTCTCGGGACCTCCTATATGACGAATTTTGCTTCATGCAGGAGCTTAACGTGTGACTGGGCCGGCCCAATCCATTTCCTATCGAGCGACACAAAGAAGACTGAAAAACATAGTGTGACGTGATTTGATCCCACAACCTCACACACTGAAGTCAACTGATAGCGAGCCCTTGGCCACCACACTAGACAACAGCAGCTAAACATGAAGGTGCGAAATGTTATAAGACCATACAGAAAAAGTTGAGATTTGGAAAACAATTTGAAAACATTTCTTAAAAACTGCGAGCACTTTCGAAATGCCGCAATTTCTTTATATTTATTTTTTAAATCCCAATTTAACAATTAAACACGAACTAATCCTGCAAATCCTGAACAGTTTTCTAAAATGCGAACAATTGTTTCAAAAATGTAACCATTTCTGAAAAAACTAGCAAATTAAGAAAAATGTGAACCTTTTTCAAATTTCCGAATATTTACTTAGATCACGAACGGATTTTAAGTTCTCAAAAAGTGGAAATCATGAATATTTTTAAAATTTAGAACAAAAAAGTTAAAACAGAACATTTTTTAATGCAAAAAAATTTGTATTGTATGCTGTTTTGGAAATGCGATCAAAATTTGAAACATGGGAACGTTTGTTGAAATTGAGAAGAAAATGATGAAACCATGAACGTTTTTTAAGCATGAAATTTTTTCTGAAATGGTGAAAACAATTTGAAAACTAAAACATGTTTTGAAATTCCTGAACATTTTTCTGAAAGTTTGAACAAATTTGAAAACAGGAACATTTTATTGAAATTCTTGAACTGTTTCGAAACACCAATAATTTTTTGAAATTATGAACAAAATTTAAAAGCAAGAATATTTTTATGAATTTCGAACAAATTTTGGAAACCACTTTTTTTTAATTTCGTGAAGATTTTTTTAAACATGAACAATTTTTAGAAATTATGAACAAAAATTTAAGAGGAGAGCATTTTTTAAACTTTTAAAAAAATATTAGAAATTTCTGAACAGAAAAAAACAGGGAAAAGAAAAAATTGAAAAAGGAAAGAAAAAACAGAAAAAAGAAACGTAAACAGAAAAAGAAAAACGAAAAAGAAACAAAAAGAAAAAGAAAAAAAAACTGTTCAGGAGCTTTTTAGAAGGTTCCCAAAACCGAATAAAAACCGGTCGGGAATCTCTGAAAGGTTCCTAAAACCGAAAGCGATGTTACACGTTCACGAGCTCGACAGTTTGACGCAAAATGCGTCAGGATATTCCCTCTCGCTGCAAGCTTTCATCCGGCCTTTCCAGCTCATGAAATTCTCTTGGGCCGATTTATTGCTTCTTGTTTCTCCCCCCAACATCCCCTAACGGCCCACTAATACCCTCAGAAACAAAACATCCCCTGACAATCCGGCGGCGGCTTCTTCGTCTTCCCCAAAACCAGAGCAGAGCTCCAATCCCGGCATGGAGTCGGGCTCTGATGACGGGAGCAACAGCAGCAGCAGCAGCTGTCCCCCCGGCATCGCGGCCTTGCGCTCAGGTACTGGTAATTAGTAGCCTTCTACTCGAACTCGTCTCCGAACGATCTGTAGATTTCATCCATCTGTTGTGGGTCGGGGTTCAAACGGCGTTAGGGTTGCAGCAGTGCCAACACCTTTTGCTTTCCTCCCTACCCCTACTTGTAGATCGCCGCATTGTTTGGTTCAGTATACGAAATGCACTAGGTTGTGATACGTACCACTTGTATGGTTCTTGATCTGTGGTGGAAATGTGGAATGTTTCTCCGAGAACATTATCTGTGATGGAACATGCCTCCTGTCTCCGATAGGATGTTCATATGATGGCATATATCCCTCCTCCCCCTAACAGATTGTTGCTATGGTGGAATACGGCGGTCTAAGAAAATTTTACCTACACGGATTGCAGGTCGTACTGTTGCTGGTGGAAAGAACAAGTCTGCACCAAGTCGTAGGCAGAGAGTGACTACTGATTTAAGCATATATTCAGACCTTTCCTGCCGCAGGGCACCCGCCCCACCTCGGCTCCAGGGGATTCTCCAAAAGGATTCAGCTAAGGAGCTTGGGCAGGCTTGGGCCAAGTTTTTCCATGCCAATGGGATTCCTGGGGAGAAAGCCGACTGCCCGCATTTCCAAGAGGCCATGAGATTGACGCAACAACTTGGTCCGGTGGTTCAGCACGTTCCTACAGGTTCAGAAATTGATGGGCCATGCCTGCAGTCTGAGTATGACGAATTGATGGAGCGTGTGTCCGAATGGAAAGGTTGGTGGGGTCTGTATGGTGTTACTGTGATGTGTGACTCATGGACAGGACCTACTGGGACAAGCATCGTAAACTTCATGATCTCCTGCGATAGGCGCATGTACTTTCACAAGTCTGTTGATGCCACCAGAAGCATGCAGAGTATTCCATATCTCTATGAATTGATTAGGAAGGTGGTTGTGGAGGAGATTGGGCAAGGCTTCGTAGTTCAAATTGTGACACAGAATGGATCAAACTTCAAGGAAGCGTGCGGGCAACTCATCAAGGAGTATCCGCACATTGTTTGGCAGCCATGTGCAGCTCATACTGTTAATCTCATGCTGATGGACATTGGAAATATCCCCAAGGTTGATGCGGTGCTCTCCAGTGCCAAGCGGATATGTAGGTTTTTCTACAGTTATTCTGAACCTCTGCACACTCAAATGAAAACCAAGATTGGTGGCGAGCTGATCCCACACAATGCCGCAAGGTTTGGAACTGATTTTATGTGCCTACAAAGTTACTGGGATAACAAAGACAAGCTCCGGCAGTGGATGATCTCGAATGAGTGGGAAGACGGCCCTTGGAGTAGGGAGGCAGATTATGATTACACATATGACTGCTTGATAAGCTGGTCCTGGTGGGAAGATGTGAAATGGGTACTAGATAGAATCCGACCACTTTATGTTGTACTTCAGCACGCGGATTCACCTAAGACTAGGTCAATTTCTGGATTTATGCCTAGAATGATTGCTGCTAGGGATGAATTACAATCTCTTTTCCAGGAGGGATCAGAAGATTTGAACGATTTCATGGATGTGGTTGACAGGAGGGTTGCAGATCTATATGATGGCACTCTTATGATTGCAGGTAAGGACTAAGTTACTGTGTTTCTTTTTTTTAATGGCTTTCATCCATTGTGAATTTATCTAGCTCTCTTTCTTCTACAGCTGGTGTGCTTGATCCTGAAGCCCACTACAAGCATGATCTTGCAAGCAATCCAGATTACATGCAAGCATTCACGATGGCAATTGAGAAGGTTGCAGACTCACCTGCAAATGCAGTGGCGGCACTGGACCAGTTCGAAACTTTCCGTTCTTCTAGCGGGAGGTTTGACAAAGATATTGCTCGACGTTGTGCTAGCACATTGGACCCAGCTTCTTTGTGGTCGTATTTTGGAGGAGAAGTAAACTCCTTCAGGGCTATGCGATTCGAATTGTGTCCCGATGTATGTCCTCTAGCAGGTGCGAGCGAAACTGGAGCACATATGCATTGATGCATGCACAAGCGACAAATCAGCTTGCTTCTGAAAAGCTTCACAAGTTGGTCTATGTCCGATACAATCTTAACCTGCGGTTCGAACAATCTAGAACAGATAAGGAAGAAAAGGATGGCAAGGGGAAAAAAGAGCTCGATCTTTGCAGATTGATGATGGATGTTGCACTATATGATAAAGAAAACCCTATCATGGATTGGCTGAAAAACCCCGGGGGTGCATCCTTGACTTCACTGGATGAAAAAGATGAATGTGATCTCCCTACACCATCTAGGGCTGTGATTGGTATGATATGCAAAGGGAAATCAAGCGAGGATGTCCTTGACAAGCCAATCGGGGTTTTGGAATTGAAGAAGAACTGCACCCTCTCCAGCAGGAAGCAAAAGAGGAAAAGGGGGAAGATGGCTACTGATAATAATAATGGTTCGTTGCACGGAATGTCTACTAGGAAAAAGATGAAGGATCTCTCCAGCCTCCACTAGCCTTTTGCTGGTAAGAAATTATGTTTAGAAGTTGCCAGCAAAGCGGATTGCTCCTAATGTTTAACATTCAAATTTATCTGTTCGACTTCAGCAAGCATTAAATGATCTAAATCAAGTGCCAACCTAACACTCATGACAGTTTCGTTGACTTCTTCTTTAGGTTAATCTGTCCTGGATAACCTTTGGATGTTGTGAATGCTGGCTGTTCAGATGGATCCTACGTTAGCTAAGAGCCGGGGTAGAATGGATGGCCAGTACTGAAGCACAAGAACCTGAAATCCAAAACCCGGGGTGCTAGATCTTAGGGTTGTGATCTCTTGCTGTTTTCGAACTCTTGATGCTGAATGCCAACTTGTGATTTTTAATGACCTCTCTGATCTTCTGCTTGTAGTAAGATGCTACGTTAGGTGGTGCCTTTTGAGAAATCTTCTAATGTTCGCTGGTTATCTTGTTTAATTTCCATGATGCCTGTCGTTCTGCGTGCTCTGCTGAAACATTGTGCGCCTTTGGAATCTCTTGATCTATGGTGCCAAAAAAGAAGTACTCCCTTTGTAAACTAATATAAGAGTTTTTAGATTACTAAAGTAGTGATCTAAACGCTTTTATAGTTTATGGAGGGAGTATATCTCTAGGCATAAATGTTCAATCAATTCCCTTTTCTTGTCACTAACGTGGGAATTCATGTGCTTTCGGAGCGACCGTGCCCCTAAAGTTTGCGTCAATAACATATACGAGTAGATTATTTGTTTGATTGTTTTCCACTTTACGCCAAGAAAATATGCAGTAACACAATCCAGTAGCATTGACAAAACTGTTAAAAAAAGAATTTGTCCTCGTAGATATCAAGTGGTAATACCAGAGCACATGTACATATGCACAGCCATATGATGCTGGCTTCGGTCCAAAAACTGTACACAACACAACCGAGCCCAACATCCTACATACAGTCCAGTGATCAAAGTGAACCTATGTCTAACAATTGCATGCTTCGCGTTAGCCGGAATCTTGTGTTCAAGAGACATTGCCCCCAAAGATCAAGCTCCAAACAGGGAATCATCAAGAAACACCAACCTTGCTGTTCTCAGATCCGGGTTCATTTTAGTCTTCAAGAAGGATCAACTTTGCCGATGTTGGCACCGGTCTTCGCCAATGTGGTGTACAAACCCCACTATGTGTCTGGGTGTCACGCTCTTCAAACCAAAATAGGAATGTTAAAGCTTGCGCCAAACTCCATTCATGGGAAACCCATGTAACTGTTGACTAGCGTTTTCGCTGGGATCACAATGGTCTTGCTGAGCACAAACAGCACAAGGGTTAGCTCGAGCATCAGGATCGTGTTGAGGAATGTCCGGTCGACAATCCAACCGTATAGGGTGATGCCCCCAGGGTTGGTTAGCAGATAGAGCACTGCAGTGCACCGGAGTAGAAGAAAATTCATGAGTACGGTAGGAAGGAAAATAAAATATTATGCATGCACTGCTAGCATAAAAAAAAAGATTTAGCAACACAGCCTGAAGGAAGCTTTAAAGTGAGGTTTATCAATGCGCAATTTAAAGGAAGCATTAGCTTACTAACCAAGCGATTCTCTCTTGTGGTATGAAGACATGTAAGATGCCAATTGAGCTGTGTTATGAGAATTGCCTTGCATTGAGCCACTTTCCATAGACTCCAAGTCACTTTCCGAGTAATCCCTCAAAAACATATGCGCTGGAAAGGGCACAAGGTTCCCAGAATCATTTGGGGTGCTTACATATGTAGAATCACTAGAGCATGTCGCTAAAGCATGCCATCGACTAGCTATTGCGGCAATGTTTTGAGCTCTATGAGAAATTTTAGCAGCTCCATGTAAACAAAGGACAAGGCCTACAACTTGAACAACTGAAGATACCTGCAGCAGAAAACAATATGTTTATGATCTGATGTATTTTTTACACCATACACACAGGAGGGGAAGTTTATGGGAATAAACAAGCATATGATACTCACAGCGATATCACCACCATTGGTGAAATTGATTGGCCCGTTGTATGCTGTTGTCTTGTAAAGAATGGCGAACTGGCTTGCTGTAACGGAAAAGAAGAGCAGCAAAAGGAACATGCGGAACCTGTGACTGATTTTGGAGAGATTATGGCGGAGCTGCAAGTGCTCTTTCAAATAGACTAGAGGATCCGCGTCTTGCTCTAGAACTTTGCCGTAATCATCAAAGTGTATAACTTGTAGATTGCAAACCAAGTTGAAAAGCATGCAGGAAGACAACACAATTGTCGTCAAATACATCCATGACATGATGGAAGCAAATAGCACAATGCATGACCTCCAAATTGACTGATGGAACATGTGGGAAAAGCGGAACATCTCTCGGGTGACCTTCACAGCAAGGCATGGCAATATCCACCACATAAGTGTTCGGAAGAAGTCCTGTCATTGGGGTCGCAGCACTTCTCAACACAAAAATCGAATGACAAAACTCATATACATTTATGAGTCATGAATGAATAAGACTACCCACAGTGGGAGTAACATAGGTAGTAACATTACACATATCTAGTAGATGAAGTAGATGATGTGGCAATCAATAAATGAAAAAAGAGAGGAAAGTAGTAACATAACTAGTTACTAGTAGTATGAGTAACATCACACATATCAAAGCAAGATGTATCTATAGCCTAATAAATGAAGTGTTGCATGTTACCGCACATACTCCCTCCGATTCTATTTAGTTTGCGTCTAAGTTTTTCTCATTTTTTCCCTTTTAGTCTGCGCGCTAGCGTTTTGTCCCCGATTCTCCCCCCCTGTTTTTGGGCTGTGCATGCAGATGCATTGACTAGTTGCAAGAACGAGTATGTTACTCCCCACTATAGAGGTAGTAATATAGACCAGTAACATGCCCATGTTACTAGTTTATGTTACTACCAATTGTGGCTAGTCTAATGTTTTTCAGTCCTAGTCACGGAATTTTATAATTCAAATTTCCACTAGAAATAACTAAACCTATGACTAGCAGAGACTAATCAAACAGACATGTGGCACAAACACAAACCTGCTAGTGCAACACACCCATGGCCCCGCTCACATGCGGACACAAGCAGGCACATGCTGACATGCATATACAACATATATAACCGAGAATCGATCACCTCGACCCGCCCTCAAGTAAGGACAGGCCCATGAATCAAGGGCGGCAGAAATATATATTAAAAAAAGGATCCAGACAGGAGGTTTCAGTCTTTCAGATGGGCTGCAACAAGGAAACCTCCTGAATCTAAGAACCATCTTACATCCACAGTCCCAAGACTTCCAATGTATTGTTTCTTCCTAAATCCACGCACAACGCAAAGCAATCATATGCTCCCTGATTTCACTTAATTTATCATTCAGTTGCACTATGTTTCGATAAAATGGCGCGGAGCACGGTTGCATTTGTTCATCTACTAGTCAGTATAACAACAAATTCATCCGGCTGCTCGCTTTGAAGATGAATCCAGACAGGTTCCTTGCCTCATTTCACAGCTAAATCAGGATACAAAATCTCACACAAAAAATTCCCCAATCAACGGGCCATATGGAAAAGTTACTAGGCATTCGTCCGCAAGTCATGGAAGAATAGGCCAAAATTGAGCTCTGCGAGACAGCACCTGGATCCTGACGACGTACTCCTTCTGGAAGCGGATCCGCATGCCAAGCTCCGGGTCAACGAAGAGGAACTTGCGGAGGCCGTACATGGCCATCTTCCTCGACACGCAGGCGACGGCGACGGCCGCCGCCGCCGCCTGCGACATCATGACGCACACCTCGAACATCTCAACCTCGAAGTCGTCGCAGACCCGCTCGTGCTTGCGGCACGGGGAGAGGCTCACGGCCACCGCGGGCAGCGCGACGCCCACCACCGCCAGCGCGGACGCCGCGAAGGCCACGCCGAGGGGGGTCGAGGCAGAGAGGCCCGACACCGCGAGGAACGCCTCGAGCCGCCGGAGCCACCGCGCCAGCGGCGCGTCTGCGTCGGCGCCGGAGCCGGCGAGCGAGAGCAGCGGCACGGAGATCGCCAGGTGGTTCTCCGACGGTGGCCGATTCAGCGGCCTATTTAGTGACGGGGGTACCGGCGGCGGCATGGGCGGCGGGGACGGTGCTCCGGCGAGGCGGTCGCCGTTGGCCATGAGGGCGGGAAGAGGCACGCTGCACAGGTGTAAAATGCCGGCGGTTGGGAGGGGACGGGGAAGTGGGCCATTTTATTATGTTCGCGGGCACGTGGGGCCGCTCTGGTGGGCCCACATGTCGGTAGGGGAGAGGGTTGGAGTGGCGACGGAGCAAAGAGATCTGTGCTTTCGGTATCTCCTGTGTTCTGGTGTTGCGTGCGACGCCGGGAAGGTCAGGGACACGTGGCGGGATCCCAGGAAGGTTTAGGTGAGTGCCCCTTTCGATTCGCGTGTGAAGGATGCCAGAAAGGTTCCACATGGCTGGCTACGGTTCGTAGCCTCAGGCGTGCACAGATGCTTATAGAAAAAGAGTAACTTTACGCCTCATCTTGCAATGCAGAGGTGTCATGCAAAGATGCTTCGTTTCTGAGATGAAGGCGTTGGGGTCTTTTTTTTTAAATGTTTTTTCTGTGAATGAAGGCCTGAAGGGAGCAGTTATTCCTTCCAAGCACCGGCTGGCACCGAAGCAAACATTTGCTTCTGCCTCCCTTCTTAAGCACCTGTGCAATCTCATGTGAGTACAAAAACCAGGTTTTTTCCTATGGCATCTGGCTAAGCATCCACCGTTCTACAGGGCCTTACAGACAGGGAGCCAGATCGAATTTTACAAATTAAAAACTCAGAGAAATATGCATCTATTTTTACATTGTATTTTTTTCGTGATAATACGTGTCTTATTTATATCATAAGGCTGGTCATAATGGACAAGAACATAAGCTAGTAACTTACACATTTCCCTAGACTATGTTACTGCCTTCATAGTGGGTAGGAACGTCTATGTAGTATCATGCAACGATGTATTTATTAGGTTATAGACTCATTATTTCTTGGAGTGTGTGATGTTCCGATAACTTAGCTAGTTACCATAAGCACCTCTCTCATCATTAAATATGTGCCACATAAATAAAGTTGTATTGGAGTATGTGATGTTACTCCTAAGTTCCTCCCCATTGTGACCAGCCTAAGGATCGTAGTAAAGGCCACGTACATACCTACCTGACAAAACTGAAAAAACAACAGAACGCCAGCCTTTGCACGCAGGAACACCAGCCAAGAAGTAAAATTACAAACAAGACTGAAGAATTCTCTAAGGTTGACACCAACGTCCATCACCTGCCTCTGGCAAACAACCGCCAAAGGAGAAAATGACAAATCACTTTCATACCCAAGCTCGACGCGACTCTATCGCTAATATGCAGCTTTGCGAACCTCCAAGGTGGCTCGTCAATAAAGGCGAAGCCATTGCCTTGAACGGATCAGACCGGGGCAACACATCGGGCATGCCATCAAACTCCGGATCTGGCACCCCCGCCCAACTAAGACTTTGGAGCAGGAAACCATACCTGCCTGCCATGAACCCAGATCCACCATTTTTCAGATGTCGTCGATGGAGACCACAATCTGCATCCGCTCCTAGACTACCTCCCAACCTTCACGCCAGCGCTGGAGCAAACTCCGTCGCAATGGCGGAGCCCGAGGACGGAAGTCCACCACGAGGATGCCGCCGCCACACCATCCTTGCTTGAACAGTCTGGTTTCCAAACCCACCCCAAAAGCGAATCGCCTCGTTGGGGAAGATCTGAAAATTTATTAGTCGGCACCGCCATCGCCACCGCCGAAGCCCCCAAAACCCTAAGAAACTAATGCCTAAAACAATCCACATGCGTAGATCCGGCGACCCTCCCTCACCACCGACGACCGAGGTCGTCGGCAGAGGGGAGCCGCCGGAGGACAACGACGGAGGAAGGCGCCCTGGCGGCAGGAGGAAGACTGTTGTTGGACTTTCGCCGTCCGAGATTATTAGACTCCTTCGTATTTTAGATCAAATTTTCTTGCCTAACCCATGACGGCTAGGGCAAACTCTTCCCCTCCAAACTTCATCAGCCACCTCGTGGATTCGCCTTCCCTCTGCTTGTCGCTCCGACGGTCGGTGACGGGGAAGGGAATCCTGGTGCCTCCGCTTCGGTTAGTAGTTTAGGTTAGGGATTTTTTTAGTCATCGCTTTGCGGCGCTCGGACGGATGGCGACACTTCTTCTTTGAGTTTTTCATTCGAGCTCCGATCCTCCTTGAGTTCATCCGTTTGGATGTAGTCAACCGAAGCTCCGACATACATTCATGCCGTCTCCTCGGGGCGGAGGTTAGGGTTTTTCGTCATGTGACGAGATTTGGTTCATGTGCTTCAGATCTATGAAAGAGTTCAATGGCGAAGAGTGCGGCTCTAGGGCGCTGGTCCTTAGGGGCACATGCATGAAGACTTCCCGACTGCCATAGACAAGGTCAAGCCGGCTCTGATAGGAGAGCGGCGATAGTAGCGCGCCAGCAGCTCGTTCTTGAGGTAGTAGTGGTCGTTCAATGGTCTTAGAATCTCAATGTAATTTTTATTATGTTTACTAGACCATGATGAACCTACGAACTATGAGGAAGCGATGATGAGCCCAGATTCTACGAAATGGCTTGAGGCCATGAAATCTGAGATGGGATCCATGTATGAGAACAAAGTATGGACTTTGGTTGACTTGCCCGATGATCGGCAAGCCATAGAGAATAAATGGATCTTCAAGAAGAAGACTGACGCTGATGGTAATGTTATTGTCTACAAAGCTCGACTTCTTGCGAAAGGTTTTCGACAAGTTCAAGAAGTTGACTACGATGAGACCTTTTGAACCGTAGTGATGCTTAAGTCTGTCCGAATCATGTTAGCAATTACCGCATTTTATGATTGTGAAATTTGGCAAATGGACGTCAAAACTGCATTCCTTAATGGATTTCTTAAAGAAGATTTGTATATGATGAAACCAAAAGGTTTTGTCGATCCTAAAGGTGCTAACAAAGTGTGCAAGCTCCAGCGATCCATTTATGGACTGGTGCAAGCCTCTCGGAGTTGGAATATACGCTTTGATAGTGTGATCAAAGCATATGGTTTTATCTGAGACTTTTGGAGAAGCATGTATTTACAAGAAAGTGAGTGGGAGCTCTGTAGCATTTCTAATATTATATGTGGATGACATATTGTTGATTGGAAATGATATAGAATTTCTGGATAGCATAAAAGGATACTTGAATAAGAATTTTTCAATGGAAGACCTCGGTGAAGCTGCTTATATATTGGGCATCAAGATCTATAGAGATAGATCAAGACGCTTAATTGGACTTTCACAAAGCACATACCTTGATAAAGTTCTGAAGAAGTTCAAAATGGACCAGTCAAAGAAAGGATTCTTGCCTGTGTTACAAGGTGTGAAGTTGTGTCAGACTCAATACTCGACCACTGCAGAAGATAGAGAGAAAATGAAAGTCATTCCCTATGCCTCAGCCATAGGTTCTATCATGTATGCAATGCTATGTACCAGACCTGATGTGTACCTTGCTATAAGTTTAGCAGGGAGGTACCAAAGTAATTCAGGAGTGGATTACTAGACAACGGTCAAGAACATCCCGAAATACCTGAAAAGGACTAAGGATATGTGTCGGTGTCAAAACCGGCGGATCTCGGGTAGGGGGTCCCGAACTGTGCGTCTAAGGCGGATGGTAAAGATTGAAGACTTCGTCCCGTGTCCGGATAGGACTTTCCTTGGCGTGGAAGGCAAGCTTGGCGATACGGATATGTAGATTTCCTACCATTGTAACCGACTCTGTGTCACCCTAACCCTATTCGATGTCTATATAAACCGAAGGGTTTTAGTCTCAGAGACGAACAACAATCATACCATAGGCTAGCTTCTAGGGTTTAGCCTCTACGATCTCGTGGTAGATCTACTCTTGTACTACCCATATCATCAATATTAATCAAGCAGAGTAGGGTATTACCTCCATCGAGAGGGCCCGAACCGGTAAAAACATCGTGTCCCTTGTCTCCTCGTTACCATCCGCCTAGACGCACGATTCGGGACCCCTACCCGAGATCCGCGGTTTTGACACCGACATTGGTGCTTTCATTGAGAGTTCCTCTGCGCCGTCATTGCCGGGAAGGATGCCTCATCCCATCTTTAAAGACGATACTATCGCCAAAGGAGCCTTGGCCATCGGGTCGACTCTTCGGTTAGGTGGTTTTCTTATGACCGCCAGCTCGCCATCGCTACCGACGGCGATGACTTCTCGGTCATCAAAACCAATCTCCATGTTAATTCAGAACTTGCCGAACAGTTAGATCCGATCGAGCTTTCCTCCTTAAACAAGCTCTTGGATCGCATCGCCGCCCTGGGAGTCGCCACAGACTACGACCAGATCGGGCCTAAAACCGATCTGAGAGAGATCAACTCTCCCCAGGCTACCCATCATGTTGTTGTGGTAGAGGAGCAATACGGCGATTCTTCTTCTATCTTAAGGACTAGCTATGTCCGGATTCCTGATCCCTCCATGCCGGATTCCCGCAGAGGGACGGATGTCGATCAAGCCCTGAACTTAAAGTCAGGCGGCTGGTTGGATTCATTGGATAGCATTCAAAAATCCAAACTTCCAAGTTCGGAAACTTCTCGGCCCCTGAGTCTTAAATTGAACGGAGTTCCGGATCTAGTTCCACCCGCCCACCCAAACATTAGCAATCTATCCCGAATTCGGCAAAAGCCCGCTGAAACAGTACATCATTACTGGGCCAGATTCCTCCTGGTTATGGACAGGATAAAGGACTGCCGAGAGGAGGACGCAATCTCACTTTTCTACAATAATTGCACAGACAAAGGAATCCTAAACACCATAAGTCGTCGCGAAATTACACGCTTTGCTGACTTGGTGACCATAGTACAAAAGTACTGTGCGATGGAGAGTGCTTGGAAAACCGAAAGTAAATTTTGGGATAATCCGGCCCCGAATACAACCCTAGTCCGAAATAAAAGGGTGCATCATCACCAAGCACCTGGGTTAAACATCAAAAAACAAAAACCCCCTAAAGGGCACGGGAGGGTTGGCTAAACGGACCCTACAAAATTCATAGCACAGAGGGCACCACTCCAACTCATAGCCTTCGAGCATGTTGGATACTACGGCAGGTGGCCAAAAGTGGCGAAGAGCTTCTAGCCTCAGAATCCCAGCCCAAAGAACACCAAAGATGGTATTAATAGTCTTGAGACTTTCAGATCAAATAACATGCGGAAACGAACACTCGCAACCTTGTCAAGTCTACCAAGTAGCAACAATAAATCCATGGAGGACACGGCTATTACCTTTAATGCCGTTGATGAACCCAAATTCCGAACAGCCCGAGCACCACCGCATTGGTCCTCGGTCCAATAGTGGGCGGCTTTCGCCTTACTAAGGTAATCATGGATGGCGGCAATGACTAAACCTCATCTACGAGGAAACCCTCCGAAAAATGGAAATAGATCGAACCGCATTGAGCGAAGCCGCACAACCTTTAGAGGAATAATCCCTAGCCGGAAGTATGCTGCACAGGGAAAAATCACATCGGATGTAGTGTTCGCTCACGGACAATTACAGGTCCGAGGAGGTCACATTTCAAGTGGCCCTGCTCAGCAGCGGATATCACGCTTTATTAGGGTGAGAGGCATTCACAATTTTCAAGCTATACCCCATTATGGGTACATGAAGCTTAAAATGCCCGGACCTAACGGAATCATTACTCTCGCTAGTGATCCGAACATAGCACTCGGCGCCGAAAACAAGACAGCTGCACTAGCCCTCGAGGCACTATCCAAGCCCTAGCGGCCGATGAACTCACCGCAATGTGCTCCACGGTGAACAGGACGATGTGATACTTGATAAAAGATCCAAGTCCACCTCTTTTAAACCAGCGGATGAAATAGTCAAATTCCAAGTCCACCCAACGGACCCTGCAAAGACGGCCTCCATGGGGGCACAATTAAACCCTGATGTAGACGCCGTACTATGAGAATTTCTACGAGAAAACTGAGACATTTTTGCCTGGCACCCTTCAGACATGCCAGGAATCCCACGTCGGCTGGCCGAGCACATCCTAAATACCCTAAAGGGATTCAAGCCAGTTAAACAGGCTCTTCGACGCTTTTCCGAACACAACAGACATGCCATGGGAGAGGAGCTAGCCAAACTTCTGGAAGCCGGATTCATCAGAGATATAAAACATCCGGACTGACTAGCAAATCTGGTGATGGTACCAAAGAAGGATAAATCCAGGCGCAAGGATAGTGTCCGGCTCTGCAAAACAAGTTCCACATACCACCGTAGAGAGAATAATTTTTTGCACAGATCTGCTGACGTATTCCGCGGCGTGACATCACACCACGGCCAGGCCTTTATTCGAATTGTTTTCTTGTCCCACCTCGGCTTAGCGTTTAGGCGGTTTCCTTGGCACGTCTTATCAAAGCGTAGATCGTGCCCCCTTATTCTGGGATTCTCATCAATACGGACGTGGGTAACCCAACCGCGCCATTGATTGCGGCGCTTGGGAGATAAGCGAGTTTTATCAGGCTGGTGGGGGACGCATAGCCTCGTCCGTCCATATAAGGGGATACGGATCCACCCTTTTCACCTACGCCTTCCTCCTCCCTTGCCCATCCATTTCCGTGCACTCTGAGCTCCAACGCCCAAGTCCGCACATCCTTCCTCAACCATCTCCAGCCATGTTCGGAGCGGGAGGCAGGTGGATGGTCTCCTCCGTCACGGAGGGCCAAGTAAAAAAACTGCGGAAGGCCGAATACTTGTCCAGCGACATCGCGCACCGGCTACCCGACGAGGGGCAGCTCGTTCCCACCCCCGGGCCCCATGAGAGGGTGGTGTTCCTCACCCACTTCCTCCACGGACTAGGTTTTCCACTTCACCCATTTGTCCCGGGGCTCATGTTCTACTACGGCCTGGATTTCCACGATCTGGGCCCGAACTTCATCCTCAACATCTCGGCGTTTATCGTCGTGTGCGAGGCCTTCCTCTGCGTCCAGCCCCACTTCGGCTTATGGTTGAAGATCTTCAATGTCAAGCCGAAGGTAGTGGGCGGCCGCCAAGCGGAGTGCGGAGGCGCCATGGTTGGCAAGATGGCCAAAGTCCTATGGCTCGAGGGCTCCTTTGTGGAGACCATAAAGGGGTGGCGATCGGGGTGGTTCTACATCACCGAGCCGCGACTCTCAATGGGCGGCGGCCCCAAATTCGATCTGGCTTCCCCACACGGCTCACATCATGGAAAGAGACGGGCCAGACATGGGGGATTTAGATGAGCTGTCCGGACTCCAAACTTGCGTCCAAAACACGGTGGACAAGAATCTCGGGCTTGTCAACGTAATCCGTGTGATGCTCATCCGCCGGATTCTCCCATGCCAACAACGGGCCTTCAAATTGTGGGAGTTTGATCCGGCACAACACTCAATCTCTGGAAAGGCTCTTCGACACTACGCACGTAAGACGCCGGAAGGTGCTGTTCAAGGGCGCCGAGGCTCTACATCCGCTACCGAAGATCGCGGATTCAGCTCGCAGCCAAGCCAGCGAGGTAAGTTATTTTACCCTTTATGGGACTCTTTTTTCATAGATTGACTCTATGTGGGATCTAAAACTCCCTAACCTTTGACAGGACTGGCTGAAGACGTCCGGACAGATTAACTGTCCGACCCCTTTGCCAGAAGACCCAACAGATGCCCGATTGACGGGGCTGCTGGCTCCGGCGCCTTACGTGGTGCCGGAGAAGAAGGCCAAGAAGAAGGCCACGAGGACTCGAAGGAGTGCCCGACGCCACGACTCGGAAGCGGACTCCTCTCGTGAAAATGAGGAGGAGGAAACAGAAGCCTCTCCCCCAGCAGGGGGAGAGAAGAAAAGAAAGGCCGCCTAACCGGGAGGCCGGAGGGTTCAAGAAGGAAGAACCCTTCCTCCCGGACGTCTCCACCAACGCCAACGACGGGCGAGGAGGAGTGTCCTCGAGGGCCAAGCCCCTAAGCGAGACCGTAAGTGTCACGGATACCCATGGTTTTTTTCATTGCATAGTGTTCTCTAATGCCGAACAATCATGCAGCCCGCCCAAGGACGCAGCTCGCCGCTTCGCCGAAGGGTCTCTGAATTCGTCGGAAGTGGAGAGTACTTCACTTCCGGCCGCCTCCTCACCTCATGCTGCTGACGACGCCGAGGTGGGGCCCTAAGGGGGGCCTGGTCAAGAGGAGGTGGCGCAGGAGGCGCTGCAAGGCAGCCTCCTGGACTCCAGGCGCGAGGGGAGCGAGACCCTTAGGGGCTCTAAGCCCAACCCTTGTCCGGACTCCATATCGGAATCTTCAGCGGTTCCGAAGTCCGGCAAGCGCCCCCTTCGTAGGAAGGGTAAGACGCCGGTGTCCTCCGTCCAACCGGAGGCACCGGATAGCCATCGAGGCGCTTAACAGCGCCTCCATCGAGGAGGAGCACTGCACTTATGGAGTGTGGTGATCCAGAAGTTCGATCCGCCAAGAGCGGGCCGATCAAGCCTGCAACGGCCTTCTAACAGGCTTTGAGGTAAGTTTTCAATATATGTAAGAAAATTACCGCATAGACAAGAACTCCCCGATGCTTAGTTCGGTGTTCGGAAAGAAAAGTTTGACCGAGGATCTAAAAAGATATACGCAGGAGTCTAACATAATTATGTCAATATGGGAATGCAGGCTGCCTGCTGACCTCACAAGACCCATCATGGAGGTCAATGCATTGAAGGAGAGCCTCGAGCGGTCCGAGAACGAGCTCGGCCAAGCCAAGAAGCAGCTCGAGGACAAGGAAGGTAAGTAATACCTTATGGAATTTAAAAATGTGGTTGCAAAAGATAACAGGAATAACATGGGTGCTGCAGGGGCCACGAGCGAGGTGGCGACCTCAAGGAGGCGGTGTCCGCGTCAAAACAAAGCGGGCCGTGGAGCGCACCGAGCGAGAGAAGGGGGAGGCGCAGCTGGCGGAGGTACGGCAAGAGCTCCAGGCTCTCATGGAAAAACACGAGGGTTTTGAGCGTGACTCGAAGACCCGAGAGTCCGAGCTTGCCTCGGGTCTTGAGAGTGCCAAAGCTGCTAAGGCCGAGGCCCAAAAAGCCCTCCAGGAAATTGAGGCAATAAAGAAGATCGCGGCGGGTAAGGCATTCTTTATGCAGAGCAAGAATGTAAAAGTCAATTATCTAGTACTTACCTGAATCCGGAGCTCTCCAAGAGCGTTCGCAGATCTGCCGCGGAGTGTCTCCGATGCCGCCGCTTTCTACCGAGCCGAAGAAGGGAGCTCGACGGAAAAGGTGTTTTGGTCTCAGTATGTCGAGGCCGAACACCCGGTTCTTTGAGCGACCAATCAAGCAATTGGTCGAGCTCCACAAGGTCGCCAAACAGGCCATGAAGGGCCTTACAGCTTGGCTGTGGCCAAACGAGGCCATGCACAGGAGCTACGCCGGGCTAGTCACGGTGGTGGTGGATGCATGTCCATGGATCGAAGTCATCAAGCGCTCCGTCTGTATTGAAGGTGCTCAGAGGGCCCTTGCCCGTGCCAAGGTGCACTAGGGCAAGCTGGACGCTGAGAAGCCGGGTGACGACAGGCCGCCGGGCAAAGAACATCGCAAGCCCGAGAAGTATTATGAGGGTGTCTCAAGGGTGCCCGTCTTATAGCGGGTGAATGCTCCAAAGATGTAATATTTGAGTAGACTCGCATTTGTTATCCCAGACGCTGAAAACTTTTTCATATGAGCTAAGCAACGCTTTTGAATTTAAAATATTACCTTACAGGCGGCCGCTTATCAAATTTGAGAGATGGCGAGTCGTTGGCTTCAGCCCCCATGCCACGAAAGTCTCGGGTGTTCGGGATAAACTTGAGCGCTCTTGTTCCCATTCTTGGGTCCTTCGAGGGAGGCGCTCAACGCAACGAACTGTGCAACCGGACTATAATGCTTGAACACTCTCACTTAGCCATAGAATTCTATAATTTTAAATTTCGGCGAAGCCCCTAGTATTCAGAAGACCGAGTTCGGGGCGCTATCCACGCCTTGGCCGGACAATGCCGGTTCCTCGCTCTAAGCGGCATAAGTCTTTAGGGACTCGAAGAAACCTCTCGAACAGCGACTGGCTCTCGCCTTATCATGACGGTCAGTTTTAGCTTTCTCCACTGAGGTGCTCAACCCAGCTCAACCGGGGCACAATCGCAGTGGTTCTCCCAGCGCTACCTTAGCCGATATAACAGAACTTAAGGTACCAAAACATGGGAGCCGAGCAAACCCAACTATTGACCCAAGACATGATTCGGAGCCGATGCATATAATGCTATAAGTTCGGGGTGCCGCACTTGTGAAAGTGTTCGGACTTGTCACACCATGTTTGTGGGGTACATAAGCCCCTGGTGTGTTGGCCGTACCAAATTGTACGGTGGCGCAATGTCATAAATGAACATATATAATGGGAAAGAATGCAATAATAGGCAAGAGGTATATATTGGTTATTCAAAAGAAACCGCAAATAAAAGCGTAACGATACAAATTGTGCGATAAGCAAGGTGCAGGACTTTTGACATGTCCCCTTCCACGGGTAAGTTTGCGGTGTGGTATGTAAAACAGGTATACTGCTCGTAATAGAGACCACCTGGACACTCGACGCAGTTTTCTGCTTCCCTGGCTGTTGCATCGTGTATTCGGCGCGGATGCCGGACATGGCTTCTGGAGAATTGAGTCATGAAAGTAAAAAGGAAGAAGAAGAAAAAAGGAATGACACAAACGGGAGCCCCTAGTGCGGTCTAGCCGCATTCTGGGCGTGCCGTGGTCGTGGCCCGTCCCCTATGCCCATGGTGCTTCAGAGCGCAATTACGCGGCGCTTAGTAATCGGCTTCAGCGAGTTCGCGAGGGCTGGGGTTGGGGCTGCATTACTACGCTTGTTCTAACGTGCTGTGCGGTCTTGCTGTGGGTTACTCCGGCGCGCTTGATGTGTCCGATTGTTTATTGGCCGGATTGGAGAATTGCCTTAAGAGGTTGTTCTGCACTTCTGCCGCAAGGGCGGCCGTATGCTCCTCCGTTCGGAGGGAGCGTTCGGTGTTTCCATTGACCGTGATTACGCCTCGAGGGCCTGGCATCTTGAGTGTGAGGTACGCCAGAAAAGCGGCACCGCATTGAATTTTGTGAATGTGGTTCGTCCGAAAGCAAAGGCGTGATAGCCGCCATGAACGGGCTATGTCGAAGATTAACTCCTCACTCCGGAAGTTATCCGGGGATCCAAAGACCACTTCAAGTGTAACGGAGCCCGTGCAGTTGGCCTCTACACCTGGAATGACGCCTTTAAAGGTCGTCTTTGTGGGTTTGATCCTTGACCCATTTTGCGCACTGTATCCTAATAAAGCAGGTTCAGGCTGCTACCGCCGTCCATCAGGACTCTGGTGAGGTGAAATACGTCAAAAATTGGGTCAAGAACCAATGCAGCGAAACCGCCGTGACGGATGCTAGTGGGGTGGTCCCTTCGATCGAAGGTGATCGGGCAGGAAGACCATGGGTTGAACTGGGCGATCGCTCCATCGCCAGATATCACGCCCTTTAGTGCGCGCTTCCGCTCCCTTTTGGGTATGTGGGTTGCGTATATCATGTTCATCGTCCGCACTTGTGTGGGAAAGCCCTTCGTCCTCTATTGTTCGGGCGGCCGGGCTCTTCCTCGTCATCACTATGCAGCCCCTTGTCGTTGTTTTCGGGCGCTTAGCTTGCCTGCTTGCTTGAACACCCAACAATCCCTGTTGGTGTGGTTGGCTAGTTTTCGGGTGTGCCATGTATCCGCACAAGCGATCGAGTATTCGGTCCAAGTTGGACGGGCCTCGGTATTTCTTTTGAATGGCTTCTTCCACGACCGGGTTTAGAGCCTCTGAATCCGGCATTTATCGTCAGATCTTCAGCATTATCACCGCACGCGGCGTTTATGCTTGTTGCGATGCGACCTGCCATTGCTGTCCTTGGTATCCGAACTACCGTGGTGTTTGGCCAAGTTGTTGCTTCGAGCTAGCCAGCTGTCCTCTCCGCCGCAAAAGTGGGTCATGAGTGTGGTGAGGGCTGCCATGGATTTTGGCTTTTCTGTCCCTAGGTGTCGGGCTAACCACTCGTCGCGGATGTTGTGTTTGAAGGCTGCTAGCGCCTACGCATCCGGACAATGACGATCTAATTTTTTCTTTGTTAGGAACCGGCCCGTAATTGTCCGCCGATTCTTCCGCTGCTGAATTATATGGCTAAGGTCATCGGCGTCCGTTGGTCGCACATATGTGCCCCGGAAGTTATCAAGGAATGCGGCTTTCCAGGTCCTCCCAACAACCGATTGACTCTGGCGGCAAGCTATTGAGCCAATGCCGAGCTGGTCCTTTAAGCTTGAGTGGGAGGTATTTGATGGCATGTAGATCATCACCGGGCCATGTGGATATGGAGGAGATAGTCCTTGATCCGCACCGCAGGATCTCGTGGTACCATCGTATGATTCGATGTTTACGGGTTTGAAGCCCTCGTGGATTTGATGATCCATTACTTCATCTCGTGAAGCATAGTGGGTGTGCGGCGCCTCAGTATTGGGCTATATCACGACGTAGCTCATATGAGCTTTGTTCATCGTGTTCGCCCGGCCGGGTTTGTTGTATCCGGCGTGACGGTAATCATCCCGAGTCGTTGGGCGCCCACGCGATCTGTAGATCGATCTTGTATGCTTTGCCTTATGCTCCAATATATCTCGCAAGTCCGACACGTTTTCCCGTGCCTTGGTACTTTTTGAGCGGCGTCGGGGCGTGGCTCGAGCGGAGGGCCGAGAGGCTTCTATCGCTGACCACGGGTGGCCGGTCTGCCATGTCGCGCCTTGGTGACGTGGGTGCTTCCTCCTCCGATCGAGGCAACGGCCTGCGTTTGGGGTAGCTTTTGAGGGGCGTTCGAGTTCATACTCTTCGCTGCAAGGACTTCATCCATCTGTCGCCTAGCGTGTCTTGGTCAGCTCTAAGCTGTTGCTTTTTTCTTGAGGCTGCTTGCCGTGGCCATGAGCCTGCGTTTAAAACGCTCTTGTTCGACGGGGTCCTCTCACGCACGCAATTAAATGCGTCGTCCGAGGCTTGCCTCGTCTTTGAAGGGGCGCATAATTATCGCCCTCTACCTCTCTTTACGCAGACCGTCGCGGCGGACTTGCTTCTCCCTCCTCCGCGCCGAGTCCCGCTGGAGGGGTCATCTTCGCACCGTCTGGGGTATTATTGTCTCCCATGCCGGAATCGCCGCTTTTACCGTGGGCGGATTTAGAGCGCGCCACCGACGCTTGCTTGGGTTGTTTCTTGAGGGGTCATCCTCCGCCGTTCCATTGCCATTCCCATCTTTTGGGATGTCCACCATGTATATGTCGATGACGAGGTGGCCTTCAGGTGCCTCAGAGGCGCTGGTTCTTGGTCGTCTCAAAGATCGCCTTCCATACCGTCGATGTCTTTGGAGTCGAAGTCGAGCATGTCGGTTAAATCATCAACAGTGGCTACAAAGTGGGTGGTGGGTGGGTGTTGAATTTCTTCGTCGTCCGCATCCCAACCTTCCTAACCGTAGTCCGGCCAGGGCTCTCCAGATAAAGAGAGAGACTTTAGTGATTTCAAGATGTCACCAAAGGGCGAGTGCTGAAAGATGTCCGCGGCAGGGGGCTTCGGAACCGTCCACGGGGCGATAACCGCCATTATTTCATGGGCGGAGGGTGTTATTTCGTTGGCAGAGCCTCCGATTGTGTCAGAGTGTTCGGTGTCAGGTAGTGCGGTTGGGTCCGGATTGTTATTTCCGGACTCCCCTTCCCATAGTACGGATGGCTTGAACAACCGTTCCAGGAAGATGTTGGGCGGGACGGCATCGCGTTTTGCGCCGATGCGTGCCAATACGTCCGCCGCCTGGTTGTTATCCCGGGCTATATGATGAAATTCGAGCCCTTCGAACCGTGCAGACATTTTTAGGACCGCATTGCGGTGCGCTGCCATTTTCGGATCTTTGGCATCAAAGTCTCCGTTTATTTGAGATATCGCGAGGTTCGAATCCCCGCGCACCTCTAGGCATTTAATGCCCATGGAGACTGCCATCCAGAGGCCGTGCAGAAGGGCCTCGTTTTCAGCTGCGTTGTTGGAGTCTGTATACATTATCTGAAGGACGTATTGGACTATGTCCCCGGTTGGGGACATCAGGACGACGCCAGCCCCCAGGCCGGCCAACATTTTGGAGCCGTCAAAGTGCATGATCCAATTGGAGTATGCGCCGTACTCTTTAGGGAGTTCGACTTCGGTCCATTCGGCCACGAAGTCGGCCAAAACCTGCGACTTAATAGCTCGTCGTGGCTTATAGGTTATGTCGAATGGAAGGAGCTCTATGGCCCATTTAGCAATCCGGCCCGTCGCGTCGCGGTTGTTTATAATGTCGTTAAGAGGTACTTCGGAGGCTACCATTATCGAACACTCTTGAAAGTAGTGTCGCAGCTTCCAGGATGCCATGAACACTGCGTATGCTATCTTTTGATAATGTGGGTACCGGGACTTGCATGGAGTTAGGACAGTGGACACATAGTAAACCAGTTTTTGAAGAGGGAACCTGTGTCCGTCCGTTTCTCGTTCGACGACGAGTACTACCGACAACTTGATGTGTTGCGGCGATATATAATAGCATTGGTTCGCCCATGTTGGGCGCGGCCAGGACCGGATTTGTTGCCAATATGGCTTTTATTTCTTTGCGTCCGGCCGTGGCGGCATCCTTCCACTCGAAGTGTTCGGTGCGCCGGAGGAGGCGGTAAATGGGTAACGCCTTTTCTCCCAAACGGGAAATAAAGCGGCTTAGAGCCGCTACGCATCGATCAATTTTGTATTTGTTTGAGGTCTTTTGGAATATCCCATTGTGACAGAGCTCGGATCTTGGCTGGGTTTGCTTCAATTCCTCTACCGACCCAATGAAGCCCAAGAGCTTTCCTACCGGAACGCCAAGACGCATTTTTCGGATTGAGCTTAATGTCATATTTTCGGAGATTGTCGAATGTGAGCCTCAAGTCGTCTACTAGAGTTTCGACATGCTTGGATTTGACGACCACGTCATCTACATATGCTTCCACCGCTTTTGCCGATCCGGTTTGCCGGACATGTCCGAATCATGCGCCGATATGTTGCGCAGGCGCTTTTTGAGCCGAAGGGCATTGTGTTGAAGCAGAATGGGCCGTATGGAGTGATGAATGCTGTTGCGGCTTGGTCTGGCTCCGCCATCTTGATTTGGTGGTAGCCGAGATGCAGCGTCGAGGAAGCACAATGAGTCGTGGTCCCGTCAGAAGGCCGATAATTTGATCAATGCGAGGGAGGAAGGGATCCTTTGGGCAAGCCTTATTAAGGTCATTGAAATCAACACATAGGCGCCAGGATTTATCCTTCTTTGGTACCATCACCAGATTTGCTAGCCAGTCCGGATGTTTTATATCACTGATGAATCCGGCTTCCAGAAGTTTGGCTAGCTCCTCTCCCATGGCCTGTCTCTTGGGTTCGGAAAAGCGTCGAAGAGCCTGTTTGACTGGTTTGAATCCTTTTAGGGTATTTAGGCTGTGCTCGGCCAACCGACGTGGGATTCCTGGCATGTCTGAAGGGTGCCAGGCAAAAATGTCCCGTCTTTGCAGGGTCCGTTGGGTGGACTTGGAATTTGACTATTTCATCAGCTGGTTTAAAAGAGGTGGACTTGGATCTTTTATCAAGTATCACATCGTCCCTATTCCCCGTGGAGCGCATCGCAGTGAGTTCCTCGGCCGCTAGGGCTTCGGATAGTGCCTCGAGGGCTAGTGCGGCTGTCTTGTTTTCTGCGCGGAGTGCTATGTTCGGATAACTAGCGAGAGTGATGATTCCGTTAGGTCCGGGCATTTTAAGCTTCATGTACCCATAATGGGGTATAGCTTGAAAAATTGTGAATGCCTCTCGCCCTAATAAAGCATGATAACCGCTGCTGAGCAGGGCCACTTGAAATGTGACCTCCTCGGACTGTAATTGTCCGTGAGCGAACACTACGTCGATGTGATTTTTCCTGTGCAGCATGCTTCCCGGCTAGGGATTATTCCTCTAAAGGTTGTGCTGCTTCGCTCAATGCGGTTCCAGCCTATTTCCATTTTTCGGAGGGTTTCCTCATAGATGAGGTTTAGTCCGCTGCCGCCATCCATGAGTACCTTAGTAAGGCGAAATTCGTCCACTATTGGACTAAGGACCAATGCGGCTGGTGCTCGGGCTGTTCGGAATTTGGGTTCGTCACTAGCATTAAAGGTAATAGCCGTGTCACTCCATGGATTTATTGTTGCTACTTGGTAGACTTCGGCAAGGTTGCAGAGTGTTCGTTTCCGCATGTTATTTGATGCGAAAGTCTCGAAGACTGTTAATACCATACTGGTGTTGCTGGGCTGGGTTTCTGAGGCTAGAAGCTCTTCGCCACTTTTGGCCACCTGCCGTAGTATCCAACATGCTCGAAGGCTATGAGTTGGAGTGGCGCCCTCTGTGCTATGAATTTTGCAGGGTCCGTTTAGCCAACCCTCCCGTCCCCTTTAGGGGGTTTTTGTTTTTTGATGTTTAACGCAGGTGCTTGGTGATGATGCACCCTTTTATTTCGGACTAGGGCTGTATTCGGGGCCGGATTATCCCAAAATTTACTTTCGGTTTTCCAAGCACTCTCCATCGCACAGTATTTTTGTACTATGGTCACCAAGTCAGCAAAGCCTGTAATTTCGCGACGACTTATGGTGTTTAGGATTCCTTTGTCTGTGCAATTATTGTAGAAAAGTGAGATTGCGTCCTCCTCTCGGCAGTCCTTTATCCTGTCCATAACTGTGGAGGAATCGCCCAAAGAATGATGTCTTTGTTTCATTGGGCTTTTGCCGAATTCGGGATAGATTGCTAATGTTTGGGTGGGCGGTGGAACTAGATCCGAACTCCGCTCAATTTAAGACTCAGGGGCCTAGAATTTTCCTTACTTGGAAGTTTGGTTTTTTGAATGCTATCCAATGAATCCAACCAGCCGCGTGACTTTAAGTTCTGTCTTGATCGACATCCGTCCCTCTGCTGGAATCCGGCATGGAGGGATCGGGAATCCGGACGTAGCTAGTCCTTAAGATAGAAGAAGAATCGCCGTATTGCTCCTCTACCACAACAACATGATGGGTAGGCTGGGGAGAGTTGATCTCTCTCAGATCGGTTTTAGGCCCGATCTGGTCGTAGTCTGTGGCAACTCCCAGGGCGGCGATGCGATCCAAGAGCTCGTTTATGGAGGAAATCTCGATCGGATCTAACTGCTCGGTAAGTTCTGAGTTAACGTGAAGATTGGTTTTGATGACCCGAGAAGTCATCGTCGGCGCGGTGGCCGAACTGGCGGTCATAAGAAAACCACCTAACTGAAGAGTCTGACCAGTGGCCAAGGCTCCTTTGGCGATAGTATCGTCTTTAAATACGGGATGAGGCATCCTTCCTGACGGGCGACGCAGCAGGAACTCTCAATGAAAGCACCAATGTCGGTGTCAAAACCGCGGATCTCGGGTAGGGGGTCCCGAATGCGTATGTCTAGGCGGACGGTAACAGGAGACAAGGGACACGATGTTTTTACCTGTGTTCGGCCCCTCTGGATGGAGGTAATACCCTACTCCTGCTTGATTAATATTGATGATATGGGTAGTACAAGAGTAGATCTACCACGAGATCAGAGAGGCTAAACCCTAGAAGCTAGCCTATGGTATGATTGTTGTTCGTCCCCACGGACTAAAACCCTTCGGTTTATATAGACACCAAATAGGGTTAGGGTTACATGAGTCGGTTACAATGGTAGGAAATCTACATATCCAGACGCCAAGCTTGCCTTCCACGCCAAGGAAAGTCCTATCCGGACATGGGACTAAGTCTTCAATCTTGTATCTTCGTAGTCCAGAGTCCGCCAAAGATGATAGTTCGCTATCCGGACACCCCTAGTCCAGGACTCCTCAAGAACCGACTCTCCGTGATTCAATGATGATAAGTCCGGCGTGTTGATTGTCTTGACATTGCAAGGCGGGTTCCCCTCTGAATCCTGTGTTGAATAGTGTCCGGCTTTCTTGTGAATATCGCGCTTCTCGGCTTCCACGCCCAATAATGGCCATCTTCCACGTGTCGAATGAATGTGAAAAGTCAGGGTATCTTTACATTTACCCCCCTTGCTGTGCAAATGAGCCGTCTATAAAAGAGACGGGGATCCAGATCCGAATCACACCCTCCTCCCTTCGCGAGCCTTCATCAGAGCGCCTTTGACAAAAAACCCACTCCACCATGGAGCCGACGCGGCTCCTCCTCTCGCGCTCCAGGCCCCAGCCCGGATATTGGGGAGATGCTCATTCTCAAGACAAATAATTGGTGGTGCTCCAAACCAAGGGATTCCTTCCCCCGGCCTTCATGGTTCCGGTGCATTCCGTACTCGCCACTTATAAGGGCCGGAAGCAGGCGGAGAGCGTCGCCGATCCCTCTAAGGGAGAGCGGGTATGCTTCGTCTCTTACCTAATGAGAGGACTCGGATTTCCAATCCATCCGTTTCTCCAGGGGCTTCTGGAGTTCTACGGCCTCCAGCCGCGCAACCTTACGCCTGCCTCCATCTTGCATATAGCGGGCTTTGTGGCCCTTTGCGAGCTGTTTTTGGGCGTTGAGGCCCATTTCGCTCTGTGGAATAGATTGTTCTGCCTTGTGCCTCGTTCTCACGAAGGGTCAATATATCAAGTGGGCGGAGCCGAACTATGGCGCGTCGCCGGGACCGGATACTTATCCGGAACCCCAAAGAAGGCGCCCGAGGACTGGCCCTCGGAATGGTTTTACATGGAGGACGTCCCGCTGCCGGATCCTGTTCGGATCGGCCTTCCGGAGTTTAGCAACGCTCCTCTGAAGAAGCGCCTAAGCTGGCGCCCGCGGAGCCCCCAAAGGGAAAATGACCGGAACACCCTTTACTTGATGAGCCGAATAAGATTACTGGCTCATGCCGGATTCACCATGATTGGAGTCATGGCAATATGTATTATGAGGGGAGTGCAGCCGCTCCAATATAGGGGCCACCCCATGTGGGACTTCAACGGGGAGGACGATGCCACCCGCCATGGCCGCAAAGGGCCGGGATCGGTCACCGAACTGGTGAAGACCTTGTCCGCCATGTACAAAGGGGAAGAGGAGGATTTTCTCCGCGTCAGTCCACTGAACGGGTTTTCTTCGAATAATCCTTGAAGTTGGGTAAGCAAATATCTTTGTGGCCTGTCCGATCCATGTTCCCGCAGCTAAATATCTCATTTCATGGTTTCTACGCAGGAACTGCGCCGGGCCGTGGAGAAGATACACAGCTCGCTTTCACAACCCGAGGATCCTAACGGTCCTCGGTCCGCCTCGAAGAGGACCCGGATATAAAGGTGGAGCTGATCGACGGGTGTTCCACCAACTTAGCATCGACAATGCTTTGGTTGCCATTACGGCCGACTACCCCAATTATTTCCGCCTCCTGTGTAAGTGGATGAAGTTCGGATACCATGACCCACCCATGCTTTACTTCTAATCACCACGTATTTGATGGTGTTTCGCAGGGGGTGCCTTCAGAACGGGAAGCCGAGCCTGCCGCGGCCGTCCAACAAGGGGCAGCTCGGCCCAGCAGGCGGAAAAGAAGTGCGGTATGACTCGAGACGTCGCCGCAACGGTATGATGTGCCATCGTGTTTTAAGGAGAGGTTCCTGGGAGGCACACTGACGCTCGTGGTTTTTTCAGGAGAAAGAGCGCTCGCCGGACTGAGTCCGGAGAAGTTGCCAATCGGGCCTCCGCCAACCAGGCTCAAAAGCCGAGTCCGGAAGGGGGTACAAACACGAGGTGTGCGTCGGATGCTCCTCCAATGGAGGATGCCGACAGACTGTCCGCCACCAAGTCGGAGGTGGAGAGCGCCATGAATCATAGGCGCCACGGACTATTCTACGTGACGCATGTTTCTCCCAAGAGGCGTTGGACGCCTTTAGTTCGGGAGAAGCGCACCTCCGTGCCGCTCAAGATGGCCTAGCCGGAGCCACGGAGCAGTATGTGAAAGACATACGGGTAAGGAATTTTGACAGTTATATATGCCAGTAGCCCCCGAGACTTAAAATAGTTAGGATAACTGATTTAAGGATCATTTGGAATGTAGGTTCTTACCGAAAAGAATACCCGCTTGTCCCGGGAGCTTGAAGAGTGCAAGGCCCAACTTGAGGCTGCACCGGCCGCGACCGGGGAAGCCATGAAGACCCCCTCTGGTAATATATGACCTTCAAAGTAGAAGTAGTTTCGCAAAGTGCGGCGTGTGCATAAATCTGACAGTAACATTGCAGATAGCGCAAGGATGGATCCGGACAAGCAACAGCTCCTGCGCCAGCTAAAGGTCGGCGAGAGCGTGCTTACGAGGGTGCGGCAGGAGAAAAATAACCTCCAAGATGCCAACACCCAACTAGGTGAGGAACTAAAGGATGTTCGTGCCCAGTTGTCTGACTCCGTAAAGGAGAATCAACGGCTTCGTCGCGGCATTTTCAGTAAGTGCTTAAACGAACTTTGAAAGAGTTCGGCGAGGAAGGCGACTAACATAAACATGTATGTAGGTTTGCTCACAGGTCGTCCTGAGGAGGAGATTCCCAGTTCTTCGGGTGATCTTCTTCCCGAATCGCGCCACCTGCAAACGAAGTTTGGCAGGTGATGAAAGGCGTCGCCCAGGCCTTGTGGCCATCTATCTCCCCGCTCAAGGCATTGGGGAGCTGGCAGAGCGGCTTCAAGGAGCACAACGTGGCGCTTCCGACTATGGAAGATATCGGCCTGCCGTCAAGGCGCCAGGAGGCTCGGGCCATGGTAAAGACGCAGTACACGGTTGTCGACCCAAACCACATGGCCGAGGTCGGACCTGTGGGGCCTAATGGGAAGGAGATCCATGTAAGCTTAGTTACGGCCGAGTAGAATTGGCCGCCAAGTATTCCTAGCAAGATTGTAAATTAGATAGCCTATTAGATGGCATTGAGGAGGAATACAATTAGTCGAGTTGACTATGTAATTGAATATGACATGAAAAATGTCTTCTAGCCGGATTGTAGATCGCTTTGTCATAGCGGACCTTTTCGCTCGACCTCGGGACCCAATAGTCCAGAGTGTGTCCGAATACCCTCATTGTTATGTAAGAACCGGGGCATGCATGGAGACAAGGCGTAGGGGTCATTATTGCTATGTCGGACAAGTGCCCAACTAGTTATGTTATATTACATGGATAGTAAGAAACATCTTCCAGGAGAATAGTTCTGTTAAGGGTTCCTTTCTCGGGAGGCATGCCCTAAAGTGCATGTCCAAACTGCTAAGAAAGCAGAAAATCATCCGGGGCAGATGGATAAATAGTTAAAAATCATCTTCGGTTCACCGACCGAATATTCCCTTAAGAACGCTTAGCTTCGGCTTCACCTAGTCCGAGGTACACATCCGGTGACCAGCGGCAAGAATAATCGCAGAGGTGCTCCCTTACCACCTAGCCGAACAATCGGGAACGTAGGGGTAAGCACAGGAGCCAGGCAACCCCGCTTGGCCAAAACTTAAGTCATATCGATGCATATAATGGTGAGTAAAAGGTACATGCGGAAGTTTGGCACATGTGTTGGGCAAGAAGCCCGTATAAATAAGCTTCTGTTAAAGAAGCCCCCAGGTATAATGAGCGCGAACAGCGCATCAAGTATGTGCGAACAAAGCGCAAACGAGCCTCTAAAGGATTCAAGAAGGAGGAGGAAGGAGAGAAATAAAAGACAGCAAAAATAGAAAATGTGGACGGAGGGAGGAGACGAACTCGGAGTCCGGCGCTTAGGCGTAGAATCTTCGTAGACGGGCTGCGTTCCATGGGTTCGGCTTGAGTCGGTTATCCGATGCGTTTCGCAGATGGTATGCTCCGCCGGTCAGGACCTGGTCGATGATGAAGGGACCTTCCCATTTGGGCTTGAGTTTGTCCTTTTTCTTGTCCGGCAGGCGTAGAACTAGTTCGCCAACGTTGTAAGCTTTGGCCCGTACTTCCCTGTTTTGATATCTTCGAGCCTGCTGTTGATAAAATGCGGAACGAGCTTTTGCCACGTCGCGCTCCTCCTCCAATGCGTCCAAACTGTCCTGCCGATCGAGCTCGGCTTCTCTTTCTTCATACATGCGCACATGAGGTGAGTCATGTATTATGTCGCGGGGCAAGACTGCCTCTGCGCCGTACACCATAAAAAATGGTGTGAATCCGGTAGTACGATTCGGCGTGGTCGGCAGCCCCCAGAGTACGGAGTCGAGCTCCTCAACCCAATGCGTGTTAGATTCCTTGAGGGACCGCACTAGTCTGGGTTTAATGCCGCTCATGATTAGACCGTTTGCTCGCTCGACTTGACCGTTAGTTTGAGGGTGATAGACTAAGGCGTAATCGAGCTTGATGCCCATGTTTTTGCACCATAATTTGAACTCATCGGCCGTGAAGTTGGTGCCGTTATCAGTGATGATACTGTGGGGGACGATGTAACGGTGCACTACCCCTGATATGAAGTCTATCACCGGCCCGGATTCGGCCGTTTTAACAGGCTTGGCCTCTATCCATTTGGTGAATTTATCCGCCATGACCAATAGGTATTTTTACTTGTGGGTTCCTCCCTTAAGGGTTCCAACCATGTCAAGCCCCCAGACCGCGAACGGCTAGGTGATGGGTATAGTTTTGAGGGCGGTGGGTGGCATGTGGCTTTGGTTAGCAAAAAGCTGGCAACCGACGCATTGTTGTACTAAATCTCACAAGATTCCGCCTCGGGCCGTCGGCCAATAAAATCATGTACGGAAGGCCTTGCCTACAAAGGGCCCAGCTGCGGCATGGTGCCCACCTGATCCGGCATGAATTTCAACGGGAGGTTTCGCCCTTCCTCTTCGAAGATACACCTTTGAAGGACTCCTGTTGTGCTTTTCTTATAGAGCTCTCCCTCATGGACTTTATAGGCTTTGGATCGCCGTACTATGTAGCGAGCCTCATTTTGGACTTCGGGGAGTTCCTGCCTAGTTAGGTATGCTAGGAATGGTTCCGTCCACGGGGTGATAACCGCCATTATTTCGTGGGCGGAGGGTGTTATTTCGTTCGCATAGCCTCCGATTGTGTTAGAGTGTTCGGTGTCAGGCAGTGCGGTTGGGTTCGGATTGTTATTTCCGGACTCCCCTTCCCATAGTACGGATGGCTTGAACAGCCGTTCCAGGAAGATGTTGGGCGGGATGGCATCGCGTTTTGCGCCGATGCGTGCCAATACGTCCGCCGCCTGGTTGTTATCCCGGGCTATATGATGAAATTCGAGCCCTTTGAACCGTGCTGACGTTTTTAGGACCGCATTGCGGTACGCTGCCATTTTCGGATCTTTGGCATCAAAGTCTATTTGAGATATCGCGAGGTTCGAATCCCCGCGCACCTCTAGGCGTTTAATGCCCATGGAGACTGCCATCCGGAGGCCGTGCAGAAGGGCCTCGTATTCAGCTGCGTTGTTGGAGTCCGTATACATTATCTGAAGGACGTATTGGACTGTGTCCCCGGTTGGGGACGTCAGGACGACGCCAGCCCCCAGGCCGGCCAACATTTTGGAGCCGTCAAAGTGCATGATCCAATTGGAGTATGCGCCGTACTCTTTAGGGAGTTCGGCTTCGGTCCATTCGGCCACGAAGTCGGCCAAAACCTGCGACTTAATAGCTCGTTGTGGCTTATAGGTTATGTCGAATGGAAGGAGCTCTATGGCCCATTTAGCAATCCGGCCCGTCGCTTGGTTGTTTATAATGTCGTTAAGAGGTACTTCGGAGGCTACCGCTATCGAACACTCTTGAAAGTAGTGTCGCAGCTTCCGGGATGCCATGAACACCGCGTATGCTATCTTTTGATAATGTGGGTACCGGGACTTGCATGGAGTTAGGACAGTGGACACATAGTAAACCGGTTTTTGAAGAGGGAACCTGTGTCCGCCCGTTTCTCGTTCGACGACGAGTACCGCGCTGACAACTTGATCTGTTGCGGTGATATATAATAGCATTGGTTCGCCCTTGTTGGGCGCGGCCAGGACCGTATTTGTTGCCAATATGGCTTTTATTTCTTCGAGTCCGGCCGTGGCGGCATCCGTCCACTCGAAGTGTTCGGTCTTGGCCGGAGGAGGCGGTAAAGGGTAACGCCTTTTCTCCCAACGGGAAATAAAGCGGCTTAGAGCCGCCACGCATCCAATCAATTTTTGTATTTGTTTGAGGTCTTTTGGAATATCCAATTGTGATAGAGCTCGGATCTTGGCTGGGTTTGCTTCAATTCCTCTACGGACACAATGAAGCCCAGAGCTTTCCTACCGAACGCCAAGACGCATTTTTCCGGATTGAGCTTAATGTCATATTTTCGGAGATTGTCTAACGTGAGCCTCAAGTCGTCTACTAGAGTTTCGACATGCTTGGATTTGACGACCACGTCATCTACAAATGCTTCCACTGTTTTGCCGATCTGGTATGCGGACATATACGAATCATGCGCCGATATGTTGCGCGGCGTTTTGAGCCCGAAGGGCATTGTGTTGAAGCAGAATGGGCCGTATGGAGTGATGAATGCTGTTATGGCTTGGTCTGCTCCGCTTATCTTGATTTGGTGGTAGCCGAGATGCAGCGTCGAGGAAGCACAATGAGTCGTGTCCTGCTGTAGCGTCGATAATTTGATCAATGCGAGGGAGGGGGAAGGGATCCTTTGGGCAAGCCTTATTAAGGTCATTGAAATCAACACATAGGCGCCAGGATTTATCCTTCTTTGGTACCATCACCAGATTTCCTAGCCAGTCTGGATGTTTTATATCTCTGATGAATCCGGCTTCCAGAAGTTTGGCTAGCTCCTCTCCCATGGCCTGTCTCTTGGGTTCGGAAAAGCATCGAAGAGCCTGTTTGACTGGCTTGAATCCTTTTAGGGTATTTAGGCTGTGCTCGGCCAGCCGACGTGGGATTCCTGGCATGTGTGAAGGGTGCTCGGAAAAAATGTCCCAGTTTTCTCGTAGTGCGGCGTGTACATCAGGGTTTAATTGTGCCCCAATGGAGGCCGTCTTTGCAGGGACCGTTGGGTGGACTTGGAATTTGACTATTTCATCCGCTGGTTTAAAAGAGGTGGACTTGGATCTTTTATCAAGTATCACATCATCCTTGTTCACCGTGTAGCGCATCGCAGTGAGTTCCTCGGCCGCTAGGGCTTCGGATAGTGCCTCGAGGGCTAGTGCGGCTGTCTTGTTTTCGACGCGGAGTGCTATGTTCGGATCACTAGCGAGAGTGATGATTCCGTTAGGCCGGGCATTTTAAGCTTCATGTACCCATAATGGGGTATAGCTTGAAAAATTGTGAATGCCTCTCGCCCTAATAAAGCGTGATATCCGCTGCTGAACGGGGCCACTTCAAATGTGACCTCCTCGGACCTGTAATTGTCCGGCGAAATAACACTACGCCCAGCAGATTTTTCCTGTGGCATGCTTCTCGGCTAGGGATTATTCCTCTAAAGGTTGTGCTGCTTCGCTCAATGCGGTTCCGATCTATTTCCATTTTTCGGAGGGTTTCCTCGTAGATGAGGTTTAGTCCGCTGCCGCCATCCATGAGTACCTTAGTAAAGTAAAGCCGTCCACTATTGGACCGAGGACCAATGCGGCTGGTGCTCGGGCTGTTCGAATTTTGGTCTGCCACCGGCATTAAAGGTAATAGCCGTGTCACTCCATGGATTTATTGTTGCTACTTGGTAGACTTCGGCAAGGTTGCGGAGTGTTCGTTTCCGCATGTTATTTGATGCGAAGTCTTGAAGACTGTTAATACTGTACTGGTATTACTTTGCTGGGATTCTGAGGCTAGAAGCTCTTCGCCACTTTTGGCCACCTGCCGTAGTATCCAACATGCTCGAAGGCTATGAGTTGGAGTGGTGCCCTTTGTGCTATGAATTTTGCAGGGTCCCTTTAGCCAACCCTCTAGTACGGTTCCGTGCCCTTTAGGGGGTTTTTGTTTTTTGATGTTTAACCCAGGTGCTTGGTGATGATGCACCCTTTTATTTCGGACTAGGGCTGTATTCGGGGCCGGATTATCCCAAAATTTACTTTCGATTTTCCAAGCACTCTCCATCGCATAGTACTTTTGTACTATGGTCACCAAGTCAGCAAAGCGTGTAATTTCGCGACTTATGGCGTTTAGGATTCCCTTGTCCGCAATTATTGCAGAAAAGTGAGATTGCGTCCTCCTCTCGTAAGTCCTTTATCCTGTCCATAACCAGGAGGAATCGCCCAAGAATGATGTAATCGCTTCAGCGGGCTCTTGCCGAATTCGGGATAGATCGCTAATGTTTGGGTGGGCGGGTGGAACTAGATCCGGAACCCCATCCAATTTAAGACTCAGTGGCCGAGAAGTTTCCAAACTTGGAAGTTTGGATTTTTTAATGCTATCCAATGAATTCAACCCGCTACCGACTTTAAGTTCGTGGCTTGATCGACATCCGTCCCTCTGCGGGAATCCGGCATGGAGGGATCGGGAATCCGGACGTAGCTAGTCCTTAAGATAGAAGAAGAATCGCCATATTGCTCCTCTACCACAGCAACATGATGGGTAGCCTGGGGAGAGTTGATCTCTCTCGGATCGGTTTTAGGCCCGATCTAGTCACAGTCTGTGGCGACTCCCAGGGCGGCGATGCGATCCAAGAGCTCGTTTATGGAGGAGAGCTCGATCGGATCTAACTGCTCGGCAAGTTCCGAGTTAACGTGAAGATTGGTTTCGATGACCCGAGAAGTCATCGTCGGTAGCCGTAACCGGGCGGTCATAAGAAAACCACCTAACCGAAGAGTCGACCATGGCCAAGGCTCCTTTGGTGATAGTATCGCCTTTTAAAGACGGGATGAGGCATCCTTCCCGACGGCGGCGCACAGAGGAACTCTCAATGAAAGCACCAATGACGGTGTCAAAACCAGCGGATCTCGGGTAGGGGGCCCGAATCGTGCGTCTAGGCGGATGGTAACAGGAGACAAGGGACACGATGTTTTTACCTGTGTTACGGCCCTCACGATGGAGGTAATACCCTACTCCTGTTTGATTAATATTAATGATATGGGTAGTACAAGAGTAGATCTACCATGAGATCACAGAGGCTAAACCCTAGAAGCTAGCCTATGGTATGATTGTTGTTCGTCCAACGGACTAAAACCCTTCGGTTTATATAGACACCAAATAGGGTTAGGGTTACACGTAGTCGGTTACACTGGTAGGAAATCTTCAGATCCGTATCGCCAAGGGTGCCGTCCACGCCAAGGATCGTCCTATCTGGTCTCAAGGTGAAGCCGTCAATCTTCTATCTTCTTAGTCTAGGAGTACTGCCAAAGATGATAGTTCGGCTATTCGGACACCCCTAGTCCAGACTCCTCAAGAGCCTCGAACCAGGCTTCAATGACGACGAGTCCGGCGCGCATATTGTCTTCGGCATTGCAAGGCGGGTTCCCCTCCGAATCCTGTGTTGAATAGTGTCTGGCTTTCTTGTGAATATCGCGCTTCTCGGCTTCCACGCCCAATAATGGCCATCTTCCACGTGTCGAATGAATGTGAAAAGTCAGGGTATCTTTACATTTACCCCCCTTGTCAGTGCAAATGAGCCGTCTATAAAGAGACGGGATCCAGATCCGGATCACACCCTCCTCCCTTCGCGAGCCTTCATCAGAGCGCCTTTGACAAAAACCCACTCCACCATGGGCCGACGCGGCTCCTCCTCAAGGCCCCAGCCCCAGCCCCGGAGATTGGGGAGATGCTCGATCCCAAGACAAATAATTGGTGGTGCTCCAAACCAAGGGATTCCTTCCCCCGGCCTTCATGGTTCCAGTGCGTTTCGGACTCTCCACTTATAAGGGCGGGAAGCAGGCAGAGAGCATCCCCGATCCCTCTAAGGGAGAGCGGGTATGCTTCGTCTCTTACCTAATGAGAGGACTCGGATTTCCAATCCATCCGGATCACCAAGCGGATCTCGGACCAAATGGTGAAGTGTTATGTAGTCGACGTTCACATAACACCACTAGAGGCTAGACAACATACATCTCATCAAAATATCAAACGAATACCAAATTCACATGACTACTAATAGCAAGACTTCTCCCATGTCCTCGGGAACAAACGTAACTGCTCACAAAGCATATTCATATTCAAAATCAGAGGGGTATTAATATGCATATAGGATCTGAACATATGATCTTCCACCAAATAAACCAACTAGAATCAACTACAAGGAGTAATCAACACTACTAGGAACCTACTAGTACCAATACCGGACTTGGAGACAATAATGTTGATGGAGATTGCCCTCTCCCAATGAGAGGAGCGTTGGTGATGATGATGACGATGATTTCCCCGTCCCGGAGGGAAGTGTCCCAATGAGCAGCTCTGCGGAGCCCTAGATTGGTTCCGCCAAGGTTCCGCCTCGTGGCGGCGGAGTTTAAATCGAAAGGTTGCTTCTTATTTTTTTCTCGACGAAAGACCTCATATAGCAGAGATGGGCAACGGAGGGCCACCATGGGGCCCACGAGGTAGGGGGGCATGCCCTAGGGGGGGCGCCCCCACCCTCGTGGACAGGGTGTGGGCCCCCTGGCCTTCATCTTTGGCGAGGATTTTTTATTATTTATTGTAAGATATTCCGTGGAGTTTCAGGACTTTTGGAGTTGTGCAGAATAGGTCTCTAATATTTGCTCCTTTTCCAAATTTCGTAATTCCAAATTTGCCGGCATTCTCCCTCCTTATGTAAACCTTGTAAAATAAGATAGAATAGGCATAAGTATTGTGACATAACGTGTAATAACAGCCCATAATGCAATAAATATCAATATAAAAGCATGATGCTAAATGGACGTATCAGGCGGCGCCTGAGGTGGCCGATGAAGATACTGGCGATAGGGCGGCCGGCGAAGATACCAGCTACCGGCGAAGATGCCGGCGAGGCGGGCGATGCCGAGGCCCCTGACGGAGTCGGCGAGGATGGCGTGGGGGCGCGAGCCGTAGCTCGTCCCACGGCGGGAGGACCGCCGAAGCCCGGAGGCGGTCCAAGAATCAAGCGGGGCCGTCCACCTGACGGGGTCGCTGGAGGGCCGCTGGTGGCTGGCGGCGGCGGGGCGTCGGGAGGTACCTGCTGAAATGGAAACACCATCTCATCAAAGTAAACGTGCCGGGAGGTGAATATCGATGTGAGACGGGATCGTAGTAGCGGTATCCTTTGGTGTTAGGTGAGTAGCCGAGGAAGATGCAAGCGACTGAGCGAGGTGCAAGCTTATGAGGCGCAGTGGCGGCGAGGCTAGGATAGCAGAGACATCCAAAGATGCGGATGCCATCATAAGATGAGGGCGCACCAAAGTGGAGATGGTGAGGGGCATAGTTCCAGCGTGGGCGACACGGGCGTATGTTAATGAGGAGGGTGGCGGTGGCAAGAGCGTCTGACAAAAACCGGGGAGGTACGTTAGAGTGAAAGAGTAACGTGCAGACACAATCATTAAGAGTGTGAAGGATACGCTTGGCACGACCATTTTGTTGGGATGTGTAGGGGAAAGTGAGGTGGAAGATAGTGTCGTGGGAGGCTAGAAGGTTACGAACAACGGCGTTGTCAAACTCTTTTCTGTTGTCAGTTTGTAAAGCAAGGATAGGACGACCGAACCGTGTGGTGACGTACGAATAAAATGCGGTGAGCGTGGCAAGAGTGTTGGACTTGCGATGAAGAGGAAATGTCCACACATAATGAGAGAAATCATCTAAGATCACAAAATAGTATAGGTAGCTCGTGTTGCATGCAACCGGGGAATTCCAAACATCACTATGCAATAACTGAAACAGAAAAGTGGAAATAGTGGTAGATGCGCTAAAGGAAAGACGAACGTGCTTGCCAAGATGACAAGCCTCACAAGTATGGTCGTCGATCTTGTCCCAAACGAGCATGCCAAAGGTCGACACTGCAGGAATATGCCCTAGAGGCAATAATAAAATTGTTATATTATGTTTCCTTATATCATGATAAATGTTTATTATTCATGCTAGAATTATATTAACTGGAAACTTGATACATGTGTGGATACATAGACAAAATACCGTGTCCCTAGTAAGCCTCTACTAGACTAGCTCGTTAATCAAAGATGGTTAAGTTTCCTAACCATAGACATGTGTTGTCATTTGATAAACGGGATCACATCATTAGGAGAATGATGTGATGGACAAGACCCATCCGTTAGCTTAGCATAATGATCATTCATTTTTATTGCTATAGCTTTCTTCATGTCATATACATATTCCTTTGACTATGAGATTACGCAACTCCCAGATACCGGAGGAATACCTTGTGTGCTATCAAACGTGACAACGTAACTGGGTGATCATAAAGATGCTCTACAGGTATCTCCGAAGGTGTTTGTTGGGTTGGCATAGATCGAGATTAGGATTTGTCACCCGAGTATCGGAGAGGTATCTTTGGGCCCTCTGAGTAATGCACATCATGATAAGCCTTGCAAGCAATGTGACTAATGAGTTAGTTGCGGGATGATGCATTACGGAACGAGTAAAGAGACTTGGCGGTAACGAGATTGAACTTGGTATGAAGATACCGACGATCGAATCTCGGGCAAGTAACATAACGATGACAAAGTGAATGATGTATGTCGTCATTGTGGTTTGACTGATAAAGATCTTCGTAGAATATGTAGGAACCAACATGAGCATCCAGGTTCCGCTGCTGGTTATTGATCAAAGATGTGTCTCGATCATGTCTACGTAGTTCTCGAACCCGTAGGGTCCGCACGCTTAACGTTTCGATGATGATTTTGTATTATATGAGTAATGTGATTTGGTGACCGAATGTTGTTCGGAGTCCCGGATGAGATCACGGACATGACGAGGAGTCTTGAAATGGTGGATAAGTAAAGATTCATATATAGGATGATAGTATTCGAACACCGGAAGTGTTCTGGGGTACCGGGTACATATCGGGTCACCGGAAGGGGTTCCGGGCACCCCCCCCCACCCCGGCAAAGATATGGGCCTTATTGGGCCAAGGGCGGGACAGACCAGCCCCTAAAGGGCTGGTGCGCCCCCATATAGGCTGGTCTAAGTGGAGAAAGGAAAAGGAGAGGAGGAAAGGAAATAGAGGGAATAGGATTCCACCTTCCTTTCCCCTCTCACCTCTTTCCTTCCCCCCTCCGGAGATAAGGAAAGGGGGAGGCCGAATTGGAGGAGGCCCCCAAGTAGGATTCCTCCTACTTAGGGCGCCCCATGGTTGTCCCCCTCCCCCTCCCACCTATATATATGTGGGGAGGGGGCGCCTAGAACACACAACAACTTGTTAGCTGCGTGCGGCGCCCCCTCCAGAGTTTACGCCTCCGGTCAATTCACGTAGTGCTTAGGCGAAGCCCTGTGGGGATCACTTCACCATCACCGTCACCACGCCATCGTGCTGACGGAACTCTCCCACGACACTTTGCTGGATCAAGAGTTCGAGGGACGTCATCGAGCTGAACGTGTGCAGAACTCGGAGGTGTCGTACGTTCGGTACTTGATCGGTTGAATCGAGAAGACGTTTGATTACATCAACCGCATTATACTAACGCCTCCGCTTTTGGTCTACGAGGGTACGTGGACACACTCTCCTCCTCTCGTTATTATGCATCTCCTAGATAGATCTTGCGTGAGCGTAGATTTTTTTTTGAAATTGCATGCTATGTTCCCCAACAGTGGCATCCGAGCCAGGTCTATGCGTAGATGATATGCACGAGTAGAACACAAAGAGTTGTGGGCCGTGATCGTTATAGTGCTTACCACCAATGTCTTATTTTGATTCGGTGGCATTGTTGGATGAAGCGGCCCAGACCAGCCTTACATGACCACGTTCATGAGACCGGTTCCACCGACAGACATGCAACTAGTTTTGCATAAAGGTGGCTGGTGGGTGTCTGTTTCTCCAACTTTAGTTGAATCGAATTTGACTGCGGCCGGTCCTTGTTGAAGGTTAAAGCAACAAACTTGATAAATCACCGTTGTGGTTTTGATGCATAGGTTAGAACGGTTCTTGCTAAAAGCCCGTAGCAGCCACGTAAAACTTGCAACAACAAAGTAGATGACATGTAACTTGTTTTTGCAGGGCATGTTGTGATGTGATATGGTTAAGACATGATGTGATATACGTTATTGTATGAGATGATGATGTATTGTAAAAGTTATCGGCAACTGGAAGGAGCCTTATGGTTGTCGATTTATTGTATGAAATGCAAACGCCATGTAATTGCTTTACTTTATCACTATGCGTTAGCGACAGTTGTAGAAGCAATAGCTGGCAAGACGACAACGATGCTACGATGGAGATCAAGGTGTCAAGCCGGTGACGATGGAGATCATGACGGTGATTTGGAGATGGGGATCAAAGGCACAAGATGATGATGGACATATCATGACATATATTTTTATTGCATGTGATGTTTATCTTTTATGCATCTTATTTTGCTTAGTACGGTGGTAGCATTATAAGATGACCCCTCACTAAAATTTCAAGGTATAAGTGTTCTCCCTGAGTATGCACCGTTGCGACAGTTCGTCGTGCCGAGACACCACGTGATGATCGGGTGTGATAAGCTTTACGTTCGCATACAATGGGCGCAAGACAGTTTTGCACATGCGGAATACTCGGGTTAAACTTGACGAGCCTAGCATGTACAGACATGGCCTCGGAACACTGGAGACCGAAAGGTCGAACGTGAATCATATAGTAGATATGATCAACATAGAGATGTTCACCATTCAAAACTACTCCATCTCACATGATGATCGGACATGGTTTAGTTGATATGGATCACGTGATCATTTAGATGACTCGAGGGATGTCTATCTAAGTGGGAGTTCTTAAGTAATATGATTAATTGAACTTAATTTATCATGAACTTAGTCCTGATAATATTTGCATATCTGTGTTATAGATCAATAGCTCGCGTATAGCTCCCCTGTTTTATTTTTGATATATTCCTAGAGAAAACTAAGTTGAAAGATGAGAGTAGCAATGATGCAGACTGGGTCCGTGATATGGGGATTATCCTCATTGCTGCACAGAAGAATTATATCCTTGATGCACCGCTAGGTGATAGACCTATTGCAGGAGCAGATGCAGATGTTATGAACGTTTGACAAGCTCGGTATGATGACTACTTGATAGCTTAGTGCACCATGCTTTACGGCTTAGAACCGGGACTTCAAAAATGTTTTGAACGCCATGGAGCATATGAGATGTTCCAAGAGCTGAAAATGATAATTCAGACTCATGCCCGTGTTAAGAGGTATGAGACCTATGACAAGTACTTTGCCTACAAGATGGAGGAGAATAGCTCAGCTAGTGAGCATGTGCTCAGAATGTCTGGGTACTACAATCGCTTGAATCAAGTGGCAGTTAATCTTCCAGATAAGATAGTGATTGACAGAGTTCTCAAGTCACTATCACCAAGTTACTAGAACTTAGTGATGAACTATAATATGCAAGGGATGATGAAACGATTCCCAAGCTCTTCGTGATGCTGAAATCAGCGAAGGTAAAAATCAGGAAATAGCATCAAGTGTTGATGATTAACAAGACCACTAGTTTCAAGAAAAAGGACAAGGGAAAGAAACGGAACTTCAAGAATGACAAGCAAGTTGTCACTCCCGTGAAGAAGCCCAAAGCTAGACCCAAGCCTAAAACTGAGTGCTTCTACTGCAAAGGAAATGGTCACTGGAGGCGGTAATTGCCCCCAAATACTTGGCGGATTAGAAGGATGGCAAAGTGAACAAAGGTATATTTGATATACATGTTATTGATGTGTACTTTACTAGTATTCATAGTAGACCCTCGGTATTTGATACCGGTTCAATTGCAAAGATTTATAACTCGAAAGAGGAGTTGCAAAATGAACAGATACTAGTTGAGGGCGAGGTGATGATGTGTGTTGGAAGTGATTCCAAGGTTGATAAAATCACCAACGCACAATCCCTTTACCTTCGGGATTAGTGTTGAACCTAAAATAAATGTTATTTGGTGTTTGCGTTGAGCATGAATATGATTGGATCATGTTTATTGCAATCTGGTTATTCATTTATGTCAAAGAATAATTGTTATTTTGTTTACATGAATAAAACCTTCTGTGGTCATACACCCAAGGTGAATGGTTTATTGGATCTCGATCGTAGTGATACACATTCATAATATTGATGTCAAAAGATGCAAAGTTGATAATGATAGTGCAACATACTAGTGGCACCGCCGTTTAGGTCATATTGGTGTAAAGCGCATGAAGAAACTCCATGCGGATGGACTTTTGGAATCACTTGATTATGAATCATTTGATGCTTGCGAACCATGCCTCATGGGAAAGATGACTAAGACTCCGTTCTCCGGAGCAATGGAGCGAGCCACTGACTTATTGGAAATAGTATATACCGATGTATGCGGTCCGATGAGTGTTGAGGCTCACGGTGGGTATCATTATTTTCTGACCTTCATAGATGATTTGAGAAGATATGGGTATATCTACTTAATGAAACACAAGTCTGAAACATTTGAAAAGTTCAAAGAATTTCAGAGTGAAGTTGAGAATCATCATAATAAGAAAATAAAGTTTCTACGATCTGATCGCGGAGGCGAATATTTGAGTTACAAGTTTGGCCTTCATTTAAAACAATGTGGAATAGTTTCACAACTCACGCCACCTGGAACACCACAGCGTAATGGTGTGTCCGAACGTCGTAACCGTACTTTATTAGATATGGTGCGATCTATGATATCTCTTACCGATTTACCACTATCATTTTGGGGTTATGCATTAGAGACAGCTGCATTCATGTTAAATAGAGCACCATCTAAATCCGTTGAGATGACACCATATGAATTGTGGTTTGGCAAGAAACCTAAGTTGTCTTTCTTAAAGTTTCGGGTTGCGATGCTTATGTGAAAAAGCTTCAGGCTGATAAGCTTGAACCCAAATCAGAGAAGTGTGTCTTCGTAGGATACCCAAAAGAAATTGTTGGGTACACCTTCTATCACAGATCCGAAGGCAAGATCTTTGTTGCTAAGAATGGATCCTTTCTAGAGAAGGAGTTTCTCTCGAACGAAGTGAGTGGGAGGAAAGTAGAACCTGATGAGGTAATTGTACCTTCTCTCGAATTGGAAAGTAGCTCATCACAGAAAACCGTTCCTATGATGCCTACACCAACTAGAGAGGAGGCTAATGATAATGATCATGAAACTTCAGATCAAGCTACTACCGAACCTTGTAGGTTAACCAGAGCATGTTCCGCACCAGAGTGGTATGGTAATCCTGTTCTGGAAGTCATGTTACTAGACCATGACGAACCTACGAACTATGAGGAAGCGACCATGAGCCAGATTCCACAAAATGGCTTGAGGCCATGAAATCCGAGATATGATCCATGTATGAGAACAAAGTGTGGACTTTGGTGGACTTGCACGATGATCGGCAAGCCATTGATAATAAATGGATCTTCAAGAGGAAGACAGACGCTTATGGTAGTGTTACTATCTACAAAGCACGATTTGTCGCAAAAGGTTTTCGACAAGTTCAAGGTGTTGACTACGATGATATTTTCTCACTCGTAGCGATGCTTAAGTCTGTCCGAATCATGTTAGCAATTGCCACATTTTATGAAATCTGGCAAATGGATGTCAAAACTGCATTCCTTAATGAATTTCTTGTATATGATGCAACCAGAAGGTTTTGTCGATCCTAAAGGTGCTAACAAAGTATGCAAACTCTAGCGATCCATCGATGGACTGGTGCAAACATCTCGGATTTGGAATATATGCTTTGATAAGGTGATCAAAGCATATGGTTTTATACAGACTTATGGTGAAGCCTGTATTTACAAGAAAGTGAGTGGGAGCTCTGTAGCATTTCTGATATTATATGTGGATGACATATTGTTGATTGGAAATGATATAGAATTTCTGGATAGCATAAAAGATACTTGAATAAGAATTTTTCAATGAAAGACCTCGGTGAACCTACTTATATATTGGGAATCAAGATCTATAGGGATAGATCGAGACGCTTAATAAGACTTTCACAAAGCACATACCTTGACAAGATTTTGAAGAAGTTCAAAATGGATCAGTCAAAGAAAGGGTTCTTGCCTGTATTGCAAGGTGTGAAGTTGAGTAAAACTCAAAGCCCGACCACAGCAGAAGATAGAGAGAATGAAAGTCATTCCCTATGTCTCAGCCATAGGTTCTATAAAGTATGCCATGCCGTGTACCAGACCTATTGTATACCTTAGCATGAGTTTGGCAAGGGATTACAATAGTGACCTAGGAGTAGATCACTGGACAATGGTCAAAATTATCCTTAGACTAAGGAAATATTTCTCGGTTATGGAGGTGATAAAAGAGTTCTTCGTAAAGAGTTACGTCGATGCAAGCTTTGACACCAATCTGGATGACTCTGAGTCTCGATCTGGATACATATTGAAAGTAGGAGCATTTAGCTAGAGTAGCTCCGTACAGAGCATTGTAGACATAGAAATTCGCAAAATATATACGAATCTGAATATGGCAGACCAGTTAACTAAACCTCTCTCACAAGCAAAACATGATCACACCTTAGTACTCTTTGGGTGTTAATCACATGGCGATGTTGTCGGTGTTCTGGGAACGGGGGTACCCAGACTTGCCTGCCTGCGGCCTGCGGCGTGGCTCAAGGGGTGGCCCAGTACGGCCCATCTTCATCAGCACAAGCTCAAGACCCTCGCGAGGCCAAGCCTCATGGGCGGATGACATGAAGCTTCCTCAGCGCCGGCCTCACAGTTGGCTCGCGAGGAGGCGGAGAGATCAAGGCGGGTACCTCACGAGGTGCCCATGACGCAAGCCATGATTTACCAAAGGGCGCCAAGGGCGCCAGCCAAGAAGTTGTCCTCATTTCCTCTTTGGTGCAAAGGAGGCAAGCGCAGCGAGAGCATCAAGCAAAGGCAACCATTTCGATTGCAACAAGACCAAGACCAACACAACGGCAGGAAGGAGGTCATCGTGGAGCCCAAGCCAAGGCCACTGCCGAGTCTTTGGCAGGCGAGGACCGACTTTAGTCACGATAAGTGTACTAGATGTTCCCCTTCAAAATGGCCAATTGTTGGCGCCCTTCCCGCTCAATATTTGGGAAGAGGCCCAGGGCCTCTGCCTATAAATAGGGCTAGCCACCCACAGGGTAGAGGCATCTAGAGAGAGAGAGAGAGAGAGAAGCGACTGAACTCCCCCCTAGCAGTTCGTCGCACCGGCCAAGAACAGACCCTCGTGAGGCTGTCCTTCCTTGTACTGTTCATCATCAGCCCCTGAGGCAATCCACCACACCACACACTGGAGTAGGGTATTACACCGCAATGGTGGCCCGAACCAGTATAAACCTTGTGTCCCTTGTGTTGCTCTTTGTGTAGTTTAGATCCTTGCAGGCGACGAGGCGTAGGTAGGTTGGAGGTGAGATCTCCGCATGCACCCTGAGTTCGAACCTAGAGGGTCTGCGGAACACGAAATCCGACATTTGGCGCGCCGGTAGGTGCGCGGAATCCGCTTTCGCCGCCTCGCGCCCCGTCGCATCGTCGTCATCATGTCCGGCGACCCAACGGGCAACCCTGATCCCTGGGCAGCCTGGCCCGCCCACGCAGAGCCGCTTCCCACGGGAGACCTCAACCCCATGCCCCAGGCAGCCCACGGTCTGCAGGGCGCTGCGGGCCGCGGGCGATGCGGTCAGGCAACGTCAGCTCTCACGCCGCGGTAGGCGCGGTCGGCGGCGAGGGCCTCGAACCACGCCACGGCCACGGCGCCGTACACCCGACGGGAGCAGGCGAACTCAAGGGCTGCGCTCACGGTGGCCCGAGAGCTACTGCAATGCAGGCTGTTGGAGGGCGGCCACGATGTGCTGCTGGAGCGGGTGGCAAGCTCCTGGGCTTCGCCGCATCGGGGGCTCACCCCTTCCGCACCCAACTGCCACCTCAGGTCCAGGGCGGGCCACGCGGAGGCCCCACGCACGCCCGCACAGCTCCAAGTGGACTCCAAGGCCACTCCAACGCCAACCAGGCCGTCAACACCGGGCTAACAGCGGCGCTGCCTCCGCCCCTAGCCAGCGAAGGAGGACTCGCCACAGCCCACGACCCCAGTGGGCCGCCGCGCTACCACCCCCAGGTGGGTGCCTCAAGCAGAGCTGCGTGGCACACGGGGCACTACGGTGAAGCATTCGGGGTGGCGGCCCCGGAAGAGTATGTGCCCCATATGATGGATCAAGGGCACGCGCAGGAGGACGAACATGGTTCGCTCCTCGGCCCAAGCTGGAGGGACGAGACACCAAGTCGAGCTCTTTCAGAGCCCCGGAAAGCCCGTCCGACCGCGGCCGGAGGCAGCGATTATCGGGTACCGCTAATTCCTCAGGAGCAGGCATACGCTAACCATGGATCACAGGAGGTACAGGTCGTCGCAGCGACGGCTGCCCCAATCCCGCAGCTTCCTACCCCTCAGGAGGAGGGCGCCGGGGGCTGCAGGAGAGGGGCTGAGATCCGGCATCACCAGCGCGGCGTTCGGAGCAAGGTGTCCTCAGGAGGTAGGCCCTCTGCCGGGGAGGTGCATCAGGGCCTACCCCCGGCAGAGGACTCGTGGTCGTCGGGGGAACCGCTGGCGACCGCTCTACCCCATCGGCGGCGTCCCTCGGTCTCCTGGTCGCTGCCGATGGCACTAGAGTGTGGCGCAAGGCGGGGCCCTCATTTGGCGATATGAAGCAAGGCCGGTACCTGTGAAGAAGGCCCAGTGCCTATGAAGCTCGCCGCCCCGTGACACTCTCACGTAATAATGAGTGGGGTTGTACACGCCCCGGAGTCTCAGGAGCGCCGGCCTCAGGCCCTGGGGCTCCCTCCCATGCCCAGTGGCAGCACTTAGCTCCGCGCTGGTGAGAAGACGTCCAAGACTAGACTAGGCGCCGGACGCGGCTTTTTTCTGCTTTTCTTGCTCTTCCCCTTGGCTGTCGCTTTTTCCCCCATTTGGATTTAAGTTGGATTTGAGCTTGAGATTTGTGTGTGTTCGGGGAAGGGGTGTTTAGTCTCGTCCGAGCAATCTCTCGTGTTCTGGTTACCACTTTGCCTCAGCTGCCTCCCCTCGTGAGCCCCTCGTGAGCCGGGCCAGGCCTAGCATGCGTGCAGCCCGGACTGCCGTCACCACGCCCTCTCAGGAGGTTCTCATTACAGGTTCAATGGGCTCGTTCAGGAGGCACTCGGGACACCACAACCCTCCGCAGGCTATCTCGGGGCCCACGCGGGTCGAAGGTAAACAAGCTAGCCAGCTCGTCGCAAGGCCAGCCACTTGGCGCAGGCGTACGGGTGATATCGTATCTACTAATACGCTAGCGCAAGTTTTACACGAGGGCTCCCCTCCCAAAATTCTCTTATAACCTTCGTACAAGCCCGAACTCTAGCCGCGCAGGTAAGAAAGCAGGAACAACACGCCGTCAATCGAGATAAATCCCCAATGCATCCTCAAGGGCACCTCTAAATATTTGGCGTCGCTGGCCTCGCCATCGCCCTCCGCGTCGCCGTCAGCGGCGTCAGGGCCGTTCACCACGCTACCTTCATTAGCAGCCACGACCACGCCGTCGTTGTCAGTAGTGAAGGCACTGGCGAGGGCATCCACATTGTCTTCCACCCAATGCGCCAGGTTGCCACGGATGGCCTGGGGTACCTGGGCAATGGCGGCATCAAAGTCAAAGTGGGGATCCATGTTCTGAAGATGGCTGAAGATGCGAGAAAAAGCACACCCGAGCAGGGCACGACTCCTCTCGTCCACCAACCTGTTGGCTCTGCCCGACCGCGCCTCCAGCTGCATCACCACATCAGTGAAGAACTGGAGGTTACCAGCATAGTTAACCGCATGAGGCTCCCCAACGGCCGCCTCACAGATGTTGCCCAAGGCCGTGTTAGCTCTTTCCCGGAGCGTGCGGAGCATAGGGCCATGCTCGTGCTCCAGGATCTGCCGCTGGCGTATCTCGTCCTCGTTCCGCCGCGCAACGGCCTCAGCCGCGTCCACCCGTTGACGGAGAAGAAGCACCTCGGCGCGGGAGGAAGTCAGCTCCTCCTGTGCTGCGCCAAGGGCGGCCCGGGAAGCATCATCCCGCCGTGTCACTTCATCCAGCTTGGCCCTCAGGGCGGCGGTCCTGCCTTCTGCTTCGGCCCTGATCAACTCCAGCCTCTCCTCGGACTCGCGCTCGAGGTTTGAGCGAGCCACCGCCGCCCGGCGATCAACCTCCTCCAGGACTCGGGCCTCCCGCGCAGCGACATCGTCCTCCGCCTGCGCCACCAAGCGCTCTCTCGTCTCCAGCTGCTCAAGGTCGCGGGCGCGCTCGGTAGCTTCCAGCGTCAGTGCCTCCTCACGTCTCTGGAGCTCCGCCTGGTCGACCGAAGCCCCCTTCATCGATGCAAGGGCCGTATCACGCAGCTCCACCTGCTGCTCCAGGAAATCGCTCCAGGGCACAGGAGCTCGCGCCCGCTCCTCCGCCGCCTCACGCCACCGGTCAGCCTCCGGGCCTCGACGGCCCGGGAACGGCCTCCCGAGAAGCCGCCACGACACCTCGGCTTTCTCATTGTCGAGGTCACGCCGGTGGCGCGCAAGGAAACGGCCACCTTCAGCTGCGCCTCTCTTCAGCCTAGGCGCATGCCCTCAGCTTCAAGCGCGTCTTCGTCAGTGAGCTCTACACCAAGCTGGCTCACTGCGTCAGCCGCCCTCCGGAGAAACCCTTGGCGAAGGGCGCGGCGCTCCCGGGCGCGCTCGAGCACGTCTTCCGCGTCGTCCTCCGCCCCAGGCGTGCGCGGGGGGCCACGAATCAGCACTCCCCCTCTGGGCAGGGGGCTGGGGGCTGGCGCCCTCGCGGTGGCCGGGCACGCCCTGAAGCCCGGCCCGGAGCCGGCTCATCCTCAAATGAAGAACGCAGGGCCGACCTCAGCCAATCGCCGTCCACGACCAATCGAAGAGCCCAAGGCAGGCTGGCTATACCCCGGGAAGGCTCGCGAAGGAGGGTCGCGAGGTGCGCAGAACCATGATGCATCACAGGATGGCTCACCTCTCCAACCGGCCTCACCACGAGTGTAGTGCTTGAGCTCGGAGCGCTTGGGGATGGTGGAGAGGGCGAGGCCTGGGGGGATGGCTCCTCAGCCATCTCCGTGAGCTCGGCAGGAAGGGCCCTGCAGAGCGAGGATCAGCCGAAGCAACGAGAAAATAAGGAACTAAGAAAGGGGAAGGCTTACTCATCAATGGCGAAATACTTCCTGCGCTTCAGCAGGCGGCAAGGGTAATCATCACCCAAGGCCTCCTTTCTCTTTCGGAGAGCCTCGAAGTCCACGTGGAAGCGGCCCAGGAGCTCGGCACAGGGTCACCTGTGACGAGAAGAAGCACCAAATTGACCAGGCGTGGGCGTCGTCTGGCGCACGCCACCAATCGCCTCACAAAGAAGGGTAGCGGGGCCTCGCCACGGGAGCATGAGCATGCTCAACGCCTTTCACCGGCCGCATGCGGCCACGTGAGCTGCCGCCCAGAGTGCCGCTGTCGTCGTCATCCCGTGAGGCCCTCCCCTCAAAGGGCCTTGCCTCCTCGCTCCGCCACTCGAGGAAGGACCGCCGTGGGCAACCGGAAGGTTAACCACCACAACTGGGTTCTCACGAGGTCCCATGAGGCCTGCGGGGCGCAGCCCCCATTCGTCGAAGCTGGGCATCTGCTTCACGAAATCACCCCTATTCGAGCAAAGGTACAACAGGGCACCCCCTTGCCGGATGCTGCCAGGGGAAGGGTCCTGATCAGGATCATGAGAACCTTCCTCAAAGACTTCAGCGCCGTGTCCTCCTCCTGGAGCCTCATGCGGTCTTCACGCCCGCCGAATGCCCACATCCGGCGGGAATGGCGCTGGAGAGGGGCAATGCAGCATAGGAGGAACTCCTTCACCGCCTTGGGCACCGTCACGCCGAGCGCCCTCAAGGCACGCTGCGATGCAGACGAAGACGAGCCGGGGCTCGTGGCTGCCTCTCGCCCCAGCCGAATTGGGGATAGCGGGTAATGTTGGCTCCGAAAGAGGGGGCTGGGCACCCCGACATCCACATACAGCCACCGCTCACGGAACCCAGGCGCGGGCGGAGGAAGGCTGAAATCAATTCCTGAAGCCACTGTTTCTGGTGCGGCAATGAAGCTCACGCACCCCGAGCATTGGGCGGGGTCGCTGAGGCGCAAAGAGAAGAAGTGGCGCAACAAGGCAACTGAAGGAGGAATGCCCATCATCTCTTCGCAGACAAAAGCGAAAACGGCAAGAAGAGTAATGGATTCGGGACCCAAATGCATCATGTGGATCTAGTAATGGGAAAGCACAACGTTGAAGAAATTGGAAAAGGGGGGAACCAGTCCATTACGTATGCCGGGCGGCATAGGACCTCGGTGACTATTACATCAATGGAGAAGTGGGACACGGGCCAGACCGTCGTCCTCCCGCACGCGTTGAAGATGGTGGCGAGGGCAGAACTGACCTTGTCCAAGCCTTCCCGGTTGAGTATGATCGACCGATCAAAGCAGGAGCTGCCGGCTGACGGCGAAGCGGGCGGAGGCACATGCTTTTCCCTTTCCCTTCTTCGTCGGAGCCATGGCGACAAGAAGGGGGAGGATTCGAGATTGGATTGGAAGTGGAGATTGGAGCTCGAGAGGAGGAAGAGCAGGAGACGCTCGAGCGGCGAGAAGAGGGATGACTGTGTGCAACCACGGGTCCGCCTAGCTGGGTGCAAAATAAGGAGGCGTGGGGGAATAGGGACGCCCACGTCCAATCAACCGCCACGCGGCGCCCGAGGCCGCATGCTATTAGTGCCAGCGGCGCTTCGCACTTGCCCCTTCGCTTCTCTGCTAAGCCAAGTCCAGGCGCACCTTGGGCTCGGGGCTACTGTCGGCGTTCTGGGAACAGGGGTACCCAGACTTGCCTACCTACGGCCTGCGGCGTGGCTCAAGGGGAGGCCCAGCACGGCCCATCTTCATCAACACAAGCTCAAGACCCTCGCGAGGGGCCAAGCCTCGCGGGGCGGATGACAGGAAGCTTCCTCAGGCACGGCCTCGTTAGGCTGGCTCGCGAGGAGGCGGAGAGATCAAGGCGGGGTACCTCACGAGGTGCCCATGACGCAAGCCATGACGACCAAGGGCGCCTGGCAGGCGCCAGCCCGCGCAGTGTCCTCATTTCCTCTTTGGTGCAAAGGAGGCAAGCGCAGGCGAGAGCATCAAGCAAAGGCAACCATGTCGGTGCAACAAGACCAAGACCAACACAACGGCAGGAAGGAGGTCATCGTGGATCCCAAGCCGGCGTCACCGTCAGAGTCTTTGGCAGGCGAGGACCGACTTTAGTCAGGATAAGTGTACTAGATGTTCCCCTTCAAAATGGCCAATTGTTGGTGCCCTTCCCGCTCAATATTTGGGAAGAGGCCCAGGGCCTCTGCCTATAAATAGGACTAGCCACCCACAGGGTAGAGGCATCTAGAGAGAGAGAAGCGACTGAACTCCCCCCTAGCAGTTCGTCGCACCGGCCAAGAACAGACCCTCGCGAGGCTGTCCTTCCTTGTACTGTTCATCATCAGCCCCTAAGGCAATCCACCACACCACACACTGGAGTAGGATATTACACCGCAATGGTGGCCCGAACCAGTATAAACCTTGTGTCCCTTGTGTTGCTCTTTGTGTAGTTTAGATCCTTGCGAGGCGACAAGGGGTGGTAGGTTGGAGGTGATATCTCCGCGTGCACCCCAGAGTTCGAACCTAGAGGGTCTACCGGAACCCGAAATCCGACAGATGTGAACTAGATTACTGACTCTAGTAAACTCTTTGGGTGTTGGTCACATGGCGATGTGAACTATGGGTGTTAATCACATGGTGATGTGAACTATTGGTGTTAAATCACATGGCGATGTGAACTAGACTATTGACTCTAGTGCAAGTGGGAGACTGAAGGAAATATGCCCTGGAGGCAATAATAAAGTTGTTATTATATATTTCCTTATATCATGATGAATGTTTATTATTTATGTTAGAATTGTATTAACCGGAAACTTGATACATGTGTGGATACATAGACAAAACACCGTGTCCCTAGTAAGCCTCTACTAGACTAGCTCGTTAATCAAAGATGGTTAAGTTTCCCAACCATAGACATGTGTTGTCATTTGATGAACATGATCACTTCATTAGGAGAATTATGTGATGGACAAGACCCATTCGTTAGCTTAGCATAATGATCGTTCAGTTTTATTGCTATAGCTTTCTTCATGTCATATACATATTCCTTTGACTATGAGATTAGGCAACTTACGGATACCGGAGGAATACCTTGTGTGCTATCAAACGTCACAACGTAACTGGGTGATTATAAAGATGCTCTACAGGTATCTCCGAAGGTGTTTGTTGGGTTGGCATAGATCGAGATTAGGATTTGTCACTCCGAGTATCGGAGAGGTATCTCTGGGCCCTCTGAGTAATGCACATCATGATAAGCCTTGCAAGCAATGTGACTAATGAGTTAGTTGCAGGATGATGCATTACGGAACGAGTAAAGAGACTTACCGGTAACAAGATTGAACTAGGTATGAAGATACCGACGATCGAATCTCAGGCAAGTAACATACCGATGACAAAGGGAATGACGTATGTCGTCATTGCGGTTTGACCGATAAAGATCTTCGTAGAATATGTAGGAACTAATATGAGCATCCAGGTTCCGCTGTTGGTTATTGATCAGAGATGTGTCTCGATCATGTCTACGTAGTTCTCGAACCAGCATCCATGTCCGCACGCTTAACGTTTCGATGACGATTTTGTATTATATGAGTAATGTGATTTGGTGACCGAATGTTGTTCGGAGTCCCGGATAAGATCACGGACATGACGAGGAGTCTCGAATTGGTCGAGAGGCAAAGATTCATTTATAGGATGATAGTATTCGGACACCGGAAGTGTTCTGGGGGTACCGGGTGTGTATCGGGTCATCGGAAGGGGTTCCGGGACAGACCAGCCCCTAAGGGGCTGGTGCACCCCCATATGGGCTGGACTAAGTGGAGAAAGGAAAAGGGGAGGAGAAAAGGAAATAGAGGGAATAGGATTCCCCCTTCCTTTCCCCTCTCCCCTCTTTCCTTCCCCCCTCCGGAGATAAGGAAAGGGGGAGGCCGAATTGGAGGAGGCCCCCAAGTAGGATTCCTCCTACTTAGGGTGCCCCATAGCTATCCCCCTCCCCCTCCACCTATATATATGTGGGGAGGGGGCGCCTAGAACACACAACAAACATTGTTAGCCGTGTGCGGCGCCCCCTTCACAGTTTACGCCTTCGGTCATATTCACGTAGTGCTTAGGCGAAGCCCTGCACTGATCACTTCATCATCACCGTCACCACGCCGTAGTGCTGATGGAACTCTCCCTCGACACTTTGCTGGATCAAGAGTTCGAGGGACGTCATCGAGCTAAATGTGTGCAGAACTCGGAGGTGTCGTACGTTCGGTACTTGATTGGTTGAATCAAGAAGACGTTCGACTACATCAACCGCGTTATATTAACGCTTCCGTTTTCGGTCTACGAGGGTACGTGCACACACTCTCTCCCTCTCGTTGTTATGCATCTCCTAGATAGATCTTGCGTGAGCGTAGGAAATATTTTAAAATTGCATGCTACGTTCTCCAACAGACACCTGCGGCGAGGGCGACTGGGGTGGTGGAGGAGTGCACCGGATAGAGCTCGTCAGGACTATTGCAACGGTGAAGGACCATCCGAGTACGGGCGTCCTTCACAGAAAATCGACATCATCAAATTCAACGGTAATGGGATTCTCACGAGCAAGACGACGAACAGATACAAGGTTCGTAACAAAATCAGGAGACACAAGAACATCAGACATAGTGATAGGTGTAGATGTGGAAGAAAACGAAGCACGACCAACATGTGTGATAGGTAAAGAGGAACCGTTGCCAACGGTGATGCAAGTAGGAGTATGAACCGGAGTGGAGGAGGTTAGAGTATCGGGATGAGATGTCATGTGGATGGTGACGCCCGAGTCCATGTACCAAGCGCCGGCGGGGATGGGGCCGAGTGAAGGGCGGCCAAGAAAATAGTGTCCCATGACGATGAGACCGGCAGCGAGGCGAAGCCGCTGTAGGGCTGAACTGGGGCGGGCGGAGTATGGTCGCCGGCCATCGGCATGGCGAGCAGAGCCGCAGAGGCGTCCGGCTGCATCTGGCCGAAGGGAGCGGAGGCGTCCGACTGCATGGGGTCGAAGCGAGCGGACGCGCCTGGCTGATGCAGGTGGGCGAAGGGAGCAAACACGCTCACCTGCATGTGTACGTCAGGGGCTGACGCACCCGGCTGTATGTGCTGCATGGGCATGACGGGCATGGTGTAGGAATCGTAGATGGAGGAGCCAAGGGAGGCCATAGCAGCGGGCCAGCGGCGGCTAGGGCAAGAAAAAGAAAGCGGCGGCGGCTAACAAAGCACACGAGCACGTATAAGCTAGCAAGCACCCAGGCACACAGCTGGATGGATTCGGCGATCTGGACGACTAGCAAGCACCCAGGCACACAACTAGATGGATTTGACTAGCGATCTGGTTGACTAGCTAGCGATCGGGCTGGGTGAGAAGAAGTGCAGCGATGGTAGGAGGTGCGGCGGCTACGGAGGAAGGTTAGATGCGCCGGCGGCGGCGGCGCCGGCGCCGCGGGAGCGGAAGCTAGGGTTAGGATCGACGTGCTAAACTGATATCATGTAGAAGGAAAAGAATAGCCTGTGCAACACAATGCATTGATCGGTGCACCAGGCACGTATATATGTGAGTACAGAAGGAGGCCATAACCTCAACTTTACAAAAAAACTAGAAGGTGAGCCCAAGACACAATATACACGTACATAATATATTCAACATTGAAGATCAACTTGGTCGTCTAGGCAGAATGACAGGCTCTATGCAGAGGTGGGCGAGGGAGGTGTTTGGCTCTATTGGAAGGAAAGTAAAACAGTTGAAGGCGCAACTTGTGCAAGCTAAGGAACGTGCGCTCAGCTCAGGGTACCAACATGAGGTTCGGGAGTTAGAAGAACAGTTGCGGGAAGTGTATGAACAAGAAGAAATCATGTATAGGCAAAGGTCGAGAGTAGATTGGCTTAAAGCGGGAGACCAAAACACTAAATATTTTCAGAACCGGGCTTTGCACCGCAAGAGGAAGAACACGATAAGGATGTTGAGGCGGGCAGATGGGACTAGATGCACCGTGGATGAGGAGATGCGAGATATGGCAGCAACATTTTATGAGGACTTGTTCACTTCAGGGGGTCAGAAGGAGCGGAGGAGGTGCTGCAGAATATTCATTGGGCAGTCATGGTGGAGATGAACACAGCTCTGACTGCTCCGGTTTCCGACTCCGAAATAGAGACGGCTCTATTTCAGATGGGTCCGACGAAGGCACCGGGACCGGACGGGCTACCCGCGCTATTTTATCAGCGACACTGGTCGTTGCTTCGAGATGATATTTGCAGGGCGGTTCGCGATTTCTTGAGTGGGAAAGCCACACCAGAGGGTTTTAATGCCACAGTGATTGTCATGATCCCTAAAGTCAGTTCTCCGGATTTGCTATCCCAGTTTTGGCCGATTAGCTTGTGCAATGTGTTGTATAAGATCGCGACAAAGGTTCTGGCCAATAGATTAAAAAGCATTTTGCCAGTTCTTATCTCGGAGGAACAGAGTGCTTTTGTGCCGGGGCGCCTTATCACGGATAATGTCCTAGTTGCATATGAGTGTGTGCATGCCATTCGTAATAGGAAGAGGAAAAACACTAGTAGAAAACAGGGCTTTCGTCCAGGCCAGTTTAGCCCATTAGTCCCGGTTCAATCCAGAACCGAGACCAATGGAGCTATTTGCCCCGGTTCGTGAGCCCAGGGGGACGGCCGGGCCACGTGGGCCATTGGTCCCGGTTCGTCCGGACCTTTTGGTCCCGGTTGGTGGGACGAACCGGGACCAATGGTCCTAGCTCCTGGCCCACCACTATTGGTCCCGGTTGGTGGCATGAACCGGGACCAAAGGCTTCCCTTTAGTCCCGGTTCAAGCCACCAACCGGGGCTAATGGTGGTGCCTATATATAGCCCCTCACAAGAAGAGCAGAGCACACTGCCTGCTTTTTTCTGGCCGAGGGGGAGAGGGCTTGGTGGTGCTCTAGCTCACCTCCTATGCACACAAGGTGTTCGATGGAATGCCCGAGCCACACTACTTAAGGTTTCTCCTCTCCAAGCTCGACCGCCAAGCTCCATTTTCCTTAATATTTATCTAGGTTTAGCGGTCCGTCACGCCCGTCCCGTCTTCATCGCCGTCGATCACCCGCCGATCTCATCGCCCGGCACCACCGTGGTGAGCCTCTTGTTCTTATCTTCTTTACGAAAGGAAAAATATTATTACTTGTTTGTTTAGATAGATACTTGTATTATTTTCTTACTTTTATTATTGCATCTTATATAGTGCGATGGTTTTGGTATCCGCCCGTCGGCTCTAAATCTGTCTATGATTCGGATGTGGTATATATTATCTTTTCATAACTATTGGTTCATTTATTGTTTATGAAAATTATGCCGACCAACGTGACATAGATTTTATTTATCTAGGAGGTTGTTCAACCGGAAATTCCAACCGACCCTATTGTCGAGAGGTTAAATTTAGTTGAAGAAGAAAACAATTTCTTGAAGGAAAAAAAAAACTTGAGGAGGAGAAGATGATATTGGAGTTGCATGTTGCGGATGTCGTCGATGATCACAAGATCAAGATGGATGCAATGCGCTTGAAGATGAGAAAGATTAGAAAATATGCCATTCATACCGAGGCTTGGTATCATTATGTTTGGACGAGGCACGGAGAAATAGGGGTTATGATGGAAGACGGCGAGGAAGAAGAGTACGATGACAACTATGTGCCCCCTGAATACGGTGATGCTACTGAACATCAAGATGCACCAGACGATGTGCACGATGGTCTTTGGAACGGGCGGCTGCTGAAGATCAAGAGGAACCAGACGATGTGCCCGATGATGATGATCTCCGCCGGGTCATTGTCGATGCAAGGACACAATGCGAAAGTCAAAAGGAGAAGCTGAAGTTCGATCGCATGTTAGAGGATCACAAAAAGGGTTGTACCCCAATTGCGAAGATGGCAACACAAAGCTCGGTACCGTACTCGAATTGCTGTAGTGGAAGGCGAGAATGCTGTGCTCGATAAAGGATTTGAGAAGCTCAAAATAATGAAGAAGAAGCTTCCAAAGGATAACGAATTGCCCGACAAGACATACGCAGCAAAGAAGGTCGTATGCCCTCTAGGATTGGAGGTGGAGAAGATACATGCATGCCCTAATGACTGCATCCTCTACCGTGGTGCCTACAAGGATCTGAACGCATGCCCGGTATCACGGTGCATTGCGTATAAGATCGACGAGATGACCTCGGTGATGTTGACGGCGAGCCTCCGGGAAGAGGGTTCTGCGAAGGTGATGTGGTATGCTCCTATAATACCACGGTTGAAACGCCTGCTCGTAAGAAGCGGAGAGCATGCCAAGTTGATGCGATGGCACAGTGAGGACCGTAAGAAAGACGGGAAGTTGAGAGCACCTGCTGACGGGTCGCAGTGGAGAAAAATCGAGAGAAAGTACCGGATGAGTTTGCAAAGGACCCAAGGAACGTATGGTTTGCTTTAAGCGCGGATGGCATTAATCCTTTCGGGGAGCAGAGCAGCAATCACAAAGACTGCCCGTGACTCTATGTATGTATAACCTTCCTCCTTGGATGTGCATGAAGCGGAAGTTCATTATGATGCCGGTTCTCATCCAAGGCCCTAAGCAACCCGGCAGCGACATTGATGTGTACCTAAGGCCATTAGTTGAAGAACTTTTACAGCTGTGGAATGGAAACGGTGTATGCGACGTGGGATGAGCACAAAAAGGAGGAATTTGACCTAAAGGCGTTGTTGTTCGTGACCATCAACGATTGGCCCGCTCTCGGTAACCTTCGGAGACGGACAAACAAGGGATACCACGCATGCACGCACTGTTTACTTGACACCGATAGTATATACCGGGAAGCTGCAGGAAGAATGTGTACCTGGGCCATCGTCGATTTCTTCTGACCAACCATCAATGTCGAAAGAAAGGCAAGCATTTCAAAAGCGAGGCAGATCACCGGAAGAAGCCCGCCATGCGCATCGGGTGATCACGCACTTGCTATGGTCAATGATTTACACATAATCTTTGGAAAGGGTCGGCGGACTAGCTGTTCCGAATGACGCCGAGAATCACGCACTCCATGTGGAAGAAGAAATCTATATTTTGGGACCTACCCTACTGGAAAGACCTAGAGGTCCGCTCTTCGATCGACGTGATGCACGTGATGAAGAACCTTTGCGTGAACCTGCTAGACTTCTTGGGCGTGTATGGGAAGACAAAAGATACACTTGAGGCACGAGAGGACCTGCAACGCTTGCACGAAAAAGAGGGCATGCCTCCGAAGCAAAGATGAAGGTCCCGCCACCTACGCTCTTCTGAAGAAGAGAAAGAAATATTCTTTCAATGCACCTTTCGATATGAAGGTCCCGACCGGCTTCTCGTCAATATAAAGGGAATAATAAATATGCGGAGAAAAAGTTCCGTAACCTAAAGTCTCATGATCGCCACGTGATTATGATGCAACCGCTTCGGTTGCATTGAGGGCTTCTACGGAAAACGTCCGATTAGCCATTGTGAAGCTATGTGCATTCCTCAATGCAATATCTCGAGAAGGTGATCGATCCAGAAATCGCATACCAACGCTAAGGAGTGATGTGGCGCAATGTCTTGTCGGTTTGAGCTGGTGTTCCCACCATCCTTCTTCAATATCATGACGCACGCCCTAGTTCATCTAGTCGACGAGATTGTCATTACGGGGCCCGTATTTCTACACAATATGTACCCCTTTGAGAGGTTCATGGGAGTCCTAAAGAAATATGTTCAGAATCGCGCTTAGGCCAGAAGGAAGCATCTCCATGGGCCATCAAACAGAGGATGTCATTGGGTTTTGTGTTGTCTTCATTCCTGGCCTTAAGAAGATAGGTCTCCCTAAACCGCCGTATGAGGGGAGACTGACTGGAAAAGGCACGCTTAGAAGAGACTCAATAATATGCAGGGACGGATATTCTTGGTCTCAAGCACACTACAGTTCTCTGAGAACTCTACCTTGGTGACCCGTATGTCGATGAACACAAGAACGATCTGCGTTCCAAACACCGGAGCAAAGGCGATTTAATCGGATTACATGTGAACACATCGGGACTTTCAGCAGTTGGTTGGAAACACGTCTCGGAGGTGACAGACTGTTTGTGATGAGCTGTACTTGTTGTCCAGGGGACCATCTTCGATTGTAATGATTTGGAAAGGATCTGAGATAAATGGAAATACATTTTACACGATTGACCAAGATAAAAAGAGCACCAACCAAAACAGCGGTGTCCGCTTTGATGCAGCAACCGACAAGGGAAATGACACATATTATGGTTACATAGTAGACATATGGGAACTTGACTACGGAGTAAATTTTAAGGTCCCTTTATTTAAGTGCAAGTGGGTCAACTACAGAGGCGGGTATGGTGTAGACCCACAAGACGGAATGACAACGGTGGATCTGAAAAATCTTGGGTACACCGACGAACCGCTCGTCCTAGCCAATGATGTGGCACAGTTATCTATGTGAAGGACATGTCTACTGCATCGAGGAAAAGAAAAGATAAGAAAGCGAATACATCATACAATGAGCCAAAGCGCCACATAGTTCTTTTCAGAAAAAGGGACATCCCGGAAGTGGAGGGCAAGATGCATATGTCTCGAAGAGTATGAAAAGTTTCATGAAATTCCCCTTCAAAGTCAAGGCTGAACCAAGCATCCCGATAAACGATGAAGATTATCCATGGTTAAGGCGCAATAAGCAAGCGACACAAGCGAAGAAAAAGTGAAGACTTTCTCCCGCAACTATTATGATGATACCATGCCAACTTTGTAATGCATTTAGTATGATACCATTGTCCGCTTTTGTACATGCACATGCTATGCCAACTTTTGAGTTCATTTGAAAACTATGAATTTGAAAACCTCGCCAACCGAAGGCGCTCACACCGGTTTATAAGCCCGTCCCTCTACACACCGCTTTGTTGTAAGCGTAAACAAAATAAAATAAAGCAACAAAGAAAACAAAAAGTGTTTTCAAATTTGAAAACTAATGGCACTAACAGAAAGTTTATAATTTTTCTAAAACTAAAAGCAAAAAGAATTAAAAAATAAAGCAAAAAACAACAAAAACTAAATAATGCAGAAAACAGAACAAAAAACTGAAATAAAAATAAAAATAGCAACAATAATTATTTTGTTGTAAGTAGAAACAAAATAAAATAAATAAAGCAACAAAGAAAACAAAATCTAAAACTAAAAGCAAAAAAGAATTAAAAAATAAAGCAAAAACAACAAAAACTAAATAATGCAGAAAAGCAGAACAAAAACTAAAATAAAAATAAAAATAGCAACAATAAGTATTTTGTTGTAAGTAGAAACAAAATAAAATAAATAAAGCAACAAAGAAAACACAAAAAGAGTTTTCAAATTTGAAAACTAATGGCACTAACAGAAAGTTTATAATTTTTCTAAAACTAAAAGCAAAAAGAATTAAAAAATAAAGCAAAAGACCAAAAGAAAAATAAACCAAAACCAAAATAAACTAAATAAAGCAACAAATAAAACAAAAAAAAGTGCCACCTACTGGGCAGCCACGGCCTGAATACGACTAGAAACCCAGTAGGCCCACATGCACATATTGCACGTTTAGGCCCGAAAGCCTGCTTTAGAGAGGAGCTCGACAGGGAAGGCGCACCGCACCTTATAAACTGGTGCGGCTCCCTCTCAACTAGCGAGGTGGGACTAAACATTTTGGCGCGGGGCAGCACAAGGCCTTTGGTCCCGGTTGGTGGCACCAACCGGGACTAAAGGTGGCATTGGTCCCGGTTGGTGCCACGACCCGGGAAAAATGACCCCCTTTAGTCCCGGGTCGTGCCACGAACCGGATCAACAACCGCCGCTTCCGCCCTTTGGGCTGCTGAAAATTGGCCTTTGGTCCCGGTTGGTGGCACCAACCGACTAAGGCATTAGTCCCGGGTCGTGCCACGAACCGGGACCAAAGCCTTTTCTATATAAGTAAAGACTTGGCGTTTTTCAGATTTCACTTACGCCGCTAACGACGCCGCCAGTTGCCCGAAGCTCGCCTGACGACGTCAGCTGCTCATGCTCGCCGTCCCGTCGCCCGTGCTCGCCGTCGTCGCCGCGCCCACCTGCCACGTGCTCGCCGTCGCCCTGCCCCTGCCCGTCCCGCCGGGCGCCTCGCCTCCCGCCGTCGCCTCGAGCTCCCCACTACGGGCTCGTCGTCGCCGCCGCTCTCCTCGTCGCCGCCCTGCCCGTCCCGCCTCAGCGCCGCCTCGCCTGCCTCACACTGTGAGCTGCCTTGGCTCTTTTTTATTTCTTTAATTTTTCATATATATATATATAATGTTTAAGCACTTTTTTTTATTTTTATGCTCTGTTTTTTTATGTTTTATTTTTTTTGTTCATATGTGATGTATATGTGTATGTGGCTATAATGTATATGTGTATGTGAACAATGCAAAAGATAGTTTTTAGAAAAATTAGGATTTTTTCTGTTCATAGATTTTTGGTGATATTAATTATTGTAAATATGCAAATGTTTGTATATTCATATGAACAATGAATTAGGCAATACTACTTCATGTATTTTTAAGAAGGAAGAAGAAGAAAAAGAATGAGAGGAGAAAGGAAATAAGAAGAGGAAGAAAGGAGAAGAAGAGGGAGAGGAAGAAGAGGAGAAATAAATAAGAAGAAGAAAAAGAAGAAGAAGAGGAGAAGAAGAAAGGAATAGAGGAGAAGAAGAAAAATAGAAAAATAAATTCTATTTTTTCTTCTTCTCCTATTCTTTTCTTCTTCTCTTTTTTTTTCTTCTTCTTTTCTTCTTCTTCTTCCTTCTTCCTTCTTCCTCTTTTCTTCCTTTTTCCTTATTTTCCTTTCTCGAGGGATAAGAAGAAAAGAAGAGGAGAAGAAGAAAGAAAGGAATAGAGGAGAAAGAAGAAACTTTGACACGAGGGGGGTACCGATACCTCCCCGATAACATTATTTTCCCATATATATGTATGTTGCGCCGTTGTCGATATAACGAGGGTGTCGAGGATCGCCGAGGGGTCGAGGGTCGGGAACTAGGGTAGAGGGTCGAGGGTCGTTAAGGGTCAAGGGTCGAAGGTTTCAGGTCGAGGGTTCCTATAGTGTCAAAGTATTGAAGAAATCCATGGCTTCATCATTAGCCGGAAGTAACCATGGCATGATGGTGAAGTCCTCCAAAGTTATTACGGAATGGAGTCCCGGATAGGATAATTTTCCTTTTGCACGAATCTCAGCAAAGGGCTTTCAAATAACGATATTCGGAAGGTTTTGCTAAACTTTGTACCGTAAAGTGAATTATCCTATCCGGGACTCCGTTCCAAAATAACTTTGGAGAGCTTCGTACCATCATGCACCAAGCATTACCTAATGATGAAGACATGGTTTTGTTGAATCCTTTGACACTAGGCAACCTCCCGACCCCTCGGCGATCCTCCACCCCTTGACCTCGACCGCCGGGCGATCCACGACCCTCTACCCTACCGCATGCCGATGCCCACGCCACTTGTGGGACATAGATGTAGTGTTCAACGCCGACCCTCCCGATAGCTTCAACACGTGGGGGCGATGTACCCTCCTAGCTTGAAGCGTTCTCGAGGCCACCCCTAACCCTTGAAGCGTTGTCGAGGCCACCCCAAATCCTAGAGAAGCAGCGTCGAGGCCACTAATATGATTCCTTATTGTGATTAGCTAGCTAGTTCTACGTTTGCCACTAATATATCCATATCTGTCATGTTTGAATTATAATTGCCATGTTGTAAAAAATTTGTAGAAACTATGGACACCCCCCAAGACGAAGCACAAGAAGCGTTGTTGAGGGACATAATCGCACAAGGAAGTGATGCCGTCTGCTCGTTGATGTTTCTCAATGACAACGATGGTCTGGAAGGAGAGGGTGAAGAAGCAGCTGGCTATGATTTACATGGCTCCGATGACCCAATGCCGGTGCAAGAAGGAGAGGGTGAAGAAGTAGACCGTGAGGACGGCTCCGGTGATCACCAAACCGAGTCCTGCCAGTATATATATTAGTTAAGCCTGTTGACTAGCTCTCGCCTTTGTTTTGGTATGTACACATATTAATTAACTCTCGTCTTTGTTCTTTTTTCTAGCCCTCCGGATCGAGCACAACTTCGGTAAAGAGACGAGGCCCGAAGAAAAAGTTGAGCTCGGATGAAAAGTTTGAGATCATACAAATCGCGCGCGTCGGCCAACCGATTGAACCCTACCCGACTCAACTTTTCACTGCCGGCCGATTCCAGAAGGATATGCTAAGGTGATGGTCGACGAAATAACGGAGGGATTTGAGGACCTCCGGCTTGACCACCCTACCGGTGAAGGGGAGTATCGGCTGGGTTCTCGCTCAAGACTCCATGCCTATGGTCAAGGATCTCATCAACCTTCCGAACTGGACGCCTCCGCCTCCTCCTCCTCCTCCAGAAGAGTCAGGCACTCCGCCTCCTCCACCGCCTCCTCCTCCGGGCGAGTGACGATCAGGGCACTCGGCCGGCTCCTTCTCCGGCGTGGCGGCACTCCGCCTCCTTCTCCGCTTTGCACCGGCGCGGCCGAGCAGCCAGCCTCCTCCTTCTCCGCCTCGTCGGCAAGGGCGAAGAGACCGCCGCCGCTCCGGCTGCTCCGGCGTCATAGTCCTTCTCCTCCGCCTCGTAAGCAAGGAAAGAAGACATCCGCTCTGGCTCGCTTCCGCCGGGCGTCTAGCAAGACAGCCAAAGGCGGGAGGAGATCTGATTCGGTCCTTCTCTGAAGACTCGGAGAAGTTACCGCACGAGAGGAGCGAGGAGGAAAACGCGAAGATCGCGCACCAAGTGGATGACTGGTTTCAAGGGTTGAAAGCAAAGAGACATCCACCTCGGAGGAGAAGGTAGATCCGGTCAAAGCGAAGCGCACTGCTGCTCGACAAAACCACCCAAGTCTCCGCCGAAAGGCAACTATGAGCGCATTATTGGAAAGGCATTTGCCGAAGCGGAGAGGTCGGGAAATCGCTCGGTGATCAAAGGATGAAAGAACGACGAGCTGGGAAAGAAATTGCCCAGCTCGGCGAACAAGCCGGGCGCAATCGTGCCCCCCGCTCAAGGTGCCTGCTAGCAACATCGCCGATCCGAGGATGGTGCCCGGTTATGGCAATCCTGCAGATTACCTGCCTTGACGATGTACATTATGATTTCTTGGAGGTGCAGATACAAAGATACGAGTACGGGAAGCCTCTCACAAAGATGAAAGCTCTCTATCAACGATGATGCGAAGATTGCATGATTGGTACATGAAAACCTGCAAAGAGTCCGAGGGGTGGAGTACTTTGTATGTGAGAGTTAAAAGGAGCATGACCTCCTTGGAATTGAACTGTTGCCTATTCCATTTGAGGAGTTCTATCAGTTTTTCAATCAATTGGCCATCGATAAAGCAACGGTCACCGCTATCGTCTGTAAGTAGTACTACCTTTGTCATTAAGTATCTCTATATAACTCAGCTCTTTCATTGCATGTATTTATAAATATCCTCACTATATTATGCAGATTGAAGATCGCCGAAATGAAGAAAAGACAAGTGGGTGATATTGGGTTCATTAATACATATCTCATAGATGCAAATGAGGTTAAATATCGTGCCGACGAAACCGAGGCCAACTTGCTACGATCGTTGGAAATAAATGAACACAAAAATATAATACTCTTTCCTTACAACTACAAGTGAGTGTTACTGTCTTGTGGCATATTCGGTTTCCCTTATTAGTCCAGGTTATAGTAATGTAATATTGATGAGTTATGCATGCGTAAATGCAGGTACCACTATATTCTCCTAGAGATTAAGCTTGAGCAGGGGAGTAGTAACTGTCTTAGACTAGAGATGAAAAGATCCCAAGGAGTATGCGGACATGACTGAAATGCTCGAGAAGTAAGTTAAATCGATCATTATCCACCATATCAGCAACTTTGTTCATTTCTGATATCAAGTAATTGTTTTCTATGGCAGGGCTTGGGGAAAATTCACCAAAAAGCTCCGGGACTACCGAAGAAGCTGCAATTTAGACACCCGAAAGTAAGTACTATATACTAGCATATTCCACGCGCATCTCCTAGTGATTCAAGCGCTAGTTTCATCAATACCATTTAGAATGCTTGCTAATTATCAGTTTGATTGACCTCTGTTTCTTGTAAAGTGGTTGTGGCAGGAACAAGGGAATGATTTCTGTGGATACTACGCTTATGCAGTCCATCCGCCACACGACCTGTGAGAGGGCTACTCCGACAAACAATATGAAGTGCGTAAATAAAAATATTCACAATTTTATTTTATTACCATCATTTGTGTTGAGTTTCATTCATTCATATATATATATATATATATATATATATATATATATATATATATATGTATTTAGACCTATCTTAAAATTAGATGTTTCGGATGCGGATGAACTACTAGCACCAGATCGCTCATGAGCAATTCAAGAGGAATTGGCGGCATTCTTTCTTGACCACGTGATCGCTGAAGACGGAGAATACTATGTGGACCACGCGTCCGTATTGTAAAAGATAATTATTGTATATATGTAGCGGTAGTGTCGGATAGATATACGAGAACTTGTTGTTCGACCAATCTCTCGGAGAAGGAGAGGTGGTCGATATCACTTCTCTCTGTATGCATATATGTTCATGACGATCTTCTGTTTGCTTAATTACTAGCTAGCTAGCGTGTCTAGCTAGTCCTCTCTATAATGTATGTATAGTATGTAGCGTCGACCAAGCACGGACAAAAGAGAGGACACTTTTCTCTATTAATTAGCTAGCTATAGCACAATATATGAAACACCTAAATTAACCCCCAAAACCCTCCAAACCCCCCTTAAAAAAACAAAAACCACAGCCATAGAAATGTCGACGCGTGGATGCCTATTGGTCCCGGTTGGTGCCACCAACCGGGACCAAAGGCCCTCCACTGGGCTCGTGACAGGCCACGTGGAGGCCCATCAGTCCGGTTGGATTGAACCGGGACTAAAGGGCTGTGGTATTAGTACCGACCCTTTAGTCCCGGTTCATGAACCGGGACTAAAGGCCCTCACCAACCGGGTCAATAGGCCCCTTTTCTACTAGTGAAAGCCTCTTTGTGCGGTCAAGCTTGACATGATGAAAGCCTATGATCGAGTGGAATGGGAGTTTCTTCAACGAATGTTAGATAGTTTCGGTTTTGCTCCGGAATGGATAACAATGATAATGCGCTGTGTGACAACGGCGAGCTTCTCAGTTAAGCTTAATGGTGCCTGCTCTAGGCGCTTCTTTCCATCCCGGGCTGCGGCAGGTGACCCTCTATCACCATATCTCTTCTTATTACGTGTGGAGGGGTTTTCTGCGTTGTTGAGGAAAGCACAATCTGAAAATAAGCTGAAGGGTGTTACTTTTGGGGGCACTGGCCCCCATATCACACATCTTTTATTTGCGGATGACAGCATAGTCTTTCTCGAGGGTTCCCCGGAATATCTTCAAACTCTTAAGGAAATTCTGGCAATATATGAGGCAGCCTCGGGCCAGAGGGTAAACATGCAAAAGTCATCCATCTTTTTTGGTAAAGGATGTCGGATAGCACCAAGGAGGAGCTCAAGGCAGTCTTGGGTGTGTCCTCTCAAGCATTGAGTGAAAAGTACCTTGGTCTACCAACACCGGTTGGACGATCGAAAGAGGGCACGTTCCAAGATGTCACAGAGAGTACGAAAGGTAAATGCAGTGGATGGAAAGGTTTGGGTCTATCCAAGAAAGCTAGGGAGGTTCTCATCAAGTCTGGGCTCCAATCGGTACCAACGTTCACCATGAGTTGTTTCCACCTCATGAAGAAAACATGCCGGAATCTGAATACAATCTCTTCGAAATTCTGGTGGGGGGTGAAAGATGGGGAACGTAAGGTACATTGGGTCTCTTGGCAGAAGATGTGCACTTCTAAGCGGGATGGAGGAATGGGTTTTCGTGACCCGGTTGCGTTCAACCAAGCCCTTTTAGCAAAACAAGCATGGCGTGTGCTACAATGTCCGGAGTCTTTGGTAGCGAGAGTGCTGAAAGCCCGCTGATGACGGGAAAATGGCGGGCGTGAAAACACGCGTCCACGTCATTGATACAGAGTGAATAATTTAAATGCGTAAATAAAATGGAGATCAAACATTGCAGGTACATATTTCCAGAACTCTTACATTTACATAAAAACTCTGTTAATTACATCTCCGAAGAGAAAACCCCTGATTAAGAATTCCAACATTTCTACTACATGGGCTTACAACATACGACCATTACAAAAATGATAAAAGAAAAATCTTCCTCCTCGCTGTCGTCGACGCCAGCATGCTCGGGGGAGCCTTGGACTTTGTTGATGTTACCATGTGCGATGATTTTTGTATTTCACTTTTATTTGACTCGTACTGATATTGGCAGTACATATATGCATGCTTGAATGGCTTCATTTACTTTCCCTAATTGATTAACCAATACATAGACTTCGATTTATTTTTCTTTACTTTATATAAGAAAACCATCTTAATGGTTAACCAATTTGTTAAATGAGCCTTCAAACGTCATGATGCATATGTATGGGGCATAAAATCATGCATGCGTGTGTTCTGTGTATGCAAAATACATTAGTACTAACAGTTGTAGTACTCTTTGTTTTATGAGTAGATGACATCTACGTTTTCTTAATATTTGCAAGCCATATGGGGGAGGCATGATCTAACTTTCATCTTATGCGAAGATAAACTAGATGCTACCTTTTTTGAGTATATGCATATATGGAGCAGATAAAAAATAATATTCAATTTGTTTCGGTGGCATATGCAAGTGCGCTTCAATATTTCGAGTGCAATCAGACTCAAATTATGACTCTGATCATCCTTTTTTTTATAATGTATGTCCATATGAAGGGACCATACAATTTATTTTAGTTGGGTGGATGTACATCAATTAACCTAGAATTAGCTAGGTACGATGTGTCCATTTTACTTTGCATGCACATACATTAGATTCACCCATATCTGGTTATTTGTCGATGACGGCTAGCATTATTTGGGGCGAACACATTTTTATATAGTGCAACCATTTAGTCTATTTTAGAGACATTTGGTTAATATAATACCATTTACGATTTGGGCGGCATTTTGTTTATCATCATGAAGTGAGAATATTAGTTTCTATACACCCAGGTATGAACAAGGTTAATTTGTGCTACATGACTTATTCTCGCATATCACACATGCATGTGATCATAGAACATGCGACTAAGCATAGTGCCTTTTGACGAGCACTTATGTTTTTTGCAAATTTTTTATATGCAATCTATAGTATATAGTTTGTCCATCATTTTTTATGTTGATTTTCCCCGAGTCATACCTTGCTGTCATTCCATTGAGGACAAAGTCTTCACTCTACATAAGGGAATAAACACCTTGATTTGTGTCAATATGACCAAACCAGAGGCAACTCTCATGCAATTTATACTTCTTGACATGTATCAACATGACCATGGCAAGAACAAAATGTCGAATTTGTGAGAAAATCTCTTGACATGTGTCAATATGACCGTGCCAAGAGTAAGATATTAAACTTGTGAGAATACTACTTGACCTGTGTCAATATAACCATGCCAAGAGCGAGATTTGAAATATGGTGAAAATACTACTTCACATGTGTCAATATGACCATGCCAAGAGTAGAATGCCAAATTTGTGGAGGATGAAGGCTACTTGGGATGTGTCAATATGACCAAGCCAAGAGCAAGAATCATGTCACTTGGAGAAAAAATTCAAGATCTGTGTCAATATGACCAAATCAAGAACCATCATATCAAGCAAAAAGCTACTTGACTCATGTCAATATGACCGAGCCAAGAGCAAAAATTAGGCAACATGAAAAATAATTCATGATTTGTGTCAATGTGACCAAATCAAGAATCATCATATGGGGAGAAGCTACTTGGCTCATGTCAATATGACCAAACCAAGAGCAAAAATTGAGCAAGCATAGGGAAGAGCACCAATCAGAGAAGCAAAGGGATTATGAGAGAACCATGAATCTCACCTTCTTGCTCCACTCCTCCCAGCCTCCCTCTCCTCACGTATGTGTGTGTGGGATTTTTCCTTGCAGCAGTGTATGTGTAGCAGCAGCAGAACAGCAGATGAAATGAGCCGACCAACTGAGACCAACCCTTTTGTGCGCTTGGTGACCATGTATTTATAGCAGGGAGAGCAGCGAAGAGATGTGGCTGCATGCGCACGCCCACGTTCTGTGATCGTGCGATCGTGAGATCGTGCAAGCGTGGCGTTGCTCCTTTCCTTTTCTCTATTTCTTTATTGCTAATTAACCGGCAACGTCCCATCACCCCGTATGGGCTTAATTAGGCTATGTTTTAGTCCCATTTGCTTGTATGTGTGAGTGGGCTGATGGTTCATGCATATGTACGTGTGTAAGTGAAGTACTTGGGCAATTTGTTTCTGGTTAGCTCATGTGGGCTTAGACTATTTTAAATCATTGTGTGGGCCTTGTAGCACTATTCGCATGCATGCACATCAGCCTTGTGAGAAGCATGTCCATGCATACGTGACCATATTTCATTTTTTTTTGGACTAAGCACGATTAGCTATTAAATAGTTCATTAAGGCCTGGAGTCAGGGTGTGCACGTCAATTTTTTTTTTTTTTGCATGCAACTCAAGGTCTAGCGTCATAAGGATTATCAGATGATTATTTGATCAGATGAATATTTGACCAAGTATATTGCGCGTATATTTCATTAGCGCAATTTTTTTGCATCATTTCAATATTTTAGTTTGTCGATGGAACAGAACCGAACATTTTCATATAGCCAACATTTGTCGATCTTAGCGTTCCTCATGGCAATTTTATGTTTGTATTTTCGCCGTTAGTGGCGGCTGCATGCGTGCGAGCCATGTGTCATTTATATTTTTTCTTGATGACAAAATTTGACGAGTTTCGTCGTATTTCCCAATCGTCGGTTAATATGTGCGTTACCGACATTCGTAAATATATCATATCCTATTTTGTCAGTCCTCATTCTGAGCGGTCAATTATATATTTTAAAATTGATTCTTTTCATTATAAAACGGATTTTCCCGCTTTGCATCTATATTTTATGCACTTTATAAATTTATTTTATCTTGGTCAAAATCCATGTCAACACCCGCTATTTCAAGGACGAGTCTATTTTAAGTGCGACATGCCCGTCGACAGCCTCGTACACTTATCGAAGTATACTGCACGGGAGGGACCTTCTTAGAGAGGGGCTGGTTTGGCCAATCGGGGATGGCTCAAAAGTTAATATACACCACAGTAATTGGATCCCGAGGAATGGCTCGATGAAGCCGCTTGGTCAGATATATTTGCCTGGGGTAACACGAGTCGCTGACCTTCTTCAGAACGATGGCAAAGTGTGGAACAGAGATCTCGTGCTACAAATGTTCTCCCCGGATGATGCGAGCGATATCTTGCAGATCGTGGTGGGCGGCTTAGGTGTTGATGATTATCTGGCTTGGAACAACACGAAAAATGGATTGTTCTCGGTGCGCTCTGCCTATCATCTGAAGATGGCCATGGTGAGAGCAAACTCCGGACGGCAGGAGTCTTCTAGCTCTGTAAATAAGCATAAAGGCTATATGGCTCTTTGGGACACAAACGCACTGTGGAAGGCGAAGGTACACTTATGGAGATTGCTTTCCAATGGATTGGCAGTTGGGTCAGAGCTACATCGGAGAAGGATTAAGCCGGGAGTCTTTTGTGCTGTTTGTGGTCGAGAGGAAACCATTTTCCATCGCTTTTGGTCGTGCCAACATTCTGTGCAGTTTTGGCAGCTGCTTCACTCGGAATTGGGAGATTTGGTGGCGATCCCATCATGCGAGCTTGTCTCCCAGGGGGAAGTAGCGCGATGGCTTCTGCAGTGGCTGGCGGGAGCCTCCGATGATGCCAAACAAGCAATGGTGCATGCGGTGTACAGGCTTTGGCTTGCCAGGAATGAAACAAGAGAGGGAAAGAGCATCAAGACTCCACATGAAATAGTGGCCACGGTGATGATGCACATGGAAGAGTGGAGGCTGGCACATCCCAATCGTGAGCAACAACCAGACTTCATGGCGTCGCCAAGAACGCTGGGAACCGCCAACCGAGGGCTGGACCAAGGTCAACTCGGACGGTGCAACGGCGAAGATCGGAAGCAAGGCGGGAGGAGGTGCGGTGCTGAGAGATCACATGGGCGCGTTCAGAGCGGGAGTATGTTATCTTTTCCCCGGTGTGTCTGATCCAGAGACAACAGAGCTGCTAGCTTGTAGGCGAGCTCTTGAGGTGGCACTGGAGATGAATATGCAACGAGTCCATGTTGAACTGGACTCCAAAGGAGTGGTGCAATCCCTGCAGAATGAAGCGAAGGAGTTTTCGACGACCGGGCCTCTGGTGGAGGAGATCAAAGCTAGGTTGAGATCTTTCGAGGAGTTTAAAATCTCTTGGGTACGTCGTTCAGCAAATGTTGCCGCGCATAAATTTGCTAGAGTAGGCGTGGGTGATCACCTTTTGCGGGTCTGGTTGGTGCCCCCCCTCCGGATTTTGTTCTTTCTGTTTTGTCGGATGAGATTCTGAACACAAGTTAAATAAAGCGGCAACGTTTGACCCTCAAAAAATAAAAAGATCAACTTGGTCTCAAATGGGAATTTCGACCATTCAAATCGAATTACGATCATACTTGTACCGGTACTTGCAAAATGAAGTCGACACATCTCTGTGGTGGGAGTTGGTGGCCATGCAAGTTGCCCAGCGACGACAACGACGGCTCGTCGTCGGCCAGGCGCGCGCCACCGCCAGACCGGCCGGGCGTCTAGGGCACAAAGGATGTCAGATTTTACTAATGAAGGTGATAAGCCAAGTCGGTCTCACCATGTGATGAGTCATTGTTAAGCGCTTGCCAGTGCCCTGCGAATGCTGTCAAAGTTAAGGCAAGAATGCCTCGGTCACTGTCATCCAGCCAGCGCGTCATCCGCCAACTGCACTAGGAAAAGTAGAATGTAACAAAATTTAGTAATGTTATTATTGGTTCAATAATTGTTCTACTGGGCAAACTAGTTCTTGAAGAAAAGGTGCAGCAATGGTTGGTGCTGGAATTGTGTTGTCAAGCCTACTGCCGCCCTAAACAAATAATTAAATATGCAAATAATTTGTCATGGTTACCTTTTTCAAATCATTATCTTTACATAAAGATTGAAATCAACGATCATTGCTTATGTGTGCTTGAAGAATTAAATTCCAAAAGAGAGATATATGACATGGTCAGAAAATGGGAAGAGTCTTCATAATTTGTAAAAGGCAGCAAGACAAAAAAAGGATCTTTGCCATATCTACACTCTTATAAAAAACCGAGTTGGTGATGATGGTGTGCCTGCCATCCTGCAATATAGACCGTCTGATCTATACCTGACGGATAGAAAGCAAACTATGACAATTTTGCAAAAAGATACCCGCACCCTCTCCACATTTGCAGATAAGGACCTCCCTCATTCATCTTCGTCTCTCACGAGAGCCGCTCGTATAAATGCATCTTGATGTTCCATGCAACGCATGGGCCTCTTGCTAGTCAATTGTAATAATTGTCTCAAGCCAAACGTGTGAGGAAAATATCAGCAAAAAATGATTCATTTTCAATAGCAAATTGTAAAAGGCAGCTAGCTATCTCAATTGTTAAAGGCAAGTACGCAACCACAGCCCACAGCCATGTATGAACAACAGTAATGGATGTGTCTTGAGCAATGAAAAAAAATAGCATGCTATGACAAAATAGTGCAGCCCTTAAAATCCGCTATAGCGAAGCCATATCATGCTATAGAGGATGATTGTACACTAATTTCATTTAGCAGGACATTGCTCGGAAGTCAGAACTCTATAACGTGCTATTCAAGTCGGTGGCCTTGAGGTATTTAGGTCAAAGTGCATCATAACGTTTACAGATTAGCCAAAAAGCAAAGGGGAGAAACAAATTCAACACCATTCTGTTTGTACAGCTAGGAAGAAACTTGGTCATATAATAGCTTTCATCCATTCAATATTAAATATTTCCAGCGAAGAACATATCCTCCACAAAAGTTGCTAGTTGATAACCTCTACCGAAGGGCAAGATTGTTGCCAAAGGCTGCTTTCGGTTGCTTGAATGAAACACATCTCCAAAATTCTGCTTCCAATTTCAAACGTGAGAACCACAACAAGTAAACAACATTACGAACTGAACAGCAGAAAGTTTGCAAGGACTGCTGGGAACGCCATAGCAATTAGAAAATGGTGACAGGTACACATATATGATTCACAAGGAATTTCTGCATAACTCAGCACTACTTACAAGGCTAAAATCCTCTGCCAAATTTGAAGCCGGTTTCCTAGAAATTCAGATTTGTAGTGATACTCAAGATAGAAATACAGTATTCACAATGGTGAAGCAAAATACAAGTCAGCTCGTAGGAACTCTAGCTGCTCGAAAATGGAAACACATATGTTCCCTCCGTCCCAAAATAAGTGTCTCAACTTTGTACTAACTTTGTGCAAAATTATACTAAGCTTGAGATACTTATTTTGGGACGGCGGGAGTAGGTTAAGAATATACAGAAACCTCTGGTTCAAACATTGGACACTAGACCCGCAGTTTCGTTCTCCACATAGAACCAACGACTTTCTTAGGAGTTGGATTATCAGGTCCCCTATCTCTCTGCCCAGAAGTGAAATAGAGCCACCCATCCCAGTAACCAGCTAAGGCTGTCTTGATCCGGAAAGGCATACGACCAATGACTGACCATTTCTGCAAAAATGGCACGGCAAATGTTAAGCCACTTAGTCATGTCCTAATATTCAGAGGAAAATAATCATAACATAGCTAATATGAACAAGCAAAATAATTAACATATAAGCAATGTTTCCAAATCAAACCGGAAGACTTCACCAACAAGAATCATCTTTTTGGTGATAGGGTGCTTCTCGGTAGTTCCGCCAACAATTACTATGGAGTTATTAACAACGACCCATGCAAATTCTATGTGGGAATCTGGCTTTGGCATTGGAGACAGTTGCTTCCATTTAGCTTCATTGTCTACCATATACACATCACCATAAACAACCTGCAAAACAATATCTAACATAATCATGCTTCTGGTAAAAACTTTAGCGACAGACCGTGAATCAAGACTTTATCAGTTATTGCACAACAATAGGTTAAAGCCTGAATGCAAGAAAGCACATTTACTAGGTGCAGCAACGTTTTTTGTTACAGAAAACGTATGAGTATTCAACTTTCCCGTGTATGCTTTATATTGTACGTTACTAAGCATAGACAAATGCATATCTTGGTTGCAAAATAGAGAAATGTCGTGTACAGGAAGCACTCTTATATTTCAAGGTTTGATATTATATTAGCATGCACATACATACCTCATGCCTCCTTGCGCATTTAAAAATAGGTGACACTGGTTTAGGCATGAAGTCTCCTCTTGACCACCAATTACAAAGAGTTTGTCATTAGCAACAACACATGCCCTGCCAAAAGATGGATGTAAGAAATTATCGACATATTTGTTCATCTGAAAATAATTCTAAGAAGTATTCCCTATCCACGGAGAGGGTCCCAATAGTACTACAATTAGTCTTCAAGCACAGGAGACCTATTTTTATTCTTAGAAAGCTTAGAAAGAGGTGAATATCTCAATGGGCAATTGCATATAAATAACGCATCACAATAGCCACACAAATTCACCTATGAGGTCCACCACGTGGTATCGGTATTTCAGCTCGCCACTCATTCTCCAATGCTTTGCGGTCCTTCACAGCAAGGCTCCAGTGCTCTAATCCAGGTTCATGGCGGTCTTCTTTGCCACCACCCATCACATGAAGCCGCCCACGCCAAAGTTGAGTAGCTGGTGCATACCTACAGCATGTTATAGAGTAAGCTTTGGATCTTGATAGTTATAGCAGCATATAGTATAAGCATGGACCATTTCATAGCTCCAGCATTATAGCTGCAGTCAAAACAGGGCCAATGGAGCATATTGAATGAGATTCTAGGAGTATGTCTGAACAAACTGTTAGCAATATCAAGCTAAGAGCCTAAGAATACAGTAGTACAATTTGACTCACGGGATATGAGCGAATATCAGTTACGACATTAGCATGGCACTAAATTACAAACGAACATGATTGCAACTACTGGATTATGCAACTGTCTTGCCTCTTGTGTGTGATAAACAGTAAACTGGATAAGTAATGCTTGAACAGAATAAAGTCAGAAGGAGCATATAGACATTGATAGCAGCCAAAACGAATATTACAGCAATGCATATGCACCAATTTTGAGTCTATTGAACAGGTAATTATTGGCTGAAATGCATACCTAGGAACAGGTAAAGGAGGCAATTCGTCCCACTTCCTTAACTTTGTGTCTAGAACAAAATTACGGCTCACAGCTGGCCGACACTGTGGACCAAATTGTCCAGACACTGCATAGATGTATCTCCCATCTGAGGCCATCCCTAAATGTGAATTTGACATCTTCTTGGGCATATCAAACCTTCCAGTCCATGTGTTAGAAGTGAAATTGTACACATCCACATGAGAATGGACCTGAAATGGCATGAAGCAAAGCAAAATATCACAAAATGGGGATCGTGTCAGCCTGTGGCCGTGGTAACCATTTGCCAAACAAAAAATAATCAGACTTGCTTTACTTCTGCTGAAGCATCAGTTGTAAACTTGTGATTCAAATCCAAATATACAGTTAGTCAGCTACTATTTTAACATTTACACTACTGGTAGTAGCAGTTTTCAGCAAAAGTCTGGAGTAGATCAAATTAATTTACAGCTAATACTTGCAATGTTAAGTTGTTAACAGTCCTTCGTAATATCCTGCGTTAGAATTCTACTCCAGAGTAGTGCGGTCGCAGGATATGAGATTGCTCAGCTATATGATTTGCTTGCCTCATCCATAACAGGGTAGTGCTGAGCATTTACCAGCGGCGGCTAGGAGTACGAATAATCATCTCATCGCAGTTCTCAAGTGTGAAATCCTACTCGCTATATATATATATAAAAAGGTTAAGGAACAACGAGGCAACAACTCTGCAGTCTGCACGAAGTGAGTGAGTTGAGTTACTCACATGGTCGAGGCTCCCGTACCCTGCGACGACGTAGAGAAGGTCCCCAATCTGCACAGACGCCCCGTCAAGCCGGGGCACGGGCGCCGGTGGCATCTCCTCCCAGTCCCAGTGCGGCGCCGGCAGGTCCGAGAACGTCGCGTTGAGGTGCCTCACCGGCGGTGATTCATTGCGAAGCTTCGTATCGTCATTATTATTACCCTCCTTCACCTGCACACGAGCGAGGTGAGAACGGTGGCCCGCGTCCATGTGAAGGCAACGTCGATGAGAGCGGAAGTAGCGTTCGGCGGGGAGGGTGGTTAGCTACCGTCTTGGAAGAGGGGGAGACGGCCGGGCTGATGGCGGAGGAATAGGAGAAGAAGTCGGCGACGAATGCGAGAGCGAGGAGGAGCGCGAGGGCGAGCGGCACGGCGAGGCGCGGGGGGAGGGGCGGTTTGGAGCTTGTGGTCGGCGGCGCCGGCGCAGCCATGGTGGAAAGGAATCGTAGGAGGGGAGAGCCGGCGTCATTGGCGAAATAAAGGCGGTCGGAGCGAGAGACGCTGCCCGGTGTGGGTGGAGGGGAAAATCGTGGGCGGCCGCCGGAGCGTGGGCGGGTGAGCCCGCGGTTTCGTGGCAACTCGAAGGACGAGTTTGGTTGCCAGCCGGGCCCGTGCGAGATGAAAATGGATGAGTAAAATGTACCCGCGATTATTGAACTTATATCGAAAACTCACTTTAGTATTTATACTTAAGAATACAGTTAATACAGTTATTATATACGACTTAGTGATTATACGGTCACTGCCTCACTGTATAGCTATGTATTTTGCTCTGTTGACTGGTCAAACATTATAACATCCATATTCAAAAAAAAAAAAAACATTACAACACCCTCTCACTACCTTATCTAATCTATGAGGATCCATCCCATCTCTGGATCGATCTGTGGACAGCACACAGCAACAATGTTTCTTATGCTGGTACCGCCGCTTATGTGCATGCATGCATGCTATCGAGCGCTTGCTGGACGGGCCTGCATGCTATGATCCCTGCTCCCGACTTTCTTCATGGCTGCTCAGTTCCATGCAGTGTTCCTTTCCTAGAATAAAAAAGGATAACAATCCTTATACTCAAGACCCAAGACTCAGCCACCGGCTCAAAAAAAAAAAAACAGCCACGGGGCCATTGCTATACCTTAGTATGTACGTTTGTTACATAAATATATACTCTCTCCGTTTTAAATTACTCGTCGCAAAAATGGATGTATTTAGAATTAAAATACATGTAGATACATTCATATTTATAACAAGTAATTCAAAACGGAGGGAGTACATAATACTATATCGAACGTTCGTTGTCTTCACCGACGGGCGCATCATCCGAGGATGCGCCGCTCCGCTCACGCCATCGCCACTTGCACTTCGATGAGCCTGCTGTTGGCGCAGCCGCGCAGGTACCGACCTCAATGGCGATAAAGCCGAGTGCTTTTCATCGATACACGCGCATGAGGCTAGCTCGAGTAATTTCTGAGCTAAATCGGTTCTGTTCAGACGTAGACGGTAAAAGATACACTTCCAAAGGAAGAAGCCTAGCTAGCTGCTCGATCCATTTTCCTAGGCTAGGTAGCACAGACATGTAACAACACGTCGTCGGCTGATCGATTTGATCGCTCGATGCACATGCATCCGAGACAATATGAGGACACGCAATTCACGCGAGTAAAAAACATCGACACTTCAGACAAGGTTTGCAGGAACCACACATTTACGAAATTGTGCCAAAAAGTATTAATTTTTTTCATAACTTTTTGCAAAAAACATTGGTTGTTCGTTTGGACCATTTTAAGTACGTTTATGACATGGGGGTTCCGCTTTTGCTGACATGGCGCATGCGACGCCGTTAGACAGACGGTTTTACACCAACACCTTTTTTGGAAAAATTAAAAAGCAATCGGGTCCTTGACCCTGAAAATAAAAGCAATCAGGACCTTCATCTCCCACCGGTCCGGTGGGATTGCTGCGGTGCACGGCCGATGCTACGTCCGCCGCCGCCTGCTCGCGCCCGTGCCTTGCCTGCTCGCGTCCGCCGCCACCTGCTCGCGCCCGCCGCCGCCTGCTCCGTCGTGTCACATGCTCCGCCGCCGGCGCCGTGACCGCGATCAACCTCTCCAGGACAGGGCTCTTCGGCGCGCTCGCCGCGTCCGCGCCGAGCCTCTGTGCGCTCCCGGCGCTCGCCGCGCTCGACCTCAGCCGAAACATCCTCCACTGGTGGAGCTCGAGTGCGCCGGCGTGCGGGCCGAGGCCGCCGGGCCACGAGCAGTTGCTCCACCGCGCCTCCCCATGCGCTAGCCAAGCAGATGCAACTCCCTACGCCGGCCAAGCAGCAGCAACTCCCTGCGCCGGCCGAGCCGCAGCTCCACTGCGCTGGCTGAGCAGAGGCAGCTCCCTACCTGCGCCGGACGAGCAGCACCCCACCCCCCTCCCACCCTACGCGCCGGCTGGCCGAGTTCAACGAACGGCGGCGCCCCTGCCCATGGACTTCTGCAGCGGCGTGATGGACCCGAGCTCTTTTTTAAAAATGGAGGGAGCTTTTGATAAATATATATCTTTAACGATGTCTAATGTGAACAGTTACGCCACGTCAGCAAAAGCGGACCCCCGTGTCATAAACGTATTTAAAACGGTCTAAATGAGCAACCAGTGTTTTTTAAAAAAAAATTGAAAAAATTTAGTATTTTTTGGCACCATTCCGTAAATGTGTGGTTTCTGCAAACCTTGCCTAAAGTGTCGATGTTTTTTGCAATTCACTCGAGTCACCCCGAATTAATGGCCACATGACCGTAATCTTTGTTTTCTTTCTATTGAGCCGATTCAAAATATTACAGGGGTACAAGCTCGGATGATTGTTCCAGCCCAAGCCGGGCATGGACTCTACAACGTCTGGGGCACAAGCAGCTCAGCCCGATGTCCTCGCTTGAACACTGACATGTTCCCATTCACCGGTATGCACGTACGTACAGCCACACAGGCCTTAGCTCCACAACGTGAACACCATTATGAGCACGGCAAGGGTTCAAAAGTGTGACGTGCATGCGTGTAACTGTGTAAGTGTTCCCATTCACCGGTATGCACGTACGTACAGCCGCACATGACTTAGCTCCGCAATGTGGACACCATGATGAGCACGGCAAGGGTTTAAAAGTGTGGCGTGCATGCGTGTAACTGTGTAAGTGTGTTTTGTGCGTGTTAATTAAATATTCATGACGTTCTATAGATTTAACACAAACTTGTGTGGGCATAGTGGTTAGAGTACGTGGGCTCAGCAGAGATCCCTGGTTTGATTCTCATGCGACGTGGTGTTTTTCTTTAAAAAAAATTGACATGTGGGTCCCACATAGGTAGAGAGAGAGTGTTGTGATGTTTGACCAGTCAATAGGGCAAAATACAGAGCTATACGGTGAGGCAGTGACCGTATAATCACCTCAAGTCATATATAGTGACCATATTTACCGTATTCTTAAGTACAATGACCAAAGTGAGCTTTTGGCACAAGTTCAATAACCGCGAATGCATTTTACTCAAAATGGATTGTTTGATAGCATGCGTTCACTGCTTGACCCGCATAGCAGGAACTTTAAAACACCTCTTAGCTAGGTCCGCTAGAAACGGCCGAATCGAACATTTTTAACGAGTCAGGCTGAGACGAGCCAAATCGAGTGCAAGTAGTGGGTTCCGTTGCCCGAGAGAATACAGGAGGGATGCAAGCTATTGTATAGCTTATACATGCTATCTTCTCCTACCTCTAGTAACCTCCTAATCCATTTCTTCCTTGTTCTTTCCGATCTACACAACGATGCTTCGATTTTATATAAGCTCTATACGAAAAATATGCACATAGATGTTACGGTTTCATTCATACGAACGGTTCGTAGTTTCGTTGACCGTATATTATTAATTTTGTGTTTATGTTTGTAGCTATTTTGGGCGCACTGAAGAGCTCCACGGCTGAATGCGAGGGGGCTCAGGCACTGCCAGAGGCGGAGGCACATCAGGCCGCCGCCACAGTGCGGCAGCAGGTACTTGGTTGTGGGAGTCCGAGCGCGGCGAGAGGCGGAGACGAGCTCGAGGTCGCCTATGGCGATGACAATTTAGGTCGAGGTCGTGCGTCGTGTTCTCGCTCTACTACCACCACGAGCTCATGGAGTTCCCGCCTGAGGACGACCTCGACGCCCGGGTCAACCTCCCGGGGCTCCCGTCATTGCCGGTCGCCGACGTGCCGTCTTTCCTGCTGCCGTCGAACCCCTACAAGCTCCTCACCAACGCGATACTGAAGCTGTTCAGTACCATCTAGAAGGCTTCGTGGGTGTTCGTGGTGCTGTTCGTCGAGGAGCTGGCCGAGATGGCCCATGGGCCCGCGTCCACTGGTCGCCCCTTCCTATGGGTGGTTCGGTTGACCGCAGGCGGCGGTGCTCTGGAGGGGTACCGGACTCCGCCGCTTGGCGAGGCATGGCGGTGCCGTGGAGCTCGCAGGACTGGTGCTCGCGCACTGCCGACGTGGCGTGCTTCCTCACTCACTACGGCTGGAACTCCACACTGGCGACGCTGAGTCCGACGATGGCCGTGGCGCCCGGTCGGATGACGATGGGCGAACTAGTTGGCTTCGTCGTCACCGTTCACTGCAGTCGCCCTGGCGCGGGTAGCCGCACCATCCGCAGCCTGGTACAAGGTGTCGAGGCGTAGCGTGTTCGACGGTTGCCGCGGTGAACTAGTCCAACGGGGCGTGGCGAACTAGTCCCAGTAACTGTGTGTTAACTCTTAATCATATCCCGTGTATACAACCAAACACCATGTAGTTGCGTGCTCCGAGCCAATGCAGAACACCAAACACCTCCCCTAATGCAAGCAAGCTCCATGCAGGCAACCAAACTAAGTGCAGATGTTGGTTTTTTTACCTATTTTTGCTCAGCCTAAAGTTGGACAAGTAAGCAATGCAGACACTTTCAGAGATTTCAACCAAACGCGTCCTAAGGCCGCGCTTGGATGCGGTGTAGTAAGATGCACTATTGGTCATTGAACTTATTGTGTAAGTTCACTTTGATCACTGTATTTAAGAATATGGTTATATATGTGATGAGGTGATTATACTATTACTGTCGGATCATATAGCTGTTGGGGAACGTAGCATTTCAAAATTTTCCTACGGTCACGCAAGATCTATCTAGGAGATGCATAGCAACGAGACGGGAGAGTGTGTCCACGTACCCTCGTAGACCGAAAGCAGAAGCGTTTAATAATGTGGTTGATGTAGTCGAACGTCTTCACGATCCAACCGATCCAAGCACCGAACGTACGGCACCTCCGTGTTCAACACACATTCAGCACGATGACGTCCCTCGAGCTCTTGATCCAGTTGAGGACGAGGGATAGTTCCCTCATCATGATGGTGTGGCGACGGTGATGATGAAGTTACCAGCGCAGGGCTTCGCCTAAGCACTACGACGATATGACCGAGGTGTTAAAATATGGAGGGGGCACGGCACACGGCTAAGAGATTGTCTGTTGTGCTTTGGGGAGCCCCCTGCCCACGTATGTAAAGGAGGGGGAGGAGGAGGCCTACCAAGGGGGAGGTGCGCCAAGGGGGGAGTCTTACTAGACTCCAAACCTAGTAGGATTCGCGCCCCCTTTCCTTCCAACGGGGAGGGGGAAGGGGAAGGGAGAGAGAGGGAGAAGGAAAGAGGGGGGTCGCGCCCCCTCTCCTTGTCCAATTCGTATTGGGGCAAGGAGGCGCGCCCCACCTCCTGTGGCCTGCCTCCTCTCCTCCACTATGGCCCATTAGGCCCAATAACTTCCCCGGGGGGTTCCGATAGCCTTCCGGTACTCCGAAAAATCCTCGAACCTTATCAGAACCATTCTGATGTCCGTATATAACCTTCCAATATATGAATGTTTACCTCTCGACTATTTCGAGACTCCTCGTCATGTCCGTGATCTCATCTGGGATTCCGAACAAACTTCGGTAATCAAATCACATAACTCATAATACTAATCGTCATCGAACGTTAAGCGTGCGGACCTACGGGTTCGAGAACTATGTAGACACGACTGATACACATCTCTGGTCAATAACAAATAGCGGAACCTGGATGCTCATATTGGCTCCTACATATTCTACGAAGATCTTTATCGGTCAAACCGCATAACAACATACGTCATTCCCTCTGTCATCGGTATGTTACTTGCCCGAGATTCGATCGTCGGTATCATTATACCTAGTTCAATCTCGTTACCGGCAAGTCTCTTTACTCGTTCTGTAACCGTAACTAACTCATTAGTCACATTGCTTGCAAGGCTTATAGTGATGTGCATTACCGAGAGGGCCCAGAGATACCTCTCCGATACACGGAGTGACAAATCCTAATCTCGATCTATGCCAACTCAATAAACATCATCGGAGAGACCTGTAGAGCTTATTTATAATCACCCAGTTACGTTGTGACGTTTGATAGCACACAAGGTGTTCCTCTGGTATTCGGGAGTTGCATAATCTCGTAGTCAGAGGAACATGTATAAGTCATGATGAAAGTAATAGCAATAAAACAAAACGATCATTATGCTAAGCTAACGGATGGTTCTTGTCCATCACATCATTCTCTAATAATGTGATCCCGTTATCAAATGACAACACATGTCTATGGTCAGGAAACTTAACCATCTTTGATTAACGAGCTAGTCAAGTAGAGGCATACTAGGGACACTCTGTTTGTCTATGTATTCACACATGTACTAAGTTTCCAGTTAATACAATTCTAGCATGAATAATAAACATTTATCATGATATATGGAAATATAAATAACAACTTTATTATTGCCTCTAGGGCATATTTCCTTCAGTCTCCCACTTGCATTAGAGTCAATAATCTAGATTACATAGTAATGATTCTAACACCCATGGAGTCTTGGTGTTGATCATGTTTTGCTCGTGGAAGAGGCATAGTAAACGGTCTGCAACATTCAGATCCGTATGCATTTTGCAAATCTCTGTGTCTCCCTCCTTGACTTGATCGCGGATGGAATTGAAGCGTCTCTTGATGTGTTTGGTTCTCTTGTGAAATCTGGATTCCTTTGCCAAGGCAATTGCTCCAGTATTGTCACAAAAGATTTTCATTGGACCCGATGCACTAGGTATTACACCTAGATCGGATATGAACTCCTTCATCCAGACTCCTTCACTTGCTTCTTCCGAAGCAGCTATGTACTCCGCTTCACACGTAGATCCTGCCACGATGCTCTGCTTGGAACTACACCAACTGACAGCTCCACCATTCAATATAAATACATATCCGGTTTGTGACTTAGAGTCATCTGGATCATTGTCAAAGCTTGCGTCAACGTAACCATTTACGACGAGCTCTTTGTCACCTCCATAAACGAGAAACACATCCTTAGTCCTTTTCAGGTATTTCAGGATGTTCTTGATCATTGTCCGATGATCCACTCTGGATTACTTTGGTACCCCCCCTGCTAAACTAATAGCAAGGCACACATCAGGTCTGGTACACAACATTGCATACATGATAGAACCTATGGCCGAGTCATAGGGAATGACTTTCATTTTCTCTCTATCTTCTGTAGTGGTCGGGCATTGAGTCTGACTCAACTTCACACATTGTAACACAGGCAAGAACCCTTTCTTTAACTGATCTATTTTGAACTACTTCAAAACTTTATCAAGGTATGTGCTTTGTGAAAGTCCAATTAAGTGTCTTGATCTATCTCTATAGATCTTGATGCCCAATATATAAGCACCTTCACCGAGGTCTTTCATTGAGAAATTCTGTAGGATCGAAAGTATGTCTAGAGGGGGGGGGGGGTGATTAGACTACTTGACCAAATAAAAACTTATCCTTTTCCCAATTTTAGTCTTTGGCAGATTTTAGCTATCTAAGCACAAGTCAAGCAATCTTAACACAATTCAAGCAAGCATGCAAAGAGTATATGAGCAGCGGAAAGTAAAGCATGCAACTTGCAAGAATGTAAAGGGAAGGGTTTGGAGAATTCAAACGCAATTGGAGACACGGATGTTTTTGTCGTGGTTCCGATAGGTGGTGCTATCGTACATCCACGTTGATGGAGACTTCCACCCACGAAGAGGGTATGATTCTTGCGAGTCCACGAAGGGCTCCACCCACGAAGGGTCCACGAAGAAGCAACCTTGTCTATCCCACCATGGCCGTCGCCCACGAAGGACTTGCCTCACTAGCGGTAGATCTTCACGAAGTAGGCGATCTCCTTGCCCTTACAAACTCCTTGGTTCAACTCCACAAGCTTGGTTGAGGCTCCCCAGAGACACCTAGCCAATCTAGGAGACACCACTCTCCAAGAAGTAACAAATGGTGTGTTGATGATGAACTCCTTGCTCTTGTGCTTCAAATGATAGTCTCTCCAACACTCAACTCTCTCTCACAGGGTTTGGATTTGGTGGAAAAAAGATTTGAGTGGAAAGCAACTTGGGGAAGGCTAGAGATCAAGATTCATATGGTAGGAATGGAATATCTTGGCCTCAACACAAGGGTAGGTGGTTCTCTCTCAGAAAATGTGTATTGGAAGTGTAGGTTAGATCGATGGCTCTCCCACGAATGAAGAGGGGTGGATGGGTATATATAGCCTCCACACGTAAAACTAACCGTTACACACAATTTACCAATCTCGATGAGACCGAATTGAGAAACTCGGTTGGACCGATTCAACAAATCTAGTGACCGTTAGGATTTTTGGTGGGACCGACATGCAACTCGGTAGGACCGATATGGTTAGGGTTAGGGCATAACGTAATCTCAGTGAGACCGATTACACAAACTCGGTGAGACCGACTTTGGTAATAAGCTAAGAAGAGAGTTGGTCAGGTAAACTCGGTGGGACCGGTTCGCTCATTTCGGTGGGACCGAAATGTTACGAAAGGGAAACAGAGAGTTTACATTGCAATCTCGGTGGGAACGATCGCTCATCTCGGTGGGACCGAAACGTTACGAAGGAAAACAGAGAGATTACAATCCCATCTCGGTGAGGCCGATTTGCCTAGGGTTTGTGGCAGTGGCTATGACATCTGAACTCGGTGGCGCCGGATAGAAAGAATCGGTGGGGCCGAGTTTGACTTTTGGTTTGGGTCATATGTGGATGTGAGAAAGTAGTTGAGGGCTTTGGAGCATATCACTAAGCACTATGGAGCAAGAAACTCATTAAGCAACACCTCATCCCTCCTTGATAGTATTGGCTTTTCCTATAGACTCAATGTGATCTTGGATCACTAAAATTTAAAATGTAGAGTCTTGAGCTTTTGAGCTTGATCCAATCCTTTTATCCTTAGTATTTTGGGGGGTCCACTTTCCTCATCCATGCCATGCCATTCATTGAGATTTTCCTAAAATATTCATCTTGGAATAATGTTAGCTCAATGAGCTATATGTTGTTAGGAATTACCAAAACCACCTAGGGATAGTTGCACTTTCAATCTCCCCCTTTTTGGTAATTGATGACAACATATAGATCAAAGCTTCGACAAATGATAATGAGAGAGAAAACATTGTCGCTTTGAGAAGTATGTGAAAAGCAAGAGCTCCCCCTAAATTTGTGCATAGTTTAAGATTTGCTTTGGACTGCAAATGCACAAGAAGTCAGGCTCATGGGTTACTCTTCCATGTCACATACATCTTGGTGGAGGGCTCAAAATGATAATAATTGAATACATGCACTCATCACCAAGCAAAGTGAATGATCATATAGAGATAAAAGGATAATGTCATCCAACAAGCATAAATGTAGCATATGATCAAACACATGATCATCCAAGTATCACAGACATAATGTATCTCAAACAAGCAAATAAAGTTCAACCACCAAAGCAAGAGAGAATAAAAAGCAACACTCTCTCGAAGCCTATGATCTATACATTTTTCTCCCCCTTTGGCAACAAGTTACCAAAAAGTTCATAGAAAATGCATAGCACTAAATCGTCTCTCAGGCTTGATCTTCAGGTGGTGGTGTAGATAGAACGCCAAGGATGAAGGCATCAGTTGATGTAGATGGAGCTGGTGGAGTAGGTGCTGGAGCTGGTGGCAAGGCTGTAGCTGAGTGCAGATGAAGTGGCTCGGTGTACATCGCAGCACTGCGGTGATCTCTGAGCTCTATGCACTCTGGCAAATGCCTTAGTGGTTGACTTGCCCTTCCTCTCCTGCATATCATCCTGAAGTTTCTCAACAACGGACTGGATCTCTGTGACCTTCACATCCATGTCATAGAACTTCTGCTCCATGATCCTCTCCAAGCTCTCCTGGTTTCGAGTCAAGGTGGCCAGCCCCTTCTCAATCCTTAGAGTGGATGCAATAAAGTAGCCAAGTTGATCCTGTTTGCTCTTCAAAAAGTACTGAGATGCCTCTTCCATTGTTGGCATCTTGGCAGCCTTCATGATCCTTGCCTTCTCCTTCTTAGCTTGTGCTTGCAATCAAGATGGTTCATCTTCATCCATAACCACTTGGTTGTCCTCAAAGTCCGGATAGATAGGCATGTGCTCCTTGTCCAACAAGTATGTGCCTGTGCCCATCTTGGAGTTAATCAGCTCCTGGATCTGTGGGCATACCCACAACTTCTCTTTGGTGGGCTTGTTGTCCTCTTGATAGTCTCAACTATAAGGCTCATGACCTTGAACTTCTGTGGCACATCAAATAAGTGTAGCAGATTTATTGCATGACCTCTGATCATGTTGTGATCACCTGACTTGGGCAAGAGAGTGTGCCTAAGGATCCAGTTAATGGTTGGCAGTCCTGACAGAAGGTAATGTACCGATCCAAACTTGTGTGATTCTATAGCAGCATCTGGGATCTCCTTGTACATATGTGCCATAGAGGTGTGATCCATCTTCTTCTTGGCATAGACATCCAAGTCATCCTCTTCCTCCTTAGGTGCATTGATCATATTAGCCCATTCTTCAATAGATGATTGGTACCTAGTACCTTCAGACATCCATACTATCCTGCCATCTGGATAGAAGTGTGCTGTGGAGTAGAATTGCATTATGAGCTCCTCATTCCACTTTGTGAGCTTACATGACAAAGTCTGCCACTCCACAAGCACTGAAGCTGTCATACACACCAGGATAGTGTTCTTCATTCTCCTTCATGTAGGTCCAGTCAACCCACCTCATGTCACACACTATTGGCTTCTTGTCCAACAACACAGTCTCATAGAAATCCTGTTGTTCCTTTGTGTGGAACCTGTAGTCAACAGCAGTCCTCCTTCTGGTGGCATATGGATTTGACTCTCTCCATAGCCTTAATCCCGAGTCTCTTCTGATTTTCATGTTCTCAGCTACAGGATGGGCATCATTATGATCTGGAATTTTTGTCTTCAATTTTCTCAAGACATGTGTCTCATCATCTTCTTCTTCAGCAACAATTTCAGGCACTGGGGCCTTGTTCTTCTCAGTAGCTGGAATGTTCCCGGTACTCCTCTTAGGTACAATCTTGGGTTTGGAGGCAGCTTTGGGTGCTTCTTTGGGCTTTGATGATGCAGCCCCTGACCTGATAGCATCACCCATAAGCTTCTGAGCCTTGGGTGCTGGTGCAACAACCTCTTCTTCTTCCTCCTCTTCCATCATGGAAGGCTTTCCAATAACTCTGGCCATGGTCTTCTTGCCCCTTTCCTTCCTCTTCTTCCCTTCTGCAGTAGCCTCTTTGGGTTCAGATTCCAAAGATGCTTGAGTGGGGGCTCTGGCTATAGACATGGGAATCCATTTGGTAGGTACTTTGGTCTTCATACCAGGCTTAGTGGCAGCAGTTGTGCCATACTCCTTCTTGAGCACCTTTTTCTTGGAAATGGCCTCATCCTCAACAGCCACATAGTCTTCATCCTTAGATTCTGAGGTTCTCTTCTTTCTGGTCCTGGTGGAAGGTTTGGGTAAGTTGCTTGGAGTGCTCCTGCTACCCTCATCGAGCTGCTAGAGGGACTAGTGCCCTCACTCATTTGAACCTGCTCCTCTTCCTGCTCGCTGTCACTCCGATCGGACATATTGCAATCACCGACAATGCACTCGTGAATAGATGTAGATGAGATAGAGTGGATGAGCATCACAAAATACAGAGATTTTTGCAAAAGAATGAGTCAAAACTTAGTTTTAGTTTTCCACAGAAAGCATTTCGGATCAACCGATTTGTAAACTCGGTGATACCGAAGCAGCTTCTGGAACCTAAACTAGTGAACTCGGTCAGACCGAGTCACAGTTCGATGGCACCGAGACTGCTAGGGTTTCACAAAGTCCTGAACTCGGTCACACCGATTTGCAATTCTCGGTCAGGCCGAGAATCACATGTGCAATGGCCTTAGCCGAATCGGTGGAACCGAGTTCTACAACTCGGTGGGTACGAGATGGTTTCGACGGAAACCTAACCCTAAATTTTCAATTCATCTCTAATCTACGGAGTGTTTTGACTGGATAGAATAGTTTCAATCGTGGCAAGATTCATGTTGAACACAATGTTCTAGGAATCGGACGGGGATAGCACAGTGATCGAGTCCATACCCTAGTTCGGCGATGAACTCGCTATGGAGGCAACGGTGGGGATGATTTTCGTTGACGGCGGCGGAGACCAGCGACAGGAGGCGGCTGGCAACGAGGAGGACGATCCGGAGACCCTAGAGGCAGAGCGGGCTACGCGCGGGTGAAAGAGTTTGGAGAAAGTTTCCAAATTTTTGCTCGTGGGTATATATAGCCCGACCCTGTCGGTGTGACCGAGTAGAACAACTCGGTGGCACCGAGATGCATAAGTGCAAGCAGTTACAGCAACTCGGTGTGACCGAAAAGTTCAAATCGTTTGCACCGAGATTGAAAACCTAGATCGACTTAGTGATCTCGGTATGACCGAAATGGAAGAATCGGTCAGACCGAAACGCACAAAGAAGTTTTGGAAGTTTAAGTCTATGATGAATCGGGGACTCCGAGTGCTCCTCACACAGAGTGGTTCGAATCTGACTTGATCAAATTTTGTGATGCAGCATGAATAAAGTTTGGGATGAGAAGAGCATAGATAGCTAGAGAAGGTCCTTAGGCATTCTTGTCCATCCACTTGGCAAAAGAAAAAGAAACCAATCAATCAAAACAACAAGTGGATGTCCTCGAATGAGTAAAATATGCAACCAACATGCTCACATAATAAAATGGCAAATGAAATATGTGGCAAAGCATGCACAACCAATTCTAGCATCTATCAAGCAATTGGCGATGACTAGGTCATCTATATATGAGTATATTGACTTAGGAGTCAAATGAGAACATTTGGTCATAGGTCATACTCATCGCTTTAAGCACAAGTGGGGTTACCACTTTTACATAATGCATTGATGTGTTCACACCATTAGAGTTGCTTTAGCTCAATTTTTAGAGTAAATCTCCCCCTAGATGTGAGATCCCCCCTTAGAGGGATGAACTAACCTTGGGTTATGTCGACGATGACTTCATGTAGGTGTTGAAGATGTGGATGCTCAATGTTGATGAAGATCATTTGGAGCAATCCTTTTGGAGTGAGTTGTGATACGTCTCCAACGCATCTATAATTTTTGATTGCTCCATGCTATATTATCTACTGTTTTAGGCAATATTAGGCTTTATTATCCACTTTTATATTATTTTTGGGACTAACCTATTAACCGGAGGCCCAGCCCAGATTTGCTGTTTTATGCCTATTTCGGTTTCGAGGAAAAGGAATATCGACGAGTCAAACGGAACGAAATCAAGCGGAGAAGTTATTTTTGGAAGGAAACCCACCGATGGACTTGGACCCCACGTCGAAGATACGGAGGTGCTCACGAGGGTGGGGGCGCGCCACCCCCACCGGGCGCGCCCCGCCTCGTGGGGCCCCCGTAGCTCCACCGACGCACTCCTTTCACCCATATATACCTACGCACTCCTAAAACTTCCGTAATGAAGATAGATCGGGAGTTCCGCCGCAAGCCTCTGTAGCCACCAAAACCTCTCGGAGCCTGCTCAAGACTTCGCCGGAGGGGGGAACCCATCACCGATGGCCATCTTCATCATCCCGACGCTATCCATGACGAGGAGGGAGTAGTTCACCTCGGGCTGAGGGTATGTACAAGTAGCTATGTGTTTGATCTCTCTCTCTCTCTCTCTCTCTCTCTCTCGTGTTCTCTCTCGTGTTCCTCTATGGCACAATCTTGATGTATCCCGAGCTTTGCTATTGTAGTTGGATCTTATGATGTTTCTCGCCCTCTACTCTCTTGTGATGAATTGAGTTTCCCCTTTGAAGTTATCTTATCGGATTGAGTCTTTATGAGAACACTTGATGTATGTCTTGCCGCGATTATCTGTGGTGACAATGGGATATCATGTGCCACTTGATGTATGTTTTGGTGACCAACTTATGGGTTCCGCCATGAACCTATGCATAGGGGTTGGCACACGTTCTTGATTCTCCGGTAGAAACTTTGGGGCACTCTTTGAAGTACTTTTATGTTGGTTGGATAAATCTGAGCTTGCGTGATGCATATCGTATAATCATGCCCACGGATACTTGAGGTGACAATGGAGTATCTAGGTGACATTAGGGTTTTGGTTGATTTGTATCTTAAGGTGTTATTCTAGTACGAACTCTAGGGTTGTTTGTGACACTTATAGGAATAGCCCATCGGATTGATTGGAAAGAATAACTTTGAGGTGGTTTCGTACCCTACCATAATCTCTACGTTTGTTCTCCGCTATTAGTGGCTTTGGAGTGACTCTTTGTTGCATGTTGAGGGATTGTTATATGATCTATCTATGTTATTATTGTTGAGAGAACTTGCACTAGTGAAAGTATGAACCCTAGGCCTTGTTTCCTATCATTGCAATACCGTTTATGCTCACTTTTATGATTAGTTACCTTGCTGTTTTTATTATTTCAGATTACAAAAACCTATATCTACTATCTATTTTGCACTTGTATCACCATCTCTTCGCCGAACTAGTGCACCTATACAATTTACCATTGTATTGGGTGTGTTGGGGACACAAGAGACTCTTTGTTATTTGGTTGCAGGGTTGTTTGAGAGAGACCATCTTCAACCTACGCCTCCTACGGATTGATAAATCTTAGGTCATCCACTTGAGGGTAATTTGCTACTATCCTACAAACCTGTGCACTTGCAGGCCCAACAACGTCTACAAGAAGAAGGTTGTGTAGTAGACATCAAGCTCTTTTCTGGCGCCGTTGCCGGGGAGGCTAGGTAAGTGAAGGTATATCTTTAGATTTTGCAATCGAATCTTTTGTTTCTTGTTTTAGCACTAGTCTAGTTTATAAAATAAAACTAAAAAAATGGAATTGATTTTGTCTCATACGCTTCATCTTTTTAATACCTTTCGTGAGTATGATGGAAAGGAAAATTGTGCCAAAGTGTTAGAAGAAGAATTACATAGAATGCTTGGCATGAAATATGTGAATGATGAGCATGATTGCAATGTTGTTAGTATAAATTCCTTGAATATCCATGATGCTAATGATATGCAAAGCCACAAGCTTGGGGAAGCTATGTTTGATGAATATGATATTTTTTGTCCCCCAAGCTTTGATGAGCAAATTTACTATGATGAAAGCATGCCTCATATCTATGATATTATTGTGATGACACGTATGCTTTAAAGAATAATGATAACCATGAAACTTGTCATCTTGATCTTCATTTTCAATCACATGATAGTTACTTTGTTGAGTTTGCTCCCACTATTGTTGATGAGAATAAATTTGCTTATGTGGAGAGTAATAAAATTTATATGCTTGTAGATCATGAAAAGAATGCTTTAGGTGATGGTTATATTGTTGAATTCATTCATGATGCTACTGAAAATTATTATGAGGGAGGAATATATGCTTGTAGGAATTGCAATAATATCAAGTTTCCTCTCTATGTGCTTAAAGTTTTGATTATTGTTCCCATAAGTTGTTTGCTCACAAAATCCCTATGCATAGGAAGTGGGTTAGAATTAAATGTGCTAGTCATATTCTTCATGATGCTCTCTTTATGTTTCAATTCTTATCTTTTATGTGAGCATCATTGAAATCATCATGCCTAGCTAGGGGCTTTAAACGATAGCGCTTGTTGGGAGGCAACCCAATTTTATTTTAGTTTCTTTATTTTTGGTTCTTTTTAGGAATAAATAATCCATCTAGATTATGTTTAGATGTGGTTTTGTGTTTTAATTAGTGTTTGTGCCAAGTAGAACCTTTGGGAAGACTTGGGTGAAGTCTTTATGATCATGCTGTAAAAAACAGAAACTTTAGCGCTCACGAGATTAGCTAGAAATTTTTAATGGAGAGTGCTATTTAGTTGATTCTTTTTTCAGATGATTACTAGGAAAATTCCTCAGGTCCACCAATTTATTTTAGAATTTTTTGAGTTCCAGAAGTTTTCATTAGTTACAGATTACTACAGACTGTTCTGTTTTTGACAGATTCTGTTTTCATTGTGTTGTTTGCTTATTTTGATGAATCTATGGCTAGTAAAATAGTTTATAAACCATAGAAAAGTTGGAATACAGTAGGTTTAACACCAATATAAATAAAGAATGAGTTCATTACAGTAACTTGAAGTGGTGTTTTCTTTTCTTTCGCTAACGGAGCTCACGAGTTTTCTGTTAAGTTTTGTGTTGTGAACTTTTCAAGTTTTGGGTAAAGATTTGATGGACTATGGAATAAGGAGTGGCAAGAGCCTAAGCTTGGGGATTCCCAAGGCACCCCAAGGTAATATATTAAAGGATAACCAAGAGCCTAAGCTTGGGGATGCCCCGGAAGGCATCCCCTCTTTCGTCCTCATCCATCGGTAACTTTACTTGGAGCTATATTTTTATTCACCACATGATATGTGTTTTGCTTGGAGCGTCATGTAATTTTATTTTGTTTTGTTTTCTGTTTGGATACAATACCAAGATCTGAAATTATTAAATGTTAGAGAGTCTTCACATAGTTGTATAATTATTCGACTACTCATTGATCTTCACTTATATCTTTCAGAGTAGTTTGTCATTTGCTCTAGTACTTCACTTATATCTTTTAGAGCATGGTGGTAGTTTTATTTTGGAGAAATAGATGAACTCTCATGCTTCACTTATATTATTTTGAGAGTCTTAAATAGCATGGTAATTTGCTTAAAATCCTAATATGCTAAGCATAGAAGATTTGTAAGAATTCTTATGAGTGTGTTGGATACTAAGAAAAGTTTGATGCTTGATAATTGTTTTGAGATATGGAGGTGATAATATGAAAGTCGTGCTAGTTGAGTAGTTGTGAATTTGAGAAATGCTTGTGTTGAAGTTTGCAAGTCCCGCAGCATGCACGTATGGTTAAAGTTGTGTAACAAATTTGAAACATGAAGTGTACCTGGCTTGTGCATCCTTATGAGTGGCGGTCGGGGACGAGCTATGGTCTTTTCCTACCAATCTATCCCCCTAGGAGCATGCGTGTAGTACTTGGTTTTTGATGACTTCTAAATTTTTGCAATAAGTATATGAGTTCTTTTGACTAATGTTGAGTCCATGGATTATACGCACTTTTATGTTTCCCCCATTGCTAGCCTCTTCGGTACCGTGCATTGCCCTTTCTCACCTTGAGAGTTGGCGCAAACTTCGCCGGTGCATCCAAACCCCGTGATATGATACGCTCTATCACACATAAACCTCCTTATATCTTCCTCAAAACAGCCACCATACCTACCTATTATGGCATTTCCATAGCCATTCTGAGATATATTGCCATGCAACTTTCCACCGTTCCGTTCATCATCATCGTGACATACTTTACTTTTGTCATATTGCCATTGCATGATCATGTAGTTCACATCGTATTTGTGGCAAAGCCACCATGCATTATTTTTCATACATGTCACTCTTGATTCATTGCACCATCCCGGTACATCACGGAGGCATTCATATAGAGTCATATCTTGTTCTAGTATCGAGTTGTAATCCTTATGTTGTAATCAATAGAAGTGTGATGATCATCATTATTAGAGCATTGCCCAAAAAAAGAAAGGTCCAAAAAAAGAGAAAGGCCCAAAAAAAACAAAATAAATAAAAGGGCAATGCTACTATCTCTTTTTCCACACTTGTGCTTCAAAGTAGCACCTTGTTCTTCATGTAGTGAGTCTCATATATTGTGCTTCAAAGTAGCACCATGTTTTTCATATAGTGAGTCTCATAAGTTGTCTTTTTATACTAGTGGGAATTTTTTGTTATAGAACTTGGCTTGTATATTCCTACGATGGGCTTCCTCAAATGCCCTAGGTCTTCATGAGCAAGCAAGTTGGATGCACACCCACTAGTTTTCTTTTGTTGAGCATTCGTAGCTCTAGTTCATCCGTTGCATGGCAATACCTACTCCTCATGTTGACATCAATTGATGGGCATATCCATAGCCCGTTAATTATCCTCGTCAATGTGAGACTTTCTCTTTTTTGTCTTCTCCACACAATCCCCATCATCATATTCTATTCCACCCATAGTGCTATATCCATGGCTCACGCTCATGTATTGCATGAAGGTTGAAAAAGTTTGAGATTATTTAAGTATGAAACAATTGCTTGGCTTGTGTAGCGACCCGACCCGAATGGATCAAGTCTCTGTGCTTAGGTGTCATCCCTGGATCGGTATGCTGACACACACAGTACTCGAAGGATTTATAACAGAGGTAAATCACATGTAACGTAAATACTATTACCTCAATCCAAAAGATAGCGGAAGCAACAAGGTTGTGGATTCCCATCAACACCAATGGCAAAGTTGAGTATAGGAAATCGTAACCCTAACGTATCACTTACTAAATCGTTCGAAAAGTCTGCAACATGAAAAGTTGCAGCCCGGAAACGGGTCAGCACATGGAATATGCTGGCAATGTAACACATAGAGAGTAATGAAAGAATAAGCTATACTACATGCATATATGGTTGGAGGAAAGCTCTATGGTTACAGTTTTTGCGAAAAGCCATTTTTTCCCTATATCAAAGGAATAAATTTTATTTAACTATCATGGTGGTTGAAACATCATTGAGAAGGTATAACCCCAACTCAATCCCAATTAAAGTGATTAACAACCCGGCAATATTAATTTAGAGTGATGAGATACATGTGAATACTCAAGTACTAGATACTCGAAATTGTCCATAATCGGGGACACGGCTAACCATGATTAGATTGTACACTCTGCAGAGGTTTGCACTTTTCCCCACAAGACTCGATCGCCTCCGTTGGTTTCTTGCACTACATGGTGTTTGAGAAACGGATGATCGAGACACAGTCTTTTCGAAACATTAACTCTCTACTCCGGATAGATCATACCAAACCTATAAAACCCACTACCTGCTGATCTACCTCTTCGAGAGCTTCACGTAACTTACTCAACTATGCTAGAGCCCATAATAGCTTGTGGCTGCACACGGAAGTTTCTAGCATGAATAATCTCAGTTCCCTTTGAGCACTGGTGGCGGTCCTTAGGAAGATCACACGGATACCCCGGGATTTCCAAAAAAATAAAACAGACAACACTGGGTTCCCCAGGTGCCTCAATCCACCTAGATGTGTATTTAAGTTGCCACCTTAAAGTAAACCATTAATTAACAATCTCACATCTGTCGTGAATATCTCTCAAATCCAAACCACGTCTATGAGCATAGCATAGCAATATAAGCAACACGTACAAGTAACTCCCGAGGGTTTGATAGTAACAGGGCAATAGGTTCCTACCTCATCATCTACTTCCCAACCCACAAATTAATGACATCCTAATCATGCAATGTGTGAGGATTGAGCTAATGCGTAAAACTGGGTATGAAAAGAGTATGATCAAAGTGTTACTTGCTTGCAAAGTTGATGAAGATGATTCGCACTCAAAACTCTTGATAGTTCTACTCGTCACACTCCGGTCAATCTATCATAAGCAAGCAATAGTAACCACACATAAGCAATCACTCAAAAGATCGGAAAGAACGAAGAGTACGATTCGGAAAACATCAAAACCAAGCAAATAACTCTTGCAACATAAAACAATTTCTAACAGTACCAAAACCATGTGTATTTCGCCTTATCAGAAAGTTTAGGTCAAGAGCTTCGGCTTGCAAAAAGAATCAACTAAATCGGAGTTACGAAACTCAAGTTATGATCAAACGAAGTTTGGATTCAAAACTGATCTAATTCAAATTTTAAACTTTCAAAATATGTTTGAGTTGTTTTACTGGATAGAGGAGATCATAAAGAAGACGTGAATGTTGGTTTCGTTGGATTTGGATAAACGAGTAAAAAGTTATGAGGGTTTGAAAATTGGGGACTAATCTGTAAAAAATAACACTACGGATAGGTCCCTGGCAGTAAATCTAAAATAAAAAGAAAAATCCTAACGAACGAACGTTCACTGCTAAAACCTAACGAACGGATTCGTTCGCTGTGAAAACCTAACCGGCGAACGTTCACTAAATAACTAGATTAAAAGAAAAACCGTTTTTTTTAAGAAAAACGAAACTGAAAAAAATAAACCGGATCGGACCGGGTGGTTTTACCGGTCGGCGGTGGTCTGGCGGTTTTCGTTTAGAAAACCGGCGGCGGCGGCGGTTTACTCGATTTACGTGGCGGACTCGTGGCGGCTCCGGTGGTCGGAGGAGACGGGCGACGGGAAGAAAGCGGCGCGGCATGCGGCGCCAGCCAGCGGTCGGAGGCGGTGGGGTCAACAGGCGTCGGCCGCGATGCGGAATGGCGGCGGCGGCGGTTGACGGCGTGGTCTTGGCGCGATGCGAGAGGAGGAGAGGAACGGGCCCGGGCAGCGCCTTTTATGGGGAGAGGTGGCGTGTGGGAGGCAGGAGGAGGCCGAGGCGGTACGGCTGCCGAGGCGGGCGGCGAGTCGTGGCGGCGGCGGTCTCGAACGGAGCTCGGGACGAGCGTAAGGCTGGCTGGCCTGGGCCGAAGGCTGGGCTGGCTTGGCAAGTGGGAGCAAGGCTGGCTCTGGCTCGGCCGGCTCGGCCTCGGCTTCGCCAAATTTTTTATAAACATTTTTTTAACACAGACAAACAAAAAGTAATAAAACAAAAGAAATAAAATTCTATATAGGCATATTATATATCAAAATTTTCAGAAAAAGATTTCCTACAACATGGACATTATTCTAGCCTTAAATAAAATACACACAAATTTAAATAAAGAAAAGAGTGCTTCAGCTCTAATAAAATCCAATAAAATCATTTTAAAAATACCAAAATGGTTTCAAATTTATTTCTCATCATTTTTATGAGGTAGGGAATCATGTTACCCTATTTTTCATATATTTTATTTTTGGAGAAAAATAATTTGAATAAAACTCAAATAACTCCAAATTGAAAATAAATTCAAAAGAACTTTGAATTTAATTCTTTGAAACTCCCAACTCATATTTCATATGTTTTGAAGAAGTCATTTTATCTTCGCCGTGAAAATCATTGAGTTGCTTAAAGTTTCAGAATTGGAAATATTCTCAAATGAAGTTCAAATATTTTCAACACCCCTTGTCATTTAAATAAATGGAATAAGTCATGACATATTATCTACAGGGTTTAGTGATGAAGATAATTTGAATTAACTAAGAACATAAAAGCAAAATGAAAGATCGGGAAATTCAATTTATTACCTATCATTTAAATTTCAAAAGTTTGAATTCACTCACTTTCAGTCAATCAATCACACAACAATCAAACAAACAATCAAATCTATCTATTTATTATAACATTCCAAAATTTAGAATTTTGGGATGTTACAGCTTGTCATCGGAGGTATAGAAGTTGGGAACATCTTTGTGTGACGAAAATGAAGCATAGCCTAACTATATGATTTTGTAGGGATGAACTTTCTTTTGCCATGCTATTTTGAGAAGACATGATTACTTTGATTAGTATGCTTGAAGTATTATTATTTTTATGTCAATATGAACTTTTGTCTTGAATCTTTCGGATCTGAATATTTGTATCACAAGTAAGGCCAACTAGCATTCCACATCAAAAATTATCTTTTTTATCACTTACTTACTCGAGGACGAGCAGGAATTAAGCTTGGGGATGCTTGATACGTCTCCAACGTATCTATAATTTTTTATTGCTCCATGCTATATTATCTACTGTTTTAGGCAATATTGGGCTTTATTATCCACTTTTATATTATTTTTGGGACTAACCTATTAACCGGAGGCCCAGCCCAGATTTGTTGTTTTATGCCTATTTTAGTGTTTCGAGGAAAAGGAATATCAGACGGAGTCAAAACGGAACCTAATCAACTAGAGAAGTTATTTTGGAAGGAAACCCACGATGGACTTGGACCCCACGCCGAAGATACGGGAGGTGATCACGAGGGTGGGGGCGCGCCACCCCCGACGCGCTCCCCGCCTCGTGGGGCCCCGTAGCTCCACCGACGTACTCCTTTCACCCATATATACCTACGTGCCCTAAAACTTCCTGCAATGTAAGATAGATCAGGAGTTCCGCCGCCGCAAGCCTCAGAGCCACCAAAAACCTCTCGGGAGCCCGCTCGCACGTCACGGAGGGGAACCCATCACCGGTGGCCATCTTCATCATCCCGGCGCTATCCATGACGAGGAGGGAGTAGTTCACCCTCGAGGCTGAGGGTATGTACAAGTAGCTATGTGTTTGATCTCTCTCTCTCTCTCTCTCTCTCTCTCTCGTGTTCCTCTATGGCACGATCTTGATGTATCCCGAGCTTTGCTATTGTAGTTGGATCTTATGATGTTTCTCCCCCTCTACTCTCTTGTGATGAATTGAGTTTCCCCTTTGAAGTTATCTTATCGGATTGAGTCTTTATGAGAACACTTGATGTATGTCTTGCCGTGATTATCTGTGGTGACAATGGGATATCATGTGCCACTTGATGTATGTTTTGGTGACCAACTTGCGGGTTCCGCCCATGAACCTATGCATAGGGGTTGGCACATGTTCTTGATTCTCCGATAGAAACTTTGGGGCACTCTTTGAAGTACTTTTATGTTGGTTGGATAAATATGAGATTGTGTGATGCATATCGTATAATCATGCCCATGAATACTTGAGGTGACAATGGAGTATCTAGGTGACATTAGGGTTTTGGTTGATTTGTATCTTAAGGTGTTATTCTAGTACGAACTCTAGGGCTGTTTGTGACACTTATAGGAATAGCCCATCGGATTGATTGGAAAGAATAACTTTGAGGTGGTTTCGTACCCTACCATAATCTCTACGTTTGTTCTCCGCTATTAGTGGCTCTGGAGTGACTCTTTGTTGCATGTTGAGGGATTGTTATATGATCTATCTATGTTATTATTGTTGAGAGAACTTGCACTAGTGAAAGTATGAACCCTAGGCCTTGTTTCCTATCATTGAAATACCGTTTACGCTCACTTTTATCATTAGTTGCCTTGCTGTATTTATTATTTCAGATTACAAAAACCTATATCTGCTATCTATTTTGCACTTGTATCACCATCTCTTCGCCAAACTAGTGCACCTATACAATTTACCATTGTATTGGGTGTGTTGGGGACACAAGAGACTCTTTGTTATTTGGTTGCAGGGTTGTTTGAGAGAGACCATCTTCAACCTACGCCTCCTACGGATTGATAAATCTTAGGTCATCCACTTGAGGGAAATTTGCTACTGTCCTACAAACCTGTGCACTTGCAGGCCCAACAACGTCTACAAGAAGAAGGTTGTGTAGTAGACATCAAGTTACACTTTCAATACCTACACGGGTTAGTCCCACAAGGAACAAACAAGGATATCCATAGACATAGAGTGATGCACACACAAGATAATATCTATGTGAGCATTAGGTTACCTTGTCCCTTGTCTTACCAACAAGAGGGTTTGTGACTCCTTGAACTAGTGCAAGATGTGAAAGTTGATTGCACTTGTAGTTGCCAAAATGATTTGAGTGAAATATGTTGGCGGAGTCACCCTGAAGAACTCTCTAGTTCTTCTTCGGGATCCACATCATCTTGATGGGAGTCCTTGGAGTTGTAGTCGTACTTGATGAAGTAGAGCTTGACGTAGTCTTGGGAACCCACTTGACCAAGGCCTTTGGAGCTTCTTCAAACGCATCAATCTCCTCTTGAAGCTTATCCTTGCCTTTTTGCTTGTGGTCTTGTGGTGGAAGATCATCTTGAGCTTGTGTCCCTTGAAGGAAGTAGGATCATACTTCTCTTGTTGAGGAACAAACTTCGTCTTGGGGTATTGATCTTCTTCCCACTCAACTCCATTGGCATTGAACTTTTGTTCAAAACCAACACCTTGGTTCTTACGGTGCCTTCCTTGCTTGCGTACAATTTTCTCAAATTGCTTACTCCCGGCAAGGTTCTTGTAAACACCTTTATCTATAATTCCCTTCAATAAGCTATTTTCTTGCTCAAGTGTAACTTGGCTAAGAGAATCATTAGTGGAATCAAGAGAACTACTAGAAGCAACAACATTGGATTTAGCATGATTATTGTTACTACTAGAGGAAGAATCCTTCTTGTTCTTGTTACTAGACTTGACTTGAGGCATGTAAGTAGATAAGAGTAAACGCTTGGCAATGTAAGAAGAACTTTTCTTACAGAGATCATCATTGATTGCCTTTAAGAACTCATGCTCTTGCTCAAGGTTGAGCTTTTCAAAGCGTAACTTCTCATGAGTCCTTAAAAGTTCTCGATGATCTTCTAGGATAGTTTCATGAGCTAACTTAAGAGTGTTTAGTTCTTTAGTTAGAAGCTCAATCTTCTCCTTATCATTGTCATTCGTTTTATCTTGATTAGCATGATTAATTGACGTTTCATCATAGTATTCATCACTAGAGTTGTCAACAAGTAAATCCTCATCACCTAACAAGTCATCTTCGTCACTATTGAAATCAACATACTTGGGATGTGTTACCTTTGTACCTTTGGCCATGAAGCATCTTCCAATTCCTTCATTTGGTGAATCAAATATGTCGTAGGAGTTGGTTGACACAAGTGCTAGACCGGCAACACCTTCATCTTGAGTATATTCGGAGTCAGAGTGATAACTTCTCTCGGAGTGATTGTCGGAGTCGGAGCCGGATACCCATTCACCAACATGAGCTTGATGTCTTTGTTTTGTGTAGCTCCTTGATGACTTTTCCTTCCTTTTTGAATCTTTGCTTCTCCATGAGGGTCTTTGTTCATAACGATCATCTCTAATCCTCCTATCTCTTGGTGGTGATTCTTCTCTTCTACTTCTTCTCTTGGGTGATTCTTCTCTTCTTTTGTAGGGTGTCGTACACTCATTGGAATAGTGTCCGGGTCTCCCACAATTGTAGCAATTGCGCTCTCGACTAGAAGATCTTTTGTCATTGTAGGACCTTGACTTGGAGCTTCTCTCTTTGCTTCTATTCTTGTAGAACTTGTTGAAGTTCTTCACCATTAAGCTCAATTCTTCATTGAAGGTTTGTTTCTTACTTGATGATGTGGGGGCTTCACATGAGGCTTTGTAAGCACCACTTGACTTGTTGTGAAGTTCCTCCTTATCCTTGAGTGACATCTCATGAGCAACAATTCTTCCAATGACTTCCGTTGGCTTGAGATCTTTGTAATTGGGCATCATTTGGATCAATGTGCACTGCGGTATCATATTTTACATCCAAAGCTCTTAGGATCTTCTTGATGATGAATTTGTCGGTCATCTCTTCACTTCCTAAGCCGGCAATCTCATTTGTGATAAGAGCAAGCCTAGAGTACATTTCAGCGACACCTTCACCATCCTTCATTTTGAACTTGTCAAGTTGACTTTGAAGCACATCCAACTTGGATTGCTTGATAGTCAGTACCTTCATGCATATCAATCAAAGTATCCCAAATTTCCTTTGCATTCTCAAGGCGGCTGATTTTGTTGAATTCTTCGGGGCACAATCCGTTGAAGAGGATATCACAAGCTTGAGCGTTGTATTGCAGCATCTTCAACTCTTCTGCGCTAGCTTCACGGTTCGGTTCTCTCCCATCAAAGAATTCACCTTGCAAGCCAATACACACAATAGCCCAAACGGCGGGGTTATGTCCAAGAATATGCATTTTCATCTTGTGCTTCCAACTAGCAAAATTAGTACCATCAAAGTATGGACCTCTATGGTGATAATTTCCCTCGCTAGACGCCATACTCTCCTAGGTTGTGAAACCAAGGCTATGACCACCAAAAGCTATGGAAATCAAAGCAAATGAAGGCCAAAGCTCTGATACCACTTGTAGGATCAAAAGTATGTCTAGAGGGGGGTGATTAGACTACTTGACCAAATAAAAACTTATCCTTTTTCCCAATTTTAGTCTTTGGCAGATTTTAGCTATCTAAGCACAAGTCAAGCAATCTTAACACAATTCAAGCAAGCATGCAAAGAGTATATGAGCAGCGGAAAGTAAAGCATGCAACTTGCAAGAATGTAAAGGGAAGGGTCTGGAGAATTCAAACGCAATTGGAGACACGGATGTTTTTGTCATGGTTCCGATAGGTGGTGCTATCGTACATCCACGTTGATGGAGACTTCAACCCACGAAGGGTAATGGTTGCGCAAGTCCATGGACGGCTCCACCCATGAAGGGTCCACGAATAAGCAACCTTGCCTATCCCACCATGGCCGTCGCCCACGAAGGACTTGCCTCACTAGCGGTAGATCTTCATGAAGTAGGCGATCTCCTTGACCTTACAAACTCCTTGGTTCAACTCCACAATCTTGTCGGAGGCTCCCAAGTGACACCTAGCCAATCTAGGAGACACCACTCTCCAATAAGTAACAAATGGTGTGTTGATGATGAACTCCTTGCTCTTGTGCTTCAAGTGATAGTCTCCCCAACACTCAACTCTCTCTCACATGATTTGGATTTGGTGGAAAGAATATTTGAGTAGAAAGCAACTTGGGGAAGGCTAGAGATCAAGATTCATATGGTAGGAATGGAATATCTTGGCCTCAAAACAAGGGTAGGTGGTTCTCTCTCAAAAAATGTGTATTGGAAGTGTAGGTTCGTTCTGATCGCTCTCTCCACGAATGAAGAGGAGGTGGAGGGGTATATATAGTCTCCACACAAAAACTAACCGTTACACACAATTTACCAATCTCGGTGAGACCGAATTGAGAAACTCGGTCGGACCGATTCAGCAAATCTAATGACCGTTAGGATTTTCGGTGGGACCGACATGCAACTCGGTAGGACCGATATGGTTAGGGTTAGGGCATAACGTAATCTCGGTGAGACCGATTACACAAACTCGGTGAGACCGACTTTGGTAATAAGCTAACCACAGAGTTGGTCAGGTAAACTCGGTGGGACCGGTTCACTCATTTTGGTGGGACCGAAATGTTACGAAAGGGAACACAGAGAGTTTACATTGCAATCTCGGTGGGACTGATCGCTCATCTCGGTGGGACCGAAACGTTACAAAGGGAAACAGAGAGATTACAATCCCATCTCGGTGAGACCGAGATCCCTATCGGTGAGACCGATTTGCCTAGGGTTTGTGGCAGTGGCTATGACATCTGAACTCGGTGGCGCCGGATAGAAAGAATCAGTGGGGCCAAGTTTGACTTTTGGTTTGGGTCATATGTGGATGTGAGAAAGTAGTTGAGGGCTTTGGAGCATATCACTAAGCACTATGGAGCAAGAAACTCATTAAGCAACACCTCATCCCTCCTTGATAGTATTGGCTTTTCCTATAGACTCAATGTGATCTTGGATCACTAAAATATGAAATGTAGAGTCTTAAGCTTTTGAGCTTGAGCCAATCCTTTTATCCTTGGTATTTTGAGGGGTCCACTTTCCTCATCCATGCCATGCCATTCATTGAGCTTTTCCTGAAATATTCATCTTGGAATAATGTTAGCTCAATGAGCTATATGTTGTTAGGAATTACCAAAACCACCTAGGGATAGTTGCACTTTCAAATTCTTATTCAAGTATCCTTTTATGCTATACAGAAATTCTGTATTATTTCCAATCAACAATATGTCATCTACATATAATATTAGAAATGCTATAGAGCTCCCACTCACTTTCTTGTAAATACATGCTTCTTCAAAAGTCTGTATAAAACCATATGCTTTGATCACACTATCAAAGCGTATATTCCAACTCCGAGAGGCTTACACCAGTCCATAAATGGATTGCTGGAGCTTGCACACTTTGTTAGCACCTTTAGGATCGACAAAGCCTTCTAGTTGCATCATATACAACTCTTCTTTAAGATATCCATTAAGGAATGCAGTTTTGACATCCATTTGCCAAATTTCATAATCATAAAACACGGCAGTTGCTAACATGATTCAGACAGACTTAAGCATCGCTAGGGTGAGAAGGTCTCATCGTAGTCAACTCCTTGAACTTGTCGAAAACCTTTCGCAACAAGTCGATGTCGGATTCAGGGTTCCGCAGACCCTTGAGAGGTTCAAACTCTGGGGTGCGCACGAAGAACACTCTCTCCCCAGTCTGGCCGCTAAACGATCCCACGGCCTTGCTCCATGAACCCAAAGAATGAGAGACACCGGGATTTATCCTGGTTCGGGCCACCTTGCAGTGTAATACCCTACTCCATGTTTGTGGTGGATTGCCTCGAGGGGCTGGGGATGAACTAGTACAGTGGTTGAACAGCCTCAGGAGGTGAGGTGTTCTTGGGCTCGATGAGCTGGTGGGTGTGAGGATGACCTGAATGATCTGTCCTTTGCTACGGTGGTGGCTAGGTCCTATTTATAGTGGCCTTGATCCTCTTCCCAAATGTAGGCGGGAAGGGATCCCACAGCAGCCAATTTTGAAGGGAGACAACTAGTACAAGCTTTCCTGACAAAAGTAGTCTTCGCCTGCCAAAGGCTCTGGTGGTGATGCTACAGTGGGCTCCGCGATGACCTCCGTCCTGCCGTCCTGGCGGTCTTGGTCTCGTTGCACCGGAATGGAAACCTTTGCTTGATGCCTCGGGACTCCGCGCCTGCGCTTGCGCTTGCCTCCTTAGCACCAAAGAAGAAACTGGTACACTGCGCCCGCTAGCGCCCGCCTGGCCTTGGTCGTCATGGATCACGTCATGTGAACCTCGCGAGGTGCGCGCTGCATAGATATCTCCTCTCCTCGGGAGCCAGCCTAGTGAGGCAGCCCCCAGGGAGGTCTTGGCGTCGTCCGCCTCGCGAGGCTTGGCCCCTCGCGAGGGTCTTGAGTTGTTGTTGCTGAAGCTGGGCTATACCGGGCCGTTGATGGAGCCACGCCACGGGCCGCGGGCAGGCAAGTCTGGGCACCCCCGTTCCCAGGAAGCCGACAGTAGCCCCCGGGCCCAAGGCACGCTCGAACTTGGCTTCGAGGCAAAGCCAAAGGGCAAGTGCGGAGCGCCGAGGGCCCCAACTGCCTGCGGCCTTGGTCGATGCGTGGAGATTGATGGGACGTGGGTGCCTCCGCTTCCCCATGCTGCCTTGGCAACCGTTCTCATCTGACAAAAAGGGTTGGCGCATGCTACAAAGCTTTCATTGCCCTTCCTTGATCTTGCTCCAGATCCCCTTCTCCTTCTTGCCCAGAGAGACTCCAGATTCACCAAAACTCTTCCCAGAGCCTTCTGCCGATGGCCACCGACAAGGCGAAGGCCGCGCGCTCACCCTCCTAGTACGAGCCTGCCCTGAGCGCGTCAACGGTCTCAGAGAAAAGAACCTCGCCGCCGCGCTCCTGATGACGGCGGGCGGCAACAATGAGGGGGAAGAGACCGTGCTTCGGGCCAGCTCCGCTGAACCGAAGGCCTCGAGCAATACCTTCTACCCCTTCTTCATGCACAGTGTCTTCGCGAGGCTGGTCCCCCCTTTCTCTGACTTCTTCTTTGCCGTCCTCCGCCATTACAATCTCCACGCCCTCCATCTTCACCCCAAATCCGTCCTCCTCCTATCGATCTTTGCCTTTTAGTGCGAGGCTTTCGTGGGGGTGATGCCGTCCATGGCACTGCTTCGCCACTTCTTCTACCTCCGGAACAAGGAGGGCCAGTGCTCGGGGTGCGCCAACTTCGTCGAGGCCAATGGGACCAACGCAATCTCAAGAGCCGGGAAGAAGGTGGAGGGCTTCAGGAACAAGTGGGTCCTCATGGATGCCAAGAGCCCCTACCCTCGGCTGGCGCTGCCGACGGGGATGCCAGTTCCCCACGAGGGATGGAATAGCGTGAAGCTCACCGACCCCCGAGTGGAGCAGCTGATAGGGAGGATGGTGGCCGACCTGAAGCCAGACGGCCCGAAGGCGGAGAAGCTGACGGGGGCCATGATTGTCAAGGAGTTTTTGGCGCCGCGCCTGGCTCCGCTCCAGGCGCGCTCTGATACGTCTCCAACGTATCTATAATTTTTGATTGTTCCATGCTATTATATTATTTGTTTTGGATGTTTAATGGGCTTTATTATGCACTTTTATATTATTTTTGGTACTAACCTATTAATCGAAGGCCCAGTGCAAATTGCTGTTTTTTTGCCTATTTTAGTGTTTCGCAGAAAAGGAATATCAAACGGAATCCAAACGGAATGAAACCTTCGCGAGGATCACTTTTTGGAACAAACGCAATCCAGGAGACTTGGAGTGGACGTCAAGGAAGCAACGAGGCGACCACAAAGTAGGAGGGCGCGCACCCCACCCTCGCGGGCCCCTCGTGGCTCCACCGACCTACTTCTTTCGCCTATATATACTCATATACCCCAAAACATTCAGGAGCACCAAGAAACCCTATTTCCACCGCCGCAACTGTAAGTGCATCTAGTGCCCCTTAGTGATTTTGGTGTATTGAATACTTATAGGATAAGGGACTAATGTGTTTGTGAGTGTACACAGGTCTATAAGTCTATGAGGAGTTTGATATTTACAGAGAAAGTCGACCCCTAAAAGTGAATGTCTTCAACTGAAGACTTGGATTTCTGAAAACTTTCTGAAGACTTTGAAAGTGAAGAAATTGGTGCGACCCTGAAGACTTGGTATTCATCCGAGGAACATGAAGTGTGAAGACTTTTGTTTTCATAGTTTCATTTTCTCTTACTTGAGTCGTAGGAAACACCGTACTGTCAAAGGGGGTCGAGGAAAAACTAACGAAAAGTTTCCATGTGATGCTCATCTCAAAATCCTATACCTACCAATCCCTTCGAGTGAAGCCATTGGAAATCTCATACAATTCAGTCAATTTCTTCAAAGGATGTAGACGAAGTTCTTACGGTCTCTCGAGGAATTTGTTCTAATCGAGGAGTTAGGAATTCGCCAAAGGCGGATTGCCTACAAGTGAGGAACATGATAGCCCCGAGGAATTTGATAGTCAAATTTCGGACCGTTCTTTGTCTTACGCCACCGTTGTCCCAAAATATCTACCCACCTAACGGTCATATCATTGAAGGGCATTTATGTCTTATCATGTCGGGATGCTCCCTAGGCTATAAATAGCCTCCCCCCACAACCACTAGCTGGTTGGCTGCTCCGAGAGAAACTAACACTTGTCATTTGAGAGCATCCCATCCTCCGAGGAGTTTGAGCGAAAATCATCAAGTGAGGAAAACCCAAACCCAAACACCTACAACCCAAAGTGATTGAGCATCACTGAAGAGATTGATCATGCGTGGATCCGACGCTTGTTACCTTTGAAGACTATGCATCTTCCAGACGGTTACAGTACAAAAAAATACACTTCCGTGATGATACGTGTTTGTCACAGTAGGTCGCGTTTTTTTGTCATGCATGTACATCCATGACAAATTTATGACAGAATCAAGATAGTTATACCGGTCTTTGTCAGAGAAGTGTTCCATGACATTACCAAAATTATCATCACGGAAGTGTCCACTTCCATGACGATAAATCGTAGCGTCCGCGAAGTGCTTTCGTCAAGGGTGATCGACACGTGGCATCCACCGTAATCTTAACGCCGTTAAGCTATCGGGTCGGATTTTGGATCCGATAACCCGTTAACGTACCACGACCAATACCGATTTTCCACGTGTAAAATTCTCATTGGCCTTTAGCTGGGCCGGCCCATTATGGTCTGCGAGAATCTTGTGGGCCTTTAGCTTGACCGCCCAAAAGTGGCCCACAAAGTTTAAATGGGCCGCCCAACCAAGGCCCATAAGATTTAGCGGACCATAATGGGCGGCCCACCGGAGGCCCACAAAATTTAGCAGAACCATAATGGGTCGGCCCACTAAAGGCCCACAAGATTTTGCGGACCACAATGGGCGGCCCGACTAAAGGCCCACAAGATTCGCAGACCATAATGGGCCGCCCGACTAAAGGCCCAACATTCTCTCACAAATCGCCCGTCAACGTCTGGTCTAAACTTGTCATCAATGCGCCCATGGTCACTTCGGCCCGTTAACGGTCCGCTAAGTAATTGGGCCGAATTACGGCCCGGTGTATTTCCGTCCTGTTAAAGGTCCGGCTTCATTTGGGCCCATTTACAGGCCATCAAAACTTTCGGCCCATAAACGATCGTGAAGGATTTGGGTCATATTCGGCCATGTCTATCATTCGGCCTATTAGAGACCCACTAAAGATTTGGGCCACTTTCGGCCTGTTGTCATTTTCAGCCTGTTAACGCCGGACGTAAACCATGGGCCATATGTGGCCCAATGTCATATCGGGCCCATTAACGGCCCATATAAAAATGACGATAATCTAGCCCGCCCGAAGTTTCGGCCTGTTAAAGGCCCGTGTATTAGGTCGACGCAATTACCAGCCCGTCCGAATTTTGGCCTGTCAAATATCCGCATCGTAAATGGGCCACAATTCGGCCTGCTAAGTCCAGTGGGTTATTTGGCACAATCAGGGCCCAATCTCACTTTCGGTCTATTAAAGGCCCATGTTTTTATGGGCTCGAAATATTTACACTGTAGAACGGCCGATTTTCTTGAGGGCCCAAATTATGTTTAGGCCTTCTAAAGGCCCACTATGGGCACATGCCTACCAGAAAATTTTGAAAGCTTATGCTAATTTAAGCCCAGATATTTTTAGTGGGCTACATGCCAATTTCGGCCCGTAATTGTTTTTAGCCCAATTGGAATGGGCCCGACGAATGTTGGCATGTTGGGCTCCTACGAAGCTTTCGGCCGAATACATTACTAAGATAAACCTACACTATACAAAAATAGCGTCGTAATTACTGCAGCCTGTGGCGGCATCATAAATGTTGTATCACAACAAAATAAATTCCAATCATACAACAAAAGGCCTGTTGGCATAAAGTTTACTGATCCTTCGAGATAAAAGCACCATCGGATGTATCAAGCACATATCATTTGACACGAGTGCTAATGTTTCAGTCTGTAGAATCGATGGAGCAAAGACGATCTCCACCTTTTTCCGCCATTGCTCTTCAACAACGGGTTTAATGTCTGATAGTATGGTTTCAAAACCATTCATATCTTGACGACATTTCTCAACCACTATTCTTGTTTTTGAAACAACGTCCATTAGGGATTGGACTTGTGTTTGGAGCACAGATATATCACTGCATCTAAAGGTGAAGATTTTGTTCAAGAGGGCGATTTGGACAAGGTTACCTTGACAACCAACCCGTAAACGCAGGAAGGTGCTTTTTGCAATCGTTAGTGGAGAGATCTTGATGCACTGCAGCAAGAGGTGACATTGTGCTGTAGTAGCCTCATCACCTTCAGTGGTTGTGGCTGTTCAATCATTTGTTCCATAGCTTCCTAAAAGTTTGAACTTGTAGATTAGTGTAGGGATAAGTTACTAATGAGACAAAAACAAACAAAGTAGGTTAAACTTTTATACATAACTTATTTTGGTGAACTACTGTAATACATTAGCATGTAATGTTGTGCCAACTACATAATAAAATCACTTTCGGAACATATGTCCATGTAGCATGCCTACTATATTGTCTATTTCCTCACATTCGTTGACATCTAAGGATAAAGAGACATGGTTTAAAGTAGGATGAACATAGTATGACATCATTCATATCATGGGCAAATAGATATAAAACAAACAGGCTATTTTATCATTGTGTGCGCACGTGAACATAACAACTAGATTACAGATCAAGACCAAAAGAATATCCTTCATCTCTTTTAAACCATGTAAGGTGAAATGATACGTTAAGACAATTGTGTATAAAAGTGAACAGAATAATCGACATTGGCTGCAAACCAAGTAGTTAAATGAACACATCATAGTACCAATCAGTTCAAGGCGGGAGGAGTAAGGACTTACAACAGCGGCTTGAACTGGTGTGCTCATGCCCTTCATCTTCTTTGGTGTGGCAATCTTTGAAGATTTGCACTGCATTCGGTTCAGGTTCTTTTTGGTCTGCACGGGCTTTCCTCTGTATTTCGAACAAGTCAATATAGATACGATAATATGGCACAAAAAAAAGAAGGAAGTAGCAGCTATTTACATAAGCCTCTTAGTGTGCAATATAGCTACGAGATCCTGTTGTCTGTTGGAATTTCACTTTAGAACGGTTGGTTTTGTTCTTCAAACAGTTAGCCTAGAAGAAGATACACTTGTAAGACACATACATAAATACAAGTTCAATATGTGGTGCGATCAAATACATATAGCCTACGATACTTTGGATCGAGACCGGTGTTTAACGAGGGCTGTCCAGTCTTCATCTGTAATATATTCCACTGGAGATGTTTGGGCGATTTCATTGTTAGCCTTGCCTTCAAAGTGAGATTTTCGAAGGTGGTACCGATACTGTCGTAGAGCAGACTAAAAAACATGAGTGCATGCTTGTTTAGTTGCATCATCTTTCGGATCCAACTTGAACCTCATCTGTTGAAAAAAGAATGTGTGTCTTATTAGGAGGAAGCTAGAAAGTATGGGACAGACCAAGACAATATTATTAATTGCGATGAATAACATTACTTACGGATAAATTGTCAAGGAAGGTGTTAAACTGGGTATTGTCTTTCTCATTCCTGTACTGGATCCACGTTGGGAGGATACGCGCATGACACCTAACGGCAACGGCTGCCTCTGATACTAATTTGGGTGACTCTGTAGCATCACGTGGCCTTTTTAAACCTGCCTCAAAATGGATCTCCATTCTTCCTCCTTTAGATTTTGTTAATCATCAAGCATTATCCTCGATGTTTGTTTCCACTTGCGCCCGTGGTGCTAGTTCAACAACGAATATGGAAAGTGTTAGTGTACATCAAACCGTGAGAGTACATATAAAGGAGCATGCAAGCGCAACTTGACTCGGTCCAGTACCGCCTTGGTGTTGATGCTCATGAGGTTCATCTCGATCTTGCCAAGTCCTGTTGTGTTAGCGATGCTTGAAGTAGTGTTAGGTGTGAAGGCAGCTTGGGAACTGGCCGCCCGAGCAAACGAACGAGTAATCGGGTTGAGATACTGCAGTTGAAGCGGATCTGCGGCTGGTGGAGCAGGTGATCTTGTGTTTGTAGATTTAGCCGGTGGACTTGGACCTTCTCTTGCACTATAAGTACCACGAGAATCTCGACGGCGTAACCTTTTCCGCTTTCACCCGACGAGTAACAACACTCCCTACTATATTATTTTCCTTGCTCTTTTTTGACTTTGCCATGTCAAGTTGTACCCACAACACAAAAGAATAAAATCACTCTTCAGAACTCCTTGATGCATGATACAGACAAGCAATACTTTGATGTAAGACAACCGTATGAGGATGGTATATGTAAGAAAAATAGGACGTCATGACATATTCACAGCTATGATGTGCAAACTAAGCAGAAGGATTTTCAAGAAAATAGAAGTAATGCAAGCTAGACACCATATGAGAGATGCAACCAATATTACTCGACCAAGTTAAAAGTGTATTGTCATAAGTGGCAATTCAAAAAATTAGAAGCAATACAACGTAGAAATCAATGCAAGATGCAAACACTATCAAACTGCCATGTTAAAAGCGTCCAATCATGAGATTCTTGGTGCGGGATACACAACAATGATACTTTGATGTAAGAACATGGTATGATAGATAGATGCAAAGTGTATTCTAGACACGTAAAGCCATGTCATATGCACATGTATAACGTATAAACTCAACAGGTGCAATTTAATCAAAATAGAAGAAATACAGGCTAGACAACATATGCAACATGAAACCAATTATCACACTGTCAACTTAGAGCAAGCACCTGCGATGGTGGAGTGCGGGAGATGAACTCATCATGTAGACTTGGGACTTCAACTTCATTAGCAGTAGCAGTGGCAAATCTAGAGAGTCTCTGTTTGCGTCGGTGCGGAGTACCACCAACATCCCCTAACTTACTCTTTTCCTTCCTATTTTCTGATATTTCCTTATGAAGTCAAAACCACAAGAAGATGATTAAAATTAGCTCTGCATAACTGGTTGATGCATGATCTGAGACGAACACTACTTTGATGTAAGGCAAGCGAGGATATGAGGATGGAATATATACAAAAAAGACAGCGTTTCATATTCACACGTACGATAGGAGGATGGAATATGTATGAAAAAATAGTAAGCGGAAGGCATTTCAACAAAATTAGAAGAAATGAAAGCTAGGCACCATATGAACATGCAACCAATATCACTCTATCAGGTAAAAAGTGTCTTGTCGTAAGTGCCATTCCAAGAAATTAGAAGCAGTACAAGCTAGAAGACAATGCAAGATGCAACCTACATCACAGTCCCAAGTTAAATGTGTCTTATGGGTAAGTGATCGTTGCAGGTATAAGTTGTAAGCTACGCAGATGCAATTCTACATAATCAGAAGCCATACAAACTAGACATCATACGGAAAACACAACCACGTATAACAGTTCCAAGTAAGAGGAAGCACTTGTGATGGTGGAGTAGGGGAGATGTGCTCATCATGTACACGTATGTTCTAGAAACAGGAACACGTGTCATATTCACAGGCATTATGTGTAAAGTAAGCAGATGCAATTCAAATTAGAAGCAATACAAGCTAGACATCATACGCCACATGCAACCACATATAATAGTGTCAAGTTAGAGCAAGCACCTGTGATGGTGGAGTAGGGGAGATGTGCTCATCATCTACACAACTACGTTGGTATCGACCTTGTGTTGTCTTGCGAATCTTGTTGGGAGGATGGCGGAGTAGAATCTATAGAGACCCCCTGTTTGAGTTGCTCAAGGACCACCATCATCCTTTGCGGACTAATTTCCTTCAGATGTAATGATTTTGCATTGTGAAGTCAAACCGATAAGAAAAAGGAATAAAATTCGCTCTTGAACTCATTCATGCATGATCTTTGGCGAACACTACTCGGATGAAAGGCAAACACATGATGCAAGGATGGAATATGTATGAAAAACAGGATGGTGTGACATATTCACACCTATGATGTGGTAACTAAGCGAAGGCATTTCAACAAATTAGAAGCCTTTGCAAGCTAGACACCATATGAAAGATGCAACCAATATCACTCTCCCAAGTTCAAACTGTATGGCGTTTCAACAAATTAGAAGCAAGATATGCTAGAAATCATATGCAAGACACAACCAATATCACAAAGTGGCGACTTAAAGGTGCCTTATCATAAGTGACTGATGCGGGATATGCAAGAATAGTAGTCTGATGTAGAAACAGGAACACATGTCATATTCACAGGCATTATGTGTAAAGTAACCAGATGCAATTCAACAAAGTTAGAAGCAATACAAGCTAGACATCATACGCAACATGCATCCACATATAATAGTGCCAAGTTAGAGCAAGCACCTGTGATGGTGGAGTAGGGGAGATGTGCTCATCATCTACACAGCTACGTTGACTGTCTAGCCTTGCATTGTCTTGCGAATCTTGTTGGGAGGATGGTGGAGTAGAATCTGTAGAGAACCTCTGTTTCAGTTGCTCGGAAGGACCACCATAATCCAATGCCTTGCCAATTTCCTTCAGCTTTATTGATTTTGCATTGTGAGGTCATACCGACAATCAGAACTCATTCGCTCTTCAGAACTCATTCATGCATGATACTGACGAACACTACTCTGATGAAAGGCAAAGTCATGATACGAGGATGGAATATGTACGAAAAAATGGACGGCTTGACATATTCACACCTATGATGTGGTAACTAAGAGGAAGGCACTTCAACAAATTAGAAACACTGCAAGACACCATACGGAAGGTGCAATCGATATCACTCTGCCAAGTTAAAACTGTCTCGTCATAGGTGGCGTTCATCAAACTAGAAGCAATACATGCTAGGAATCATATTCAAGATGCAAACCAATATCACACTGCCAACTTAAAGGTGTCCAATCATAAGTGACTGATGCAGGATACACAAGAAGAGTAGTTTCATGTAAGAACATGGTGTGATAGATAGATATAGTATGTACCAAAAACAGGAAAGCGTGTCATATTCACATGTATCATGTGTAAGCTAAGCAGATGCAGTTTACACTAATTAGGAGCAATACGGCTAGACACCATATGCAACATGCAACCAGATATCACACTGCCAAGTTAGAGCAAGCACCTTGGATGGTGGAGTAGGGGAGCAGAGACTTGGACCTTGTAATGCACTATCAGTACAAGGAGAATCGGTGCAGATGCTCCGTTTACGTTCTTCTGAGAGGACCACCATCATCGCCTTTCCTTACTCTTTTCCTTCCTCTTTCTTGATTTTGCCTTGTCAAGTCAAACCCACAAGAAAAAGGAATAAAATTTGCTCTTCGTAACTTATTGATGCATGATCTTGATGAACACTACTTTCATGTAAGGCATTTGCATGATAGGAGGATGGAATATGTATGAAAAGCAGGACGGCGTGACATATTGACATGTATGATGTATAAAGTGTAAACTAAGCACAAGGTGCTTGAACTTGTTAGAATCGATGCAAGCTAGAAACCATATGAAAGATGAAACCAATATCACTCTGCCAAATTAAAAGGGTGCCCTAACAAATGTATTTGACCAAATTAGAAGCAATACATGGCAACAGGCTAGAAATAATATGCAATATGCAATGAATAAAGGTGACTCGTCATAAGTGATTGATGCAGGATACAAAAGAGAGGTAGTTTCATGTAAGAACAAGGTTAACACATAGATGTAGTGTGTCCCAAAAATAGGAAGGCATGTCATATTCACAGGTATAGTGTGTAAACTAAGCAGATGCAATTTACCCTAATTAGAAGCATTACAAGCTAGACACAGTATGCAACATGCAACCACATATCACACTGCGAAGTTGGAGCAAGCACCTGTGATGGTGGTGTAAGGGAAATCTTGTCTTCTGTGCACAGAGCAACGTTCATTATCTTCATTTAGGCTTGCTATTTCTTGAGAATCATGTGGAGAGGATGAAATTGCATTCTTTATAAGAGTATTCCGTCTCATATTAACCCACGCGCGTGATTGTCTCATCATAAGCGATAGACACAGGATACACAAGAACAATAGTTTGATGTAAGAACATGGTGTGTGGTAGGCAGATGTAGTATGTACCAAAAACAGGAAGGCGTGTCATATTCACATGTATAATGTGTAAGCTAAGGAGATGCAATTTATCAAATTAGGAGCATTGATGAGGGATACACAAGAAAAGTAGTTTGATGTAAGAACATGGTTAATAGAAAGACGTAGTATGTACCAAAACAGGAAGGCATGTCATATTCACGGTATAATGTGTTAACTAAGCGGATGTAATTTACCCTAATTAGAAGCATTACAAGGTAGACACCATATGCAACATGCAACCACATATCACACTTTGCCAAGTAAGAGCAAGCACTGCGATGGTGGTGTGGGGAATTGCGGTGATCAACTAGAGAGCTACCTTGACTATCTTCATTTAGCCTTGCTTGTTTCTTGAGAATCATGTGGGGAGGATGACCTCGCACTCTTTAAACGAGTAGGGCGTCTCACAAGAACCCACCCAGTGGACTGTCTCATGTTAAGTGATTGACGAGGGATACAAAAGAGCATTGGTTTGATGTACGAACATGGTTAATAGACATATGTAGTATGTATCAAAAACAGGAAGGCATGTCATTATCAAAGGTATAATGTGTAAAGTAAGCAGATGCAATTTAACCAAATTGGAAGCAATACAAGCTAGACACCATATGCAACATGCAACCACATTTGACAAATGTGAAGTTAAAGCAAGCACACAGGATGGTTGTGTGTGGAAATTGAGATCATCAATTGCAGAGCTATGTTTATCGTCTCCAATCACGACATCGCACTCCATTAGAGCGCTGAAATGCTTATTGCTTATCTTGAATTACAATCGGAGTGACTTACATCTTTTCTTTGCATTCATCAACACGCGCGTAGTCTGAAATACCCATGCATAAAAAACAATAGTGTGAATATGGGTGAAGTGTGTGCACAATTAGTGCAGTGTAAAAGGTAGCGAGATAGCAGGTCGGTGAGAAATAAATGATGGGAGACATATGATAGCTCTACAACATGCATGACACACTCAATTACTACAGGATTCTATGAAAATAACGATCATTGAAAGCAAATAGGTCAGTCCATTTTTCTGCACCGTCCGATGTACAAAGAATGGGCAGATCGCCTTCATCTACCTCCAGCCCGGTCGGTGTTGACAATCTTCCTCGAACGCCACGACCACCGACCCAAAGATTCCTCCCCTGCGCCCTCCCTCGACCTCACCGCACCACCGTGCTTGGCACCGCCCCCCGGCCATCCATTCAAGCCCCGCCGACCTCCAGATCGGGCGCAAGCAGCTCCTGCGCCCCACACCCCTATGATAGACACCGATGCGCCGCTTCCACGGGGAACAGGCGAACTAGGTGCTCCGTGCGCCTAAGCGGGTGCTGCTTCTTTTATGCTCTGTTATGTTTGCATCTGAGTACTTATTCCGCTGCAAGTAGTTCTTCTCTTAGGAATTTCCTCACCCTGAAATTCCTCAGTGAAGAACTCATAAAAATCGCCTATCACCCCCCTCTAGTCGACTTAACGCACTTTTAATTGGTATCAGAGCAAGGTACTCCCTTGTTCTGTGTGATTTTGGTTTAACCGCCTGGAGTTTTAGTTATGTCGACTGCAGGTATGATCAAGGTCTCTGCTGGGTGTCCTACCTTCGAGGGGATGGACTACCCCTACTGGAAGAATAAGATGCGTATGCATCTTGAGGCAATTGACAACGATCTTTGGTACGTTGTGGAGAATGGCGTTCCCACTATCTCAACTTCCCTGAACGCTGCTGATGTGAAGAAATTCAAGCAACTCAATTCTCAAGCGAAGAACATCATATGTGGCCATCTGAGAAAAGGGCAGTATGGCAGAGTGAGTGCTTTGGAGACAGCTAAGCTCATCTGGGATAGGCTATCCAAGGTCAATGAAGGAGTCTCGACATAGCGTGACTCTCGAGTTAACGTTCTTCACAATCTCTTCAACCGCTTCAAAAGACTCGACAATGAAAATGTTCGGCAAACCTTCGATCGCCTCACTGACATCTCAAATGAGCTTCAAGCACTTGGTGCCACTGACATCACTGACCATGAGGTGGTGAAGAAATTGCTGAAATCGCTTAATTCCTCATTTGATACCCTTGCACTGATGATACAAGAACGTGGAGACTACAAGTCACTTGATCCCGCTGATATCCTCGAGAGGCTAAACACTCATGAGTTCGACTTCCGAGAAGAGAGATCTCTATGGTCCTAGCTATGGCAGATCACGCGCTCTGAAGGCCAAGGCAGTATCTGAATCTGAAGGTGAGGATTCTGGTAGCAGCCTTGGTGATCCTAAAGAACCGAGGCAGGAGCTAGCATGCTCGTGAAGAAATTCCAGAAGTTCTCAAGACGTGGTTGCTTTGGAAAATCCTCAAGAAGTGATGATTCCTCATCCCGAGACTACAAGAAGAGACTGTGCCACAAGTGCAAGAAACCTGGTCACTATATTCAAGACTGTCCTCAGTGGGAAAAGGAATCAAAGAAGAAGAAATACAAGGATTACAGTTCGGATGACTCAAAGAAGAAGAAGAAATCTTCAAAGTCTTCATCATCAAAATCCTCGAAGTCTTCATCTCACAAGAAGAGTAGCTCTAAGAAGGCTCGGGCATTCATTGGCAAGGAAATGGACTCTGAAGCTGCATATGAGGAACATGAGGAAGAGGAGGCATCTGAGGAGTCAGAATCTGGTGTGGTGAGCCTAGCCCTCGCTACTGCGTTTGTTAGCAAGTCCATCTTCAACACTGAAGAAAATGGCTACCACAACAAGGCTGATGACGACAAAGATGACTATGCTCCCACCTATTGCTTCATGTAAAAGGGTGCCAAGGTACTCAAATATCCCTCCTCTGAATCAAGTGAGGATGAATCTGATGAAAACCTCAAGCCTAGCTACTCTAAACTTGGTAAGATTGTTGTGAAACAACAAAAGGCCTTTGAAAAGGTTCAAAATATGCTAGACAAAAGTGATGATATGTTGGGTGAAGAAATGGATCGCACTAAAACCTTGACTGAAAGTCTTCAGAGAATTCAGTCTAAGTTTGACAACCTTCAAAGTCATCATAACACTCTCTTATCTGATCATGAGAAGCTTTCTTATGAATTTCTTCAAGGAAAGCAAGATCTTGAAAAGCTAAGGGTGAGTTATGAAGATCTTCAAAAGGAGCGTGATTCATTACTAGCTCAACAAATCAGCGCTGCTCAGGAAGAATTCATTCCTCCATGTTTGAAGTGCATTGAACGTGAATCTGCTAATTCTTCACATGAATGTTCAAATGCTTCTACTGCTACAAATTCTTCACCTATCTCTGCTATCACTAATTCCTCATCTAAGGATATTGCTAGTATCACTGACAATGCAGGGTTGAAGGAATTGTATATGACAGGCATGTACAAAAGCCTCAAAGGGCGTCAGGCTCTTTGTGATGTGCTTAAAAAGCAGATCCTCAACAGGAACCCTAGGAAAGAGGGTATTGCCTTTGAGAGGAAACTCAATGCTGATGGGACATATTGGAAGCCTGAGCAGTATCCCAAAACCTCATGGGTTGCTGCAAAGGGACCTCCAGTAGATTCATCTACTTTATCTAGCTTTACATGTGAATCTCCTCATTCTTCTGATGAGCCATTTGACTCTAACTATAAACTGTTCAAAAATCAGAATGGTGAAGTATTTGCTAGATATGTTGGCACTAACTGTAGGAACGGTTCTCCTATGAAGAAAATCTGGGTTCCCAAAAGGTGCCTTGAAAGTGTTCAGGTGAATGTCATCATGACACCACCTGTGAAGAATAGGAACCCCAGATCAAATTCTTCATATGGATCCAAGTCCTCATACGGACCTAATTCCTCACGTGGATCAAATTCCTCAAAAGGATCAAAGTCCTCATATGAACTTTGAGGCTATGAATATGTGCATTATTCTTCAAACCATTATGTTCATAAGTCCTCGAAGAATTTCTCTGCTTATTCATATGCTTATCCTAACTCCTCTTATGTGAAACGAAGTGGACTGGCTTGTATGCCACCGTTCTCTTATGGAGCTCGCAGAATGATGAACTCTTTGCCACCCCTTCAGATGTGGGTGGTGACGAAAAAGAACTAATCTCTTATGCAGGGTCAGGTCTCCAGACGAACTTAAACGTCTGAAGAATTTTCTGGAGACCTGAATATGCCTGAAAAGACGTATGCTAATCATGAAGAAATGAATCCTCATTTCTCACGTCTTCATACTACTTTATCTGTTCTATTGATTTGATGAAATTGATCTGATGAAATTGATGACATATTCTTCACTGATGAAGTATATGAGTTAGTAAGTTGCACTAATTCATCTGCAGGTTGATCTACCTGAAGCCACTGAGTGGGTCCTCGATCGTGGATGTACGAATCACATGACGGGTGACAAGAATCTATTAATGGATGCTCCCTTATCTCCATCTCATCTGAAGCATATCACCTATGCTGACAAAGGAAAAAGCAAGGTATTGGGTCTAGGTAAGGTTGCGATCTCAAAGGATCGACACATGGACAAAGTCATGCTTGTCGAGTCCTTAGGATTCAACCTCATCTCAGTCTCAATGCTTTGTGATCTTGATATGGTTGTTATCTTTGGCAAGTATCATTGTGTTGTGATCATGGAAGCTGACAATTTCAAAGTCTTCGAAGGCTTTAGGAGAGGAGATATGTATATTGTTGATTTCTCTACAGGACCACGACCAGCTATATGTCTACTTGCAAAAGCTTTAGAAGGCTGGCTATGGCATCAACGACTAGGTCATGCTGGCATGAGGAACTTACTGCCTTTCATGAAGAAGAAGCATGTCATTGGCATTGAGAATGTCAAATTCCTCAAGGATCACTTGTGTGGAGCACTGAAAATTTGGAAAGATGACCAAGGCCAAGCATCCAGCGAAGACTATCAGGACTACCACTCGTCCATTTGAATTGCTTCACATGGATCTCTTTGGTCCTAACCATTACTCTGCATTCACTAATGAAGCATCTATATATGGATTTGTTATTGTTGATGATTACTCTCGTTACACATGGTTGCACATTGTCACTTACAAACATGAAGTGCAGGAAGTCTTCAAATGATTTTCCTCGAGGGCTTCAACCAACTTTGGTCTGAAGATCAAGCACATCAGAAGTGATAATGGAACTGAGTTCAAGAATACTGGTCTTGATGACTATCTTGATGAACTTGGTATTACTCATGAGTTATCTGCTCCTTATACTCCTCAGCAGAATGGCGTCGTGGAGCGCAAGAACATGACCCTTGTTGAGATTGCTCATACTATGCTTGATGAATACAAGACACCTCGTCACCTCTGGATTGAGGCAATTGATACTGCGTGCCACATCATTGACAGGGTATATCTTCACAAATTCTTCAAAAAGACTGCATTTGAACTCCTCACTGACAAGAAACCCAATGCGAGTTATTTCAAAGTCTTCGGTGCTAAATGTTGGATTAGCGATCCTCATCACAATTCTAAATTTGCACCGAAAGCACATGAAGGTTTTATGCTTGGTTACGGAAAGGACTCGCACACCTACAGAGTCTTCAACACCATTCACCACAAGGTTGTTGAAACTGTAGATGTGCGGTTTGATGAAACTAATGGCTCGCAAAGAGAGCACCTACCTCCTGTGCTAGATGAACAGTCACCTGAGGAAACCATCAAGTTCAAGGCCACCGAGGATGTCATTCCTACCGAAGAATCTATTGAAGAAATCATTCCAGAACATGAAGAAAATCATGCTGATGCACCTGAAGAAAATGGTGCTGAAGAAAATGCCGATCAAATTCCTCGATGACAACCCGCTCATCCTCGTGTTGCCAACAAAGTGCAGATTGAGAAAATCATCAGCGACATCAACGTTCCAGGTCCTCTCACACGCTCAAAAGCTTCACATTTGTCTAACTTTTGTGGGCACTTTGCTTTCGTCTCTATCACAGGGCCCACTAAGGTAGATGAAGCATTTATGGAGCCTCAGTTGATTCAAGCTATGCAAGAAGAATTACATCAGTTCAAGCTAAACAACATTTGGGAACTGGTTAATCGCCCAGATCCTCGCAAGCATAATATCATTGGCACAAAGTGGATCTACCGGAACAAGCAAGATGAAAATGGCCTTGTGGTGAGGAATAAGGCACGGCTTGTAGCTCAAGGCTACACACAGGTTGAAGGAATTGATTTCGATGAAACTTTTGCACTTGTTGCTAGACTTGATGCTATTCGCATATTACTTGCTTATGCTAACCACCATGATATCACTTCATATCAAATGGGTGTGAAAAGTGCATTCCTCAATGGTAAGCTTGAGGAAGAAGTATATGTTGCTCAACCCCCAGGTTTTGAAGATCCAAAGCATCCTGAAAAAAGTCTTCAGACTCAATAAGGCCCTCTATGGCCTCAAGCAGGCCCCTCGGGCGTGGTATGATACTCTAAAGGAATTCCTCATGAAGAAAGGCTTCAAATCCGGTTCACTTGACCCTACTCTTTTCACTAAATCTTATGATGGTGAATTGTTTGTGTGCCAAATTTATGTTGATGATATTATCTTTGGCTGTACTGACCAACGTTACAGTGATGAATTTGCCTATATGATGAGTGAAGAATATCAAATGTCTATGATGGGAGAATTGAAATTCTTCTTAGGTCTTAAAATTTGTCAATAGTGCAATGGTATATTCATATCCCAGGAGAAATACCTCAAGGATGTACTGAGGAAATTCGACATGCAAGATTGCAAAGGCGTCAAAATTCCTATGCCCACAAATGGCCATCTATGCACTGATGAAAATGGTATTGACTTCGAAAAAGGTATACCGCTCCATGATTGGTTCTTTATTGTATTTATGTGCATCCAGGCCAGATATTATGCTTAGTGTTTGCATGTGTGCTCGATTTCAAGCTGCACCGAAGGAATCACACCATAAGGCTGTGAAGCATATTCTTCGATATCTAGCTCACACACCAACACTTGGATTATGGTACCCCAGGGGCTCAGATTTTGATCTCATTGGATATTCAGGACTACGAATATCTTTGGTGATCGTGGTGGACCGCAAGTCAACATCAGGCACATGCCATTTCCTCGGACGATCATTGGTGCATTGGTCCTCAAAGAAACATAAATGCGTATCACCTTTGTCTCATCTTTGAAGCTGAGTACATTGCTGCTGGTTCTTGCTGTGCTCAATTGCTATGGATGAAGCAAACTCTCAAGGACTATAGCATCAACATGAAGAATGTGCCTCTCTACTGTGACAATGAGAGTGCAATCAAGATTGCTCGCAACCCAGTTCAGCACTCGAAGACTAAGCACATTCCAATTCGTCATCATTTTCTTCGTGATCATGTGTGGAAGGGCGACATATCTATTGAGCATGTACGGACTGAAGAACAACTAGCCGATATCTTCACTAAGCCCTTGGATGAGAAGAGATTTAGCAAGTTGAGGTGTGAGCTAAATATCCTAGAATCTTCGAATGTTCTTTGAAAAGGACACACATCCTAACACTTATGCAAAATTGATGACTTAGATGTGCAACACACGAAGAAATGTTTTTCTTCAATCAATGAAGACTAACACTCTAAGTGTGAAGAAATTAACGAAGAATTTGATTCTCAGAGCCCTACGACAATTGTATGAGGTGTCTGAAATCATCATTCTTACACGGTGGGTTACGCCACCACCAAAAGTTGAAAATCTTCAATTTGAGTTTTTCTTCAATTTTGAAATTCCTCAGTTGTTCATTTTCTCCAACTTTGCATTGTCTTCACCGTTTTCGTCGTTTTTCAGCTCAAGCGCCAGGCCAAGCTAGCCAAAATAGCTAAGGAAGCAGTGAGGAAATTTAATGAAGACTCTGTTGTTGCTGCTACCACTGCTGAGGCCTCTCCAAGCAAGCCAAAGAAGGCCATGACAAAGAAGCCTGCCCATAAGCCAAGTGCTTCATCCTTAATGCCCTCACGACCAAGTTCCTCAGCAATGCCCGCACGGCCAGATTCTTCAAAGCCCTCACAGCCAACTCCTCAAGCTGACAAAATCCTCAGCACCTGTGCGTCTCGCCACGTGCCAAAGGACAACATGCATCTCGATTGCCTTAGGAGCTTCTGCTAGTTCTTCAGCTCCACCAAATTCTTCAACTGGCCCCTCTCTGCTGAAGAAAAAGGCCACTGCTGGATGAGGCACTCGACCAAGTCCTCACAAGAAGCAGGTCGCCTTTCAAGTGCCGTCTGATGAAGACGAAGCCGATGATGATGAACTTGCTGAAATCATCAGAGACAAGCAGGTCAAGGCCGCTAGAGCCGAAGGCACAAATGTGCCTCTACTTTTGGATCCAAAGTTGATCCTTGATTACATTGATCTCTGGCACAAGGACCCAAACACTCCTATGCCTGATTCAAGCTGACTCCTGGCCAGAGTCATGTGCTGACTGCCTTCATTCAAGAAGCAAAATGGAAATTTGAAAAGGCCAGTCAGTTGAAGAAAGTGCAGTACAGGAAGGAGCACTTCTTGAAGAAAAACGTTGTCTCTATGACCACTGAAGAACTTGTCACTATTCAATATGAGATCAAGAAGCTCAGTGATGAATTTTACGTATACCGCGCTGACTGGCTTGGAGCCAAAGTCAGATTTGTGAATTTGACTGAAAAGTTCACTTCCAATGTTGCAGCTCCAACGCAACAAGAAAATCCTCGGTGAGGCTTACGCCACCGACTGAATCTTTATGCCAAGACCATGATGACTTTCAACTCTTGAAGAAACTCAGAGTACCAGGGCTGATGACTAAATTCCAGCCACTGAAGAAATTGCCAGGGCAACCACTAGTGTTGCGCCTGAAGAGACTGAAGAAGTCAGAGCAACTGCATCAGTTGTGCCTGAAGTAATTGAACCCAATTCCTCTGCTCCTCCTGCACCTACCCCAACTCCGATCCTTCCGTCTGCATCAGATGTGAAGAAAACCAAGGCTGTAGAGCGTGCAACAGTGAAGAAAAGGAAAGCATCAACTTCATCAGATTCTTCAGCTCCGAAGAAACTGAAACCATTGACCAGCTCTTTTGCAAATCCAATTGATGCAATTCCGGTCTCATCCATGCCATCAAAGGACCTTGTTCCTTTTGATGAAGAATATGTGATTCCAAGTGAATCAGATGAAGAGAATCATTTTGCTGCTTCGTCAGAGCAGTTGGATGAAGAAATTGAAGCGGATGCATTCCCTTCAACCCCAATTATCTCATCGCCCATGCCTCAGTTCACTTTTGAAGAGGCCGGCATTGAGTAAAAGAGTGAAGATGAAGATGTGGACATTGGGTGTACAACACCAGTGCTGAATGATGACTTTTGGGAAAGTCAGCACCCCAACTCTCCTCTGTTCACACCACTGCAACAAATTCCTCAGTCCCACATCTTTGAAGTACAAATGGGATCAGAGAACCTCGTGCAACCCGTCATCCATGAAGAGATTCCAGCCACTAGTGCTGAAGAAAATGTTAATGAAGAATTAAAGACCCAGGCTGTCACTGAAGAAGAACTTGAAATTCCTCAGCCTGTGGAGCCTGAGATTGCGATTCCTGAGTTGGTGATGCAATTGACTGATACTCCTCAGCCCAAGCCAAAGTATACCTTCTCGAAGAAGCAGAAATTCAAGGCTGATGACTTCTTCGGCGAGCATGTTTTCTTCACTGACTTCAACCCATATGACTCTGCTCGTCTTAGAAGGAAGCGATTCTGGACTGCCATCCAAGAAATTTTTTATTCTTCACTGCTCTTCAACAAGGACAAAGTCTTCGACCACGAGCATATTCCTCACGTCGACATGGAATCAATGCCTTGCTTTACCCCAGTCCTTATTGTGCTTCATGATGTAGGATTGCTCAACTTTTGCACGAATATTTGCGATCGGAATGAAGAGCTCATTCTTCAATTCTATGCAACCCTGCACATCACAGGCGATGCTGATGATATCAACTCTTGGGTGTTGGACTGGATGACCGAAAACACTCATTATAAGGAACCGGCCTCTGGATTACTTCACGCCCTGCCCATCAGTCCACTCCTTGAAGGAGCTCACTGCCTGTACCAGGAGCCTGAACTCACAGCTCATTACATGCAAGTGCTTATGAAGCCTCTGAAGCCCGGTCAAGCCCCAAGGACCAAATTCCTCGTGAAGGAATTGCTCTGTGTACCAAGAACAGTCTATCGCATTCTGACGAAGACTATGAGTCCAATCAAAGGCCACGACTCATCTGATGAGGAAATTGTTGGCATCATGAAGAATCTGCTATTCAACATCATTCATGGCATTCCTGTCAATTATCACGATTTCTTCATGAGGACTTTGGCAAATGTTGCACTCTCTCTGTTTGAGTTGAAGCCTTACGCACCTTGGATTATGAGATTCATCAGATCAAGGTCTTCGCTCAACTACAAGGCTGACACTCTCAACCATTGCAGCTACTTGCCCCCCATTGAAGTCCTCAAAAGGACACTTTCCTCAGCTGGTGAAAAGGGCAAGGCCGCTGCTGTTATAGATGAAGGCATTCGTCCATTGGATGGTCAGTTTCGCAAAGCTGCATCTTATTCGACTAATGATGACTCTGCCACTCATGATTCTGCTGCCAATGCATCCAAGCCAAATCCTCAAGCCACAGCTCCAAGAGTGATGACTGACCATGAGCTTCTTCTCAGTCTTCACCAGAAGGTGGATCGAAACCATAAATGGGTTAAGAGTCAGTTTGGTTCTATTATTCACAACATGACTGCTACACATAATGAAGTGAAGAAAAACCATTACTACCTCCATGAAGTCTTCGGTCGCACCTGGGCTATTCTGTCACATCTATATGGTGAAGAAGATCTGAAGCAAATGGGTCTCAAGGAGGATTTTGACTGGTCTGCACCTCCACCGAAGAAATACAAGAAGGTCAAGGTTCCTTCACTGGTGGCCAGCTCCTATTCTTCATCACGCGACACCGACGAGTATGAAGACTTGGACGATTTCTTGGCGAGCCCTACAACAACAAACGACCCCAACAACGCTGGCGCTCCTCCATCAGCTTGATATTCTTCAGGGGCGTTAGTCCACATTTTTCGATCCTTTTGGTCATTCGATGACAAAGGGGGAGAAATTTGAGTTAGTCTTCAAGCGGGTTTACCTAAGTGGGCGTTTTTTTGCTAAGTTACAACACTTGTTATTTTGAGACTTTATTCGATCGAGTTGTAAACTTAAACTCTATGGTGGTCTGATACTTTTGCTGAGTTCTTCTGCATGCTTATTCCTCGTTAATGTTAATGCACGCATGCTGAATTACATCAGTCACCATATTTCATCATGCATTTCAAATTCTTCGTATTATATGTCAAATGCGTGTATGAATTACAAGATATAGGGGGAGATCTCCATGATTCTACTCTTCAAGTGTGCATTGCTTCAAAAGCAAATTCCTCACTATGCACATCTTCAGGGGAAGTTCTTCTATATCTTGCAATCAAATTCCTCAATATTAGTATTTACACTCCATATGATTATCCCCGTTGAAAACTTAACCTATATTGTCATCAATAACCAAAAAGGGGGAGATTGTAAGCGCATCTAGTGCCCCTTAGTGATTTTGGTGTATTGAAGACTAATAGGTTAAGGGACTGATGTGTTTTATGAGTGTACACAGATCTATAAGTCTATGAGGAGTTTGATATTTACAGTGAAAGTCGACCCCTAAAAATGAATGTCTTCGACTCAAGACTTTGGATTTCTGAAGACTTTCTGAAGACTTTGAAAGCGAAGAAATTGGTGTGACCTTGTGAAAGTGCAACTATCCTTGGGTGGTTTTGGTAATTCCTAACAACATATAGCTCATTGAATTAATGCTATTTCAAGATAAATATATTAGGAAAGCTCAATGATTGGCATGACATGGATTAGAAAGTGGACCCCCCAAAATGCTAAGAACAAAAGATTGGCTCAATCTCAAAGCACAAGACTCTACATTTTTCATTTTAGTGATCCAAGATCACATTGAGTCCATAGGAAAAGCCAATACTATCAAGAGGGGGTGAGGTGTTGCTTAATGAGTTTGTTGCTCAAAGTGCTTAGTGATATGCTCCAAAACCCTCAAGTACTTTCTCACATCCACATGTGTCCCAAACCAAAAGTCAAACTCGGACCTACCGAATCTTTCTATCCGGCGCCACCGAGTTCAGTTGACATAGCCACTGCCAGAAACCCTAGTCTTTTCGGTCTCACCGATAGGGATCTTGGTCTCACCGAGATGGGATTGTAATCACTCTGTTTCCCTTCATAACGTTTCGGTCAAACCGAAATGAGCGATCGGTCCCACCGAGATTGCAATGCAAACTCTCTGTTTCCCTTCCATAACGTTTCGGTCCAACCGAAATGAGCGAATCGGTCTCACTGAGTTTGCCTGACCAACTCTCTGTTAGACTATTACCAAAATCGGTCTCACCGAGTTTGTGTGATCGGTCTCACCGAGATTACGTTATGCCCTAACCCTAATGAAATCGGTCCCACCGATTTGACATGTCAGTCCCACCGAAATGCCTAACGGTCACATTGTGAACTAAATCGGTCTGACTGAGTTCCTTGAATCGGTCCCACCGATTTTGGTGATTTGTGTGTAATGGTTAGATTTGTGTGGAGGCTATATATACCCGTCCACCCACTCTTCATTCGTGGAGAGAGCCATCAGAACATGCCTACACTTCCAACATACATTTTAGAGAGAGAACCACCTACACTTGTGTTGAGGTCAAGATATTCCATTCCAACCACATAAATCTTGATCTCTAGCCTTCCCAAGTTGCTTTCCACTCAAATCTTCTTTCCACCAAATCCAAATCCTGTGAGAGAGAGTTGAGTGTTGGGGAGACTATCATTTGAAGCACAAGGGCAAGGAGTTCATCATCAACACACCATTTTTTACCTCATGGAGACTGGTGTCTCCTAGATTGGCTAGGTGTCACTTGGGAGCCTCCGTCAAGATTGTGGAGTTGAACCAAGGAGTTTGTAAGGGCAAGGAGATCTCCTATTTCGTGAAGATCTACCCTAGTGAGGCAAGTCCTTCGTGGGCGACGGCCATGGTGGAATAGACAAGCTTGCTTCTTCGTGGACCCTTCATGGGTGGAGCCCTCCGTGGACTCGTGCAACCGTTACCCTTCGTGGTTTGAAGTCTCCATCAACGTGGATGTACGATAATACCACCTATCAGAACCACGGATAGAAAAATCTCTGTGTCATCATTGTGTTTGCTCCCTCAAACTCCTCCCTTTACCTTCATATGCAATTGTTTTACATTCTGCTGCTATACTCTTAGAATTGCATGTGTAGGTTGTTTGCTTGACTTGTGCAAAGTTGCTAAAATCTGCCAAGAACTAAAATTGGGAAAATGCTAGATTTTTATTTGGTCAATTAGTCTAATAACCCCCCCCCTCTAGACATACTTTCGATCCTACAAGTGGTATCAGATCTTTGGTTTCCGTTTGCTTTGATTTCCACAGCTTTTGGTGGTCATAGCCTTGGTTTCACAACCTAGGAGAGTATGGCGTCTAGCGAGGGAAACTACCACCGTAGAGGTCCTTACTTTGATGGTACAAATTTTGCTAGTTGGAAGCATAAGATGAAAATGCATATTCTTGGACATAACCCCGCCGCTTGGGCTATTGTGTGTATTGGCTTGCAAGGTGAATTCTTTGATGGGAGAGAACCAAACCGTGAAGCTACCGCAGAAGAGTTGAAGATGCTACAATACAATGCTCAAGCTTGTGATATTCTCTTCAACGGATTGTGCCCTGAAGAATTCAACAAAATCAGCCGTCTTGAGAATGCAAAGGAAATTTGGGATACTTTGATTGATATGCACGAAGGTACCGATTCCGTCAAGGAATCCAAATTGGATGTGCTCCAAAGTCAGCTTGACAAGTTCAAAATGAAGGATGGTGAAGGCGTCGCTGAAATGTACTCTAGGCTTGCTCTTGTCACAAATGAGATTGCCGGCTTAGGAAGTGAAGAGATGACCGATAGATTCATCATCAAGAAGATCCTAAGAGCCTTGGATGGAAAATATGATACCGTGTGCACATTGATCCAAATGATGCCCAATTACAAAGATCTCAAGCCAACGGAAGTTATTGGAAGAATTGTTGCTCATGAGATGTCACTCAAGGATAAGGAAGAGCTTCACAACAAGTCAAGTGGTGCTTACAAAGCCTCGTGTGATGCTCCCACCTCATCAAGTGAGAAGCAAACCTTCAATGAGGAATTGAGTCTAATGGTGAAGAACTTCAACAAGTTCTACAAGAGTAGAAGCAAGGAAAGAAGTTCCAAGTCAAGGTCCTACAATGACAAAATGTCTTCTAGTCGTGAGTGTAATTGCTACAATTGTGGAAGGCCCAGACACTACTCCACTGAGTGTACGGCTCCCTACAAAATAAGAGAAGATTCTCCCAAAAGAAGGAGTAGAAGAGAAGAATCACCATCAAGAGAAAGAAGGAGTAGAGATGATCGTTATGAACGAAGACCCTCTTGGAGAAGCAAGGATTTGGAAAGGAAGGACAAGTCATGAAGGATCTACACAAAAAGAAGACATCAAGCTCATGTTGGTGAATGGGCATCCGGTTCCGACTCTGACCATCACTTCGAAAGAAGTTATCACTCCGACTCCGAATATACTCAAGATGAAGGTGTTGCCGGACTAGCACTTGTGACAACCAACTCCTACGACATATTTGACTCACCAAATGAAGGAATTGGGAGATGCTTCATAGCTAAAGGTCGAAAGGTAACACACCCCGAGTATGTTGATTTCAATAGTGATGAAGATGATTTGCTAGGAGATGATGACTTACTTGTTGACAACTCTAGTTATGAAAACTATGATGAGCTTGCTATTAATCATGATAATCAAGATAAAACGAATGATGATGATAAGAAGGAGATTGAGCTTCTAACTAAAGAACTAAACACTCTTAAGTTAGCTCATGAAACTACCTTGGAAAATCATCGAGAACTTTTAAAGACTCGTGATAAGCTACGCTTTGAAAAGCTCAACCTTGAGCAAGAGCATGAGTTTTTAAAGGCAATCAATGATGATCTTCGCAAGAAAAGTTCTTCTTACATTGCCAAACGTTTACTCTTGTCTACTTACATGCCACAATTTAAATCTAGCAACAAGAACAAGAAAGATTCTTCATCTAGTAGTAACAACAATCATGCTAAATCCAATGTTGTTGCTTCTAGTAGTTGTCTTGATTCCACTAATGATTCTCTTAGCCAAGTTACACTTGAGCAAGAAAATAGCTTATTGAAGGGAACCATAGAGAAAGGTGTTTACAAGAGCCTTGCTGGAAGTAAGCAATTTGAGGAAATTGTACGCAAGCAAGGAAGGCACCGGAAGAACCAAGGTGTTAGTTTTGAACGAAAGTTCAATGCCAATGGAGTTGAGTGGGAAGAAGATCAATACCCCAAGACAAAGTTTGTTCCACAACAAGAGAAGTATGATCCTACTTCTTTCAAAGGAACACAAGCTCAAGATGATCTTCCACCACAAGACCACAAGCAAAAAGGCAAGGACAAGCTTAAAGAGGAGATTGATGCATTTGAAGAAGCACCCAAGGCCTTGGTCAAGTGGATTCCCAAGACTACATCAAGTTCTACTTCATCAAGTACGACTACAACTCCAAGGATTCCCATCAAGATGGTGTGGATCCCGTAGAAGAACTAGAGAGTTCTTGAGGGAGACTCCGCCAATGTATTTCACTCTCATCATTTTGGCAAGAACAAGTGCAAACAACTTTCATATCTTGCACTAGTTCAAGGAATCACAAACCCTCTTGTTGGTAAGACAAGGGACAAGGTAACCTAATGCTTTCATGGACATCATCTTGTGTACACATCACTCTATGCCTATGGATATCCTTGTTTGTTCCTTGTGGGACTAACCCGTGTAGGTATTGAAAGTGCAACTCACTCCAATGAATTGCTACGAACGATCGACATCAACATTGAGCATCCACATCTTCAACACCTACATGAAGACATCATCAACAAAACCCAAGGTTAGTTCATCCCTCTTAGGGGGGATATCACATCTAGGGGGAGCTTTACTCTAATCAATTAAGCTAAACCAGCTCTAATGATGTGAGCACAACAATGCTTTATGTAAAAGCGGCAACCCCACTTGTGCTTAAACGATGAGTATGACCTATGATCAAATGTTCTCATTTGACTCCTAAGTCAATATACTCATATATAGATGACCTAGTCATCGCCAAATTGCTTGATAGATGCTAGAGTGTTTTGTGCATGCTTTGTCACATATTTGTCGGTTTATTGTGTGAGCATGTTGGATGCATATTTTACTCATTCAAGGACATCCATTTGTTGCTTTGATTGTTTGGCTATTTCTCTTTTGCCAAATGGATGGACAAGAATGCCTAAGAACTCCCTCTAGCTATCTATGCGTTTCTCGTCTCAAACTCTATTCGTGCTACATCACAAAGTTTGATCAAGTCAGATTCGAACCACTCTGTGTGAGGAGCACTCGGAGTCCCCAATTCGTCATAGACTTAAACTTCCAAAACCTCTTTGTGCATCTCGGTCTGACCGAGTCATCCTTTTCGGTCCTACCGAGATCACTAAGTTGATATAGGTTTTCAATCTCGGTGCAACCAATTAGAACCTTTCGATCACACCGAGTTGCAGTAACTGCCTGCAGTTTTGCATCTCGGTGCCACCGAGTTGTTCCACTCGGTCACACCGACAGGGTCAGGTTATATATACCGACGGGTCAAATTTTGGAATTTTTTCGAAACCCTTCACCCGCGCGTAACCTGCTCTGCCTTCTCGGGTCTCTGGATTGTCTTCTCGCTGCCAGTGACCTCCCGCCGCTGGTCTCCATCGCCGTCAACGGCAATCTGCTCCGCCGTTGCCGCCGTAGCGAACACTCGCCGCTCTAGGGTAAGTGTTCGATCCCTTGTGCTGTATTTTTCACTCCTATTCCTAGCACAAGGACAATGCCATGTTTCTTGCCATGATTGAGATTGATCCATCCAGCTAAAACTTCCTTAGGTCTAGATTGATTCAAAAAATTTAGGGTTAGCTCTCCGCAGAACTCATCTCGGACCGACCAAACTGTAGAAATCGGTCTCACCGATTCGGCCTTGGACATTGCACATGCGCTCTTCGGTCTGACCGAAACGTGCAAATCGGTGTGACCGAGTTCAAAATTCTGTGAAACCCTAGCAATCTCGGTGCCACCAAACTATGACTCGCCCCTACCGAGCTCACTAGTTTAGGTTCCAAGTGTTGCTTCGGTATCACCGAGTTTGTCAATTTGGTAGCTCCGAGATCACTTATGTAGAGAACTAAAACTAAACTTTTTGACTCAATTGTTTTGCAAAACTCATGTACTTTGTGATGCTCATCTTGTCTACCTCATCTATAATCTATTCATAGGGTTTGCTGACAGTTTGCCTGCAAGATGTCTGACCAATGTGACAGCCAGAACAAGTCTGAACAGCAGGTGCAGATGAGTGAGGGTTCTGATCCCTCTAGCAGCTATGATGAGGGCAGCAGGAGCACACCTAGTAACTTGCCAAAGGCAGCTACCAGGACAAGGAAGAAGAAAAATTCTGATTCAGAGGATGAAGATTATGTGGCTATATAAGATGAAGCCACTTCAGGGAAAAAGGTGCTGAAAAAGGAGTATGGCACAGCTGCTGCAAGTAAGCCAGGAATGAAAACAAAGGCTCTAGCAAGAAGAGTTCCAATGTCAAAGCCAAGGAAAGTTGGCACAGGTGAAACCGTGAAGTTCACCATTGAATTTGAAGAAGAAGCAGCTGGTGAGGATAAGAAGAAGAAAAGGGCAAGAACCACTATTTCCAAAGTTCTTGGCAAGCCCTCAATGAGGATTGATTCTGAAGAAGAAGAAGAAGAACAGGTGGATGCTGCACCAGCACCCAAAGCTCAGAAGTTCACGGGGGATGCAATCAGATCAGGGGATGCTCCATCTAAGCCCAAAGCTGCTCCCAAGGCTATTGCTCCAGCTCCAAAGCCTAAACCCAAGAGAAGCACTAGAAACATTCCCGCTGAGGAGAAAAACAAGGCCCCAGTGCCTGAGGCTGCTGAAGAAGAGGAAGATGCCTCACTTGTTTTGAGAAAGCTCAAGCCCAAGATCCCTGACCACAATGATGCACATCCAGTTGCAGAAAACAGAAGATCAGGAAGGATGCAGGACTGAGGTTACGGAGACAGTCTGATCCATATGCTGTCAGGAGAAGAACTATTGTTGACTACATGTTTCACACTAAGGAACAACAAGACTTTTATGAGACAATTTTGCTTGACCAGAAGCCCATTGTGTGTGACATGAGATGGGTTGACTGGGAGTACATCAAGAAGAATGAAGATCACTATCCAGGAGTATATGACAGCTTCAAAGCATGTGGAGTTGATACATTTTTTGCCCAGAAGCTCACCAGGTGGAATGATGAGCTGATCATGCAGTTTTACTCCACTGCCCACTTCTATCCAGATGGAAGGATAGTTTGGATGTCTGAAGGTACAAGGTACCAATCCACTGTTGAAGAATGGGCTCAGTTGATCAATGCTCCGGAAGAAAATGAGGATGACTTGGATGTATATGATGAGAAGAAGAAAGACCACAACACTATGGCACACATGTACAGAGAGATCCCAGATGATGCTTTGGAGAATCGCACGTTTGGATCTGTCCACTTCCTGTTATCTGGTCTGCCTACCATAAATTGGATCCTAAGGCACACTTTGCTACCCAAGTCAGGTGATCACAAGATGATCAGAGGACATGCTATCAACTTGCTACATTTGTTTGATGTGCCTCAAAAGTTGAAAGTCAGGAGCTCATCAACTCAAGGATGGGCACATGCACATATCTGTTGGATAAGGAGCACCTCGCCTTATATCCTGAGTTTGAAGACAACACTGTAGTCATGACTGAGAATGAACCATCATCAGCTCAAGCACATGAGAAGAGAGAGAAGGCAAGGGCAGAGAAAGCTGCAAAGATGCCAACTATTGAAGAGGCATCTCAAGTTTTCCTAATGAGCAAGCAATATTAGTTAGCATATCTGATCCAATCCACCTTGAGAATTGAGAAGGGCTTGGCCACCCGGACTCAAAACCAGGAGAGCTTGGAGAGGATTATGGAGACCAAATTCTACGATCTTGATCTGAAGGTAACTGAGATCCAAACTGCAGTTGAGCAGCTTCAGGAGGAAGAAGAGGAGAAGAAGGGCAAGTCTACTACAGATGCTTTTGCTAGAGTGCCCAGAGGACAAAGATCCGCTGCAGTGCCCGTGACAGATACTCGAGCTACAACATCAGTACCAGCAGCTACGGCTCCAGTGCCACCTCCAGCAGCCACTCCGCCAGCTCCAGCTACATCATTTGAAGCCTTTGTCCTTGGAGTTCTCTCAACACCACCTCCCGAAGATCAAGCCTGAGAGACATTTAGCACTATGCATTTTTGAAATTTTTGGTAACTTGTTGCCAAGGGGGGAGAAATATGTATAGATCATAGGCTTCGAGAGAGAGTGTTGCTTTTTAATATATCTTGCTATTTTGGTTGGAATTTTTTATTGTGTGCTTGTGTGAAATACTTTATGTCCTTGTGAGATACTTGTTTGATCATGTGTTTGATCATATACTACCCTTAATTCTTGTTGGATGATACTATCTTTTATATCTCATATATGATCATTCACTTGCTTGGTGATGAGTGCATGCTTTTAATTTCTATCATTTTGAGCGCTCCACCAAGATGTATGTGACATGGAAGAGCAACCCATGATCCTAATCGATTGTGCATTTGCATTCAAAAGCAAATTTTAAATAATGCACAAATTTAGGGGGAGCTCTTGTATCGCATACTTCTCAAAGCAACGATGGTTTTCAATCTTATTATTCTTTGTCGAAGCTTTGATCTATATGTTGTCATCAATTACCAAAAAGGGGGAGATTGAAAGTGCAACTATCCCTGGGTGGTTTTGGTAATTCCTAACAACATATAGCTCATTGAGCTAATGCTATTTCAAGATAAATATTTCAGGAAAGCTCAATGATTGGCATGGCATGGATTAGAAATTGGACCCCTCAAAATGCTAAGGACAAAATATTGGCTCAAGCTCAAAGCACAAGACTCTACATTTTTTCATTTTAGTGATCCAAGATCACATTGAGTCCATAGGAAAAGCCAATACTATCAAGAGGGGGTGAGGTGTTGCTTAATGAGTTTGTTGCTCAAAGTGCTTAGTGATATGCTCCAAAACCCTCAACTAGTTTCTCACGTCCACATATGTCCCAAACCAAAAGTCAAACTCGGCCCCACCGAATCTTTCTATCCGGCGCCACCGAGTTCAGTTGAGATAGCCACTGCCAGAAACCCTAGTCTTTTCGGTCTCACCGATAGGGATCTCGGTCTCACCGAGATGGGATTGTAATCACTCTGTTTCCCTTCGTAACGTTTCGGTCAAACCAAAATGAGCGATCGGTCCCACCAAGATTGCAATGCATACTCTCTATTTCCCTTTCGTAATGTTTTGGTCCAACCGAAATAAGCGAATCAGTCCCACCGAGTTTGCCTGACCAACTCTCTGTTAGACTATTACCAAAATCGGTCTCACCGAGTTTGTGTGATGGGTCTCACCGAGATTACGTTATTCCCTAACCCTAACGAAATCGGTCCCACAGAGTTGACATGTCGGTCACACCGAAATTCCTAACGGTCACATTATGAACTAAATCGGTCTGACCGAGTTCCTTGAATCGGTCCCACCAAGTTTGGTGATTTGTGTGTAATGGTTAGATTTTGTGTGGAGGCTATATATACCCCACCACCCACTCTTCATTCGTGGAGAGAGCCATCAGAACATGCCTACACTTCCAACATACATTTTCTGAGAGAGAACCACCTACACTTGTGTTGAGGTCAAGATATTCCATTCCAACCACATAAATCTTGATCTCTAGCCTTCCCAAGTTGCTTTCCACTCAAATCTTCTTTCCACCAAATCCAAATCCCGTGAGAGAGAGTTGAGTGTTGGGGAGATGATCATTTGAAGCACAAGAGCAAGGAGTTCATCATCAACACACCATTTGTTAGCTCTTGGAGAGTGGTGTCTCCTAGATTGGCTAGGTGTCACTTGGGAGCCTCCGTCAAGATTGTGGAGTTGAACCAAGGAGTTTGTAAGGGCAAGGAAATCACCTACTTCATGAAGATCTACCCTAGTGAGGCAAGTCCTTCATAGGCGATGGCCATGGTGGGATAGACAAGGTTGCTTCTTAGTGGACCCTTCGTGGCTGGAGCCCTCCGTGGACTCGCGCAATCGTTACCCTTCATGGTTTGAAGTCTCCATCAACGTAGATGTACGATAGCACCACCTATCGGAGCCACGGATAAAAAAAATCTTCGTGTCATCATTGCGTTTGCTCCCTCAAACTCCTCCCTTTACCTTCATATGCAATTGTTTTACATTCCGCTTCTATACTCTTAGAATTGCATGTGTAGGTTGTTTGCTTGACTTGTGCAAAGTTGCTAAAATCTGCCAAGAACTAAAATTGGGAAAAGGCTAGATTTTTATTTGGTCAAGTAGTCTAATCACCCCACCTCTAGACATACTTTCGATCCTACACCTTGAAGACTTGGTATTCATTTGAGGAACATGAAGCGTGAAGACTTTTGTTTTCGTAGTTTCATTTTCTCTTTCTTGAGTCATAGGAAACATCGTACTGTTAAAGGGGGTCGAGGAAATACTAAGGAAAATTTTTCGTGTGATGCTCAACTCAAAATCCTACACCTACCAATCCCTTCGAGTGAAGCCATTGGAAATCTCATACACCTCAGTCAATTTCTTCAGTGATAGAGATGAAGTTCTTCTAGTCGCTGAGGAATTTGTTCTGACTGAGGAGTTAGGAATTCACCAGTGCGGATTGCCTACACAGTGAGGAACATGATAGCCCTGAGGTATTTGATACTCAAAATTCTGACAATTGTTGAGCTACGCGCCAGCTGTCCCAAAATATCTACCCACCTAATGGTCATATCCTTGAAGGGAATTTATGTCTTATCATGTCGGGCTGCTCCCTAGGCTATAAATAGCCGCCCCCTACAACCACTAGCTGGTTGGCTGCTCCGAGAGAAACTGACACTTGTCATTTGAGAGCATCCCATCCTCCGAGGACTTTGGCGAAAATCATCAAGTGAGGAAAACCCACCCAAACACCTACAAACCCAAAGTGATTGAGCATCACTGAAGAGATTGATCTTGCGTGGGTCTGACGCTTGTTACCTTTGAAGACTGTGCATCTTCCAGACGGTTAGGCGTCATGGTCTAGAGCATCCAAGAGGAAATTGTGGATCGCCGAGTGACCGAGTTTGTGAAGGTTTGGAAGTCACCTGAAGACTTACCACGAGTGATTGGGCGAGGTCTGTGTGACCTTAGCTCAAGGAGAATACGGTTAGGACTGTGTGTCTGGGACTGTGTGTCCTCAGGTTTAACTACCTAGCCGCTCCAACCAGATGTACAACTGTGACAACAGTTGGAAATGGTCTACCAAATCATTGTCTTCACCAAGCCTACTGGTTCTATTTCCTCAACTCTTCCATTTCCTCATTACTGTGTTGTGTACTGGTTCATATCTATTTTTGAAGACTTTGACTGAAGATTTTCTCAATTTCCTCAGTTCAATTTCTTCAGTCTGATTGTCTTCATCCTGTGTTATCCTGTGTTTACGCTTTCTGTACTCTGTGCTTGTCTTCATTTCTTCATGATGACCATGCTTGTGTTCTGTTATGTTTACATCTGAGTACTTATTCCGCTGCAAGTCGTTCTTCACTCAGGAATTTCCTCACCCACAAATTCCTCAGTGAAGAATTCATAAAAATCGCCTATTCACCCACCCTCTAGTCGATATAACGCACTTTCACTTACGCTCCTTGGATTATGAGATTCCTCAGAACAAGGTCTTCACTCAACTACAAGGCTGACTTTCAAAATCATCTCAGCTACTTTCCCCCCATTGAAGTCCTCAAATGGACATTTTCCTCAGCTGATGAAAAGGGCAAGGCCACTGCTGTTATTGATGAAGGCATTCGTCCATTGGATCTTCAGTTCCGCAAAGCTGCATTCTACTCCACCAATGATGACTCTGCCACTCATGACTCTACTGCCAATGCTTCAAAGCAAAATCCTCAAGGCACAGTTCCAAGGGTGATGACTGATCGTGAGCTTCTCCTCAGTCTTCAATAGAAGGTCGATCGCAACCACAAATGGGTTAAGCGTCAGTTTGGGTTAATTCTTCACAACATGACTGCTACACACAATGCAGTGAAGAAAAACCATTACTACCTCCATGAAGTCTTGGTCGCTTTGGGCTGTTCTGTCACATCTTTATGGTGAAGAAGATCTGAAGCAAATGGGTCTCAAGCAGGACTTTGACTGGTCTCAACCACCAGCGAAGAAATTCAAGAAAGTCAAAGTTCCCTCCTTGGTGGCCAGCTCATATTCTTCATCACGCGACACTGATGAGCATGAAGATTTGGACGACATTGCGGCAGGCCCTACTACAACAACCGACCCCAACAACACTAGTGCTCCTTCATCAACATGATATTCTTCAGGGGCGTTTGTCCTTATTTTTTGATCCTTTTGGTCATTCAATGACAAAGGGGGAGAAATTTGAGTTAGTCTTCAAGCGGGTCTACATATATGGGCATTTTTTTTGCTAAGTTACAACTCTCGTTCTCTTGAAGACTTTGCTGGATCGAGTTGTAATCTTAAACCCGATTGTGGTCTGGTACTTTTGTTGTGTTCTTCTGCATGCTTACCCTCATATATGTTAATGCACGCACGTTGAATTACATCAGTGACCATATTTCATCATGCATTTCAAATTCTTCATATTATATGTTAAATGCGTGTATGAATTACAAGATATAGGGGGAGATCTCCATGGTTCTACTTTTCAAGTGTGCATTGCTTCAAAAGCAAATTCTTCACTATGCACAACTTCAGGGGGAGTTCTTCTATATCTTGCAATCAAATTCCTCAATATTAGTATTTACACTTCATATGTTTTATCCCTGTTGAAAACTTAACCTATATTGTCATCAATCACCAAAAAGGGGGAGATTGTAAGTGCATCTAGTGCCCCTTATTGATTTTGGTGTATTGAAGACTTATGGGTTAAGGGACTAATGTGTTTGTGAGTGTACACAGCTCAATAAGTCTATGAGGAGTTTGATATTTACAGAGAAAGTCGACCCCTAAAAATGAATGTCTTCAACTGAAGACTTTGGATTTCTGAAGATTTTCTGAAGACTTTGAAAGTGAAGAAATTGGTGTGACCCTGAAGACTTGGTATTCATGCGAGGAACATGAAGCGTGAAGACTTTTGTTTTCATAGTTTCATTTTCCATTTCTTGAGTCATAGGAAACATCGTACTGTCAAAGGGGGTCGAGGAAAAACTAAGGAAAAGTTTCCATGTGATGCTCATCTCAAAATCCTATACCTACCAATCCCTTCGAATGAAGCCATTGGAAATCTCATACAGTTCAGTCAATTTCTTCAATGACAGAGACAAAGTTCTTCTAGTCTCTGAGGAATTTGTTCTGACTGAGGAGTTAGGAATTCACCAGTGCGGATTGCCTACAAGTGAGGAACATGATAGCCCTGAGGAATTTGATAGTCAAATTTCCGACCGTTGTTGTGCTACGCACCAGCTGTCCCAAAATATCTACCCACCTAACTGTCATATCATTGAAGGGCATTTATGTCTTATCATGCCGGGCTGCTCCCTAGGCTATAAATAGCCACCCCCTACAACCACTAGCTGGTTGGTTGCTCCGAGAGAAACTAACACTTGTCATTTGAGAGCATCCAATCCTCCGAGGACTTGAGCGAAAATCATCAAGTGAGGAAAACCCAAACCCAAACACCTACAACCCAAAGTGACTGAGCATCACTGAAGAGATTGATCCCGCGTGGATCCGACGCTTGTTACCTTTGAAGACTGTGCATCTTCCAGATGGTTAGGCGTCATGGTCTAGAGCATCCAAGAGGAAATTGTGGATCACCGAGTGACCGAGTTTGTGAAGGTTTGGAAGTCACCTGAAGACTTACCACGAGTGATTGGGCGAGGTCTGTGTGACCTTAGCTCAAGGAGAATACGGTGAGGACTGTGTGTCCTCAGGTTTAAATACCTAGCCGCTCCAACTGTGACGTACATAACCGCCATGAGTTGGAACTGGTCTACCAAATCATTGTCTTCACCAAGCCTACTGGTTCTATTTCCTCAACTCTTTCATTTCCTCTTTACTGTGTTGTGTGCTTGTTCATATCTGTTTGAAGACTTTGACTGAAGACTTTCTCAATTTCCTCAATTCAATTTCTTCAGTTTGTTTGTCTTCATCTTGTGATTACGCTTTCTGTACTCTGTGCGTGTTTTCATTTCATCATGATGAACATGCTTATGCTCTGTTATGTTTGAATCTGAGTACTTATTCCGCTGCAAGTAGTTCTTCTCCTCACCCTGGAATTCCTAAGTGAAGAACTCATAAAAATCGCCTATTCACTCCCCTCTAGTCGACTTAACGCACTTTCAGCAACCTTCTGTACCCGTGAGATCCTATCTTGGGGCCTTTTCCGGCGCTCCGTCGGAGGGGGAATCGATCACGGAGGGATTCTACATCAACACCATAGCCTCTCCGATGATGTGTGAGTAGTTTACCACAGACCTTCGGGTCCATAGTTATTACCTCGATGTCTTCTTCTCTCTCTTTGGATCCCAATACAAAGTTCTCCTCGATTCTCTTGGAGATCTATTCGATGTAATACTTTTTGCGGTGTGTTTGTCGAGATCCGATGAATTGTGGGTTTATGATCAAGATTATCTATGAACAATATTTGGTTCTTCTCTGAATTCTTTTATGTATGATTTGATAGCTTTGCAAGTCTCTTCGAATTATCAGTTTGGTTTGGCCTACTAGATTGATCTTTCTAGCTATGAGAGAAGTGCTTAGCTTGTTCAATCTTGCGGTGTCCTTTCCAAGTGACAACAGGGGCAGCAAGGCACATATTGTATTGTTGTCATCGAGGATAAAAAGATGTGTTTTATATCATATTGCTTGAGTTTATCCCTCTACATCATGTCATCTTGCTTAATGCGTTACTCTATTCTTATGAACTTAATACTCTAGATGCATGTTGGATAGCGGTCGATGTGTGGAGTAATAGTAGTAGATGCAGAATGGTTTCGGTCTACTTGTCACAGAAGTGATGCCTATATACATGATCTTGCCTAGATATTCTCATAACTATTCACTTTTCTATCAATTGCTCGACAGTAATTTGTTCACCCACCGTAGAATTTTCTATCTTGAGAGAAGCCACTGGTGAAACCTATGGCCCCCGGGTCTATCTTCCATCATATAAGTTTCCGTTCTCTTTTATTTTTCAATCTTTACTTTCCAATCTATATCATAAAAGTGCAAAATATTTGTGTTATTATCTCAATCAGATCTCACTTTTGCAAGTGGCTGTGAAGGGATTGACAACCCCTTTATCGCGTTGGTTGCAAGGTTCTTATTTTTTTGTGCAGGTACGAGGGATTTGCGTGTTGTCTCCTACTGGAATTGATACCTTGGTTCTCAAAAACTGAGGGAAATACTTACGCTACTTTGCTGCATCACCCTTTCCTCTTCAAGGGAAAACCAACGCATGCTCAAGAGGTAGCAAGAAGGATTTCTGGCGCCGTTGCCGGAAATCTACGCCAAGTCAATACATACCAAGTACCCATCACAACTCTTATCCCTCGCATTACATTATTTGCCATTTGCCTCTCGTTTTCCTCTCCCCCACTTCACCCTTGCCGTTTTACTCGCCCTTTTTCCGTTCGTCTCTTTTTGCTTGCTTCTTGTGTCCCCGTGTGTTAGATCGCTTGCTTCGTCATTATGGCCAGTCCTTTATCTGCTCCTTTGTCTCCCGAGTTTGAAGTTGTTCACTTCAAACAAAGATAAGGAGAAAACTAAAAAGATGCTTCGCATAGGATGATGGAATCTTATCGCAGCTGCACCTTAGAGGTGAATTTTAGAATTTTACTCCGCAATTTTTATGCTGGACTAAATATGTCCCATAGACAACTTTTGGATTGTGTTGCCAAAGGAAATTTTATTGAAATTGATCCCAGTATTGCGCATGAAATTATAGAGGGAATAGTGGGAACACTACCTCAACAAAAGGGACCACATCATACCCAGGAAGAGACATAAGTTTTTGAGAAGATTTGTGAAGTAACGAAAATTTTACAAAAATCTCTTGAACCTCTTAAGAGTGTTAGTGGAAATCTTCACCGCATGAATATGTTGATCACCCTTTGCAATAAGCGGTTGGATTTGTTAGATCTAAAAATTTCCGAATATGAAGTAATACGCAAAGAACCTGCCAGATTCGAGCATGACTCTGCTAAAAAAAATAAAAACCGAAGATGGAAATACCTAGATCTATTCTTGTTTTTATGCCTAGCTAGGGGCGTTAAACGATAGTGCTTGTTGGGAGGCAACCCAATTTTATTTCTGTTCCAGTTTAGTAATAAATAATTCATTTGGCCTCTGGTTAGATGTGGTTTTATGTTTTAATTAGTGTTTGTGCCAAGTAGAACCAATAGGATCTTCTTGGGTGATAATTGTTTGATCTTGCTGAAAAAGACAGAAACTTTGCGCTCATGAAAATAATTGTTTCAATTCACCAGAACGTGATAAATTGCCAATTATTTTTGCAGTAGATCAATATACAAATTTTTCTGGTTGTCCTAGTTTTTCAGAATTTTTGGAGTTCCACAAGTATTCGAACAAATCAGATTGCTACATACAGTTCTGTTTTTGATAGATTCTGTTTTTCGTGTGTTGTTTTCTTATTTTAACGAATCTATGGCTAGTATCGGGGGGTATGAATCATAGAGAAGTTGGAATACGGTAGGTTTAACACCAATATAAATAAAGAATTAGTTAATTACAATACCTTAAAGTGGTGGTTTGTTTTATTTCACTAACGGTGCTCATGAGATTTTCTGTTGAGTTTTGTGTTGTGAAGTTTTCAAGTTTTTGGGTAAAGATTTGATGGATTTTGGAACAAGGAGTGGCAAGAGACTAAGCTTGGGGATGCCCAAGGCACCCCAAGGTAAAATTCAAGGATAACCAAAAGCCTAAGCTTGGGGATGCCCCGGAAGGCATCCCTTCTTTCGTCTTCGTCTATCGGTAACTTTACTTGAGGCTATATTTTTATTCACCACATGATATGTGTTTTGCTTGGAGCTTCTTGTATGATTTGAGTCTTTGATTTTTAGTTTACCACAATCATCCTTGCTGTACACACCTTTTGGAGACACACACATGATTTGGAATTTATTAGAATACTCTATGTGCTTCACTTATATCTTTTGAGCTAGATAATTTTGCTCTAGTGCTTCACTTATATCTTTTAGAGCACGGTGGTGGTTTTATTTTGTAGAAATTATTGATCTCTCATGCTTCACTAATATTATTTTGAGAGTCCTTTAGAACAGAATGGTAATTTGCTTTGGCTATAAAATTAGTCCTAATATGATAGGCATCCATTATGGGTATAGTAAAAACTTTCATATAAAGCGCATTGAGTACTATGAGAAGTTTCATACTTGATGATTGTTTTGAGATATGAAGATAGTGATATTGGAGTTGTGCTAGTTGAGTAATTATGAATTAGAGAAATACTTGTGTTGAAGTTTGCAAGTCCCATAGCATGCACGTATGGTAACTGTTGTGTAACAAATTTGAAACATGAGGTGTTCTTTGATTGTCATCCTTATGAGTGGCCGTCGGGGACGAGCGATGGTATTTTCCTACCAATCTATCCCCTAGGAGCATGCACGTAATGCTTGGTTTTTGATGACTTGTAGATTTTTTGCAAAAAGTATGTGAGTTCTTTATGACTAATGTTGAGTCCATGGATTATACGCACTCTCACCTTTCCATCATTGCTAGCCTCTTCGGTACCATACATGGCCCTTTCTCACCTTGAGAGTTGGTGCAAACTTTGCCGGTGCGTCCAAACCCCGTGATATGATACGCTCTATCAGACATAAACCTCCTTATATCTTCCTCAAAACAGCCACCATACCTACCTATTATGGCATTCCCATAGCCATTCCGAGATATATTGCCATGCAACTTTCCACCGTTCCGTTTATTATGACATGCTTCATCATTGTCATATTGCCTTGCATGATCATGTAGTTGACATCGTATTTGTGGCAAAGCCACCATGCATAATTTATCATACATGTCGCTCTTGATTCATTGCCCATTCCGGTACACCGTCGGAGGCACTCATATAGAGTCATATTTTTGTTCTAGTATCGAGTTGTAATCATTGAGTTGTAAATAAATAGAAGTGTGATGATCATAATTAATATAGCATTGTCCCAAACAGAAAAAAGATAAAGAAAAAAGGAAAGGCCAAAAAAGGCCCCAAAAAAAGAAATAAAAGAGACTATGCTTCTATCCTTTTTTCAACACTTGTGCTTCAAAGTAGCACCATGATCTTTATGATAGAGAGTCTCTTATTTTGTCACTTTCATATACTAGTGTGAATTTTCCATTATAGAACTTGTCTTATATATTCCAACAATGGACTTCCTCAAATGCCCTAGGTCTTCGTGAGCAAGCAAGTTGGATGCACATCCACTTAGTTTCTTTTGTTGAGCTTTCATACATTTATAGCTCTAGTGCATCCGTTGCATGGAAATCCCTACTCCTTGCATTGATATCAGTTGATGGGCATCTCCCTAGCCCATTGATTAGCCACGTCAATGTAAGACTTTCTCCTTTTTTTCTCTTCTCCACACAACCCCCATCATTATATTCTATTCCACCCATAGTGCTATGTCCATGGCTCATGCTCATGTATTGAGTGAAACTTGAAAGAAGTTTGAGATTACTAAAGTATGAAACAATTGATTGGCTTGTCATCGCGGTTGTGCATGACAAGAGCATTTTTGTGTGACGAAAATGAAGCATAGCCAAACTATATGATTTTGTAGGGATAAGCTTTCTTTAGCCATGTTATTTTAGAAGACATAATTCCTTAGTTAGTATGCTTGAAGTATTATTATTTTCATGTCAATATTAAACTTTTGTCTTGAATCTTTCAGATTTGAACATTCATGCCACAATAAAGAAAATTACATAGAAAATTATGTTAGGAAGCATTCCACATCAAAAATTCTGTTTTTATCATTTACCTACTCGAGGACGAGCAGGAATTAAGCTTGGGGATGCTTCATACGTCTCCAACGTATCTATAATTTTTTATTGTTCCATGCTATTATATTATCTGTTTTGGATGTTTAATGGGCTTTATGATGTACTTTTATATTATTTTTGGGACTAACCTATTAACCGAAGGCCTAGTGCGAATTGTTGTTTTTGCCTATTTTTGTGTTTCGCAGAAAAGGAATATCAAACAGAATCCAAACGGAATGAAACCTTCGTGAGGATCATTTTTGGAACAAACGCAATCCATGAGACTTGGAGTGGACGTCAAGGAAGAACCGAGGCGGCCACGAGGTAGGAGGGCGCGCCCAAGGGGTAGGCGCACCCCCACCCTCGTGGACCTCTCTTGGCTCCACCGACCTACTTATTTCGCCTATATATACTCATATACCCCGTAAACATCCAGGGGCACCACGAAACCCTATTTCCACCACCGCAACCTTCTGTACCTGTGAGATCCCATCTTGGGGCCTTTTCCGGCGCTCCGTCGGAGTGGGAATCGATCATGGAGGGCTTCTACATCAACACCATAGCCTCTCCGATGATGTGTGAGTAGTTTACCACAAACCTTCGGGTCCATATTTATTAGCTAGATGGCTTCTTCTCTCTTTGGATCTCAATACAAAGTTCTCCTCGATTCTCTTGGAGATCTATTCGATGTAATACTTTTTGCAGTGTGTTTGTCGAGATCCGATGAATAGTGGGTTTATGATCAAGATTATCTATGAACAAAATTTGGTTCTTCTCTGAATTCTTATATGTATGATTTGATATCTTTGCAAGTCTCTTTGAATTATCAGTTTGGTTTGGCCTACTAGATTGATCTTTCTTGCAATGGGAGAAGTGCTTAGCTTTGTGTTCAATCTTGGGGTGTCCTTTCCCTGTGACAACAAGGGCAGCAAGGCACATATTTTATTGTTTCCATCGAGGATAAAAAGATGGGGTTTATATCATATTGCTTGAGTTTATCCCTCTACATCATGTCATCTTGCTTAATGCGTTACTCTGTTCTTATGAACTTAATACTCTAGATGCATGCTGGATAGCGGTCGATGTGTGGAGTAATAGTAGTAGATGTAGAATCATTTAGGTCTACTTGTCACGGACGTGATGCCTATATACATGATCATGCCTAGATATTCTCATAACTATGCGCTTTTCTATCAATTGCTCGACAGTAATTTGTTCACCCACCGTAGAATTTGCTATCTTGAGAGAAGCCACTAGTGAAATCTATGGCCCTTGGGTTTATCTTCCATCATATAAGTTTCCGATCTATTTTATTTTGCAATTTTACTTTTCAATCTATATCATAAAAATACCAAAAATATTTATCTTATTATCTCTATCAGATCTCACTTTTGCAAGTGGCCGTGAAGGGATTGACAACCCCTTTATCGCGTTGGTTGCAAGGTTATTATTTGTTTGTGCAGGTACGAGGGATTTGCGTGTAGTCTCCTACTGGATTGATACCTTCGTTCTCAAAAACCGAGGGAAATACTTACGCTACTTTGCTGCATCACCCTTTCCTCTTCAAGGGAAAACCAATGCATGCTCAAGAGGTAGCACGCTCGGGCCCCTTGTGGAAGCTCGTGGACGAGGGAGGTGACCTCCGCCTGCGGCCGGACGCCCTGTCTAACGAGGAGCTGGACAAGGCCCTCCGCCTCCTGGTCGGGGAGGACCAGGGGTATCCACCAGATACTCATCTTCCGCTATATCGCCGCCCGGATGGGGCAAAAATCACCGCCGCCATGCCCGTCTTCAACGAGCGCGGGCTCGTGCCGCTGGCGCCCACTGGAGCCCCGGTGGTGTTGTCCTCCAGCGAATCCGGCCAGGAGAAGAGGCCGGGCTCGGAGGCGACCCGGGAGGGGGTGGGGGAGACTGCTCCTCCGCGCCTGGCAGATCTCCTCCACACCCTCCCTGACGACGACGACGCCGACGAGCACCCGGTGAGGGAGTCGCCGCACCCCGCCGGGGTCACCACGAGGTCCAAGGGCACCCCCCGAAGAATCCACAGGCTGGGGTCCCAAAGAAAAGCAGATCGGCGCTGATCTCCCGAGGTGATGCCTCCGCTTTGTTGCCGGCCGGCGCCGCTGCAGGTCCGGCCGCCGTGCCCTTATTTACCCCTGGGGCTCGCGCGCCGGTGCCCTAGCCTGCGAAGCCTTCGGGCTTGGTGCTTCAGAAGAGGGTGAGGGAGTACGCCGTAATTTCTTGATGCCTTCCCCTTGTACTGCTAGGCCAACGCCGATGGTGAAGAAGAAGAAGGGGGCGATTGCAACCTCCGAGACCCAGCAGCCCGCCGCTGCCGTGCCACCTCTGGCGCGGAAGGACAGTGCTGGCTCTCGAGCCTCAGCGGCCGGGTCATCCTCGCGAGATTCGGAGGCCTGTCCTTAGGAGAAGGTGGTCTCCATAGCCAAGCTGACTCCGGAGGCGCCCGCCCCTAGCTCGCCCGCTCAGGTCGTGAAGGCTTAGGAGCCCCCGGCCCCTTCTGCTGCTGCTAACTTGCAGGCCTTGGCGCCGACGCTGGCTCTTCCCCCTTCCATCGTGCCGCTAGGCCATGATCCTCCTGCTTCGCCTAATGCTCTGGAGGATGCTCTTTCCACGCTGACCTAGCTTCGCGACGACCTTCAAGGCGCCGACCGCCGGCTAACATCGGGGGGACTGAAGTTGGTCTCGGGGTGGCTGCGTCCGGTGCATCCGTGAGGGCGGCTTGGATCCATGCCGTGGCAGCCTCCGAGGAGGGTAAGTAGGCTGCCGGCCTGGCCGCAGCCACCCGCGAGGTGGCGTTGAAGGATGCCAAGACTGCCAAGGAGCGCTGCCGGGTGGCGGAGGCCGAGCTAGAGACCCTGCGCAACGAGCGCGCCGCCGAGGCTCGTCAGCGCGAGGTGTGGGAGGAGAATATGAAGGCTCGAGAAGACGCGGTCGCCAGTCGCGACACCGAGCTGGAGCAATCAGCGCGAGCGCAGGCCGTGGAGTGCAGCCGCTGGAGAAGCTGAAAGAGAAGATGGAGGTGGAGAAGGCCCAGCTGGATTCTAAGGAGTAGGTTCTTGTCGAAGATCGTGCAGCCTTCAACTCTCTTGAGCTGAAGTTCCGCGAGGCACTGCAGGAGCTCTATGGGAGGGGCTTGAAGAAGCCGTTGGTGACTGCTGAGGAAGGCCCGCCGAGCTACTCCCTCAGCTTGTCACGGCGCTCAAGGGCGTTGTTAATGGGGTCGGGCCCATGGTGGAGGGGGAAGCCCGCGTGCTCTCCGCTTCGTCTTCAGCCACCTCTATCTTCGCGACCCTGGCACCAACCTCAGCACTCTACTTGAACCTATGGACGAGGAGCACTGCACAGCCGCTGCTGAAGCCGTGAAGGACTGGGTGGAGGCCCTGCTGGAGAAGTTCCTCACCATCGACCCCGCTCCCCCGGCTGATGACGCCGCCCACCGTGCGGCCACAGCTGACGGTGCAGGCGACGCCGAAGCTGCCGTCAAAGGGGCACTCCTTGTGGGCGACGACAACGCCCGAGGCTAAAGAGAAGGCTCGCTGGCGGAGCTTTCCTCCACTTTTATTTCCTGCAACATGCACCGTGCCTTGTGGAGGCGTTAAAACTTATGTTTGGTATTTGAAGAACAGTATGTCTTGTAATAATTTGTTAGGATTTCACGATTTCCTTCCCGTTCCTTTAGGGTTCTGCGTCAGCAGGGCCCGGCCCCGCGAATGCCTCAGCCGCCATTGGGTCGTCCGGATCGCCAGGACGAGACCAAGGGGTGAGGGGCTACATGACCAGTTAGGCTCCTGAGTAGTGATGCTCAGGAGTCCCCCTTGACGTACAAACAGCCTTCAGGAAGGAAATGCGAAAGTAGGCCTTAGCGTTCTGCGTTGGCAGGGCCTGGCCCCGCGCATGCCTCAGCCGCCGTTGGCTCGTCCGGATCGCCAGGACGAGACCAAGGGGTGAGGGGCTACATGACCAGTTAGGCTCCTGAGTCGCGATGCTCAGGAGTCCCCCTTGGCGTACGAACATACCTCCATACCTGTCCTCGCCAAGGCCCCGCTAGGGAGGGGCGCGCGACTACTAGGTCCGGGGGACCTGGCAGGGTGGCGTACGCTAGGCGTGACCTGATTACAGCCCCCGTGCCCATCCCCCTCGCGCGACTCTCCTGAGGGAAAAGTGTTGCAATGAGGCTGGACACCGAGCCGGGTGGCTCCCTGAGGTTGATGCAGCCATGGGGCCGCCCTCAATTGTTTATCACCAGCGTGGAGCATAGCGCTTCCGCACTTGCACAGGCATAGCCGCTCCTCGACTGTGTCGACTTCCAGCGCGGAGCATGGTGCTTCCACTGGTGCGTGGGTGGGGCCTCCCTCTGAGTGGAACCCTCGGGGCGTGTACAGCCCCGCCCTAACACGTGGCTTGCACGGCAGGGCCCGACGAGGTGTGTTTGGGCACCCCTGAGCCAGCGCGGGACTCACGAGGCCCTACCTCAAGGTGGGTTGCGCCTGAACTTGATTCTTGACAGCTGTGGTGACCCTGCGAGATGGTTAGACAACCTGCGCCGAATGAATCTCCCGAGGCGATCACATGAGAAGGCCGAACACCAACGACCCCAGGAGGTGACGTGAACAGGGGTGACCCGCCAGACAGAGCTCAGTCGTTGGGTTTATCGACACTACAGGGACGGACCCGAGCACAGACGTCGTGCCCAGTCTTCTCATGCGAAAAATCCTGAAGAAAGACAACCGGTGCGCGGCTCCTGTAGTGGCGAGGCACCGGGTCGCGTGCCCTAGCTCATCCGTCCGCGATTAGCTCATGCGAGAACCAAGCACCAAGTACCATGGGAGGTGACATACACGGGAGCTTGCCCGCGAGCCAGAGCTCAGCCTCTTGGATTTCACGATGCTGCAGGGACGGACCCGAGCATAGATGCCGTGCCGGCCCTTAATCATGAGGCGGTCGTGGGTGGGTTTGCAAGGGCGCACGACGTTCATGGCATCGAAGTGCCGGACTGGCAGGTGATAATCATAAAGTAACTCATGGGAGGAGGTAACACTAATTCAGGTAAATGCAAGAACGATACATGCCGCAGGGACAGACCCATGCGGCCTGGGGATGATGCAGCCCGAGGGGCATCCCCAACAGAGTAAATTAAATATGCAAAGGATACACGTCGCAGGGACAGGCCCATGTGACCTGGGGATAATGCAGCCCGAGGGGCAACCCCAGCTGAATGAACTGGAAAGAGTCACCTGACATCGTTGCTGGAGGGGTGTTGGAGCAGCCGGAGACGCGTGTTGAAGAAGCCGCTCCTCACGAGCCGCATGGGCCCTGAGCCTTGGAAGGCTCTGGGGGCTCGGGAGGCTCATGAAGAACTGTCGCCATCTCTGCCAGGACCGCATGGTGACTGGCCTCCTGAGCAGTCAGGACGCTCCGCAGGTGGCACTGGAAGGTGGCAGCCGCGTTCGGCAGGCCAAGAGACATGCGAACGTAGCTGTGAGGGGGACCCTCACACCGACCAACGCGCGAAGGCTAGAAGCATTCAGGGGATGCGACTCTATTGAGCCCTGGGATGTTGATTCAGACGCACAGCTCGTCGTCCTCGCCAGGACAAGGAGCTGCGCCAGGTGGTGGGCGGCGTTCGCCGAGCATGGCTCTTGCATCTTGAAGCTCCTCGGTCGCCTTGGTGATGAACTCCTGAGCACCGGGTACTCCATGCCTTGTTCCCTCATGAGGGAAGCGTGCGATGAAGCATGCCTCCATGTGGTGCCCGAGCGCCTCCCTCGTGACGTTGGCTAGGTCAGAGGCCCTCCAGAAGAGAGCCCCCGAGCCCAGCGTGCGCCGTCTTTGAGGGCCATGGGGAACCAGGTTGCCATGAATTTTTCGACGCCATTGGCCGCCTTGATGCTCAACTCATAGAGTTGTAGGAACTCCGCCGGTTTGGGGGTGCCATCGTAGCATGGAGGCAGGCCAGGCTTGAACTTGCCTGGCCAGACGACCCTGCGCAGCTCGGGAGTGAAGGCGCGGCAGCCCACTGTGGTCACTGGAGCTTGTCGTGGAGGTGGAGCCCGGTCTTGGTACCCTCGCGCCGCCACCGCAGGTGGCGCGTGGTCTTGACGTGGTGGTGCAGGGAGCGCGGGAGCATCCGCTTGCGGCCGCTGGACCTCCTGGCAACTTTCTTCTTCACGCACGGGCGCCCCGCGCGGTGGGTCATGCCGCGGGGCCGCGCGTCTCGGTCTGAGGATGACATCTTGACGGGGAGGTGGCGGAGGCGCTCCATGGGCTACATCGCCGGCAGTGGGAGGTGGGCGATGCAGCGAGAGGGATGGTGCAGGAGAGCCCCAAGCGGCACTGACGAGCTCGGCGATGCGGTCCAGCCAGTCCTCGTAGAGGTCGTTGACGAGGCGGTAGCGCAGGAGCTCGCGCGCCATCAGCAGCGTAGCCTGCGCGTCCGTGGGCCCGCGGCGAGCATGGAATGATGAGCCGGCCGGAGTCAGCAACGGGGTGGTGGTGCGTCCGTCCCTCCGTATGGAGGGGTGCAGCGACGAAGCTTGCTATTCGTTCCCCGCCGGGCCGGTGGCGACGTTGGCAGGCGATGGGGAACGACGGGGAGGCCTGTCGACGGGCCTTGTCTGGGCGACGCGCGCTGTCTTGGCGACGCGCGCGGCGAGAGCGGCTCCACACTCAGCACGGGCTCGGCGAGTATCAGGCATGGAGACGATGGAGCGGCAGCGAGTCAATCGACGGAGAAGAGGCTTCGGTGCACCCCTACCTGGCGCGCCAAATGTCGGATTCAGGGTTCCGCAGACCTTGAGGGGTTTGAACTCTAGGGTGTGCATGAAGAACACTCTCTCCCCAGTCTGCTTGCTAAACGATCCCATGGCCTTGCTCCACGAACCCAAAGAACGAGAGACACAGGGATTTATCCTGGTTCGGGCCACCTTGCGGTGTAATACCCTACTCCAGCTTTGTGGTGGATTGCCTCGAGGGGCTGAGGATGAACTAGTACAGTGGTTGAACAGCCTCAGGAGGTGAGGCGTTCTTGGGCTCGATGAGCTGGTGGGTGTGAGGATGATCTAAATGATCCGTCCTTTGCTACGGTGGTGGCTATGTCCTATTTATAGTGGCCTTGGTCCTCTTCCCAAATGTAGGCGGGAAGGGATCCCACAACGACCAATTTTGAAGAGAGACAACTAGTACAAGCTATCCTGACAAAAGTAGTCTTCCCTGCCAAAGGCTCTGGTGGTGGCGCTGCAATGGGCTCCGTGATGACCTTCATCCTGGTGGTCTTGGTCCCGTTACACCGGAATGGAAACCTTTGCTTGATGCCCCGGGACTCCGCGACTGTGCTTGCCTCCTTAGCACCAAAGAGGAAACTGGTACACCGCGCCCGCTAGCGCCCGCCTGGCCTTGGTCGTCATGGCTCTTGTCATGTGAACCTCGTGAGGTGCGCCCTGCATTGATATCTCCGCTCCTCGGGAGCCAGCCTAGTGAGGCAGCCCCCAGGAAGGTCTTGGCGTCGTCCGCCTCGCGAGGCTTGGCCCCTCGCGAGGGTCTTGAGTTGTTGATGCTGAAGCTGGGCCGTACCGGGCCGTTGATGGAGCCATGCCACGGGCCGCATGCAGGAAAGTCTGGGCACCCCCGTTACCAGGACGTCGACAGTCGAGCTTTGTAGACAATAACATTACCGTCAGCGTCAGTCTTCTTCTTGAAGATCCATTTATTCTCTGTGGCTTCCTGATAATCAGGCAAGTCAACCAAAGTCCACACTTTGTTCTCATACATGGATCCCATCTCAGATTTCATGGCCTCAAGCCATTTCGCGGAATCTGGGCTCATCATTGCTTGCTCATAGTTTGTAGGTTCGTCATGGTCAAGTAACATGACCTCCAGAACAGGATTACCATACCACTCTGGTGCGGATCGTACTCTGGTTGACCTACGAGGTTCGGTAGTAACTTGATCTGAAGTTTCATGATCGTCATCATTAGCTTCCTCACTAATTGGTGTAGGAATCACTCGAACTGATTTCTGTGATGAACTACTTTCCAATTCGGGAGCAGGTACAATTACCTCATCAAGTTCTACTTTCCTCCCACTCACTTCTTTTGAGAGAAACTCCTTCTCTAGAAAGGATCCATTCTTAGCAACGAATATTTTGCCTTCGGATCTATGATAGAAGGTGTACCCAACAGTCTCCTTTGGGTATCCTTTGAAGACGCATTTTTCTGATTTGGGTTCGAGCTTATCAGGTTGAAGCTTTGTCACATAAGCATCGCAGCCCCAAACTTTAAGAAACGACAACTTAGGTTTCTTGCCAAACCACAGTTCATATGGTGTTGTCTCAATGGATTTAGATGGTGCCCTATTTAACGTGAATGCAGCCGTCTCTAAAGCATAACCCCAAAAACGATAGCGATAAATCAGTAAGAGACATCATAGATCATACCATATCTAATAAAGTACGGTTATGACGTTCGGACACACCATTACGCTGGTGTTCTAGGTGGCGTGAGTTGTGAAACTATTCCACATTGTTTCAAATGAAGACCAAACTCATAACTCAAATATTCACCTCCACGATTAGATTGTAGAAACTTTATTTTCTTATTATGATGATTTTCTGAAATTCTTTGAACTTTTCAAATGTTTCAGACTTATGTTTCATCAAGTAGATATACCCATATCTTTTTTTGCATCAAAGATATACCCATATCTGCTCAAATCATCTATGAAGGTCAGAAAATAACTATACCCGCCGCGAGCCTCAACACTCATTGGACCGCATACATCAGTATGTATTATTTCCAACAAGTCAGTTGCTCGCTCCATTGTTCCAGAGAACGGAGTCTTAGTCATCTTGCCCATGAGGCATGGTTCGCAAGCATCAAGTGATTCCAAAAGCCCATTAGCATGGAGTTTCTTCATGCGCTTTACACCAATATGACCTAAACGGCAGTGCCACAAATAAGTTGCACTATCATTATTAACCTTGCATCTTTTGGCTTCAATATTATGAATATGTGTATCACTACAATCCAGATTCAACAAAAATAGACCACTCATCAAGGGTGCATGACCATAAAAGATGTTACTCATATAAATAGAACAACCATTATTCTCTGCTTTAAATGAATAACCGTCTCGCATCAAACAAGATCCAGATATAATGTTCATGCTTAACGCTGGCACCAAATAACAATTATTCAGGTCTAAAACTAATCCCAAAGGTAGATGTAGAGGTAGCGCGTCATTTAGCGATCACATCGACTTTGGAACCATTTCCCATGCGCATCGTCACCTCGTCCTTAGCCAATCTTCGTTTAATCCGTAGCCCCTGTTTCGAGTTGCAAATATGAGCAACATAACCAATATCAAATACCCATGCTCTACTACGAGAATTAGTAAGGTACACATCAATAACATGTATATCAAATATGCCTTTCACTTTGCCATGCTTCTTATCCGCCAAATACTTGGGCAGTTCCACTTCCAGTGACCAGTCCCTTTGCAGTAGAAGCACTCAATTTCAGGCTTAGGTCCATCTTGGGCTTCTTCACTTGAGCAGCAACTTGCTTGCCGTTCTTCTTCAAGTTCCCCTTCTTCCCTTTGCCCATTTTATTGAAACTAGTGGTCTTGTTAACCATCAACATTTGATGCTCCTTCTTGATTTCTACCTCCGCAGCCTTTAGCATCGCGAAGAGCTCTGGAATTGTCTTATCCATCCCATGCATATTATAGTTCATCACGAAGCTGCTTTTATAGCTTGGTGGCAGTGATCGAAGAACTCTGTCAATGACACTATCATCTGGAAGATTAACTCCTAATTGAGTCAAGTGGTTGTGGTACCCAGACATTCTGAGTATATGTTCACTGACAGAACTATTCTCCTCCATCTTCACTGGTACGCGTCGGTCCTAAACAAACGGTTTTTAACCCCTTTCCGCGACGGCATTCGGAATTGTCGCCAAGTGAGTGTGGGCGATAGGGGGGGTCCTCCCCACACGACCCAGAAACCGCTGGGGATATGCCCTCCAGGTACACACGCTCAGCAAAATGAGGTCGTGTGTGACCGGCGAGCACTCAAATACAAAAATACGTCTGATGAGTGCTAAAAAATACAATTATACAAAGTAAATCATTTCTGGTCATAAGTACATCCCACAGTCAGTCACCACTAAACGTTTCCATTCGTATATACATCCCACACAGTCACTACAAGGAAAACGTTTGCGCAAGGTGGCGTAACGCAAACAGTTTTGAAGAGAATGTCATGTGTGATTGTTCATTGATCTAACACGACTTATTCCTAGAAACTGTATGCGTTGCCTAAGGTCATCGCGCACGGTGGTTTCTCATTAACCGTTTGCAATAGGAAAACCCAATTAGCAAGCTAATTGGCCAATTAGCGGGCTAATTGCCCTATTATTAATAATCCATTTACTAATCTAATTGACATATATATTAAGCACGTAATATATTCCATTTCCATATTAGGGAAGAAAGATTTCATAATTGAAATACATCGGAGTACAACATGATATAGCTTCAGCACTCAGCTACCCCATTACACAATCGCACCAAAGACAAGTTTCACATGCAACATCTAGAACCTTTCAAATTAGCATCATAGGCGGTACATAGAGAGATGTATCTCATCCGGAAAACTGCTTGAAGCGGAAGGCGAATCTGAGCCTTCATTCATGTTGAAGGTCTTTGCAACTTTAGGCGGTGCCTCGGATGATTGACCGTCCATCCTTTGACCTCTTCAGGAACACTTCAATATTGAACCGTGGGTGTTGTATGAAAACTTTCCTCGCCTCCTGACCACAGAGGTGGTTTGAGAGGTAATCATCAGTGAAGCCTGAAAACAAGTATGTGCATAAATATCTTCTCTATATTGGAAATGGGGCAAAGGAATACAAAAAGGCAAGGTATAACAATTAGTACCATCTTGTTAACCTCAGTGCTTCCCATTGTTTCCCTGCAACACATATAAGGTAGTTAGTCATCAGGTTAAGTAAGGGTTCACATGCTATCAGTAAAATATGTTGATGATAAATAAGCACATTGCAGATTCATCAGATTAATTCAAGCCACATGGAAAACCCATTTATCGAAACCAAGCATTATTAAGAACTAGGAAATATAGCACTTGTATATGTTTCTCATGTATTAAGTGCAGCCAAATTCGATTTATTCCTCACATGGTATACAATAACAGAATGCAGCCACAACAATTGAACATCGCATTGCAGAATTGAACCAAGCAGTTAACTAAACACCACAACAAATGAACCAAATGTTAACTGAGCACCACATTGCACAACATAACATACTCCTAATAGAAGATCAGACAGTTAACCAAACCAAGCATGCTTAACAACTTGGAAATATAGCAATTGTATTTGTTTCTCATGTATTTAGTACAGCCAAATTCGATTTATTCCTCACATGGTATACAATAAGAGAATGCAGCCACAACAACTGAACATCGCATTGCAGAATTAAACCAAGCAGTTAACTAAACACCACAACAAATGAACCAAACGTTAACTGAGCACCACATTGCACAATATAGCATACTCCTAATAGAAGATCAGATAGTTAACCAAACCAAGCATGCTTAACAACTTGGAAATATAGCAATTGTATTTGTTTCTCATGTATTTAGTACAGCCAAATTCGATTTATTCCTCACATGGTATACAATAACAGAATGCAGCCACAACAATTGAATATCGCATTGCAGAATTGAACCAATCAGTTAACTAAACACCACAACAAGTGAACCAAGCCACCACAAATGAACCAAGCAGTTAACTAAACACCAATTGAACAATATAACATACTCCTAATAGAAGATCAGATAGTTAACCAAACAAAGCATGCTTAACAACTTGGAAATATTGCACCCTGAAGAATTGAACATCACATTTGCAGAATTGAACTAAGCAGTTAATTGAACACCACATTGCATGAAATATAGAACATATACACTATAGGAGAAGATTGCATGGTAAAAGTAGATAGCACAATTCACTAGAATTTTGGAAGGAAAGACAGTGCTACCTCTTGAGCACTGCGTTGGTTTTCCCTTGAAGAGGAAAGGGTGATGCAGTAAAGTAGCGTAAGTATTTCCCTCAGTTTTGAGAACCAAGGTATCAATCCAGTAGGCGACCACGCACAGTCCCACGCACCTACACAAACAAACAAGAACCTCGCAACCAACACGATAAAGGGGTTGTCAATCCCTTCACGGTCACTTACGAGAGTGAGATCTGATAGATATGATAAGATAATATTTTTGGTATTTTTATGATAAAGACAAATAAAGATGCAAAGTAAAATAAATGGCAATAGAAATAGCTAAGTGTTGGAAGATTAATATGATGGAAAATAGACCCGGGTGTCGGTGTCAAAACCGGCGGATCTCGGGTAGGGGGTCCCGATCTGTGCATCTAGGCTGATGGTAATAGGAAGCAAGGGACACAATGCTTACCCAGGTTCGGGCCCTCTCGATGGAGGTAAAACCCTACTTCCTGCTTGATTAATATTGACGATATGAGTAGTACAAGAGTAGATCTACCATGAGATCGTAGAGGCTAAACCCTAAGAGCAAGCCTATGATGGTATGATTGTAATTGTGATCGGCCTTCTAAGGACCAACCTCTCCGATTTATATAGACACCGGAGAGGGCTAGGGTTTACATGGAGTCGGTTACAAGGAAGGAAATATAATATCCGGATCACCAAGCTTGCCTTCCACGCCAAGGAGAGTCCCATCCGGACATGGGACGGAGTCTTGAGTCTTGTATCTTCACGCTTCAATAGTCCGGACGATGTATATAGTCCGGCTGTCCGGATACCCCCTAATCCAGGACTCCCTCAGTAGCCCCTGAACCAGGCTTCAATGACGATGAGTCCGGCGCGCAGTCTTGTCTTCGGCATTGCAGGGCGGGTTCCATCTCCGAATACTCCAAAGTAATTATCGAACACTTAGACCGTGTCCGGATCAGCGAGGTGATTCTCACATACCATCGCAGGGAACATAGCATAAACCCGATCTGTTGGCAATCTCCGTACGTCGTGCCTTTGCATCTAGGCCCGGTCCAACACGAACCCGCGTTTCTCGCCCCTCCTCGACTCGTGTTGCGAGGCGGTTTCATTGGCACGTTCTGCCAAAGCAGAGATCGTGTTCCTCTTATTACGGGATCTTCCATCAATATGGGCGTGCGTAACCCTACGACGGCCGTTGGTATGACTCCGTGTGTTTTTAGATAAGCTTTAAGCGGTCACGCTCAGGACTCTTGATATTCACCCTCTTTATAAAGGGGCCGAGGCCTATGCCTCTTTTCCACCTCCCTCACGCCTTCTTGCACCTCGAGTTCTAACACCCGAGACCTAAACTCCCATGCCCTAGATCCTCCAATATGTCCGGATCCAACCCTCAAGGCCGGTGGGTGGCCTTGTCGATCCAAGAGGAGGACATTGCGAGGCTTAGGGAGGTCGGATATCTGACCGCCGACATCCAAAGACAAAGCTTCCGGCCCGTGGCAGGTCATCCCTACACGAGCCCAATGAGAGCGTCGTGTTTGTTCCTCACTTCCTCCATGGCTCGGGTCTCACCCTCGATCCCTTTGTGAGGGGGCTCATGTTCTATTACAGGTTGGATTTTCATGATCTAGCTCCGGACGCTATCCTCCATATCTCGTCGTTCATCATTGTGTGCGAGGCTTTTCTCCACGTCACTCCACACTTCGGCTTATGGCTCAAGACCTTTAATGTGAAGTCAAGATGATCGAGGCGACATGCGGAGTGCGGAGGTGCCATAATAAGCAGGAACGCTGATGCCCCATGGCCAGAGGGTTCTTTCCCAGAAGTATTCGATGTATGGCAACGGAGGTGGTTTTATGTTACGGCTCCCAGAGGCAGAAAGTGGGTAGCCGCCCCCAAGTTCCGCTCTGGCCCTCCATCACAACTGGCGTCTTGGACCGACGTAGGACGGAATTGGGGGCCCGCTGATGTACCAAGATCGCAGAACCGCATCCGGGAGCTTCTTGAGAGGGACATTAACCTTGTCGGCATAATTCAAGTGATGTTAATCCGACGGATGTTGTTGCCGTTAACGCCGGCCTCTCTGGATGTGGGAGTTCAATCCAGAGGGTCCGCGGACTGTTAAGCACTTCTTCGGCCTGAAGCTTGAAAGGATGTGTAAATTATTCTTCGGACCACAAGTAGAGTGTCCGGACACCATTGAGGATGCGGGCCTAAGCTGCAATCGCCTAGATACCCAAGTAAGAAACCTACCAGACACTTTGTTTTATATTGGTCATAGTTGTTATTCTGAAAATCATCTGTGGCCAGGAATGGCTCAGTAAGGCGGAGAGAATTAGGTGTCTGGCGCCACTTCCCGAAGGCTTGCCTAATCCCACCATTGCCGAGATGCTTGACCGGGTGCTCAGCAAAATGCCCTCAGGGAAAGACAAGGGGAAGAATAAAGAAACCGAACTTCACACGCTGCGCATCCGAACCGGGGGAATTGTTACCTCCCCTGAGGAGGATAGTCGGGAAGGGGAGGCTAAAGCCTCATCCCCGCGCGGGAAGAAAAGGGCTGCCTCCAAAGACTTGGAGACGGAGATGCCCAAACCAGGGAAAAAGGTATCACCAGGGGGCTCTACCACGACGGGCACCCTCACCGCGTCATGCCCGCCAACGGGCCAGCTCTCCACCGAGCTGTAAGTTAATCGTTAATTCGAAGGTACTGCGTTTCTCCGAGATCAATAACCAGGATTCGTCTTTTGCAGTCCGGCTAGCAGATCTTCTCAACAGAGTTCGTCTTCGGGGGATCTTCCTCCGGAGATGATGGAGAGCGAGACCCCACCCACCTCTCTGCCTCATGAAGCGGGCGACACCGAGGTGTTGTCATGGAGGAGTCCGGATCTGCCGAAGCCGAAAGCCAATACGTCAGCCGCCCTAAGCCTGTAGTGTTTGGCTCCCACGGGGGGCGATGAGAAGGGTCCGGCACAGTTCGATGTCCGGCCGGACATACTCACATGCCTTCTAGAGCGAGCTGCACTCTCAGAGGAGCACCGCTCATTAATGAACACGGTGCTCAAGAAGATTTCATCCGCCACAAGCGGTTTGAATGAAGCATTTACGAGCCTGCTCAGAGGCTTTGAGGTATGTAGTGAAAAATACACTATTGTTTGGCTGTGAGGCACGCGCTAGGTGTGCTCCATATGGATAGTAGCCCTCGAGACTCGGTTGCCGCCCGAGGCGGCAAACAGGGGATCATATAGTAATGATTGTGCTGTGCATATGTGCAGGTATCTAAGGGTCGGGCAGCCGACCACTCCGTTGAAGTTGCCGAGCTAAGGAGGCAGATCGGATCTATTGATGCCGATATCACGCTGGTGAACAAGCGGCTGGACGATTCACAAGGTATGTGCTCTGCTTTCCTTATTATGTTGTATAGGAAAATAAGAGACGGGCATAATATTAATGCAATATGCTTGGGTGGAGATGGTCTTGCTGCCGTGGAAGCCCTAAGGGCGGAACTTGCCTGTGCCAAGGAGCAAGCTCGGGTTAGCAAAGGCGGCTGCCCTAAAGGCGGTCAAGAATTGAGAGCCGAACAGGCTGCTCATCGCCGAAGCAAGGAAAAGATAGCCGAAATGGCTGTGGAGTTGAAAAACGCCGCCGACCGGTATGAACTCCTTGAAAAGGAGAATAAGGCTAATTCGGCCGACCTGGACAAGGCACTTAATGCCACCAAGGAGATGCGGACCGAGGTCAGGGATGTGCGGGAGGAGCTTCAACAGGCCGGTAAAATCGCGGCTGGGGGCTCCTACTTACTGCGGATGAAGTTTTTAGATCCGATGTATGCTCCCCTGGATGGACGCTGGAGTCCTGCAGATGCGTATGCAGACTTGGCGAAGAGTGCCACTGATGCAGCCAAGTTTTTCAAGGATCAAGGTGATAAAGAAGTGGAGAAGCTTTTCTGGTCGCAATTCAATGCTCCCGCGCGTCTGCTGCCATTAAGTGAGAAGATGGCTGCTGTGGTGGAGCTTCACAGGTTGTCCGGGCTTGCAATGCGGTCTGTAATAGACCATCTTTGGCCAAGGGGGCCTAAGCCGGACAGTTACTTTGGTTTGGTGCAACAGTTCCTTGGGGCCGTGCCTCGATCTATGCCATGAGGAGGTCGGCGTGCATAGAGGGTGCACGAATGGCTCTTGCCCGCGTTAAAGCATATTGGACAGATATGGAGGCCACCGTTGTAGCGACCCAGAATCCAGCGGGAGGACAATATCCGGCCGAGCACTATTTGGCGCAGGTAACAGAAGGTGGCCGCTTAATAGAGGCGCAGTGCGTGAAGAATGTCTTATTCGAGTGACAGATCGAACCATTGTAAAAACAATGTTATTTGGGTTGTAAGGCTATATTTATACTTTTTGCCAAAAGTATTATTGTGTCTCCTGTGCGGCCGTTATATATATATATATATATATATATATATATATATATATATTTATGATCTGAAAGTTAGCAGTCGTTGGCTTCAGCCCCCACGCATACAATGCGGGGGTGTTCGCGAAACATATGCATAATCACACTTGATCCAACGTCTTGGTCCATTAAGGAGGTGATCGCACGTCGAACTAGGCAACCAGACTATATAGCTGTAACACCTTCGCTTAGCCATGGGAGTCTAATGGTGGGGCTACAATGTAGCCCCTGGTACTTTCACATGCATCCAAAATACGGGTGCGGGTGTACATGACCGGGAAACGGTCCTTCATTAATGCGGAGGGATCCTAAAGATTCCGTTAAGTCTTCAGGTGGTTGAATAGTCTCTCGCTGTATCATGACAGTCAGTTTTCGGCTTTCTCTACTAAGGTGCTCATCCGGAATAACCAGGGCACAATCGCAGTAGTTCTCCTTTGGCCGCCTTAGCCGATAAGAACGGAACGTAAGGCGGCAAACCCAGGAGCCGGGCAAACCCAACATTTGACCAAAGACATGATTCGGAGCTGATGCATATAAGGCCAAACTCGTGACGCCGAACACTCCCGAAGGTATTCGGACTTTATATCAGAAAATGGGCTGAAGAATGCCCTTTCATAATAAACCATGTATTTCCAGGTACGTGCGTTAATCTGTCGTGGCGAAATGCCAATAACGGCAGTATCCTCTGTGGGTGTAGTACCCATGGGATGTGTGAACAACAAGAGGCAATATAAAAGGTTTACATAGGGGCTTAATCTAAAAAGAAACCTTTGAGCGGGGCCCTGCTGCACGTTTGCGCCTTTGTCTCCGTTGTGCCGTTTCCTGGAAGGGTATCACACGCGTTGTGTCTGTAAAAAAGAAAAACTCGTGTAGGAGAGTACAACGTAAGTATGCGATGGATAGTAAAAGTGTAAGATGTTGGCCTGCCAATAAGGTTGAGCCAAGTGTGGGTCTATATTAAATATTTATAGCCCCTAGTGTCCTCTATGGGATTACATATACGGCGCCCTGGTTCATTTTTATCCAGGCTGCCGGACCCGTCTAACCGTGTCCGTGGTCTTGACGACCAGTCATGCTTTTTGGTATCGGAGGCCGCTTAGAGTTCGGCCACTAGAGCCGTCGCGTGTTCCTCTGCGCGTGAAGAGCGATCTATGTTTCCGCTAACTGTGATGACGCCACATGGACCGGGCATCTTGAGTGTAAGGTAGGCATAGTGCGGTATTGCGTTGAAGCGGACGAAGGCCGCTCTTCCAAGCAATGCGTGATAGCTGCTTTGGAAGGGTGCGATGGTGAAGAGTAGTTCTTCGCTTCTGGAGTTGCCTGGGGAGCCGAATGTTACCTCCAGTACGACGGAGCCCCTGCCGTAGGCTTCAACACCTGGTATTACCCCTTCAAAGGTGGTGTTGCTTTGGTTGATTCTGGATGGGTCTATCCCCATTTTGCGGACAGTGTCCTGGTATATTAAATTGAGACTACTACCGCCGTCCATAAGGACGTGGGTGAGATGGTATCCGTCGATTATTGGGTCAAGCACCAAGGCCTCTGATCCTCCACGCCGAATACTAGTTAGGCGGTACGTGTGATCGAAGATGATCGGACAAGCCATCCAGTAGTTAGGTGTGGGTACAATGGGCTCTATAGCGTACGCGTCTTTGAGCACGCGTTCCTGCCTTCTTGTGGATGTGTGAGTCGCGTGGATCATGTTTACTGTTTTAACCTCTGGTGGGAATTTTTCTCCCCCCGGTGTTCACCGACGAGGTTCATCCTCGTCTTCACTTGGTGTTTCCCTTCCCTTGTGTTCGGCATTTAATTTGCCGGCCTGCTTGAAGACCCAGCACTCTCTGTGCGTGTGATTCGCAGGTTTGTCGGGAGTGCCGTGAATTTGGCACAGTCTGTCCAGAACTCTGTTTAGACCGGACGGTCCCTCTTTACTGCCTTTAAGTGACTTCTTTTGCTGATCGGGTCGAGTGCCCCTGAATCCGCCGTTTACCGTTGTGTTGTCCGGGCTCTCTTCCTTGTTTTGGTGTTTGTTTTTATTATGCTGTGGCTTCCCGTTGCCATCCCTTATTTCAGATGTGCTGGGATCGCTGATTCCTTTACGGGCCAGCCAGCTGTCTTCACCCGCACAAAAGCGGGTCATAAGGCTTGTTAAGGCTGCCATAGTCCTTGGCTTTTCTTGGCCGAGGTGTCTGGCGAGCCACTTGTCGTGGATGCTATGTTTTAATGCTGCTAAGGCTTCGGCATCCGGACAATCGACAATTTGATTCTTCTTAGTGAGGAATCTGTTCCAAAGCTTGCGGGCGGACTCTCCGGGCTGTTGGATTATGTGAATTAGATCATCCGCATCCGGAGGCCGGACAGAAGTCCCTTGAAAATTGGTCCTGAAAGCGTCCTCGAGTTCCTCCCAACTCCCAATTGAATTTTCGGGAAGTCTTTTTAACCAGTGTCGAGCTGGTCCCTTCAACTTGAGGGGAAGGTATTTGATGGCGTGGAGGTCATCCCCACGAGCCATGTAAATATGCAGGATAAAATCCTCGATCCAGACCCCTGGGTCTGTCGTTCCGTCGTATGCCCCTATGTTCACAGGTTTGAAGCCTTGTGGAAATTCATGGTCCAAGATGCTTCTTCGGTGAAGCACGGGGTGGGCAGCCCTCTCAGACCGGACGTCTTTGTGGCATGCCGTCGTTTATTCTTTGTATCCGGTGCGTATTCCGAATCGGTATTTGGTTGGTATGATCGTTTTGGTGACCATAGTCCCTCGCCGGTGTGTCCTTTAGATCCGTAGATGGACCTGCCGCTACCGGCTTTCTTATCCAGGTGCTCACGCAAATCGTGCGCGGCATCGGTAGCCGCTCTGTTGCGGTTATGAAACGGTATGTCTGGCCTCCTGGTCGTGTTATTATTTGGTGGAACGGCCTCGTCGTCGAATTCTGGCAGTAACTTACGTTTTGGATAGCTCTTTGTATGGCGTCCATCGCCATATCTTTCTTCAGTGTCTAGCACTTTATTCCATCTGCGATTGAGCGTTTCCTGTGCGGCTTTTAGCCGTTGCTTCTGCTTCTTTAGACTTCTTGCGGTGGCCATAAGCTTTCTGTGGAGGTTATCTCATTCCACGCGTGCTTCCGGGATGATGAATGCGTCGTCATCCGGACTTTGTTCTTGTCCTGGGGCATTTTGATGAGCTCGTCCCTCGGGATCATTGTGATCGGGCGTCTGCTCCGAACTGTGTTCGGCATGACCTGGCTCGTCCTGCTCCATCGCTCGGTCCGTATGGTCATTGTTGCCTTCGTAGTTGACTGGGGTGTCGATCCTTCTGGCGCTCTTTCGCTATTTTTACTGTTGCTGGACTTTGAGCGGCGTCTGCGCCGCCGTTTTGGCTTTTGCCCGGGGGTTTTATCTTCCGGATTGTCGCCGTCGTCCTCCTTGGGGTGTCCACCATGTATATATCGTGTGACGAGGTAGCAGTCCAGTGCCCTAGAGATTCTGAATCTTCTCCTGCATCGTCGTCCATCCCGTCGATGCCTTCGAAGTCGAAGTCAAGCACATCGGTTAAATCATCAACCGTGGCAATGAAGTGGGTGGTGGGTGGGCAACGAATTCCTTCGTCGCCTGCTTTCCACTCGGGCCAGACATAGTTCAACCAAGAGCCTCCTAACAGAGAGAGAGACTTTAATGAGTTCAGCATGTCGCCAAAGGGCGAGTGCTGGAAGATATCCGCAGCAGTAAACTCTATTATTGGAGCCCAACCAGGCTCGGCGGGCTCGGGAGTGTGCGGACTGGAACCTACAACCGGACATGAGTCCGGGGGTCCGGAGTCACAGGCTTCCACAGAAGTGAGGCCTGTGTTCGGCTCCACCGCCGGTGAGTGTATGGCCTGCAGGGCGTGGTCCATCCCTCCGTCCTTAGGCCACGCAGCCTGCTCCGGTAGGAATTACCATAATTATTAGAGGAATTACTAGGGAACGGCCTAGGATTAAAGTTTCCTCTATACGCGTTGTTACCAAAATTATTCCTACCAACAAAATTCACATCCATAGATTCATTATTATTCTCAATCAAAGTAGACAAAGGCATATCATTAGGATCTGAAGAAACACTTTTAGTAGCAAATAATTTCATAAGTTCATCCATCTTTCCACTCAAAACATTAATTTCTTCTATCGCATGCACTTTTTATTAGTAGATCTTTGATTGTGCCATTGAGAATAATTAACCATAATATTATCTAGGAGTTTAGTAGCTTCTCCTAAAGTGATTTCCATAAAAGTGCCTCCCGCGGCCGAATCTAAGAGATTTCTAGAAGCAAAATTCAATCCGGCAAAAAAAATTTGTATAATCATCCAAAGATTCAAACCATGTGTAGGGCAATTGCGTATCATTAATTTCATTGTGTTGGTGTACTAGAGTAGGGGTACCCTAGTATCCCGAACTCGTGCACGGGCAGTTGCAGCACCCCGCGGTAGGGCTTGCCTGGTCACCGCCAAGATCCTCCGTGGTTCCTTTGGAGCCATTCAAGAACAAAGTATTTAACCAAGAAAACAAGGCCCCGGCAAGAGGAGCTTGCCGGGAAGGCCACTCAAGGCACGCAGAAGACAAGACCTCGGCAAGAGCAGCTTGCCGGGAAGGCTCAAAGCGCGACAAGCCTCCGGACGCGACAAGGATTCAGCCGCGGCAAGGCACTTGCCGCGGCAGGCAACCTCTCTTCATCTCCGCTCCAGCTCATCCATCAACGTGTCGCCATTGGACCATTTCATGCGCGCGTGTCAAGAGGCTGTGCAGCCAGCGGGGAGCAGCGATAAGCGGCGCTGACAAGCCTACCATCGTGGCAAATGGTGGCGCTCTGTTGCACTGTTTAGGAGATAGGGACGGGCATTTAATGCTTTTGTCCCTTGCCGTCAGGGTTAGGTACATTGCACTGTACACTGTTCAAGTAGGTGTACCAACTACTATTTTTCCATTTGTACCCTCATCTACGTTGCCACCTGTCGGAGACCCCTTGAGCATATAAAAGGAGGCCCATGCGCAACGTAGAGGGGGTTCGGTCCATTCGATTCACTCGAGACCAGAGATACTCACGCTAGGTCTTGTAGCTCTCATCGCTCCCTAGCAAGAACACAATACAATCAGACAAGCAACAGTAGGAGTATTATCTCTCCGGAGAGCTCCGAAGCTGGGTAAACTGCTCGTGTGCTTCGCCTCGATCTGCTCTTCGTGCGATCTCCGCCCCCCCTCCGAACCAAAAGGGGCCTGGTCCGCCGGCCCCATAGGTGTTCGTGGGTCCGATCAGCCTGCCCCGACATCTTTGGCGCGCCAGGTAGGGGGCGTCGAGGCTGTGTGAACCTAATCCGGCGTTCACACGAGCAACATCTTCGACATCTTCATCAACATGCCACCGAAGAAGAAGGCTTCGGCGGCAGAAGCCCCGTCCGCGTCGAACCCACCACAACCGGAGCAAACAGGTGGTGGGGTGGACGCCGACGGAAGAATGGACGGCGACAGGGGCGCTCACGCTGCTGCCAGGGCCAAGGACAAGGCCGCGCAGACCTCGGCGTCCGTACATGTACCGCGCCTGCCTCTCAGAGGCGCTGGGACCGACAGCGTCATGGCAGTCACAATGCCATACGCCGTTGGACCGAGATGGAGCTGGAGGATCTCGAGACCCTCAAGACCAGCGTGCACGCCAACATGCTGGCACGAGCGAGATACGGTCGCCTGGACGGGATGCTGCTCCTTCTAACATAGATAGAAGTCCGAGCATATCCCGCTCCTCGCGCCGTTCGCCATTGCCACCCACTACTCCAGCAGAAGCTCTGGCGAGCTCAACTGCTCCTCGATTACCCTCCAACGGCCGACAAGGTCGACGAGTGGAGGGCCACAATCTGAGTCTCATCGGCTTCGCTTAACGGGCGCTCCTCCGCGGCACCGAAAAGTGCGCTGCCGCTGCGACAAGAACGCCAAACGCGAGCCGGTGGCGATGAGACCGGTGGGGGTGCAACCACCATGCACTCTCCTCCCCGAAGGCCAAGGTCGCCGACTCGCCGGATCCACCTCGACAGCGACTCCACTGCGTCATCGGATCCACGAGCTCAGCGCGATCAGCGCCAAGTGCTGCATGATCGGCAGCAAGAGGACGCTCAAACTCGCATCGAGCGCCGGCGAGAAGCGCGACGTCAATCCGACAAGCACGCCGGGCCCTCTGTTGACATGCACGCGCCAGAGGAACCAGGCGACTTGCCGTACGCGGTAGGTTGCCCTGCGTTCACTCGTGAGCTGCGGCAAGTCCAAAGTGGCCCAAAGAAGAAAACTTCAAGCCAGACGTGCGGAGAAGTACGATGGCGGGGACGCATCCGTCGGAGTTCCTCAAAGATCTGCACCATCGCGGTGCAAGCTGCGGGGGGACGAGACGACAAGATCCTTGCCAACTACTTCCCGCTGGTACTCAAGCCCAACGTCAGGTTCTGGCTCATGCACTTGCCGGACAACTCCATATCCTCTTGGGCAGATCTATGCCATCAGTTTGTTGGCGCCTTCACAGGCGGCCACAAGCCCCATGGCCAAGAAAGTGACCTTCATCTGCTCGCCCAGAAGGAAGGAGAGTCCCTGCGCAAGTTCATTCAGAGATTCAGCCGTGTGCACTACAACATCCCAGATGTCCACCCTGCTGCGGTGATCAGCGCGTTTCATCATAACGTGCGGAACCGCAGGATGAGGGAGGAGATGACGATGTGCAAGGTCAAGGACGTCGATGAGCTGTATGCCTTGGCCGACAAGTGTGCGTCTTGAGGAAGGAGGAGACTCGGTGAGAGAATGCAAGCAGGATCTCGACGGTGAGGAGACCGCCTGCAAGAAAGAAGAGCCGCGGCGGGCAACAGAAGAAAGAAAGGCGTAGAAGTGCTAGCTGTTGAGCGGTCCGCAACGGAGGTGGCGACAAGAACGCCAAGGCTGGTGGCTCCGGCAAGGAGGTTGCCGCCGACGCCAACCACCCGATCTGTGGCGGCCGCCGACAAGCTGTGACGGCTCCGCAAGCGATCTTGCAAGATCCACCGCACCAAGGGTCACGACCTTCCAGAGCTGCAAGAAGGTAGAGCAGCTTGTCGAACAATGAAGGCTGAGTACAAGCGGGCGCGACAAGGAGAAGGCTCAGGAAGGTGCCGGAGGAGCCAGCAAGAAACGCCCCGCCGGGAGGGCGCCGCGGCAAGGCCAAGCAGCGGCAAGGAGACAGGCCTCCACGCGGCCGCGACAAGGATGAATACGAAGACGACGATGAAGACATGGATGATGACGACGCCGATGAGCAGGAGTTTCAGAAGGCCACGGAGGCCCTCTGCGTTGACGGAGGTGCTTCCCTGCATACCTCCCACCGCCAAGTCAAGCAGTGGATGCGGGAGGTCAATGCAGCGGAACCATCCGTAGAGTCACGCAAGCCTCTGAAGTGGTCCAGCATGCCTATCATCTTTGATATTGAGGACCACCCTGATCGCATAACTGCGGTCGGGTGCTTGCCGATGTTGGTCTCACCAACTATCCGCAACCTCAAGGTCACCAAGATGCTAGTTGACGGCGGGGCCGGCTTGAATCTGATCTCCTCCGCGGTGCTCCAGAAGCTTCAAATCCCTGACAGCGAGCTCAAGAGGCGGCACTTTCAAGGAATCAATCCGGAAGGAGCAAGCCAAAGGGGAAGATCACGCTGTCGGTAACATTTGGCAGCGAGCTGAACTTTAGGACTGAGAGGGTCACATTCGACGTTGCTGATTTCCCATTGCCTTACAACGGGATACTTGGCCGTCCAGCACTCGCCAAGTTCATGGCAGCCTCTCATTATGCATACAACTTACTCAAGATGCCAGGCCCGATAAGCATCATCTCTGTCCATGGCGACAAGAAGGAGTGCTGCGACAGATTGCAAGCCACTTGCCGCTGAAGCTCCCGGGGGGAAGAAGAAGACCAAGTCCGGCAAGAGCTCTGATGCCCACTCCGGCAAGCGCACCTCTTCGGAGTGCTGCGCCATCGCCGAGGATGCACCATCGAGCTCCACCGGCAAGTGCAAGAAGGCGATGGCAGCTCCGCCAAAGACCAAGAAGGTGTCCGCCAAGGAGGACGGCACCGGTGGTACCTTCACCATCGGTGCCTCTCGACCCCAAATAGGAAGGCGCTCGTTGCTTTCCTGCGGGCGAACGTCGACGTGTTTGCATGGCAACCGTCTGACATCCCCGGTGTTCCCAGGAAAGTAATTGAGCACCGTCTGGCCGTTTGTCCTCATGCGCGGCCCGTCAAGCAGAAAGTCAGGAAGCAAGCAGTGGAGCGTCAAGAGTTCATCGCAGAAGAGATCAAGAAACTGGAAGCAGCAGGCCTTGTCAGAGGAGTGCTCCATCCGACGTGGTTGGCCAATCCTGTAGTTGTGCGCAAGGCAAATGGGAAATGGAGACTTTGTATTGACTTCACGGATGTTAATAAAGCTTGTCCCAAAGATCCATTTCCCTTGCCGTATCGACCAGATTGTTGATTCCACGGCTGGATGTGATTTGCTTTCATTTCTTGATGCATACTCAGGATATCATCAGATCTTCATGGCAGAAGAAGATGAAGAGAAAACTGCATTCATTACTCCATGTGGCACATACTGTTTCATACGGATGCCTTTCGGTTTGAAGAATGCCGGTTCAACGTTTGCAAGAGTAGTCCATGATGCTTTTGAGCCGCAAATGCACAAAAATGTAGAAGCCTACATGGATGACATAGTGGTCAAGAGCAAGGACAAAGCAACTCTGGTTCAAGATTTGGATGAGACCTTTGCAAATCTGCGCAAGATCAACCTCAAGCTCAACCCCGAGAAGTGCGTGTTCGGAGTCCCTTCCGCAAGCTTCTCGGTTCTTCAGAAATCTCAATGAGGGATTGAAGCCAATCCCGACAAGATCAAGGCCATTGAGCAGATTGAAGCACCAAAGCGTCAAGGATGTACGAAGGCTTGCCGGTTGCGTGGCTGCTCTCAAAGAGTTTATCTCTAGATTTGTTGAACGCATACCGCCATTTTTCAAGATTTTGAAAAAGGCAGGTCCAATGAAATGGACTCCGAAGCGGAGGCTGCGCTGCAGGACTTAAAGAGATACATCCTCCACTCCAACACTTGTCGCACCTAGGCCACAAGAGAAGTTGCTGCTATATATAGTGGCAACCAATCACGTGGTTAGTGCTGCGTTAGTAGCGGAGAGGGAGGCGGATGATGAGCTAGCAACCACGGCAGACACATCCAGCGACAAGCAGGGGGCTTCGCCGGAAAGCTCTGGTCCCGACAAGGACGGATCTGCGCAGACGCAAGAGCAGATGCAGAAAAGGATGATGCAACGCCCAGTTTACTTTGTCAGTTCCCTCCTGCAGGGGGCTAGGTCAAGGTACTCTGGTGTGCAGAAATTGCTTTTCGGCCTCCTCATGGCCTCGAGAAAGCTGCGCCATTACTTCCAAGCGCATGAGATCACGGTTGTCACTCGCTTTCCGCTGAAGAGGATACTGCAGAATCCAGAAGCAACAGGCAGGATTGTCGAGTGGGCACTGGAACTGTCAAGCTTTGGCCTCAAGTTTGAAAGCACTTCAACTATCCAGAGCAGAGCATTGGCGGAGTTCATAGCAGAGTGGACGCCAACACCAGGTGAAGAAATTCCAGAGACGAGCATCCCCGTCAAGGAAGCAAGCAAAGAGTGGCTGATGTACTTTGATGGTGCCTTTTCGCTGCAAGGCGCCGGTGCTGGCGTGCTGCTTATAGCACCCACCGGAGAGCACCTCAAGTACGTAGTCCACATGCACTTTCCCAAGGAGCAAGCAACAAACAATACTACATAGTATGAAGGTTTTCTTGCCGGTCTCAAGATCGCAGTGGACCTTGGGATCAAGAAGCTCATTGTCAGGGGTGACTCGCAACTTGTCGTCCGCCAAGTGAACAAAGATTATCAGAGTCCATTGATGGAAGCTTATGTTGATGAAGTGAGGAAGCTAGAAGAGCACTTTGACGGCCTGCAAATGGAACATGTTCCAAGAGCTCAGAATGATATTGCTGATGGCCTGTCAAAGTGCGCTGCATTTAAATTGCCTGTGGAACCAGGGATTTTTGTGCTCAAGCTAACTCAACCAACCGTAACACCATCAACTGGACAGAGCAAGAAGAGGAAGTTGATTTCTGGTGACTACTTTCCGGCAGAGCTCCCCGAAGCCGCCGCCAAGAAGGTCCCCAAGATCGACACCAACAGAGCTGAGGAGCAGTCTGCTCCGACAAGCCCCAGGGTTTGTCTCGTTGAAGCAGACGCTCCCGACAAGTTTTGCTCTGGCAAGCTTGCCGGGGAACATCAAGCTCCGGCTGAGCCACAGGTTCTTGCCGTGGAAGCTGATGTTACCGCAGCAGCAGATGTGCCTTTAGTCCTTGTTGTCGAGCCACAAGCTCCAGCATGGGCGCAGCAGATTGTCCATTTCCTTCAGACAGGAGAACTTCCCGAAGAGCAAGAAGAAGCGGAAAGAGTAGCACGGCGGTCAAGTATGTACCCGGTTTGTCGACAAAGACACTGCTTCGTAAGAAGACTCAACGGTGTGAAATTGAAGTGTATTTGCCGGGAAGATGGACAAAATCTGTTGGCAGAGATACATGGAGGCATATGTGGTCACCACATTGGCGCCATAGCACTTGACGGCAAAGCTTTCCGGCAAGGTTTCTTCTGGCCAACAGCCCTCCAGGATGCAACTGCACAAGTAACCAAGTGTGAAGCGTGCCAATTCCATTCCAAGCAGATACACCAGCCAGCTCAAGCTCTCCAGACGATCCCTTTATCCTGGCCATTTTCGGTCTGGGGGCTCGACATCCTCGGCCCTTTCCCCCGAGCTGTCGAGGGCTTTGAGTACTTGTACGTCGCAATCGACAAGTTCACAAAGTGGCCGGAAGTGGAAGCGATGAGGAAGGTGACAAAGACAGTCGTGATCAAGTTCTTGGTCGATTGTTTGCCATTTCGAATCCCTAACAGGATCATCACCGACAATGGCACACAATTCTGAGTCGCACCTTCATGCAAGACGTCCAAGATCTTGGCGCCAAAGGTCTGCTTTGCTTACATTGCTCATCCGAGAAGCAACGGTCAAGCGAGAGAGGGCAAATCTTTGAAGCTGCTGGCTCAAGACCAGAACTTTCGACAGGCTGCACAAGTGCGGAAGAAACTGGATTGAGGAGCTGCGGTGGTTCTTTGGTCGATCAGACGACGCCAAATCGAGCCACTAACCAGACACCTTCGCTCGGGTCTATGGAGCAGAGGCAGTTCTCCCACGAAACTTCGTATATGGATCGCCTCAGTGCTCGCTTATGATGAGCTTGAGCAAGAGCAGGCTGCGACAAGTCGACGCTGCTCCTTGAGGAAGATCGTCTTCAGGCTGTTGTACGAGCTGCTCGTTACCAGCAAGCTTTGCGTCGCTACCATAGCCGCAAAGTTAGTGCCAGAAGCCTCGAGGAAGGCGACCTTGCTCTTCGGCGCGTTCAGTCCGCCAAGAATTCCGGTTGACGCCAAAGTGGGAAGGCCCTTATCGGGTGAAACGAGTCACTAGGCATGGCGCTGTCCGCCTTGAGACCGAAGATGGCATTCCGGTGAGCAACTCCTGGAACATTGAGCATCTTCGTAAGTTTTACCCGTAAGGCGCGGTTGCCGGAACCTGTTCCGGCAACCACCTTTTGTACAAGTCTTGCCGTTGTTGCATGTAATCCTTGTACAAAGCCGGGCGCAGACCCCGTGCATCAGTAAAGCTCATGTGTTGTGCATAACTTGTCAAATTCATGCTTTCATCATTTTATTGCATGTTTTTGCTAACACTTTGTGCAGCACCCACACCCGGTAAGCAATATCGAGTCATTGGGCTCCATAACTTTATTTTCTATTCTTTCTCTTTTCTCAAAGAAAGGAAGGCTCCCTCGCGCACAAGTTAACCAGGGGGGAAGGAGAAGATACTACTATGGACCAAGCGTTGCTCGAGGAAGTTTCGCCTTATCGGGAAGCAAACGACAGAACAACTAAGTTGCCAAAGTTTGAGCAATCAGTTCTTAAATTGTTAAGTTATCTTCCTCGAACGATAGTACTTTGTATGCAAAACCTGTGCGCAGAGGAACCAACTCGCGGCTAGTCGCACCCTTACTTTGTTTCGAGTCCGCTCAACAACTTATGTGAGCTGCAGCTAGTCGCGACAAGGTTGCTTGTCGGAGGCGGCACAGGGTGCAGGCTGCTGACGTTCCGCACTCAGCGCTCGCGGCAAAGGTGCCTGCACCGACAAGTTCCCTAAAAGCATAGGGCAAAAACGTACAAAGGAAGGAATCGAGTAAAGGAAATAACATTGCAATGATCGCCTAAGATAGAGTATATTACAAAATAACTTGTCGCAGATCTAATAAATTGTCCTAAACATGATCAGCAGCGACAAGGGAAAGATAGAATTGGCGGCCTAGTCTACGCGGTCGCCATCAACCCGCTTGATCTTGTTCACCTTGTCCACAATGGGTGCGACAAGGGCTTTGAGCGCCTCCACGTCGGCATCTGGCGGCAAGGATCCGAGGACGCCGTTGAGGTTGAGGCCTGGATTGCGGAAGGCCACCTTCATCAACACCTTCTGGAGGGCTCCTGCACAGATCTGGCGTGATTCCTCGGCCAGCTGCTTTGGGACCTCTTCCCGGAGTCGCTGGAGGCCCGTCATCACGCCCTTGGAGAACAAGCTAAGCTTGGCGCTGGGTTGAAGGTGCTCGTCGGAGGAGTATGCAAGGTCCACCATCCCCAGCTCCATCAGCTCGCTATGGATGGCGGCGGCAGTATCCACGAGACCTTCAGTCCAGTGTTCCACACTCTCCCTCAAGGCGCTCTGGGTGTCAACAACGTTCGCCAGCTGCTCCTCGTTGGCCTTGATCTGCTCCAACAGGCCCACCTCCCGCTCCTTGGCGCCTGGCCCAGTCTGCGTCGAGTGGTCAGCTTCAGTGAAGGTCTGCCTTGGAATCCTTGGCGGCGTCGAGCTCCTTGCTCCCTATCAGCGAGACGGCCTGCAGCTCGCCAAGAGTGTAGGCGTCCTTCTCGCGCTTCGTGCTTGAGCGCGGCAAGCTCCTCGCCGCTCCCGAGACTGGCGTCCAATTGCGCGCCACCTTTGTCTCCAGCTCCTTCTTGGCGGCCTCGGCTGCGGCAGCATCCTTCGCTTCCTTAAGCGCCCCGCCAAGTGACTCCTCGCGCGCGACAAGCTCTTCCTCGTGGCTGTCCAGGTTGACCTTCCGCTGCGCCAGCTTGTTTTCCTGCGCGGACAGCTTCTCGGCGGCAAGCCTCTGCTCCTCCTCAGCTGCGGCCTTCTCGAGGATGAAGGCCGTGCACTCTTCAGCAAGCCGCTCCCGCTCTTCCGCTATGTTCCGGAGAGTTTCTTGGTTGGCGCTCCGGAGCTCTTCTGCGCGCTTCTCCATGTCTGCTCCCGCCCTCGCGACAAGTGCTTCCCGGGACTCCAACTTGGCTTGCCGGGTGCGGTAGAGCGACAGCAGCTTCTTCAGTTGCTCCTCCTCGAACTTCGCCCGCTGCTGCTTGGCGCGTCCACCACCGTCGGCCAATGAGGCGAGCAGCTCTCCGTCGAAGGTCTCTCCTTCGACCGGGCGCCTGAGCTCGACTCCCATGGGAGCTTGATGAAGACGCCGTCGCCCGGCCTTCAAATAGGCGCCGGGCTGGGGCTCTTGAACTGACGCTGACAGCGGCCAGAAGTCGTGGTCGGTGTAGCGCTGGCGCTCCTGCGGCCCCAGTGGCCGTCGGTCACGATCGCGGACCCTCGCCCGGCCTGCGGCGGCAGCCTCGGTGGCCTCCTCACCAGCAGGCTCGTCAGCGCCGGCCTCTTCTTCCACGACTGCGGCTTCGTCAGTGTTGCCGCACGCGTCCTCCTCGCCGGCGACCTCAGTCTCCATCGGCTCTATGGCGGACAAAGAAAGAACAGTCAAGCAAATGTTCAAAAAGAAAAATAGAAGAAAACAAGCCCAAGGGAAATTTTTCGCGCAAGAGGATTACCTGTAATGGGATCTGCAGCCATGGTCTCGACCACTGGAGGGTCACTGGTGCTGTCCCTTGCCGGAGAGGCCTCCCTTGCCGAGGACGCTCCCTTGCCGGAGAATCCTCCCTTGGCAGCGTAGTCGAAGAAGATAGAATTTCAGGGGCGGCTTCCGAGCCCTCCTGATGAGGCTGCTCTGCTCCTACACAAACCAACAGTCAGATACCAATGAAGAAGGAGCACTCTTGCACACCTAACAATAAGGAGAAAACCGCATACTTACTCTGGGGGCTGTGCTGGGGGCTGCTCTGAGGAAGGGTTGCCGGGTCCGGCAAGGGGGTCTCAGACGCGCCTCCTGTAGCCACGGGTGGATCGTCCTCAACGACGACCATCGGGGTCTTGGCCCTCTTCGACGCCCTATGGGCCAGCGTCCTGAAAAGGAAAGAGTTCAGAACGAAGCAAATCAGATTCAAGATGAAGCAACAAAATTGAAGAAATACAAGCACAATATTGAAGCTTACTCTTCTTCCTCCTCGGAACTAAGCGCGGAGAAATCAAACTCCGGCTCGCCTCCAGTGCGACGAGGCGGAGGAGTGGGCTCTCTTGGCCGCTTGGCGGAGGCGCCGGCGGTGGCCTGGGAGGATCCCGCCTCAGTTGTCGCAGCAGTGTGGGGTGCTCCCGCGGCAACATCGCTTGCCGCGGTAGAGCTGGCTGGGCGCTGCGGTTGTGGGCCCGTCTGCCGCCTGCCTCGCTCTCCAGCCTTGCGGAGACGCCTCTTTGGCGGAGCCGGGGGCTCCGTTGGCGGCAAGCCGCTGGATGGTGGGGAAGAAGCGCCCTCGGCTGGTTCGCCCGACTCGGCCTCGGGTTCGGCAAGCTCTTCCTCACCGGCGAACTCCCTTCGCTCGGCAAGGCTTGCCGCCTCGGCTGCATCTGCCTCCTCCACAGTGTACCCGAAGACGCCAGCGGCAGCAGCTGCTGCCGCCTCCTCCAGCGTGGTGGCAATGCGCACCATCTCTTCGTCGGTGGTGTCGCGGGTGAGCCTCTTCTGCTCGTCGGAGCGGATCGGCACTTCTTCCAAGCTGTCAAAGAACTGCTGCATGATGTCGTCGGAAGGCTCTTGCCAGGTTGGAACGATCCCATGAGAATCGCACAACGGCATCATGGCCCAGATGCGGTCGAGCGCAGAGTTGTTGCACAATGGGACGACCCCCCTCGGCAACCTAAACCACTCGGGGTGATCGGGGTCATTCTTGAACAGCTCTAGCAGCATCGTGTCCAAACTCCAAGACGGTGAAATTCCAGTTCAGACCCGGGCGCAGCCTCATGATGTCCGCAGCGTTTTGGAACTCCCAAGCAGGCCTCCTCCTCTCCTGCAGGGGAGCGATGCGGCGGCGAAGGAAATCTGCGCCAACTGCGCCTACGGTGAGTCCGGCAAGCCTAAGGCGCAGAATCCGGTTCACAGCTATCTTCAACCTAGCATCCTCCGGCGCCAAGCTGCTCCAATCGTTGTCACAAGACTATTGGGGTTTGGCGGCAGCGATGAAGGGCTGCGGTTCTCCTCACGATCCAACACCAATTGGCTCTCCACTCCTCCCACTTGCTGCGGAACTCTCCTTCCAGATAGGCCTCTTTCTTGCCGACCCTGGAGACCCAAGCAATCCCTCCGGCAAGCGGCTCCCCTCTCTCAACGCGGGGCATGAAGAAGTGGCGGAAGAGGGCTACGTTGGGGTGGATCCCGACAAAGTTTTTGCAAAGGTGTGCGAAACTGCCATGGTCGAGAATAAGCGTTGGGGGTGAAATCAAGGAGGCGGAACCCGTAGGTGTTCATAATGTCGCAAAAGAACTCAGAGAAGGGCGGGCAGAGCCTGCAGTAGAAGAAAAGAGCAAAGAAAGGATACCCAGTTGGGGCTAATTCTGAAGCGGTGGCGGGGAGTACCTTCGTGCGCGGATGCGCACACGTCTCCGTTGACCAGAAGAGGTAGAAGCCCTCCCTCAGCTCCTTTGCGTCGAGCTGTGGGGAGAAGATGGCCCGCTCCTTTCGCAGCGCCGCGAGCCAAGGCGGCCGATTTCACGCCTTCCCTTGTCGACTGGAGCCATGGCGGAGGCGGTGGAGGAGGTCGACGGCGTTGAGTGTGCTTGTGGCGAAAGGGGGCGGAGCGCTGCTCTCTTCGCACTAGAGAAGAAGGGGGGAGCGGCGGTGGTTTTCAAGACAAGACAACAATGGCGAGGTGGGCGACCTGCCCCTGTTTCCCCTGCTTATAAGGAGGGAGAGGGGGCGGACGTTCCGCTTTTCCTAATAGAGAAACCCCCACGACCTCGCCCACGATCTCTCACACGACGCCACGTTCGGTGCGTGCCGTTAGTGGGAGACGTGGTGGGTCCGGGGTGAGTTACGGCGTGATCAAGGCCGCATGTGACCGTGCACTGTTTTGGGCCTGGCCCGACAGCGCTCGGTACCGTGTCTTGACCCAGCCCGAGGGCTCTGTCGGTGTAGTAGAGTAGGGGTACCCTAGTATCCCGAACTTCGTGCACGGGCGATTAGCACCCAGCGAGGCTTGCTCGGTCACCGCCAAGATCCTCCGTGGTTCCTTTGGAGCCATTCAAGAACAAAGTATTTAACCAAGAAAACAAGGCCCCGGCGAGAGGAGCTTGCCGGGAAGGCCACTCAAGGCACGCAGAAGACAAGACCCCGGCAAGAGGAGCTTGTCGGGAAGGCTCGGAGCGCGACAAGCCTCCGGACGCGACAAGGATTCAGCCGCGGCAAGGCACTTGCCGCGCAGTAACTCTCTTCATCTCCGCTCCAGCTCATCCATCAACGTGTCGCCATTGGACCATTTCATGCGCAGCGTGTCAAGAGGCTGTGCAGCCCGGTGAGGAGCGGCGATAAGCGGCGACAAGCCTACCATCGTGGCAAACGGTGGCGCTCTGTTACTGTTTAGGCGACAGGGGACGGGCATTTAATGCTTTTGTCCCTTGCCGTCGTGGTTAGGTACATTACCTTTACCTTCGCTCAAGTAGGTGTACCAACTACTGTTTTTCCATTTGTACCCTCATCTACGTTGCCACCTGTCGGAGACCTCTTGAGCATATAAAAGGAGGCCCATGCGCAACGTAGAGGGGTTTCGGTCCATTCGACTCACTCAAGACCAGAGATACTCACGCTAGGTCTTGTAGCTCTCATCGCTCCCTAGCAAGAACACAATACAAACAGACAAGCAGCAGTAGGAGTATTATCTCTCCAGAGAGCTCCGAAGCTAGGTAAACTTCTCGTGTGCTTCGCCTCGATCCGCTCTTCGTGCGATCTCCGCCCCCCTCCAAACCAAAAGGGACTCGGTCCGCCGGTCCCATAGGTGTTCGTGGGTCCGATCAGCCTCCCCGACACATTGTCTCCCAAGCTTGTGCAACATGTTCATGATCAAGTTGCTTAAAATTCATGATTTTGTTTCTAAGAGAGATGATTTTAGCGGGAGAAAATACTTAGAGATAAAAGCATCCTTGCACTTATTCCATGAATCAATAATATTTTTAGGCAAAGACGAAAACCAAGCTTTAGCACGATCTCTAAGCGAAAAAGGAAATAGCTTCAATTTAACAATATCATTGTCCACATCTTTCTTCTTTTGCATATCACACAAATCAACAAAGCTATTTAGATGGGTAGCGGCATCTTCACTAGGAAGGCCGGCGAATTGATCTTTCATGACAAGATTCAACAAAGCAGTATTACTTTCACAAGATTCAGCATCGGTAAGAGGAGCAATCGGAGTGCTAAGAAAATCATTATTGTTGGTATTGGCAAAGTCACACAATTTAGTATTATCTCGAGCCATCATGACAAACAAGCAATCCAACACCCAAGCAAACAAGAGGCAAGCGAAAAAGAGGCGAACGGAAAGAGAGGGCGAATAAAAAGGCAAGGGTGAAGTGGGGGAGAGGAAAACGAGAGGCAAATGGCAAATAATGTAATGCGAGGGATAAGAGTTTATGATGGGTACTTGGTATCTCTTGATTTGTGCGTAGATTCCCCGGCAACAGCGCGAGCAATGGCTAGTTGCTGGGAGTCAAATCTTGACTTGACTTGGCGTAAGCCTCCCCGGCAACGGCGCCAGAAATCTTTCTTGGTACCTCTTGAGCATTGTGTTGGTTTTCCCTTAAAGAGGAAAGGGTGATGCAGTAAAGTAGCGTAAGTATTTCCCTCAGTTTTTAAGAACCAAGGTATCAATCCAGTAGGAGACCACGCTCGAGTCCCACACACCTACACAAACAAATAAGAACCTCGCAACCAACGCGATAAAGGGGTTGTTAATCCCTTCACGGTCACTTACGAGAGTGAGATCTAATAGATATGATAAGATAATATATTTGGTATTTTTATGATAAAGAGAATAAAGATGCAAAGTAAAATAAACGGCAATAGAAATAGCTAAGTGTTGGAAGATTAATATGATGGAAAATAGACCCGGGGGCCATAGGTTTCACTAGTGGCTTCTCTCAAGAGCATAAGTATTACGGTGGGTAAACGAATTACTGTTGAGCAATTGATAGAATTGAGCATAGTTATGAGAATATCTAGGTATGATCATGTATATAGGCATCACGTCCGCGACAAGTAGACCAAAACGATTCCGCATCTACTACTATTACTCCACATATCGACCGCTATCCAGCATGCATCTAGAGTATTAAGTTCATAAGAACAGAGTAACGCTTTAAGCAAGATGACATGATGTAGAGGGATAAACTCATGCAATATGATATAAACCCCATCTTTTATCCTCTATGGAAACAATACAATACGTGCCTTGCTGCCCTAACATCCTTTGGGAAAGGACACCACAAGATTGAACCCAAAGCTAAGCACTTCTCCCATTGCAAGAAAGATCAATCTAGTAGGCCAAACCAAACTGATAATTCGAAGAGACTTGCAAAGATAACCAATCATACATAAAAGAATTCAGAGGAGATTCAAATATTGTTCATAGATAATCTTGATCATAAACCCACACTTCATCTGATCTCGACAAACACACTGCAAAAGAAGAGTTACATCAAATAGATCTCCAAGAAGATCGAGGAGAACTTTGTATTGAGATCCAAAGAGAGAGAAGAAACCATCTAGCTAATAACTATGGACCCAAAGGTCTGAGGTAAACTACTCACACATCATCGGAGAGGCTATGCACTACAAAAAAATACACTTCCGTGATGATACGTGTTTGTCACAATAGGTCGTGTTTTCTGTCATGCATGTACATCCATGACGATTTTATGACAGAATCAAGATAGTCATACCTGTCTTTGTCAGAGAAGTGTTCCATGACATTACCAAACTTATCATGACGGAAGTGTCCACTTCCATGACAATAAATCGTGCGTCCTTTGAAGTGCTTTTCGTCAAGGGTGACCGACACGCGTGGCATCCACCGTAACGGAACACTGTTAAGCTATCGGGTCGGGTTTTGGATCCGATAACCCGTTAACAGCCCCGACCAATGGGGATTTTCCACGTGTAAAATTATCATTGGCTGGAGGAAACACATATCTGCTCATCGTTGGGACAGATGTCATCCACTCATTAGACGTAAGGTGCCTATGATACGTCGACACGTGGCACGGCCCAACAGAGGCCCATTCCTGTGAAAAGGCCGGCCCGTTTGACTTGTTCAAAAGGTGGCGGGCCGGCCCATGGAAAGCCTGTTAACGGCCTATTTGCATATAGCCCATTTACAGCCCGCTAACCCAAGGCCCGTTACGCCCTATCCGAATTAGGCCCAGTAGTGTCATTTGGGCCATCCAATATGATTCCAGCCCGTTTTCACTTCTGGCGCATGTATGGCCCATGACGTCTTTCGGCCCATATGAGGCCCTATGTAACTCTTGGCCTATTAATGGCCCGTGGTGAAACTGGCCCGTAATGAACAGTGTATCACTTTACACCGATTAACGGCCCATGGTGAAACTGGCCCGTAATGAACAGTGTATCAGTTTATTCCCAATAACGGCCCGTTATTCTGTTGGGCCGTTTCCAGCCCATGTTATCTTTCGGCCTTCTCAGAGCCCATTTATTCTTGGGCTCATTTCCAGCATTCGTTTACTTACGACCCGTTACTGTCATTTTCTGCTTGTGGGCCAAATTCAGCCCGTGGTTTGATCGGCCCGTCGTGGTCCGTTAATCGTAGGGCCGTTTTCATAGCGCCATCAACACGGCCTATTAACGATGGCCCGTTATGGTTGGCCCATGAACGGACGATTCCAACTCTAGCCCGTTTACGGCCATAATGCGGTCTGTTTGGCCCATGTTTGTCCAATCGATCATACAGCCCGTATAAGGCCCATTGATGATACGACCCGCAGAAAGCCCATTGTTTCTACGGCCCGTAGAAGGCCCATTGTTTCTACGTCCCATAGAAGGCCCACTATTTCTACAGCCAGTAGGAGGCCCAGTGTCACTACAGTAAATATTAGCCCATTGTTTTTGTGGCCTAGTTTTAAAAAATAGGTTATTGCAGCCACTAGCAAACCGCGGAAAAAGAACTGCAATGACTACAACCAAACAAATAAACAGGACAACAAGGAAATAAATAAGCAAGCAACTAACGCTAGGCTATCACGGCTATTACACATATTACATCCACTGGGCATCAAAGTTCGCCACCAGTGCAAATATAAGGAACAAAGCAACATATCATATACACTGGTTGTCAAAGTTGGTGACCAACACAAATAAACGCAGCAGCAAAACAAATCCAGAACTGAAACCACTTGAAGATCTCAAGAAACAATATCACAGGTACCCATAATGTCGGAAAGATGCTTAGCAAGCTTATTAACTTTCTCTTGTTTGGCGCTTAAATCCTCCAGTAACTTGTTGCACCAGAAAATATGCATCTGAAATCTGCAGGACTTCCTCGGTCCTTGACTTCGTCGCATCACATCTCGATCGATGTCTTTCAACTTGAAGTTGTGACTCAAGAAGACGAACTGATTCAGCAATGAAGTTCAAGAGCTTGTGCCAAAGAGTGGCCAAGATAACTCGAACACTACATCAAGACAGGACTTTTGGGTTCCCTCACTGTCGTCAAGATAATATTTATCAGCTTTCTTGGAGACCAACAGGGATGTCTCACTATCTTGAAGGTTATCTGCATTACTTCCTTTACCATTGGATAACGCGGTACTGTTCTCCAATATTTTGTCCGCATTCTAAAAGAGAAACAAGCAGACACATCACATGTTTACCATGTTGTATATGAAACTCATTTTGGTAAATGAGTTCGGTAGTAAAGTGGACAGGATAACGACATGAAACAAACATATATCTATGTACCATGGTCACTTTATGGTCTATATCATTCTAGTTTTTGTTGCCAAATCAAGATAGAGACACAGTTCAAATAATATTTGTTCAAGACAAAGCAGAATAGACAGAATATAAGTGTGGGTAACTATAGAGCAATAACAACACTTGTAATGTGCATCACATGAGAACTTAACTGTTTATTCAATTGAAACTGAAATCAACGTAGAGCAGGTTACAACAGCAAACCAGTTAAACAAAAAAGTTTAAAACATACCTGTTGTGCCATTGGAGTTTCAATTCCATCCTTCAAATTTGAAAATAGTTGGTACGAGTAAATACAGTAATGCAACAAAGAAAGGAGTATGAACCATAGCTACGTAACCTGACACGAGAACAAATCTTCTTCTCCTTTAAGCGTTGAGTTGGGATTCGGAGTGGTGGTCCTCGTGCTTTGGGCACTGCAGTTCCCTTACTAACTGCTCGTGTTTGGGTGCTCTGTGGTGGAGACGGTGTTGTGTCAATTGGAACTGGGTTACTATCTGCCGGGGTTGGGGTTAGAAGGGTGTAGCTGGTTCTCTGTCCAACTGGGTAGGGGTACAATCTGCGAGAGTCTGGGTTATGTGTGGTTCTATCTGCATCAACTGGTAGCACTATCTTTTCTGAAGACCGTGTTGTTATTCCCTTAGATACTGCCATCACGCTCGCCATTTCAAATGGCTGATAAACAAGAAAAGTAATTGAAAGTATAGACATTGTATGATAGACAGGTGCAATGGATAGTGGGGAATAAAAGAGGGCATGAAATAATTCATATTTATGTTGTCTTACCAAACAGGATAGCATGCCACAATTTCACATATATGATGGCGAACTAAACAGGATAGCATGACACAATTTCACATTATGATGGCTAACTAAAAAAGATGGAAATACATAGTTCAAAATATGAGACTATGTAAACAGGATGACATGACATAACTATATAATGTGTTTATTAAATAGGTTGGCATGCCATAATTCACATACATTCACGGGATAGTATGCCATAATTCAAAATATGATGATTGTAAACACTAAACAGGATGAGATGATATAACTATATGATGTCTTTATTAAATGGGTTGCCATGCCATAATTCAGATAGATGATGTGTATGTACTATGTAAACATGATGGCATGATATAATTCAAATATATGATTTATATTTTAGGCAAGTAAGCAGATGGCAATCCATATATGATGTAAAAACTAAGCAATGCAAGACAACATGAATGACATGGGTAATATAACCCTGCCAAATTTAAGAATAGACCTCAGGGGGGAAATAGGACTAGTCATCGGTCTCTAAATCCTCCTCTGAGGAGCTCTCTGTAACCAGCAAGATATACGCTTCAAAGAGGTAGCATTGTCTGCTCTGAATACCTTGTTTTCACTCCAGATACTTCCATCACCGCTTTAAATGGTTGATGCACAGGAAGAGTAGTTGAATATACAAACGTTGTCGACAAATGGAACACGTAATACAAAAAAATGATAGCATGATATAATTCACATACATGATGATTGGCTAAACATCATGGCATTGCATAATTCACATATATAATGCCTTTGCAACAAGATAGCATTGTATAATTCACATATATAATGTCTTGCAACAAGATGGCAATGCATAATTCACATATATGGTAATTAGACACTGAACATGTGGCATTCACACAAAGCATGTCTAAACTAATCAAATGACATAGCAATACGAGACACCATACGCACGATATGAGCAACATAACCCTGCCAATTTAGAGCATACACCTCGGGGGGGATAGGACTGGTCATCTGTCTCTCAATCCTCCTCTGAGGAGCTATCCGTAACCAGCGAGATATGCGCTTCGTCAGATAGCATAGTCTACTCTGAAGACCTTGTTTTCACTCCAGAATTTGCCATCACCATGTCAAATGGCTGATGCACACGAAGAACAGTTGAATGTACTAACATTGTTGACAAATGTAATATGTAACGCAAAAAAAGAATGGCCTGATATAATTTACATATAAGATGACTGGCTAAGCAGGATGGCAAAATTCACATATATGATGCCTGGCTAAACAAGATGGCGTTGCATAATTCATATAAACGATGAATAAACTAAACAGATGGCATTCACATAAAGGATGTCTAAACTAAGCAGATGACATATTTGATGTATAAAGTAAGCAATGCAAGACACCATATGCATGATATAACCAACATCAGCATGCCAAGTTAGAGCGAAGACCTCAGGGGGTAAATAGGAGTTGTCTTCTCCTAGAATCCCCTCGTAACAGATATCTTCCTCTCGATTACAATCCAAAATGCGTGGAGGGGGGGCTGCCTTTGCGCCTACCATGGAGCGACGTCTACATGAAATTTTATTGCCACGCAAGGCTCGTCTCTTTTGCTCTACATGTTCAGTTCCATTATTTACAATAACTGTCATGCATAGGAATAAAACATAGTGAGATTATGTAAGGAGTGCATGCAGAAATCCAGATTGATGGTAGCAACCTGTGGATAGACCCAAAACAAATAATAGCAGGCAGATAATGGCTTCAGTTAAAAAATACAGATAATGGCTTCTTTACTATTTGTTTCCCACCCAACATGAAAATCATAGTAGACACCGGAGATTAACCAGATAGTAGATAGATACTATTGATAGCGGCACCGATATGTACCACACAACCATTTAAAAACTCAAGTTTGACCCGTAGTTGGGAGCTGTCTAAGAGTCTAATCGGTGAACAGGACGATAAAGTAGCATGTAATATTAAGCGATGCATAACGTAGCAGACGCTGAAGAGTGCGACCTCTCTTGCGGACCCGTGTAGTCCCTCGAGGTCATCTGCTCGGTTGATGATGGTAATGCAGTTTTCATGGCTGCCCGGCGGGAAGAAGAAGATCTCGAGGCGGCGAAAGACAGTCTGGAGGCTGATCCTCTTTGTCTTTGGACCCTTCATCGTTGGAGCAAGCGAAAGTGGGGTGGACGACGGCAGCAGCGAGGCGGGACAAACCACGCAAGGTTTTCTTTGACAACTATCTCGTAAGAGAAGTAATTACGTAAGTGCTCGTTTGAATTGGAGGATTCCAACAATGCGAGGATAGGAAATATATAGGAATAGGATAGGTATGCACGCAGCAAAATGTAGAATTTAAAACACAGGATTTACGCCAACTGGGTGTTTGATTCACAACAATTGGAAGATCACAGGATGTAAAGAAGCATGGTGAGATTAAGTCAAACCACAAGAAAATGTACGGTTATAATGCTATTATGCTACTATCTCTTAGTCTTCTACTTCATGAATAGGAATTTGAAAAGGAGGACACGTGAAAATTAAAATTCCTACATTTTTTCTTTCAAGGAGACACTAAAGGAACAAATCATGTGCTCAGTGGACAATATATATAACCTGTAGAGTAAAAGAGATGCAACAAGTGTACAACCTCTTTGGCGAAGCCATGTCGATCTCGGCGTGATTGGGTTGGCGGTGAGGATGCTCCGTGACTTTGCTTTGTCGGAGGAGGGAAGAAGATCTTAGGCGCCCGGAGATGGAGCCCGAGGTACTTGCTCATTGTGATGGAGCATTTTGTCGTTGGAGCAGCTCCGATGAGTTGTCTGACGCCGAGGCTGAAGCGAGACAAGAGAGACAACGAACAACGTTAACTCGAGTGGAATTCTAATAGCATCTCCAATACATGACGTAAAATACATAACCACAAAGTGCTAGATGTAAAATACATCAGCCGCTCATCTATGTCGGCCCGAACTTAACTGTTGAAACTGAACTTAAGCTGTCAAAACTGAACTTAAGCGTCAAATCGAACTTAAGCGTCAAAACTGAACTTAACTATCGAAACTGAATTTTCTTTGTCGAAACTGAATTTTGTTGTCGAACTGAACGCACTAGCATGGTGAGGCTACGTCGATCGACCGACCTTTTTCATCTCTGGTCGGTCGATTTTGCTGCCGTTGGATCTGAAATAAAGGTTACGTGGTTCATCTTCAACCTCCACGCCTAAGCCGCCACCACCATCGCCAAACAGCAGCCTCGTCCGCCACGTCACGCCGCCCGCCCACCCCGAAAACACTCCCCACCACCTGTCCTCCGCCGCCCCGGCCATCCCTCTAGGCCCCCACGTGCCGAGCTTTTTCTCCGGCGATCCCCACGCCACCGCCCCGCCAACGCCCCGCCACCGCCGGTGACCACGGCCCCCATCCTGAACCCTAAGATAGATAATGGGGTACCTCTCCGGCGAGCCCCCCTCCCCACTGCGGCTGGTTCTTCCTTCATCCCGGCGAGCCCCCCACCCCCTAAAAATCGACTGACCCAAAAGTCGATTCAGTCGACTGAAGTGTAGCTAAATCGGAGCAGCATCGCAAGCAAGAGCAAGAGCGAGAGCAGCAGCACCAGCAAGAGCAATAGAAAGAGCAAACCTGGCAGGGACCGAGAGCAAGAGCAGAACAGCAGCCTTGGCGAGAGCTAAAGCAGCGGCAGCTCCATCGATGTGGACGCCGCCACGAGGGAGCGACGCCGTGGAGGAAGTGGCCGGCGACGCCACCGTGGATGGAGCCGCGCCGTGTCGGCTCGGGACCGAGCACTGGCAGCACCGTGAGATCGAATCAAGAAGAAAATGCGGCGATTAGTGTACAACCTCTTTGGTGGCGCCGATTAGGCCACAACTTCATCCGAGGAAATGGTGATGAAGATTCTCTTCTGGTGGTGCAGGTGAAGACGGTGGTGTGGGAATGGAGGTGGCGCGAAAGACGAGGGGAATGTCGGGGCAGCTCCTTGGAGGTGGAGGACGGGGTGGCTGAACCGGCGGGACGATGAGATCGACGACGGATCCTCATCCTATATGGTGGATGAGGGATGTCGAGGTGTTGCTGTGGACGACTTCATCGGGGAAGAGGCTCCGGCTGGGTGGCGGACGGAGCAGGGTGTGAGGTTTCGTCGCGGGTTTTCGCGGCCTTGGTGTACGAATGGGTGGGCGGATGGGATGGCAGTGGGGAACCATGGCTTAGAGACGCGCTTGTCCAAAATGTGGGGTAAGTTACGAAAGTACCCCCCACCGATTTGAGGTGGTTCTTTTGGTTCAGGGGTACCACAGGCATTTCACGTGTCGGGATTTCATAGGAGGTGTGAGTTTTCGCGCGCGTTGTAATTTCGGAATAGCAAGGCGCGGGTTGAGATGGACGGAGTTGTCGGAGCACAACGAGAAAAAGATATATCTTAAATATTTCGGGCTAACAAGGCGCGGGTTGAAATTTCCGGACAAGCCTAACGTGTACTATACCAAATCAATGCGCACTACAAATGTCATTCGAAACTTTGAAGTCATGTTATGTTCAATTAAAATATTTCGCTACGTGTATAATGCATGCAACCTACTACTCAAATGATCGTTTTAGTGCATTCCAAACATATATACTACCGCTTCAATATGAACTAAATTTGAATTCGTTTCTCTATTTGAATAAGATCTATAGTAATGATTGTTGTGAAGTCAAAGCATTTGAATTCGTTTCTCTGTTTTAATAAGATCTGCAATAATCATTATTGTCAAGTTAAACCATCGTTTGTGTATTATCTTCACAGGACACCACATGATTAGTCTCTAGTTAAATATGAACTATGTGTACTATATGAACTCGAACTAGATTTTTTGAATGCACTTTATTTTGATTTCAACGCACATTACATTTCTAGCTCTAGCTAGATCTTCATAATCTAAACCATGTCTCATATGTATAATGTGTTTATCACATTATGTATGGTGCCCCGCCCCCTACGCCTACAAGTATTTAGATGTGAGTTGCAAACACCATACATTACCACAAATTCAAATAAAATGTGAGAATGTTCGATATATAGTATTGTTTAGATTTCGATATTTAGTTGTAAGCTGCAAACGCCACACATTATCACAAATTCAAATAAAATGTGAGATTGTTTGATGTATAGTATGGTTTAGATTGTTCGGCATTTAGTTGTGAGTTGCAAACGCCATGTATTATCACATTATGGTATAACATGTGCACGCACGTGTATCACCGCTATATTCATGCATGCAATGTTTAAAAACACTATGATCTCCTGTTCAAATATATGAATCCGCTTTCATATCAAATTATGATCTTTGTTAGTCTCTTACACCCACACAATCCTGTAACCTTTGTAGCTACCACTAACTTTCTCTCGTGCATGCACACGCCCTCCTCGCCCTCCCCTCCCTCGGCATTCTATCCACCGGGCACATTCATTTTTTTCTTTAGGTCGTTCTCCCAGAGTCTCCACAACTCCTTTCCGACACACACCGATCGATAAACCTCTCCAGCGATGCCTGCCTACAACATACACACACACCTTCAATCTCCTCCTTTGTGTGTCCTTGCCTCGTGTCTCTCATACGGTCAGACACACGTGTAAACTCTCGCCCCTCTTTTCATCGATCTCACAACCGCACACTCCTCCCCCTATCTAGCTAGTAGTTGGGCCTCTCGTACCACCTCCTAGCTCCTTTCTCTCTGTCTATCCGTCTCGCTGGGCCTTATTTGCCTCTAACAAATGGACGTACACCGACCGGTCACTCGCTATACATATAGCTAGCTAGGTCCTTATAACTCGTTTTTACCCACACGTCGATCGATCTACCTCATTAGTTGTGTCTCTCCCTTCCTCCGACAAACAACAATTGATCTACCGATCTAGTTAGGTTTGCTTATCAAACACATGGTTCCCATTCATCATCCATGGATGCGTCCCGGCAGATCTATCACGCACAGGCACACACAGAAACACATCCTCACTCTTATTGATAACATTGCAGTTCCACCCTCAGTTTGTCTAGTAGCCCTCTCCCACCATCTCCGAGAAGCAACTCCATCACCCATCCAGCACTCTACCCCTATCCCTCCCTCTCCCCCCTCTCTCTCTCCTCTCTCTCTGTCCCATCATATTTCCCGTCCTTCAGTTATGTATGGATGTCGACTGATCTCCCTCAAGACATAGCTGGGTCTCTCCTTCTCAAGACATATACGAGTCGTTCTACCTCTATAGTTAGGCCTCTCCCTACCCCTCCCCCACCCCCTTTCCCCCCACACACACCGATACATCGAGTGCTCTAGTCATGTCTCCCTGCCACACACAAACTTAATATGTGCCCTCTAACGTTCCGGTAGGCCAGTCGCCCTATATCTTTGACTTGCACACACATACACACACAATTTCGATGACTCTCTTCATCGATCTCGCACCCACCCACTTGATCCTCTCTTCGACTCTATCGATGGCTATGACCCATCCCTCTCTTCTCGTGGATTGCCCGACACTCTATGTATGATATGGATAGGCCTCCATTTCACACACATTGCATGCAAAATTTTGTTTGAGATGTCATCGACACATATTCCCACAAATAATTCATGAAATCAGCCCCCGGCCCCCCCCCCCAACAAAAACACTCACTTAACGCGGTTTGTATCTCTCACACACACCCACGTAGGTGGGGACGTGCATGAAGAGAAGAGGTGTATGCAGCGCACATACTCCGTCTCTTTCCCAACCACACCAGCTGGTACACGGTGCAGCTCAATTACAGACGAAAAAGGCAGCCCACGTGGTAATTTGGCACGTGTACTGGTTGTCCACTTGGTGGAGGGAGGATCGTCTACCACGGGTGAACAAACAAATTGTGACTTGACGTGTTATGTTAAAAAAAGAGGCAAACCATGTGGGGCCTACCTTAGAGGCAAGACTTTTGATGTGTCCCATCAACTCGCAGAACGAGGAGAAGCTTGCTTAGTACGCCGTCTCCCCCGCCCACGGGCGCGGTGGCTCGCAGGATGAGGTGAAGCTTGCTCCGCCTTACGCCCGCTCCCTCGCCCATGCGCGCAGTGGCTCGCAGGACGAGGAGAAAAATTTACTACTCCCTCCGTTTACTCCTCGTCCCTACTACCTTGGTTATAGAGATTATATAAATTGTTTGGAATATATATGTCCTTTAGTAGATTTCAATATGAACTACTAGTACATACTCCAAACACTGATGTATATAGACATATTTTAGAGTGTAGATTCACTCATTTTGCTCCGTATGTAGCACTCTCCCTCGCCCCTCGACCCTCGCCCACGTGGTGGACGTGCAAAAATTCATTCGGTCACATATAGCCAGAATGATATATACTGCACTACCATTATTGCTCGACTCCCCGAAGAGGCGAAGAGCCAATCGCAAGGTTAATATTTTGGAGATGCCAAGCGCAAGGTTATAGGAGAACGAGTAGTAGGTGTCACGTCATTTATAAATAAAGTTTTTTTCTTCAGTGGCACATACACAATATGATAGGTTCATATGGAGAGAAATGGAAACCGCTCCACTATATACATAGTCAGGACGGGCCAGCCTACACGGTTGCTTGCTGGGGTTGCTCTCTTCACACTCTCTCACACAAAGCATCGTGGCCACATCTCTAACATCCCGGCGGATCACGTCCGCTTGGGGAAGGGGTGGATGCTTAGTGTAGATGCGGTGGCCGTCGCCGACGGCGAAAACCCATTGTCGGCACGTCCCGATCAGGGGTCCCCGCCGTTCTCTCTCACAAAGCCGGTGAGGTTGCCTTCGTCCCTTGCTCACTGCCACGACGTGGGCAGTTGCCGCCTCCTGCCGCCCTCCTCAAGGTTGAGCTACTTCCCTCAGGTACAACTCCCTTTACAGCCGGCTTGCACCACTGCTCCAGCTGCCCACATCACTCACTGTGGATATTTCTCTACTTCTTTGCCCTTTTATACCTCTCTTGGCTTCTACGTCTTTGTATTTGTGATGAGTTTATGTCTCATCAACTAGTCCCGATAATCTTATTCTAATCACGCTTCTTCAATTTGTTTGCCACAGGGATGCTCATCTCGATTTTGGTGAAACTGCACAAAATGATCCGATGGTCAAAAGGTTGCAAACTTCATTTATTAGAAAGCTCGAACGTTGCCAGCAAATTGAAGGCTGGTCAGGGTTCACGGTTCAAGGGCTAGGGACTGCATGGATCGTTTTTTCTTTAGCTGCCGCTGTTCCAAAATAAGTGTCAACTTTAGTAGTAGTAAAACTTTGTACTAAAGTTTGCACAAAGTTGAGACACTTATTTTGGAACGGAGGGAGTACATATTTGCTATGATCTATCAATCATTGAGATGCAATAGCATGCATGTTAGTCTCCTTTGTATTTGATGAAATGTTGCAACGGGCAACCTTGGATGCAAGATACATCTAACAGAAGTTGGAAGCTTCATAGCATTGTACAAATTTATCTCGCTGATAAATTACAGTACGTACTATACTAGTACTTCCTCCGTTCCTAAATATAAGTCTTTGTAGAGATTTCACCATGAACCACATGCGGATGTATATAGATGAATTTTAAGTGTAGATTCATTCATTTTGTTCCGTATGTAGTTCACCTAGTGGAATCTCTACAAAGACTTATCTACTAGTAATAGCTAGCCCCCACTACTAGGAATTCTCTATCCTCTCCTTGAGCCACATCATCAAAATTGATGTAGCCATTAGATGAAGTAAATCAGTCCATAATAGTCGTCTGATCTAGACGTTGAGAGGCTCCACACTAAGCCACATGCAACCATGCAGAAATACCATGGCACATGCATGTTAGTGGGTTTTAAATCACATCAACATGTCTGCATGCAAGCATGCACCGGGATAGCTAGCTGTAGCATGGACTCCCGAGAACTTTTTACATGCATGTTGTGGCCGGCCGTGGCGACCTTTGAATGCGGAGCAGCCGTGCACCGGGAAACGGCGCGGGCGGCGCTCTCTCGGCCAGCGCGCCACTTCAATGCCGGCGCCAGTGAGAGGCCGCGTCCGCTCTGGCCGGGCATGAATGCGGCACTGACCGTTTCGGGCGGGAAGCACGCGCGGGTGATGAAGAGGGTTCGGGTTGGTCAGGAGCGGGCGTGGCAGCGGTCCGAACACCCGCAAACAAGAGATGATGTACGTAAATATTGCTGCGTATATAATTAATAACGCAAATAATGTGCCAGTTGGACAAATATGATTGGAGATGGAGATGGAGATGGAGATGGAATTTTACGTAAACACGGATATGCATGCCTATGTCTATGTGTGTGTGCGCGACGACTCTCGCGACTACTCGTACACACCATCGATGTCTCGTTCTCCCTACACACACACTAACTTAGTACCGCCTCATTTTGTTCCTAGGATAGGAATATCATAGGAGTGGGAAACAATATGAAATGAGATCAATGGAGTACAACGTACAAGAAGAAATGTACACGCACTCACTCTGCCTCCGAGATACCCGCGAGTACACGATGGAGCGCATTTGTACACGAAGAGGCAGCTTATGTACGTACGTAATAATTTGGCCCTGTAATTTGTTCACTTAATAATGGAGGGTCGGGGACCACAGGTGACCGACACAAACTGCGACCTGGAAGCGGGGGCATGTTTTTGACCGAGTTTTCTTTCTTGGTATGTTAAAAAAAATTGTCCGCCAGTTTTCGGGTTTTTTCGGGAATGCGCGTATTCTTTTTAAAACCATTGCTATGGAGAGATTTTTTTACTCCACTGTATATATAGCCTCTTGTTTGATAGGGTTTCTCGCTTATCGCTCTCTCACCCTCTCCATATCTAAACAAGATGACAGTGTCCACTCTATCTCTCTCCTCACCGGTGGTCACAGATCCGGCCGAATCTCGTCTGCTGCAGGAGGTGAGGAGGTGCAGCGTTGACGTTGTCGTCGTAGGTGATGGAGGAAGCCGATGCGCACCGTCCTCTCTGAGCCGGCGCTGGCATGGACGAAGGTCCTCGGTGCCCTTGTTCGCTGCCATCATGTGGGCAGATCCCGCCCGCCCGCCTAAGCAACATCTCGCCCACCTGAGGTATAACTTCTTTCGGGTTTCATGCTTCATTGTACCGGTCCAGCTCCCCAGGTTCCGCCAAGGTTCCGCCTTGTGGCGACGGAGTCTCGTCCTGAAAGCTTGCTTATTATTTTTTCTCGGATGAAAGACTTCATATAGCAGAAGATGGGCACCGGAGGGCCACCAGGGGGCCCACGAGGCAGGGGGCGCGCCCCAACCCTCATGGCCAGGGTGTGGGCTCCCTCTGGTATTTTATTCGCTCAGTATTTTTCATTATTTCCAAAATTAACTTCCGTGGAGTTTCAGGACTTTTGGAGTTGTGCACAATAGGTCTCTAATATTTGCTCCTTTTCTAGCCCAGAATTCCAGCTGCCGGCATTCTCCCTCTTTATGTAAACCTTGTAAAATAAGACAGAATAGACATAAGTATGGTGACATAATGTGTAATAACAGCCCATAATGCAATAAATATCAATATAAAAGCATGATGCAAAATGGACGTATCAACTCCCCCAAGCTTAGACCTCGCTTGTCCTCAAGCGGAAGCCGATAACGATAAATATGTCCACATGTTTAGAGATATAGGTGTCGATAAAATAAAATACGGACATGAGGGCATCATGATCATTCTTATAACAGCTACATATATGGATATTGTCATATGATTTCTTATGCTCAAGTAATAATCTATTCATAATGCAAAGTATGAATCAGAAACTTTATTGAGAACTAACATGCGATAATCTCAGTCATTGAGGCAATTGCAATTTATCATAACATCGGAAGGAGTCTACGTACGAGCTTTTCAGCAAGTCCACATACTCAACTATCATTTAGTCTTCAACAATTGCTAACACTCACACAATACTTGTGGTTACGGAGTTTTAATCGGACACAGAGAAAGATATGGGCTTATAATTTCGCCTCCCAACCTCTTACCTCAAGGGTAATGTCAACAATAATAGCTCATGCTAACTTACATCCAATTAGATATATATATATATATATACATACATATATATACATATATATATATATATATATATATATCAGGATCTTTCCAACACAATGTGCTTGCCAAAGGATAAAATGAAAAAGTGGAAAGGTGAAGATCACCATGACTCTTGCATAAGGGTAAGAGATAAAAGTAAAAGATAGGCCCTTCGCAGAGGTTGTCATGCGCTTTCATGGTTGGATGCACAAAATCTTAATGTGAAAGAACATCACTTTATAATGCCACTTGTGATGTGGACCTTTATTATGCAGTCTGTCGCTTTTATTTCTTCCACATCACAAGATCGTATAAAGCTTATTTTCTCCCACACTAATAAGTCATACATATTTAGAGAGCAATTTTTATTGCTTGCACCGATGACAACTTACTTGAAGGATCTTACTCAATCCATAGGTAGGTATGGTGGATTCTCATGGCAAAACTGGGTTTAAGGATATTTGGAAGCACAAGTAGTATGTCTACTTGGTGCAAAGAATTGGCTAGCATGAGGGGGAAAGACAAGCTCAACATGTTGGATGATCCATGATAATATACTTTATTTCAGATATAAGAAAACATAACCCATTACGTTGTCTTCCTTGTCCAACATCAACTCTTTAGCATGTCATATTTTAATGAGTGCTCACAATCATAGAAGATGTCCAAGTTAGTATATTTATATGTGAAACCTCTCTTTCTTTATTACTTCCTATTAACTGCAACGATGTCCAAAACTATGTTTGTCAACTCTCAACAACTTTTAATCATCATACTCTTTATATGTAAGTCATTACTCTCCATAAGATCATATGATATCTTTTTATTCTTTTTTTTATTCCCTCAAGATCATGGCAAAATAATCAAGCCCTTGACCCAACACTAATCTTTATTATATATAGCTCACAGACTCGATTACATAGAGGGATCATAAAGCAAAACTCACGACTAGATCATACTAAAACTTTATTTTACTAGATCAAGATATTACTAAAAGGATCGAACTAAGAAAAACGGTAAAGATAGAGATGTGATGGTGATACGATACCGGAGCACCTCCCCCAAGCTTGGCAGTTGCCAAGGGGAGTGCCCATTCCCATGTGATTATATCTCTTTTGTTGGCGAAGGTGATGGAGTTGTTGATGATGTAGGCTTGTCCTCCATCTTCCAAGGCATAGGCTCACCATCATAGAAGGATGATCGAGTCTTCGGGATCCTTAAATCTGCAGCCAAACTCATCCTTTTGAATATATATTCATACTCACAGTTTTGGTTTTGCAGGTCATAGATTTGGGCTTGGAGGTGCTCGATCTTCTCGTGAAGCTTGAAGATGGCCTCCCCAATGTCCTTTGCATCCAGCTTGTCGTTGTTGGTGAACTCTGTGATCATTATGTGATTGGAGTCAAGTCCACGCTCCACCATCTCCTGGCACTTGAAAACTTGTTGCTCCATTGCCTCGAGCCTTGTCTCCACGCTTCCGGTCCTCCTTGGTCCCTCAACATCGCGGATGTGGAGCAACCCATCACGCATCTCAATGTTTGAGGGTGTTGCAGCACCTCCGCGAGGTAGGGGTTGATGACCTTCTCGAAGAACTTGTCCTTGGGGGCGCTTGGAGATGTCATGGTGATCTAGATATGTCAGAAAAACAGCTCGAAATGAAAACAGAGGATATTTGCGTGATATAGGAGTCAAAACCTTCGAGAGATTATATAATGAATTTTTATCGACCGAAAGAAGTATCGTGCAAGAAAACGGAATTCGGAGAGTACACGAGGTGCCCACAAGGCAGGGGAGGCGCGCCTAGGGGGGTCGGGTGCGCCCTCCACCCTTGTGGAGGACCCGTGTCCTTCCCGGACGGCTTCTTATTTTTCTATTTTTCTAAGTATTCCAAAACGGAGAAAAATTGCCATTAGAACTGTTTAGGAGTCGGTTTACTTACCGTACCACATACATGTTCCTTTTCGGAGTCTAAAACGTTCTGGAAAGTGTCCCTTATGTATTCCTCCGGGGTTACGGTTTCAATAATATTAGTTTCAACATTTATGGGATTAACTGAGATATAATGTTTGATTCTTTGACCGTTCACCACCTTCGGATTTGTCCCTTCGAAGTTATTGATTTTTATGGCACTGGAATGACAAACCTCCTCGATAACGTAAGGACCTTCCCATTTAGAGAGAATTTTTCCGGCAAAAAATCTTAAACGAGAGTTGAATAGCAACACATAATCACCTACATTAAACTCACGCTTTTGTATCCTTTTGTCATGCCATCTTTTAACTTTTTCTTTAAACAACTTGGCATTCTCATAGGCTTGGGTTCTCCATTCATCAAGTGAGCTAATGTCAAATAACCTCTTCTTACCGGCAAGTTTGAAATCATAGATGAGCTCTTTAATAGCCCAATATGCCTTATGTTCTAGTTCGAGAGGTAAGTGACATGCTTTTCCATAAACCATTTTATACGGAGACATACCCATAGGATTTTTATATGCAGTTCTATAGGCCCATAATGCGTCATCAAGTTTCTTGGACCAATTCTTCCTAGATCTATTAACAGGCTTTTGCAAAATTAATTTGAGCTCTCTGTTACTCAATTCTACTTGACCACTACACTATGGGTGATAAGGAGATGCAATTCTATGATTAACATCATACTTGGCAAGCATTTTACGAAAAGCACCATGAATAAAATGTGAACCACCATCAGTCATTAAATATCTAAGGACTCCAAACCTCGGAAAAATAACTTCTTTAAGCATCTTAATAGAGGTGTTATGATCAGCACTACTAGTTGGAATAGCTTCCACCCACTTAGTAACGTAATCAACAGCAACTAAAATATGTGTATATCCATTAGAGGCAGGAAACGGTCCCATATAATCGAAGCCCCAAACATCAAATGGTTCAATAACAAGTGAATAATTCATAGGCATTTCTTGACGTCTACTAATGTTACCAATTCTTTGACATTCATCACAATATAAGACAAACTTACGGGCATCCTTGAAGAGAGTAGGCCAATAAAAACCAGATTGCAATACCTTATGTGCAGTTCTATCTCCAGCGTGATGTCCTCGATAAGCCTCGGAGTGACACTTGCGTAGGATACATTCCTGTTCATGCTCAGGTACACAACGTCTAATAACACCATCTACTCCTTCTTTATAAAGATGTGGGTCATCCCAGAAGTAATGCCTTAAATCATAGAAAAACTTTTTCTTTTGCTGGTATGTCAAACTAGGTGGTATAAATTTAGCAACAATGTAATTGGCATAATCAGGATACCATGGAGCAGTACGAGAAGCATTTACGACATTCAATTGATCATCAGGAAAGCTATCATCAATAGGTAGTGGGTCATCAAGAACATTTTCTAACCTAGACAAGTTGTCTGCAACGGGGTTTTTGATACTCTCCGTCGTATCTAGTTTTCCAAACACTATTGCCCTTGTTTTGGACTCTAACTTGCATGATTTGAATGGAACTAACCTGGACTGACACTGTTTTTAGCAGACTTTCCATGGTGTTATTTTTGTGAAGAAACAAAAGTTCTCGGAATGATCTGAAACTCCACGGAACATATTTTTGGAAAATATTAAAAATTCTGGAAGAAGAATCCACGTCAGGGGGCCCACACCCTGTCACGAGGGTGGGGGCGCGCCCCCTGCCTCGTGGGCCCCCTGATGCTCCACCGACCTCTCTTGTTTTTGTAAATATGATTAGTTCATCGTTCCTGATTCAACCTATTATGAATAAACATGTTTGCAATGACAGTTAGAGATCATAGTTGCTCGTGCCATGCTTGATTACCTATGAGTTATAATGGTTTACCTTGCATGCCAACATGCTATTAAAATGGTTGTGATGTGGTATAGTGGAGTGGTATCCTCCTTTGAATGATTTAAGTGACTCGACTTGGCACATGTTCACGCATGTAGTTGAAACAAATCAACATAGCCTTCACGATATTTATGTTCATGGTGGATTATATCCTACTCATGCTTGCACTCAATGTTTATTAATTTTAATGCATGTTCATGACTGTTGTCGCTCTCTGGTTGGTCGCTTCGGTCTTTTGCTAGCCTTCACTTGTACTAAGCGAATACCGCTTGTGCATCCAATTCCTTAAACCCCAAAGTTATTCCATATGAGTCCACTATACCTTCCTATATGTCACGGTATCTACCCGCGTTCCAAGTAAATTTGTATGTGCCAAACTCTAAACCTTCAAATGAAATTCTGTTTTGTATGCTCGAATAGCTCATGTATCAACTAGGGCTGTCCGTATCTTCAATGCTAGGTGGGTTATTCTCAAGAGGAGTGGACTCCGCTCCTCACTCACGAGAAAATGGCTGGTCACCGGGATGCCCAGTCCCATGCTTTATGCAAACTAAATCAAAATAATTGCAAACAAAACTCCCCCTGGGACTATTGCTAGTTGGAGGCACTCGTTATTTCAAGCAAGCCATCTCTTGGTTGTTATGTTGACAATGAAAGTATGCCGCTCAAAATATTATTTATCTCTATTTCAAAACCGAGCTCTGGCACCTCTACAAATCCCTGCTTCCCGCTGCGAAGGGCCTATCTATTTACTTTTATGTTGAGCCATCACCCTCTTATTAAAGAGCACTAGCTGGAGATCGCAGCTATCATTTGCATCCATTACTATTAATTCATATTGGGTATGACTATGATTGGATCTCTTTTACCATGAATTACAATGTCTAGTCAGTCCTTGATCTTTAAAGGTGCTCTGCATTTATGTTTTGGCGGTCTCGAAGGGAGATACCATCTTATTATATCATATTATGATTGTTTTGAGAAAGTGTTGTCATCCGAGATTTATTATTATGGCTCGCTAGTTGATTATGCCATTGATATGAGTAAACATGAGACCTAAGAGTTATTGTGAATGTGGTTAGTCATAATCTTTGATGAAAACTTGAATGCTGGCTTTACATATTTACAACGACAAGAGCAAACAGAGTTTGTAAAAGATTTTCTTTATCACTTTCAGTTTATCAACTGAATTGCTTGAGGACAATCAAAGGTTTAAGCTTGGGGGAGTTGATACATCTCCTCGTATCTACTTTTCCACACACTTTTGCCCTTGTTTTGGACTCTAACTTGCATGATTTGAATGGAGCTAACCCGGACTGGCGCTGTTTTCAGTAGACTTTCCATGGTGTTATTTTTGTGCAGAAACAAAAGTTCTCGGAATGACATGAAACTCCACGGAACATATTTTTGGAAAATATTAAAAATACTAGAAGAAGAGTCCACGTAAGGGGGCCCACACCCTGTCCACGAGGGTGGGGGCGCGCCTGCCCCCTGGGTGCAACCCCTGCCTCGTGGGCCTCCTGACGCTCCACCGACCTCAACTCCAACTCCATATATTCACTTTCAGGGAGAAAAAAAATCAGAGAGAAGGATTCATCGTGTTTTACGATACGGAGCCGCCGCCAAGCCCTAAAACCTCTCGGGAGGGCTGATCTGGAGTCCGTTCGGGGCTCGGAGAGGGAATCCGTCGCCATCGTCATCATCAACCATCCTGCATCACCAATTTCATGATGCTCACCGCCGTGCGTGAGTAATTCCATCGTAGGCTTGCTGGACGGTGATGGGTTGGATGAGATTTATCATGTAATCGAGTTAGTTTTGTTAGGGTTTGATCCCTAGTATCCACTTTGTTCTGAGATTGATGTTGCTATGACTTTGCTATGCTTAATGCTTGTCACTAGGGCCCGAGTGCCATCATTTCAGATTTGAACCTATTATGTTTTCATGAATATATGTGAGTTCTTGATCCTCTCTTGCAAGTTTATAGTCACCTACTATGTGTTATGATCCGGCAACCCCAAAGTGACAATAATCGGGACCACTCCCGGTGATGACCGTAGTTTGAGGAGTTCATGTATTCACTATGTGTTAATGCTTTGGTCCGGTACTCTATTAAAAGGAGGCCTTAATATCCCTTAGTTTCCATTAGGACCCCGCTGCCACGGGAGGGTAGGACAAAAGATGTCATGCAAGTTCTTTTCCATAAGCACGTATGACTATATTCGGAATACATGCTTACATTACATTGATGAAGCTAGTTCTGTGTCACCCTATGTTATGACTGTTACATGATGAACCGCATCCGACATAATTCTCCATCACTGATCCAATGCCTACGAGCTTTTCACATAGTGTTCTTCGTTTATTTACTTTTCCGTTGCTACTGTTACAATCACTACAAAACCCAAAAATATTACTTTTGATACCGTTACCGTTACTTCCATATTACTTTGTTGCTAAATACTTTGCTGCATATACTATGTTATCCAGGTGTGGTTGAATTGACAACTCAACTACTAATACTTGAGAATATTCTTTGGCTCCCCTTGTGTCGAATCAATAAATTTGGGTTGAATACTCTACCCTCGAAAACTGCTATGCGATCCCCTATACTTACGGGTTATTAAGACTATTTTCGTATTTGTTGCCGGGGAGCATAGCTCTATTCTTTGAGTCACTTGGGATTTATATCTGCTGGTCACTATGAAGAACTTGAAAAACGCTAAAACAAAAATTAACCCCTCAACTACGAGGGGAGGTACGGAACTGCCATATAGCTCTGCACTTGATTCACCTTCTGTTTTGAGTAAGCTTGCGACACCTAAACCTGCTTCTGCTATTCATTCTGATATGTCACATGTTATTGATGATGCCACTTCTGCTATGCATGATACTTATGATGAAACTACTTCTATGCTTGATACTACTGTACCACTTGATGAACTTCTTGATGAACAACTTGCTAGGGCTAGAGAGAATGGAATTATTGAAACTGATAATATTGAAGATAGTGATGATGAAGATCCTCCCCCTGATAAATATGAATTGCCTGTTGTGCCTGAGGGTTATGTTACGGATGAAGAAATTGCTAAAGCTATTTTTGCTTTCAAAGATAGATATGATGTTAAGAAATTATTAGCTAAACGGAAGCAGCAATCTCTTAATGCTAAAATGAAACATGACCCTGCTTTTGCTAATTCACCTATCTGTGTTACTGATAAGGATTATGAATTTTTTGTTGATCCTGATATAATTACTTTGATCGAATCTGATCCTTTTCATGGCTATGAATCTGAAGCTGTTGTGGCACATCTCACTAAATTAAATGATATAGCCACCCTGTTCACTAATGATGAGAGAACCCGCTACTTTTATATCCTTAAAATATTTCCGTTCTCATTAAAGGGTGATGCTAAGATATGGTTTAATTCTCTTGATCCTGGTTGCGTGCGTAGTCCCTATGATTTATTACTTCGCTAAATATTTCCCTGCTCATAAGAAACAAGCTGCTTTAAGGGAAATATATAATTTTGTGCAAATTGAAGACGAGAGTCTCCCACAAGCTTGGGGGAGGCTTATCCAATTACTTAATGCTTTGCCTGATCACCCTCTTAAGAAAAATGAAATACTTGATATCTTTTATAATGGACTAACCGATGCTTCCAGAGATTACCTGGATAGCTGTGCTTGATACTTTTAGTGGAAAGAACACCGGATGAAGCTGAAATTCTATTGAATAATATGTTGACAAATGAAAATAATTGGACACTTCCTGAGCCAATTCCTGAGCCTATCCCTAAACCAACTCCAAAGAAGAGGGGTGTTCTATTTCTCAGTCCTGAAGATATGCAAGAGTCAAAGAAATCTATGAAAGAAGAGTGTATTAAAGCTGAAGATGTTAAGAATTTACCACCTATTGAAGAAATACATTGTCTTAATTTACCGCCTGTTGAAGAAATATATGATCTTAATGCATCACCTTTGAAGAAACTCATGGTCTTGATAACCCGACACAGGTAGTACAGGTAAATTCTCTCTATAGATATGATAAAGCTGAAATCCCCCCTATTAAGTTTGCTAGCCAATGTTTGGACGAGTTTGATAATTTTATGTTTAAGCAAGAAGACTTTAATGCTTACTTTGGTAGACAATTAAAACAAATTCTTATATGATTTAACACTTGGGTGATTATATGTCTAGAGTTAAAGGTGAACTTAAACTCATTACTAAACATGCTTCTATGGTTACCACTCAAGTAGAACAAGTACTTAAAGCTCAAAATGATTTTCTCAATGAATTGAATAGTAAGAATAGTGGCTATGCTGTTAGAGTGGCTACTAGAACTGGTAAAATGACTCAGGAACCTTTGTATCCTGAAGGCTACCCTAAGAGAATTGAGCAAGATTCTCAGAGAAATAATGTAGATGCACCTAGTCCTTCTAAAAAGAAGAAAAATAAAAATGATAGGACTTTGCATGCTTCTAGTGAACCTATTGCTGAACCACCTGAGAATCCAAATGATATTTCTATTTCCGATGCTGAAACACAATCTGGTAATGAACAAGAACCTAGTGAAAATATTAATGATAATGTTCATGATGATGCTCAACCTAGCAATGATCATGATGTAGAAATTGAACCTGCTGTTGATCTTGATAACCCACAATCAAAGAATAAACATTACGATAAGAGAGACTTTGTTGCTAGGAAACACGGTAAAGAAAGAGAACCATGGGTTCAGAAACTGTCGGTGTACTAAAGTAGGGGTACCTTAGTACCCCGAACTAGTGCACGGGCAGTCGCAGCGTCCCCGCGGCAAGCCTTGCCGGGCGTCCGCCAAGACCCTCCGCAGCCAGTCTGAAGGCAAGACCCCGACAAGAGGAGCTTGCCGGGAAGGCCTCTCTAGGCAGATAAGGTCCCGACAAGAGGAGCTTGTCGGGAAGGCCACTCCAGGCACGCAGAAGACAAGGCCCCGGCAAGAGGAGCTTGCCGGGAAGGCTCGGAGAGCGACAAGCCTCCGGGCGCGACAAGGATTCGGCCGCGGCAAGGCGCTTGCCGCGGCATGCAACTCCTCTCCGTCTCAGCTCCAACTCACCTAGCGACGTGTCGCCACGGGACCGTCCCATGGGCGCGTGTCGAGCAGCTGTGCAGCCAGCGGAGACCAGCGATGAGCGGCGCTGACAGGCTCGCCATCGTGGCGAGCGGAGGCGCACCTGACGGTCTCTGTTACACTGCTTTGGGGCGACAACGATGCATTTATTGCTTTTGTCCCTTGCCGCCAGAGTTAGGTATTTTTGCACCGCATTATCGTTCAAGTAGGTGTACCAACCCCTGTTTTACGTTTGTACCCCGCCTATGTTGCCACCGCCGGAGGCCCCTTGAGCATATAAAAGGAGGCCCGAGTGCAACGTAGAAGGGGTTCCGTTGGCGAGGTTCGGTTCGCGTCTTTGGCAAGGTTCAAGTACATTCTGACCGCCATAGACTAGATACACTCACGCTGGGTTGTGTAGCTCGCATTGCTCCCTAGCAAGAACACAATAGATCAAACAGCAAGAGGAGTTTTATCTCTCCGGAGAGCCCCGAAGCTGGGTAAAACCGCCGTGTGCATCGCCTCGATCCGCTCTTCGTGCGACCTCCGCCCTCCGAACCACAAAGGGGCCTGCGCCCGGCCCCATAGGTGTCCGTGGATGCGATCAGCCTCCCGACATCTACGGCGCGCCCGGGTAAAGGCGCCGAGGCCGTGTGAATCTGATCCGGCGTTCACACGAGCAGCGTCATCAACATCTTCCTCAACATGCCACCGAAGAAGAAGGCTTCGGCGGCAGCAGAGCCGTCCGCGTCGTGCCCACCCTCACCGCAGCAAACGGGTGGTGAGGCAGACGTTGGCGGAAGAGCGGGCGCTGGCGAAGGTGCTCGCGACGTTGCCAAGTCCAAGGACAAGGCACCGCAAACCTCGGCGTCCGCGCATCCCCCGCGCCCATCTCAGGAGACGCGGGACCAACAACGTCATGGCGTTCACAACGCCATACACTTGTTGGATCGAGACCCTCAAGACCAGCATACGCGCCAACATGCTGGCACGAGTGAGATACGGCCGCCCGGACGGGGCGCTGCTCCTTCTAACGAAGTTAGAAGTCCGAGCGCGTCCCGCTCCTCGCACCGTTCTCCAATGCCGCCCACTACTCCAGCAGAAGCTCTGGCGAGAGCTCAGCTGCTCCTCGACTACCCTCCAACGGCCGACAAGGTCGACGAGTGGAGGGCCACTATCCGTAGCCTCATTGGCTTTGCTAACGGCGACGCTCCGCTGGCAACCAACGCCATCGTTACCGCGGCGAGACGACAAGGCACGAGCCGGTGGCGACGAGGCTGTCGGAGGTGCAACCACCGTGCACTTCTCCGCCAAGAAGGCCAAGATCACCGAGCCAACGGATCCATCTCGGCAACAACTCCCGCTGCGTCGTCCGGATCCGCGCACTCGCCGCGATCAGCGCCAAGTTCTTCATGAGCGACAACAAGAGGACGCTCGAACTCGCATCAAGCGCCGAAGAGAAGCGCGACGTCAGTCCGACAAGCGCGCTGGGCCTCCTGTTGACATGCACGCACCGGAGGGGCCAGGCGACCTGCCGTACGCGGTAGGTTGCCCTGTGTTCACTCGTGAGCTGCGGCAAGTCCAGTGGCCCAGCCAGAAAAACTTCAAACCAGACGTGCCGGAGAAGTATGACGGCAGGATGCATCCGTCGGAGTTCCTTAGCATCTACACCATCGCGGTGCAGGCTGCGGGGGGACGGGACGAGAAGATCCTCGCCAACTACTTCCCGCTCGTGCTCAAACCCAACGTCAGATCTTGGCTCATGCACTTGCCGGACAGCTCCATATCCTCTTGGGCAGATCTGTGCCATCAGTTTGTTGGCGCCTTCACAGGTGGCCACAAACCTCATGGCCAAGAGAGCGACCTTCACTTGCTCGCCTAGAGGGAAGGAGAGTCCCTGCGCAAGTTCATTCAGAGATTCAGCCGTGTGCACTACAACATCCCGGACGTCCACCCTGCCGCGGTGATCAGCGCATTTCATCAGAATGTGCGGAACCGCAGGATGAGGGAGGAGATGGCGATGTGCAAAGTCAAGGACGTCAGCGAGCTATATGCCCTGGCCGACAAGTGTACACGTGCTGAGGAAGGGAGGAGACTCCCAGGAGAGAATGCAGAAGCAGGATCTGACAGTGATGACACCGCCCCGGCAAAGAAGGGCCGGCGGCGAGGCAACAGGAAGAAGAAAAGCAGAGAAGTGCTAGCTGTCGAGAAGTCCGGCAACGGAGGCGGCGACAAGAACGCCAAGGCTGTTGGCTCCGGCAAGGAGGTTGCCGCTGACGCCAACCACCAGTCGGTGGCGGCCGCCGACAAGCAAGACAGCTCCGGCAAGATTGCAAGATCCACCGCACCAAGGGCCACGACCTCCGTGAGCTGCAAGAAAGTCGAGCAGCTTGTCGAGCAGCAGAGAGGTGAGTACGAGCGGCGCGACAAGGAGAAGGCCCAGGAAGGTGCTGGGGGAGCAAGCAAGAAACGTCCCGGCCGGGGAGGACGCCGCGGCAAGGTCAAGCATCGGCAAGGAGATCGACCTCCCCGCGGCCGCGACAAGGACGAAGATGATGATGACGACGAAGATATGGAGGACGACGACGCCGACGAGCAGGAGTTTCAGAAAGCCACAGAGGTTCTCTGCGTTGACGGGGGTGCTTCCCTGCATACCTCCCACCGCCAACTCAAACAATGGATGCGGGAGGTCAATGCAGCGGAACCATCTGTGGAGTCACGCAAGCCTCTGAAGTGGTCCCGCACGCCTATCATTTTTGATATTGAGGACCACCCTGATCGCATAACTGCGGTCGGGTGCTTGCCGATATTGGTCTCTCCAACCATCCGCAACCTCAAGGTCACAAAAATGTTAGTTGACGGCGGGCCGGCTTGAATCTGATCTCCTCCGCGGTGCTCCGTAAGCTTCAAATCCTCGACAGCGAAGCTCGAAGAGACCGGAACCTTCCAAGGAATCAATCCGGGAAGGAGCAAGCCAAAGGGAAGATTACGTTGCGGTCACATTTGGCGTGAGCTGAACTTCAGGATCGAGAAGGTTACATTTAGCGTTGCCGATTTCCGTGGCCTTACAATGGGATACTTGGCCGTCCAGCACTCGCCAAGTTCATGGCAGCCTCTCACTACGCCTACAACCTACTCAAGATGCCGGGCCCGATAAGCGTCATCTCTGTCCATAGCGACAAGAAGGATGCCCTTATCTGTGCCGACAAGATCTTCCGGGACGCAGCAGCCGCAACAGATTGCCAGACACTTGCCGCTGAAGCTCCCGGGGGGAAGAAGACCAAGTCCAAGTCCGGCAAGGGCTCGATGCTCACTCCGGCAAGCGCGCCTGTTCGAGTGCTGCGCTATCGTCGAGGACGCACCATCGAGCTCCACCGGCAAGTGCGAAGATGGTGGCTCCGCCGAAGACCAAGAAGGTGCCCGCCAAGGAGGACAGCGCCGGTGGTACCTTCACCATCGGTGCCTCTCGACCCCAAATAGGAAGGCGGCGCTCGTTGCTTTCTCATGGGCGAATGTCGACGTGTTTGCATGGCAACCGTCTGATATCCCCGTGTTCCTGTGAAAGTGATTGAGCACCGCCGGCCGTTTGTCCTCATGCGCGCCCGTCAAGCAAAAAGTCAGGAAGCAAGCGGTGGAGCGCCAAGAGTTCATAGCCGAAGAGATCAAGAACCGGAAGCAGCGAGGCCTTGTCGAGGAGTGCTCCATCCCACGTGGTTGGCCAATCTCGTAGTCGTGCGAAGGCAAATGGGAAATGGAGACTTTGTATTGACTTCACGGATGTTAATAAAGCTTGCCCCAAAGATCCATTTCCTTGCCGCGCATTGACCAGATTGTTGACTCCACGGCGGATGTGATTTGCTTTCGTTTCTTGATGCCTACTCAGATACCATCAGATCTTCATGGCTGAAGAAGATGAGGAGAAGACCGCATTCATCACACCATGCGGCACATACTGTTTCATACGGATGCCTTTCGGTTTGAAGAATGCTAGTTCAACATTTGCAAGGGTGGTCCATGATGCTTTTGAGCCGCAAATGCACAGAAATGTAGAAGCCTACATGGATGACATAGTGGTCAAGAGCAAGGACAAAGCAACTCTGGTTCAAGATTTGGGCGAGACCTTTGCAAATCTGCGCAAGATCAACCTCAAGCTCAACCCCGAGAAGTGCTTGTTTGGAGTCCCTTCCGCAAGCTTCTCGGGTTCTTCGTCATCTCAGCGGGATTGAAGCCAACCCGACAAGATCAAGGCCATTGAGCAGATTGAAGCACCAAAGCGCGTCAAGGATGTACGAAGACTTGCGGTTGCGTGGCTGCTCTCTCAAGAGGTTTATTTCTAGGTCTGCTTTGGCGCGCCCTGCCATTTTTCAAGATTTTGAAAAAGGCAGGTCCAGTAAAATGGACCCCCGAAGCGGAGGCTGCGCTGCAGGACTTAAAGAGATACCTGTCCTCTACTCCAACACTTGTCGCGCCTAAGCCACGAGAGAAGTTGCTGCTGTATATAGCGGCGACCAATCAAGTGGTTAGTGCCGCGTTAGTGGCGGAGAGGGAGGCGGATGACGAGCCAGCAACCACGGCAAACACATCCAGCGACAAGCAGGGGGCTTCGCCGACAAGCTCTGGTCCCGACAAGGACGAGTCCGCGAAGACGCATGAGCAGATGCAGAAAAGGATGGTACAGTGCCTAGTCTACTTTGTAAGTTCCCTTCTGCCAGGGGGCTAGGTCAAGGTACTCTGGTGTGCAAAAACTGCTTTTTGGCTTCCTCATGGCCTCGAGAAAGCTGCGCCATTACTTCCAAGCACACGAGATCACAGTTGTCACTCGCTTTCCCCTGAAGAGGATACTGCAGAATCCAGAAGCGACAGGCAGGATTGTCGAGTGGGCACTGGAGCTGTCAAGCTTTGGTCTCAAGTTTGAAAGCACATCAACTATTCAAAGCAGAGCCTTGGCAGAATTCATAGCAGAATGGACGCCAACGCCAGATGAAGAAATTCCGGAGACGAGCATTCCCGTCAAAGAAGCAAGCAAAGAGTGGCTGATGTACTTTGATGGTGCCTTCTCGCTGCAGGGCGCCGGTGCCGGCGTGCTGCTTATCGCACCCACCAGAGAGCACCTCAAGTACATCGTCCAGATGCACTTTCCCAAGGAGCAAGCGCGAAGGTTTGCTTGCCGGTCTCAGGATCGCCGTGGACCTTGGGATCAAGAAGCTTATTGTCAGGGGTGACTCGCAACTCGTCGTCCGCCAAGTCAACAAAGATTACCAGAGTCCGTTGATGGAAGCCTACGTAGATGAAGTGAGGAAGCTAGAAGAGCACTTTGACGGCCTGCAGATGGAACATGTTCCAAGAGCTCAGAATGATATTGCCGACGCCATCAAAGTTGTGCGCTTAAGCTACACAATGGAACCAGGGACTTTCGTGCTCAAGCTGACTCAGCCAACCGTAACACCATCAACCGGACAAAGCAAGAAGAGGAAGTTGGCCTTTGGTGACTACTTTCCACAGAGCTTCCCGGCCGTCGTTGCAAAGGTCCCCAAGATCAACACCAACAGTCTTTGAGGAGCGATGCTGCTCAAGCCAGACCCTGTGGTTTGTTTCGTTGAAGAACGCTCCCGACAAGTCTTGCTCCGGCAAGCTTGTCGGGGAGCATCTAGCTCCGGTAGAGCCACCGGCTCTTGCCGTAGAAGCTGATGTTCCCGTAGCAGCAGATGAGCCTTTAGTCCTTGTTGTTGAGCCACAAGCTCCAGCCTGGGCGCAGCAGATTGTCCATTTCCTTCAGACAGGAGAACTTCCCGAAGAGTAGGAAGAAGCGGAAAGAGTAGCCCGGCAGTCAAGTATGTACCAGTTTGTCGACAAAGATACTGCATGTAAGAAGACTCAACGGTGTGAAATTGAAGTGTATTCAGGGGAAGATGGACAGAAGCTGTTGGCGAGAGATACATGGAGGCATATGTGGTCACCACATTGGCGGAAGAGCACTTGCCGCAAAGCTTTCCGGCAAGGTTTCTTGGCCGACAGCCCTCCAGGATGCAATCGCACAAGTAACCAAGTGTGAAGCGTGCATGTTCCATTCCAAACAGATACACCAGCCTGCTCAAGCTCTCCAGACGATCCCTTTATCCCGGCCATTTTCGGATGGGAGCTCGACATCCTCGGCCCCTTCCCGAAGCTGTTGGGGGCTTTGAGTACTTGTACGTCGCCATCGACAAGTTCACAAAGTGGCCGGAAGTGGAAGCAGTGAGGAAGGTGACAAAGACAGCATCAAGTTCTTGGTCGATTGTTCCGCCGCTTTTGGAATCCCTAACAGGATCATCACCGATAACGGCACACAATTTACGAGTCGCACCTTCATGCAAGACGTCCAAGACCTTGGCGCCAAGGTCTGCTTTTGCTTCGCATTGCTCACCCGAGAAGCAACGGTCAAGCGAGAGGGCAACGCTGAAGTGCTGCGCGGACTCAAGACCAGAACTTTCGACGGGCTGCACAAGTGCGGAAGAAACTGGATCGAGGAGCTGCCGGTGGTTCTTTGGTCGATCGAGCGACACCAAATCGAGCCATCGGCGTGCACCCTTTGCTCTAGTCTATGGAGCAGAGGCAGTTCTCCCACGGAACTTCGTGATACGGGTCGCCTCGAGTGCTCGCTACGATGAGTTTGAGCAAGAGCAGCTGCGATAAGATGACGCTGCTCCTTAAGGAGGATCGCCTTCAGCTTTGTGGCGAGCCGCCGCTACCGACAAGCTCGCGTCGCTACCTTGGCCTCAGAGTTAATGCCAGAAGTCTCGAGGAAGGCGGCCTTGTTCTTCGGCGCGTTCAATCCGCCAAGAATTCAAACAAGTTGACGCCGAAGTGGGAAGACCCTTATCGGGTGAAACGAGTCACTAGGCCTGGTGCTGTCTGCCTTGAGACCGAAGATGGCATTCCGTTGAGCAACTCCTGGAACATTGAGCATCTTCGTAAGTTTTACCCAGAAGGCGCGGTTGTCGGGACCCGTCCCGGCAACCACCTTTTGTACAAGTCTTGCCGCTGTTGCATGTGATCCTTTTTACAAAGCCAGGTGCAGACCCCGTGCATCAGTAAAGCCCATGTGTTGCGCACAACCCGTCAAGTTCATGCTTTCATCAATTTATTGCATGTTTTGGCTAACACTTTGTGCAGCAACCACACCCGGTAAGCAGAATCGAGCCGCTAGGCTCCATGACGTTATTTCCTCTTCTTTTTCTTCTCTCAAAGAAAGGGAGGCTCCCTCACGCACAAGTTAACCAGGGGGGAGGAGGAGATAATATTATGGACCAGGCACCGCTCGAGGAAGTTTCGCCTCATCGGGAAGCAAGAAACAGAAAATCTAAGTTGCCAAAGTTTGAGCAATCAATTTTTAAATTTTCGTTATCTTCCTCGAACGATAGTACTTTGTATGGAAAACTTGTGCGCAGAGGAACCAAATCGTGACTGGTTGCGCCCTTACTTTGTTTCGAGTCCGCTCAACAACTTAAGTGAGCTGCGGCTAGTCCGCGACAAGGTTGCTTGTCGGTAGCGACCCTTGACGAGCTGCTTTGAAGTTCCACTTTTCGGCGCATGCAAAGGGTGCTCGAACCGCAAGTTTCCCTGAAAGGCGTAGGGCAACAACGTACAAAGGAAGAAATCAAGTAGAGGAAATAACATTGCATCGATCGATTCAGATCAGTAATAAATTTGTAAAGTTATCTTCCTTGAACGACCGCGCTTTGTATGAAAAACCCGGGCGCGGAGGAACCAAATCGTGACTGGTCGCGCCCTTACTTTGTTTCGAGTCCGCTCAACAACTTAAGCGAGCTGCGGCTAGTCCGCGACAAGGTTGCTTGCCGGTAGCGACCCCGCCAAAGAAGCTGAAGTTCCGCACTCGGCGCCATGGCAAGGGTGCCTGCACCGCAAGTTTCAAGAGCGAGGGCAATAACATACAAAGCCAAGGGTCGAGTAAAGGAAGTAACGTAGCAGATGTTGCCCAGAATAAAGTTATGCTGCAAAAATAACTTATCGCGGCACTGGCTGAATCGTTCTCAGAACTGAAATAACAGCGAAGAGGAAAAGAAGGGCGCGCTGGTACCCAAGCCCCGGCAAGCTAGAGTTGCCGGGGGCTGCGGCAAGCCAGAGTTGCCGGGAGCTGCGGCAAGCCAGAGTTGCCGGGGGCTGAGATATCAGATAAGCCCTTCGTCCTTTTTCAAGCGTCCCTCTTTCATTAAAAACATTCTACTCGGATACAGTCCGTGGGGAATGAAAAACATGAAAGAGGAGATTACAAGCTTTAAATACGGATAAGGCCGAAGGCTTACAAATTAAAAAAGATAAGATGTTCGTAATCCCTTCCCTGTCCCTCTTTTCGTGAGGTAGGTCAAGGAGGCGGAAGGGCAAAAGAAACGCCTAGGCAGGCCACGGGTGCCAGAAGACACCAAGAGAACATCCCGGGAGCTCCCCGAGGGCTTGACGGAGATGGCGGTGCCGGAAGCGAGGTTCGAAGATGGGGCGGCAGGGCGTCAGCACGCTGTCGAGGGCACTACGCCCTCATACTCCGACTTGACGGCCTTGTCGCCATCCCTCTTCCCTTCGCAGCCTCCCTACGCCATCGCCCAAGGAGACGACCCGGGAGTTCGTGGAGCCGCGACACGGATGATGGGGTCGCCGGTGACGCCTGCAAGCGGCGCGACAACTAATCGGGCCCGCCAACCTCGTCGTCCGCTGTAGCTCCTCCTCGTCACTCTCGCTCGAAGGGGAATCTTCGCTATCGGAGGAGCTGTCCACGCAGCACTTCGCCCGAGTGCCAAGATCCCCGAAGACCTTGACGGAGAGGAGATCACCCTCCATTAACTTAAAATGGAGGGTAAACCCCGCCCTCAGGCTGTGGATGCGGGTGAACGTCTTCCACCCACGATCGAGATACATCACATTAGGGGCTGGGAATACAACACGGACTCGCATGCCGCTGATTCCACAGCCCCTCATGTGCAATCTCAGTGTCTCGGGCGGATCCGACTCCATCGCGCTCGCGAACGGAGCTGGAAGCCGGAGGCGGCGACGAGGCGCCCGGCGTAGCCTGACGAAGAACTCGCAAGGGTCGTCCCCGGTATGGACCGCCGCAGGGAGGGGAACCGCCGGCGGAGGCGGAGACGGCGCGCCGCCCCGTCCGCCTCTTCCTCGACCTCGTCCTCGACCTCGCCCCCTCCCTCTTCCTCTTGGGGCTGGCTCTGCCGCCCCGGGCGTAGGGTTGGGAGGGGAGCGCTGTCTAGCGGCGACCCTCGCCGCCACCGATGAAGAACCAAGGCTCTTTTTCTCCATGGCGAATGAGGGAAAGGGGAGCAGAAACTGAAGAAAGGAGGAGATGGGAGAGTGCGGCCTTCTGCGCTCCCCTTCCGCCCTTTTTAAGGAAGCAAGGTGGGGGCTCAACCGCCCTTTCGACAAATCAGGGCATAGGAAGAGCAGGGAATCGGGGCCGACCTGCTGCCTCTGCTCATGACGCCCGATTTCCCACTTCCACCGTCTGTGACCCCAAGAGCATGGGAACCACGTGGCGGGAATGCAGAGCGGAGGCTGACGGGTGGAGCGACCCAAGACGCCGCCTACTTCCCCACGACGCCGCAATCGGCGTGTGCCGTTACGGGGGACGCGGATCTGTGATGGGGTTTGGTTTGGACCTTGGCCGCTGCGTGCCCGTGCCTGTTTTGGGCCTGGCCCAACAGCGCCGGCACCGTGTATGGCCTGCAGGGGGCTCTGTCGGTGTACTAAATTAGGGTACCTTAGTACCCCGAACTGCATCTGCAACAGAAGCGTCCCCGCGGCAAGCCTTGCCGGGCGTCCGCCAAGACCCTCCGCAGCCAGTCTGAAGGCAAGACCCCGACAAGAGGAGCTTGCCGGGAAGGCCTCTCTTGGCAGATAAGGTCCCGACAAGAGGAGCTTGTCGGGAAGGCCACTCCAGGCATGCAGAAGACAAGGCCCCGGCAAGAGGAGCTTGCCGGGAAGGCTCGGAGCGCGACAAGCCTCCGGGCGCGACAAGGATTCGGCCGCGACAAGGCGCTTGCCGCGGCATGCAACTCCTCTCCGTCTCCGCTCCAGCTCACCTAGCGACGTGTCGCCATGGGACCTCCCATGGGCGGCGTGTCGAGCAGGTGCAGCCAGCGGAGAGCAGCGACACGCGGCGCAGACAGGCTCGCCATCGTGGCGAGCGGAGGCGCACCTGACGGTCTCTGTTACACTGTTTAGGCGACAACGACAGGCAGTTATTGCTTTTGTCCCTTGCCGTCAGAGTTAGGTATTTTTGCACTGTACATCGTTCAAGTAGGTGTACCAACCCCTGTTTTACGCTTGTACCCCGCCTATGTTGCCACACAGCCGGAGGCCCCTTGAGCATATAAAAGGAGGCCCGAGTGCAACGTAGAAGGGGTTCCATGTTGGCGAGGGTTCGGTTCGCGTCTTTGGCAAGGTTCGATTACATTGACCGCCATAGACTAGATACACTCACGTTGGGTTGTGTAGCTCGCATTGCTCCCTAGCAAGAACACAATAGATCAAACAGGCAGCAGAGGAGTTTTATCTCTCCGGAGAGCTCCGGTTGGGTAAAACCGCTCGTGTGCATCGCCTCGATCCGCTCTTCGTGCGACCTCCGCCCCCCTCCGAACCACAAAGGGGCCTGCTTCGCCGGTCCCATAGGTGTCCGTGGGTACGATCAGCCTCCCCGACAGAAACCCATGCATTTTCCTCCAAAACCATCCAAGAAAAAGGATGATGAGGATTTTGAGCGCTTTGCTGAAATGATTAGACCTATCTTTTTGCATATGCGATTAACTGATATGCACAAAATGAATCCTTATGGTAAGTACATGAAAGATATTGTTACAAAGAAAAGAAAGATACTGGAAGCTGAAATTTCCACCATGCTTGCTAATTATACTTCTAAAGGTGGAATACCCAAGAAACTTGGAGATCCAGGAGTACCTACTATACCTTGCTCCATTAAAAGAAACTATGTTAAAACTGCTTAATGTGATCTTGGAGCCGGTGTTAGTGTTATGCCTCTCTCTTTCTCTCTTTATATCATAGACTTGACTTGAATAAGTTGACACCCGCTGAAATATCTTTGCAAATGGCTGATAAATCAACTGCTATACCTGTCAGTATTTGTGAGGATGTGCCTGTTGTGGTTGCAAACATTACTATTTTGACGGACTTTGTTATTCTTGATATTCCCGAGGACGATAGTATGTATATTATTCTTGGAAGACCTTTTATGAATACTACAAGGGCTGTTATTGATTGCAACAAAGGCAATGTCACTTTTCATGTTAATGGTAATGAGCATATGGTACACTTTCCGAGGAAACAACCTCAAGTTCATAGTATCAATTCTATTGGAAAAATTCCATCGATTATATTTGGAGGTTCTGAATTTCCTCTTCCTACTGTCAAGAAGAAATATGATATCCTTATTATTGGGGATGTGCATATCCCCGTTGAGGTAACATAGTGTTGTTCCAAATTTATCCGGTTCCATGTTATTCGGAATGAGTTTGTTAACAAGACTTGATCAACCTTGTTAGTGGATTCCTTTTGATGAGCATGAGATGGATGACATTAGAAGGTACAACCTTCTGTACCCTCCTTTTATTTTCTGTTATTTAGTTGAAATAAAGTAAAAATAGTATTTTTCTATTTGTTTTTTGATTTATCCGTGCAATATAAAAATACCCTGAAAATAAAATTTCTCCAAATGCCCTCAAAATGGAATATGATTTTTTCTGGAATATTTGAGAATATCCGGCACTGAGAACACAGCAGGGGAAGCAAGCACCTGGCCACGAGGGTCCAGGGCGCGCCCACCTCCCCTGAGCGCGCCCCCTGCCTCCTGGGCCCATGGTAGCTCCCCTCCACTTATTCCTGCAACCACACACTCCTTCTTCCTCCCAAAAAAATCACCATCCAGCTCAAGCACGAGTTCTAGCTCATTTTGCTGCGATTTTCGATCTCCTTGTTCAAAGCACCTCTCACAAAACTACTTGGGGGGATTGTTCCTTGGTATGTGACTCCTCCATTGGTCCAATTAGTTTTTGTTCTAGTGCTCTATTCATTGCAAATTTGTGCTGCTTAGGTGACCATGTTCTTGAGCTTGCATGTCAAATTTATATGGTTCAAGTAGTTCTAATGCATGATATAGTCTCTAGGCATTTGTAGGAGTAGTTTCTATCAATTTTATTGAGTTTGGTTCACTTTTGTTTGAAGTTACTAAAAAATTCAGAATTTTTCAGAAAATAATGAAGAGATTTTTGAGGGGCTCATCGAGCCAAAGCTCGAAGGAAAAGCAGAGTGAAGAAGCATAGAGGCCGAAATATAATCTGCCTCGCACCACAGAGGTTCGGCCGTGTGAATGGCCTTTCGATGATTTCTTGAGAGAAGCCGGGATTTATGATAATTTTTATGAATTGGCTGAGAATGCAGGACTCACCGACTTCCTCCGCGACCAACACAAACAGTATCTCTTACTCACCAATACTTTTGCACAAAACTTCTACTGTCATCCTAAGGAATCACCTCCTTCAGTAGAGTTTCATTTATATGATGTGGTTAAGAAGATGCCACTAGATGAATTTTGCAAGGTTTGCAAAATACCTTTTGAAGGTAGTTTAGTGGAACCACATCGTAAAGATGTGGACAGGTTTATTGACACTATTACTGTGGGGGAAACCAGGAAGGTTTCCGATGCAAGAATCACTAGCATACATTTTCCTGTTTTACGCTACTTTGCCATATTTGCTAGTCGTTGCTTAATTGGTCGCGGAAACTGTGGAAAACTTAGTGTTCCTGATATTATCATTTTGTTCCATGGTTTATTCTGCGGTAACACTGTTAGTATGGGCGGTATTATTGCTAAACGGTTAAGTTTGAACCGCATAAAGGGCCCCATCTTTGGAGGTATTTATGCTTCACGCCTTCTTTGCGCATTATAACATACCTATTAGGCACTATGAAAAAGAAGAAAAATTGCTGCCCAATGCTTATTTAGATTATAAGAGTATGATAGCGCATGAATTTATTGTTAAGAATAGGGAAGGGGCTCTTAAATACTTCTTTGATAAACAGCACCCTGAGACTATCACCTTGCCTGCTTCTTCCTTGTTTAATTTATTTACATGTTTGTATCTCTTTCGGTTGGCGGCCATTTACGCCTACCGGAACCCTACACCAGCCACAGAGCCGGAACCACAATTTGAGGCTCCATGATAGTCTAACTACCAGTGGGATCCGGAGATGACTTCCAACTAGTGGCAATCAGAGTCTTCTTCATCTCAGTACGACCCCAGCTACAACTATGGATATCTGCCAAGCCATCCGTGGCAATAAACCAACTTAGGCCAAAAGTCTAAGCTTGGGGGAGTACGTATTTCCCACCGACATTACATTTATGTTCACACACACTCATTGCTAGATGTCGGTGCTTATACTTTTTCACTATAATATCCATGCTAGTTTATTTTCTTTTTCTTGCTTTCTTTTTGTGTGTTTGATAAACTTTAAGAAAAACCAAAAATATTAGTAGTAGCTTTTAGTTAGTTTACCTTTCTTGCTGTAGTAGTAATAATTAAAAATAAAACCCAAAAATATTTCCCGTTCTTCTTTTGCTTGTTGGGAGCCTTCCCGTGTAAATAGTTTTATTTCTTTTCTTTGGGGGTCGATAGGAGAAAGACCATAATTAAATTGTTAAAGTGGCTCTTATGTGCATTATTGTTGATTTAACCAAGGGCCCATATTGCCTTGTCTTCTCCTGTTTATTGAATGCACACAGATTTTAGATAGTCCAATGCACGTGCACTCTTATTATTTTCACATCGTTCGGTTGTGCAAGTGAAAGGCAATTATGAGGATATATGATGGAGTGACTGAGATGAGAGAAGCTGGTATGAACTCGACCTCTCTTGTTTTTCTAAATATGATTAGTTCATCGTTCCTGATTCAGCCTATTATGAATAAACATGTTTGCAATGACAATTAGAGATCATAGTTGCTCGTGCCATGCTTGATTAGCTATGAGTTATAATGGTTTAACTTGCATGCCAACATGCTATTAAAATGGTTGTGATGTGGTATAGTGGAGTGGTATCCTCCTTTGAATGATTTAAGTGACTCGACTTGGCACATGTTCACGCATGTAGTTGAAACAAATCAACTTAGCCTTCACGATATTTATGTTCATGGTGGATTATATCCTACTCATGCTTGCACTCAATGTTTATTAATTTTAATGCATGTTCATGACTGTTGTCGCTCTCTAGTTGGTCGCTTCGGTCTTTTGCTAGCCTTCACTTGTACTAAGCGGGAATAGTGCTTGTGCATCCAATTCCTTAAACCCCAAAGTTATTCCATATGAGTCCACTATACCTTCCTATATGCGGTATCTACCTGCCGTTCCAATTAAATTTGTATGTGCCAAACTCTAAACCTTCAAATGAAATTCTGTTTTGTATGCTCGAATAGCTCATGTATCAACTAGGGTTGTCCGTATCTTCGATGCTAGGCGGATTACTCTCAAGAGGAGTGGACTCCGCTCCTCACTCACGAGAAAATGGCTGGTCACCGGGATGCCCAGTCCCATGCTTTATGCAAACTAAATCAAAATAATTGCAAACAAAACTCCCCCTAGGACTGTTGCTAGTTGGAGGCACTCATTGTTTCGAGCAAGCCATGGATTGATGCTTGTTGGTGGAGGGGGAGTATAAACTTTACCATTCTGTTTGGGAACCGCCTATAATGTGTGTAGCATGGAAGATATCACCATCTCTTGGTTGTTATGTTGACAATGAAAGTATGCCGCTCAAAATACTATTTATCTCTATTTCAAAACCGAGCTCTGGCTCCTCTACAAATCCCTGCTTTCCGCTGCGAAGGGCCTATCTATTTACTTTTATGTTGAGCCATCACCCTCTTATTAAAGAGCACTAGCTGGAGAGTGCAGCTGTCATTTGCATCCATTACTATTAATTCATATTGGGTATGACTATGATTGGATCTCTTTTACCATGAATTACAATGTCTAGTCAGTCCTTGATCTTTAAAGGTGCTCTGCATTTATGTTTTGCGGTCTCAGAAAGGGAGATACCATCTTATTATATCATATTATGATAGTTTTGAGACAGTTTTGTCATCCGAGATTTGTTATTATGGCTCGCTAGTTGATTATGCCATTGATATGAGTAAACATGAGACCTAAGAGTGATTGTGAATGTTGTTAGTCACAATCTTTGATGAAAACTTGAATGCTGGCTTTACATATTTTCAACAACAAGAGCAAACAGAGTTTGTAAAAGTTTTTCTTTATCACTTTCAGTTTATCAACTGAATTGCTTGACGACAAGCAAAGGTTTAAGCTTGGGGGAGTTGATACATCTCCTCGTATCTTCTTTTCCAAACACTTTGGCCCTTGTTTTGGACTCTAACTTGCATGATTTGAATGGAACTAACCCGGACTGACACTGTTTTCAGCAGACTTTCCATGGTGTTATTTTTGTGCAGAAACAAAAGTTCTCAGAATGACCTGAAACTCCACGGAACATATTTTTGGAAAATATTAAAAATATTGGAAGAAGAATCCACGTAAGGGGGGCCACACCCTGTCCACGAGGGTGGGGGCGCGCCGCTGCCTCGTGGGCCCCCTGACGCTCCACCGACCTCAACTCCAACTCCATATATTCACTTTTGGGGAGAAAAAAATCAGAGAGAAGGATTCATCGCGTTTTATGATACGGAGCCGCCGCCAAGTCCTAAAACCTCTCGGGAGGGCTGATCTGGAGTCCGTTCGGGGCTCCGTAGAGGGGAATCCGTCGCCATTGTCATCATCAACCATCCTCCATCACCAATTTCATGATGCTCACCACCGTGCGTGAGTAATTCCATCGTAGGCTTGTTGGACGGTGATGGGTTGGATGAGATTTATCATGTAATCGAGTTAGCTTTGTTAGGGTTTGATCCCTAGTATCCACTATGTTCTGAGATTGATGTTGCTATGACTTTGTTATGCTTAATGCTTGTCACTAGGGCCCGAGTGCCATGATTTCAGATTTGAACCTATTATGTTTTCATGTATATATGTGAGTTCTTGATCCTATCTTGCAAGTCTATAGTCACCTACTATGTGTTATGATCCGCAACCTCAAGTGACAATAATCGGGACCACTCCCGGTGATGACCGTAGTTTGAGGAGTTCATGTATTCACTATGTGTTAATGCTTTGGTCCGGTACTCTATTAAAAGTAGGCCTTAATATCCCTTAGTTTCCATTAGGACCCCGCTGCCATGGGAGGGTAGGACAAAAGATGTCATGCAAGTTCTTTTCCATAAGCACGTATAACTATATTTGGAATACATGCCTACATTACATTGATGAATTGGAGCTAGTTAGGTCACCCTATGTTATGATCATTACATGATGAACCGCATCCGCATAATTCTCCATCACCGATCCAATGCCTACGAGCTTTTCACATATTGTTCTTCGCTTATTTACTTTTCCGTTGCTACTGTTACAATCACTACAAAAACCCAAAAATATTACTTTTGCTACCATTACCGTTACTTCCATATTACTTGCTACTAAATACTTTGCTGCAGATACTAAGTTATCCAGGTGTGGTTGAATTGACAACTCAACTGCTAATACTTGAGAATATTCTTTGGCTCCCGTTGTGTCGAATCAATAAATTTGGGTTGAATACTCTAGCCTCGAAAACTGTTGCGATCCCCTATACTTGTGGGTTATCAAGACTATTTTCTGGCGCCGTTCTTGGGAGCATAGCTCTATTCTTTGAGTCACTTGGGATTTATATCTGCTGGTCACTATGAAGAACTTGAAAACGCTAAAACAAAAATTAATCCCTCAACTACGAGGGGAGGTAAGGAACGCCATCTAGCTCGCACTTGATTCACCTTACATTTTGAGTAAGCTTGCGACACCTAAACCTGCTTCTGCTATTCATTCTGATATGTCGCATGTTATTGATGATGCCACTTCTGCTATGCATGATACTTATGATGAAACTACTTCTATGCTTGATACTACTGTACCACTTGGTGAATTTCTTGATGAACAACTTGCTAGGGTGCTGGGGATATAACTATTAGTGTAACCCGCCCAGGAGGGGCCGGGTTACGCTATGGCGATTCATCATATGAAGCCCAATATCAAGCTTGAAGATGGCGGTTCAATAAAGGGCCTAAAGCCTGCAGGCGACTTAAGGCCCATAGTGATAAACCGCTGTACTGGCAAGACTTGTGTTATAAGGCAAGATTAACTAGTCACCGAGCCAGACACTGTTTATGAGCCGGCCGGGACTCTGTAGGCCGCGGGGCGTCAACCCATGTATATAAGGGAACGACCTGCCGGCAGCTTAGGGCAAGTAACATCAATCGAGAACCGGGCATAGCAGACTTGCTCCCTGGTAATCGAAACCCTGGCAATTCCACCTCAACTGGATTAGGTTTTACCCTTCACCGTAAGGGGCCAAACCAGTATAAACTCTCGTGTCCTTTGTCCCACTATAACCCCTTTAAGCTTCCTAGTTGCGATGGCTCCACAACTAAGTCCTTTCACGAGGACATCTGCCATGACAATTCCACGACAGTTGGCGCCCACTGTGGGGCCAGCGCACGATGGATTTGAGTTCTTGAAGGGCAACTTCGAAGGGCTCAAGGGATATGCTGTGGGCCGGATGACCAAGAGTCGTCGCGGCAAGCTCTACATCGACGATGCCGGCTGGGGTCCCGATGCCGGCTCAATTGAGTACGGGTACCGGGTCCCCTTTGGCGGAATCCACGTCTTCATCGGCCGGATTGGCGAGCCGGGCCCTGAGCCGGACATCTGCACCGACACCATCGAAACGGCTCAGCGTGCGAGACCCGCCCAGGCTCAGCCCGATGTGAAGCGTGCCTTCGTGGGTTGCATCCACGGAGAACTTTCTGAAGGATCCATGGACGGCGGTGAGACGGCCGTCTACTCCGACGGTGAGTCGTCCACTGGTGAGACGGATTCGTTATACCAATTGCAGGACGGCGGGCTTGGGGGCTGTTCCGATGGCAGCAGTATTCCGGACCCCTTTGAGCCACCGAGCAGAGTGGGGATCTTCATGGCTGGCACTCAACCCGGCCAAAACTCTACGGCTGTGGCAGCAATAACATCCGGTTCAGGAGCGGCCGGGGCAGGAGGCCCTGTGCGCCCGCCGGCTCAGGTGCTGATTGATCACATGGACAAATTGACAGCCCTGTTAACTGCCACAGTTACTCCGGTGAGTCAAGCTGAGCATGATGCAGAGGTAGGACAGGTACGTGAGGAGATAGCCCGGGCCGAGGAAGCCCTAGCATCTGAGGACACCAGACTGGCCGCGGAGCGGGCGGCTTTGGATGCTCGGGCTCAACAGACCCAGTCAGAGGCTTTCCAGCTTACGATGAGCCTGAACGCATCTAATGAGGTGATGAGGAGGAGGCACCAAAAGGCTCAATCCCATTTGCCTCTTGTTTATGATCCTCAGAATCTCTTCTGCACGCCCGGAGCCGGCCCTAGTAACCCGCCGGAGGCAAATCAGTTTGTAACATCCGGAGCAGGGGCACCGGTTCAGCCCCGGGTGACGGAACCTCCTCATGTGAATACGGCCCCACCGCGCTATGTACCGACACCACCGGGTCATTTTTCCAACCCCTTGGAGAACCCGATCTCTGCATCGGCACGTTTGGCGGCTCTCCCGGTGGATGGAGACTCTCCAACAGCAGTTGAGACACGGAGGGTCAGAGAACTTCTTCAGACGGCTCTGGCTCAGCAGGAGGCTTATTCCTATAGTTGAGACAGGATTCATTCGACTCCTCGCCCAAGCCGGAGCCCAAGTTACAGCAGACATATGGATTCGGAGGCCTTGTCAAGCAACGCCCAGCGACGCGCGCAGCCCGGTGGATATAATCCGGTACATGACAGGATACGTCGAGAGGATGAGCGGGCGGCTCAGCAGGCGGCTCACCAAACCTTCCCGGATTATCCAACGACTTATGTTGAGGCAGGAGTGGCCACTAGAACTGGCGGCGTTCCTTGTTTGGTGTCGGCTTTGCGTAATGAGCGTCTGCCCAAGGATTTCAAGGGACCCCAAAAGGTGCCAAATTCTACGGCTGATTTACAGCCCGGGGCGTGGATTGAAAGCTATGAGATGGCCATGAAGCTGTTAGAGGTCAGTGATGCAGCGATGGCCAAGTACTTCACCATGATGTTGGATGGAGCGGCCCGCACTTGGTTAAAGGGGCTGCCGCCTAATTCCATTGGTTCATGGGCAGGGTTAAAAACCCAGTTTATCCAGAACTTCAAAGACACTTGCAAGCAGCCCATGTCAATTGTGGACTTGACTAATTGCAGGCAATAGGAAGGTGAGTCAACCACTCATTGGGTGTGTCGGGTCAAGGAGATAATACATTCATCTGACAAGATGGATGCCGGCTCTGCAGTCTTAATGTTGGAGAAAAATTGCCGATTTGAACCTCTGAAACAGAAGCTGGGGCGCCTCAAGCGTGATTGTAACAACATGGGCCAGCTGATGGCGGCTCTAGTCAAATACGCCAATTCTGATAGTACCAAGGATCCCGCATCTGATGAAGAGAAGACAGGGAAGGTAAAGAAGAACGGCAACGAAAAGGGTCAGCAGCATAACCCGACGAATCAAGGAGGCAGTAAGCGTAAAGCCGACGGTAACCCGGAGTTTGTGGCTAACACCAATTCACAAGGTAGCAATCAACGACGCAAGGGGAGGCCGCCCCCTCGGTCCGGCGGGTCATGTCCTACTCTTGAGCAACTACTCAACGAACCCTGTCCAAGACACGACACTCGGGAATGGCCAGCCACTCACCTGTGGAAAGATTGCGCGGTCATGAAGGCTTTCAAGAATTCCAACATGTTCGATGGCAACCATGGGTCTGGTGGCGGTTCAGGCGGAAGCGGTTTTCATGGCCCGGGTGGCGGCTCAAATTCTGGCTTTCAGGGAAATCAAGGTGGTTATAATCAGCAGTCTAGTCAGGGAGGTTGGCAGGAGCAGCAATCGGGTTATCAGAGCAATCCAAAGCAGCTGAATAGTGGACAGTATCACGTGTTCACCACTAGCTTGTGCAAACGAGACTAGAAGCTTCATAAAAGGGCTATGAATCTTTGTTGAGCCGGTTCCTCGTTATTTAAGGTGGTCAGAGCAGCCTATTGTGTGGAGCAGGGAAGATCACCCTCCCCGGGTTGACAATCCGGGTCAGTTAGCCTTGGTAGCAGCACCTCAGGTTGGTGGATATAAATTCACTAAAGTACTCATGGATGGAGGTAGCAGCATCAACATCCTCTATTATGAGACCTTTCGACGTATGGGGTTGACTGACAAAAATTTAAAGACATCCAACACTGTTTTCCATGGAGTGGTGCCTGGTAAGTCGGCATTCCCAGTTGGTAAGATGGAGCTGGAGGTAGCCTTTGGGGATGAGCATGATTCTAGGGCTGAGAAATTAACCTTTGAAGTGGTCAAGATCAAGAGCCCGTATCACGCTCTGTTTGGACGGCCGGCTTACGCCAACTTCATGGCGCGGCCGTGTTATGTTTACTTGCAGCTCAAGATGCCGGGTCACAAGGGCACCATTACTGTGCATGGGAGTCGGAAGATAGCCCCAGAATGTGAGGAGGGTGATGCTGCTTATGCCGAATCTGTTTGTGCAGCAGAGGAGCTGAAGTTCTATAAGGATAACGTTGACCCCGCGGACATGACATCTCTGAAGAAGCCAACCATAGAGCATGACCCGATGATGAAATTTAAGTCGGCTGATGACACCAAGCTTGTTGATTTTACTCCAGGTGACTCGTCTAAGCAATTCAGTATCAGTGCCAATCTGGATCCTAAATAGGAAACCGCGCTCATCGAGTTCATCCGTGAGAATCGGGGCATCTTTGCATGGAAACCTTCTGACATGCTGGGTGTACCGAGAGAACTCGCTAAGCACACTCTTAATATGGATCCAAAGTTTAAGCCGGTCAGGCAGTTTCTTCGGCGGTTTAACAAAGAGAGACGGAAAGCTATCAGTGAGGAGGTGGCCCGGCTCTTAGCGGCCGGGTTTATTGTTGAAGTTTTTCATCCAGAGTGGTTGGCTAACCCGGTGCTTGTACTTAAAAAGAACGGCACCTGGCGGATTTGTGTGGATTACACGGACTTAAATAAGGCTTGTCCAGCTGATCTTTTTGCTCTTCCCCGTATTGATCAAATTATTGATGCTACGGCGGGTTGTGAGCGTTTGAGCTTCTTGGATGCTTACTATGGTTATCATCAGATCAAAATGGCAGTTAAGGACCAGGAGAAGACGGCTTTCATCACTCCGTTTGGAGCCTTCTGTCATGTATCTATGCCATTTGGGCTCAAGAGTTCCCAGGCGACTAATCAACGATGTGTACAGAACTGTCTCCACAATCAGATTGGGCGCCACGCTTATGTGGATGATATTGTGGTGAAATCCAAAGAGAAGGAAACCTTGATAGATGATCTGAAGGAAACTTTTGATAATCTCCGGGTCTACAAAATGATGCTTAACCCGGCCAAATGTGTGTTTGGCGTGCCAACAGGCAAGCTTTTGGGTTTTCCGGTCTCTAACAGAGGCATTGAAGCTAATCCGGAAAAGATCAAGGCAATCACCTCTTTGGCTAAGCTGGCGTGCATCAATGATGTTCAGCGACTAGCGGTCATATTGCTGCTTTAAGCCGGTTAGGTGAGAAGGCCGTACCGCTGTATCAGATGATGAAGAAAACAGACAATTTTGTCTGGAGTGATACTGCTAATGCTGCCTTTGAAGATTTAAAAAGACAGTTATCTGAGCCGCCGGTCCTTGCAGCTCCCATTGATAAAGAGCCGCTATTGTTATACGTGGCCATTAACTCGCGTGTTGTCAGTGTTGCAATTGTGGTGGAGCGCAAGGAGGCTGGCAAGGAGCATCCGGTTCAACGACCGGTTTACTACATCAGTGAGGTGCTTATTGAGTCTAAACAAAGATATCCACATTGGCAAAAACTTGTTTATGGGGTGTTCATGGCGAGCCGAAAGCTTAAGCAATGCTTCCAGGGTCACCCTATCACTGTGGTAAGTTCTGCTCCTTTGGGAGACATCATCCAGAATAGAGAGGCTACAGGACTAGTCGCCAAGTGGGCCATTGAGCTTGGGCCTCATGGTTTGAAGTATGTGCCATGCACTGCTATTAAGTCTCAAGCACTGGTGGACTTCATCAACGATTGGACAGAATTACAGACGCCTGAGGAAAAGCTGGATAACACATATTGGACTATTCACTTTGATGGATCCAGGCAGTTGGAGGGCTCGGGGGCTGGAGATGTTTTAGCTTACCCTCGATGTGACAAATATTTTAATGTGCTTCGGTTGATGTTTCCTTGTACTAACAATGCAGCTGAGTATGAGGCCTTGCTCCATGGTCTTCGGATGGCTAAGGAGATGAACTTAAGCCGGGTAAGGTGCTTGGGCGACTCAGATTTGGTGGCTCAACAGGTGTCAGGCAAGTGGGACTCTAAGGATCCTCTCATGGTGGCTTATCGCCGTGAAGTTGATGCTGTAGCTGGGCACTTCAAGGGTTATAAAGTGGAGCACATCGATCGAAGGAAGAATGAGGCGGCTGATGCTTTAAGCCGAATGGGATCTCAGCGTAAGCCGGTGCCACCTAACACCTTTTTGGATGTTTTGCATAACCCTTCTGTCAAGTTGCCCACAGAGGAAGACTTAGCTATTCCAGATCCAGAAGCGCAGTTGGTGGCGGCTCTTCATGTCATCCCAGATTGGACAGTGCCATATTTGGTTTACATGACCCGTGGTGAGTTGCCTGAGGAAGAGACCTTGGCTAGACAAATCATCCGGCGGTCTAAATCCATGACAATTGTTCAGGGTGAGTTGCATCATCGCAGTGTTACTGGGGCGTTTCAACGTTGTGTGTCGCCTGTGGAAGGTCAGGAAATACTTCGTGAGATCCATGAAGAGGATTGTGGTCATCACGCCGGCTCAAACTCTCTTGTGGCCAAAGCTTTTCGTCATGGTTTTTATTGGATGATGGCTCATGCTGATGCGGAGGATCTGGTCAGTAAATGTAATGGTTGTCAAAAATTCTCTCGATGAGCTCATGTGCCGGCTCAAGAATTATTGATGATTCCAATTACTTGGCCGTTTGCAGTCTGGGGGCTTGATATGGTTGGGCCTTTCAAAAGGTCCAAGGATAAAAAGACACACCTCCTAGTGGCGGTTGATAAATTTACAAAGTGGGTTGAGGCAGAGCCGGTCAGTAAGTGTGATGCAGCCACGACGGTTCAATTCATGAAAAAGGTGATCTTTCGTTTTGGTTTTCCACACAGCATCATAACTGACAATGGTACTGTCGGGGAGGCTGATCGTACCCACGAACACCTATGGGGCCGGCGGACCAGGCCCCTTTGTGGTTCGGAGGGGGGGCGGAGATCGCACGAAGAGCGGATCGAGGCGAGGCACACGAGCAGTTTACCCAGCTTCGGAGCTCTCCGGAGATATAAAACTCCTACTGCTGCTTGTTTGATGTATTATGTTCTTGCTAGGGAGCGATGCAAGCTACAAAACCTAGCGTGAGCGTATCTGGTCTCGAGTGAGTCGAATGAATCGAACCCCCTATACATTGCGCATGGGCCTCCTTTTATATGCTCAAGGGGTCTCCGGCTGTGGCAACATAGGCGAGGGTACAAATGTAAAACAGGAGTTGGTACACCTACTCGAACAGTGTCTGATGCAAAATACCTAACTAACTCGACGGCAAGGGACAAAAGCAATAAATGCCCGTCTGTGTCACCCAAAGCGATTACAGAGACCGTCAGTGTGCCACCGCCGCCACGATGGCAAGCTTGTCACGCCGCTTATCGCTGCTCTCCGCTGGCTGCACTGACCTCTTGACACGCCGCACATGGAATGATCCCATGGCGACACGTTGTTGGATGAGCTGGAGTGGAGATGGAGAGAGGTTGCTTGTCGCAAAGCGCCTTTGTCGCTACGAATCCTTGTCACGTCCGGAGGCTTGTCGAGCTCAAGCCTTCGGCAAGCTCCTCTTGCCGGGCCTTGTCTTCTGCATGCCTTGAGTGGCCTTCCCGGCAAGCTCCTCTTGCCGGGGCCTTGTCTTCTTAGTCAAATACTTTGTTCTTGAATGGCTCAAAAGGAGCCACGGAGGATCTTGGCGGTGACCAGGCAAACCCTGCCGCGGGGTGCTGCAACTGTCCGTCTGCAGCACGGGATACTAGGGTACCCCTACTCTAGTACACCGGCAGAGCCCCGGCTGGGCCGCACACGGTCTTGGCGTTGTCGGGCCAGGCCCAAACGGTGCACGGACACACGCTGCCTCGATCGCGTCAGAATCTCGCCCGGACCCACCACGACCCCCACTAACGGCACGCACCGAACGTGGCGTCGTGCGAGAGATCGTGGGCGTGGTCGTGGGGGTTTCTTTATTAAAAAAGCGGAACGTCCGCCCCCTCCCCCCTCTTTATAAGCGGGGGAAACAAGGGCAGGTCGTCCACTCCACCATTGTTGTCTTGTCAAGAAAACCACCGCCGCTCCCCCCTTCTTCTCCAAAGGCGCGAAGAGCGGCGCCCGCCCCTTTCGCCACAAGCGCACTTCACCGCCGTCGGCCTCCTCCGCTGCCCTCGCCATGGCTCAAAGCCGATAAGGAGAAGGGCGTCAAGTCCGAGGCGCAGCAGCGGCTCACGGCGCTGCGCAAAGAGCGGACCATCTTCCCCGCAGCTCGGCGCCAAAGGAGCTGCGGGATGTCTTCTATCTCTTTTGGTCGACGGAGACGCAGCGTGCGCATCCAGCGCACGAAGGTACTCCCGCCTCCGCTTGATTTGGCCCCAACTGGGTACCCCTTCTTTGCCCTTTTCTTTTATTGCGGGCTTTGCCCGCCCTTTTCCGAGTTCTTCTGCGATATCATGAACACATATGGCCTCCGCCTCCTTGATTTCACCCCCAACGCTGTCTTGACCATGGCAGTTTTCGCACACCTTTGCGAAAACTTTGTCGGAGTCCACCCAAATGTGGCACTCTTCCGCCACTTCTTCGTGCCCCGCGTCGAGAGAGGAGAGCCACTTGTCGGAGGGATAGCTTGGGTCTCTAGGATAGGCAAGAAAGAAGCCTATCTGGAAGGAGAGTTCTGCAACAAGTGGGAGGAGTGGAGAGCCAATTGGTGTTGGGTCGTAGAGGAGAACCCAGAACCCTTCTTCATCGCTGCAAGGCAAACCCCAATAGTGCTGGCAGAGATTGGAGTAACTTGGCGCGGAGGATGCTAGGCTGAAGATAGCTGTGACCCGGATTTTGCGCCTCGGGCTTGCCGGACTAACCGTAGAGCGCGATTGGCAGACTTCCTTCGCCGCCAGACGCTTCCCTTGCGTGAGAGGAGGAGGCCTGCTTGGGAGTTCCAAAATGCGGCAGACATCATGAGGTTGCGCCGGCCTGAACTGGAATTTCACCGTCTTGGAGCTGGATGCGATGCTGCTAGAGCTGTTCAAGAACGACCCCGATCACCCTGAGTGGTTTAGGTTGCCGAGGGGGGTCGTCCCATTATGCAACAATTCAGCGCTCGACCGCATCCGCGCCATGATGCCATTGTGCGATTCCCATGGAATCGTTCCAACCTGGCAGGAGCCTCCCGACGAGGTCGTGCAGCAGTTCTTCGACGACTTGGAAGAAGTGCCGATCCGCCCGACGAGCGAAAAAGGCTCACTCGCGACACCACCGACGAGGAGATGGTGCGTATTGCCACCGAGGTGGAGGAGGCGGCAGCAGCTGCCGGCTGGAGCCTTCGGGTACACCGTGGAGGAGGCGGACGCCAAGGCGGCAAGCCTTGCCGAGCGAAGGGAGAACGCCCGGCGAGGACGAGCTTGTCGAGCCCGAGGCCGGGTCGAGTGGACCCGGCCGAGGGCGCTTCTTCTCCGCCACCCAGCGACTTGCCGCCGTGAGCCCCCAGCTCCGCTGAAGAGGCGTCTCCGCAAGGCGGAGACGAGTCGGGCGGCAGATCGCCCACAACAGCTGCGCATGACGCGGCCTACCGCATGACAAGCGATGTTGCTGCTGGAGCGCCTCACACCGCTGCGACAACTGGGTGAGATCTTCCTGTGCCACCGCCGATGCCTCCGCTTAAGCGCCAAGAGAGCCCACTCCCCGCCTCGTCGCACCGGAGGCGAACGGAGTTTGACTTCTCCACGCCAGCTCGAGGAGGAAGATGAAGAGTAAGCTCTTGAGATTGTGTTTGTATTTCTTCAATTTTATTGCTTCATCTTGAATCTGATTTGCTTCGCTCGACTCTTTCCTTCTTCGTGACGCTGGCCCAGAGCGTCGAAGAGGGCCAAGATCCCGACGGTCGTCGTTGAGGACGATTCTCCCGTGGCTGACAGGGGACGTCTGAGACCCCTTGCGGACCCGGCAACCCTTCCTCAGAGCAGCCCCTCAAAGACAGCCCCCAAAGTAAGTGTGCGGTTTTCTCCTTACTATTAGGTGTGCAGGGTGTTCCTTCTTCGTTGATACACGATTGTTTGCTTGTGTAGGAGCAGAGCAGCCTCATCGGGGAGGCTCGGAAGCCGCCCCCGAAATCCTGTCTGCTGTCACTACGCCGCCAAGAGAGGATTCTCCGACAAGGGAGCGCCCTCCGACAAGGGAGGCTACTCCGGCAAGGGAGGCTACCCCGGCAAGGGAGGCTACCCGGGCAAGGGATAGCGCCAGTGACCCTCCAGTGATCGAGGCCACGGCTGCGGAACCCGTTGCAGGTAATTTCCTTACACGAAAATCTCCCTTGGGCTTGTTCTCTTTTGTTTCTCTTTTTGAACATTTGCTTGACTGCTCTTTCTTCGTCGGCCTTGAGCCGATGGAGGTCGAGGCTGCCGGCGAGGAGGAAGCGCGCGGCAACACCGACGAGGCCGTCGTCGTGGAAGAAGAGGTCGTCGCCGTGGACGAAGAGGCCGTCACCGACGAGCCTGTCGGCGAGGAGGCCACCGAGGCTGCTGACGCAGGAGCTGGCGATGGGTCGGGCGATCGCACTGACGGTCCTGAGGCCGCAGGAGCGCCAGGCGCTACACCGACTCCCCGGGCCACATAAAGATCAGCTCCGAGGAGCCTAGCCCGGCGCCACCAAGGACGGCGAGGGTGTCTTCATCAAACTCCACAGGAGCCGAGCTCAGGCGCCGGCGAAGGAGAGACCTTCGACGGCGAGCTACTTCGCTCATTGGTCGACGCTGGTGGACGCGCCAAGCAGCAACAGCGGGCGAAGTCCGAGGAGGAGCAGCCGAGGAAGCTGTTGTCGCTCTACCGCGCCGCAAGCCAAGTTGGAGTCCCGGGAAGCACTTGTCGCGAGGGCAGGAGCGGACATGGAGAAGCGCCTGAAGAGCTCGGAGCGCCAACCAAGAAACTCTCCGCGACATATGTAAGCGGCTGGGCAACTTGGTGAAGAGCGCACGGCCTTCATCCTTGAGAAGGCCGCGGTGAGGAGCAGCGGCTGGCTGCCGAGAAGCTCTCCGCGCAGAAAGCCGGGCGCATGAAGGTCAACCTGGACAGCCATGAAGAAGACCTTGCAGCGAGGAGTCACTTGGCGGGCGCTTAAGGAAGCGAAGGATGCTGCCGCGGCCGAGGCCGCCAAGGAAGAGTTGAAGGCGAAGGTGGCACAGCTAGAGGCCAACCTCAAGAAGAGCGGCGAAGAGCTCGCCGCGCTCAAGCACGAGCGCGAGAAGGATGCCTACACTCTTGGCGAGCTGCAGAGTCGTCTCGCTCATAGGGGCAAGGAGCTCGACGCCGCCAAAGATTCCAAGGCGGATCTTGAGCTGAAGCTGACCACTCTGACGCAGACACTGGACGGCGCCAGAGAGCGGGAAGTGGGCCTGTTGGAGACAATCAAGGCCAAGGAGGAGCTGCTAGCGAATGTCGTTTCCACCCAGAGCGCCTTGAGGGAGAGTGTGGAGCATTGGACTGAAGGCCTTGTGGACACCGCTGCCGACATCCACAACGAGCTGATGGAGCTGGGGATGGCGGACCTTGCATACTCCTCCGATGAGCATCTCCAACCCAGCGCCAAACTCAGTTTATTCTTCAAAGGCGTGGTGACGGGTCTCCAGCGACTCCGGGAAGAGGTCCCAAAGCAGCTGGCCGAGGAATCACGCCAGATCTATGCAGGAGCCCTCGAGAAGGTGTTGATAAAGGTAGCCTTCCGCAATCCGGGCCTCAACCTGAACGGGCGTCCTGACATCCTTGCCGCCAGATGCCAACGTGGAGGAGCTCAAAGCCCTTGTCGCACCCATTGTGGACAAGGTGAACAAGATCAAGCGGATTGATGGCGACCGCGTAGACTAGGCCGCCAATTTTATCTTTCCCTTGTCGCTGCTGATCATGTTTAGAACACTTTGTTAGATCGGCGACATGTTATTTTGTAATATACTCTATCTTAGGCGATCAATGCAACGTTATTTCCTCTACTTGATTCCTTCCTTTAATGCGTTTCATCCTTACGCATTTGGGGACCTGTCGGTGCGGGCACCTTGTCAGCTACTGGTGCGGAACGTCGGCAACTTCTTTGGCAGTGCCGCCTCCGACAAGCAACCTTGTCGTGACTAGCCACAGCTCACTTAAGTTGTTGAGCGGACTCGAAACAAAGTAAGGGCGCGACTAGCCTGCGAGTTGGTTCCTCTGCGCACAGGTTTTCCATACAAAGTACTATCGTTCGAGGAAGATAACTTAAAATTTTAAAACTGATTGCTCAAACTTTGGCAACTTAGCTTTTACATCTTTTGCTTCTCGATAGTGAAACTTCCTCGAGCGATGCCTGGTCCATAATATTATCTTCTCCTTCCCCCCTGGTTAACTTGTGCGCGAGGGAGCCTTCCTTTCTTTGAGAAAAGAGAAAGAAGAGAAAATAAAGTTATGGAGCCCAGCGGCTCGATATTTCTTACCGGGTGTGGTTGTTGCACAAAGTGTTAGCCAAAACATGCAATAAAATGATGAAAGCATGAATTTGACAAGTTGTGCGCAACACATGAGCTTTACTGATGCACGGGGTCTGCGCTCGCTTTGTACAAAGGATTACATGCAAGCTGCGGCAAGACTTGTACAAAAGGTGGTTGCCGGAGCAGGTTCCGCAACCGCTCTATGGGTAAAACTTACGAAGATGCTCAATGTTCCAGGAGTTGCTCACCGGAATGCCATCTTCGGTCTCAAAGCGCATACGCCTTGAGCCTAGTGACTCGTTTCACCCGATAAGGGCCTTCCCACTTCAAGGCGTCAACTTGTTTGAATTCTGGCGGTCCGAACGGCGAAGAACAAGGTCGCCTCCTCGAGACTTCGGCACTAACTTTGTGGCTATGGTAGCGACGCAAAGCTTGTCGGTAGCGGCGGCTCGCTGACAATGACTTTGAAGACGATCCTCCTCAAGGAGCAGCGCGTCATCTTGTCGCAGCTGATCTTGCTCAAGCTCATCGTAAGCGAGCACTCGAGGCGATCCGTATACGAGTTCCGTGGGGAGAACTGCTTCTGCTCCATAGACTAGAGCAAAAGGTTTCTAGCCAGTGGCTCGATTTGGCGTCGTTCTGATCGACCAAAGAACCACCGGTAGCTCCTCGATCCAGTTTCTTCCGCACTTGTGCAGCCTATCGAAAGTTCTGGTCTTGAGCCCGCGCAGCACTTCAGCATTTGCCCTCTCCGCTTGACCGTTGCTTTTCGGATGAGCAACAGAAGCGAAGCAGACCTTGGCGCCAAGATCTTGGACGTACTGCATGAAGGTGCGACTTGTAAATTGTGTGCCGTTGTCGGTGATGATCCTGTTAGGGATTCCGAAACGGCAAACAATTGACTTGAAGAACTTGATCACGACCGTGGCTGGCCACCTTCCTCACTGCTTCCACTTCCGGCCACTTTGTGAACTTGTCGATGGCGACGTACAAGTACTCAAAGCCCCCGACAGCTCGGGGGAAAGGGCCGAGGATGTCGAGCCCCTAGACCGAAAAGGGCCAGGATAAAGGGATCGTCTGGAGAGCTTGTCTTGGCTGGTGTATCTGTTTGGAATGGGCCGCACGCTTCACACTTGGTTACTTGTGCAGTTGCATCTGGAGGGCTGTCGGCCGGAAGAAACCTTCTTAGGAAAGCTTTGCCGGCAAGTGCTCTTGCGCCAATGTGGTGACCACATATGCCTCCGTGTATCTCTGCAACAGCTCCTGTCCATCTTCCCTGGGAATACACTTCAATTTCACACCGTTGAGTCTTCTTCTGTACAGTATGCTGTCGACAAACTGGTACATACTTGACTGCCGGGCTACTCTTTCCGCTTCTTCTTGCACTCGGGGAAGTTCTCCTGTCTGAAGGAAAAGGACAATCGGCTACGCCCATGCTGGAGCTTGTGGCTCGACAACAAGGACTAAAGGCACATCTGCTGTTGCGGGAACATCAGCTTCTACGGCAAGAACCTGCGGCTCTGCCGGAGCTTGATGCTCCTCGGCAAGCTTGCCGGAGCAAAACTTGTCGGGAGCGTCTGCTTCAACGAAACAAACCCTGGGGCTTTCCGGAGCAGACTGCCCCTCAGCACTGTTGGTGTTGATCTTGGGGACCTTCGTAACGACGGCTTCGGGAAGTTCTGCCGGAAAGTAGTCACCAGAGATCAACTTCCTTTTCTTGTTCTGTCCAGTTGATGGTGTTACGGTTGGTTGAGTCAGCTTGAGCACGAAAATCCCTGGTTCCACAGGCAACTTAAGTGCAGCACACTTTGATAGGCCGTCAGCAATATCATTCTGAGCTCTTGGAACATGTTCCATTTGCAGGCCGTCAAAGTGCTCTTCTAGCTTCCTCGCTTCATCAACGTATGCTTCCATTAACGGGCTCTGATAATCTTTGTTCACTTGGCGGACAACAAGCTGCGAGTCACCTCTGACAATAAGTTTCTTGATCCCAAGGTCTACGGCGATCCTGAGACCGGCAAGCAAACCTTCATACTCTGCAGTATTGTTTGTTGCTTGCTCCTTGGGAAAGTGCATCTGGACTACGTACTTGAGGTGCTCTCCGGTGGAGTGCGATAAGCGACGCCGCACCGGCGCCTTTGGTAGCGAGAAGGCACCATCAAAGTACATCAGCCACTCTTTGCTTGCTTCTTTGACGGGAATGCTTGTCTCCGGAATCTCTTCATCTGGCGTTGGCGTCCATTCTGCTATGAATTCTGCCAATGCTCTGCTTTGGATAGTTGAAGTGCTTTCAAACTTGAGACCAAAGCTTGACAGTTCCAATGCCCACTCGACAATCATGCCTGTTGCCTCTGGATTCTGTAGTATCCTCTTGAGCGGAAAGCGAGTGACAACTGTGATCTCATGTGCTTGGAAGTAATGGCGCGGCTTTCTCGAGGCCATGAGGAGGCCGAAAAGCAATTTCTGCACACCAGTACCTTGACCTAGCCCCTCGCAGGAGGGGATCGACAAAGTAGACCGGGCGCTGCACCATCCTTTTCAGATGTCTGGTCATGCGTCTGCGCGGATTCGTCCTTGTCGGGACTAGAGCTTGTCGGCGAAGCCCCCTGCTTGTCGCTGGATGTGTTTGCCGTGGTTGCTGGCTCGTCATCCGTCTCCCTCTCCGCTACTAACGCAGCACTAACCACTTGATTGGTTGCTGCTATATATAGCAGCAACTTCTCTTGTGGTTTAGGTGCGACAAGTGTTGGAGTGGAGGATGTATCTCTTTAAGTCCTGCAGCAGCCTCCGCTTCGGAGTCCATTTCATTGGACCTGCCTTTTTCAAAATCTTGAAAAGCGGCAGGCGCTCAGCAGACCTAGAAATAAACTTCTGAGAGCAGCTACGCAACCGCAAGTCTTCGTACATCCTTGGCGCTTTGGTGCTTCAATCTGCTCAATGGCCTTGATCTTGTCGGGATTGGCTTCAATCCTCATTGATTTCTGAAGAACCCGAGAAGCTTGCGGAAGGGACTCCAAACACGCACTTCTCGGGGGTGAGCTTGAGGTTGATCTTGCGCAGATTTGCAATGGTCTCGTCCAAATCTTGAACCAGAGTTGCTTTGTCCTTGCTTTTGACCACTATGTCATCCATGTAGGCTTCTCCATTTCTGTGCATTTGCGGCTCAAAAGCGTCATGGACTACCCTTGCAAATGTTGAACCAGCATTCTTCAAACCGAAAGGCATCCGTATGAAACAGTATGTGCCACATGGTGTAATGAATGCGGTCTTCTCCTCATCTTCTTCAGCCATGAAGATCTGATGGTATCTGAGCATGCATCAAGAAACGAAGCAAATCACATCCAGCCGTGGAGTCAACAATCTGGTCGATGCGCGCGGCAAGGGAAATGGATCTTTGGGACAAGATTTATTAACATCCGTGAAGTCAATACAAAGTCTCCATTTTCCATTTGCTTTGCGCACGACTACAGGATTGGCCAACCACGTAGGATGGAGCACTCCTCTGACAAGGCCTGCTGCTTCCAGTTTCTTGATCTCTTCTACTATGAATTCTTGGCGCTCCACTGCTTGCTTGCTTCGACTTTTTGCTTGACGGGCCACGCATGAGGACAAACGGCCAGGCGGTGCTCAATCACTTTCACAGGAACACCGGGGATGTCGACGGTTGCCATGCAAACACATCGACATTCGCCCGCAGGAAAGCAACGAGCGCGCCTTCCTATTTAGGGTCGAGAGAGGCACTGATGGTGAAGGTACCACCAGTGTCGTCCTCCTTGGCGGGCACCTTCTTGGTCTTTGGCGGAGCTACCATCTTCTTCTTGCACTTGCCGGTGGAGCTCGATGGTGCGTCCTCGACGGTAGCGCAGCACTCCGAAGAGGTGCGCTTGCCGGAGTGGGCATCAGAGCTCTTGCCGGACTTGGACTTTGTCTTCTTCCCCGGGAGCTTGGTGACGGCAAGTGTGTGGCAATCTGCGCTGCTGCATCCGGTACATCTTGTCGGCGCAGATAAGGGCATCCTTCTTGTCGCCATGGACAGAGATGACGCTTATCGGGCCTGGCATCTTGAGTAAGTTGTAGGCGTAGTGAGAGGCTGCCATGAACTTGGCAAGTGTTGGACGGCCAAGTATCCCATTGTAAGGCAATGGGAAATCGGCAACGTCGAATGTGACCCTCTCAGTCCTAAAGTTCAGCTCGCTGCCAAATGTTACCGGCAGCGTAATCTTCCCCTTCGGCTTACTCCTTCCCGGATTGATTCCTTGGAAGGTGCCAGTCTCTTCGAGCTCGCTGTTAGGGATTTGAAGCTTCTGGAGTACCGCGGAGGAGATCAGATTCAAGCCGGCCCCGCCGTCAACTAGCATCTTGGTGACCTTGAGGTTGCAGATGGTTGGTGAGACCAACATCGGCAAGCACCCGACCGCAGTTATGCGATCAGGGTGGTCCTCAATATCAAAGACGATAGGCGTGCTGGACCACTTCAAAGGCTTGCATGACTCTACGGATGGTTCTGCTGCATTGACCTCCGGCATCCATTGCTTGAGTTGGCGGTGGGAGGTATGCAGGGAAGCACCTCCGTCAACGCAAAGGACCTCCATGGCTTTCTGAAACTCCTGCTCATCGGCGTCGTCGTCGTCCATATCTTCGTCGTCGTCATCATCTTCATCTTTGTCGCGGCCGCGGGGAGGTCTGTCTCCTTGCCGCTGCTTGGCCTTGCCGCGGCGTCCTCCTCGGCCGGGACGTTTCTTGCCTGCTCCCCCAGCACCTTCCTGGGCATTCTCCTTGTCGCGCCGCTCGTACTCAGCCTTCTGCTGCTCAACAAGCTGATCGACCTTCTTGCAGCTCTGGAGGTCGTGGCCCTTGGTGCGGTGGATCTTGCAAAGATCGCTTGCCGGAGCCGCCCCGCTTGTCGGGCGGCCGCCACAGATCGGTGGTTGGCATCGGCGGCAACCTCCTTGCCGGAGCCACCAGCCTTGGCGTTCTTGTCGCCACCTCCGTTGCGGACTGCTCAACAGCTAACACTTCTGCCTTTCTTCTTCCTGTTGCCTCGCCACGGGCTCTTCTTTGCCGGGCGGTCTCCTCACCGTTAGATCCTGCTTACGCATTCTTTCTGGGAGTCTCCTCCTTCCTCGGTAGCGTGCACACTTGTCGGCCAAGGCGTACAGCTCACCGACATCCTTGACTTTGCACATCGCCATCTCCTCCCTCATCCTGCGGTTCCGCGTTCGATGAAACAGCGATCACCACGGCAGGGTGGACATCTGGGATGTTGTAGTGCACACGGCTGAATCTCTGAATGAATTTGCGCAGGGACTCTCCTTCCTTCTGGGCGAGTAGATGAAGGTCACTCTCTTGGCCATGAGGTTTGTGGCCACCTGTGAAGGCACCGACAAACTGATGGCATAGATCTGCCCAAGAGGATATGGAGCTGTCCGGCAAGAGCATGAGCCAAGATCTGACGTTGGGCTTGAGCATGAGCGGGGAGTAATTAGCGAGGATCTTGTCGTCCCGTACCCCCGCAGCTTGCACCGCGATGGTGTAGATGCTGAGGAACTCTGACGGATGCGTCCTACCATCATACTTCTCCGGCACATCTGGTTTGAAGTTTTTCTGGCTGGGCCCTTTGGACTTGCCGCAGCTCGCATGAGTGAACGCGGGGCAACCTACCGCGTCGGCAAGTCGCCTGGCTCCTCCGGCGTGCATGTCAGATGGGCCCAGCGGCGCTTGTCGATTGACGTCGGCGCTTCTCTCCGGCGCTCGATGCGAGTTCGAGCGTCCTCTTGTTGTCGTTCATGAAGAAGTTGGCGCTGGTCGCGGCGAGCTCGCGGATCCGATGACGCGGTGGAGTCGCTGTCGAGGTGGATCCGGTGAGTCGGCGATCTTGGCCTTCGGGGCGGAGAGTGCATGGTAGTTGCACCTCCGACAGTCTCATCGCCACCGGCTCGTGCCTTGTCGTCTTGCCGCGGCAATGATGGCGTTTTTTGCCGCGGAGCATCGGCGTTGGCAAAGCCGATGAGGCTCTGGATAGTGGCCCTCCACTCGTCGACCTTGTCGGCCGTTGGAGGGTAGTCGAGGAGCAGCTGAGCCCTCGCCAGAGCTTCTGCTGGAGTAGTGGGTGGCATTGGCGAACGGTGCGAGGAGCGGGATACGCTCGGACTTCTAACTACGTTAGAAGGAGCAGCACCCGCCCAGCGACCGTATCTCACTCGTGCCCGGCATGTTGGCTCGCATGCTGGTCTTGTGGGTCTCGATCCAACGAAAGTATGGCATTGTGAACGCCATGACGTTGTTGGTCCCGCGTCTCCTGAGATGGGCGCGGGGGATGCGCGGACGCCGAGGTTTGTGGGGCCTTGTCCTTGGACTTGGCAACGTCGCGAACACCTTCGTCGGCGCCCGTTCCTCCGCCGGCGTCTGCCCCACCACCTGTTTGCTGCGGTGAGGGCGGGTACGACGCGGACGGCTCTGCCGCCGCCGAAGCCTTCTTCTTCGGTGGCATGTTGAGGAAGATGTTGAAGACGCTGCTCGTGTGAACGCCGGATCAGATTCACACGGCCTCGACACCCCCCTACCTGGCGCGCCAAAGATGTCGGGGAGGCTGATCGTACCCACGAACACCTATGGGGCCGGCGGACCAGGCCCCTTGGTGGTTCGGAGGGGCGGAGATGGCACGAAGAGCGGATCGAGGCGAGGCACACGAGCAGTTTACCCAACCGGAGCTCTCCGGAGATATAAAACTCCTACTGCTGCTTGTTTGATGTATTATGTTCTTGCTAGGGAGGCGATGCAAGCTACAAAACCTAAGCGTGGCGTATCTGGTCTCGAGTGAGTCGAATGAATCGAACCCCCCACGTTGCGCATGGGCCTCCTTTTATATGCTCAAGGGGTCTCCGGCAGGTGGCAACATAGGCGAGGGTACAAATGTAAAACAAGAGTTGGTACACCTACTCGAGCGATGTATGGTGCAAAATACCTAACTCTGACGGCAAGGGACAAAAGCAATAAATGCCCGTCAGTGTCGCCCAAACAGTGCAACAGAGACCGTCAGGTGCGCCACCGCTCGCCACGATGGCAAGCTTGTCAGCGCCGCTTATCGCTGCTCTCCGTTGGCTGCACAGCCTCTTGACACGCGCGCATGGAATGATCCCATGGCGACACGTTGTTGGATGAGCTGGAGCGGAGATGGAGAGAGGTTGCTTGCCGCAGCAAGCGCCTTGTCGCGGCCGAATCCTTGTCGCGCTCCGAGCCTTCCCGGCAAGCTCCTCTTGCCGGGGCCTTGTCTTCTTAGTCAAATACTTTGTTCTTGAATGGCTCAAAAGGAGCCACGGAGGATCTTGGCGGTGACCAGGCAAACTCGCCGTTAGGAGTGCTGCAATCGTCTGCTGCAATGCACGGGATACTAGGGTACCCCTACTCTAGTACACCGACAGGTACTAATCTGTCCAAAGGTGCTATGGAAGAGTTTTGTCAACAATAACATATCCGGCTCGATGTTTCATCAGCAGATCATCCTCAATCCAATGGTCAAGCTGAAAGAGCCAATCAAGAGATCTTGAAAGGTATAAAGCCCCGGCTCATGGTCCCTTTACAACGGACGCTAGGTTGTTTGGTGGAGGAGTTGCCTTCTATGATTTGGAGCATCAATACTACACCTAACAGATCTACGGGTTATACGCCTTTCTTCATGGTTTACGGAGCAGAGGCGGTCCTACCAAGTGACATCCGTCATGATTCGCCCCGAGTGGCGGCTTACGTTGAAGCTGATAATGAACATGCTCGTCAGGATGCACCTGATTTGTTGGATGAGAAGCATGATTTAGCAATAGCCCGCTCGGCGATTTACCAGCAGGACCTACGCCGTTATCACAGCCGCCCGGTTAGGTCCAGAACCTTTCAAGAAGGTGACTTAGTGCTCCGGCTCATCCAGGATCAGTCTGATATGCACAAGCTATCCCCGCCTTGGGAAAGACCCTTTGTGGTCAGCAAGAACCTGAATAACGGGTCATATTACCTCATCGATGTTCGAGAGCACAAAGACCCACGCAAGTCGGAAGAGGAGACCCGCCGGCCGTGGAAAATCGCTCATCTTCGGCCTCACTACACTTGAGCCACCGGCTCTCAGGATGTACATATTTTGACAATGTATATATTATGAAAAGTAATAAAGCAGGACCTCTGTCCTTATCATCCTCAAAAGTTTATATGTCTTCATTATTATATTGTTAAAACAGTCAACAGGGAGAGGATCATATTTGAATCCGGCTTTCCCTTTGGTACGGCTTATGATCATATTTGAATCTAGCCATGATCACCAGGGGGCTTCCTGTTCAAACATAGGTCATATTCGAACCAAAGAGAACATAGCTGTCGACACCCTCTTGATCGGCATACTGCCAAACCCACTAGGGGGCTTCTTGATCGTATCCGAATCATAGCTCAACCCCTTTTGCGTCTGACGTGGATCGTATTCGAATTAGCGTCATTAAACAACTTTCAAGGTCATTTGGGTGCTTCCTGTTCAAACATAGGCCGTATTCGAACCAAAGAGAACATAGCTGTCGGTACCCTGTTGATTGGCATGCCAAAGCCACTGGGGGCTATATGATCATATTCGAATCTTAGCTTAACCCCTTCGGAACGGTTTACTGATCGTATTCGAATCAGAAGCCTCAAAATTTTGTCTGTTTCTCGTAAAAGTTTTGCAATTACAATTATTTAACTGTCTTGAGACCTTTTTTATCCTATTTGAAAGTGTTTTTGGGGTGGTTTTTATTCCACCGGCTTAACCTTGATTAATAAAGTTGTTAGCACATAACAAACATCATATGGGCCGGTTTTGACAGAATTGGGTTCTCACCCTCATTGTTCGGATCACATAAACCGGTAGCATAATCAAAGGATCACATGTATGTTGTTATGGTTATGTCTCAAAGATATAATTGAGAACCGGCTTCTTTATGATTTTTTGTTCATATTCCAGGTTATATGTAAAATGTATGACCCTTCATGCGGTAAGCCGCCAAGGGACTTGTGATTTGTTCTTTATGCAGGACAATTAAAGTAGCTCTTTAAACATAAGGAAAGCAGAGGATCAGCATAATACGGAGAATATAAGATGGCGGCTTAAACAGTGTTGAGCGCCAGACACGTGCGCGAGGGAACGACAAAATTAAGTGTTTTTCTACCCTATTACATGACTCCCCGAGTCCAAATAATGAAGCATTGTTTTTCAGCAAGGCATAAATATGGGCCGCCTGAGGGATCAAAGGTGTTGTTGGCCTGAAGCTTCCGGCTCATCCCTTTCCGCTCCTCCGTCTGTTTCCCTGTCCTGGAAGGTTGATGATGACCAGTCAATGCCACTCAAAGCTTCAAATTCAGCTTCATCATCAATTAACCTGGCCGGATCAACTTCAGGGGCGAAGGTATGCTTACGAATTGGAGGGATCCGGCTGATTGCTTCATAATGTGGCGTTGAGATTCTTTGATTCTCGGCGTCATAACCCGGTTGGTACTTGGTAAGATCCGTGTCGTTACCGATCAGAGTGGCCACAGGGCGTATTTCTTTCACACAAGCGGTGAAATTCTGCTGGTCAAATGGGGTGCCGTCCTCCTTCAGGCTTGGATACCCAAGGGCGATGTCGGCCGGGTCTAGCTCCGATAGCCACGCCTTGGCCCGGCTTAATGCGGCTATGGCTCCGGCTCTTGCAGAAGCTCGTCTTAATTCCTGGAACCGCTGAGATAGCACAGCAAGTCATTTTAGTATATCCGTCAGAAGAGTGGGAACTTCATTCGACAAAGACACTATGGCTAAAGCACGTTTTGACCCGGTGTAGAGTTGTTCCACCAATGTATAAACAGCCTTCAGCTTTATCAGCATGCTTTGGTTAAGATTTGAACTCCTGGGGCATGCATTACAAAGTCAGATGAGTTGATGACAATTGAGATACTTGTTGAAAAAGATTTAAAATATCTAACACTTGCAGGATAGCTTACCAAAGATTACTGAGACCATCTAAGATACATGGCGTTTTAAACCGGATAACTCGGCGGTTGTTTCTGCAAGATTCGCCTCCGCTTGTTCAGTACGATTGATCAAAGCGATCTTTTCATCAGCCCAGGCTTTCTTCTCTGCTTCAAAGTTCTTTTTCAGTTTCTCTTGTTCAGATACACTGAATTCAAACTTGGAGTTGGCCTTTTGGGTCTCACTCTCCTGAGCTTCCAGGCGATTCTTCAAGTCAGAGATCTCCGATTCAAATTGGTTAATGGTGGCTGTATAAATGCGGGTTCTGATCGGGATCATCATAATGCAACATTAAGTCCCAAGCACTTTGCAAGCAAAGATACTTGGCATTTGGGGGCTAATGTATGCTGAAAAACTCTATTTACAGTGGCGGTTCATGGCAATAATTCCCAAGCACTTTGCAGGCAAAGGTACTTGGCACTTGGGGGCTAATGCATATTGTTGTTCAAATACTTGATTAAAACATGGTAAGGACCGGTTCAAACATGTTGTTTAAGCCGGCCCTTGGGCGCTACAGGATAAGCCGGGTTTCTTGCATGTATTACTAAGCTGGTATTAGGTCTACATCATATTTCATCATAAGAAATGGACTTCGGGGCTGGTATAGTAAGGATAAATAAAGTATAGCAACAAGAGTTATACCTTAGATTTTTGGTGTATCTGTTTCACCATGTCAATTTCCAGGTCACTGCTATTGTGCACTTGATTTATATAACCAGAGACGATTTCTCTAATACTCAGATGAGAATAATCAGTGACATCCAGCTTAGCTTTGCGGCGTTCCAGAAGTTCTTCCTTGGCGAAGCACTTGGCCAGCATGGTGGGTCTCCCCGGTTCAACAAAGTCAGTTTTGAGGATTTCGACGTCCGGGTCATCCGCCTTGGCCGGGCTATCTCGACAGGCGGAACAGTGGTAGGCGTTGGAATTTCGTGGGCTGGTTCAGGCAGCGGCTCATGAGCGGAGGTATCAGGAGCAGCTGTTCTGAGCTCCGGTTCAGTCAAGATCGGCTCTTCGGCCGGCTTATTCTTCTTCGCCCTCTTGCTGGGATTTACTTGTACACTGTGTGAAAATGAAAAGGTTAGTACAAAACCATGAGTAAGATAAGCACAAGATAAACAGATTATCGTTACCCTGGAGCAGTTTTGAAAGCCGGCATATTAGACTGCATTGATTCGCCGGAGGAAGGTGAAGTTCCCTGATAGTTTGAGTCAGGAGAATTGAGTGGTTGACGAGTAAAACCCGCCAAAGGATACAAAGAATGTAAATCGGAGATAACCTCAGTCCGGCGTTTTCTTGTTACATCGGGTAAGCCGGAGGAGAGTTCCGCATCTTTACTCGTCTGGGTCTGCCTCCGGCTCTCATGAATCTGTCGCTTCAAAAGAAATTGAGGATCTTGGTAAGCTAAAGGATGTGAAAATCTTACTTTCCGGGTTACTCTTCGGACTTTCTGTCTCGGCAAAGGCTCGGAGTCAGAGGAAATTATAGTTACCTCTTCAATCGCTACATGACTCGCTCTTGTATCCTCCTGATGATAATCAATGTCAATAAGATGGTTAAAAAAGGAGCCTAAAGAGTCAAGAGCTACCTCTGACTCGGAGGTATCCTCCAGATGAAGCATATCCGAGGCGCTATGTTTGTTCCCCTTCTTTCAGGCAACAGCTTTCCTGGCGGCTTTCTTAGTTTTTCTGGCTTTCTTGGCAGCCTCATGGTCATACTTGACCTTCCAAAATTCGTCATCAGCCTGTGAATTATAACAAAGGTTTTTGAGTAAAGATGAAATTATTAAAGTTGAAGGTAAAAATGCTTAAGTCAATAGCTTACCGCTGGAGCCGGGTTAGCTTTGTAGAAGGGACTTAAGCCTACTTTCCCACAAACTCTCATTCAGAAGAGACTTAGTCATATCATCAACAACGTCCTCATGTAAGTCATTGGGGTTGTGCCGCAGAGGATCATTCTTTTGGCCTGTGTAATCGCACAGCAAGCCAGGGCGGCGGCTCAAAGGAATAACCCGCCAAGCAAGCCAAACCCGGACCAGATCAATACCGTTTAGGCCGTTCCCCAGAAGAGCTTTGACCTTGCCTATGGTGGGGGCAAGTGTTTGACGTTCAGCTGGAGACATTTTATCTAGCAAGGGGTGAGTTGACTCCAGGCGCAGGGCGCGAAAGTCAGGCAGAGGGTTCTCGTTAGCCAGAGAAGTGTCTTGACAATAGAACCATGTCTGGTTCCAATCTTTAGGGTGACTTGGCGGTTCGGCATACGGGAAGAGACAGTCCCTCCGTCATTTGGATTGAGATTCCTCCAAGCTCCAAGCTGGGCCCATTGGCACGTTCATTTTGACGGTTCAGATAAAATAAATCTCTAAAGAGTAGCAAGCTCGGTTCTTCTCCAAGGTACACCTCACAGAACACTTGAAAATTGCAGATATTTGACACGGAATTGGGTCGATGTCTTGAGGTCGCTGGTCAAAAAAGTGCAAGACGTCTCTGAATTTTTTTGAGCCGGGTGGTGCAAAGCCCCGGTTCATGTGATCAGTAAAAACGGCAACTTCCCCGTCCTTGGGTTGAGGTTTTTCTTCTGTCGGATCAGGAGCACGATAGGACATGACCTCTTTCTTCGGCAGATAACCAGTCTTCACAAACTCATTCAAGGTGTTATCGGTGACGATGGATATAACCCAGTTGCATGTGACGGGTGCTTTGGGAGCCTTGGGCGGCATTATGAAGATGGAATCCTATGACAAAGTAAAAGTTTCCGGCTCAAATTTAAGCCGGAGAAAAAAATTCCAATTCATATACAAGATGGCATCTTACGAAGGGGCCTAATGGCATATGGCTAATTGTGTCAGGTTATTCAAGCCGCCATGGGCACCATAAGCAGTTAAGTTATTTAAAACCATTGTGAGTGGTCAGGATTATTGATTGAGCATTGCCTTTTTAAGCCAGCGATATGAGTCGCCATGACTAACAGATACAGTTTTTTGCCTAAGTATCGCACAAACAAGTTTCGCAGGTTGCAGCTGTTATTTTGGATCAAACGGTCGTTCAGAAAAGAAAATATTCTAGACCTAAAAAGTTGGTACAGATGAGTTTGAGAGTTCTAATGAGGCCTCTGAACTAGAGAAAGGAATCTACTAGCATCTGAAATGGATGCGAAACGGTTACCGCACAAGTTATATGTTCTTTTTGGATCAGAAGAAGCTGCGGTGGAGGAACCGCGAAGAAACGATGAAGAACCATGAAGAACACGGAAGAACTTGAAAATCCTAAATGCAGATCTGAAGTGCGATAAGGTGAAGACTTACAGCTGTAGATCTACTGCGGAGGATCACTGTCGTTCTCTGGTCGATTCAGGTTGATGCAGCGGCCAAAATCAACGAAGATGAGGTGCTCTGCGGCGGCGGCGGCGGCGGAGCTCGAGCAGCAGCGGAGTCGCGAGAGGAAGAAGACGACAGAAAGGGGGAGAATGAAGAAAGACCTAAAGGTCATGCTTATTTATAAGGAAAAGACTGATAGAGAGGGCGCGAGAAACGAGGAGGCCAGACGTGGTTATCCAGCTACAATGACGCCTTGATTTTTAGGATGGTCATTAAGATAAGGATCCGTTGGGATATGACAGAATAAAATATGAATTTAATGGAAGATGACATCATGGCGGGTTATCGTGAATCCAGAAGATGACGTCATGGCGGTTTATAACTTTTGCACAAACAGAAGACAGAAGGCTTTTTCTTAAGGTATTGAAGATTGACATGAACCGGTTCATGTCAATCTGGGGCCTAATGTTAGGGATATAACTATTAGTGTAACCTGCCCAGGAGGGGCCGGGTTATGCTATGGTGATTCATCATATGAAGCCCAATATCAAGCTTGAAGATGGCGGTTCGATAAAGGGCCTAAAGCCTGCAGGCGACTTAAGGCCCATAGTGATAAACAGCCGTACTGGCATGACTTGTGTTATAAGGCAAGATTAACTAGTCACCGAGCCGGACACTGTTTATGAGCCGGACGGGACTTTGTAGGCTGCGGGGCGTCAACCCGTGTACATAAGGGGACGACCTGCCGGCGGCTTAGGGCAAGTAACATCAATCGAATACCGGGCATAGCAGACTTGCTCCCTGGTAATCGAAACCCTAACAATTCAACCTCAACTGGATTAGGTTTTACCCTTCACCGTAAGGGGCCGAACCAGTATAAACTCTCGTGTCATTTGTCCCACTTTAACCCCTTTAAGCTTCATAGTTGTGATGGCTCCACGACTAAGTCCTTTCACGAGGACATCTGCCGTGACAATTCCACGACATAGGGCTAGAGAGATTGAAATTATTGAAACTAATAATATTGAAGATAGTGATGATGAAGATTCTCCCCCTAATAAATATGAATTGCCTGTTGTGCCTAAGGGTTATGTTATGGATGAAGAAATTGCTTACGCTATTTTTGCTTGCAAAGATAGATATGATGTTAAGAAATTATTAGCCAAATGGAAACAGCAATCTCTTAATGCTAAAATGAAACCTGACCCTGCTTTTGCAAATTCACCTATCTGTGTTACTGATAAGGATTATGAATTTTCTGTTGATCCTGATATAATTACTTTGGTTGAATCTGATCCTTTTCATGGCTATGAATCTGAAACAGTTGTGGCACATCTCACTAAATTAAATGATATAGCCACCCTGTTCACTAATGATGAGAGAACCCGCTACTTTTATATCCTTAAAATATTTCCGTTCTCATTAAAGGGTAATGCTAAGATATGGTTTAATTCTCTTCATCCTGGTTGTGTGCGTAGTCCCCAGGATATGATTTATTACTTCTCTGCTAAATATTTCCCTGCTCATAAGAAACAAGTTGCTTTAAGGGAAATATATAATTTTGTGCAAATTGAAGAAGAGAGTCTCCCACAAGCTTGGGGGAGGCTTCTCCAATTACTTAATGCTTTTCCTGATCACCCTCTTAAGAAAAATGAAATACTTGATACCTTTTATAATGGACTAACCGATGCTTCCAGAGATTACCTGGATAGTTGTGTTGGTTCTGCTTTTCGAGGAAAGAACACCGGATGAAGCTGAAATTCTATTGAATAATATGTTGACAAATGAAAATAATTGGACACTTCCTGAGCCAATTCCTGAGCCTATCCCTAAACCAACTCCAAGGAAGAGGGGTGTTCTATTTCTCAGTCCTGAAGATATGCAGGAGTCAAAGAAATCTATGAAAGAAAAGGGTATTAAAGCTGAAGATGTTAAGAATTTACCACCTATTGAAGAAATACATGGTCTTAATTTACCGCCTGTTGAAGAAATATATGATCTTAATCCATCACCTATTGAAGAAACTCATGGTCTTGATAACCCGACACATGTAGTAAAGGTAAATTCTCTCTATAGGTATGATAAAGCTGAAATCCCTCCTATTAAGTTTGCTAGCCAATGTTTGGATGAGTTTGATAATTTTATGTTTAAGCAAGAAGACTTTAATGCTTACTTTGGTAGACAAATTAAACAAAATGCTTATATGATTGAACACTTGGGTGATTATATGTCTAGAGTTAAAGGTGAACTTAAACTCATTACTAAACAAGCTTCTATGGTTACCACTCAAGTATAACTAGTACTTAAAGCTCAAAATGATTTGCTCAGTGAATAGAATAGTAAGAATAGTGGATATGCTGTTAGAGTGGCTATTAGAACTGGTAAAATGACTCAGGAACCTTTGTATCCTGAAGGCTACCCTAAGAGAATTGAGCAAGATTCTCAGAGAAATAATGTAGATGCACCTAGTCCTTCTAAAAAGAAGAAAAAGAAAAATGATAGGACTATGCATGCTTCTGAGCACTGTCTAGAGTTTTACTAGCATATTGAATAACATTTAATTTCTTATCAACTCTTTGCCCCAGAACAGCACCTACAGCATATAGCATCACACATAATTTCAAAGGGTAAATTCCAATCAGGTGGCTGAACAATAGGTGCAGAGATTAATGATTTCTTAAGTATTTCAAATGCTTCTACACAATCATCATAAAAAACGAAAGGTATATCTTTTTGTAAGAGATTAGTCAGAGGCCGAGAAATTTTTGAGAAGTCCTTAATGAACCTCCTATAAAAACTGGCATGACCAAGGAAACTTCTTATACCTTTGATGTCCTTGGGACACGGCATCTTTTCAATAGCATCAACTTTAGCTTTATCACTTCAATACCTTTTTCAGAAATTTTATGCCCCAAGACAATGCCTTCATTAACCATAAAGTGGCACTTCTCCCAATTCAAGACAATATTAGTTTCTTCACATCTCTTCAAAACTCGATCAAGGTTGCTCAAGCAATCATCAAAAGAGGAGCCATAAACGGAGAAATCGTCCATGAAAACCTCACATATCTTTTCAAAAAAATCAGAGAATATAGCCATCATGCATCTTTGAAAGGTAGCAGGTGCATTACATAAACCAAAAGGCATACATCTATAAGAAAAAGTATCGAAAGGGCAAGTAAAAGTGGTCTTTGCTTGATCGTCAGCTGACACAGGTATTTGAGAGAAACCAGAGTAACCATCTAGAAAGCAAAAATGGGTATTTTTGGATAATGTTTCTAGCATTTGATCAATAAAAGGAAAAGGGCAATGATCTTTTTTAGTAGCTTTATTTAATTTGCGGAAATCAATTACCATTTTATAACCTGTAATAATTCTTTGTGGAATATATTCATCTTTATCATTAGGAACGACAGTAATACCTCCCTTCTTAGGGACACAATGGACACGACTTACCCACTGACTATCAGCAACGGGATAAACTATACCTGCCTCAAGGAGCTTTAGTATTTCCTTTCTTACCACTTCTTTCATCTTAGGATTCAGCCGTAGTTGATGATCAATAACTGGTTTGGCATCTTTCTCCAAATTTATTTTGTGTTGGCATAGAGTGGAACTAATGCCCTTAAGATCATCAAGAGTATATCCAATAGCAGCATGGTGCTTCTTCAGAGTTTTAAGTAATTTCTCTTCCTCATGCTCTGAAAGGTTAGCACTAATAATAACAGGATATATCTTCTTTTCATCAAGATAAGCATATTTAAGAGTATCAGGTAACGGTTTAAACTCAAACACGGGATCACCCTTTGGTGGAGGAGGATCCCCTAGGATTTCAACAGGCAAGTTCTGTTTCAGAATAGGTCCCTGTTTAAAGAACACTTCATCTATTTCCCTTCTTTCATTCATAAACATATCATTTTCATGGTCAAATATTATTCTAAAGGATCATTAGGAGGCACGGCAATAGAAGCAAGACCAATAATTTCATCCTTACTAGGCAATTCCTCTTCACGGTGTTGTCTACGAAATTTAGAGAAATTAAACTCATGAGACATATCATCCAAACCGATAGTAACAACATCCTTCTTGCAATCTATTGTAGCATTAACAGTATTCAAGAAGGGTCTACCAAATATAATCGGACAAAAGCTATCTTGTGGGGAACCAAGAACAAGAAAATCAGCGGGATATTTAGCTTTCTCAAACAATACTTCAACATCTCTAACAATCCCAATTGGTGATATAGTATCTCTATTGGCAAGCTTAAAGGTAACATCAATTTCTTCTAACTCAGCGGGTGCAATTTCATGCATAATTTCTTTGTATAAGTCAATAGGTATTACACTAGCACTAGCACCCATATCACACAAGCCATGATAAAAATGATCTCCTATTTTAATAGAAATAACAGGCATGCCTACCACAGGTCTATGTTTATCTTTAGCACTGGGTTTAGCAATTCTAGCAGTCTCATCACAGAAATAAATAACATGCCCATCAATATTATCAGCCAAGAGATCTTTAACAATAGCAATATTGGGTTCAACTTTAACTTTCTCAGGAGGTGTATAGGTTCTAATATTACTTTTACGAACCACAGTTGAAGCTTTAGCATGATATTTTATCCTAACAGGAAAAGGTGGTTTCTCAACATTAGTAGGAACAATAGGATCATTATAAGTGATAGTCTTTTCTTCAACTTTAATAGGTTCAACTACTTTTACTTGTATGGGAGGATGATATTTAAACCACTTCTCCTTAGGGAGATCAACACGAGTAGCAAAAGATTCACAAAAAGAAGCTACTATCTCAGAGTCAAGTCCATATTTAGTGTCGAATTTACGGAAAACATCGGTCTCCATAAAAGATCTAACACAATCAAACTTAGGTGTTATACCTGACTCCTTACCTTCGTTGAGATCCCAATCTTCAGAGTTGCATTTAATTCTTTCCAATAAATCCCATTTGAATTCAATAGTCTTCATCATAAAAGAGCAAGTACAAGAAGTACCGAGCATGGAGCGATTGTTGTCAGAAAGTCGAGCATAAAAAATTTGAATAATCATTTCTCTTGAGAGCTCATGATTGGGGCATGAATATAACATTGACTTAAGCCTCCCCCAAGCTTGAGCGATGCTTTCTCCTTCGTGAGGCCAAAAATTATATATATAATTGTGATCACGATGAACAAGATGCATAGGATAAAACTTCTGATGGAATTCCAATTTCAACCGTTTGTAGACCCATGATCCCATATCATCACATAGCTTATACCATGTCAATGCATCGCCCTTCAAAGATAAAGGGACGACCTTCTTCTTGATAACATCATCGGGCATACCTGCAAGCTTAAATAATCCACAAACTTCATCCACATAGATTAGGTGCTCATCAGGATGTAATGTTCCGTCTCCTGCAAAAGGATTAGCTAGCAGTTTTTCTATCATACCCGAAGTAATTTCAAAGTAAACATTTTCATTTTCAGTATGTTCAGTAGGTTGAGGAGCAACTCTTTGCTCTACCGGTCGAGGTGAAGATACCCCGAAAGAGCCCCTCAAAGGATTACTTTCCATAGTAACAAGTGACAGTAAATTTCAGCACACTATATAAAATTTTCCTTAACAAATTCCACCTACCAAAGGCGCTTCACTCCCCGGCAACGGCGCCAGAAAAGAGTCTTGATGACCCACAAGTATAGGGGATCTATCGTAGTCCTTTCGATAAGTAAGAGTGTTAAACCCAACGAGGAGCAGAAGGAAATGATAAGCGGTTTTCAGCACGGTATTCTCTGCAAGCACTGAAATTATCGGTAACAGATAGTTTTGTGATAAGGTAATTGGTAACAAGTAACGAATAACAAATGTAAATAAAGTGCAGCAAGATGGCCCAATCCTTTTTGTAGCTAAGGACAAGCCTGGACAAACTCTTATATAGAGAAAAGCGCTCCCGAGGACACATGGGAATTATCGTCAAGCTAGTTTTCATCACGTTCATATGATTCGCGTTTGGTACTTTCATAATTTGATATGTGGGTGGACCGGTGCTTGGGTGCCGTCCTTACTTGGACAAGCATCCCACTTATGATTAACTCCTATTGCAAGCATCCATAGCGACAAAAAGAAGTATTAAGGTAAACCTAACCATAGCATGAAACATATGGATCCAAATCAGCCCTTACGAAGCAACGCATAAACTAGGGTTTAAGCTTACGTCACTCTAGCAACCCATCATCTACTTATTACTTCCCAATGCCTTCCTCTAGGCCCAAATAATGGTGAAGTGTTATGTAGTCGACGTTCACATAACACCACTAGAGGAGAGACAACATACATCTCATCAAAATATCGAACGAATACCAAATACACATGACTACTAATAGCAAGACTTATCCCATGTCCTCAGGAACAAATGTAACTACTCACAAAGCATATTCATGGTCATAATCATAGGGGTATTAATATGCATATAGGATCTGAACATATGATCTTCCACCAAATAAACCAACTAGCATCAACTACAAGGAGTAATCAACACTACTAGCAAACTACAAGTACCAATCTCAGACTTAGAGACAAGAATTGGATACAAGAGATGAACTAGGGTTCGAGAGGAGATGGTGCTGGTGAAGATGTTGATGGAGATTGGCCCCCTCCCGATGAGAGCAGCGTTGCTGATGATGATGGCGATGATTTCCCCCTCCCGGAGGGAAGTGTCCCCGGCAGAACAGCTCCGCCAGAGCCCTAGATTGGTTCCGCCAAGGTTCCGCCTCGTGGCGGCGGAGTCTCGTCCCGAAAGCTTGCTTATGATTTTTTCTCGGACGAAAGACTTCATATAGCAGAAGATGGGCACTGGAGGGCCACTAGGGGGCCCACGAGGCAGGGGGCGCGCCCAGGGGGTAGGGCGTGCCCCCACCCTCGTGGCCAGGGTGTGGGCCCCCTCTGGTATTTTCTTCGCTCAGTATTTTTTTTATTTCCAAAAATAACTTCCTTGGAGTTTCAGGAGTTTTGGAGTTGTGCATAATAGGTCTCTAATATTTGCTCCTTTTCCAGCCTAGAATTCCAGCTGCCCGGATTCTCCCTCTTTATGTAAACCTTGTAAAATAAGAGAGAATAGACATAAGTATTGTGACATAATGTGTAATAACAGCCCATAATGCAATAAATATCGATATAAAAGCATGATGCAAAATGGATGTATCAAGCGCGCCCCCCACCCTTGTGGGCCCCTCATAGCTCCACCGACCTACTTCTTTCGCCTATATATACTCTTATACCCTGAAACCTTCGGGGAGAGCCACGAAACACCTTTTCCACCGCCACAACCTTCTGTACCCGTGAGATCCCATCTTGGGGCCTTTTCTGGCGATCTGCCGGAGGGGGATTCAATCACGGAGGGCTTCTACATCAACACCATAGCCTCTCCAATGACGTGTGAGTAGTTTACCACAGACCTTCGCGTCCATAGTTATTAGCTAGATGGTTTCTTCTCTCTCTTTGGATCTCAATACAAAGTTCTCCTCGATTCTCTTGGAGATCTATTCGATGTAACTCTTTTTGCGGCGTGTTTGCCGAGATCCGATGAATTGTGGGTTTATGAACTTGATTATCTATGAATATTATCTGATTCTTCTCTGAATTCTTATATGCATGATTTGATATCTTTGCAAGTCTCTTCGAATTATCGGTTTAGTTTGACCTACTAGATTGATCTTTCTTGCAATGGGAGAAGTGTTTAGCTTTGGGTTCAATCTTGCGGTGTCCTTTCCCAATGACAGTAGGGGCAGCATGGCACGTATTGTATTGTTGCCATCAAGGATAAAAAGATGGATTTTATATCATGTTGCTTGAGTTTATCCCTCTACATCATGTCATTTTGCCTAATGCATTACTCTGTTCTTATGAACTTAATACTCTAGATGCATGCTGGATAGCGGTTGATGTGTGGAGTAATAGTAGTAGATGCAGAATCGTTTCGGTCTACTTGACACGGACGTGATGCCTATATTCATGACCATTGCCTTAGATATCATCATAACTATGCGTTGTTCTATCAATTGCTCGGCAGTAATTTGTTCACCCACCGTAATACATGCTATCTTGAGAGAAGCCACTAGTGAAACCTATGGCCCCTGGGTCTACTTTACATCATATAAGTTTCCAATCTAAAATTCTAGTTTACTATTTATTTTGCAATCTTTATCTATACCACAAAATACCAAAAATATTTATCTTATTATCTTTATCAGATCTCACTTTTGCAAGTGGCCGTGAAGGGATTGACAACCCCTTTATCGTGTTGGTTGCAAGGTTCTTATTTGTTTGTGCAGGTACTAGGGATTTGCGTTCAGTCTCCTACTGGATTGATACCTTGGTTCTCAAAAACCGAGAGAAATACTTACGCTACTTTGCTGCATCACCCTTTCCTCTTCAAGGGAAAACCAACGCATGCTCAAGAGGTAGCAAGAAGGATTTCTGGCGCCGTTGCCGATGAGATCTACACACAAGTCAAGACATACCAAGTACCCATCACAAACTCTTATCCCTCACATTACATTATTTGCCATTTGCCTCTCGTTTTCCTCTCTCCCACTTCACCTTTGCCGTTTTATTCGCCCTTTTTTGTTCGTCTCTTTTTGCTTGCTTCTTGTGCGTCCGTGTGTTAGTACTACTGATTTTGAAGTTCTCCACTTCAAACAAAGACAAGGAGAAAATTTTAAAGATGCTTGTTATAGGATGGTAGAATCTATTCATGGTTGCACTATAGAGGGAGATTTCAAGGTTTTACTTCGCATTTTTTTATGTTGGGCTTACCTTACCCCATAGACAACTACTTGATTTTTTCGCCAAAGGGAACTTTATTGAAGCTAACCCTAGTATTTCTTATGAAATTATAGAGGGGATAGTAGGAGTACTTCCCCCACAAAAGGGACTTCACCTTACGCAAGAAGGAACCCAAATCTTAGAGAAATTATGTGAATTGAAAAAATTTATTGAACCTCTTAAAAATGTTGGTGGAAATCTTAACCGCATGAATATGTTGATTACACTCTGCAATAAGCGGTTGGATGCTCTAGATCTAAAGATCTGCGAGCATGAAGGGAAACGTAAGGAACCTCCCGGATCCGAACATAACTCCGTTAAAAAGATAAACACCAAAGATGACAATACCTAGATCTATTCTTGTTTTTATGCCTAGCTAGGGGCGTTAAACGATAGCGCTTGTTGTGAGGCAACCCAATTTTATTTTTATTCCTTGCTTTTTGTTCCTGTTTAGTAATAAATAATTCATCTAGCCTCTGTTTAGATGTGTTTTTATGTTTCAATTAGTGTTTGTGCCAAGTAGAACCAATAGGATCTTCTTAGGTGATAGTTGTTTGATCTTGCTGAAAAAGACAGAAACTTTGCGCTCACGAAAATAATTGTTAAAATTCACAAGAACATGAATAAAATACCAATTATTTTTCCACTAGATCAATATACAAATTATACAGGTTGTCCTAGTTTCTCAGAATTTTTGGAGTTCAATAAGTATTATAACAAATCAGATTACTCTGCATCGCTCTGCTTTTTGATGATTCTGTTTTTCGTGTGTTGTTTGCTTATTTTGATGAATCTATGGCTAGTATCGGGGGGTATGAACCATAGATAAGTTGGAATACAGTAGGTTTAACACCAATATAAATAACTAATGAGTTCATTACAGTACCTTAAGGTGGTGGTTTGTTTTCTTATACTAACGAAGGTCATGAGATTTTCTATTGAGTTTTGTGTTGTGAAGTTTTCATGTTTTTGGGTAAAGATTTGATGGATTATGGAACAAGGAGTGGAAATAGCCTAAGCTTGGGGATACCCAAGGCTCCCCAAGGTAAAATTCAAGGACAACCAAAAGCCTAAGCTTGGGGATGCCCCGGAAGGCATCCCTTCTTTCGTCTTCGTCCATCGGTAACTTTACTCGAGGCTATATTTTTATTCACCACATGATATGTGTTTTGCTTGGAGCGTCTTGTATGATTTGAGTATTTGCTTTTTAGTTTAACACAATCATCCTTGCTGTACACACCTTTTGGGAGAGACACACATGAATCGAAATTTATTAGAATACTCTATGTGCTTCACTTATATCTTTTGAGCTAGATAATTTTGCTCTAGTGCTTCACTTATATTTTTTAGAGCACGGTGGTGGTTTTATTTTATAGAAATTATTGATCTCTCATGCTTCACTTATATTATTTTGAGAGTCTTTTAGAACAGCATGGTAATTTCCTTTGGCTATAAAATTAGTCCTAATATGATAGGCATTCAAGATGGGTATGATAAAAACTTTCATATAGAGTGCATTAAATACTATGATAAATTTGATACTTGATAATGGTTTTGAGATATAAAGGTGGTAATGTTAGAGTCATGCTAGTTGGGTAATTGTGAAATTGAGAAATACTTGTGTTAAAGTTGGCAAGTCCCGTAGCATGCACGTATGGTAAACGTTGTGTTACAAATTTGAAGCATGGGGTGCTTTTTGATTGCTTTCCTTATGAGTGGCGGTCGGGGACGAGCGATGGTATTTTCCTACCAATCTATCCCTCTAGGGGCATGTGTAGTAGTATATGAGTTCTTTATGACTAATGTGAGTCCATGGATTATACGCACTCTTACCTTTCCGCAATTTGCTAGCCTCTACGGTACCATGCATTGCCCTTTCTCACCTTGAGTGTTGGCGCAAACTTCACAGGTGCATCCAAACCCCGTGATACGATACGCTCTATCACACATAATCCTCCTTATATCTTCCTCAAAACAGCCACCATACCTACCTATTATGGCATTTTCATAGCCATTCCAAGATATATTTCCATGCAACTTTCCACCGTTCCGTTTATTATGACACGCTCCATCATTGTCATATTGCTTTGCATGATCATATAGTTGACATCGTATTTGTTGCAAGGCCACTTTCATAATTCTTTCATACATGTCACTCTTGATTCATCGTGATATCCCGCACATCACGGAGGCATTCACATAGAGTCATATTTTTGTTCTAGTATCGAGTTGTAACATTGAGTTATGAGTAAATAAAAGTGTGATGATCATCATTATTAAAGCATTGTCCCATGTGAGGAAAGGAGACTATGAAATAAAAAAGAGAGGCCCAAGAAGCCCAAATAAAAAAAAGAGGCCAAAGAAGCCCAAACAAAAAAAATGAGAGAAAAGAGAGAAGGGACAATGTTACTATCGTTTTTCCACACTTGTGTTTCTATCACCATGATCTTCATGATAGAGAGTTTCTTATTTTGTCACTTTCATATACTAGTGGGAATTTTTCATTATAGAACTTGGCTTGTATATTCCAATGATGGGCTTCCTCAAAGTGCCCTAGGTCATCGTGAGCAAGCAAGTTGGATGCACACCCACTTAGTTTCTTTTGATGAGCTTTCATACACTTATAGCTCTAGTGCATCCGTTGCATGGCAATCCCTACTCCTAGCATTGACATCAATTGATGGGCATCTCCATAGCTCGTTGATTAGCCGCGTCAATGCGGGACTTTCTCTTTTTGTATTCACACATAACCCCCATCATCATATGCTATTCCACCTATAGTGCTATATCCATGGCTTGCGCTCATGTATTGCGTAAGCGTTGAAAAGGCTGAAGCGTGTTAAAAAGTATGAACCAATTTCTCGGCTTGTCATCGGGGTTATGCATGATGGGAGCATTTTGTGTGACGAAAATGAAGCATGGCCAAACTATATGATTTTGTAGGGATAAGCTTTCTTTGGCTATGTTATTTTGATAAGACATAATTGCTTGGTTAGTATGCTTGAAGTATTACTATTTTTATGTCAATATTAAACTTTTATCTTGAATCTTTTGGATCTGAACATTCATGCCACGATAAAGAGAATTACATTGAAAATTATGTTAGGTAGCATTCCACATCAAAAATTCTGTTTTGTCATTTACCTACTCGAGGACGAGCAGGAATTAAGCTTGGGGATGCTTGATACGTCTCCAACGTACCTATAATTTTTTATTGTTCCATGCTATTATATTATCTGTTTTGGATGTTTAATGGGCTTTAATATACCTTTTTATATTAATTTTGGGACTAACCTATTAACCGAAAGCCCAGTGCAAATTGCTGTTTTTTGCCTATTTCAGTGTTTCACAGAAAAGGAATGTCAAAGGGAATCCAAACGGAATGATAAAAGTGAGCACAAACAGTAATTGCAATGCCAGGAAACAAGGCCTAGGGTTCATACTTTCACTAGTGCAAGTTCTCTCAACAATAATAGCATAATTAGATCATATAACAATCCCTCAACATGCAACAAAGAGTCACTCCAAAGTCACTAATAGCGGAGAACAAATGAAGAGATTATTGCAGGGTACGAAACAAACCTCAAAGTTATCCTTTCTGATCCATCTATTCAAGAGTTCGTAGTAAAATAACACAAAGCTATTCTTTCCGTTCGATCTATCCTAGAGTTCGTACTAGAATAACACCTTAAGACACACATCAACCAAAACCCTAATGTCACCTAGATACTCCAATGTCACCACAAGTATCCATGGGTATGATTATACGATATGCATCACACAATCTCAGATTCATCTATTCAACCAACACAAAGAACTTCAAAGAGTGCCCCAAAGTTTCTACCGGAGAGTCAAGATGAAAACGTGTGCCAACCCCTATGCAGAAGTTCACAAGGGCATTGAACCCGCAAGTTGATCACCAAAACATACATCAAGTAGATCACGTGAATATCCCATTGTCACCACAGATAAGCACATGCAAGACATACATCAAGTGTTCTCACATCCTTAAAGACTCAATCTGATAAGATAACTTCAAAGGGAAAACTCGATCCATTACAAGAGAGTAGAGGGGGAGAAACATCATAAGGTCCAACTATAATAGCAAAGCTCGCGATACATCAAGATCGTGCCATATCAAGAACACGAGAGAGAGAGAGAGAGAGATCAAACACATAACTACTGGTACATAACCTCAGCCCCGAGGGTGAACTACTCTCTCCTTGTCATGGAGAGCGCCGGGATGATGAAGATGGCCACCGGTGAGGGATTCCCCCTCTAGCAGGGTTCCAGAACAGGTTCCCGATTGTTTTTTTGTGGTTATAGACGCTTGCGGCGGCAGAACTCCTGATGTAGGTTTATTTTCGGGGGTTTCTGTATTTATAGCAATTTTTGGCGTCGGTCTCACGTCAGGGGTGTCTCTGAGTCATCCACGAGATAGGGGGGAGCGCCCAGGGGGGTAGGGCGCGCCCTCCACCCTCGTGGATGGCTCGGGACTCTTCTGTCCCAACTATTTTACTCCGGATGCTTCTTTTGGTCCATAAAAAATCATCCAAAATTGGCACCTCAATTGGACTCCGTTTGGTATTCCTTTTCTGTAAAACTCAAAAAAAAGGAAAAAACAAAAACTGGCACTGGGCTCTAGGTTAATAGGTTAGTCCCAAAAATCATAAAAAACAGCATATAAATGTATATAAAACATCCAAGATGGATAATATAATAGCATGGAACAATAAAAAATTATAGATACGTTGGAGATGTATCAGAGCTCGCTCTGTTTTTTCCCTTTCCCCTCTCCTCTCTGTTCTTCCCCTCTCTACCTCGAGCTCATCACACATTTTTCCCAAATTTTATCAAGATTTGAAGGCCCCCATCCATTCAAGTGATCACAAAGGTAAGAAACTTTGTCCTTTCATCTCTCATTGCTAGATTAGCTCTTGCAATGCTTTATATAGTCATTAATTTGTGGGTTTTAGTAATTTGGGTGGAATTATATGTGGTAGTTTATTTGATTTATATGCAATTTGAGCTCAAAATAACTCTTAGTTTGCATATGTAGGTGTGGTTTACTTAGTGCATTCCCTGCCTCCGTCCTAACCACTGGCCAATCGTCTGCACCATCCTGTCATGGGCACCACCTTGTGGGTGAGCCTCTTGTTCTTATCTTTTTATGTAAAAAATCATGTTTGTGTGATTTAGATATATAGTTACTTGTATAATTATCTTACCCGCACGTTGTTTGTTATTCATAGTGACATGGTTTTGATATCCGTCACCGTCGTCCCTCGTCCGGGTTATGATTCGGATGCGGTATATTTTCTTTTATAACTATTTTTGTTGCATTTCGTGTTTATGACAAATTATGCCCATCAAGTTGACATAGATATTTTTATCTAGGAGGTATGTGAACCAGAAATTCCAACCGACCCTATTGTTGAGAGGTTAAATTTAGTTGAAAGAGAAAACGGGTATTTAAAAAACTGAAAAGAATTTAGGGGGAGAAGATGGAATTGGAGTTGCACGTTGTCAATGTCGTCGATGATCACAAGATCAAGATGGAGAAAATGCACTTGAAGATTAGAAATATTAGAAAATATGTCATTGATAGTGAGGCTTGGTATCATTATGTTGTTGGATCAATTGTTACCTTAGTTGCGATCTTGATCGCATTTGTTGTTGCGTTTAAATGCTTTAGCTAGAGAGTTATTTATATGTTTGCTTTATGAGAATAAGTGTTGTATGAACTTTATGTATGAACTTGTATTAATTTGGTCTATTCGGTGTTGTGTAATGAAGATGAGCCGGCAATGGATGTACGATGACCGATGCTCTCCCAGTTTCTTGATGGCGTGCATACTTTTCTGATTGCAGCTCAGGCAAACAAGTGGGCGGATGGTTTAATGCCTTGTCCATGTGCTGGCTGTAAGAATGATCACAATTACTCTAACTCAAGAACCATTCACGTCCACCTGTTTGAGTCCGGTTGCATGCCCCACTATAATGTTTGGACCAAGCACGGAGAAAGAGGGGTTATGATGGAAGACAATGAAGAAGAAGAGGACGATGATAGCTATCCTGGCCATGGGTTCCCTGAATACGATGGTACAACAATGGGGGAAGAAGCTGAGCTAGAATTGCGGGAAGAAGCCGAGCCGGCAATGCAGGAAGAAGACGAAGAAGAGGCATCAGATGAGCCCGTTGATGATCTAGGTCGGGCCATTGCTGATGCAAAGAGAAACTTCGCAAGTGAAAAGTAGAAGAAGAAGTTGCAGCGCATGTTAGAGGATCGCAAGAAATTGTTGTACCCGAATTGCGAAGATGACAAGAAAAAGCTAGGCACCACACTGGAATTGCTGCAATGGAAGCCAGAGAATGGTGTATCTGAGAAGGGATTTGGGAAGTTGCTGGTAATGATAAAGAGTATGCTTCCAAAGGACAACGAATTGCCCGAGAGTACGACGAAGCAAAGAAGACTATCTTCCCTCTAGGGTTAGAGGTGCATAAGATATATGCATGCCCTAATGACTGCATCCTCTACCGCGGTGAGTACGAGGATTTGAATGCTTGCCTGGTATGCGGTGCATTGCGCTATAAAATCAGCCGTGATGACCCTGGTGATGTCGAGGGCGAGCGTGCCATGAAGAAGATTCCTGCCAAGGTGATGTGGTATGCTCCTATAATACCACGGTTGAAACGTTTGTTCCCAAACAAAGAGCATGCCAAGGCGATGCGATGGAACAGAGAAGACCGTAAGAAAGACGGAAAGTTGAGAGTACCCGCTGACGGGTCGCAGTGGAGAAAAATCGAGAGAAAGTATAGGGATGAGTTTGCAGGTGACGCAAGGAACGTATGGTTTGGTCTAAGCGCAGATGGCATTAATCCTTTTGGGGAGCAGAAAGCGTAAACCATAGCACCGGCCTCGTGACTCTATGTTTGTATAACCTTCCTCCTTGGTTGTGCATGAAGCGGAAGTTCATTATGATGCCAGTGCTCATCCAAGGCCCTAAGCAACCCGGCAATGACATTGATGTGTACCTAAGGCCATTAGTTGAAGAACTCTTACAGCTATGGAATGGAACAGGTGTACGTGTGTGGGATGAGCACAGACATGAAGAATTTGACCTAAAGGCGTTGCTGCTCATGACCATCAATGGTTGGTCTTCTCTTAGTAACCTTTCAGGACAGCCAAACAAGGGATACCGCGCATGCACGCACTATTTGGATGATACTGACAATATATATTTGGATAATTGTAGGAAGAATGTGTACCTGGGACATCGTCGATTTCTTCCGAGCAGGCATCCCATAAGGCATCGTCGAAAACTCATCTGTTACAAAAGCATTTCATTTTTTTTACTTATTACAACTCCAGACATTTTGTCCGTTCAGTATGCACCATTCAAAGCCGCGTCATCAATTTTCAACCCTTTCTGACTTCATTTGCTATTTTCCATGCATTTACTGATTTTTTCAGCTAAATGACCCTAAAATTGAAAAAGACTTCAAATGAACTATGAAAAGGTTGAAAGTTGGCATGGTATCATAATTTCACCCACATAGTCTGTGCAAAAAAAGTAGATAGGGTTATGGCAAAAGCTGGATGCACTTCATGTACAAAATGTACAATCTCTTTCGAAGTATTAGGGTTTCGGACGAAAACTCATCTGTTACAAAGGCAGTTCATTTTTAAATAACCTAAGTATTACCAAATTGAATATAATGATAAAACACACTAATATTAAACATAAGAAAAAAGAATCACTGAAAAATCTAATTTTAAAGTTAAGTTATTCACAAACTAGTGATTCACACAATTTTCAAATAATTCAAATTTAAACTATTCAAATTTTAAAACTACCAGCACAAACAGAAAGTTCGTAATTTTTTATACCTAAAGCAAAAATATTCACAAAGAAACTCTAAATACAACAAAAAACAACTCAAAAATAAATAAAGCAGAAAAGAAAAAAAGAAGAAAATAATAAATAAATAAAGCCCGCCTACTGGGCCACAGCGGCCTGCTTTAGAGAGGAGCTCGAGACAACTGCTATGGCGGGGCTTATAAGCAGGTGCGAGCGCACCTCGGCTAGCGAGGTGGGACTAAACTTCCGTGCCCCTCGCCTGGCAGCGCACCACCTTTAGTATCGGGTCGTGGCTCCAACCGTACTAAAGGAGGGTCTTTAGTACCGTTGTAGCCACGACCGGTACTAAAGGGGTGCTGCTCCCGCTTGGCTCGGTTAATTTGACCTTTAGTACCGGTTGGTGGCTCCAACCGGTACTAAAGGTCATCCCTATATATACAACACTTACAAAAAATTTAGTTTCTTCTCCTCTGCTTCTTCAACCCCGTCGACATCGCCGCCCCGTCGCGCCTCCCCATTGACTCCGCCGCCCCGTCCCTGGCGCGTCGTCCCCGTCGACTCCGCGCCGCCCCGTCGCCGGCCCGGCCCTGTCGCTGCTCCCGTCGCCGTCCCCTTGCCTCGCCGTCGCCGCCGCCTGTACCTCGCCGTCGCCTCGACCTCACCCGCGCTATGAACCCCTCTCCCCCCCTCTCCTCCCTCCAACCGAAGTCGCCGCGCCACTGGCGCCATAGGTGCACACACGCACACATACACACACACAATTTTTCTGTTTTAGCTATAGATGTTTTTCTGTTTTTAGTTTTTCGTTTTTTCTGTTTTTTATACAAAGGTTTTATATGAATTAACTAATTAGATTAGATTAGTGTCAAAGGTTTTATATTAATTAATTAATTAGATACTTTTAGTTCTAGATATATTAATGTTATAGAAATGTTAGTTATATAGAAATGTTTAAAATGTTATAGAAATGTTAGTTATATATATATGTTAGAAATTTTGGAAATGTTAGTTTTAGCTAGATGAATTAGATTAATATCAAATTGTTAGACGATAATCGATGTTTTTTTAGTTTCTTATAATTTTAGTTATAGAAATTTAGAATTTGCATATATGAAATCACAATCCAATCATTTAAAAAATGTTACTTTTGCGGCATATAGTATTTCTTCTCAACGATGCCCGGCCCCAATCCTCGCCGTCGACCCGTCCGCGACGATGTCCTGCTTCAGAGGACCCATGTCCAGGACTAGGCTCCGTCGGGCTGGCACTGGGAGGTGCTACCTTCAGGGGCTCGCCGCTTGGTGAGGAACCCGGCCCCGGGTCCCGTTGTCGACCCTGAGCTCCTTTGGTGGCGTTCGCATGGGCCACTTTCGGTGCGGAGGGAGCCGGCCCCGCCGGAGGTGGTGCGTCGCCGTGTCAGGGAGGAGGACGAGCACGTCCGTCGCTACATGGACGTCAGGTTCCCCAATACCTAGCAGGTTCTTTGGGGAGATGACCGGAGCTATGATCCTGTGATGGTTCCTTCTCTTTGGGTGTCCACCGCCCGTGCCTCAGGAACCGCGAGTGGCCTAGATTATTCTATAGTATTTGATCTTCATTAGCTAGCTAGCTAGTGATGTATTCGATATATAATATTCAAGACGATGTATTCGAGATTATATATATTATTCGAGATGATGTATTCGAGATCATATATATTATTCGAGAGGATGTATTCGAGATTATATATTATTTGAGATGATGTATTCGAGATTATATATTACTCGAGACGATGCATATTATGTACTATGATTCAGTTTTTCCTTATTGATTGCATGCATGCATTGTAATTTGAATACTAAATTGTTTTATATTTCTTCTGGATTAGTTAAATAAAAGCTATGGCGGACAATACCGGCAGAGAGGGAGAAGAGGCCCTATTAGAGATCATACGCTCCCCTCGCGGGCCAGATGATCAGAATGAAGAAGATGACGGCTCCCAATATCTGAACAATACCGGGGAGGGTGATGATATGATATTTGATCACGGCGACCGAATTGATGAAGTCATGAACTATGATTATGATGACGCTGAAAATGTTGATCTTGAAAAAATAGAGACTGGCGAGGTATATTTATATAAGCAGTCATCTGGTGATAATAACATGTTTTTAATGATTTGAAGATATATTAACGAATCGGTCTTTCTTCTCTCAGCCCTCCAGATCGAGCAAATCTTCTATAGGCAGCAGGACAGTGCGAGGCCCGGGCAAAAAGTTGAAGGAGGGCGTAAAGTACAACATCGATGCCATCAGAACTGATGGCGAACCACTATCGCCTAATAACATTGCGAACAAGTTCGTTCGTCAGTGCGGAGTTCTTGTGAAGGACCAACTCCCGATCTCCCTTCAAGAATGGAAAGAGCCAGCAAAGAAACGTCCAGATCTTACTTTTATCGACGACATAGCAAAATCTCTGCTTTGGGAAAAACTGGAACATTTCACCCTACCAGATCATTTCACTGATGCAGATGTGCAGAAAGTCAAGGACGCTGCTCTTAGGAAGATGGTAATTGCATTCAACAACCACAAGAAAACTATATGGGCCAACTACGTCAAAGGAGGAAAGAAGACTCCAGAATTCAAGGGAACACTGGAGAAGCAAAGACAACACTGGCCCGCTTTTGTGAATTTCAAGGAATCAGATTTATCTAAGGAACGGTCGAGAAAAAACAAGGCCAATACCGCAAAAAAGGAGAAGTTGCATAGGTTGGGGCCAGGTGGCTACGCGGTGGCAATGCCTAAGTGGGATAAGTCTGAGCAAGAGATGCTGGATGCAGAGGTCACTCCAATTACTAAGAGCTGGCCCCCCAGGTGCAGAACTTGGTACTATGCGCATGGGGGGCGTTGGACCCGAAGACAGGCCAGGTTTCGAAGAAGGCATGTCTTAAAGGAGCCAAAGATAAGTTACTTGAAGCAATGGAAGATGCTCGAAAGGTGGTGTTCACACCCAACAGAGAGAACGACGAGCTTACGCGCGCCCTGGGAAATCCTGAACACCCAGGAATAACACAAGGCAAGGGCGTTGTTCCATGGTATGAGGGCTTTTCGGACTGGAACACCGACTACAGAAGCCGTGTAGGAAGGAAGATGGAGGAGGAGAAGAAGAGGAAGCTAGAGGAGGAGCAGAGGAAGCAGGAAGTAGAACGCCTTCAAGGCCTAGAATTAGCGCACACGGACTTGGCACTCAAATTCTAGCGGCAGCAGCAGCAGATCAACTCACTTAGCCAGGAAAGGGGGTCTCAGAAGCGGCAGTAGCTAGCAGATGATCCAGCATTGGATAGCACCGTCCCATCCATGCCAAGAAGCAGCGTGGGTTCCGCCCCGGGCGACGCACTGCTGGATAGATACCCTGTGGATGACATCATGGAGAACACTAACTGTGAGCTGCACTTCAAAATGAAGAACATATCCATGAAGGTGGCAGACGCCGTTGCTTATACAAATCACCCCGAAGCAACCTTCCATTGCAACCCGATTCCAGCCGGCTATGCTCGTGTCATGGTTGATGAGGTGGTGGACCAATATTCGGGGCTAGAGCTTGACATTCCTGGAGGTGACGAGGAGCACACACTAGGAGAGGCCATACATCGTATCATCCTATGGAGAAAGGATTGCATCATCTTTCGAAGGCCACCAACACCGCGTCAGCCGACTCCTCCTTGAAGTCCGCCACTGCGTCAGCAGACTCCCGCTCCTCCAAGTCCACCAACGCGCCAGGCCATTCCTCCTCCTCCAAGTCCGGCACAGCGTCAGGCCACTCCTCCTGCTTCAATTCCGGCACAGTGTCAAGCCACTCCTCCTGCTTCAAGTCTGACACCGCGTCTGGCCACTCCTCCTGCTCCAACTCAACCACGTCAGCCATCTCCGCCGCCTCAGCAATCGCGGATGAGAGCCGCTGCAGCTATGGTGCGTAGCGGTACAAGTCGAGGTAGTACAGGAGGTACAGGCGGAGGCAAGCGATTTCAATATGGTCCAAGCCTCGCTCCTCTTCCTCAGAGGCCTTACGACATGAACGAGGAGCAAAACACGGCCATATTGAAGGCCCAAGTGGACGCCCATTTTGGACCGAAACCGCCACCGCCGCCAAAGGAGAAAGTGCCTGAGAAAGTCGTTGACCACTTTATTCATATGGCAGGAAAACCAGCTCCCAAGCCTGTTGACTCAGACGATGAGCGCCAAATCAGGAAGGCACATCGAGCAAGACTACAGAAGGAGTCGAGCTCGAGCTCGAGCCAAGCAGCTGGCAAAAAATGCAGGAAAACCGTTCCCCAGCTGGGAGAACAGGCGGCACAATTGATCCCCCCGCTTGTTGTACCAACACATGAGAGTACCGACGCCGGTCAGCTGGTAATAACCGACGAGCATAGAAGGCAGGCTGAAGAGCTCAGTATCACTGTTGGACAACTCCTAGAGATCGAGCCCATGTCTCTGCTTAGAGAAGAGGACATAAAATGGAAATATGTCCAGGACGAACCTTTGGTCAAGCCTGAGGAGGTCAAGAACCTCCCAACGACAATGCATGAATTGCATCAATGGTACAGGGAAATTTGCAAGACCCACAATCGTGAGTCCCTCATGGTGAAATTCAAGGAGGAGGATTACTTCCATGAGACAGCTCTGTCTATTGAGTATACAGAACTGTTTTAGTTATTCAATTATGACACACTCGACAAATCTATCATCAGTTGCTATTGTCTGTAAGTGATTTTTTCTGTAATTTAAGTCTCAAGCTAGCTGTAGTGCTCTCGTTGATCATTACTTATAATTATCCTCACTATATTCTTTTCTGTGGTATTATGCAGGATGAAGATGTCCGAAATGAGAAAAGTTGGACGCTATGTCATTGGGTTCATTGACCCAAATACCATTAATGAAGAGACATGGTCATATGAATATTATAAACAAGAAGTAGAGAGAAACATGCTAGAGTTCTTGAAGCGCCTCAATACCAATGCAGATATACTACTTCCTTAGAACTTCTAGTGAGTTACACTGTCATGTACTACAAATTCTGTTTTTTCTTACTAGCTAGATGTTAATAAGTGTATAGGGTTTAGGGTTAGTTGATGAGTGTTATGCACATGCCCTCTTAATTTATACATGCAAACTATGCGCATGCAGGTACCACTGGATCTTGTTAGACATTCAAGTTGAAGAAGGAAAAGTTGAAGTACTAGACTCACTGCTTAAAAAAACTAAAGAGTACTCAATCGTGAAGGGGATAGTTAACAGGTAATTTCAATCATTATTGAACTATATGTCCTGATATCAACTAATTAATAACTCCTTTATTCATTTTCTTTGCCAGCGGGCCGACAGGGCTTGGCAAAAGTTCATCAAAGACGTTCCAGGCCCGTTCAGAGAAAATCTGTATTGGTATCGACCCACGGTAATTAATTAAGTAGGACTAGCTAGCTACCAATCTCTTTAATTCTAGTTTGAATACGATTAATTATCATGCTTGATTAATTATTATCTAATTGAACTCTATTTTCGTACATGCCATGAAGCAGGAGTCGGGGAATGATTTATATGCATACTATGTTTGCGAGGACATTCCCATGGTGACGTCCGAAAGGAGCACATCTGCTAGACAACTATGGGTACGTTTGCCAGAACACTATACACAATTTTTACATCATTATTGATATCTAGTCAGACAACTAATACATGCATATTGATCTCTTTCTTAACAGTTCAATGAGGTGCGGGAGAAGCTCCTATGGATTGCATACGAGCAATTGCAGAGGAAATAGCGGGGTTTTTGCTTGACCAGGTCATAGATCCCACAGGAGAATTCCATTACCCGCTACCGCAGTAATTCCTCCATGTAGGAGAAATTGTATATACCAAATTGTATATATATATATATATATATATATATATATATATATATATATATATATACGTACATGTGTATGTGTGAATGGTGGTGCGAGACATTCGATGATATATATATATATGAATGGTTCTACGAGAAATTCTATGCATATATATATATATATGCATAATGTGTACAATATGTAGTATCGTAAAATACCAGCAAACAAAAAAGAATTAAATGGAAAACACAAAATTAAAGGAAAAAATAAATCCTGAACCCCAAACCCCCCAAACCTTTTAGTACCGGTTGGTGTTAGCAACCGGTACTAAAGGGCTCCCCGCCCCCGGCGCAGGCTCGTGCCACGTGGTGGCCCTTTAGCGGCGGTTCGTGCAGAACCGGTACTAAAGGAGTGGGGACCTTTAGTCCCCACCCTTTAGTGTCGGTTACAGAACCGGCAATAAAGGGCATTACAAACCGTGCTATAGCCTGGTTCTGCACTAGTGAAGAAAGTCTCTAGCGACCTCTCCATCCATAACATAACACTCGGGTAGGCAATTCATATCTAAGAGAGCTAGTTCTAATAGGTGTTTCATAATTCTCAGTTTCAAGGACTTCATCGGTTGCAATAATTTCATCAGTTTTTTCATTCTCAATATCTTTAGCTTTAGCAATTTGTTCATTAAGAAATTCCCCTAGTGGTACATTCTTATCAAGCAAGGTACTAGCATCATCATAAGCATCATTCATAGCAGAAGTAGCATCATCAATAACTTGCGACATATCATGATTAATAGCATGTGGTGGTGTTGCAAGTTTACTCGAAACAGAAGGTGAATCAAGTGCAGAGCTAGATAACAGTTCCTTACCTCCCCTCGTCTTAGAGGGAAGGATCTTGGTTCTATCATCCTTAAGATTCTTCATAGTGAAAAATAGATATAAATCCCAAGTGACTAAACAAATATAGCTATGCTCCCTGGCAACGGTGCCAGAAAAAGGTCTTGAGAACCAACAAGTATAGGGGATCGCAACAGTTTTCGAGGGTAGAGTATTCAACCCAAATTTATGGATCCAACACAAGGGGAGCCAAAGAATATTTGTAAGTATTAGAAGTTGAGTTGTCAATTCAACCACACCTAGAGATTAAATATCTGCAGCAAAGTAATCAGTAACACAGTAATATGGTAGTTTTGATAGCAGTGGTAAGAGTAGCAGTGATAGCAGTAATTTTGTAGCAGTTGTGATAGTAACAATAGCAATAGTAACTTATTAGTAAGAACAATATGTGAAAATCTCGTAGGCATTGGATCGGTGGTAACGTTGGATAATATTCATCATATAACGATCATAACCTAGGGCGACACAGAACTAGCTCCAGTTCATAAATATAATGTAGGCATGTATTCCATAAATAGTCATACGTGCTTATGGAAAAGAATTTGCAGCACATCATTTGTCCTACCCTCCCATGGCAGCGGGGTCCGTAAGGAAACTAAGGGATATTAAGGCCTCCTTTTAATAGAAAGCCAGAACAAAGCATTAACACATAGTGAATACATGAACTCCTCAAACTACGGTAATCACCGGAAAGAATCCCAATTATTGTCACCTTGGGGTATGCGGATCATAACACGTAGCAGGTGCATATAACTTGCAAGATCGGACTAAGAACATAGATATAATGGTGAAAAAATGAATGGTTCAGATATGAAAATCATGGCACTCGGGCCCTAGTGACAAGCATTAAGCATAGCAAAGTCATAGCGACACCAATTTCAGAACATAGTGGATACTAGGGATCAAGCCCTAACAAAACTAACTCGATTACATGATGAATCTCATCCAACCCATCACCGTCCAGCAAGCCTATGAAGGAATAACTCACTCCTGGTGGTGAGCATCATGAAATTGGTGATGGAGGATGGTTGGTGATGATGAAGACCGAAGATCCCCCTCTCGGGAGCCCCGAACAGGCTCCAGATCTTGTCTCCCGGTGAAGAACAGGAGGTGGCGTTGGCCCTGTATCGTAAAACACGATGAAACTTCCTCTCCTATTTTTTCTAGAAAAATAGGATTTTATTTCATAGGAATTAGGGTCAGCGGAACCTCGTGGGCCCCACTACCAACCAGGGCGCACTAGAGGGGGGTGGTGCGCCCTAGTGCCTAGTGGGCAACTGGGCCCCCCTCCAGTGGGTCTTGGTTCCAGAAATTATTATATATTCCAAAATAATTCTCCAAAAAGTTTCGTCCAATTCTGAGAACTTTTATTTCTGCACAAAAACAACATCATGGCAGCTCTGCTGAATACAACGCCAGTCTAGGTTAGTTTCATTCAAATCATGCAAATTAGAGTCCAAAACAAGAGCAAAAGTGTTAGGAAAAGTACATACGATGGAGAGGTATCAGAGGGTGCGGATGCAAAGCAAGGGGGAGAAGGGGTGAAGTGGAAGGAAGAGGGACCGAGGGGGATTGGGTGGGCCGGGGGTGTCGGAGTCATACGTTCCGGGAGTCCGAACTCCCGCAATGCTCCCACACTTTTGTCTCCAATTTACGAAAGAAATCACGTTTGGACTGCCCCGCGGACCGTTACATGCCAATGTTGGATGGCTTCCACGGTTCGACAGTTATGAGAGGTTTACGGCTTCGCCTTCGAGATGCCCTTATAACATGGATTCATTCAAAATAGTACCTGAGCGAATAGAGGGATCAATTGGACAGTGTTCACGAGCAGTAGCAAGAGGTGTGAGGTTTGATACACCATTGGCTAGTAATTTGTTCTACGTGGAGTGAGGTAAGGTGACTAAGAGCAACTCCAAGTCTCCAACGTGCCGAGCCAAACAGATTCGTCGTATGTCCTTTTTTTCATTTGGGTCGGCAGTGCGCCCAATGTGCATACTCATTTTCACCCTTGTGGCTGGCTTGCCGTGGTTTTTCAAACATAATTCAAACAAAATACAAACATTTTACATAGTTTCACAAGAAAACAAATATAGCATATTTCACAACCCAAATAAATATATCAAAATTTACAAGCCAAATAAAAATTAAATTGTCTCAAATACATTAAAAATATACATATATTGTTGCCAACATGAACCCACATATGCTCAACCAAATCATTTTGCAGCTGAACATGAGTTTCCCAATGATACATTTGATGATGAAATTGGATGAACTGAGCAAATGTTGCCGCTTCTCCATGCTCAGGCACAACATTGTCACCATGAAACTAAAATCCTTGGTCGTAGATACGTTCCGGGCGCTCATCCTTTATGATCATATTGTGCATGAACCCACAAGCAGTCATGACCTCCCACAACTTATTAGTGCTCCAAGTTCTAGCAGGATATCAAATGATATTGATCGAGATTGCAGAACATAAAAGGCACACTCCACATCCTTCCTAGCACTTTCTTGCTCTTGTGCAAATCTCCTCCTCTTCTCTCCTACGGGGTTGGAGATTGTCCCCATGATAGTAGTCCACTGAGAATAGATACCGTTAGCTAGGTAGTATCCTATGTTGTAGTTGTGGCCGTTGATGCTAACATTCACTAGTGGGCAGTTGTGTTCTGCAAGCCTTGCAAACACCAGAGAGCATTGAAGCACCTTGATATCATTGTGAGATCCGGCTATGGCGAAGAAAGAGTGCCAAATCCAGAGATCTTGTGAAGCCACGGCTGTCGGTGTCAAAACCGGCGGATCTCGGGTAGGGGGTCCCGAACTATGCGTCTAAGATCGATGGTAACAGGAGACAGGGGACACAATGTTTACCCAGGTTCGGGCCCTCTCTATGGAGGTAATATCCTACTTCCTGCTTGATTGATCTTGATGAATATGAGTATTACAAGAGTTGATCTACCACGAGATCATAATGGCTAAAACCCTAGAAGTCGAGCCTGTATGACTATGGCTATGAGTATTAGCCTCTACAGACCTGGCCCTCCGGTTTATATAGACACCGGAGGGATCTAGGGTTATATAAGGTCGGTTACAGAGATAGGAATCTTCATATTCGATCGCCAAGCTTGCCTTCCACGCCATGGAGAGTCCCTTCCGGACACGGGTAGAGTCTTCGGTCTTTGTATCTTCACAGCCCATCAGTCCGGCCCATGGCTAATAGGTCGGACGCCCGACGACCCCTTAGTCTAGGACTCCCTCAACGGCCTCGAGTATGACAGTGCAAGCTTTGACATGGACCCTATACTGCCCCTGCCAAGCAGAAGGGCAGTTCTTTCACTCCCGGTACATATAGTCTATACTACCAAGCATCCCCCGGAAGCCCCTGCTTGCATTCATCACCAACAAGCGGGTTGTATCTTTAGCATTTGGCTGTATCAAATACTCAGGGCCAAACACTGCAATCACAGCCTTGCAAAACTTGTACATGGAGTCTAGGCACTGATACGTCTCCAACGTATCTATAATTTTTTATTGCTCCATGCTACTTTATCTACTGTTTTGGACTAAATTGGGCTTTATTTTACACTTTTATATTATTTTTTGGACTAACCTATTAACCGGAGGCCCAGCCGTAATTGTTGTTTTTGCCTATTTCAGTTTCAAGAAACGGAATATCAAACGGAGTCCAAACGGAATGAAACCTTGAGGAACGTGATCTTCTCACGAACATGATCCAGAGACTTGGACCCTACTCCAAGAAGCGCCAGAGGCGATCACGAGGGTGGAGGGCGCCCCCTACCTCGTGGGCCCCCGACGCTCCACCGACATACTCCTTCCTCCTATATATACCTACGCCCCCAAACGATCGTAAGAGGAGCCAAAAACCTAATTCCACTGCCGTACCTTCCTGTATCCACGAGATCCCATCTTGGGGCCTGTTCCGGAGCTCCGCCGGAGGGGGCATCCACCACGGAGGGCTTCTACATCAACACCATAGCCCCTCCTCCCGAAGTGTGAGTAGTTTACTTCAAACCTTCGGGTCCATAGCTAGTAGCTAGATGGCTTCTTCTCTCTTTTTGGATCTCAATACAATGTTCTCCCCCTCTCTCGTGGAGATCTATTCGATGTAATCTTCTTTTTTGCGGTGTGTTTGTTGAGACCGATGAATTGTGGGTTTATGATCCAGCTTATCTATGAATAATATTTGAATCTTCTCTGAATTCTTTTATGTATGATTGAGTTATCTTTGCAAGTCTCTTCAATTATCGGTTTGGTTTGGCCAACTAGATTGGTAGTTCTTGCAATGGGAGAAGTGCTTAGCTTTGGGTTCAATCTTGCGGTGTCCTTACCTAGTGATGTAAAGGGTTGCAAGGCACGTATTGTATTGTTGCCATCGAGGATAACAAGATGGGGTATTTATCATATTGCATTAATTTATTCCTCTACATCATGTCATCTTGCTTAATGCTTTACTATTTTTTTAACTTAATACTCTATATGCATGCTGGATAGCGGTCGATGAGTGGAGTAATATTAGTAGATGCAGAATCGTTTCGATCTACTTGTCTCAGACGTGATGCCTATATACATGATCATACCTAGATAACCTCATAACTATGCTCAATTCTATCAATTGCTCAACAGTAATTTGTTCACCCACCGTAGAATATCTATGCTCTTGAGAGAAGACACTAGTGAAACCTATGGCCCCCAGGTCTATTCTCATCATATCAATCTCCATCACTTTATTTACATGCTTTGCTTTTACTTTTCACTTTGCATCTTTATACCAAAAATACCAAAAATATTATCTCTATCAGATCTCACTCTCGTAAATGACCGTGGAAGGAATTGACAACCCCTAATCGCGTTGGTTGCAGTAGCTATCGCTTTGTGCAGGTACGAGGGACTTGCGCGTGGCCTCCTCTTGGATTGATACCTTGGTTCTCAAAACTGAGGGAAATACTTATGCTACTGTGCTGCATCATCCTCTCCTCTTCGGGAAAACCAACGCAAGCTCGAGACGTAGCAAGAAGGATTTCGGCGCCTGCTACGGGGAGGTCTACTCAAAAGTCAACATACCAAGTTCCCATCACAATCCCTATCTCTCGCATTACATTATTTTCCATTTGCCTCTCGTTTTCCTCTCCCCCACTTCACCCTTGCCATTTTATTTGCCCTCTCTTTCCCAATCTCCTCCTCCTTTTTCCTTTGCCTTTTCCCTCGTCCGCTTGTTTTCTCATGTGTTAGTTTGCTTGCTTGTTATCATGACTAGTCCCTTATCTTCTCCGTTATCTCCCGAGAATGAAGTTCTAAATTTTAAGCAAAGGGAAGGAGAAAATTTAAAATATGCTTGGTATAGAATTTGCAATGCTCAAAATAGATCTACCAGGAAGCAATCTACTTCTGTTCTTCTTCGTAATTTTTACGTAGGTGCTAATCCTTGGTATAGATATATCCTTGATACCATTACCGGAGGGAATTTCTTGGGTAGCCATAATTTTGATTCTTATAATGCTCTAATAGATTTATTTGGCTCGCCTCCTCTTTTGGTTAATGGAACTATGTTAACTTTGGAGCATGTTATGCAAAGGCTTGAAATTATTGAAAACAAAGTTGCTACCATTGAATCCATTGAAAATCTAGATAAAAAGATCCATAATCAAATTACCCAATATGGATCTAAGGTGGGAATGACTTTGAAAAATATTAAGGAGAAGGAACCTATGGTTAATGAGAAAATAAATCTAGATTCTACTCGAATCGATAAACTTGAGGGTATCATTACTAACTTGGGAACCGTTTTTTCTTCCGTAAAGAATACTCCTAGTCCTCCCACTAAAATTGCCAAGCTTATGTATGTTCCTAAAAATAAGGGTGAATCATCTAGTAAGGAAAATGCGGATCTTAAATCTATAAGTATTCATCCTGATCTTTTTACTATCATTAAGGAACCATTTGCTACGAATGAATTTTTTGATCTTGTGCCTAAAAATTTGATGATTACTAGAAAGAAAGAAAATTCTAAAGGAGGTAGATGCCTCATTGAAGAATTGCCTACCAAAGATGGCAATACCTAGATCTATCCTTGCTTTTATGCCTAGCTAGGGGCGTTAAACGATAGCGCTTGTTGGGAGGCAACCCAATTTTATTTTGTGTTTTTTGTTTTTGCTTCTGTTTAGGAATAAATAATCCATCTAGATGTGGTTTTATATTTTAATTAGTGTTTGTGCCAAGTTAAACCTATTAGATCTTCTAGGGAGATAGTTATTTGATCTTGCTGTAATTTCCAGAATCTTTGCGCTCAGTGCCCGAATTGTTAAAAATCACCAGAACATGATAAAATAGTGATTCCAATTGATGCTGATCAATAAACAAATTTTCCAGGTCGTCTAATTTGGTAGAATTTTTTGAGTTCCAGAAGTTTGCGTTAGTTACAGATTACTACAGACTGTTCTGTTTTTGACAGATTCTGTTTTACGTGTGTTGTTTGCTTATTTTGATGAATCTATGGCTAGTAAAATAGTTTATAATCCATAGAGAAGTTGGAATACAGTAGGTTTAAAACCAATATAAATAAAGAATGAGTTAATTACAGTACCTTAAACTAGTCTTTTGTTTTCTTTCTCTAACGGAGCTCACGAGATTTCTATTGAGTTTTGTGTTGTGAAGTTTTCAAGTTTTGGGTGAATTCTTTTGATGGATTATGGAACAAGGAGTGGCAAGAGCCTAAGCTTGGGGATGCCCATGGCACCCCCAAGATAATCCAAGGACACCAAAAAGTCAAAGCTTGGGGATGCCCCGGAAGCCATCCCCTCTTTCGTCCACTTCCATCGGTAATTTACTTGGAGCTATATTTTTATTCACCAACATGATATGTGTTTTGCTTGGAGCGTCTTGTATTATTTGCATCTTTGATTGTTAGTTTACCACAATCATCCTTGCTGTACACACCTTTTGAGAGAGCCATACATGATTTGGAATTTGTTAGAATACTCTATGTGCTTCACTTATATCTTTTGAGCTTGATAATTTTTGCTCTAGTGCTTCACTTAGATCTTTTAGAGCACGGTGGTGGATTTGTTTTAAAGAAACTTGATCTCTCATGCTTCACTTAGATTATTTTGAGAGTCGTTAATAGCATGGTAATTTGCTTAATGTTAATATACTTGGGTGTTCAAGATATGTGAAACTTTCTTTTGAGTGAATTGAATACTAAGATAAATTTAATGCTTAATAATTGTTTTGAGATATGGAGGTAATAATATCAAAGTCGTGCTAGTTGACAATTGTGAATTTGAAAAATACTTGTGTTGAATTTTGTAAGTCCCGTAGCATGCACGCATGGGTAAAGTTGTGTAACAAATTTGAAACATGAAGTGTACCTGGCTTGTGCATCCTTATGAGTGGCGGTCAGGGACGAGCGATGGTCTTTTCCTACCAATCTATCCCCTAGGAGCATTGTGCGTGGTACTTGATTTTTGATGGCTTCTAAATTTTTGCAATAAGTATATGAGTTCTTTTGACTAATGTTGAGTCCATGGATTATACGCACTTTTACCTTTCCGCATTTGCTAGCCTCTTTGGTACCGTGCATTGCCCTTTCTCACCTTGAGAGTTGGTGCAAACTTCGCCGGTGCATCCAAACCCCATGATATGATACGCTCTTTCACACATAAACCTCCTTATATCTTCCTCAAAACAGCCACCATACCTACCTATCATGGCATTTCCATAGCCATTCCGAGATATATTGCCATGCAACTTTCCACCGTTCCGTTCATCATCATCATCATGACATACTTTACTTTTGTCATATTGCCATTGCATGATCATGTAGTTGACATCGTATTTGTGGCAAAGCCACCATGCATTATTTTCCATACATGTCACTCTTGATTCATTGCACCATCCTGGTACACCGCCGGAGGCACTCATATAGAGTCATATTTTGTTCTAAGTTTCGAGTTGTAATTGTTGAGTTGTAAGAGAAATAAAAGTGTGATGATCTTCATTATTAGAGCATTGTCCCAAGTGAGGAAAGGATGATGGAGACTATGATTCCCCCATAAGTCGGGATGAGACTCCGGACGAAATAAAAAAAAGAGACATAAAAAAAGGCCCAAATAAAAAAATGAGAGAAAAAGAGAGAAGGGACAATGCTACTATCCTTTTACCACACTTGTGCTTCAAAGTAGCACCTTGTTCTTCATGTAGTGAGTCTCATATATTGTGCTTCAAAGTAGCACCTTGTTCTTCATGTAGTGAGTCTCATATATTGTGCTTCAAAGTAGCACTAAGATCTTCATAATAGAGAGTCTCTCATTTTGTCACTTTCATATACTAGTGGGAATTTTTCATTATAGAACTTGGCTTGTATTTTCAATGATGGACTTCCTCAAAGTGCCCTAGGTCTTCATGAGTAAGCAAGTTGGATGCACACCCACTTAGTTTCTTTTGTAGAGCTTTCATATACTTTTAGCTCTAGCGCATCCGTTGCATGGCAATCCCTACTCCTCATGTTGACATCAATTGATGGGCATCTCTATAGCCCATTGATTATCCTCGTCGATATGAGACTTTATCCCTTTTTGTCTTCTCCACACAATCCCATCATCATATTTCTATTCCACCAATAGTGCTATATCCATGGCTCGCGCTCATGTATTGCCTGAAGGTTGAAAGAGTTTGAGATTATTTGAGTATGAACAATTGCTTGGCTTTTCATCGAGGGTATAGAAGTTGGGAACATCTTTGTGTGACAAAAATGAAGCATAGCCTAACCATATGATTTTGTAGGGATGAACTTTCTTTGGCGATGTTATTTTGAGAGGACATAATTGCTTTGATTAGTATGCTTGAAGTATTATTATTTTTATGTCAATATGAACTTTTGTCTTAAAACATTCGGATCTGAATATTCATATCACAAGTAAGAAGATTTATATTGAAATTATGCCAAAGTATCACTCTGCATCAAAAATTCTCTTTTTATCATTTACCTACTCGAGGACGAGCAGGAATTAAGCTTGGGGATGCCTGATACGTCTCCAACGTATCTATAATTTTTTATTGCTCCATGCTACTTTATCTACTGTTTTGGACTAAATTGGGCTTTATTTTCCACTTTTATATTATTTTTGGGACTAACCTATTAACCGGAGGCCCAGCCCAGAATTGTTGTTTTTTTGCCTATTTCAGTGTTTCGAAGAAACGAAATATCAAACGGAGTCCAAATGGAATGAAACCTTCAGGAAGTGATCTTCTCACCGAACATGATCCAGGAGACTTGGACCCTACTCCAAGAAGCGCCAGAGGCGGTCACGAGGGTGGAGGGCGCACGCCCTACCTCGTGGGCCCCCTGACGCTCCACCGACGTACTCCTTCCTCATATATATACCTACGTACCCCCAAACAATCAGAAGAGGAGCCAAAAACCTAATTCCACCGCCGCATTCTTCCTCAGTATCCACAAGATCCCATCTTGGGGCCTGTTCGAGTTCACGGAGGGGGCATCCACCACGGAGGGCTTCTACATCAACACCATAGCCCCTCCGATGAAGTGTGAGTAGTTTACTTCAGACCTTCGGGTCCATAGCTAGTAGCTAGATGGATTCTTCTCTCTTTTTGAATGTCAATACAATGTTCTCCCCCTCTCTCGTGGAGATCTATTCGATGTAATCTTCTTTTTTGCGGTGTGTTTGTTGAGACCGATGAATTGTGGGTTTATGATCCAGCTTATCTATGAATAATATTTGAATCTTATCTGAATTCTGTTATTTATGATTGAGTTATCTTTGCAAGTCTCTTCGAATTATCGGTTTGGTTTGGCCAACTAGATTGGTAGTTCTTGCAATGGGAGAACTGCTTAGCTTTGGGTTCAATCTTGCAGTGTCCTTACCTAGTGACAGAAAGGGTTGCAAGGCACGTATTGTATTGTTGCCATCGAGGATAACAAGATGGGTATTTATCATATTGCATGAATTTATTCCTCTACATCATGTCATCTTGCTTAAGGCGTTACTCTGTTTTTAACTTAATACTCTAGATGCATCTTTGGATAGCGGTCGATGAGTGGAGTAATAGTAGTAGATGCAGAATCGTTTCGATCTACTTGTCTCGGACGTGATGCCTATATACATGATCATACCTAGATAACCTCATAACTATGCTCAATTCTATCAATTGCTCAATAGTAATTTGTTCACCCACCGTAGAATATCTATGCTCTTGAGAGAAGCCACTAGTGAAACCTATGGCCCCCGGGTCTATTCTCATCATATCAATCTCCATCACTTTATTTACTTGCTTTGATTTTACTTTTCACTTTGCATCTTTATACCAAAAGTACCAAAAATATTATCTCTATCATATCTCACTCTCATAAGTGACCGTGAAGGGATTGACAACCCCTAATCGCGTTGGTTGCCAGTAGCTATCATTTTGTGCAGGTACGAGGGACTTGCGCGTGGCCTCCTACTGGATTGATACCTTGGTTCTCAAAAACTGAGGGAAATACTTACGCTACTGTGCTGCATCATCCTCTCCTCTTCGGGGAAAACCAACGCAAGCTCGAGACGTAGCAGGCACGTAGACTCGCTCATATGGATGTATGCATCAATGAGATCATCGGGAACTCTGTATACAAGCATCCGGATAGCTGTAGTGCATTTCTGATAAGAGGAGAAGCCAATCTTTCTAAGGGCATCCTCCTTGCACTCGAAATACTTATTGTATCCGACCACCCCCTCCCGAATACGGTTCAAAACTTGACTAGCCATACGAAAACAGTGACGGAATTGGTAATGTTTGAAGAGCGGGTTGGGTGTCTCAAAGTAGTCCTTCCAAAGAAGGAAATGGCCGCTCTCTTGGTTGCGATTAAACATCGGAGTGTGCCCTGGGATCGAGCCCCGGAACTACAGCCGCTGCCTACTAAGGCGGTCATGGACAACCAACACAGCGGTCACCATCTCCTCATCGTCCGATGAAGAATCATTCGAGTCGCAAATGAAATTGTTCAAAAATAACTCATTGGCAGAGTCCATTTATACCTTGCGGGCAAAACCGTCGAACAACTTGCGGGCAAAACCGTCGAACAACTTGCGGGCATCGTCGAAGAAGCTGGCTAGTAAACAGACGCGTGCCTCCCCTGGACCAGGCAGCAGCCTGGCAGCGTCGGAAGAGCGTGGCGACGTTAACGAAGGAGCTGACTAGGGGCGCGAGGGGGCGAGGTGGTACTCGCGGCAACCTCGGGGGGGGGGGGGGGCTGCGGTGGCCCAGCGGCGAAGCGGTGGTGGCAGTGACGTGGGAAGGTGGCGTGGTGCAGGAGAGGTATGTGGGTGCGGACTGTTGGCGAGAGCACCAGAATTGGGCGGCGGCAATGGGGTGGGGCGTTCGGGGCTTGCTATCGATTGGAGGAAGAGAATGGCTTATGTGCCACCGACTAACAAGCCAGGGGGAGGAGTAGGCGGGCGTCATGCGGGTCCAGCTCATGTCCACGCCGACGCAAATGAGACCCAAATTTTGGCCAAGAATGGGTCCCTCAGTGGACAAAAAGCAGACGCACGTCCATTTTGGTCGGCGCATTGGGCCGACTTTTGTGTCTATTTTGACCCGGTCGTCGGGGAGGTCGGTGAAGTAGCCGGGCGGGTGCGGACGAGCTCGGGGAGGGTTCTGGTGGGGTCGGTGGGGGTCGGGAGGGGCTGGGGCGGCGACAGCGACGCAAATGGCGGCGGCGGGAGGCTCGGGCTCGGGCGACGGCGTGAGAGAGAGAGGAGAGGTTCCATGAGGCGAGGGGGGAATGGGGTGCGGGGGCCCGGTACTTATAGGGGCGGGCGAGGCCTTGCGAAGGGGCGGATCGGGAAGATCGGTGAGATCCGGAGATCTCGGGATCTCCGTGAGCGACGGAGGCTGGCGTGGCGAGGTTGGGGAGGTGGTGGCCCACTGCCAGAGAGAGAGAGAGGGTTGAGGCGGCGGTCGGCCGAGCCAGCTGTTGGGCGAGGGTGAGGTGAGGTGAGGCCGGCTCATTGGGCTGGCCGATTACTGGGCAGCTCGGTGGGCTGGCTGGTGGGGGTTTGTTGGCTGGGCAGGGGCTGGTGGCGCTGGGGGTTCTCTTTTTTTGAATTTTTTAATAAAACAAAAACAGAAATAAAACAAAATCTATAAATATTTTATATAGGGTATATATATACCAAAATGATCAGGGGATATTCCCTATCATTTGAACATTTTTCCAAAGGCAAAATCCAAACTTTATAAAAATCCATTTTTTTCAAATTCAAATAAAATTCAGATTTGAATCCAAAACTTTTGGCATTGTTTTCCTCTGATAATTTTGGAGTGTCATGTTTACTCCTCTCATACTTTTGCTCAAGTATTTATCAGGCATAGTTATTGATATGATTCCTACTTGCCAAAGTTTGAATTCAAATTCAAAACTCAAAATCCTCTGAAACTTCAAATGGCACTTTCAAATGACTTTCAATTTGATACTTTATTACTTCCAACTCATATTTCATATAATTGAAGAAGTCATTTTATCTTCCCTCATGAAAATCATTGAGTTGCATAAAGCTTTGAATTTGAAATATTCTCAAATGAAATTCAAATCTTTTCCAAAACCCTTTTCATTTCAAAATGGAAGAAGTCATGTCATCTTCACTCTAGGGTTTTGGTGTTGGAATGAATTTGAATTCATTGAGATCCAAAAGGCAAAGGAGAAAGTTTTGGGAAAGTCATTTCATTCCCTCTCATTCAACTTTCAAAAGTTTCAAATTTCACTCAGTTTCACTCAATCAATCAAACCATCAATCAGACAACAAGCATAGTTATTTATTTAATATAACATTCCAAAAATTTAGAATTTTGGGATGTTACAAACCTACCACACTTAAAATGAATCTCGTCCTCGAGATTCGAAGAGGCTAGCAAGAAAAGGTTAAGGGTTGGGGTCTTCTAGCAAATGTTTTGGTCAGAAAGGTCAGGGGTGCTACCACGCTTAAAAACAAGGTCATGGTTCCAATAAACTCAGATACTTCCTCTGGAGGGCTGACAATGTATGTCTCTTCACATATCTTACAATAGCTCCTTCATCAAAGCTCTTCTGTCAGAAGCATAGAGTTTTCCTCAGTTGAAGTTCGTCCGAGACTGGATCTTCTTAGCTGACGGGTCTGTGTCCATTCTAGACAACTATCGAAATACTCATGGTGCTCTACCATTAATGGTTTCTCCTGCAGAAAACTGGTCTGGGTTGAACTTCACCGTATAACCTACGATTGGCAACGGTTGCACAGAAGGGTTCCATCGTACTACCATTCTATGGTTTTATGGCTTATCGTGTCGACACTCTTCTAAGGTTTTCGAGGCTCTACGATTTTCCATCAACATATGATAGTTCATGATAGAAGTCTTCGGTATGGGGCCAATCCATCCCGTACTTGAATCATTACCACATACGTAAATATCGAATCACGTATTCTAACACTTGGGCATACTCACAAGCATTGCAGAATTTCTCTTGTTCTCGAACTGGGTTCGAGTAATTCCATGGTTTCGCAAGCCAAACAAAACATCTATCGTTACTTCACCACTCTCGTGTTTTTGCGTAACCTTACGGGTGTGTCCTATTTCTCCGCAAATCTTGCAGGCACAAGGTGTATTTCTTGGTGTATCATTGTGCTTACGGATAAGACGTGATCTCATCAGGGTCTTCATGAATTCCTCCCAAGTACTTGCTCCTTTAAATCCTTGAATGGATTGATGCATTCTCCACCAGGTAGCAGCACTTTACGTAAAGTAATCAAGAGCGTATTGGACCTCATACTTCCTTGAAACCAAATTGTTCCCAAGTGATTCTCCATGTTCGCATCCATAGCTACGCCTCCGCTGAAGTCTTGATCCAGAGAATATCAGTCCAACTTCATTCATCATCTATGGGGTTCAAGGGTTTTAAGGTGAGATGAGAGAGGTGGGGAGGGATATACACACAATACAAACAATAGTTTTTTGATGAAACAAGTTTTACTTTGTGGCTGTCGGAAAAACATCAAACAAATAATGACTCACACATCGTCGCATCTAACGTAAGTGTGTAACAGGTTTGGTCTTCTAAAGGTCAAATATTTCTTTAGGAACTTCAAATCTTCGGAGTCTTCAACTGTTGTAGCTTCTAATACATGGTGAAATCCTCTTTACTTGGAAGAGGTCATCTGTCCTCCGATATCTTTCTTGGAGTGGCTTGATTGATCCTTCATGTGGTCAAAAGGGAAAAGGGGTATATCCTAACTATTTTGAGGTGAGAGTGTCTATTCGACAAAATCAGAAAAGATGAGAAGTAAGAGTCTTTTTGTAAATAAAGTTTTTGAGATATCCTGTCCTAAGGGCTTTTCCGGTTTCTAGGGTCACGTCCTACAGTCAACATGTGCTCTGATACCATCTCTCAGAGCGACCCGACCTCAGACGGCCAAGCCTCTGTGTTCTATGCCATCCACGGATCAGTATCTTTGGCACACAGTACATCAATGTATATATCAAAGTGCAATCACATGTATAAATAATGTAAAACTGATATATACCTCATAATACTCAATGGAAACAATCAAGCGGGTGTGGAGTCCCATCAACGCCATCGGCAGGTTGAGTGTAGACCGTAACCCGTATCTAACTCTTACTCGTCGAGGAAATATACGCAACATGATACGTTGCAGCCGTGTAGGTCAGTACATTGAATGTACCGCAAGATCACAACATGAATAAACAGATGGTAAAACTATACTATATGCAATTTGGCTTTGTGGCTCAGATCTGAGTTTTGTTTATGCGTAAAAGCTGATTTTATTTTCCCTACATCAAAGGAATAAATGAAGTCTGTACTATGGAGTTTTCTATCATGACATGGTTCCGCCAACCGATGTCTCATAGCCCAAAATCATCATATGTTGCCCACAATTAAGTTATCAATCCGGTGTTGAGAGTTCCGAGATAGATCCAAGTCCAGAGGCTCAAATTGTCCGTAATCGGGACACGGCTAATCGATTAGGTTTAAACCCTCTGCAGAGGTTTGTACACTTTACCCGCAAGATTCGATCCTCTTTTACGTTCTCGCACTTCAGGTGTTTGAGAACAAGACGCATCAAACATGGTCGTCCGAAGAGTTCCTCGACCACTTTCGGTACTCATCCCATCCTACCGTAGTTCTACATCTGCTAGTACCGTCCCAGCAGAGTCACAACTAAGGTCAACCAAGCGAGCCCATAATGACTTGCGGTTGCACAGTAAGCTTCCGGCATGAAGTATTCTTCCGTCTCTTTGGGTCTGGGTGAAGCTTTCCGCAAGATGTCATGGCGCTTCTCCATGCATCCCGGCCAACCACTTTGGGTTCTCCAGGTGCCCACAACCGCCCTTCACCCAAAGAGTGTGTATTGAATTCTTGTCTCGAGTCTTGAAGTCTTGAGGTCTTGAAGATGCAGTCCTTGCAGATTCCATCATGGAGTTGTCGTCATTGACGTAGAGTCCTCCTTCTCCACACCACTCTCGTGCACTCATATCAAACCCCGTCTACTCTAGCGTAGCATCAAAATAAAATATCGTCCCGGGCTTGGTAACAGGGTGATGGGTTCCTACCTCATGCATACTACTCAACTACAAGAATTTCAATATCACTACTGAGGGGTGGTTGCAAAGATGCCACTAAATGCAATAAAACATAGGTATGAAAGCATGGTCAAAGTGAACTTGCCTTGTTGACGATCTTGAAAACTAGGGATTCGTAGTAGCAATCTTCGACCTCCGGAAATTCTACCGAGGCAAACAATAACTATAATAAGCACATAGCATATGATCACATAACACAATAGCATACATAGTAACATAACACACCAAACAAACAAATCAAAACTCAAAGGAAAAACTCAAAGAAAAACCCATTCAAAGTTTTCCTACTTCAAACAACAACTAAAATAGTTTTATATAACAAAAAATTTTCTAACATAACCTAATCATGGTTTTAGGTTAACTTAACAGAAAAGAATGCATTAAGCAACTAGGAGCAAAAAGAATCAATTTAAAATCTATTATGAAACTCCTATTAGGCCTAATTCAATTTCTATAAAGAAAAATAAAATAAAACTTTTATTTATTATAAATAAAAGTTCATCCTATAAAGTGACAGAAACTATCCTAGCATAATCAATCACATGTGAAAAATAAATTTATTTACTAATTAAAATAATAGGAAAACAGTAGCTAGTTAATTAATTAGGATTAACAAGATTCTGCTTAAAACTATTTTTTATTAATCCTAAAATACCCAAATTAATTCCTATGGTTTGGCAATGTCAAAATAAAGTTGGGACAAAAAGAATCATCCAAAAATAATTTTTCTAGCTCAAGTTATAGCAGATTTACTATTCTGACTAAAACTAAAATAAAGCAATTTTAATTAATTTTAACATAGCTAAATATATATTCTACAGAAACTATAGAAAATTTGCAAACCAACAAAAAAATAATCACCTAAAAATATTAAACAGAATAAAAGATATGAATTTTTCAAAACAGGAACTATTCTGTTAAAACAGAAAACAAAAATAAATGAAAAAGGGCCTAATGGGCCTAAACTGCGCACTGAGCGTAATATAACCTAAACGGGCCTAGGGTTAAACTAGTCGGGCCGGCTAAAAAAATAAACCCTAGCCTAAAAACTAAACCGGACGAACCGGCCGGTTTTTATTAAAAGAAATACCCCTTCGGGGGTTCTAATCTACACCGTTGGTGTGAGATCCGACGGCGGGGAGGAGTTCCGGTGACTCACCGGAGCTCGACGGCGGCGGCGGCGGCGGTGGCGAGTGCGCTGGCCTCTCCGGTCGTCGGGGAGGTCGGTGAAGTAGCCGGGAAAGTGACGAGCTCGGGAGGGTTCTGTGGGGTCGGAGGGGTCAAGGGCGACGGGCGACGCAAATGGCGGCAAGGGAGGCTCGGCTCAAGCTGACGGCGTGAGAGAGAGAGGAGAGGTTCCGTGAGGCGAGGGGGATGGGGTGCGGGGGCCAGTACTTATAGGGCGGGGGCGCGGCTTTGCCGACGGGGGGGGATCGGGGAAGATCGGTGAGATCCCGGAGATCTCGGGATCTCCGGCGAGCGACGGAGGCTGGCGTGGGCGAGGGGTTGGGGGAGGTGGTGGCCCACCTGCCAGAGAGAGAGAGAGGGGTGCGGGGCGAGCGGTCGGCCGAGCCGAAAGCTGTTCGGGCGAGGTGAGGTGAGGCCCGGCTCACTGGGCTGGCCAGGATTACTGGGCCGGCTCGGTGGGCTGGCTGGTGGGGGTTTATTGGTGGGCAGAGGGCTGGTGGCCTTTGGGGGGTTTCTCTTTTTTAATAAAACAAAATAGAAATAAAACAAAATCTATAAATATTTTATATAGGGTATATATATACCAAAATGATCAGGGAATATTCCTATCATTTGGACATTTTCCAAAGGCAAAATCCAAACTTTATAAAAATCCATTTTTCAAATTCAAATAAAATTCAGATTTGAATCCAAAACTTTTGGCATTGTTTTCCTCTGATAATTTTGGAGTGTCATGTTTACTCCTCTCATACTTTTGCTCAAGTATTTATCAGGCATAGTTATTGATATGATTCCTACTTGCCAAAGTTTGAATTCAAATTCAAAACTCAAAATCCTCTGAAACTTCAAATGGCACTTTCAAATGACTTTCAATTTGATACTTTATTACTTCCAACTCATATTTCATATAATTGAAGAAGTCATTTTATCTTCCCTCATGAAAATCATTGAGTTGCATAAAGCTTTGAATTTGAAATATTCTCAAATGAAATTCAAATCTTTTCCAAAACCCTTTTCATTTCAAAATGGAAGAAGTCATGTCATCTTCACTCTAGGGTTTTGGTGTTGGAATGAATTTGAATTCATTGAGATCCAAAAGGCAAAGGAGAAAGTTTTGGGAAAGTCATTTCATTCCCTCTCATTCAACTTTCAAAAGTTTCAAATTTCACTCAGTTTCACTCAATCAATCAAACCATCAATCAGACAACAAGCATAGTTATTTATTTAATATAACATTCCAAAAATTTAGAATTTTGGGATGTTACAGAGTCCATAGGAAAATCCAATACTATTTAAAGGGGATGAGGTGTTGCTTAATGGCTTGCTTGCTCAGAATGCTTAGTGATATGATCCAAAAGCCCTCAACCACTTTCTCATATCCACATATGTCCCAAACCAAAATTCAAACTCGGCCCCACCGATTTGATCTATCTGGCGCCACCGAGTTCATTTGACATAGCCATAGCCAGAAACCCTAATCAGTTTGGTCTCACCGACAGGGATCTTGGTCTCACTGAGATGGGATTGCAAACTCTGTTTCCCTTCGTAACATTTTGTTCTAACCGAGATGAACAATCGGTCCCACCGAGTTCGCAATGCAAACTCTCCATTTCCCTTCCGTAAGGAAATGAGCGAATCGGTCCCACCGAGTTTGCGTGACCAACTCTCTGTTTGCCTATTACAGAAATCGGTCCTACTGAGTTTATGTGATCGGTCTCACCAAGATTACGTTATGCCCTAACCCTAATGGAATCGGTCCCACCGAGTTGACATGTCGATCCCATTGAAAAGCCTAACATTCACATTTTGAACTCAATCGGTCTGACCGAGCTTCATGATTCGGTCCCATTGAGTTTGGTGAATTGTGTGTAACTGTTAGATTTTGTGTGGAGGCTATATATACTCCTCCACCCACTCTTCATTCGTGGAGAGAGCCATCAGAATGTGCCTACACTTCTTCCATTCATTTTCTGAGAGAGACCACCTACTCATGTGTTGAGACCAAGATATTCTAATCCAACCACAAGAATCTTGATCTCTAGCCTTCCCCAAGTTGCTTTCCACTCAAATCATCTTTCCACCAAATCAAAATCTGTGAGAGATGAGTGTTGGGGATACTATCATTTGAAGCACAAGAGCAAGGAGTTCATCATCAACACACCATCTATTACCTTTTAGAGAGTGGTGTCTCCTAGATTGGTTAGGTGTCACTTGGGAGCCTCTGTCAAGATTGTGGAGTTGAACCAAGGAGTTTGTACGAGCAATGAGATCGCCTACTTCGTGAAGATCTACCCTCGTGAGGCAAGTCCTTCATGGGCGATGGCCATGGTGGGATAGACAAGGTTGCTTCTTCATGGACCCTTTGTGGGTGGAGCCCTCCGTGGACTCGTGGAACCGTTACCCTTCGTGGGTTGAAGTCTCCATCAACGTGGATGTACGATAGCACCACCTATCGGAACCACGGGAAAAATATCCGTGTCTACATTGCGTTTGCTCCCTCCAAACTCCTCTCCTTTACCTTCATATGCAATGATTTACATTCCGCTGTTATAATCTTAGATTTTCATGTGTAGGTTGATTGCTTGATTTGTGCTAAGTTGCTAAAATCTGCCAAAACTTAAAATTGGGAAAAGGCTAATTTTTTATTTGGTCAAGTAGTCTAATCACCCCCCTCTAGACATACTTTCGATCCTACAAGTGGTATCAGAGCTTTGGTCTCCATTTGCCTTGATTCTCATAGCTTTGGTGATCATAGCCTTGGTTTCACAACCTAGAGAGTATGGCATCTAGCGAGGGAAATTACCACCGTAGAGGTCCTTACTTTGATGGTACTAATTTTGCTAGTTGGAAGCCTAAGATGAAAATGCATATTCTTGGACATAACCCCACCGTTTGGGCTATTGTGTGTATTGGCTTGCAAGGTGAATTCTTTGATGGGAGAGTACCAAACCATGAAGCTACCGCGTGAGAGTTGAAGATGGTGCAATACAGTGCTCAAGCTTGCGATATCCTCTTCAACGGATTGTGCCCCGAAGAATTCAACAAAATCAGCCGTCTTGAGAATTCTAAGGAAATTTGGGATACTTTGATTGACATGCATGAAAGGTACCGATCCGTCAAGGAATCCAAATTGGATGTGCTTCAAAGTCAGCTTGACAAGTTCAAAATGAAGGATGGTGAAGGTGTCGCTGAAATGTACTCTAGGCTTGCTCTCATCGCATATGAGATTGCCCACTTAGGAAGTGAAGAGATGACCGATAGATTTTCAGAATGTGTTTTGACATTTATTCTTGTGGTTTTAAAATATTTTCAGAAGGAGGATCTTGCCTTGAAGCTAACCAGGAGGAGTGTGACCCTCCTCTGCACTAAGGCAAGCCACATCATCATTTGTATGGTGTTATTTCAATATCTATGATTTTCTACTTGAATATGAGTCTTTATTTGCATTTAAAATTTGATAAATTAATATGGTTAATTGCTAGTGGTTTTATGATGCTTGATATGCTTGTTTTAGCTTCTGGTTGAGTTCATAGAATTGTTTGGCTAAGTAGAGTAAGATTTTGCACTAGATATTTTGTTATGGAAAGTTATGGTAGCTATTTTTGCTAGTAATAGTTTCCAACTAAATGGTGAACTAATAAAATGTTGTTTGTAGATAAAAATGAGTTATAACCAGAGAAGTTTCTGATCTTAGTATTGCAAGATAGTTATGTTGCTTGTTTTGATCCATGCTTAAGAGTTGCTTGCTCTGTGTGATGAGTAGTTGCATGATATTCGGCATGATGCCATGAGTAGTAATAAAAAGTTTTTCTGAAAGTTATTACTTGATTAAGTTCAACCTGAATATGATGTTGATCACATCATGGTGCCACTAAATCGGGTTTTTCATTCAATGCGACCACATTTACCTAATGGGAAGGTCTTGATTCGGTCCTTTGTCGTGGCTCTCACCGGTGCCTCCCGCGAGGGAAGGTTATGGGTGTGCATACCCTGGCCCGGTAGGTAGACATAACCTTGTGTGCTTGTTTCGTTTGTATGGCACCTTGTCCCCGTTTGGGACCGTTTTGCCACGACGTTGGCCGTTGGTGTCTTTGGTAGACACGAGGACACCCAAGACCTAGGCCTGAGAGGGAGATGGTCGAAGTGGCCGGGGAGAGTGCATGGCAAAGGGAGGGTTTCGTCGGAATACTTTAGTCCACCCGAATGGGAGTACGAGGCCAGGTATTCCGTAGTGTGGGTAAAGTGTGCTACCTCTGCAGAGTGTATTTAATCTATCGATAGTCGCGCCCTCGGTTATGGGCAAGACTCGGGAGTAAGTCATGAAGGAAATATGCCCTAGAGGCAATAATAAAGTTATTATTTATTTCCTTATATCATGATAAATGTTTATTATTCATGCTAGAATTATATTAACCGGAAACATAATACATGTGTGAATACATAGACAAACAGATAAGTCACTAGTAAGCCTCTACTAGACTAGCTCATTAATCAAAGATGGTTATGTTTCCTAACCATAGACATGTGTTGTCATTTGATTAATGGGATCACCTCATTAGAAGAATGATGTGATTGACATGACCCATTCCGTTAGCTTAGCACTTGATCGTTTAGTATATTGCTATTGCTTTCTTCATGACTTATACATGTTCCTATAACTATGAGATTATGCAACTCCGTTTACGGAGGAACACTTTGGGTACTACCAAGCGTCACAACGAATCGGGTGATCATAAAGGAGTACTACAGGTGTCTCCAAAGGTACTTGTTGGGTTGGCGTATTTCGAGATTAGGTTTTGTCACTCCGATTGTCGGAGAGGTATCTCTGGGCCTTCTCGGTAATACACATCACATAAGCCTTGCAAGCATTGCAACTAATGAGTTAGTTGTGAGATGATGTATTACGGAACGAGTAAAGAGACTTGCCAAGAACGAGATTGAACTAGGTATTGGATACCGACGATCGAATCTCGGCAAGTAACATACCGATGACAAAAGGAACAACGTATGTTGTTATGCGGTTCGACCGATAAAGATCTTCGTAGAAAATGTAGGAACCAATATGGGCATCCAGGTCCCGCTATTGGTTATTGACCGGAGATGTGTCTCGGTCATGTCTACATTGTTCTCGAACCGTAGGGTCCGCACGCTTAAGGTTTCGATGACGGTTATATTATGAGTTTGTGTATTTTGATGTACCGAAGGTTGTTGAGTCCGGATATGATCACGGACATGACGAGGAGTCTCGAAATGGTCGAGACATAAAGATTAATATATTGGACGGATATATTTGGACACCGGAAAGGTTCCGGAGAAGTTTGGAGCTCGGGAGGTTCTGGAACCCCGGGAGGTATATGGGCCTTATTGGGCCCATGTAGGAGGAAGGAGAAGGAACAAGGGAGGCGCGCCCCCAAGCCCAATCTGAATTGGGGAGGGGGCCGCCCCTCCTTTCTCCTTCCCCCTCTTCCTATTCCTACTACTAGTACTACTTCCTAATACTAATACTCCTTCCTTCCCCCTCCAAATAAGATAAGGAAAGGAGAGGGAAACCTACTTGGAGTAGGTTTCCCCCTCCCTATGGCGCGCCCCCCTTGTGGCCGGCCACCTCCTCCCTCCCTCCTTTATATACGGGGGTGGGGGGGCACCCTAGAACACACAAGTTGATCCTTGAGATCGTTCCTTAGTCGTGTGCGGTGCCCCCCTCCACCATATTCCACCTCGGTCATATCGTAGCGGTGCTTAGGCGAAGCCCTGCGTCGGTGAAACATCAAGATCGCCACCACGCCCGTCGTCTTGACGGAACTCCCTCTCCCCGAGCTTTGCTGGATCGAACTGAGGAGCGTCATCGAGCTGAGCGTGTGCCAAGAACTCGAGGCGCGAGTAATGCGGCTGGGATCGGCTGGATCGCGAGGAGAACGACGACTACTTCCTCTACGTCATCATCGACTCGGAGGTGCCGAATGCTTGACCTTTGGGATCGGCAGGATCGCGAGGAGAACGTCTGACTACTTCCTCTACGTTGTGATCGCTTCCGCTTTGGTCTACGAGGGTACGTAGAGAACACTCTCCCTTCTCGTTGCTATGCCATCACCATGGTCCTGTGTGTGCGTTGGAAAATTTTGAAATTACTACGTTACCCTACAGTGGCATCCGAGCCAGGTTTTATGCGTTGATGTCATATGCACGAGTAGAACACAAGTGAGTTGTGGGCGATACAAGTCATACTGCCTACCAGCATGTCATACTTTGGTTCAGCGGTATTGTGAGATGAAGCGGCCGGACCGACATTACGCGTGACGCTTACGCGAGACTGGTTTCACCGTTACGAGCACTCGTGCTTAAAGGTGGCTGGCGGGTGTCTGTCTCTCTCACTTTAGTTGAACTGAGTGTAGCTACGCCCGGTCCTTGAGAAGGTTAAAACAGAGTCTATTTGTGAAGTATCGTTGTGGTTTTAATGCGTAGGTAAGAACGGTTCTTGCTCAGCCCGTAGCAGCCACGTAAAACTTGCAACAACAAAGTAGAGGACGTCTAACTTGTTTTTGCAGGGCATGTTGTGATGTGATATGGTCAAGACGTGATGCTATATTTTATTGTATGAGATGATCATGTTTTGTAACCGAGTTATCGGCAATGGCAGGAGCCATATGGTTGTCGCTTTATTGTATGAAATGCAAGCATACCTGTAATTGCTTTACTTTATCACTAAGCGGTAGCGATAGTCGAGAAGCAATAGATGGCGTAAACGACAACGATGCTACGATGGAGATCAAGGTGTCGCGCCGGTGGCGATGGTGATCATGACGGTGCTTTGAGATGGAGATCACAAGCACAAGATGATGATGGCCATATCATATCACTTATATTGATTGCATGTGATGTTTATCCTTTATGCATCTTATTTTGCTTTGATTGACGGTAGCATTTTAAGATGATCTCTCATTAAAATTATCAAGTAGTGTTCTCCCTAAGTATGCACCGTTGCCAAAGTTCGTCGTGCCGAGACACCACGTGATGATCGGGTGTGATAAGCTCTACGTCCATCTACAACGGGTGCAAGCCAGTTTTGCACACGCAGAATACTCAGGTTATACTTGACGAGCCTAGCATATACAGATATGGCCTCGGAACACGGAGACCGAAAGGTCGAGCGTGAATCATATAGTAGATATGATCAACATAAGATGTTCACCATTGAAAACTACTCCATCTCACGTGATGATCGGTTATGGTTTAGTTGATTTGGATCACGTGATCACTTAGATGACTAGAGAGATGTCCGTCTAAGTGGGAGTTCTTTAGTAATATGATTAATTAAAAACTTAAATTTATCATGAACTTAGTACTGATAGTATTTTGCTTGTCTATGTTTCTTGTAGATAGATGGCTCGTCTTTGTTGTTCCGTTGAATTTTAATGCGTTCCTTGAGAAAGCAAAGTTGAAAGATGATGGTAGCAATTACGGACTGGCTCCGTAACTTGAGGATTATCCTCATTGCTGCACGGAAGAATTACGTCCTGGAAGCACCGCTGGGTGCGAACTTCTTTGCGAGAGCAACGCCCGAGAAGTTGTGAACGTCTGGCGAGCAAAGCTGATGACTACTCTATAGTTCGATGTGCCATGCTTTACGGCTTAGAACCGGGTCTTCAACGACGTTTTGAACGTCATGGAGCATATGAGATGTTCCAAGAGTTGAAGTTAATATTTCAAGCAAATGCGGATTGAGAGATATGAAGTCTCCAATAAGTTCTATAGCTGCAAGATGGAGGAGAACAGTTACGTCGGTGAGCACATACTCAAAATGTCCGGGTATAATAATCACTTAATTCAGCTGGGAGTTAATCTTCCGGATGATAGTGTCATTGATGTAATTCTCCAATCATCGCCACCAAGCTACAAGAGCTTCGTGATGAACTATAATATGCAAGGGATGACTAAGACAATTCTGAGCTCTTCGCAATGCTAAAAGTCAGCGGAGGTAGAAATCAAGAAAGAGCATCAAGTGTTGATGGTCAACAAGACCACTAGTTTGAAGAAAAAGGGCAAAGGAAGAAGAAGGGAACTTCAAGAAGAACAGCAAACAAGTTGCTACTCAAGGGAAGAAACCCAAGTCTGGACCTAAACCTGAAATCGAGTGCTTCTCTGCCAAGCGGTAGTCCTTTGGAAGCGGAACTGCCTCAAGTATTTGGCGGATAAGAAGGATGGCAAGGTGAACAAAGGTATATGTGATATACATGTTATTGATGTGTACCTTACTAGAGCTCGCATGATAGCACTGGTATTTAATACGGTTACATTGCTAATATTTGCAACTCGAAGCAGGGACTATGAGATTGCGAACAACGGCAAAGGACGAGGTGACGATGCGCGTGGGAAATGGTTCCAAATTCGATGTGATCGCGGTCGGCACGCTACCTCTACATCTACCTTGGGATTAGTTTTAGACCTAAATAATTGTTATTTGGTGCGGCGTTAAGCATGAACATAATATATGGATCTAGTATGAAGCGAGGCCGTTAATAATTTAAATCAGAGAATAAAGGTTGTTCTATATATATGAATAATATCTTTTATGGTCATGCACCCTTGAAGAGTGGTCTATTTTAATGAATCTCGATATTAGTGATACACATATTCTTAATGTTGAAACCAAAAGATGCTGAGTTGATAATGATAGTTCAACTTTTTTGTGGCATTGCCTTTTAGGTCTTATCGGTATAAAGCGCATGAAGTAACTCCATCTTGATGGACTTTTGGAGTCACTTGATTATGAATCACTTGGCACTTATGAACCGTGCCTCATGGGCAAGATGACTAAAACCCGTTCTCGGTACTATGGAGAGAGCAACAGATTTGTTGGAAATCATACATCTGAGATGTATGTGGTCCAATGAATGTTGAGGCTCGTGGCGGATATCGTTATTTTCTCACCTTCACAGATGATTTAAGCGGATATGGGTATATCTTCTTAATGAAACATAAGTCTGAAACATTTGAAAAGTTCAAAGAATTTCAGAGTGAAGTTGAAAATCATCGTAATAAGAAAATAAAGTTTCTACGATCTAATCGTGGAGGCGAATATTTGAGTTACGAGTTTGGTCTACATTTGAAACAATGCGGAATAGTTTCGCAACTCACGCCACCGGAACACCACAAGCAATGGTGTGTCCGAACGTCGTGTCGCACTTTACTAGATATGGTGCGATCTATGATGTCTCTTGCTGAATTACCGCTATCGTTTTGGGGTTATGCTCTTGAGGCGGCCGCATTCATGCTGAATAGAACACCGTCAAAATCTGTTGAGGCGACACCTTATGAACTGTGGTTTAGCAAGAAACCAAAGTTGTCGTTTCTTAAAGTTTGGGGATGCGATGCTTATGTGAAAAAGCTTCAACCTGATAAGCTCGAACCTAAATCGGAGAAATGTATCTTCATAGGATACCCAAAGGAGACGATTGGGTACACCTTCTATCACAGATCCGAAGGCAAGACATTTGTTGCTAAGAATGGATCCTTTCTAGAGAAGGAGTTTCTCTCGAAAGAAGTGAGTGGGAGGAAAGTAGAACTTGATGAGGTAACTGTACCTTCTCCCTTATTTGAAAGTAGTTTATCACGAACCAGTTTACGCAATATCTACACCAAATAGTGAGGAAGTTGATGATGTTGATCATGAAACTTCAGATCAAGTTACTCTGAGAACCTCGTAGATCAACCAGAATAAAATCCGCACTGCAGTGGTACGGCAATCCTGCTCGGAAGTCATGCTACTAGAACATCATGAACCAACGAACTATGAAGAAGCGATGGTGAGCCCAGATTCCATAAAATGGCTTGAGGCCATGAAATGCGAGATGGGATCCATGTATGAAAACAAAGTGTGGACTTTGGTTGACTTGCACGAGGGTCGGCAAGCAATAGAAAACAAGTGGATCTTCAAGAAGAAGACCGGCGACGGTAATATTGCTGTCTACAAAGCTCGACTTGTCGCAAAGGGGTTTCGACAAGTTCAAGGGATTGACTACGATGAGACCTTCTCACCCGTAGCGATGCTTAAGTCTGTCCAAATCATGTTAGCAATTTCCGCATTTTATGATTATGAAATTTGGCAAATGGATGTAAAGACCGCATTCTGAATGGGTTTACGGAAGAAGAGTTGTATATGATGCAACCAGAAGGTTTTATCGATCCAAAGGGAGCTAACAAAGTGTGCAAGCTCCAGCGATCCATTTATGGACTGGTGCAAGCATCTCGGAGTTGGAATAAACGCTTTGATAGTGTGATCAAAGTATTTGGGTTTATCAGACTTTTGGAGAAGCCTGTATTTACAAGAAAGTGAGTGGGAGCTCTGTAGCATTTACGATATTATATGTAGATGACATATTACTGATCGGAAATGATATAGAATTCTGGATAGCATAAAGGGATACTTGAACAAGAGTTTTTCGATGAAAGACCTTGGTGAAGCTGCTTACATATTGGGCATCAAGATCTATAGAGATAGATCAAGACGCTTAATTGGACTTTCACAAAGCACATACCTTGATAAAGTTTTGAAGAAGTTCAAAATGGATCGTGCAAACAAAGGTTTTTACCTGTATTACAAGGTGTGAAATTGAGTCGGACTCAATGCCCGACCACAGCAGAAGATAGAGAGAAAATGAAAGATGTTCCTATGCTTCAGCCATAGGCTCTATCATGTATGCAATGCTGTGTACCAGACCGACGTATGCTTAGCTGTAAGCTTGGCAGAAGGTACCAAAGTAATCCAGAGTGGATCATCGGACAGCGTCAAGAACATCCTGAAATACACGAAAAGGACTAAGGATATGTTTCTCGTATATGGAGGTGACAAAGAGCTAGTCGTAAATAGTTATGTCGATGCGAAGCTTTGACAATCGATCCGGACGATTCTAAATCGCAAACCGGATACGTGTTTTTGTTAAACGGTGGAGCTGTCGGTTGGTGCAGTTCTAAACAAAGCGTCGTGGCGGGATCTACATGTGAAGCGGAGTACATAGCTGCTTCGGAAGCAGCAAATGAAGGAGTCTCGGATGAAAGAGTTCATTTCCGATCTAGGTGTTATACCTAGTGCATCGGGACCAATGAAGATCTTCTCGTGACAATCTTGGTGCAATTGCCTTGGCAAAGGAATCTGGATTTCACAAGAGGACCAAGCATATCAAGAGACGCCTTCAATTCCATTCGGGACCAAGTCCAAGTGGGAGACATAGAGATTTGCAAAATACATACGGATCTGAACGTTGCGAGACCCGTTGACTAAGCCTCTTCCACGAGCAAAACATGATCAGCACCAAGACTCCATGGGTGTTAGAATCATTCTTGAGTAATCTAGATTATTGACTCTAGTGCAAGTGGGAGATCAAGGAAATATGCCCTAGAGGCAATAATAAAGTTATTATTTATTTCCTTATATCATGATAAATGTTTATTATTCATGCTAGAATTGTATTAACCGGAAACATAATACATGTGTGAATACATAGACAAACAGATAAGTCACTAGTAAGCCTCTACTAGACTAGCTCATTAATCAAAGATGGTTATGTTTCCTAACCATAGACATGTGTTGTCATTTGATTAATGGGATCACCTCATTAGAAGAATGATGTGATTGACATGACCCATTCCGTTAGCTTAGCACTTGATCGTTTAGTATATTGCTATTGCTTTCTTCATGACTTATACATGTTCCTATAACTATGAGATTATGCAACTCCCGTTTACGGAGGAACACTTTGGGTACTACCAAAGCGTCACAACGAATCTGGGTGATCATAAAGGAGTACTACAGTGTCTCCAAAGGTACTTGTTGGGTTGGCGTATTTCGAGATTAGGTTTTGTCACTCCGATTGTCGGAGAGGTATCTCTGGGCCTTCTCGGTAATACACATCACATAAGCCTTGCAAGCATTGCAACTAATGAGTTAGTTGTGAGATGATGTTATGCGGTCTGACCGATAAAGATCTTCGTAGAAAATGTAGGAACCAATATGGGCATCCAGGTCCCGCTATTGGTTATTGACCGGAGATGTGTCTCGGTCATGTCTACATTGTTCTCGAACCGTAGGGTCCGTGACGCTTAAGGTTTCGATGACGGTTATATTATGAGTTTGTGTATTTTGATGTACGAAGGTTGTTGAGTCCGGATATGATCACGGACATGATGAGGAGTCTCGAAATGGTCGAGACATAAAGATTAATATATTGGACGGATATATTTGGACACGGAAAGGTTCGGAGAAGTTTGGAGCTCCGGAGGTTACGGAACCCCCGGAGGTATATGGGCCTTATTGGGCCCATGTAGGAGGAAGGAGAAGGAACAAGGGAGGCGCGCCCAAGCCCAATCCGAATTGGGGAGGGGCCGCCCCCTTTCCTTTCTCCTTCCCTCTTCCTATTCCTACTACTAGTACTACTTCCTAATACTAATACTCCTTCCTTCCCCTCCAAATAAGATAAGGAAATGAGAGGGAATCGTAATTGGTGTAGGTTTCCCCCTCCCTATGGCGCGCCCCCCTTGTGGCCGGCCACCTCCTCCCTCCCTCCTTTATATACGGGGGTGGGGGGCACCCTAGAACACACAAGTTGATCCTTGAGATCGTTCCTTAGCCGTGTGCGGTGCCCCCCTCCACCATATTCCACCTCGGTCATATCGTAGCGGTGCTTAGGCGAAGCCCTGCGTCGGTGAAACATCAAGATCGTCACCACGCCATCGTGCTGACGGAACTCCCTCTCCCCAGAACTTTGCTGGATCGGAGCCCGAGGAGCGTCATCGAGCTGAACGTGTGCCAAGAACTCGGAGGCGCCGGAGTAACGGCGCTGGGATCGGCTGGATCGCGAGGAGAACATACGACTACTTCCTCTACGTCATCATCGACTCGGAGGTGCCGGAGTAACGGCACTGGGATCGGCAGGATCGCGAGGAGAACGTACGACTACTTCCTCTACGTTGTGATCGCTTCCGCTTTGGTCTACGGGGGTACGTAGACAACACTCTCCCTTCTCGTTGCTATGCCATCACCATGGTCCTGTGTGTGCGTAGGAAAATTTTGAAATTACTACGTTACCCTACAAGTCACACCATGGATCAACTTTTATAATTAATCTTGCAAACTAGTAATTGTTGTGATGCATTGTTTCATGGTGAACCTTGAACACTCGAGGTGTTCAGGAGTGATTGGTTTCAGGTGTGACCCTGGTGTGGTCACCGTTTGGTTACGAGGTAACCATGTGGTAAGCAAGTCCGTGTGACTCGGTGCGCTATTTGGTTGCTTTGCATAGCTTTGCATTTGTAGTAATTTCTTGCATTAATTTAACTTGATTAATTATCATGATGTTGCCTGTCATCGTGCTTATGTTTGTTGTGAGCTTGCAAGTACGTTCAATGTACTGACCTGGCGTGTCATGCCAGCTTTCAGGCAAGTTGATTCGCATCGGAGCGCATCTCGTGTCTAGGCCGTGTCCATGTCGGTGTCCCTGTGCCAGTACCGATCTTGTACCATCCTGAGCCAGCTCCGTGCACATCGCCGCACCTGCTTCAGAACGTGTGGCGACGACTCTATCCAGAGGGTGCTGATCCAGAGTATCGGGTGTATCGCGAGCATCTGGCCAGTGCATTGTATGAGTATTATGTTGAGGTCACTCTACACCACAGTTCCCCATCCGGCGCTTACACTTGTTCGTCTAAGTGTGGTCTTGCTTCTACGCCATCTCAGGCGGTTCAGTTTGCTGCTATCGAGGCTCTTGTAGACTTGCGCTACAATGAGGTTCGCATGCACACCCACCCTGGACTTTTCTTCTACCCATCTCTACACGAGAAAGGGCGTATCCGCTTTCCTTTGGTTAATCCGGCGTGCGATCGTCCCACTAGCCACCTTGCACGCTACATCACCGCTAGCTATCTCCTTAACTATGAGTTAGCTCAGGAGCTCTCACGCGCTTGCGCCGCTCTCACTGTTGCTCGTATAATGAACCCTCTTCCCGCTGTCATCTACACTTCTGCTCCTCCCACCTCCGTTCCTATGACGACCTCGCAGGGTACCGTTAACCCTTTGACGGTGAACCCTCGCAGCGCTCCTGCTGGATGGTCTTCTCTTGTCGCTACTCACGCCGCTCCTATGCTTAGATCCCATCCCCCGCCTGCCCCTGAGGGAGAGCCCTCAAGGCAGTGCCAGCGCACCTCTCTTCCCCCAAAGGTCTCTACTATCAGTTCAGGATCTGGGTCCGGCTCAGGAGACGAGCCTGCAGCAGCACCATCCGAGCAGTAGATCGTTAGAGTATCGTGGTAGTCATGAGCATGATGTATGGCTGTAATCGCACTTGTCATGATGCGTAGTTTCATGTACGAGGGTAGTAGACCCATTGCGATGTTTATTTTCATGTTGGGACTATGTATAATTATGTTGGACTCTTTTTCGACTTGGTTTTATTCGCTGCTTTCTTCCGGGATTTGTCATTGGTTTTTCCCCCATTTTGGAATTTTCTCATCATGGTTGCTATGTATTGGGAAAAACGAAAAATAGGATGCCGCGTGGAGGCAGCAGCAGTCAAGCTGGTGAGGATGTCCCTGTCCGTCGTTCTACAAGTCAGGCAGGACATTCCCCTGAACCATACCAGCCACCTCTGCCTCCACCGCAACAACCGCCTTCCACAGAGCAAATCGTACGAATGTTTGAAGAAAGAAGGAGCAACAATCTGCTGGAAATCCTGAAAAGTGTACAAGTTATGGTTGGGCAGAATGGAAACCAGAATGGCCATCATTCCAAGCTATCAGATTTTCAGTGAACCAAGCCTCCCAGTTTCAGCCATGCTATTGATCCTTTGGACGCCGACGACTGGCTAAGGACTATTGAAAGAAAACTGGAAATTGCTCGCACAAACGACGGAGACAAGGTTCCCTTCGCAACGCATTTTCTCGAAGGAGCTGCCGCTATATGGTGGGATAATGCCAAAGCAATATGGCCTGCCAACGAGGAAATTACTTGGACAAAATTCAAGGATCATTTCCGCAAATATCATATTCCCACCGGAGTCATGAAGATCAAGCAATGCGAATTTCTCGCTCTCACTCAAGGCAGCATGACCGTTGCCGAGTATCTGAATGAATTCAACCATCTGGCCCGCTATTCTCTCCATGATGTGGCCATGGAAGAGTGGAAGATCGACCGACTCCTTAGAGGCCTACATCAACATCTCCGGTGCACTCTCAGTATGTTTGATTTCCCGGACTTCTTGACTCTGGTGAACAAGGCCCTCATCACCGAGAGGGAACCAAGCTCCTGCACGACAACAAGCCAGCTGCTAATGACCACAAGCGCAAATTCGAGCCCAAGAAGGATATGCAACCAGTGCAAAAGGCTCGTACATGGCAGACTCAGGTGGAGTACAAACCCAATTGGCAGCAGAACGTCAACAAGACTACTACACAAGTCAAGAATGTCGTGACCAGCCCGGTGCGCGACGATTGCCAGCGCAACAATTCGTGCTTCAGCTGTGGTCAAACCGGACACTACGCTCGACGGTGTCCCAAGAACACCAAGCACGTCACTCCATTTCAGCCGCAAGTCAACTACATGGAGAAGTATTCCACCCCCGATATAATCCAAGGGCAAGTTCATCACATCTCCGCAGATGAAGCCCAAGAGGACCCGGAAGTCGTCATTGGTATGTTTCTCGTTAATGACATACCCACCGTAATTTTATTTGACTCTGGGGCTTCCCACTCTTTCATTTCGCGAAGTTTTGCTTCACAAAACAATTTTCTTGCACGATCTTGGGAAAACACATGCTGGTACAATCCCCGGGATCCCTCCTCAGAAGCAATCTCGTCTGCCGAAATTTGGAGATTGACATCAAGGGCTTCAAGTTTCCAACATCGTTGATAATCATCAATTCGAACAAATTGGATGTCATTCTGGGCATGAATTGGTTAACCGAATACCAAGTCTGCATCAGCTGTGCGACCAGAGAAGTTACCGTGAAAAATAGGTCGCACTACCAGTTTTTATGCCCGCAAGCGCATCCCCACGAAGAATATGGTTTTCGCAGCCGTGACAGAAGAGGTGGAATTAATCCCAGTGGTCAGTGAGTATCCAGATGTATTTCCTGAAGAATTACCCGGCATGCCGCCAGACCAGGAATTGGAGTTCGCTATTGACCTAGTGCCTGGAACCACCCTGATACATAAGAAATATTTTTTTGAGAACTGGTGACAGTGGGAGAGGATCCCACTGACTTTATATTAAAAAGTTAAAAAGTTAGTATAGTCCAGTACAGTCCAGTTAACCTACATACAAATCCACATCTACATGTGTGAGAGGGGGGATGAGAGAAGAGGTTATAAAAGGAGATAGCTCTATTTCAAAGCAGCAACCAGTGACAATATGTATGGAGATACATAAGAAATATTATCTGATTCCCTCCTCAGAATTGGTGGAATTGAAGAAACAACTGGATGAGATGCTGCAAAAAGGATACATTCGTCCAAGCTCTTCCCCATGGGGATCACCATCAATCTTCGTGGACAAAAAGGATGGCAGTCTATGAATGTGTGTAGACTATCGACAGCTGAATGACGTCACCATTAAAAACAAGTATCCACTGATTGGCGATCTGTTTGATCAACTCAGTGGGGCCAAAGTATTCTCAAAGATTGATTTGAGGACGGGATATCATCAACTCAAGATTAAGAAGGAAGATATTCTTAAGACCGCGTTCACCACTGCACGGTCTTCTGAATACACTGTTATGTCCTTCGGCCTCACCAACGCTCCTGCATTCTTTATGCATATATGAACAAGGTGTTTATGGACTTCTTGGACAAGTTTGTGGTGGTGTTCATTGATGACATCCTCATTTACTCCAAAAGCAAGGACGAACATAAGGAACATCTTCACGCAGTTCTGCGACGGCTTCGCGATCATCAACTGTATGCCAAATTCAGCAAATGTGAGTTTTGGCTCCAGCAAGTGGGATTCCTCGGACATATCCTCTCGGCAGAAGGAATCTCGGTGGACCCAAGCAAGGTAAAAGATGTACTTGATTTGTCTACACCCACCACCGTCTTAGAAATCCGGAGTTTCCTTGGACTGGCCGGATATTATCACCATTTTATCAAAGGATTTTCCAAGATTGCCAAGCCAATGACTGAGCTCCTCAAGAAGGACAAGAAGTTCGTATGGACTGAAGACTGCGAACAGAGCTTCAATGAGTTAAAAACTAGACTGACATCGGCACCCGTATTAACTCTTCCAGATATCTACCGCAGTTTCGATGTTTACTACGACGCTTCCAGAAAAGGACTGGGGTGTGTACTCATGCAAGATGGCAAAGTGGTGGCCTATGCATCTCGCCAACTGCGACAACATGAAGGAAACTATCCTACTCATGATTTGGAATTAGCCGCAGTGGTGCACGCTTTGAAAATCTGGAGACATTATCTAATTGGAAAGAAGTGCCAGATATTCAGCGACCATAAAAGTCTCAAGTATATATTCACTAAGCCCGACTTGAACCTTCGACAGCGAAGATGGCTCGAGTTGGTTAAGGACTATGACCTCGGAATAAATTATCACCCGAGCAAAGCTAATGTGGTGGCTGACGCCCTCAGCCCCAAACCAGCCAACCTCAATGCCCTAATGGATTCCTTGCCTCCAGATCTCTATGAAGAAATCATGCAGCTAAATGTGGTAATCACCAACGCCCGTCTTACAAATATATTGGAAGTTGCTCCTACTCTCAAAGAAGAAATCCGCAGAGCTCAAGCGTATGATAAGGTGTGACGGATATATGTTCAGAAGCTGCACCAAGGGCAAGCACCGGATTTCACTATGGATCAGCAAGGTTCGCTAAGGTTCCGAGGAAGACTTTGCGTACCCAACCAAGATAGTCTGAAGAAGAAAATATTGGCGGAAGCACATGAAGCACCATACTCAATTCATCCCGGTGGTACCAAAAGTATGAGGGTCTTCGTCAGATATTTTGGTGGGATGGAATGAAGAAAGACATCGCGTATTTTGTGTCCTGCTGCGATATCGGCAATAAGGTAAAGGCGGAACAACAAAAATCCACCGGACTCGTCCAGCGTCTGTCGGTATCCCAATGGAAATGGGACGATATTTGCATGGATTTCATCACCGGATTACCAAGATCTCATCGAGGAAACAACGCGATATGGGTCATAGTGGACACTCTAACCAAGGTGGCACACTTCCTACCCATCCGGACCACATACCGTGCAAATCAACTTGCACAGTTGTATGTATCAAGAATCGTCAGTCTGCATGGAGTACCCAAGACTACCACCTCCGACAGGGGATCTCTATTCACATCCGCATTTTGGTCCCGACTTCATCAAGCCCTGGGGACCCCTCTGAAGTACAGCACGGCTTACCATCTTCAAACAGATGGACAGACTGAGCGAGTAAATCAAATACTCGAAGATATGCTCCGGGCACGTACATTGGCCCAAGGAACCAAGTGGGAAGACTGTCTACCCTACGCCGAGTTTTCCTACAACAACAGTTTCCAGGCCAGCTTAAAGATGTCACCCTATGAAGCCCTGTATGGCCGGAAATGCCGCACCCCATTAAATTGGTCTCAGACCGGAGATAATTGTATTTTCGGGATTGATTTAATGCTCGAAGCAGAGAAGCAAGTCAAGGAAATCCGAGACAGACTGCAACTGGCCAAGTCCCGACAGAAGAGCTACTATGATGCCAAACATTGTCAAATCAGCTTCGAACCCGGAGAACACGTATATCTTCGAGTCACCCATATGAAAGGAGTCAAGAGGTTTCAGACCGGAGGAAAATTGGCACCCAGATATATCGGTCCATTCCCCGTCATGGCTGTAGTCGAACAGTTGCCTACCAGTTGGAATTGCCACCAGAATTGTCAGAAGTACACAACGTGTTTCACATCTCATAGCTAAGAAGATGCATCTCGCCACCGGAGTAAAGGACTGATATGTCAGAGATAGAATTGGCTAAGGAATTGACTTATGAGGAAAAGCCAATCAGAATATTGGATCAGACAGAAAGGGTCACTCGCAGAAAAGAGATAAGATTTTACAAGGTTCAGTGGGAGCATCACACCGAAGAAGAAGCAACCTGGGAAAGAGAGGAATTTGAAGGACTACGTACCCAAAATGGTTTTCCCAAGCAACCGAATCTCGAGGACGAGATTCATCCTAAGTGGGGGAGGTTTGTGACAGCCTGGATTTTGCCATCTCTCTTTCTACCGGACTTGCCTTCTCTCTCTTTCCAGACTTGGTTTTCATCGTGATTTTTGCCCTGATTTGATTTGGATTTTTGGATCAATTCAAATGGACTTGTCACTTGGGAATATCCTTGGCTTTCACCCAAGTAACCTATCTACCTTATTCCTCCCACAAATTCCCAAAATAATAAAATGAATATTTTTCCTAAAAGGAAAATATTCATTTTTCTCTCTTAAGCTCATTTAAGAACTTTGTGCTCCAAAGCAACCTCAATTTTTATTGCTCAGAAAAATCTGAGATAATTCCTAAATATTCTTAGGACCATGGCACATCTTCCCATGCAAAAATATTGCATCACTTTTTGTAATATTTTTGCTGTAGAAAATCTTTTCACTTCTGGACCAGAAATGCACTTTGTACAGCAAGTGCATTTTTCCTTGAGCTTTTGGCCTTGAGATTTCTTGAGCTTAAAGACCTTCCTAAGAAACCCTAAACCCCAAGAGATTAGCCCTAATGGACTTCTAGAAGGTGGCCAAACTTGGCGACCAAGTTTCTGACCAGAAACTTGCCAGCTTGGTAGAGTCGCATCTCGTCGGCCAGGGTATGATCCATCACCTCTCCTAGACGTAGCACTGCACGGTCGAGCTCGTAGACAAGGTTTGGCCGCTCCTGGCCGTCGTTTTGGCCATGCCAGCTTGGTGACCGTGCGAGGACATGGCGCCTGGCAGCGTCTCGACGCGCTCTCGCTGGCGTTTTGCGTTCTGTTTCGCGCGTGTGCATGCAAGTGCTCACCTCCGACTGCCGCAACATGCCACAACCCTCGACCCATCACCCATGTCCCCTCCCTGGCGCTCGCCGACACCGGAGCCGCCGCAGCAAGCCCGGTCAAGTCGCGGCCATGCGCGCGTTTGCTTGTCCCCATCTCAAACCGCCTCCTGTGCTCGTCCGCGAGCATGGGCAAGCGCCGGCGTTGACGCTGCACCCTGTCCCCTCACGGTGGAGCCTCTCGTCGACGTTCGTCGCATGTCCAGAGTGCTCCGGCAGCGACACGTCCCCCCCTCTGCTCCGGCTATATAAAGCCACCCCGCCTCCCTTGCTAGCCACGCACCACTCCACACCACCTCCATGAACAAGTAGATGAGCAGAAGCCCGGTCGGGCAGGCCTCTGGTCGTCACCCCGACCCGAGGACTCCGGTGATCTCCGTAGGTCAGCTGCCGCTCTCCAGGGCCTCTCGAGCTCAAGAAGCTGCTTGGGCAGGGCCTTGGTGGTCTGTTGGAGCTGCCTAGTCCCCGCCAAGCCCTCGGAGCTGCCTCTAGCCACCGTCTTCCACCTCTCTGGTGAACCCCGTCCGCCGCCGAAGCTTGCGAGCTCGACTGCGACCAGCTCCGTCCACCTTTCGCCAAGCCACGGGTACGGGTAGGTGCGCCGCGAGCCCCACTTCTGATCTATCCCTCTAGCCTAGCCCCAAACCCCCTCGTTGCCGGCATGAGCTCTGGCGATGCACCGCCTCCCCTCTGATCTCGATCCCCTTCCCTCTCTCCTGACTGGTGGGGCCTAGTGTCAGCCTCACCACTCGTGCCCAAATCGGTATGAGTGGAGGCGCACTCCCACTTTACGCCTTCGACGTCACCCTCCCCCCCCCCCAGGATTTTATATTTATTCAAATTAATTCAGAAATTTGGCTAAACTTTGACCAGCCACCATTTCTAAACCATAAGTCCAAATGAATTGATTCTTTTTGCATTGTCTTTGTTACAGAAAGCCCTAGCAACACACCAAAAGGTGGATTTTTCCTTGCTGTCTAGAATTTCTGGTGATTTTCAGAATGTGTTTTGACATTTATTCTTGTGGTTTTAAAATATTTTCAGAAGGAGGATCTTGCCTTGAAGCTAACTAGGAGGAGTGTGACCCTCCTCTGCACTAAGGCAAGCCACAACATCATTTGGATGGTGTTATTTCAATATCTATGATTTTCTACTTGAATATGAGTCTTTATTTGCATTTAAAATTTGATAAATTAATATGGTTAATTGCTAGTGGTTTTATGATGCTTGATATGCTTGTTTTAGCTTCTGGTTTTGTTCATAGAATTGTTTGGCTAAGTAGTGTAAGATTTTGCACTAGATATTTTGTTATGGAAAGTTATGGTAGCTATTTTTGCTAGTAATAGTTTCCAACTAAATGGTGAACTAATAAAAATATTGTTTGTAGATAAAATGAGTTATAACCAGAGAAGTTTCTGATCTTAGTATTGCAAGATAGTTATGTTGCTTGTTTTGTTCCATGCTTAAGAGTTGCTTGCTCTGTGTGATGAGTAGTTGCATGATTTCCGGTATGATGCCATGAGTAGTAATAAAAAGTTTTTTTGAAAGTTATTACCTGATTAAGTTCAACCTGAATATGATGTTGATCACATCGTGGTGCCACTTAATCGGGTTTTTAATTCAGTGCGACCACATTTACCTAATGGGAAGGTCTTGATTCGGTCCTTTGTCGTGGCTCTCACCGGTGCCTCCCGCGAGGGAAGGTTATGGGCGTGCATACCCTGGCCCGGTAGGCAGACATAACTTTGTGTGCTCGTTTCGTTTGTATGGTACCTTGTCCCTGTTTGGGACCGTTTTGCCACGACGGCGGCCGTTGATGTCTTTAGTAGACACGGGGCCACCCAAGACCAAGCCCTGAGAGGGAGATGGTCGGAGTGGCCGGGGAGAGTGCATGGCAAAGGGAGGGTTTCGCCGGAATACTTTGGTCCACACGAATGGGAGTATGAGGCCAGGTATTCCGTAGTGTGGGTAAAGTGCGCTACCTCTACAGAGTGTATTTAATCTATCGTTAGTCGCGCCCTCGGTTATGGGCAAGACTCGGGAGTAAGTCACACCATGAATCAACTTTTATAATTAATCTTGCAAACTAGTAATTGTTGTGATGCATTGTTTCGTGGTGAACCTTGAACACTCGAGGTGTTCAGGAGTGATTGGTTTCAGGTGTGACCCCGGTGTGGTCACCGTTTGGTTACGAGGTAACCGTCTGGTAAGCAAGTCCGTGTGACTCGGTGCGCTGTTTGGTTGTGAGCTTGCAAGTACATTCAATGTACTGACCTGGCGTGTCATGACAGCTTTCAGGCAAGTTGATTCGCATCGGAGCGCATCTCGTGCCTAGGCCGTGTCCACGTCGGTGTCCCTGTGCCATGGAGTTCCGCTACGTCGTTCTTCTGCTGTCGCGTTGTTTCGTGTGATCGAGACCCCAGCCATGTTCATTGAATAATGTACATATTGTCCAGCAGCACCGTGTGTGCCGCTTGGCCTCAAAACTCGATGTAATATCAGACCTTTGTACCACGCTAGTATCAATAAAGCGGTTATTTATGTACCATGTTGTTGTGTATTGCCAGAAGACTCGATCTCTGGGCTGGCAATGCAGGGTAAACCGGTTGCTCTGAGCCGGGGTGCCACATGTCACTCAAGGATAAATATGAGCTTCACAACAAGTCTAGTGGTGCTTACAAAGCCTCATGTGATGCTCCTACATCATCAAGTGAGAAACAAGCCTTCAATGAGGAATTGAGTCTAATGGTGAAGAACTTCAACAAGTTCTACAACAGTAGAAGCAAAGAAAGAAGTTCCAAGTCAAGGTCCTTCAATGAAAAAAGATATTCTAGTCATGAGCACAATTGCTACAATTGTGGAAAACTCAGACACTACTCCAATGAGTGTACGGCTCCCTACAAAAGAACAGAAGACTCACCCAAAAGGAGAAATAGAAGAGAAGAATCACCTCCAAGAGAGAGAAAGAGTAGAGATGAGCGTTACAAATGAAGAACCTCTCGCAGAAGCAAGGATTCAGAAAGGAAGGACAAGTCATCAAGGAGCTACACAAAATGAAGACATCAAGCTCATGTTGGTGAATGGGTATCCGGCTCCGATTCCGACCATCATTCCGAGAGAAGTTATCACTCTGACTCCGAATATACTCAAGATGAAGGTGTTGCCGGTCTACCACTTGTGTCAACCAACTCCTACGACATATTTGTCTCACCAAATGAAGGAATTGGAAGATTCTTCATGGCTAAAGGCCCAAAGGTATCTGATAACCCACAAGTATAGGGGATCAATTGTAGCCTCTTTCGATAAGTAAGAGTGTCTAACCCAATGAGGAGCTAAAGGTATAACAAATATTCTCTCAAGTTCTATCGACCATCGATACAACTCTACTCACGCTTAACGTTCGCTTTACCTAGAACAAGTATGAAACTAGAAGTACTTTGTAGGTGTTGTTGGATAGGTTTGCAAGATAATAAAGAGCACGTAAATAAAATCTAGGGGCTGTTTAAATAAAGACACAACTAAGTTAGTTTTAGTAGAGAGCTTGTTGTCACACAAGAAAGTTATTTGTCCTTAGGCAATCGATAACTAGACCGGTAATCATTATTGCAATTTTATTTGAGGGAGAGGCATAAGCTAACATACTTTCTCTTCTTGGATCATATGCACTTATGATTGGAACTTTAGCAATCATCCGCAACTACTAAAGATCATTAAGGTAAAACCCAACCATATCATTAAAGCATCAAGTCCCCTTTATCCCATACGCAACAACCCCCTTACTCGGGTTTATGCTTCTGTCACTCAAGCAACCCACTATAAGTGAATCATGAACGTATTGCAACACCCTACAACGGGAATCCCTCACACTTGCGCGATAGGGAGAGCACCATAGGACAACACCAATAATAAAACATGAAACTCAAACCAATCACAATCATCAATTAACCCATAGGACAAAACGGATCTACTCAAACATAATAGGATAGCCATACATCATTGGGAAATAATATGTAGCGTTGAGCACCATGTTTGAGTAGAGATTACAGCGGGTAAAAGAGGATTTACACCGCTGCATAGAGGGGGGAAGAGTTGGTGATGACGGTGGTGAAGTTGTTGGTGTAGATTGTGGTGACGATGATGGCCCCGGTGGCGTTCCCGCGCCACCGGGAGAGAGGGCGAGAGAGCCCCCCTTCTTATTCTTATTCTTCCTTGACCTTCTCCCTAGATGGGAGAAGTGTTTCCCCTCTGGTCCTTGATCTCCATGGCATGGGAGGGGCGAGAGCCCCTCTGAGATTGGATCTATCTCTCTGTCCCTCTCTATTTATGTGCTCCCAGATCTGGCCTTTCACCGTTTCTTATATTCCCGGAGATCCGTAACTCCGATTGGATTGAAATTTGAACATGATTTTTATCCAGATATTAGCTTTCTTGCAGCGAAAGAAGGGCAACAACCGCCTTATGGGGTGTCCACGAGGGTCGGTAGCGCCCCTGCCTAAATGTTATGAGCATCGTCTCGCGTTGATTCCACTTCCCAAAATTCACATATATTCCAAAAAAAATCTCCGTCAGTTTTTATCCCGTTTGGACACCGTTTGATATGGATTTTCTGTGAAACAAAAAACATGCAACAAACAGGAACTGGCACTGGGCACTGGATCGATATGTTAGTCCCAAAATAGTATAAAAAGTTACCAAAAGTATGTAAAAGTTGTAGAATATTGGCATGGAATAATCAAAAATTATAGATATGACGGAGACGTATCAGTATCACACCCCGAGTATGTTGATTTCAATAGTGATGAAGATGATTTGCTAGGTGATGATGATTTACTTGTTGACAACTCTAGTGATGAAAACTATGATGAAATTGCTATTAATCATGCTAATCAAGATCAAACGAATGACGATGATAAGGAGATTGAGCGTCTAACTAAATAACTAAACACTCTTAAGTTAGCTCATGAAACTACCTTGGAAGATCATTGAGAGCTTTTAAAGACTCATGAGAAGCTACGCTTTGAAAAACTCAACCTTGAGCCAGAGCATGGGTTCTTAAAAGCAATCAATGATGATATTCGCAAGAAAAGTTATTCTTACATTGCCAAGTGTTTACTCTTGTCTACTTACATGCCACAAGTAAAATCTAGCAACAAGAGTAAGAAATATTCTTCTTCTAGTACTAACAATAATCATGTTAAATCCAATGTTGTTACTTCTAGTAGTTCTCTTGATTCCACTAATGATTCTCTTAGCCAAGTTACACTTGAGCAAGAAAATAGCTTATTGAAGGGAATTAGAGAGAAAGGTGTTTACAAGAGCCTTGCCGGAAGTAAGCAATTTGAGGAAATTGTACATAAGCAAGGAAGGCACCGGAAGAATCAAGGTGTTGGTTTTGAATGAAAGTTCAATGCCAATGGAGTTGAGTGGGAAGAAGATCAATACCCCAAGAAGAAGTTTGTTCCTCAACAAGAGAAGTATGATCCTACTTCTTTAAAGGGGACACAAGCTCAAGATGATCTTCCACCACAAGACCACAAGCAAAAAGTCAAAGACAAGCTTCATGGGGAGATTGATGCATTTGAAGAAGCTCCCAAGGCCTTGGTCAAGTGGGTTCCCAAGACTACATCAAGTTCTTCTTCATTAAGTACAACTACAACTCCAAGGATTCCCATCAAGTTGATGTAGATCCCAAAGAAGAAGAACTTGAGAGTTCTTGAGGGTGACTCCGCCAACATATTTCATTCATATCATTTTGGCAAGGACAAGTACAAACAACTTCCACATCTTGCACTAGTTCAAGGAGTCACAAACTCTCTTGTTGGTAAGACAAGGGACAAGGTAACCAAATGCATTCATGGACATCATCATGTATGAACTTCATTCTATGTCCATGGATATCCTTGTTTGTTCCTTGTGGGACTAATCCGTGTAGGTATTGAAAATGTAACTCACTCCAATGGATTGCTCCAAATGATCTACATCAACATTGAGCATCCACATCTTCAACATCTACATGAAGTCATCATCGACAAAACCCAAGGTTAGTTCATCCCTCTTAGGGGGGATATCACATCTAGGGGAGCTTTACTCTAAATATTGAGCTAAAGCAACTCTAATGTTGTGATCACAACAATGCTTTATGTAAAAGTGGCAACCCCACTTGTTCCTAAACCATGAGAATGGCCTATGATCAAATGTTCTCATTTGACTCCTAAGTCAATATACTCATATATAGATGACCTAGTCACCGCCAATTGCTTGATAGATGCTAGAGTATTTGTGCATGCTTTGTCACATATTTCATTTGCCATCTTATTGTGTGAGCATGTTGGCTGCATATTTTTCTCATTCAAGGACATCCATTTGTTGCTTTGATTGTTTGGCTCTTCTTTTGCCAAATGGATGGACAAGTGTAACATCCCAAATTTCCAATTTGGAATGTTATACATAGGTCATCTATGCATATCATATGTTATTGCATCTTCGTTCCGCAATCCTCGAAATCCTAAGCAACTCAAGGACCCTCGGAGAGAGTTGGGGATTTTCCGAATTTTTATGTTGGTTTTATCAAATAATGAAAACAAGGATTTTTTATTTTAATTATTTTTCTCTCTGGAAAATATTTCTTATTAAAATAAATGAGAGGAGATAATATGACTTCTCCAAAACAATTGAAATATTGGAGGAAAAATGTTAAAATCATTATTTGGAATTTTATTTGATTTTATTTGGAATTTTATTTGCCCTAGAAAATTTTGCACGTTTTAAAAATTGCAATTTAGGGGCCAAGAAAATGTTCACCTCGTCCTAAATATTTCATTTAGACGGTGAAAATTTATTGTGGTATTTTTAGAATTTTATTTATTTTTCTATGATTTTTCTAAGTTCCAGCGGAATTTATTTAAAAAGTCTCGCTACTCAAGATCTGACCGGGCCGAGGCCCAGCTATGCCGCTCGCCGCCGCCTTTTCCCATGAAAGCACTGGCTGCCAGACGGACGCCGAGGGGAGCCCGAGCCGACTCCTCCCGGGCGCCCTTCCCAAGCCGCCGCCGCCGCCTCCTCCTTAAATACCCCCCGTCGCCTCTCACCGCCACCCCGAGCCTGAGCCGAGCCCGAGCCCAGCGCCCGCATGAGCCCGCCGCCACCCGAGTCCTGCCGCCACCCCGAGCCGAGCCGAGCCGAGGTAGCCGCGCCACCCGATTTTCCGAAGAAAACCGCTTCGGTTTTTTTAGAAAACCCTAGTTTTGTTTTTTTATATAGATCGATTTTTATTCTCCGGTTTATTTATTTAGCGAGCGTTCGCTCGTTCATTCGTTCTAACGAACGCGTTCTTTTTTTAGTTTCAGTTAACGAACGTTCGTACGTTAAACTGTTCGTCGCTTTACTTTTTTATCGGTTTTATTCCGCGATTTTCCTGATCACGATTTCTGATCCGATTTTCGATCTAGTATAACTTTTCGCTCGTTTATCGGAATCAGGCGATTCAAGCGCCTGAAGTTTCATCTCGAAACCCTCTTTCCGAATAACCAACTTAAACCAGCTTTTGTCTCTGTAAAATTTGACCCTAGTTCAGATTAGTAAACGGAGCTTATTTCTCTCGCCGTTTGAGTTTCCTTGCTCGGTTTGGTTTGATTCTTTTTGCGAACCGGAGTTCTCAAATTGAACTCTCCGGTCAACCTCTTTGAGTTGAGTTTTGCTTGTGCATCTTTGCTTGTTGCTTATGTATGTTATTGGTTTGCTTGCGATAGAATTCCCGGAGTGCGAAGCGTGTTACTACGAGTCTCTAGGATTCATGGATCGTCAGCAAGGCAAGTAACACTTTGATCATACTCTTTTCATACCCAGTTTTATGCATTAGTTCCAATCCTCAAACATTGCATGATTAGGATGTCATTAACTTGTGGGTTGGGAAGTAGTAGTTGAGGTAGAACCTATTGCCCTGTTACTATCAACCCTTGGGAGTTACTTCCACGCTTGCTTATTATTGCTATGCTATGCTCGTAGACGTGGATTGGGTTAGAGTGTATTCCATGACAGATGTGAGATTGTTAAATTAATGGTTCAACTTAAGGTGGCAACTTTAATACACATCTGGGTGGATTGAGGCACCTGGGGAACCCAGTGTTGCCTGTATTTTTTTTGGAAATCCCGGGGTACCCATGTGATCTTCCTATGGACCGCCATCCAGGCTCAAAGGGAACTGAGTTTATTCATGCCAGAAACTTCCGTGTGCAGCCACAAGCTATTATGGGCTCTAGCATAGTTGAGTAAGTTACGTGAAGCTCTTGAAGAGGTAGATCAGCAGGTAGTGGGTTTTGTAGGTTTGGTATGGTCTACGGAGTAGAGAGTTAATGTTTACGAAAGGCGTGTCTCGATCATCCGTTTCTCAAACACCATGTAGTGCGAGAAATCAACGGAGGCGATCGAGTCTTGTGGGGAAAAGTCATAAACCTCTGCAGAGTGTACAATCTAATCATGGTTAGCCGTGTCCCTGGTTATGGACAATTCTGAGTATCTAGTACTTGAGTATTCACATGTATCTCATCACTCTAAATTAATATTTTTGGGATGTTAACTACTTTAATTTGGGATTGAGTTGGGGTTATACCTTCTCAATGATGTTTCAACCACCATGATAGTTAAAATAAAATCTACTCCTTTGTTGTAGGAAAAAATTGGCTTTTCGCAAAACTATAACCATAGAGCTTTCCACAAGCCAAATATTGCATGTAGTGATAGCATTATTCTGTTCTTGTTCTACAGTGTTATTGCCAGCATATTCCATGTGCTGACCCGTTCTCGGGCTGCAACGTATTATGTTGCAGACTTTTCAGACGAGGAGTAAAGATCGTTAGGTCGTTGCCGTGCAGCTCAGCTATGCCGTTGGAGTTGATGGACTCACTTTATCTTCCAAGCCTTCTGCTGTTATCGCATTAGATGGCCTTAAGCCATATTATTGTAATAAGTTCTCTTTTGAGACATTCGATGTAATAAGTGTGTGACTGCTACTCTGTTATAAATCCTTTGAGTACTGTGTGTGTGTCAGCATTACCGATCCAGGGATGACACTGAAACACAGAGACTTGACCATCTGAGGTCGGTCGCTACAACAAGAATGCCTAAGAACTTCCTCTAGCTATCTATGCTTTTCTCGTCTCAAACTCTATTCATGCTACATCACAAATTTTGATCAATTCAGATTCGAACCCTCTGTGTGAGGAGCACTCGGAGTCACCGATTCGTCATAGACTTAAACTTCCAAAAACTCTCTGTGCATTTCGGTCTGACCGATACATCCTTTTCGATCTGACCGAGTTCACCGAGTTGATCTAGGTATTCAATCTCGGTGCAACCGATTAGAACTTTTTGGTCACATAGAGTTGCAGTAACTGCTTGTGATTCTGCATCTCGATGCCACCGATTCGTTCCACTCGGTCACACCGACAGGGTCAGGATATATATACCGACGGGTCAAATTTTGGAAATTCCTCCAAAAACTCTCAGCCCGCGCGTGTCCTGCTCTGCCATCTCAGGTCTCTGGATCGTCCTCTCATTGTCAGCGACCTCCCGCCGCTGGTCTCTGTTGCCATCAACGGAATTCAACACCGCCGTTGCCACCGTAGCGAGCTCATCACCGAACTAGCGTATGAGTTCGAATCTTTGTGTTGTTTCTTAACTCCGATTCTTAGCACAAAGCAAATGCCATGTTTCTTACCACGTATGAGATCATCCTATCCAGCAAAAACATCATTTAGATTATATTCAATTCAAGAATTTAGGGTTAGGTTTCCGCCGAACTCTTCTCGGACCGACCAAGTTGTGGAAATCGGTCTCACCGATTTGGCTTAGGCCATTGCACTTGCACTTTTCGGTCTGACTGAAACTTGCAAATCGGTGTGACCGAGTTCAACTGTCTGTGAAACCCTAGCAATCTCGGAGTTACCGAACTATGTCTCGGTCTGACCGAGTTCACTAGTTTAGACCCCAAAAGTTGCTTCAGTGTCACCGAGTTTAACAAATCGATAGCTCCGAAATGCTTTATGTGGAAAACTAAAACTAAGTTTTTGAATCATTTGTTTTGCAAAATCTCTGCACTTTGTGATGCTCATTCACTCTATCTCATCTATAACTATTCACAATGTCAGTTGTCAGCTTGCAGTGCCAGAATGTCTGATCAGAGTGATAGCCAGAACAAGTCAGAAGAGCAGGTGAACCTGAGTCAGGGCACTAGTCCCTCTAGCAATTATGATGAAGGCAGCAGAAGTACTCCTAGCAATCTACTTAAGGCTTCTACTAGGCATAGGAGGAAGAGAGATTCTGAGTCTGAGGATGAGGACTATGTAGCTGCTAAGGAGGAGGTCAGCTCCAAGAAAAAGGTTGTCAAGAAAGAGTTTGGCACAGTTGCATCTACCAAGCCTGATATGCACAAGAAGGCTCCTGCAAAGAGAGTGCCCATGTCAAAGGCCAGAGTCTCCACTCTTGAAACTTCCAAGTCAACAGGTGGTGAGGCTGCTGGTGAGGGCAAGAAGAAAAAGGAAAGAAAAAGAGGGAGATGGTGCAAGAAAGTAGATCCCATGGCAGAATTTGAGGGACACTCATCTGATGAGGATGAATAAGAGGAAGAGGATGCTGCAAGAGCACCCAAGTCTCAAAAGCTGATAGGGGATGCCATCAAGTCTGGGGCTGCTCCTTCTAAGCCCAAGACAACCCCCAAAGCTTCTGCTCCTGCTCCCAAGACTGCACCAAAGAGGAGCATAAGGAATATACCAGCTGCTGGGAAGAACAAGGCCCTAGTGCTTGAAACTGAAGTTGAAGAAGAAGAAGATGAAGCCCAAGTGCTTAGGAAGCTCAAGCCCAAGATCCCTGACCATGATGATAATCATCCAGTGGCAGAAAACATGAAGATCAGAAAGGATGCAAGTCTCAGACTATGGAGAGAATCTGATCCATATGCTGTGAGGAGAAGGACTGATGTGGATTACAGGTTCCACACCAAGGAGCAGGAGGACTTCCATGAGACTATTTTGCTTGATATGAAGCCAATTATTTGTGATACGAAGTGGGCAGATTGGAAATATATTGACAACAATGAAGACCATTTTCTAGGAGTGCATGACAGCTTCAGGCTATGTGGAGTGGGCAAGTTTGTGGGTCAGAAATTGACCAAGTGGAATGATGAACTTATCATGCAATTCTACTCCACATCACATTTCTATCCTGATGGCAGAATTGTCTGGATGTCTGAAGGTACTAGGTACCAATCTACAGTTGATGAATGGGCCAAACTGATCAATGCCCCTGAAGAGCATGAAGAAGACTTAGATGTATATGCCAAGAATAAGAAGGATCACAACTTCATGGCTAATATGTATAAGGAGATTCCTGACAAAGCCTTGGAAACTCACAAGATGGACTATGTGTACTATCTATTGTCTGGCCTGACCACCATCAACACTATCTTGAGGCATACCTTATTGCCCAAGTCAGGAGATCATAGAATGATCAGAGGCCATTCCATTAACTTGTTGTAGTTCTTTGATGTGCCCCAAAAGCTCAAAGTAATGAGTCTGATTGTTGAAACAATCAAGAGGACAGCTGTAGATCAAAAGAGGTCATGTGGGTATGCTCCACACATCCAAATGCTCATCAACTCCAAAATGGGCACATGCACATACCTATTGGACAAGGAACATCTTACCTTGAGGCCTGAATTTGAGGACAACACAGTTGTCATGAATGCTGAAGACCCCACATCTGTAGAGGCTCAAGAGAAAATAGAGAAAGCTAAAGCTGAGAAGGCAGCAAAGATGCCAAGTGCTGAAGAGGCTTCTCAAGTGTCTCTAAAGACAAAGCAACATCAACTTGGATATCTGATTCAAGCCACCTTGGGGATTGAGAAAGGACTGGCCACCCTGACTCAGAACTAAGAAAGCCTGGAGAGGATCATTGAAACTAAATTCTATGATCTTGATTTGAAGGTGACAGAGACGCAGACAGCAATTGAGCAGCTCTAGGAAGAAGCCGAGGAGAGGAAAGGGCAGGCTACCACATATGCCTTTCAAAGAGTGCCAAGAGGTCAAAGATCTGCTGCACAACCAGTGACTAACACAAGAGCGACTACATCAGTACCTGCGGCCACAACATCAGTAGCACCTCCACTTGCCACTCCACCAGCTCCAACAACTTCGACAGTAACGCCTCCTCCCGAAGATCAAGCCTAGAGAGACTCATAGCACCATGCATTTTCGAGCTTTTTGGTAACTTATTACCAAAGGGGGAGAAAGTGTATAGATCATAGGCTTCGAGAGAGAGAGAGATTTGCTTCTTTTTGCCTCCTTTGCTATTTGGTTGATACTTATTTGTGTACTTTCTTGATACTCTATGCTTCTAGGTGTGAGGTACTTGTATGATCATGTGTTTGATCATATCCTACGTTAATGCTAGCTTGTGCTTCGATGATGTTATGTCTTATCCCTTATATATGATCATTCACTTTGCCTTGGTGATGAGTGCATATTTTACTTTCTATCATTTTGAGCGCTCCACCAAGATGTATGTGACATGGAAGATTAACCCATGATCCTAATCGATTGAGCATTTGCATTCAAACGCAAATTTTAAATAATGCACAAATTTAGGGGGAGCTCTTGCTTATCACATACTTCTCAAAGCGATGATGTATTTCAATCTTATTATCATTTGCCGAAGCTTTGATCTATATGTTGTCATCAATTACCAAAAGGGGGGAGATTGAAAGTGCAAATATCCCTAGGTGGTTTTGGTAATTCCTAACAACATATAGCTCATTGAACTAATTCTCCTTCAAGATGATCATTTCAGAAAGTTCAATGATTGGCATGGCATGGACTAGGAATGTGGACCCCTCAAAATGCTAAGGACACATATTGGCTCAAGATCAAGACTCTACATTTTCATTTTAGTGATCCAAGATCACATTGAGTCCATAGGAAAAGCCAATAGTATTAAAAGTGGATGAGGTGTTGCTTAATGGCTTGCTTTCTCAAAATGTTTAGTGATATGATCCAAAAGCCCTCAACCACTTTCTCATATCCACATATGTCCCAAACCAGAAGTCAAACTTGGCCCCACCGATTTGATCTATCCGGCGCCACCGAGTTCATTTGACATAGCCATAGCCAGAAACCCTAATCAGTTTGGTCTCACCAATAGGGATCTCGATCTCACCGAGATGGGATTGCAAACTCTCTGTTTCCCTTCGCAATGTTTCGGTCAAACCGAGATGAGCGATCGGTCCCATCGAGTTTGCAATGCAAACTCTCTGTTTCCCTTTCGTAACATTTCGGTCTCACCGAAATGAGTGATTCGGTCCCATCGAGTTTACCTGACCAACTCTCTGCTTGCCAATTACAGAAATCAGTCCTACCGAGTTTATGTGATCGGTCTCACCGAGATTACGCTATGCCCTAACCCTAATGGAATCGGCCCCACCGAGTTGACATGTCGGCCCCATCGAAAAAGCCTAACGTTCACATTTTGAACTGAACCGGTCTGACCGAGTTTCATGATTCGGTCCCGCCAAGTTTGGTGAATTGTGTGTAACGGTTAGATTTTGTGTGGAGGCTATTGATACGTCCATTTTGCATCATGCTTTTATATCGATATTTATTGCATTATGGGCTGTTATTACACGTTATGTCACAATGCTTATGCCTATTCTCTCTTATTTTACAAGGTTTACATTAGGGAGGAGAATGCCGACAGCTGGAATTCTGGGCTGGAAAAGGAGCAAATATTAGAGACCTATTCTGCACAACTCTAAAAGTCCTGAAACTCCATGAAAGTCATTTTCGGAAATAATAAAAAATACTGAGCGGAAGAAATACGTCAGGGGGGGCCACCACCTGTCCATGAGGGTGGGGGCGCGCCCTACCCCTGTATGCCCCCTCATGGGCCCCAGTTGGCTCTCCGGTGGCCAACACGCTATATGAAGTCTTTCGTCGAGGAAAAAATCAGAAGCAACCTTTCGGGACGAAACTCTGCCGCCACGAGGCGGAACCTTGGCGGAACCAATCTAGGGCTCCGACAGAGCTGTTCTGCCGGGGACACTTCCCTCCGGGAGGGGGAAATCATCGCCATCGTCATCACCAACGCTCCTCTCATCGGGAGAGGTCAATCTCCATCAATATCTTCACCAGCACCTTTTCCTCTCAAAAACCTAGTTCATCTCTTGTATCCAATTCTTGTCTCCAAGTCCGGGATTGGTACTAGTAGGTTGCTAGTAATGTTGATTACCCCTTGTAGTTGATGCTAGTTGGTTTATTTGGTGGAAGATCATATGTTCAGATCCTTTATGCATATTAATACCCCTCTGATTATGAACATGAATATGCTTTGTGAGTAGTTACGTTTGTTCCTGAGGACATGGGAGAAGTCTTCCTATTATTAGTCATGTGAATTTGGTATTCGTTCGATATTTTGATGAGAAGTATGTTGCGTATCCTCTAGTGGTGTTATGTGAACGTCAACTACATAACACTTAATCATTATTTGGGCCTAGAGGAAGGCATTGGGAAGTAATAAATAGATGTTGGGCTGCTAGAGTGACAGAAGCTTAAACCCTAGTTTATGCGTTGCTTCGTAAGGGGCTGATTTGGATCCATATGTTTCATGCTATGGTTAGGTTTACCTTAATACTTTTGTTGTAGTTGCGGATGCTTGCAATAGAGGTTAATCATAAGTGGGATGCTTGTTCAAGTAAGAGCAGCACCCAAGCACCGTCCACCCACATATCAAATTATCAAAGTACCTAACTCGAATCATATGAATGTGATGAAAACTAGCTTGACGATAATTCCCATGTGTCCTCGGGAGCGCTTTTCTCTATATAAGAGTTTGTCCAGGCTTGTCCTTTGCTACAAAACGGATTGGGCCGCCTTGCTGCACTTTATTTACGTTTTTTACTAGTTGCTCGTTACAAATTTTCCTATCACAAAACTATCTGTTACCACTTATTTCAGTACTTGCAGAGAATACCTTGCTGAAAACCGCTTATCATTTCCTTCTGCTCCTCGTTGGGTTCAACACTCTTACTTATCGAAAGGACTATGATAGATCCCATATACTTGTGGGTCATCAGCTATATATACCCCTCCACCCACTCTTCATTCATGGAGAGAGCCATCAGAACGTGCCTACACTTCTACCATTCATTTTCTGAGAGAGAACCACCTACTCATGTGTTGAGACCAAGATATTCCAATCCAACCACAAGAATCTTGATCTCTAGCCTTCCCCAAGTTGCTTTCCACTCAAATCATCTTTCCACCAAATCCAAATCTGCAAGAGAGAGTTGAGTGTTTGGGAGACTATCATTTGAAGCACAAGAGCAAGGAGTTCATCATCAACACACCATCTATTACCTTTTGGAGAGTGGTGTCTAATAGATTGGTTAGGTGTCATTTGGGAGCCTCCATCAAGATTGTGGAGTTGAACCAAGGAGTTTGTACGGGCAAGGAGATCTCCTACTTCGTGAAGATCTACCCTAGTGAGGCAAGTCCTTCGTGGGCGATGGACATGGTGGGATAGAAAAGGTTGCTTCTACATGGACCCTTCGTGGGTGGAGCCTCCGTGGACTCGTGCAACTTTACCCTTCGTGGGTTGAAGTCTCCATCAATGTGTGGATGTACGATAGCACCACCTATCGGAACCACGGGAAAAATCTTCGTGTCTACATTGCGTTTGCTCCCTCCAAACTCCTCCCCTTTACCTTCATATGCAATGATTTACATTCCGCTGCTATACTCTTAGATTTGCATGTGTAGGTTGATTGCTTGACTTGTGCTAAGTTGCTAAAATCTGCCAAAACTTAAAATTGAGAAAAGGCTAGATTTTTATTTGGTCAAGTAGTCTAATCACCCCCTTCTAGACATACTTTCGATCCTACACCCATGAAGAGAGGCAACAAGGAGCGGTCGAGATCACCCTCTTCTTTTAACATCCCCTCGAGAGCAGGATATGTGTGATAACCCACAAGTATAGGGGGTCGCAACAGTTTTTGAGGGTAGAGTATTCAACCCAAATTTATAGATTCGACACAAGGGGAGCAAAATAATACTTGTAAGTATTAGCAGTTGAGTTGTCAATTCAACCACACCTCAAGATTAAATGTTTGCAGCAAAGTGATCAATAGCATAGTAGTATGATAATTTTTATAGTAGTTGTAACTAATACGTCTCTGACGTATCTATAATTTATGAAGTATTCATGCCATGTTTATAACAATATTATATGGTTTTGGTATGATAGGATTAGAACTAACCCGGATTGACGCTGTTTTCAGCAGAACTACCGTGGTGTTGTTTTTCGTGTAGAAATAAAAGTTCTCGGAATGTGCTGAAAATTTACGGAGAACATTTTTGGAAAATATAAAAAATACTGGAGCGAAAAGATACGAGAGAGGAGTCCCGGGGTAACCACATGGGTGGGGGTGCCCCCACCCCCTAGGGCACGCCCCCTACCTTGTCGTTGCCTTGTGGGCACCCTTGACTTGTCCCCAATGCCAACACCTCCTATAAATCCCAAAAACGGCAAAACAAAACCTAAATCTGGAGTTCCGCCGCCGTAAGCCTCTGTAGCCGTGAAAAAAAATCTAGGCCCTCTCTAGCACCCTGTCGGAGGGAGCCATCATCACCGGAGGCCATGGAGGAGGACCCCGGAGGGTGCCATCATCGCCATGGAGGCCAAGGACCAGAGGGAGAACCTCTCCCCATCTAGGGGGAGGCAATGGAGGAGGAAGCACAAGGGGGAGAACCTCTCCCTCTCTCTCTCTCTCTTAGTGGCGCCGGAGTGCCATCAGGGGAACAATCGCTGCGGTGATCTTCTTCATCGACATCACCATCTTCATCACCATCATCATCTCTTTTACGCGGTCCACTCTCCCGCACCCTGCTGTAATCTCCTACTTGAACATGGTGCTTTATGCCACATAGTATGATCCAATGATGTGTTGCCATCCTATGATGTTTTGAGTAGATTTATTTTGTCCTTTCATTTGATTGATGATCTATATTGGTTTGAGTTGTATGTTTTATTTTGGTGCTGTCCTATGGTGCCTTCCGTGCCGTGCACACGTGAAGGATTCCCGCTGTAGGGTGTTGCAATACGTTCATGATTCGCTTATAGTGGGTTGCTTGAGTGACAGAAGCATAAACCCGAGTAAGGGAATTGTTGCGTATGGGATAAAGGGGACTTGATACTTCAATGCTATGGTTGGGTATTACCTTAATGATCTTTAGTAGTTGCGGATGCTTGCTAGAGTTCCAATCGTAAGTGCATATGATCCAAGAATAGAAAGTATGTTAGCGTGTGCCTCTACCTCATATGAAATTATAATAATGATTACCGATCTTGTTAACAATTGACTAGGACAATTCCGCACACCGATCCGTCATTATTCCGCACTCGCTATTTATAATATATAGTAATATATTCTAACTTCATGATAACAACACCTACTTTTATATTTTATTTCTCTGATATCATGCAAAGTTATCCTCTTCATACCCACAACGTAGTTTTATTTCTCGTTTCTAGATGGAAGCAAAAGTTCGATGTACGTAGAGTCGTATCAGTAGTAGATAGGACTTGAGAGAATATTGATCATACCTTTAGCTCCTTGTGGGTTCGACACTGATTCCTTGCACTTGGGGATTATCAGTAACAACAATAGTAACGGTAACAGTGATAACAATGATTTTGTAGCAAGTGTAACATTAATAGCAGCAATAGTAACTTTGCAAGAACAATATGTGGACAATTCGTAGGCATTGGATCGGTGGATTCGTTGGATGATATTCATCATATAACAGTCATAACCTAGGGTGATACAAAACTAGCTCCAATTCATAAATGAAATGTAGGCATGTATTCCGTAAATAGTCATATGTGCTTATGGAAAGAACTTGTATGACATCTTTTGTCCTACCCTCCCGTGGCAGCGGGGTCCATAAGGAAACTAAGGGATATTAAGGCCTCCTTTTATTAGAGGACCGGAACAAAGCATTAACACATAGTGAATACATGAACTCCTCAAATTACGGTCATCACCGGAAACTATCCCACTTATTGCCACCCCGGGGTTTACGGATCATAACACGTAATAGGTGAATATGACTTGCAAGATCGGATCTAGAACATAGATATAATGGTGAAAACATAAACGGTTCAGATCTGAAATAATGGCACTCGGGCCCTAGTGACAAGCATTAAGCATGGCAAAGTAATAATTAACTATTTGAGAAGGTGATGACTCAACGTAAAGTTAAAAGATAGTCCCTTCGTAGAAGGAAGCAGGGATTTGCAGAGGTGCCAGAGCTCAAAGTTTTAAAAGTAGAGATAAATGAAATTTTGGGAAATGCACCCTTCCTGTTTACATCATGACCAAAAGTTATCAATATCTTCCATGCTAAACACATTAGTGGCGGTTTCCAAGCGATAAAAGTAAAGTTTTACTCCCCCCTCCACCAACAAACACACTCCACGGCTAGCCGAATCCACGGGTACCGTCCATACCAACATCAGTCCTGGGGAGTTTCTTTTTAATTATTTGCATTTTTTTTGAATTCGGGACTGGGCATCCCTATTACCACCCCTCTCGTGCAAGGACGAGTGAATAAACACTCATCATGAGAATAACCCGCTTAGCATGGAAGATACCGACTACCCCTGTCGCTCTATGAACAATCCAGGCACACAAAAATGTAACTTTATTTGAAGTTTGTAGAGGTGGCATATGCAAATTTACTTAGAACGGCAGGTTAATACCGCATCTGGAATAACTTGGGTTTAAGGGTTTTGATGCACAAGAAGTATTCCCACTTAGTACAGGCGAAGGCTAGCAAATAGGTTTAGAAACGGACAGCTAGAGAGCGAAATGGTCATGTACATGCGTTACGCATAATTAACATTGAACGCTAGCATGAGTAGGATATGGACATGAATATAAATGTCGTAGAGGCTATGTTGGTTTTGATTCAACTATGCATGAACATGTGCCAAGTCAAGCCACTTGATTCATTCAGGGGAGGATACCATATCATCATACTACATCACGATCATTTTAATGCAATGTTGACATCCAAGATAAATCATTATCCACTCCTAGCTACTTAAGCATGGGATGAGAAACTATAATCTCTAATTGTCATTGTGAACACGTTTGATCATAATATGCTAAATCATGGATACTAGGTTAAACATATTTACAAAAACATAACAAGTTAAGTTCATGCCCGTTTCTCTCTGCCACAGTCATTTCATCAAATATCGTCATTATTGCCTTTCACTCGCGAACGAATGATAAGAAAATAATAATAATGCAAGAGTGTCGTGGACTAAGCTGTAATCTACAAACATTTTATTCAAAAGGAGAAAACAAAGCAATTTTGGCTCTTTGTTAGATCAATAGTAATGCATAGGAGAGCCAGTCCACATTTTCATCGTGGTCTTCTCCTTGGTATGACTCAATAAAAGGAAAAGAATTTAAGAGAAACATACTGAAATATTTTTAGAGTTTTTAGTTTTTCTTGAAGAAAGCAAATTAAAGAGAGAGAAAAATATAAACGAGAAAAACTATTTACACGGGAGAGCTCCCAACAAGCAAAAGAAGAACAAGGAAATCTTTTTGGGTTTTCTTTTTAATACTACAACTAACTAAACTAGAAAGAAAAACTGAAAAGAAACAAGAAATATTTTTTGGTTTTCTCAAAGTTTTTGAAACACACAAGAAGAAAGCGAGAAAATAAATCTAGCATGGATAATACAATGAAAAAATGTGAACACAGACAACTAGAATGAAATTGTGTGATCATGAATATAATGTCGGTGGAAACACATACTCCCCCAAGCTTAGGCTTTTGGCCTAGCTTGGTAATCACCACTCACGGTCTGTATAATAATCTGAGTGATAGCTCACGGAGGCTCTTGATGCGACCACCTCAACCCGTCTGGCTACCTCAACCTCCGTATTGTACGCGCGAGCCTCGTTCTCCAAGACAAAATATCTTCTTTTGTTGTGATAATCAAAGAGAGCAGACGCAGGCAAAACAACAAGCACAACAGGTTTCTTATCAAACCTCAAGTTAGAAGTATAATTCATGGGTGTGCCTGTGAGGAACTTGTGACGTTTCGTGGCATCAAAGTCTAAGTACCGAGTAGGTAGGATGGGATCATCAGGTAGAGGTGTCACACCAACCTCTCTAGCTAAACGAGAAACATAAATCCCACCACAAAAATGGCCACTACAAGCGTTGTGTTGCAATCTTTGTGCAACAGTCGCTCCAAGATTATAACATTTAATATTGGTAAGAGCAGTGTGTATGAGGCTCAAGTAAGGAGCTCATAATGTGCTACAATTTTGCTTGCCTACGATGCATTTGCCATTAAAGAGTGCAAAGTATTGAATTGATGGGAAATGAATACTTTTTATTCTACCTTGTGTCACTCCTCTATCCTCACCATAGCAAAGGCTAGTAAAAAATGACTTATATTCAGATCTTGGTGGCTCGTCTAGCGAACCCCAATACGGAATTTTGCAGGCATTACAAAACATCTCAAGAGGCATGGTACACGGATGACTATAAAGACTAAATGAAACTCTAGACTCACGTGGATGAAATTTAAATTTCTTAGTGAAAGTTTCTGTGAGGTTGAGATGCTGAATGCACTTATCTTTGATGTAGGTACCAAGTTCGGTGTTGTGAACATATGCTCAAATTCTTCCTTAATACCTGTGCTCACCATGAAATTGTTACACTGCCATAGGCATGATTTGATAGCCGCACCCCACATTTCGCTTGCGCTTGGTTCAACATAAGACCGACGTATCGATCCACTACTAGATGATGCCTTCGTAGACCTCTTCCTCGAAGAACTCCTAAAGAATTGCATTTTTATTTGCGAACAAATTCCTTAAGAAATTTGGGACACAAATTTGTCAACAAAACTTCCCAAGATTCATAGCAGCTACTCATAAGGATGGATAGAGGCCATATCAAGCATTCAAACTACTTAGAACTCTAAGAATTCAACATGCAAGCTCATCTACAACAGCACCAAGAGTAGCTAATTATTCAAAATACAAACCAATAAAGCAAAAACTAATTTGATCAAAGGAGGAGTCACATACCAAGTAGCAATCCTCCAAAATAGTTTCAGAAACAGAGCTTCGAGCAAAGAGATCGAAATCCGCGGGTTTGAGAGCAAGAACACGAGAGAGAGAGAGAGAGAGAGAGACAAATGGTGATTTTTTTTCTGGGGGCAGGAGATGACATGGGCTAAAGAGATAATTGAGGGGACTCACGTGGGGACCACAACCCACCAGGGCGCGCCTTGGTGTATTGTGGTCACTAGGTGCACCCCCCTCTAATGTTATTTGCACCAAAAAATCAGAAAAATTCAGAAAAAATCGTATTAAATTTTCAGGGCATTCTGAGCACTTTTATTTTCAGGTCATTTTTTATTGCACGAAAAATCCAGAAAATAGAATAAACATTGCATTTTATTTTATTTAACTAAGAAAAATAGAGAACAAAAGGTAAGAACAGAAGGTAGTACCTACTAAATTCATCAACTTCATACCTGTCAAAGATGATCAGTTAATAAGGTTTATAAAGTCTTATTAACAACCACCTTCGGTTAGCATGAAACCGAAGAAATTTCGTAAAACACTAAGTTACCTCAATGGGGATATGCATGTCCCCAATAATAAGTATATCATATTTCTTTTTGGCAGTAGGTAGAGGTAGTTGAAAACTTCCAATAGTAAGTGTCAGAGATTTTTCAATAACATTAATACCATTCACTTGGAATTGATTCTTCGAAAAGTGCACCGTATGTTCATTACAATTGATATGAAAAGTGACCTTGATTTTATTGCAATCAACAAAAACCCTTGCAATATTCAAAAAGGGTCTACCAAGGATAATTGACATGTTATCGTCCTTGGGCATCTCAAGTATAACAAAGTCAGTTAAGATAGTAGCATTTGCAACAGCAACGGGCACAACCTCACAAATACCGATAGGTATGGCAGTTGATTTATCAACCATTTGCAAAGATATATGAGTAGGTGTGGGTTTATTCAAATAAAGTCTTTTATATAAGGAGAAAGGCATAACACTAACACCAGCTCCTAAATCACACAAAGCAGTTTTAACATAATTTGTTTAGATGGAGCAAGGTATAGTTGGTATTCCCGGGTCTCCAAGCTCTTTAGGTACTCCATCCTTAAAGGAATAATTAGCAAGCATGATGGAGATTTCAGATTCCGGTATCTTTCTCTTATTAGTGATGATGTCTTTCATGTATTTTGCATAAGGGGCCATCTTTAAAATATCAGTCAAGCGAGTGCGCAAAAAGATTGGCCTAAGTATTTCAGCAAAGCATTCAAATTCTTCATCATCCTTTTTCTTAGTTGATTTAGGTGGAAAGGGCATGGGTTTTTTAACCCATGGTTCTCTTTCTCTTCCATGTTTTCTAGCCACAAAGTCTCTTTTTCATATCTTTTATTTTTTTAGGTTTTGGGTAATCAAGATCAACGGTAGGTTCTATCTCAACATCGTTATCTGGTTGTTTATCATTGTCTATGTCGGTGCAACAAACCCTGGGTATGTTCCCAGACTATGCACAGGCGCAACAACGTGATCGAAGCACCAGCCAAGTCAGAGTTAAAAGGACCAAGAGATTTGAAGGACCAGCATACAGATCAAGAGACCAAGATCAAGCCAGAGAAGCAGGATATCGTCAAGGGAAAAGCCTCCCTTGCCAGGCAGGTGAGCCCGGCAAGGGGCAAGGCCACCTCTAGAAGCAGACAATCGAAGCGCCCCGCCAGGGCCTGCCGAAGCTCACGGAGGCAAAATCACCTCACCAACCACTCAAGCACGACCCACGTCGTCGATCAGTGTGGTGTCAAGCCGCAAAGTGATTAAGTGGCAGCCATTTCCTACAGGAGAAACCCACATATGACACCCGTCCTGTGACGTGTCAAGAGAATAGGCGCGGAGCTGGCAAGATAGTCCGGCAAGCCTTGTTGGGCAACCAACAATGTGACACTAAGCGGTGCATTTAATGCGCCCTGTCAGCCCGCAGTGTTAGGTATGATAGCACTGTTTGCTATCATATCAGTGCATAATGACTACTTTGCCACTGTGGTTACCCCTTGATCTATAAAAGGAGGCCCATGGCAACCGTAGAAAGAGGTTAGAAGGTTGGATAATTCACACCCCCATACGCGCGTAATCACTGCTGCCCCAAGGCAACCCCTACCAGGCAAGTGTACTGCGCTCGCCACCATCAATCCACCAAAGCAAGAGTAAGGTTTTACGCCTCGCGGCAGCCCGAACCTGGGTAAATTGCCTGTGTGATCTCTGCCGTGCTGCCCCACGCTCATCTGCTCTTTGTGCAACGCGTCGCCCCCTTCCGAACTAGCAAAGGACCTCCTGGCCCCTTGGTGGCCGTGGTTTCCCGTGACATCTTTGGCGCGCCAGGTATGGGGCTCGCTTGTGCGAACCTGAAGGTGTGCGTAGCACATCATCTTCATCACCATCGTCATGTTCGACGACGCCATCGACCATGGCGCCGAAGAAGAAGCCCGGTCCTTTGGCTCACCCATCCACCTTGAAGGCTCTGCCGCCCGCGGCATCCAACGCCGCGGAAGGTGCAGAGGCGCACGAGGACGCGGACGCTGCTGGGGAGTTGGTCGGAGCAGGCGGCGCCATCACCACCTCTCCCGCAGCCGACGCAAGAGCAGGAGGCACCGAAGGAGAGCAGCATCGACAACACCCCGACGACCACGCTCCCCAAGGTATGGGTGAGGGGGTTACTCCATCTGTGCCCCTCTCTCCCGCCGACGGGCACAGCCATAGCAACGGTGCTCAGACCGGGGTGAACAGCCGCCCTCCGGCCACCCCCACCACGGGTGCGGTCGCAGCGCGTGCACCTCCCCCGGTACGGGCCGACGGAGCCGCTGTGTCCGATGGAGCCGCTGGCCCTCGAGCGCCTTCGCCACACCACATCCAAGTGGTCGCCCGCATGTGATGAGGGGGCGATTACTCTTGCCGGCAGCACCGTCGGGAGTCAGCATGTGACAGTACGATCGACTTCATCGACATCCATGCCAAGCACAACCTCAGAGGCCATGGCACGAGCTCAACTGTTGTTGAGCTTTCCACCAGCGGCCAAGCAAATGGACGAATGGCGTGCCACCATCCAAAGCCTGCTCGGTCTCGCCGAAGCTGAGGGCTCACGGCGAGCTGGCCCACAATGACCTCCCCAAGCGACAACAATAGCTCATGCTGCTGACCATACGGAAGGGGCCATCCCCATGGTGCAGTCCCCACCACGACAGCTAGCGCGAGCACAACAGAATCAAGATCACGATAATGTCTCGATGGCCTCTTCTGAATCTCGAGCACGTCCAGGTCAACATCGAGCCCCAGAGGATAGGCGGAGAGGAGACACGCGCGTCATTGAGCAATGCCGCGATGACCTCCGCCGGACCGACGGGTGCGATGGCCTCAACGTCGACGAGCCCGCGCTCGGTGTTGGTGGGTGCCTGCCTTTCGAGGTTGGCTTCCCTGTCTTTACACGAGAGCTGTGGCAAGTCCGTTGGCCATCCGTTCACACGTTCAAGCTAGAGATACCTGGGAAGTACAATGGGAGGCTGAACCCGACAGAGTTCCTGAGCATCTACACCATCGTTGTTCAGGCTGCCGGGGGAAGAGTTGAGAAGGTGTTCGCGAACTACTTCCCTTTGGCCGTCAAGTCCAATGTTTGGTCTTGGCTGATGCACCTACCGGAGAACTCCATTTCATCATGGGCGGACCTGTGCCACGAGTTCATTGGCGCCTCCACTGGCGGTCATCGGGAACCCGGCAGGCCCAACGATTTGTAGCTTCTCCAGTAGAAGGAAGGATAAACCCTCCGTAAATATTTACAGAGATTCAGCAAAGTTGATAGAAGTATCCCAAATATCCATCCGGCAACCGTGATAGCTGCCTTCCAGTCCAATGTGCGCAACCGTCGTATTCGTTCCAAGATGAACGTGAAGTTGCCCAAGACTGTGAATGAGCTTTACACATTAGTGGATAAATGTGCTCGTATGGAGGAGGGAAGGAGGTTGCCCGGAGAGGAAGATTGCACCAATGTTGATTCAGAGGGTGAGGATGAGTCAACTAGTCAGAAGAAGAGCAAGAAGTGCAGTAAGAAGCAGAGAGATAAGGCAGTGATGACTGTTGAAGGATCGGGTACGCCTAGTACCGGCAAGAAGGCCAAAGTTGAGGCCCCCGCCGAGGAAGCTTCAGTGTGCACTAACTGTCGGGAGGTTGTTGTTGCCGATAAATCCAGGAAAGGTGATGGGCCATATTGCAAGATTCACCAGACCAAGGGCCACAACCTTCAAGAGTGTTATCAGGTTGAGCAGCTTGTCAAGAAACAGAAATCAGAATATGAGAAGCGTGATAAGGAAAAAGGTCAGAATTTTGTTGGCGGTAATCGTCGATGTGGTGAAGTAAACAGCCCTGGCAAACCCTTTTGGAACCATGGAAATCCCGCCAGAGGTCGAGAGAAGGAAACTTGTGATGATATAAGTGATGGAGGGGATGGAGAAGAAACCAGTGAGCAGGAGTTTCAGAAGGCCACGGACGCCCTGTGCATTGACGGAGGTGCATCTTTGCACACTTCCCACCGACAGCTCAAACGGTTGGCACGAGAGGTCAATGTCGTGGAACCAGCCCTAGAGGCCCGGAAGCCGCTCAAATGGTCCCGTACGCCCATCATCTTTGACGAGGAGGACCATCCTAGTCGTACCACCGCGGTAGGATGTTTGTCGTTGTTCGTCTTCCCAACAATTCGCAACCTCAAGGGTCACAAAGATGTTGGTGGACAGTGGGGCCGGGCTGAATCTGATTTCCCCGGTAGTCATCAGCAAGCTACAGATAGGATAAGATGAGCTAGAGGTTACCGGCACGTTTCAAGGAGTTAATCCATGCAGGAGCCGTCCTAAGGGAAAGATCACGTTGCCAATAACATTCGGGGGAGAATTGAACTACTGGACTGAGAGGATTGTGTTTGATGGGATTCTTGGACGAGCGGCCCTAGCTAAGTTTAGGGAAGCATCCCACTATGCCTACAACACCTTGAAGATGCCTGGGCCACTGGGAGTCATCACTATCCCATCAGATGAGAAGGATGCAATCATTTGTGTGGACAAGATGTACCGGGATGTGGTCGCGGCCGAGGCAGCGGCAGCTCCCGCCCAGCAAAGCAAAGGAAAGAAGAAAGGCTGTAGGGACTCCGGCAAAGAGTCCGGGAAGCGTGCCCCCACCGAGTACACATCACCCGTTGGCGACGTGCCGGAGTGTTCTAACAGTAAGAGATCCAAGGTCGCGGCACCCCAGGTGAAGAAGGTCCAGGCAGGGCTAGCTGGCGTTGATGGTACTTTCCCTATCAGCTCCACCCTCGATGACAAATAGGAAAGCGCGCCCGTTGCCTTCCTGCGGGCGAATATCGATGTGTTTGCCTGACAACCATCTGATATCCCCGGTGTTCTCAGGGAGGTAATCGAGCACCATCTTGTTGTCTGCCCACATGCCCGACCTGTCAAGCAGAAAGTATGGAAGCAGGCCTTGGAGAGGCGGCAGTTCATTGCAGAAGAGATCAAGAAATTTGAGGCAGCTGGTTTGGCCAGAGGAGTATTGCACCCCACGTGGTTGGCAAATCCAGTGGTAGTCCGGAAGGCTAATGGGAAATGGAGGCTTTGCATAGATTTCACAGACCTCAACAAGGCTTGCCCAAAAGACCCATTTCCCTTGCGCGCATCGGTCAGATTGTGGACTCCACTTCAGGTTGTGATTTTCTCTCCTTTCTGGACGCATACTCCGGGTATCACCAAATCTTTATGTCCAAGGAAGATGGAGAGAAGACATCATTCATCACCCCGTGTGGTACGTATTGCTTTGTCTGTATGCCATTCGGATTAAAGAGTGTCGGGTCCACTTTTGCAAGGGCAATCCAGATTGATTTCGAGCCGCAGTTGCACATAAACATAGAAGCCTATATGGATGATATTGTGGTCAAGACCAAGGATAAGGCCACCCTTATTCAAGATTTGGAGGAGACATTTGCTAATCTGCGCAAGATCAATCTGAAGCTTAACCCGGAGAAGTGTGTGTTTGGTGTTCCCTCCGGCAAGTTGCTTGGGTTCTTTGTATCCCATCACAGGATTGAAGCCAACCCTGGCAAGATCAAAGCCATTGAGCAGATCCAAGCACCAAGGACAGTTAAGGATGTGAGGCGCCTGACAGGATGTGTTGCCGCGCTGCAGGTTCATCTCCAAGTCTGCCAAGCGCGCCCTGCTGTTCTTCAAGATTTTAAATAAGGCCGGACCTATGAAGTGGACCCTAGAAGCAGATGCAGCTTTGCAAGAGTTGAAGGCCTACTTGTCCTCTGTGCTTACCTTGGTTGCTCCAAAACCCTAGGAGTCGTTGTTGCTATACTTGGCGGCAACCAACCAAGTGGTCAGCGCGGCCTTTGTAGCGCAGTGGGAAGCGGATGAGGCAGAAAGTGAGCAGAGACCGGCAGAGTCAGAGAAGGACCAGGACATCAATGAGCACGACAATGAGAGCAACCCCTAGGACGCGGCAAGGAAAAAAAGTGGTGCAGCGCCCAGTGTACTTTGATACGTCCATTTTGCATCATGCTTTTATATCGATATTTATTGCATTTTGGGCTGTTATTACACATTATGTCGCAATACTTATGCCTTTTCTCTCTTATTTTACAAGGTTTACATGAAGAGGAGAATGCTGGCAGCTGTAATTCTGGGCCGGAAAAGGAGCAAATATTAGAGACCTATTCTGCACAACTCCAAAAGTTCTGAAACTTCACGGAGGCATGTTTTGGAATATATAAAAAATACTGTGAAAGAATCAACCAGAGGGGGCCCACACCTTGGCCAGGAGGGTAGGGGCGCGCCCTACCCCCTGGGCGCGCCCCCTGTCTCGTGGGGCCCCTGGCAGGCCTCCGGTGCACATCTTCTGGTATATGAAATCTTTTGTCCAAGAAAAAATAAGGAGGAAGCTTTCGGGACGAAACACCGCCGCCACGAGGCGGAACCTTGGCGGAACCAATCTAGGGCTCCGGCGGAGCTGTTCTGCCGGGGAAATATCCCTCCAGGAGGGGGAAATCATCACCATTGTCATCGGCATTGACCCTCTCATCGGGAGGGGGTCAATCTCATTCAACATCTTCACCATCACCATCTCCTCTCAAACCCTAGTTCATCTCTTGTATCCAATCTTTGTTCCAAAACATCAGATTGGTACCTGTGGGTTGCTAGTAGTGTTGATTACTCCTTGTAGTTGATGCTAGTTGGTTTATTTGGTGGAAGATCATATGTTCAGATCCTTTATGCATATTAATACCCCTCTGATTATGAACATGAATATGATTTGTGAGTAGTTACGTTTGTTCCTGAGGACATGGGAGAAGTCTTAATATAAGTAGTCATGTGAATTTGGTATTAGATTCGATATTTTGGTGAGATGTATGTTGTCTCTCCTCTAGTGGTGTTATGTGAGCGTCGACTACATGACACTTCACCATTATTTGGGCCTCGAGGAAGGCATTGGGAAGTTATATGTAGATGATGGTGTGCTAGAGTGACAAAAGCTTAAACACTAGTTTTTGCATTGCTTCGTAAGGGGCTGATTTGGATCCATATGTTTCATGCTATGGTTAGATTTACCTTAATATTTCTTTTGTAGGTGCGGATGCTTGCAATAGGGGTTAATCATAAGTGGGATGCTTGTCCAAGGAAGGGAAGTACCCAAGCACCGGTCCACCCACATATCAAATTATAAAAGTAACAAACGCGAATCATATGAGCGTGATGAAAACTAGCTTGACGATAATTCCCATGTGTCCTCGGGAGCGCTTTCCTCTATAAAAGAGTTTTTCCAGGCTTGTCCTTTGCTACTGAGGGAGTCCTGGATTAGGGGGTGTCCGGATAGCCAGACTATGACCTTTGGCCGGACTCCTGGACTATGAAGATACAAGATTGAAGACTTCATCCCGTGTCCGGATGGAACTTTCCTTGGCGTGGAAGGCAAGCTTGGCGCTACGGATATGTAGATCTCCTACCATTGTAACCGACTCTGTGTAACCCTAACCCTACTCGGTGTCTATATAAACTAGAGGGTTTTAGTCTGTAGAACGAACAACAATCATACCATAGGCTAGCTTCTAGGGTTTAGCCTCTCTGATCTCGTGGTAGATCTACTCTTGTTCTACCCATATCATCAATATTAATCAAGCAGGAGTAGGGTATTACCTCCATCAAGAGGGCCCGAACCTGGGTCAAAACATCGTGTCCCTTGTCTCCTGTTACCATCCGCCTAGACGCACGCGATTCGGGACCCCCTACCCGAGATCCGCCGGTTTTGACACCGACATTGGTGCTTTCATTGAGAGTTCCTCTGTGTCGTCATCTTTAGGCCCGATGGATCCTCCGATCATCAACAACGATGTGCTCCAGGGTGAGATTTTTCTCCCCGGACAGATCTTCGTATTCAGCGGCTTTGCACTGCGGGCCAATTCGCTTGGCCATCTAGAGCAGATTGAAAGCTATGCCCTTGGCCATCAGGTCAGATTTAGAAGTTTGAACTACACGGCTGACGTCCGTGGAGACTTGATCTTCGACGGGTTCGAGCCACAGCCAAGCGCGCTGCACTGTCACGAGGGGCATGATCTAGCTCTGCCGCCGAACAGTGTCTTGGAGGCCGCACCAGAGTCCGCTCCGACCTTTAGCTCGGAGCCGACCACGCCGATCGAGGACGGGTGGCTGGACACTGCCTCGGGGGCTGCGATCTCTACGGCGATTGAGCCGCACACCTACCCCGTCCTTTGCAAAGCTCGTGACTCCAAGGTGTCAGACTCCTCTCCGGACTCCGAGCCTTCCGTGCCCCTGCCAATCAAATCCAATTGGGCACCGATCATGGAATTCACTGCCGCGGACATCTTTCAGCACTCGCCCTTTGGCGACATCCTGAATTCAGTAAAGTCTCTCTCTTTATTAGGAGAGCCCTGGCCGGATTATGGTCATGAAGGTTGGGATGCGGACGACGAAGAAATTCAAAGCCCACCCACCACCCACTACGTAGCCACTGTCGATGATTTAACCGACATGCTCGACTTCGACTCCGAAGACATCGACGGTATGGACGACGATGTAGGGGAGGAGCATGAACCAGCGCCTATAGGGCAATGGAGAACCACCTCATCTCACGATGTATACATGGTGGACACACCTAAAGGAAGCGACGACGAGGAACAACGGGACGCTACGAAGAATCGCTCCCTCGAAAAGCAGTCAAAACGGCGACGTAAGCGCCGCTCAAAGTCCCGCCTCGACAAAGACAACAGCCATACAGACCCAGCCATAGAGCAGGGCGAACCAGCGGACGACGAACATGCTATCGAGCAACCGTCCAAACAGGACAATCTGGAGAAACAACCCGTCCCCGATGAAGATAACAGCTCGGACGATCTCACGCCGGACAAGTTGCTCGAGCAGAAGAACCTCCACAAAAGGCTCGTCGCCACTGCGCGTAGCCTGAAAAAGCAGAAGCGGAAGCTCAAAACAGCGGAAGGTGCACTTAGAATCAGATGGAGCAAAGTACTCAACACCGCAGACAAATACGGGCGACGATCGAACGAAGAGCTACCCCAAGCGTTTAAAACTACTCCCCGAATTTGATGAGGAGGCCGAGAGCCCCGCAATCAAATAACAAAGAGGCCACCCGGTCGGATGGACGACCCCATGGCAAACAGAGAGCGGCAAATGGCGCCGCGCACAAGCCGGCACGCGATCCGCACAAGGATTCACATAAAAAAGATGGCCCAGTTAGATCCATCTACGGGCCAAGAAAGCAAGCTCCAGTAAGCAATCCAACACATCAAGAATCCGAACATCACGGTACACCTAGATATAGGGGTGCCGCACACCCCCTATGTTTCACCGATGAGGTGCTGGATCATGAATTTCCTGCGGGATTCAAGCCCGTAAAATAGAGGCATACGACGGAAAAACAGACCCTGAAGTCTGGATTGAGGATTACATCCTCCATATACACATGGCTAGAGGAGATGATCTCCACGCCATAAAATACTTACCCCTCAAGCTCAAAGGGCCAGCCCGGCATTGGCTTAAAAGCCTTCCCGAAAACACCATTGGAAGTTGGGAGGAGCTCGAGGATGCCTTTCAGGCAAATTTTCAAGGGAACTATGTCCGACCTCCGGATGCCGATGATTTAAGTCACATATCTCAACAACCCGGAGAGTCAGCCCGGAAATTTTGGAACAGATTCCTTACTAAAAAGAACCAAATAGTCGATTGTCCGGACGCCGAAGCCTTAGCAGCTTTCAAACACAACGTCCGAGACGAATGGCTCGCCAGACACCTCGGCCAAGAAAAGCCAAGAACAATGGCCGCATTAACAAGCCTCATGACCCGCTTTTGCGCGGGAGAGGATAGCTGGCTGGCAAGATGCAGTACCAGTGACCCAAGTACATCCGAAGTCAGGGATGGAAATGGGAAACCACGACGCAGCAAGGACTAGCGTCGGACCAAGAGAAACAGCCCGAAGAGCACGGCAGTCAACCCCGGATTCAAAAGCTCTCGGCAGAATCTTAAAAAGCTGCCCCCTAAGGATAACAGGGACGAGCTATCTAACATAAACAAAATCTTGGACAAGATATGCCAAATCCACAGTACTCCCGGGAAGCCTGCAAACCACACCCACAGAGATTGTTGGGTCTTCAAGCCGTCCGGCAAACTCAACACCGAACACAAGGGGCTCGACACACCAAGCGAGGACGATGACGAACCCCAAAAGCAGAGCACCGGAAATTAAAAGAATTTCCCACAAGAAATCGAAACAGTAAACTCACTTCGCGTGACAAAGGGGAAAAATAAAGCGGCGCCCATAGAGGTACGCGCCATACGGCCTATCCCGAAGGAGTCCCGCCACTGGTTGTTAAAACCAATCACCTTCGACCATCAGGATTACTCTAGAAGTATATGGAATGCAGGTTGGACTGCCTTGATATTAGATCCGATAATTGACAGACTCCAATTTTCACAAGTCCTAATGGACGGCGGCAGTGATCTAAACCTGCTATGTCAGGACACAATCCGCAAAATGGGGATGGACCCAACCAAATTTCGCCATAGCAAAACTTCCTTTCAAGGGGTAATGCCAGGCCCATATGCCCATTGTACGGGCTCTCTACTGCTAGAAGTTGTGTTCGGCTCACCCGACAACTTCCTCCGCGAAAAGTTAACCTTCCACCTCGCCCCATTCACAAGTAGCTATCAAGCACTATCGGGACGCGAAGCTTTCGCCCGCTTTAATGCAATACCACATTATGCATCTCTTATACTTAAAATGCCCGGTCCACGTGGCATCATCTCATTAAAGGGAAACATCGAGGGTTCCTCGAGTCCAGAAAATTGTGCGGATGCCTTGACAGCCCCACAATAAAACCGGCTTCACCAATACAAGCACTTAGACAGGTCGTCCAGACCCCGGACATGGCTGGACGAGTCCGGCGTAAACATACAAGGGGCTTCGCGCATCCACAACAAGAGACAATAAAGCTCAATTTTGCTCATTTCTTGAATTGTACTTTGTTTATTTAATATAACGTACATTTTCGCACGATCTTTTTCAACTAAGTTCCTCTCTTTTACAGATGAACACCGTGCTACACCCGTCCAGGATACGGCACAACAGAGACATAGGCGCAGACGTGCAGTAGGGACCCGCTAAAGGATTCTTTTCAGATTAAGACCTGCGTAAACCTTTTTCACTGTCTCTTGTTGATACACATCCCTCGGTTTCTTGCTATAACCGAGGAGGAGGTCAGCGTTTTGGCATAGGCCACGCGTCGGAATTTTGCGGCGTACCCTAGACACCAGGGCTTTTTACCAAGGGCGATTGTTCGACCCGTTTTCATAAAGACCGAATACCTTAGGGAGTGTTCGGCGTCTCGAGTTAGGCCTTATATGCATCAGCTCTGAATCATGTCTTTGGTCAAATGTTGGGTTTGCCCGGCTCCTGTGTTTTGCTGCCTTACGTTTCGCTCTATCGGCTAGCGCGGCACCAGGAGAACTACTGCGATTGTGCCCCCGGTATGGCCAGGGGAGCACCTCTGTAGAGAAAGCCAAAAATTGACTGTCATGATATAGCGAGAGACTCGTCAACCACTCGATGACCCACTGGAATCTTTAGAATTCCTCCGCATTGACGAAGGGCCGTTTCGGCCGATTACATCTGGCATACGAATTGGGTGGAGCGCGGTGCCCCTAGGTGCTATATAGTAGCCCCACTGTCGAACTCCCATGGCTAAGTGAAAGTGATAAAGCATTATAGTCCGGTTGCCTAGTTTGCTGCGCTATCACCTCCTTTGTAGGACCAAGACGTTGGATCAAGTGTGAAAATGTGTTTGTTGCAAACACCCCCGCATTATATGCGTGGGGGCTGAAGACAAGGACTGCCATCTTTCAGGTTATATACACATATACATTAACGGCCGCACAGGAGGTATTTTTAATTCTTGAAGGCACAAGTATAAAAAAGCTTTTATATTCCATCGAAACACTGTTTCACAATAATACATGTTATTCGAACATAATGTCCTTCGAGCACTGCGTCTCCATTAAACGAGCGCCCTGCAGAACTTCCTGAAAATAGTGCTCGGCAATTTTCGGCTTCCGTCCGAATCTTGGGATGCAACATCGGTGGCCTTCATCTCCGCCCAGTATGTCTTGACACGGGAAAGAGCCATCCGCGCACCCTCTATGCATGTTGACCGCCTCATTGCTTTGATATGCGGCACCGCACCAAGGAACTGCTGCACCAAGCCAAAATAACTCTTCGGCTCGGGCCTTTTCGGCCACAAATGAGTCACGACAGCCTTCATGGCAAGCCCGGACAATCTATTCAGCTCCACACATTCGGCCAAACGATCGGTTAACGGAAGTGGATGCTCTGGACTACGGAACTGTGACCAAAAAAGCCCTTCAATCTCGTGATCCTTTTGATCTCTGAGTGTTCGGCCGCGTCCGCGGCACTCGCCGCCAAGTCCAGATAAGCATCCTCCGAACTCCACAGCCAGTCCAACTGAGCATATTTGTAGGACCTTGAAGTATGTCTAGAGGGGGGGGGGTGTGATTAGACTACTTGACCAATTAAAAGCTATGCCTTTTCCCAATTTTATAGTTTGGCAGATTTTAGCTATATTAGGACAAGTCAAGCAATCATCACACAATTCAAGCAAGCATGCAAAGAGTATATAGGCAGCCGAAATTAAAGCATGCAACTTGCAAGAAAGTAAGGGGAAGGGTTTGGAGGATTCAAACGCAATTGGAGACATGGATGTTTTTGGCGTGGTTCCGGTAGGTGGTGCTATCGTACCTCCACGTTGATGGAGACTTCAACCCACGAAGGGTAATGGTTGCGCGAGTCCACGGAGAGCTCCACCCACGAAGGGTCCACGAAGAAGCAACCTTGTATATCCCACCATGGCCGTCGCCCACAAAGGACTTCCTCACTAGCGGTAGATCTTCATGAAGTAGGCGATCTCCTTGCCCTTACAAACTCCTTGGTTCAACTCCACAATCTTGTCGGAGGCTCCCAATTGACACCTAGCCAATCTAGGAGACACCACTCTCCAAGAAGTAACAAATGGTGTGTTGATGATGAACTCCTTGCTCTTGTGCTTCAAATGATAGTCTCCCCAACACTCAACTCTCTCTCATAGGTTTTGGATCTGGTGGAAAGAAGATTTGAGTGGAAAGCAACTTGGGGAAGGCTAGAGATCAAGATTCATATGATAGGAATGGAATATCTTGGCCTCAACACATGAATAGGTGGTTCTCTCTCAGAAATGGTAAGTTGGAAGTGTAGGTTCAGTCTGATGGCTCTCTCCACGAATGAAGAGGAGGTGGAGGGGTATATATAGCCTCCACACAAAATCTAACCGTTACACACAATCTACCAAACTCGGTGGGACCGAATCGTTAAACTCGGTCGGACCGATTTAGTAAACCTAGTGATTGTTAGTGATTTTCAAGGGACTCGACATGCATCTCGGTGAGACCGATATGGTTAGGGTTAGGGCATAACGTAATCTCGGTGAGACCGATTACACAAACTGGGTGAGACCGATTTTGGTAATTAGCTAACCAGAGAGTTGGTCAGGTAAACTCGATGGGACCGATTTGCTCTTTTAGGTGAGACCGAAATGTTACAAAAAGGGAAACAGAGATTTTACATTGCAATCTTGGTGGGACCGATCCGCTCTTTCGGTGAGACCGAAAAGTTACGAAAGGAAAACAGAGAGATTACAATCCCATCTCGGTGAGACCGAGATCCCTATCGGTAAGACCGATTTGCTTAGGGTTTGTGGCAGTGGCTATGACTTTTGGAATCGGTGGCGCCGGATAGAAAGAATCGGTGTGACCGGTTTTGGCTTTAGGTTTAGGTCATTTGTGGATGTGGGAAAGTAGTTGAGAGTTTTGGAGCATATCACTACGCACATGAAGCAAAAGGCTCATTAAGCAACACCTCATCCCTTCTTAATAGTATTGGCTTTTCCTATAGACTCAATGTGATCTTGGATCACTAAAAATGTAAAATGAAGAGTCTTGAGCTTTTGAGCTTGAGCCAATCCTTTGTCCTTAGTATTTTGATGGATCCACTTTCATCATCCATGCCATGCCATTCATTGAGCTTTCCTGAAACAATAGTCTTGGAATAGCATTAGCTCGATGAGCTATATGTTGTTATGAATTACCAAAACCACCTAGGGATAGTTGCACTTCCAATCTCCCCCTTTTTGGTAATTGATGACAACATATAGATCAAAGCTTCAACAAATGATAATAGAATTTAAATAACATCGTAAGCTTTGAGAAGTATGTGATAAGCAAGAGCTCCCCCTAAATTTGTGCATAGTTTTAGATTTGCTTTGGACTGCAAATGCACAATGAATTAGGCTCATGGGTTACTCTTCCATGTCACATACATCTTGGTGGACCGCTCAAAATAGTAAACAAAGAATACATGCACTCATCACCAAGCATAGTGAGTGATCACATAAGATAGATAGGATAATATCAAGCATGCATAAGTGTAGCTTATGATCAAACACATGATCATTAATGTCTCACAAGCATAGTATCTCAACCAAAAGCAAACAAATTTTGAAAAACCACCAAATAAAGCAAGAGAGAACAAAAGCAACACACTCTCTCTCTCGAAGCCTATGATCTATACATTTTCTCCCCCTTTGGCAACAAGTTACCAAAAAGTTCATAGAAAATGCATAGTGCTAGATCGACTCTCAGGCTTGATCTTCAGGTGGTGGTGTAGAGATGGCTCCTTGGACGAAGACTTCAGTTGATGTAGATGGAGCTGGAGCTGATGTAGGTGCTGGAGCTGGTGGCACTGAGGCTGTAGCTGGTGCAGACGAAGTTGCTCTTGTGTCAGAAACTGGCACAGCTGATGACCTCTGGGCTCTAGGCACTCTGGCAAACACATTGGTTGTAGTCTTGCCCTTCCTCTCCTGCATGTCATCTTGTAGTTCCTCCACTGCAGTCTGAATCTGAGTTACCTTCACATCTAAGTTATAGAACTTTTGTTCTATGATTCTCTCCAAGCTCCCCTGATTTTGAGAGAGGGTGGCCAATCCCTTCTCAATCCTCAGGGTTGATGCTATCAAGTAACCAAGCTGCTCCTGCTTGTTCTTCAAGAAATACTCAGATGCCTACTCTAGAGTTGGCATCTTGTCAGCCTTCTCCCTCTTTGCCTTCTCCTTCTTCTCCTGAGCTTGAACTGACGATGGATCATTCTCATTCATGACAACCTCATTGTCCTCAAAGTCTGGATAAAGTGGAAAGTGTTCCTTATCCAACTGATATTTACCTGTGCCCATCTTTGAGTTTATCGATTCTTGAATCTGAGGTGCATATCCACAGCTCCTCTTCTGATCTGCTGCAGTCCTCTTGATTGTTTCAATGATCAGGCTCATGACTTTGAACTTTTGTGGCACATCAAACACATGCAACATGTTGATGGCATGCCCTCTGATCATGTTATGGTCACCTGACTTGGGCAACAAGGTGTGCCTCAGAATCCAATTTATAGTTGGCAACCCTGACAGCAGAAAGTGAACTGATCCAAACTTGTGAGTTCCTAGTGCCTTGTCTGGAATTTCCTTGTACATGTGTGCCATGGAATTGTGATCCATTTTCTTCTTGGCATATTTGTCCAGATCATCATCATTTCCAATTTGTGAGCTTTTGCCCAACAAAATCTGCAACTCCACAAGCAATAAAGCTGTCTTGCGCTCCAGGATAGTGCTCTTCATTCTCCTTCATGTAGGTCCAGTTGACCCACCTCATGTCACAGACAATGGGCTTCTTGTCCAACAAGATTGTCTCATAGAAGTCCTGGGGTTCCTTTATATGGAACCTGTAATCAACAGCAATTCTTCTCCTTGTGGCATATGGATCTGCCAACCTCCATTTCCTCAATCCTGAGTCCTTCCTAATTCTCATGTCCTCAGCCACAGGATGGGCATCATTGTGGTGCAGTATCTTTGGCTTGAGCTTCCTCGTAACATGTCCTTCTTCATCTTCCTCCTCGGCAACATCGAACCTTTGGGGCCTTGTTCTTCTCAAATTGGAATATCAGTAGCGACCCGACCTCAGACGGTCAAGCCTACGTATCTGTGCCATCCTCGGATCGATATCTTTGGCACACAGTACATCAATGTATATATCAAAGTGCAATCACATGTATAAATAACGTAAAATGATATATACCTCATAATACTCAATGAAACAATCAAACAGTGTGGAGTCCCATCAACGCCATCGGCAGGTTGAGTGTAGACCGTAACCTCAGTATCGTAACTCTTACTCGTCGAGGAAATATACGCAACATGATACGTTGCAGCCGTAGGTCAAGATTACATTGAATGTACCGGCAAGATCACAACATGAATAAACAGATGGTAAAACTATACTATATGCAATTTGGCTTTGTGGCTCAGATTCGAGTTTTGTTTGCATAAAAGCTGATTTTATTTTACCTACATCAAAGGAATAGAATGAAGTCTGTACCAAGGAGTTTTCTATCATGACATGGTTCCGCCAACCGATGTCTCATAGCCCAAAAATTCAGCATATGTTGCCCACAATTAAGTTATCAATCCGGTGTTGAGAGTTCCGAGATAGATCCAAGTCGAGGCTCAAATTGTCCGTAATCGGGACACGGCTAATCGATTAGGTTATAACCCTCTGCAGAGGTTTGTACACTTTACCCGCAAGATTCGATCCCTCTCTTTACGTTCTCGCACTTCAGGGTGTTTGAGAACAAGATGACCAAACATGGTCTTCCGAAGAGTTCCTCTGACCACTGTCCGGTACTCATCCCATCCTACCGTAGTTCTACATCTGCTAGTACCGTCCCAGCCAGAGTCACCACTAAGGTCAACCAAGCGAGCCCATAATGACTTGCGGTTGCACGTAAGCTTCCGGTCATGAAGTATTCTTCCGTCTCTTTGAGTCTGGGTGAAGCTTTCCGCAAGATGTCATGGCGCTTCTCCATGCACCCCGCCAACCACTGGGTTCTCCAGTGGTGCCCGCCAACCGTCCTTCACCCAAGAGTGTGTATTGAATTCTTGTCTCGAGTCTTGAAGTCTTGAGGTCTTGAAGGTGCAGTCCTTGCAGATTCCATCATGGAGTTGTCGTCATTTACGTGAGTCCTCCTTCTTCACACCACTCTCGTGCACTCATACCAAACCCGTCTACTATAGCGTAGCATCAAAATAAAATATCGTCCCGGGCTTGGTAACAGGGTGATGGGTTCCTACCTCATGCATACTACTCAACTACAAGAATTTCAATATCACTACTGAGGGGTGGTTGCAAAGATGCCACTAAATGCAATAAAACATAGGTATGAAAGCATGGTCAAAGTGAACTTGCCTGGTTGACGATCTTCGAAAACTAGGGTTTCGTAGTAGCAATCTTCGCACTCCGGAAACTCTACCGAGGCAAACAATAACTATAATAAGCACATAGCATAACATCACTTAACACAATAACATAACAAAGTAACACACCAAAACCAACAAAGCAAAACCCAAAGGGAAAACTTAAAGAAAAAACAACTCAAAGTTTTCCTACTTCAAATAACAACAAGAATAGATTTATATAACAAAAATTTTCTAACATAACCTATCCATGGTTTTAGGTTAACTTAACAGAAAAGAAGTCACTAAGCAACTAGGAGCAAAAAGAATTAATTTAAAAGCTATTATAAAACTCCTATTAGGCCTAATTCAATTTCTATTAAGGAAAATAAAATAAAACTTTTATTTATTATAAATAAAAGTTCATCCTATAAAGTGACAGAAACTATCCTAGAATAATCAATAACATGTTAAAAATAAATTTATTTACTAATTAAATTAATAGGAAAACAGTAGCTAGCTAATTAATTAGGATAACAAGATTCTGCTTAAAACTAATTATTTATTAATCCTAAAATACCCAAATTAATTTCTATGGTTTGGCAATGTCAAAATAAAGTTGGGACAAAAATAATCATCCAAAAATAATTTTTCTAACTCAAGTTATATCAGATTTACTATTCTGACTAAAACTAAATTAAAGCAATTTTAATTAATTTTAACATAGCTAAATATATATTCTACAGAAATTACATAAAATTTGCAATCCAAAAAAAAGAATCATCTAAAAATAATAAACAGAATAAAAGATATCAATTTTTCAAACAGAAACTATTCTGCTAAAACAGAAAATCAAAATAAAAGAAAAAGGCCTAATGGGCCTATGCTTTCTCGAGCGTAATTTAGTCTAAAAGGGCCTAGGGTTAAACTAAACGGACCGGGCTAAATAAAAACCTAACTAAAATAATAAACCGGAAAGAACCGTGCGGTTTCTTTAAAAAGATACCCCTTCGGGTTCTAATCGGCCGTCGATCCGAGATCGGACGGGGAAGGCTCGGTGACTTATCGGCGTCCGGCGGGCAAGGGCGGCGGTGAGAGTGCGTCGAGGGTTCCGGCGTCGGGGAGCTCGACGGAGTGGCCGTCTTGAGTGGGGAGCTCGGGGAGGGTTTGGTGGGGTCGGGGAGGCCGGGTGGTCTAGGGTGGCGACGACGGCGACTTTGGCGGGCGGCGGAGCCTCGGGTCTCAGTGAGCTCGAACGGGAGGGAGAGGGGGCTCGAGCGAGGGCTAGGGGAATGGGGTGCGGAGGCGGTCGGCTTTATAGCTGTGGCCTCGGACGGCTGGGGCGATCGGGCGATCGGAATCCGGATCCTTCGGGATCCGGCGATCTCCGGCAGGGCGGCGTCGTGGGGCGAGGAAGAAGATGGGGCGGGCCCGCTGGTCGAGAGAGAGAGGGAGGTGGGGTCGAGCGGGTGGCCGAGGCCAACGGGGTTGGTGCTGGGGGGTGGTGGGCCGGGCTCGGCTCGGCTGGCTGCCAGTGGGCTGGCTGGCTGGGCAGGCCTTGAAGTGGCGCTGGGCTGGGCCTGGGTGGCTTTGGCTGGCGCCCCGGGGGGGTTTATCTTTTTCTGAATTTATTTTTTAATAAAACAAAAACTGAAATAAAACAATAACTATAAATATTTTATATAGGGTATATATATACCAAAATGATCAGGGGAATATTCCCTATCATTTGAACATTTTTCCAAAGGCAAAATCCAAACTTTATAAAAATCCATTTTTTTCAAATTCAAATAAAATTCAGATTTGAATCCAAAACTTTTGGCATTGTTTTCTTGACATATTTGGAGTGTCATGTTACTCCTCTCATACTTTTTCTCAAGTAGTTGTCAGCATAGTTTTGAAATGAATTCCACTTGCCAAAATTTGAATTCAAATACCAAAACTCAATTTTTGAAAGGGGTTTCAAGGCACTTTCAAATGACTTTCAATTTGATACTTTTTAACTTCCAACTCATATTTCATATAATTGAAGAAGTCATTTTATCTTCCCTCATGAAAGTCATTGAGTTGCATAAAGCTTTGAATTTGAAATATTCCCAAATGAAATTCAATTCTTTTCAAAACCCTATTCATTTCAAAATGGAAGAAGTCATGTCATCTTCACTCTAGGGTTTGGTGTTGGAATGAACTTGAATTCATTGGGATCCAAAAGACAGATGGGAAAGTTTTGGGAAAGTCATTTCATTCCCTCTCATTCAACTTTCAAAAGTTTTCAAATTCCACTCAATTTCACTCAATCCATCAAACCATAAATCGGACAACAAGCATAGTTATTTATCTAATATAACATTCCAAAATTCTAAATTTTGGGATGTTACAAACCTCACACTTAAAATGAATCTCGCCCTCGAGATTCAAGAGGCTAGCAAGAAAAGATTAGGGGTTGGGGTCTTCTAGTAAATATTTTGGTCAAGGTCGGGTGCTACCACACTTAAAAACAAGGTTACGGTTCCAATAAACTCAGATACTTCCTCTGGAGGGCTGATAATGTATGTCTCTTCACATATCTTACAATAGCTCCTTCATTAGCGCTCTTCTGTCAGAAGCATAGAGTTTTCCTCAAAATCTTGGGTCGGTTTATCAAAGTTGAAGTTCGTCCGAGACTGGATCTGCTTAGCTGATAGGTCTGTGTCCATTCTAGACAACTATCGGAACACTCATGGTGGTCTACCATTAATGGTTTCTCCTGCAGAGAATGGGTGCAGGTTGAACTTCACCGTATATCCTACGATTGGCAACGGTTGCTGTAAAGGGTTCCATCGTACTACCATTCTATGGTTTTATGGCTTATCGTGTCGACACTCTTCTAAGGTTTTCGAGGCTCTCGATTTTCCATCAACATATGATAGTTCATGATAGAAGTCTTCGGTATGGGGCCAATCCATCCCGTACTTGAATCATTACCACATACGTAAATATCGAATCACGTATTCTAGCACTTGGGCATACTCACAAGCATTACAGAATTTCTCTTGTTCTCGAACTGGGTTCGAGTAATTCCCTGGTTTCTGCAAGCCAAACAAAACATCTATCGTTACTTCACCACTCTCAGGTTTTTGCGTAACCTTCTGGGTGTGTCCTATTTCTCCGCAAATCTTGCAGGCACAAGGTTTATTTCTTGGTGTATCATTGTGCTTCCGGATAAGACGTGATCTCAACAGGGTCTCCTTGAATTCCTCCCAAGTTCTTGCTCCATTAAATCCCTGTATGGCTTGATGCATTTTCCACCATGTTGCAGCACTTCCTTCAAAGTACTGAAGAGCGTACGATACTTCATTCTTCCTTGAAACCAAATTGCTCCCGGGTTATTCTCCATGTTCTGAATCCATAGCTCTGCCTCCGGCTGGGTTTTCGGTCCAGAGAATATCAGTCTAACTTCATTCATCATCTATGGGGTTCAAGGGTTTTTAAGGTGAGATGAGAGAGAGGTGGGGAGGGATATACACACAATACAAACAATAGTTTTTGAAGAAACAAGTTTTACTTTGTGGCTGTCGGAAAACATCAAACAAATGACAGCTCACACATCGTCGTGCATCTAACGTAAATGTGTAACAGGGTTTGGTCTTCTAAAGGTCAAATATTTCTTCAGGAACTTCAAATCTTCGGAGTCTTCAACTGTTGTAGCTTCTAATACATGGTGAAATCCTCTTTACTCTGAAGGGGTCATCAGTTCTCCGATATCAAATCCTTCTTGGAGTGTCTTCAGTTGATCCTCCGGGTGATCAAAGGATAAGGGGTATATTCTAACTGTTTGAGGTGAGAGGGTCTATTCGATAAAATCAGAAAAGATGAGAAGTAAGAGTCTTTTTGTAAATAAAGTTTTTGAGATATCCTGTCCTAAGGGCTTTTCCGGTTTCTAGGGTCACGTCCCATACAGTCAACATGTGCTCGATACCATCTATCTTCATGGCGACCCGACCTCAGACGGTCAAGCCTTCAGGTATCTGTGCCATCCTCGGATCAAGATCTTTGGCACACACAAGACATCAATGTATATATCAAAGTGCAATCACATGTATAAATAACGTAAAATGATATATACCTCATAATACTCAATGGAAACAATCAAACGGGTGTGGAGTCCCATCAACGCCATCGGCGGGTTGAGTGTAGACCGTAACCTCAGATCGTAACTCTTACTGTCGAGGAAATATCTGCAACATGATACGTTGCAGCCGTGTAGGTCAAGACATTGAATGTACCGCAAGATCACAACATGAATAAACAGATGGTAAAACTATACTATATGCAATTTGGCTTTGTGGCTCAGATTCTGAGTTTTGTTTGCATAAAAGCTGATTTTATTTTACCTACATCAAAGGAATAGAATGAAGTCTGTACCAAGGAGTTTTCTATCATGACATGGTTCCGCCAACCGATGTCTCATAGCCCAAAAATTCAGCATATGTTGCCCACAATTAAGTTATCAATCCGGTGTTGAGAGTTCCGAGATAGATCCAAGTCCAGAGGCTCAAATTGTCCGTAACCGGGACACGGCTAATCGATTAGGTTATAACCCTCTGCAGAGATTTGTACACTTTACCCGCAAGATTCGATCCCTCTCTTTACGTTCTCGCACTTCAGGGTGTTTGAGAACAAGATGACCAAACATGGTCTTCCAAAGAGTTCCTCGACCACCGTCCGGGACTCATCCCATCCGACCGTAGTTCTACATCTGCTAGTTCCGGCCCAGCCAGAGTCACCACTAAGGTCAACCAAGCCAGAGCCCATAATGACTTGCGGTTGCACAGGTAAGCTTCCGGTCATGAAGTATTCTTCCGTCTCTTTGAGTCTGGGTGAAGCTTTCCGCAAGATGTCATGGCGCTTCTCCATGCACCCCGGCCAACCACTGGGTTCTCCAGGGTGCCCACAACCGTCCTTCACCCAAAGAGTGTGTATTGAATTCTTGTCTCGAGTCTTGAAGTCTTGAGGTCTTGAAGGTGCAGTCCTTGCAGATTCCATCATGGAGTTGTCGTCATTTACGAGAGTCCTCCTTCTTCACACCACTCGTGCACTCATACCAAACCCGTCTACTATAGCGTAGCATCAAAATAAAATATTGTCCCGGGCTTGGTAACAGGGTGATGGGTTCCTACCTCATGCATACTACTCAACTACAAGAATTTCAATATCACTCTTGAGGGTGGTTGCAAAGATGCCACTAAATGCAATAAAACATAGGTATGAAAGCATGGTCAAAGTGAACTTGCACGGTTGACGATCTTGAAAACTAGGGTTTCGTAGTAGCAATCTTCGCACTCAGGAAACTCTACCGAGGCAAACAATAACTATAATAAGCACATAGCATAACATCACTTAACACAATAACATAACAAAGTAACACACCAAAACCAACAAAGCAAAACCCAAAGGGAAAACTTAAAGAAAAACAACTCAAAGTTTTCCTACTTCAAATAACAACAAGAATAGATTTATATAACAAAAAAATTTCTAACATAACCTATCCATGGTTTTAGGTTAACTTAACAGAAAAGAAGTCACTAAGCAACTAGGAGCAAAAAGAATTAATTTAAAAGCTATTATAAAACTCCTATTAGGCCTAATTCAATTTCTATTAAGGAAAATAAAATAAAACTTTTATTTATTATAAATAAAAGTTCATCCTATAAAGTGACAGAAACTATCCTAGAATAATCAATAACATGTTAAAAATAAATTTATTTACTAATTAAATTAATAGGAAAACAGTAGCTAGCTAATTAATTAGGATAACAAGATTCTTATTAAAACTAATTATTTATTAATACTAAAATATCCAAATTAATTTCTATGGTTTGGCAATGTCAAAATAAAGTTGGGACAAAAATAATCATCCAAAAATAATTTTTCTAACTCAAGTTATATCAGATTTACTATTCTGACTAAAACTAAATTAAAGCAATTTTAATTAACTTTAACATAGCTAAATATATATTCTACAGAAATTACATAAAATTTGCAATCCAACAAAAAAGAATCATCTAAAAATAATAAACAGAATAAAAGATATCAATTTTTCAAAACAGAAACTATTCTCGCTAAAGCAGAAAATCAAAATAAAAGAAAAAGGCCTAATGGGCCTATATTGCCTCGAGCGTAATTTAGTCTAAAGGGGCCTAGGGTTAAACTAAACGGACCGGGCTAAATAAAAACCTAACTAAAATAATAAACGGAAAGAACCGTGCGGTTTCTTTAAAAAGATACCCTTCGGAGTTCTAATGGCCGTCGATCTGAGATCGGACGGGGAAGGGGCTCGGTGACTTCAAGGCGTCCGACGGCGGCGGCGGCGGTGAGAGTGCGTCGAGGGTTCCGGGCGTCGGGGAGCTCGACGGAGTGGCCGTGCGGGTGCGGGGGAGCTCGGGGAGGGGTTTGGTGGGGTCGGGGGAGGCCGGGGTGGTCTAGGGTGGCGGCGACGGCGACTTTGGCGGGCGGAGCCTCGGGTCTCAGTGAGCTCGAGCAGGAGGGAGAGGGGCTCGGCGAGGCTAGGGGGAATGGGGTGAGGCGGTCGGCTTTATAGCGGGGCCTTGACGGCTTGAAGCGATCGGGGCGATCGGAATCCGGATCCTTCGGGATCCGGCGATCTCCGGCCAGCGGCGCGTGGGCGAGGGGAAGAAGATGGGGCGGGCCCGCTGGTCGAGAGAGAGAGGAGGAGGTGGGGTCGAGCGGGTGGCCGAGGCCAACGGGTTCAAAGTGGGTGGTGGGCCGGGCTCGGCTCGGCCGGGCAGTGGGCAGTGGCTGGCTGGGCCAGCGCTGAAGTGCGGCGCTGGCTGGGCCTGGGTGGCTCGGCGCCCGGGGTTTATCTTTTTCTGAATTTATTTTTAATAAAACAAAACTGAAATAAAACAATAACTATAAATATTTTATATAGGGTATATATATACCAAAATGATCAGGGGAATATTCCCTATCATTTGAACATTTTTCCAAAGGCAAAATCCAAACTTTATAAAAATCCATTTTTTTTCAAATTCAAATAAAATTCAGATTTGAATCCAAAACTTTTGGCATTGTTTTCTTCTGACATATTTGGAGTGTCATGTTACTCCTCTCATACTTTTTCTCAAGTAGTTGTCAGGCATAGTTTTGAAATGAATTCCACTTGCCAAAATTTGAATTCAAATACCAAAACTCAATTTTTGAAAGGGGTTTCAAGGCACTTTCAAATGACTTTCAATTTGATACTTTTTAACTTCCAACTCATATTTCATATAATTGAAGAAGTCATTTTATCTTCCCTCATGAAAGTCATTGAGTTGCATAAAGCTTTGAATTTGAAATATTCCCAAATGAAATTCAAATCTTTTCAAAAACCCTATTCATTTCAAAATGGAAGAAGTCATGTCATCTTCACTCTAGGGTTTGGTGTTGGAATGAACTTGAATTCATTGGGATCCAAAAGACAGATGGGAAAGTTTTGGGAAAGTCATTTCATTCCCTCTCATTCAACTTTCAAAAGTTTTCAAATTCCACTCAATTTCACTCAATCCATCAAACCATAAATCAGACAACAAGCATAGTTATTTATCTAATATAACATTCCAAAATTCTAAATTTTGGGATGTTACAAACCTATCACACTTAAAATGAATCTCGTCCTCGAGATTCGAAGAGGCTAGCAAGAAAAGATTAGGGGTTGGGGGTCTTCTAGTAAATATTTTGGTCAGAAGGTCAGGGGTGCTACCACACTTAAAAACAAGGTTACGGTTCCAATAAACTCAGATACTTCCTCTGGAGGGCTGATAATGTATGTCTCTTCACATATCTTACAATAGCTCCTTCATTAGCGCTCTTACATCGGAAGCATAGAGTTTTCCTCAAAATCTTGGGTCGGTTTATCAAAGTTGAAGTTAAATCGAGACTGGATCTGCTTAGGCGATAGGTGCATGTCCATTCTAGACAACTATCGGAACACTCATGGTGGTCTACCATTAATGGTTTCTCCTGCAGAGAATGGAGTGCAGGTTGAACTTCACCGTATATCCTACGATTGGCAACGGTTGCTGTAAAGGGTTCCATCGTACTACCATTCTATGGTTTTATGGCTTATCGTGTCGACACTCTTACGAGGTTTTCGAGGCTCTCTGATTTTCCATCAACATATGATAGTTCATGATAGAAGTCTTCGGTATGGGGCCAATCCATCCCGTACTTGAATCATTACCACATACGTAAATATCGAATCACGTATTCTAACACTTGGGCATACTCACAAGCATTGCAGAATTTCTCTTGTTCTCGAACTGGGTTCGAGTAATTCCATGGTTTCGCAAGCCAAACAAAACATCTATCGTTACTTCACCACTCTCGGGTTTTTGCGTAACCTTACGGGTGTGTCCTATTTCTCCATAAATCTTGCGAGCACAAGGTTTATTTCTTGGTGTATCATTGTGCTTCCGGATAAGACGTGATCTCATCGAGGTCTTCTTGAATTCCTCCCAAGTTCTTGCTCCTTTAAATCCTTGTATGGATTGATGCATTCTCCACCATGTTGCAGCACTTCCTTCAAAGTAATCAAGAAGCGTCACGATACTTCATTCTTCCTTGAAACCAAATTGCTCCCGAAGTTATTCTCCATGTTACGAATCCATAGCTCGCCTCCTGGGTTTTCGGTCCAGAAGAATATCAGTCTAACTTCATTCATCATCTATGGGGTTCAAGGGTTTTAAGGTGAGATGAGAGAGAGGTGGGGAGGGATATACACACAATACAAACAATAGTTTTTGAAGAAACAAGTTTTACTTTGTGGCTGTCGGAAAACATCAAACAAATGACAGCTCACACATCGTCGCATCTAACGTAAGTGTCTAACAGGGTTTGGTCTTCTAAAGGTCAAATATTTCTTCAGAACTTCAAATCTTCTGAGTCTTCAACTGTTGTAGCTTCTAATACATGGTGAAATCCTCTTTACTCTGAAGGGGTCATCGGTTCTCCGATATCAAATCCTTCTTGGAGTGTCTTGATTGATCCTCCGGGTGATCAAAGGATAAGGGGTATATTCTAACTATTTGAGGTGAGAGGGTCTATTCGATAAAATCAGAAAAGATGAGAAGTAAGAGTCTTTTTGTAAATAAAGTTTTTGAGATATCCTGTCCTAAGGGCTTTTCCGGTTTCTAGGGTCACGTCCCTACGGTCAACATGTGCTCGATACCATCTTCCGAGCGACCCGACCTCAGACGGTCAAGCCTTCGTGGTATCTGTATGCCATCCTCGGATCAAGATATCTGGCACACACGGTACATCAATGTATATATCAAAGTGCAATCACATGTATAAATAACGTAAAATGATATATACCTCATAATACTCAGCGGAAACAATCAAACGGGTGTGGAGTCCCATCAACGCCATCGGCAGGTTGAGTGTAGACCGTAACCTGTATCGTAACTCTTACTCGTCGAGGAAATATACGCAACATGATACGTTGCAGCCGTGTAGGTCGATTACATTGAATGTACCGGCAAGATCACAACATGAATAAACAGATGGTAAAACTATACTATATGCAATTTGGCTTTGTGGCTCTGTATCTGAGTTTTGTTTGCATAAAAGCTGATTTTATTTTACCTACATCAAAGGAATAGAATGAAGTCTGTACCAAGGAGTTTTCTATCATGACATGGTTCCGCCAACCGATGTCTCATAGCCCAAAAATTCAGCATATGTTGCCCACAATTAAGTTATCAATCCGGTGTTGAGAGTTCCGAGATAGATCCAAGTCCAGAGGCTCAAATTGTCCGTAACCGGGGACACGGCTAATCGATTAGGTTATAACCCTCTGCAGAGGTTTGTACACTTTACCCGCAAGATTCGATCCCTCTCTTTACGTTCTCGCACTTCGAGGTGTTTGAGAACAAGATGACCAAACATGGTCTTCCAAAGAGTTCCTCGACCACCGTCCGGTACTCATCCCATCCTACCGTAGTTCTACATCTGCTAGTACCGTCCCAGCCAGAGTCACCACTAAGGTCAACCAAGCGAGCCCATAATGACTTGCGGTTGCACGTAAGCTTCCGGTCATGAAGTATTCTTCCGTCTCTTTGAGTCTGGGTGAAGCTTTCCGCAAGATGTCATGGCGCTTCTCCATGCACCCGGCCAACCACTTTGGGTTCTCCAGGTGCCCGTCACAAATCCTTCACCCAAGTGTGTATTGAATTCTTGTCTCGAGTCTTGAAGTCTTGAGGTCTTGAAGGTGCAGATCCTTGCAGATTCCATCATGGAGTTGTCGTCATTTACGTAGAGTCCTCCTTCTTCACACCACTCTCGTGCACTCATACCAAACCCGTCTACTATAGCGTAGCATCAAAATAAAATATCGTCCCGGGCTTGGTAACAGGGTGATGGGTTCCTACCTCATGCATACTACTCAACTACAAGAATTTCAATATCACTACTGAGGGGTGGTTGCAAAGATGCCACTAAATGCAATAAAACATAGGTATGAAAGCATGGTCAAAGTGAACTTGCTCGGTTGACGATCTTGAAAACTAGGGTTTCGTAGTAGCAATCTTCGCACTCCGGAAACTCTACCGAGGCAAACAATAACTATAATAAGCACATAGCATAACATCACTTAACACAATAACATAACAAAGTAACACACCAAAACCAACAAAGCAAAACCCAAAGGGAAAACTTAAAGAAAAACAACTCAAAGTTTTCCTACTTCAAATAACAACAAGAATAGATTTATATAACAAAAATTTTCTAACATAACCTATCCATGGTTTTAGGTTAACTTAACAGAAAAGAAGTCACTAAGCAACTAGGAGCAAAAAGAATTAATTTAAAAGCTATTATAAAACTCCTATTAGGCCTAATTCAATTTCTATTAAGGAAAATAAAATAAAACTTTTATTTATTATAAATAAAAGTTCATCCTATAAAGTGACAGAAACTATCCTAGAATAATCAATAACATGTTAAAAATAAATTTATTTACTAATTAAATTAATAGGAAAACAGTAGCTAGCTAATTAATTAGGATAACAAGATTCTGCTTAAAACTAATTATTTATTAATCCTAAAATACCCAAATTAATTTCTATGGTTTGGCAATGTCAAAATAAAGTTGGGACAAAAATAATCATCCAAAAATAATTTTTCTAACTCAAGTTATATCAGATTTACTATTCTGACTAAAACTAAATTAAAGCAATTTTAATTAATTTTAACATAGCTAAATATATATTCTACAGAAATTACATACAATTTGCAATCCAACAAAAAAGAATCATCTAAAAATAATAAACAGAATAAAGGATATCAATTTTTCAAAAAAGAAACTATTCTGCTAAAACATAAAATCAAAATAAAAGAAAAAGGCCTAATGGGCCTATCATCGTATACAGCGTAATTTAGTCTAAAAGGGGCCTAGGGTTAAACTAAACGGACCGGGCTAAATAAAAACCTAACTAAAATAATAAACCGGAAAGAACCGGGCCGGTTTCTTTAAAAAAAGATACCCCTTCGGGGTTCTAATCGGGGCCGTCGATCTGAGATCGGACGGGGGAAGGGGGCTCCGGTGACTTACCGGCGTCCGACGGCGGCGGCGGCGAGAGTGCGTCGAGGGTTCCGGGCGTCGGGGAGCTCGACGGAGTGGCCGTGCGGGTGGGGGGGAGCTCGGGGTGTAGTTGGGTGGGGTCGGGGGAGGCCAGGGTGGTCTAGGGTGGCGACGGCGGCGACTTTGGCGGCGGCGGAGCCTCGGGTCTCAGTGAGCTCGAGCAGGAGGAGAGAGGGGCTCAGGCGAGGGCTAGGGGAATGGGGTGCGAGGCGGTCGGCTTTTATAGCCAGGGCCTCGACGCCAGGGGCGATCAGGCGATCGGAATCCGGATCCTGGGATCCGGCGATCTCAGCGGTCTTGGCGATCGTGGGCGAGGAAGAAGATGGGCGGGCCCGCTGGTCGAGAGAGAGAGGAGGTGGGGTCGAGCGGGTGGCCGAGGCCAACGGGTTCAAAAGGGGGGTGAGCTGGGCCGGCTGGCTCGGCTCGGCTGTGGGCATTGGGCCGGGCCAAAGGGGGGCGCTGGCTGGGCTGGGTGGCTGTGGCGCCTGGGGGTTTATCTTTTTCTGAATTTATTTTTTAATAAAACAAAAACTGAAATAAAACAATAACTATAAATATTTTATATAGGGTATATATATACCAAAATGATCAGGGGAATATTCCTATCATTTGAACATTTTTCCAAAGGCAAAATCCAAACTTTATAAAAATCCATTTTTTTTCAAATTCAAATAAAATTCAGATTTGAATCCAAAACTTTTGGCATTGTTTTCTTCGACATATTTGGAGTGTCATGTTACTCCTCTCATAATTTTTCTCAAGTAGTTGTCAGGGCATAGTTTTGAAATGAATTCCACTTGCCAAAATTTGAATTCAAATACCAAAACTCAATTTTTGAAAGGGGTTTCAAGGCACTTTCAAATGACTTTCAATTTGATACTTTTAACTTCCAACTCATATTTCATATAATTGAAGAAGTCATTTTATCTTCCCTCATGAAAGTCATTGAGTTGCATAAAGCTTTGAATTTGAAATATTCCCAAATGAAATTCAAATCTTTTCAAAAACCCTATTCATTTCAAAATGGAAGAAGTCATGTCATCTTCACTCTAGGGTTTGGTGTTGGAATGAACTTGAATTCATTGGGATCCAAAAGACAGATGGGAAAGTTTTGGGAAAGTCATTTCATTCCCTCTCATTCAACTTTCAAAAGTTTTCAAATTCCACTCAATTTCACTCAATCCATCAAACCATAAATCAGACAACAAGCATAGTTATTTATCTAATATAACATTCCAAAATTCTAAATTTTGGGATGTTACAAACCTACCACACTTAAAATGAATCTCGTCCTCGAGATTCGAAGAGGCTAGCAAGAAAAGATTAGGGGTTGGGGGTCTTCTAGTAAATATTTTGGTCAGAAGGTCGAGGTGCTACCACACTTAAAAACAAGGTTACGGTTCCAATAAACTCAGATACTTCCTCCGGAGGGCTGATAATGTATGTCTCTTCACATATCTTACAATAGCTCCTTCATTAGCGCTCTTCGTCGGAAGCATAGAGTTTTCCTCAAAATCTTGGGTCGGTTTATCAAAGTTGAAGTTCGAAATTTGGATCTGCTTAGGCGATAGGTCTCGTGTCCATTCTAGACAACTATCGGAACACTCATGGTGGTCTACCATTAATGGTTTCTCCTGCAGAGAATGGGTGCAGGTTGAACTTCACCGTATATCCTACGATTGGCAACGGTTGCTGTAAAGGGTTCCATCGTACTACCATTCTATGGTTTTATGGCTTATCGTGTCGACACTCTTCTAAGGTTTTCGAGGCTCTCGATTTTCCATCAACATATGATAGTTCATGATAGAAGTCTTCGGTATGGGGCCAATCCATCCCGTACTTGAATCATTACCACATACGTAAATATCGAATCACGTATTCTAACACTTGGGCATACTCACAAGCATTGCAGAATTTCTCTTGTTCTCGAACTGGGTTCGAGTAATTCCATGGTTTCGCAAGCCAAACAAAACATCTATCGTTACTTCACCACTCTCAGGTTTTTCGTAACCTTCTGGGTGTGTCCTATTTCTCCGCAAATCTTGCAGGCACAAGGTTTATTTCTTGGTGTATCATTGTGCTTCCGGATAAGACGTGATCTCATCAGGGTCTTCTTGAATTCCTCCCAAGTTCTTGCTCCTTTAAATCCTTGTATGGATTGATGCATTCTCCACCATGTTGCAGCACTTCCTTCAAAGTACTGAAGAGCGTACGATACTTCATTCTTCCTTGAAACCAAATTGCTCCCGAAGTTATTCTCCATGTTCTGAATCCATAGCTCTGCCTCCGGCTGGGTTTTCGGTCCAGAGAATATCAGTCTAACTTCATTCATCATCTATGGGGTTCAAGGGTTTTTAAGGTGAGATGAGAGAGAGGTGGGGAGGGATATACACACAATACAAACAATAGTTTTTGAAGAAACAAGTTTTACTTTGTGGCTGTCGGAAAACATCAAACAAATGACAGCTCACACATCGTCGCATCTAACGTAAATGTGTAACAGGGTTTGGTCTTCTAAAGGTCAAATATTTCTTCAGGAACTTCAAATCTTGGAGTCTTCAACTGTTGTAGCTTCTAATACATGGTGAAATCCTCTTTACTCAAGGGGTCATCAGTTCTCCGATATCAAATCCTTCTTGGAGCGTCTTGATTGATCCTCCGGGTGATCAAAGGATAAGGGGTATATTCTAACTATTTGAGGTGAGAGGGTCTATTCGATAAAATCAGAAAAGATGAGAAGTAAGAGTCTTTTTGTAAATAAAGTTTTTGAGATATCCTGTCCTAAGGGCTTTTCCGGTTTCTAGGGTCACGTCCTCACAGTCAACATGTGCTCGATACCATCTCTCAGAGCGACCCGACCTCAGACGGTCAAGCCTCGTGTATCTGCCATCCACAGATCGGTATCTTTGGCACACACAGTACATCAATGTATATATCAAAGTGCAATCACATGTATAAATAACGTAAAATGATATATACCTCATAATACTCAGCGGAAACAATCAAGCGGGTGTGGAGTCCCATCAACGCCATCGGCGGGTTGAGTGTAGACCGTAACCTGTATCGTAACTCTTACTCGTCGAGGAAATATCTGCAACATGATACGTTGCAGCCGTGTAGGTCGGTACATTGAATGTACCGGCAAGATCACAACATGAATAAACAGATGGTAAAACTATACTATATGCAATTTGGCTTTGTGGCTCAGATTCGAGTTTTGTTTGCGTAAAAGCTGATTTTATTTTACCTACATCAAAGGAATAGAATGAAGTCTGTACCAAGGAGTTTTCTATCATGACATGGTTCCGCCAACCGATGTCTCATAGCCCAAAAATTCAGCATATGTTGCCCACAATTAAGTTATCAATCCGGTGTTGAGAGTTTCGAGATAGATCCAAGTCCAGAGGCTCAAATTGTCCGTAACCGGGGACACGGCTAATCGATTAGGTTATAACCCTCTGCAGAGGTTTGTACACTTTACCCGCAAGATTCGATCCCTCTCTTTACGTTCTCGCACTTCAGGATGTTTGAGAACAAGATGACCGAAACATGGTCTTCCAAAGAGTTCCTCGACCACCGTCCGGTACTCATCCCATCCTACCGTAGTTCTACATCTGCTAGTACCGCCCCAGCCAGAGTCACCACTAAGGTCAACCAAGCGAGCCCATAATGACTTGCGGTTGCAGGTAAGCTTCGGTCATGAAGTATTCTTCCGTCTCTTTGAGTCTGGGTGAAGCTTTCCGCAAGATGTCATGGCGCTTCTCCATGCACCTGCCAACCACTTTGGGTTCTCCAGGTGCCCGTCAACAAATCCTTCACCCGGTAGTGTGTATTGAATTCTTGTCTCGAGTCTTGAAGTCTTGAGGTCTTGAAGGTGCAGTCCTTGCAGATTCCATCATGGAGTTGTCGTCATTTACGTAGAGTCCTCCTTCTTCACACCACTCTCGTCCACTCATACCAAACCCCGTCTACTATAGCGTAGCATCAAAATAAAATATCGTCCCGGGCTTGGTAACAGGGTGATGGGTTCCTACCTCATGCATACTACTCAACTACAAGAATTTCAATATCACTACTGAGGGGTGGTTGCAAAGATGCCACTAAATGCAATAAAACATAGGTATGAAAGCATGGTCAAAGTGAACTTGCACAGTTGACGATCTTGAAAACTAGGGTTTCGTAGTAGCAATCTTCGCACTCCGGAAACTCTACCGAGGCAAACAATAACTATAATAAGCACATAGCATAACATCACTTAACACAATAACATAACAAAGTAACACACCAAAACCAACAAAGCAAAACCCAAAGGGAAAACTTAAAGAAAAACAACTCAAAGTTTTCCTACTTCAAATAACAACAAGAATAGATTTATATAACAAAAAATTTTCTAACATAACCTATCCATGGTTTTAGGTTAACTTAACAGAAAAGAAGTCACTAAGCAACTAGGAGCAAAAAGAATTAATTTAAAAGCTATTATAAAACTCCTATTAGGCCTAATTCAATTTCTATTAAGGAAAATAAAATAAAACTTTTATTTATTATAAATAAAAGTTCATCCTATAAAGTGACAGAAACTATCCTAGAATAATCAATAACATGTTAAAAATAAATTTATTTACTAATTAAATTAATAGGAAAACAGTAGCTAGCTAATTAATTAGGATTAACAAGATTCTGCTTAAAACTAATTATTTATTAATCCTAAAATACCCAAATTAATTTCTATGGTTTGGCAATGTCAAAATAAAGTTGGGACAAAAATAATCATCCAAAAATAATTTTTCTAACTCAAGTTATATCAGATTTACTATTCTGACTAAAACTAAATTAAAGCAATATTAATTAATTTTAACATAGCTAAATATATATTCTACAGAAATTACATAAAATTTGCAATCCAACAAAAAAGAATCATCTAAAAATAATAAACAGAATAAAAGATATCAATTTTTCAAAACAGAAACTATTACGCTAAAACAGAAAATCAAAATAAAAGAAAAAGGCCTAATGGGCCTATCTTCGTATACAGCGTAATTTAGTCTAAACGGGCCTCGGGTTAAACTAAACGGACCGGGCTAAATAAAAACCTAACTAAAATAATAAACCGGAAAGAACCGGGCCGGTTTCTTTAAAAAAGATACCCCTTCGGGGTTCTAATCGGGGCCGTCGATCTGAGATCGGACGGGGGAAGGGGGCTCCGGTGACTTCATCAAGGCCCGACGGCGGCGGGCGGGCGGTGAAGTCGAGGCGAGGGTTCCGGGCGTCGGGGAGCTCGACGGAGTGGCCGTGCGGGTGCGGGTGAGCTCGGGGAGGGGTTTGGTGGGGTCGGGGGAGGCCGGGGTGGTCTAGGGTGGCGACGGCGGCGACGTTGGCGGCGGCGGAGCCTCGGGTCTCAGTGAGCTCGAGCAGGAGGAGAGAGGGCTCGAGCGAGGGCTAGGGGGATGGGGTGCGGAGGCGGTCGGCTTTATAGCCGTGGCCTCGGACGGCTTGGGCGATCGGAATCCGGATCCTTGGGATCCAGCGATCTCAGCCAGTGGCGATGCGTGGGGCGAGGGAAGAAGATGGGCGGGCCCGCTGGTCGAGAGAGAGAGGAGGTGGGGGTCGAGCGGGTGGCCGAGGCCAACGGGGTTCGGGTGCAGGGGTGAGCTGGGCTCGGCTCGTCTGCTGGCAGTGGGCAGTGGCCGGGTCAGGCAAAGGGGTGCGGCGCTGGCTGGGCCTGGGTGGTTGGCCGGGCGCCTGGGGTTTATCTTTTCTGAATTTATTTTTTAATAAAACAAAACTGAAATAAAACAATAACTATAAATATTTTATATAGGGTATATATATACCAAAATGATCAGGTGAATATTCCCTATCATTTGAACATTTTTCCAAAGGCAAAATCCAAACTATATAAAAATCCATTTTTTTCAAATTCAAATAAAATTCAGATTTGAATCCAAAACTTTTGGCATTGTTTTCTTCTGACATATTTGGAGTGTCATGTTACTCCTCTCATACTTTTCTCAAGTAGTTGTCAGGCATAGTTTTGAAATGAATTACACTTGCCAAAATTTGAATTCAAATACCAAAACTCAATTTTTGAAAGGGGTTTCAAGGCACTTTCAAATGACTTTCAATTTGATACTTTTTAACTTCCAACTCATATTTCATATAATTGAAGAAGTCATTTTATCTTCCCTCATGAAAGTCATTGAGTTGCATAAAGCTTTGAATTTGAAATATTCCCAAATGAAATTCAAATCTTTTCAAAAACCCTATTCATTTCAAAATGGAAGAAGTCATGTCATCTTCACTCTAGGGTTTGGTGTTGGAATGAACTTGAATTCATTGGGATCCAAAAGACAGATGGGAAAGTTTTGGGAAAGTCATTTCATTCCCTCTCATTCAACTTTCAAAAGTTTTCAAATTCCACTCAGTTTCACTCAATCAATCAAACCATAAATCAGACAACAAGCATAGTTATTTATCTAATATAACATTCCAAAATTCTAAATTTTGGGATGTTACAAATACTCCTATATTCCTCTTTGGTGCAGACTTGGCCTTGGGGGAAGCTTTGGGTGCTTCCTTGGGCTTAGATGTGGCAGCCCCTGATCTGATTGTATCACCCATTAGCTTTGGTGCCTTTGAAGCTGGTGCAGCAGGTTCTTCCTCTTCCATCATGGAAGGCTTCCCAATAACTTTGGCCATGGTCATCTTGACCCTTTCCTTCCTCTTCTTGCTCTCAGCAGCTGGCTCTTTGGGATCAAGATTTTCAGGTAGTTGAGTTGATGTTCTGGCCTTGGACATTGGTTGTCTTCCTGCAGGCCTTTTGGTCTTCATGACCCTTTCCTTCTTGAGCACCTCTTTCTTGGAAGTTGCCTCATCTTCCTCAGCTTTGTAATCTTCATCCTCTGAATATGAAGTTCTTTTCCTCCTTTGCCTAGTTGCAGCCTTATGCAAATTGCTAGGAGTATACGCTCCCTTCATCTGAAGTTGAGGGACTAGTGCCCTCACTCAAGTTCATCTGCTCTTCCGACTGTTACGGCTGTCACTTTGATCGGACATACCGCAAAGGCGTATTGCTGACCACGTGAAGAGTTATAGATGAGATAGAAAAGATGAGCATCACAAAATGCAGAGGTTTTTGCAAAGAATGACTCAAAAGTTCAGTTTTAGTTTTCCGAGAAGCATTTCGGATCCACCGATTTTCAAACTCGGTGATACCGAAGCAGTTTTGGAACCTAAGCGATGATCTCGGTTGGACCGAAGTTTCAGTTCGGTGGTACCGAGACTGCTAGGGTTTCCGCAGAATCCTCAAATCGGTTGCACCGATTAGTAATTCTCGGTCAGACCGAGAGTCACTAGTGCAATGGCATAAGCCAAATCGGTGAGACGGAGTTTTTCAACTCAGTGGGTCTGAGATGGTTTCGGCGGAAACTTAAACCTAAAAATTTGAATCACATCTAATCTATGAACTACTTTTGCTGGATAGATGAGTTGCAATCGTGGCAAGATTCAATATGAAAACAATGTGCCAGGAATCAGGCGTGGATAGCACAAAGTTTAAGTCCATACCCTAACTTGGCGGTGGACTTGCTACGGCGGCAACGGCGGGGATGAAATCCGTTGACGGCGGCGAAGACCAGCGACAGGAGGCTGCTGGCGATGAGGAGACGATCCGGAGACCACGATGGCAGAGCGAGCTGTTCTTGAGCGAAGGGTTTCGGAGAAATTTCCAAAATTTTGCACGTGTCTATATATAGCCCGACCCTGTCGGTGTGACCGAGTGGAACAACTCGGTGGCACCGAGATGCATAACTGTGTTCAGTTATAGCAAATCGGTGAGACCGAAAAGTTCTAATCGGTTGCACCGAGATTGAAAACTCAGATCAACTTGATGATCTCGGTAGGGCCGAAATGGAATGATCGGTCAGACCGAGAATCATTAAGAGGTTTTGAAGTTTAAGTCTATGACGAATCGGGGACTCCGAGTGCTCCTCACACAGAGTGGTTCAAATCTGACTTGATCAAATTTTGTGATGTAGCATGAATAGAGTTTGAGACGAGAAAAGCATAGATAGCTAAAGAAGGTTCTTAGGCATTCTTGTCCATCCACTTGGCCAAAAGAAGAAAAAACCAAACAAACAAAACAACAAGTGGATGTCCTTGAATGAGTAAAATATGCACCAACATGCTCACACAATGAGATGGCAATTGAAATATGTGGCAAAGCATGCACAACCAATCTTAGCATCTATCAAGCAATTGGCGATGACTAGGTCATCTATATATGAGTATATTGACTTAGGAGTCAAATGAGAACATTTGATCATAGGTCATACTCATCGTTTAAGCTCAAGTGGGGTTACCACTTTTACATAATGCATTAATGTGTTCACACCATTAGAGTTGCTTTGACTCAATTCTTAGAGTTAAGCTCCCCCTAGATGTGAGATCCCCCCTTAGAGGGATGAACTAACCTTGGGTTTTGTAGATGATGACTTCATGTAGGTGTCGAAGATGTAGATGCTCAATGTTGATGTAGATCATTTGGAGCAATCCTTTGGAGTGAGTTGCACTTTCAACTTGCCTACATGGGTTAGTCCCACAAGGAACAAACAAGAATATCCATAGACATAGAGTGATGCACACACAAGATGATGTCCATGAAAACATTAGGTGACCTTGTCCCTTGCCTTACCAACATGAGGGTTTGTGACTCCTTGAACTAGTGCAAGATGTGAAAGTTGATTGCACTTGTTCTTGCCAAAATGATATGAGTGAAGAATGTCGGCGGAGTCACCCTCAAGAACTCTCTAGTTCTTCTTCTTCGGGATCCACATCATCTTGATGGGAATCCTTGGAGTAAATAGTTGTACTTGATGAAGTAGAACTTGACGTAGTCTTGGGGACCCACTCGAACGAGGCTTTAGGTGCTTCTTCAAATGCACCAATCTCTTCTTGAAGCTTGTCCTTGCCTTTGTTCTTGTGGTCTTGTGGTGGAAGATCATCTTGAGCTTGTGTCCCCTTGAAGGAAGTAGGATCATACTTCTCTTGTTGAGGAACAAACTTTGTCTTGGGGTATTGATCTTCTTCCCACTCAACTCCATTGGCGTTGAACTTTCGTTCAAAACCAACACCTTGATTCTTCTGGTGCCTTCCTTGCTTGCGTACAATTTCCTCGAATTGCTTACTCCCGGCAAGGCTCTTGTAAACACCTTTCTCTATAATTCCCTTTAATAAACTATTTTCTTGCTCAAGTGTAACTTGGCTAAGAGAATCATTAGTGGAATCAAGAGAACTACTAGAAGCAACAACATTGGATTTGACATTATTATTGTTACTACTAGAGGAAGTATCTTTCTTGTACTTGTTACTAGACTTGACTTGAGGCATGTAAGTAGATAAGAGTAAACGCTTGGCAATGTAAGAAGAACTTTTCTTGCGGAGATCATCATTGATTGCCTTTAAGAACTCATGCTCTTGCTCAAGATTGAGCTTTTCAAAGCGTAACTTCTCATGAGCCCTTAAAAGTTCTGGATGATCTTCGAAGATAGTTTCATGAGCCAACTTAAGAGTGTTTAGTTATTTAGTTAGAAGCTCAATTTTCTCCTTATCATTGTCATTTGTTTGATTAGCATGATTAATTGACGTTTCATCATAGTATTCATCACTAGAGTTGTCAACAAGTAAATCATCATCACCTAGCAAGTCATCTTCATCACTATTAAAATCAACATACTCAGGATGTGTTACCTTTGGACCCTTGGCCATGAAGCATCTTCCGATTCCTTCATTTGGTGAATCAAATATGTCGTAGGAGTTGGTTGACACAAGTGCTAGACCGGCAACACCTTCATCTTGAGTATATTCTAAGTCGGAGTGATAGCTTCTCTCGGAGTGATGGTCGGAGTCGGAGCCGGATACCCATTCACCAACATGAGCTTGATGTCTTTGTTTTGTCTAGCTCCTTGATGACTTGTCCTTCCTTTCTGAATCCTTGCTTCTCCGTGAGGGTCTTCGTTCATAACGATCATCTCTACTCCTCCTCTCTCTTGGTGGTGATTCTTCTCTTTTGCTCCTTCTTCTTGGAGAATCTTCTCTTCTTTTGTAGGGTGTCGTACACTCATTGTAGTAGTGTCCGGGTCTCCCACAATTTTAGCAATTGTGCTCTCGACTAGAAGATCTCTTGTCGTTGTAAGACCTTGACTTGGAGCTTCTTTCTTTGCTTCTACTTTTGTAGAATTTGTCGAAGTTCTTCACCATTAAGCTCAATTCTTCATTGAAGGTTGGTTTCTCACTTGATGATGTGGGGGCTTCACTTGAGGCTTTGTAAGCACCGCTTGACTTGTTGTGAAGTTCCTCCTTATCCTTTAGTGACATCTCATGAGCAACAATCCTTCCAATGACTTCCGTTAACTTGAGATCTTTGTAGTTTGGCATCATTTGGATCAATGTGCACGGTATCATACTTCCCATCCAATGCTCTTAGGATTTTCTTGATGATGAATTTGTCGGTCATCTCTTCACTCCCTAAGCCGGCAATCTCATTTGTGATAAGTGCAAGCCTAGAGTACATTTCGTGACACCTTCACCATCCTTCATTTTGAACTTGTCAACCTGACTTTGGAGCACATCCAACTTGGATTCCTTGACGGACTCGGTACCTTCATGCATATCAATCAAAGTATCCCAAATTTCCTTTGCATTCTCAAGGCGGCTGATTTTGTTGAATTCTTGGGGCACAATCCGTTGAAGATGATGTCACATGCTTGAGCGTTGTATTGCAACATCTTCAATTCTTCCGCATTAGCCTCACGGTTCGGTTCTCTCCCATCGAAGAATTCACCTTGCAAGCCAATACAAATAATTGCCCAAACGGCGGGGTTATGTCCAACAATATGCATTTTCATCTTATGCTTCCAACTAGCAAAATTAGTACCATCAAAGTAAGGATCTCTACGGTGATAATTTCCCTTGCTAGACGCCATACTCTCCTAGGTTCTGAAACCAAGGCTATGACCACCAAAAGCTATGGAAATCAAAGCAAATGGAGACCAAAGCTCTGATACCACTTGTAGGACCTTGAAGTATGTCTAGAGGGGGGGTGATTAGACTACTTGACCAATTAAAAGCTATGCCTTTTCCCAATTTTATAGTTTGGCAGATTTTAGCTATATTAGGACAAGTCAGGCGATCATCACGCAATTCAAGCAAGCATGCAAAGAGTATATAGGCAGCGGAAATTAAAGCATGCAACTTGCAAGAAAGTAAGGGGAAGGGTTTGGAGGATTCAAACACAATTGGAGACACGGATGTTTTTGGCGTGGTTCCGATAGGTGGTGCTATCGTACCTCTACGTTGATGGAGACTTCAACCCACGAAGGGTAGCAGTTCTTGTGAGTCCACGGAGGACTCCACCCACGAAGGGTCCACGAAGAAGCAACCTTGTCTATCCCACCATGGCCGCCGCCCACGAAGGACTTGCCTCACTAGCGGTAGATCATCACGAAGTAGGTGATCTCCTTGCCCTTACAAACTCCTTGGTTCAACTCCACAATCTTGTCGGAGGCTCCCAAGTGACACCTAGCCAATCTAGGAGACACCACTCTCCAAGAAGTAAAAATGGTGTGTTGATGATGAACTCCTTGCTCTTGTGCTTCAAATGATAGTCTCCCCAACACTCAACTCTCTCTCATAGGTTTTGGATCTGGTGGAAAGAAGATTTGAGTGGAAAGCAACTTGGGGAAGGCTAGAGATCAAGATTCATATGATAGGAATGGAATATCTTGGCCTCAACACATGAGTAGGCGGTTCTCTCTCAGAAATGGTAAGTTGGAAGTGTAGGTTCAGTCTGATGGCTCTCTCCACGAATGAAGAGGAGGTGGAGGGGTATATATAGCCTCCACACAAAATCTAACCGTTACACACAATCTACCAAACTCGGTGGGACCGAATCGTTAAACTCGGTCGGACCGATTTAGTAAACCTAGTGACCGTTAGTGATTTTCGGTGGGACTGACATGCATCTCGGTGAGACCGATATGGTTAGGGTTAGGGCATAACGTAATCTCGGTGAGACCGATTACACAAACTCGGTGAGACCGATTTTGGTAATTAGCTAACCAGAGAGTTGGTCAGGTAAACTCGGTGGGACCGATTTGCTCTTTTCGGTGAGACCGAAATGTTACAAAAAGGAAACAGAGAGTTTACATTGCAATCTCGGTGGGACCGATCCGCTCTTTCGGTGAGACCGAAAAGTTACGAAAGGGAAACAGAGAGATTACAATCCCATCTTGGTGAGACCGAGATCCCTATCGGTAAGACCGATTTGCTTAGGGTTTGTGGCAGTGGCTATGACTTTTGGAATTGGTGGCGCCGGATAGAAAGAATCGGTGTGACCGATTTTGGCTTTAGGTTTAGGTCATTTGTGGATGTGGGAAAGTAGTTGAGGGTTTTGGAGCATATCACTAAGCACATGAAGCAAAAGGCTCATTAAGCAACACCTCATCCCTTATTAATAGTATTGGCTTTTCCTATAGACTCAATGTGATCTTGGATCACTAAAATGTAAAATGAAGAGTCTTGAGCTTTTGAGCTTGAGCCAATCCTTTGTCCTTAGTATTTTGAGGGATCCACTTTCATCATCCATGCCATGCCATTCATTAAGCTTTCCTGAAACAATAGTCTTGGAATAGCATTAGCTCAATGAGCTATATGTTGTTATGAATTACCAAAACCACCTAGGGATAGTTGCACTTTCAATATTTAAGATCCGTGAACTTCCTCCGCAGCAGAAAGGGCATTCCAGCCGCGATATCTCCGGCTTGACGTAGCTCCTCCTTCATAGCTCTCATCGCAGAGCGAGCATCCTTGGCCTCGGTGGTGGCCTTCTTCAGGTCCTCTTGCTCCGCTCGACCTTCTTTTTCAAGAAGCTTCATGGCCGGTCAGTAGCATTCTTCAACTTCACGACCATCTCGGCCATTTCCCTCTTGCTTCGGCAGTGAGCAGCCTGTTCGGCTTTTAGCTCTTCGGCCGCCTTTAAGGCAGCCGCATCACTTTCTCTGACCTGCTCCTTGGCTCGGGCAAGCTCCTTGAAAGGTTCTCCATGGCAGCGGCACCATCTGCATCAAGCATACATGATTGTAAGGCACGTGCATCAAGCTCCCTTACCAGGTGTCCGCGGAGAAACTGCATACCTTGTGACTCGTCCAGCCACTTATTGACAAGCGCGATGTCGGCATCCGCCACGTCAAGTTGCCGCTTTAGTTCGGCAAACTCATCAGTCCGGCTAGCCACCGGACGATCCACCACCTACATAGGAAGGGCGACATATTATAGCTGGGATTATGATCCTCGGCACGCCGTCATTTTTGACAACGCACCGAGTCTCAGGGGCTACTATCTACACTGGGCGCATCTTATATATGCGGAACCGTAAAAAGGTACATCATTGCACGTACCTCAAAACCTGTCAGCAAACTTCTGGCAGCCTCGTACAACCCGCTTTCCGCGGATGAAATCTTTTCAATCACCGTACCCATCAATGCACGGTGATCCTCTGAGATAGACACTCGCCCGAGCAGACCCTTCAACTCCTCCGACCGTGCACCAGGAGGTGCCGGACTCGTCTGATGGCCTTTTTCGAAGGCCGGACACGGAGGGCTCTGGGGGGCCCTACGACCACCCTTCTTCCCTGCCGGATTCGGGGAAACCCTCTGTGAAGACACCTCAGGATCGTCCGCCTCGCTAGGCGGTACGGCAGGGGGAGGCGTTCCGCTCTCCATCATATCCGGATGAAGATCCCCCGAAGACGAGCTCTGCTGAGATGGGCTAAGATCCGAACTACAAGGTAAAATTTCGGTCATCTTCAGAGATAAAACAAGGATGTCTCTTATTTAAGAAAAAACTCCCCTCTCTACTTACGGCTCGCTGGAGGGCTGATCTCCTTGGGGAAATAATGCGGCCGGGGCATCTTCCGGCGCAGGACCCTCTAGCGAGGATTTCTTCCCGCGCTTTGAGGCCTTGGTCTCCGAATCTTCAGAGGCGGTCCTCTTCTCCCCTTGGATGGAGGGACTCTCGATCCCTCCTTGCTTGATAACGTCCTTCGCGGAGGCAGTAGCATCCTTGTGCTCCCCTTCGCCTTCTTCTAAAGGCGCAGCCTCCAGCATCTTGGTTAACACGGGATCCTGCGTGGTCTCAGGGAGGGGGGCCGGACACCTGATCGGTTTTGCTTTCGCTATCCACTCCTGTTTAGGGGACATCTCTTTTAAGGGCAAGTTTATGATAAATATACGGATAGCGTGTCTGGGTACGGGACTACTTACTTGAGCATCCGGGCGATTTCAGCTCAGACCTGCGTCCTTGGTCAAGTCTGGACACATTGCTTGTGATCTGAAGAACAGTTTGTACATCTCCACGGGCGTTGCACCCATAAAATGTTGGAGAGCTCGTGGTCCCTCCGGATTGAACTCCCACAGGCGGAGGGGCGGCGTTTGCAGGCAGGATCACGGCGAATCAGCATGACCTGCGTCACTACGACCAGATTGATCTCTCTCTAGGAGGTCTCGAATATGGCCCTGCAACAAGGGCACGTCCTTGGACGGCCCCCAGTCAAGCCCTTTATTGACCCAGGACACCAGCCGTGGTGGAGGACCCGAGCGAAAGGCATGTGGCGCCACCCATTTGGTGCCCCTGGGAGCTATGATATAAAACCACTCTTGTTGCCATAGGCTGAGCTCCTCTTGAAAAGAGCCCTCAGGCCATGGAGCGTCAGCATTCTTGCTTATAACAGCCCCTCTGCACTCTGCTTGTTGCCCCTTGATCATCTTCGGCTCTACCTGGAAGGTCTTGAGCCACAATCCGAAGTGAGGGGTAATGCGGAGGAAGGCTTCACACACGACGATGAATGAGGAGATGTGGATGATGGACTCCGGATCCAAGTCGTGAAATTCCAGCCCGTAATAAAACATGAGCCCCCTCACGAAGGGGTCCGTCGGGAAGCCTAGGCCCCGAAGGAAGTGAGACGCGAACTCCACGTTTTCACCGGGCTTGGGAGTGGGAATAACCTGCCCTTGAGCAGGAAACCTATGCGAGATTTCGCCGGTTAGATACCTGGCATCTCTTAGCTTTAAGACGTCATCTTCCGTGACGGAGGAAGGCATCCACCGGCCTTGGAGGTCAGAGCCGGACATCATTGAAGGTCTGAAGCGCCTGAATCTGGAGCTTTGGGTGTTGGAACTCGAAGCGAGGGGCGGATTCGATGGAGATTGAGAAAAAGGAGCGGGGCCTTGGTCTCTTTAAAGAGATTGAATACCAGGAGCCCTCCCCGTGACCGTTCAGGACTCGCCGATGATAGAGGAGGCGTGCCAGCGAACCTTTGTTGGGTTACCCACGCCCGTATTGATGAGAATCCCGGAATAAGGGGACACGATCTCTACTTTGACAATACGTGCCAAGGAAACCGCCTCGCTAAACGCACTGAGGTGGGACAGTAAAAACGATTCGAATAAAGGCTTGGTTGTGGTGTGTTGTCACGCCGCGGAATACGTCAGCAGATTGAACTTGTGTAAATGTTATTCTCTCTACGGTGGTATGTGGAACTTATTTTGTAGAGCCGGACACTATCCTTGTGTTCAAAATCTTCTATGAAATATTCGGAGGAGGAACCCGCCTTGCAATGCCTAAGACAATATGCACGCCGGACTCGTCGTCATTGAAGCCAGTTAGGGGCTCTTGAGGGAGTCTGGATTAGGGGTGTCCGGATAGCCGGACTATGACCTTTGGCGGACTCTGGACTATGAAGATACAAGATTGAAGACTTAGTCCGTGTAGGATGGAACTTTCCTTGGCGTGGAAGGCAAGCTTGGCGTCTGGATATGTAGATCTCCTACCATTGTAACCGACTCTGTGTAACCCTAACCCTATTCGGTGTCTATCTAAACCAGAGGGTTTTAGTCCGTAGAACGAACAACAATCATACCATAGGCTAGCTTCTAGGGTTTAGCCTCTCTGATCTCGTGGTAGATCTACTCTTGTACTACCCATATCATCAATATTAATCAAGCAGGAGTAGGGTATTACCTCCATCGAGAGGGCCCGAACCTGGGTAAAAACATCGTGTCCCTTGTCTCCTGTTACCATCCGCCTAGACGCATAGTTCGGGACCCCCTACCCGAGATCCGCCGGTTTTGACACCGACAGCTACAAAAAGGATTCGGCCACCTTTCTGCACTTTATTTACTCTTGTTACTTGTTACGCGTTACAAATTACCTTATCACAAAAATATTTGTTATCGATAATTTCAGTGCTTGCAGAGAATACCTTACTGAAAACCGCTTGTCAGTTCCTTCTGTCCTCGTTGGGTTCGACACTCTTACTTACCGAGAGGACTATGATAGAACTTCTTTTGATGATTGCTTGAGGAACCTTGATCAAGTTTTGCAGAGATGTGAAGAAACTAATCTTGTCTTGAATTGGGAGAAGTGCCACTTTATGGTTAATGAAGGTATTGTCTTGGGGCATAAAATTTCTGAAAGAGGTATTGAAGCTGATAAAGCTAAAGTAGATGCTATTGAAAACTTGTCTTGTCCTAAGGACATTAAAGGTACAAGAAGCTTCCTTGGTCATGCCGATTTTTATAGGAGGTTCATTAAGGACTTCTCTAAAATTTCTAGGCCTCTAACTAATCTCTTACAAAAAGATGTTACTTTTGTCTTTGATGATGATTGTGTAGAAGCATTTGAAATACTTAAGAAAGCCTTGATTTCTGCACCTATTGCTCAGCCACCTGATTGGAATTTACCCTTTGAAATTATGTGTGATGCTAGTGATTATGCTGTAGGTGTTGTTCTAGGACAAAGAGTCGATAGGAAATTAAATGTTATCCAATATGCTAGTAAAACTCTAGACAGTGCCCAAAGGAATTATGCTACTACTGAAAAGGAATTTTTAGTAGTTGTATTCGCTTGTGATAAGTTCATACCTTATATTCTTGATTCTAAAGTAACTGTTCACACTGATCATGCTGCTATTAAATATCTGATGGAAAAAAAAGATGCTAAACCTATACTTATTAGATGGGTTTTCCTACTACAAGAATTTGATTTGCATATTATTGATAGAAGGGGAGCTGAGGACCCCGTTCCAAACAACTTGTCTAGGTTAGAGAATGTTCGTGATGACCCACTCCCTATTGATGATAGATTTCCTGATGAACAATTAGCTGTCATAAATGCTTCTCGTGCTACTCCATGTATGCTGATTATGCTAATTACATTGTTGCTAAATGTATACCACCTAGTTTCACATACCAACAAAAGAAAAAGTTTTTCTATGATTTAAGACATTACTTCTGGGATGACCCACACCTATATAAAGGAGTAGATGGTGTTATTAGACGTTGTGTACTTGAGCATGAACAGGAACAGATCCTACGCAAGTATCACTCCGAGGCTTATGGAGGACACCACGCTAGAGATAGAACTGCACATAAGGTATTGCAATCCAGTTTTTATTGGCCTACTCTGTTCAAAGATGTCTGTAAGTTTGTCTTGTCTTGTGATGAATGTCAAAGAATTGGTAATATTAGTAGACGTCAAGAAATGCCTATGAACTATTCGCTTGTTATTGAACCATTTGATGTTTGGGGCTTTGATTATATGGGACCGTTTCCTTCCTCTAATGGGTACACACATATTTTAGTTGCTGTTGATTATGTTACTAAGTGGGTAGAAGCTATTCCAACTAGTAGTGCTGAGCATAACAACTCTATTAAGATGCTTAAAGAAGTTATTTTTCCGAGGTTTGGAGTTCCTAGATATTTAATGACTGATGGTGGTTCACATTTTATTCATGGTGATTTTCGTAAGATGCTTGCTAAATATGATGTTAATCATAGAATTGCATCCCCATACCACCCACAGTCTAGTGGTCAAGTAGAATTGAGTAATAGAGAGATCAAATTAGTTTTGCAAAAGACTGTTAATAGATCTAGAAAGAATTGGTCCAAGAAACTTGATGATGCATTATGGGCCTATAGAACTGCATATAAAAACCCTATGGGTATGTCTCCGTATAAAATGGTTTATGGAAAAGCATGTCACTTACCTATCGAACTAGAACATAAGGCATATTGGGCCATTAAAGAGCTCAATTATGATTTCAAACTTGCCGGTGAGAAGAGACTATTTGACATTAGCTCACTCGATGAATGGAGAACTCAATCCTATGAGAATGCCAAACTGTTTAAAGAGAAAGTTAAAAAATGGCATGACAAAAGGATACAAAAGCGTGAGTTTAATGTAGGTGATTATGTGTTGCTATTCAACTCTCCTTTAAGATTTTTTGTAGGTAAACTTCTCTCTAAATGGGAAGGTCCTTACATTATTGAGGAGGTCTATCGTTCCGGTGCCATAAAAATCAACAACTTCGAAGGCACGAATCTGAAGGTGGTGAACGGTCAAAGAATCAAACATTATATCTCAAGTAATCCCATAAATATTGAAACTAATGTTATTGACACCGTGACCCCGGAGGAGTACATAAGGGACACTTTCCAGAACATTTCAGACTACGAAAAGGAATAGGTATGTGGTATGGTAAGTAAACCGACTCCAAAACAGTTCTAATGGCAATTTTTCTTCGTTTTGGAATATTTAAGAAAATAGGAAAATAAGAAGTAGTTCGGGAAGGACACGAGGCGTCCACGAGGGTGGAGGGCGCGCCCCCTGCCTCGTGGGCACCTCGTGTGCTCTCCGGACTCCGTTTTCTTGCACGATACTTCTTTTGGTCGGTAAAATTTCATTATATAATATCCCGAAGGTTTTGACCATCGTATAACGCAAATATCCTCCGTTTTTATTTTGAGCTGTTTTTCTGACAGATCTAGATCACCATGACGTCTCCAAGTGCCCCCAAGGACAAGTTCTTTGAGAAGGTCATCAAACCCTACCTTGCGGAAGTGCTGCAACATCCTCAAACCATTGAGATGCGTGAGGGGTTGCTGCACATCCGCGATGTTGAGGGACCAAGGAGGATCGGAAGCATGGAGACAAGACTCGAAGCAATGGTGCAACAGGTTTTCAAGTGCCAGAGGATGGCGGAACGCGGAATCAACGCCAACCACATGATGATTGCGGAGTTCACCAACAACCACAAGCTAGATGCCAAGAACATTGGGGAGACCATCTTCAAGCGTCACGAGAAATCGAGCATCTCCAAGCCCAGATCTATGACCTGCAAAACCAAAATTGTGAGTATGCATATAGATTCAAGAGGATGAGTTTGGTTGCAGATTTAAGGATCCCGGAGACTCAATCATCCTTCTATGATGGTTGTCGGTGTCAAAACCGGCGGATGGTAACAGGAGACAAGGGACACGATGTTTTTACCCAGGTTCGGGCCCTATCGATGGAGGTAAAACCCTACTCCTGCTTGATTAATATTGATGATATGGGTAGTACAAGAGTAGATATACCACGAGATCAGAGAGGCTAAACCCTAGAAGCTAGCCTATGGTATGATTGTTGTTCGTCCTACGGACTAAAATCCTCCGGTTTATATAGACACCGGAGAGGGTTAGGGTTACACAGAGTCGGTTCAATGGAAGGAGATCTATATGTCCGTATTGCCAAGCTTGCCTTCCACGCCAAGGAAAGTCCCATCCGGACACGGGACGAAGTCTTCAATCTTGTATCTTCATAGTCCAGGAGTCCGGCCGAAGGTTATAGTTCGGCTATCCGGACACCCCCTAATCCGGGACTCCCTCAGTAGCCCCCGAACCAGGCTTCAATGACGATGAGTCCGGCGCGCAGATTTGTCTTCGGCATTGCAAGACGGGTTCTTCTCCAAATTCTGTGTACCTGTTGAATAGTGTCCGGCTTTTCGTGAATATTGCGCTCCTTGGCTTCCACGCCCAATAATGGCCGTCTTCCATGTGTCAAACGAATGTGAAAAGCCAGGGTGTTTTTACTTTTACCCCCCTAGCTACGCAAATAAGCTGCCTTATAAAAGAGACGAGGATTTAGATCCGAATCACACCATCTCCCCTTCGCGAGCATTCATCGGAGTGCATCTGATGGAAACCCATTCCATCATGGCCAGTCGACGCAACTCCTCCTCTCGCCCTGCCAGCCCTCAGCCTGGAGATTGGGAGAGATGTTCCGTCCCACACAGCGAGCTAGTGACGCTCCAAACCAAGGGATTTCTTTCCCCAGCCTTCATGGTTCCGGTTCGAGCCGGACTCGCCACCTATAATGGCGGAAAGTAGGCGGAGAGCGTCCCCAATCCCTCCAAAGGAGAGCGGGTATGCCTTGTCCCTTACTTAATAAGAGGGCTCGGATTTCCAATTCATCCGTTTCTCCGGGGGCTCCTGGAATTCTATGGCCTCCAGCTGCACAACCTTACGTCTGCCTCCATATTGCATATCGCGGGCTTTGTAGCCCTTTGCGAGCTGTTCTTGGGCGTCGGGGCTCACTTTGCACTATGGAAGAAGCTGTTCTGCCTTGTGCCCCGTTCTCAGGAGGGGTCGATATATCAAGTGGGCGGAGCCGAACTATGGCGCATCGCCGGGATCGGATATCTATCCGGAACCCCAAAGAAGGCATCCGAAGACTGGCCTTCAGAATGGTTTTATCTGAAGATGTCCCCTGCGGACCCTATGCGGATCGGCTGCACGAGTTCAATAATGCTCCTTTGAAGAAGCGCCTAAGCTGGCGCCCACGGAGCCCTCAAAAGGAAAATAACAGGGGCGTCCTTGACACGATGAGCCGGATAAGATTACTAGCTCATTCTGCATCGACCATGATCGGGGTCATGGCCACATGCATCATGCGGGGGTGCAGCCGCTTGATATAGAGGCCACCCCATGTGGGATTTCAATGGGGAGGATGATGCCACCCGCTGCGGCCGTAAGGGGCCGGGATCAGTTGCTGCTCTGACGAAGGCCTTGTCCGCATTATACAAGGGAGAAGAGGAGGATTTCCTCCACGTCAATCCATAGGGCGGATTTTTTATGAACGATCCTCCAAGCTGGGTAAGCGGACACTTCTTTATGCCCATCCGTCCCATATTCCCGTAGTTAGATACCTTACTCTGTGATTTCGACGCAGGAATTGCGCCGGGCTGTAAAGGATATAAACAGCCGTCCTCCACAACCCGAGGACCCGGAAAGGTCCCTCGGTCCGGTCTCCCAAGAGGATCCGGACATATCTGTGGAGCTGATCCATGGGGTATTTTACCAACTGAGCATCGACAATGCCTTGGTCGCCATTACGGCTGATTACGGGAATATTTCCGACCTCACAGTGCTGGCGAGACCGAAGTCCCAATACTTTGAAGATGATCCATCCGTGCTTATCTTTGATCACCGTATATCAATGGTGTTTTGCAGGGGGAGCCCTCGAGGCGGAAGGCCAAGCCTACGGTGGCTAATCAACAAGGGGCAGCAAGGCCCAGCAGGATGAAAAGAAGTGCGGTCCGGACTGAGACGCCGGCGCCACGGTATGGCATGCCGTCTTTTTTCCAAATTTTATTCACGGAAGGTGTACTAACGCTCATGCTCTCTTCAGGAAAAAGAGCGCTCGCTGGACTATATCCGGAGAGGCTGCCAATCGAGCCTCCACCAGCCAGGCTCCGGGTTGGTCTGAGGCGGAGGCGAACACGAGGCGTCGTCGGACACTCCTCCGACAGAGGATGCCGACGGACTATCTCGCCACCAATTCCGAGGTGGAGAGTGCCATGAATCACAAAGCGTCCGGACTGTTCTTCGTGACGACATGTTTCTCCCAAGAGGCATTGGATGCCTTCAATTCGGAGATGCGCACCTCCGTGCCACTCAAATGGTCTAGCGAGCCACGGAGCGTATGTGAAAGACATACGGGTGAGAAAATTTGATGGTTATATATACGGTAGCCCCGAGACTTGAAATAGTTAGAATAACTGATTTAAGGATCATTTATTATGCAGGATCTTACAAAAAAGAATACACAACTGTCCCAGGAGTTAGAAGAGTGCAAAGCCCAACTTGAGGCCGCACTAGCCGCTGCAGGGGAGGCCAAGGAGACCCCCTCTGGTAATATACGCTTTGAAAGATAAATATGTTGCGAGGTGCGGCGTATGTGTAAATCTGACAATATCATTGCAGATGGCGCCGGAGTAGATCCGGATAAGCAACAACTCTTGCGCCGGTTAAAAGCCGGGGAGAGCGTGCTTACGAGGGTGAGGCAGGAGAAGAATAATCTTCAAGATGCCAACACCCGGTGGGAGAGGAACTCAAAGATGTTCGTGCCCAGCTTGCGGACTCCGTGAAGGAGAACCGACGGCTTCGACGCGGCATTTTTAGTAAGTGCTTGAGCGAACTTTGAAAAAAGAGTTCGGCGAAGAAGTGCAGAGGAAATGCCCGGTTCTACGGGTGACCTTCTTCCCGAGCTCTTACAGCTGCACGAACGAGTTCGGCAGGTGATGAAGGGTGTCGCCCAGGCCTTGTGGCCATCTGTCTCCCTTCCCGATGGCCTTGGAGAGCTTGCAGAGAGGTTTAAGGGAGCACGGCGGCGCTTCCGATTATGGAAGATATCGGCCTGCCGTCAAGGAGCCGGGGAGGCCTGGGCCATGGTGAAGACGCGGTACGCGAAGGCTGACCCAAACCACATGGCCGAGGTCGGACCTGTGGGGCCCGATGGGAAGGAGATCCCTGTGAGCTTAGTGTACGGCCAAGTAGAATTGGCCGCAAAGTATTCCCAACAGGACTATAAACTAGACAGCCTATTAGATGGTATTGAGGAGGAATACACCCAGTCAATTTGACTATGTAATTTAAGATGACATGTAAAAATTCCTTTTAGCCGGATTGTAGATCGTTTGTCATGGCGGACCTTTTCGCTTCAATCTCGGGACCCTATAGTCCGGAGTGTGTCCGAATACCATCACGGTTATGTAAGAACCGGGGTATGCGTGGAGACCAGGCGTAGGGGTCATTAGTGCTTTAACAGACAAGTGCCCAACTAGTTATGTTATATTACATGGTTAGTAAGAAACATCTTCCAGGGAGAATAGTTCCGTTAGGGGTTCCTTTCCCTGGGAGGCATGCCTTAAAGTGCATGTCCAGACTGCGGAAAAAAGTAGAAAGGCATCTGGGGGCGGATAAATAAATAAGCGAGAAATCATCTTTAGTTCACCGACTGAATATTCCCTTAAGAACGCTAGCTTTCGGCTTCACCCAGTCTGAGGTACACATCCGGCTGACCCGGCAGTAACAATCACAGAGGTGCTCCCTTTACCACCTAGCCGAACAATCGGGAACATAGGGGTAAGCACAGGAGCCAGGCAACCCAGCTTGGCCAAAACTTAAGTCATATCGATGCATATAATGGTGAATAAAAGGTACATGCAGAAGCATTACACATGTGTTAGGCATAGAGCCCGTAAAATAAGCTTCTGTTAAAGAAGCCCCCAGGTATAATGAGCGTGGATAGTGCGTCAAGTGTGTGCGAACGATGCGCGAATGAGCCTTTAAAGGCTGTAAGAGAAAAAGTGGGAGAAGGAGAGAAATATAAGACAGCTAATGTGTAAAAAATAGACAGAGGAAGGAGACGAACTCAGAATCCGGCGCTAGGCGTAGAATCTTCGGAGACGGGCTGCGTTCCATGGGTTCGGCTCGAGTCGGTTATCTGATGCATCTCGCAGACGGTACGCTCCGCCGGTCAGGACTTGGTCGATGATAAAGGGACCTTCCCATTTGGGCTTGAGTTTGTCCTTTTTCTTCTCCGGCAGGCGTAGAACTAATTCGCCAACATTGTAAGTTTTGGCTCGTACTTCTCTACTTTGATATCTTCGAGCCTGCTGTTGATAGAATGCGGAACGGGCTTTGGCCACGTCACGCTCCTCCTCCAAGGCGTCCAAACTATCCTGCTGATCGAGCTCGGCTTCTGTTTCTTCATACATGCACACGCGAGGTGAGTCGTGAATTATGTCGCAGGGCAGAACTGCCTCCGCGCCGTATACCATAAAGAATGGTGTGAATCCGATGGTGCAATTCGGCATGGTCCGCAGCCCCCAGAGTATGGAGTCGAGCTCCTCTACCCAGTGCGTGTTAGATTCCTTGAGGGACCGCACTAACCTGGGTTTGATGCCTCTCATGATTAGACCATTTGCTCGTTCGACTTGACCGTTAGTTTGAGGGTGATAGACTGAAGCATAGTTGAGCTTGATGCCCATGTTTTTGCACCAGAGTTTGACCTCGTCGGCCATGAAGTTTGTGCCGTTATCAGTGATGATGTTGTGGGGGACGCCGTAACGGTGTACGACCCCTGATATGAAGTCTATCACCGGTCCGGATTCGTCCGTCTTAACAGGCTTGGCCTCTATCCATTTCGTGAATTTATCCACCATGACCAGTAGGTATTTTTGCTTGTGGGTTCCTCCTTTAAGGGGTCCAACCATGTCAAGCCCCGGACATGAAGGGCCAGGTGATGTGTATAGTTTGGAGGGCGATGGGTGGCATGTGGCTTTGATTAGCAAAGAGCTGGCAACCAACGCATTGTTGGACTAAGTACTCAGCATCTGCCCGGGCTGTCGGCCAATAGAATCTTGTACGGAAGGCCTTGCTTACAAGGGCCCGGGCTGCGGCGTGGTGCCCGGCGAGTCTGGCATGAATTTCAGCCAGAAGATTCCGCCCTTCCTCTTTGGAGATACACCTTTGAAGGACACCGGTGGTGCTTTTCTTATAAAGCTCTCCCTCATGGACTTTATAGGCTTTAGATCACCGCACTATGCAGCGTGCCTCATTTTGGTCCTCGGGAAGTTCCTGCCTAGTTAGGTAGGCTAGGTATGGTTCCGTCCACGGGGCAATGACTGCCATTATTACGTGGGCTGAAGATGTTACTTCGTTGGCAGAGCCTCCAATTGTGTCAGAATGTTCAGTGTCGGGCAGTGCTGTTGGGTCCGGGCTGCTATTTCCGGACTCCCCTTCCCATGATACGGATGGCTTGAACAGCCTCTCTAAGAAGATATTGGGGGGGACGGCATCGCGCTTTGCGCCAATGCGTGCCAGGACGTCTGCTGCCTGATTGTTTTCCCGGGCTATATGGTGAAATTCGAGCCCTTTGAACCAAGCTGACATTTTTAGGATGGCGTTGCGATAAGCTGCCATTTTTGGATCCTTGGCATCACACTACTAGGAAAAGGCATGCTAGTGGCACACCAGTTTTGCCTACTAATGGCGCACCACTGGTGCGCCACTAGCATCACGCAATTAGAATTAAATTCTAATGGCGCACCACGATGCGCCATTAGTATCTGATGTTCTAATGGCGCACGGGTAGTGCGCCATTAGTATGGCCCACAGTGCGCCATTAGAATGCCTCCCAGGGGGGCATATGTACCCATATGCTTTGGCATATTAATGGCGCACCAGTGTGTGATGCGCCATTAGTGTTATTATCACGGTGCGCCATTAGTGTCTTGTGTGGTGCGCCACTAGTATGAATATTAGGGATTTTTTTGTTTTCTGATATTTTCACAGGTTACAAAATATATTATTGGACAGAATTTAGACAACATCACATAGCAACAACAGATTCATCGAATACAATAGAAGATTAGTCTCCGAATACAATTCATCATATTAGTCTCCGAATTCAAAAGACCGAACAAAGATAGAACATTACAAGTCTCGAGACCGCGAGTAGCAAGTTTGTCTTCACAATACAAGTCGATATCGATCATCTAAACTACCATCACATAGAAGAGAGCTGCGGTCATCATGATGAGCATCATCGCGATGAAACTGGTCTTCATCCGGTTCCTCCAACGCTCCCTCCTCTCTCCCGCTAGATAGCGGGCGTATCTAGATTCCGCCTCCGCCCTAGTGGTGTACCCTTTGTAACTGTTACCGCTGAAACGGTGAACCTGTCTCGGCACTCCTCCCGATCGTCAGAGACTCCGGGAACCTTACCCTTGTACACGACATACGACGACATCTCTATGCACAAGACAAACAACAGACAATACATAAGCAATATATAAGTATGCAACAAATGATCGGAAGAGAAAAGCAAGACATTAATAGCATCGATTACATCTAAGTTGAACGACTGTCCAACCCACAGATACATACAAGTTCATTAAAGTTTAATTACAACATGAGCCAGTCAATGTTTCAGAACTACACATAGCATCACTACTGGCGACTCGACTCATGGGACCGGAGCGTGGATGAAGCCGCCGTCTGTCGTGATGGTCATGAAATCGCGGGCGTTATCAGCCTGCATTTGTAGCGTTGTGTCTATCTCGCTTTGTTGGACGGTTGATGTACGAGGTAGAACTGCCCCGAGGTACGAAGGACATCTTGATGGATAATTTCCACAAACTCTGACTAGATGCGAAAGAATTCTTGTCTGATGTCCGCGTCCTGGATTGCCAACAAGCTCGCGGCCCAATCTTTGAGATTATCTGGTAGCAAAAGGTGATGATGGTCCCGTATGATCACCCGCATGTGATGGAGGGCGTAGTAGGCATCCTTCTGACCGCCAGGCGGCTGCTTGACGCACGAGAACTTTGTATTGTGGGCAAACACGTGCGTGTCGTACCGCCTACGAGCTGGCTTGGTGAAGGTGCCTCCAGATTTGGCGTAGCTGGGGAGAACATCATCAAGAACTTTCTTGATATTTCTGTAGTCTATCTTGGAGTCACGGTCCGCGCTGAAATACGTGGCCATGGAATATTTCGGGCTTAAGAGGATGAGTGTGCAATGTGTGTCACTGTACTGAACACGGAATGTTAGAAAAAAAAAGGACGATCGAAATCTAAGAAATCATATGTTACGGGCGGTGAGGGATGACTTACTCGGGAAAGTAAGGCACGAAAGTTATCCTTATCTGGGTTTGCGAGAATGAAGCCTTCGAGGTAAGAACTTCGCGACTTATCGGTCCCAGCGCTGCCCAAGATCTTGGCACGCATGTAGAAGGGTCGACTATCACGATGTCCGGGGTCTTGTCTCTAATGATCCGCATCGCCATACTCAGCGAAAACAGCCGAACGAAGGTGTAGTGCAGCGGATGAAGGTTAAACATAGCAAAGATGTCATCAAACCACAGGATGATCGTACCCCCGACGACGCCATCCACAACGCCCTTGCCCTCTGGCACCTTGGCCACGAAAACCGGGTATGCCACATCATTCTCTCTGAGACGCCGCTTCTCCAAAGAAAGAACACTGTCTTTCAGACTCCGCATAGCACCGGTTGCAACATTGAGCATATTTATCGGTAGCATCGCCCTACCCGCCATTTCTTTCCCCCACTGACTTATCAACTCCCGCATTTCTTTCCCCCACTGACTTGATTCGGAGGTTGCACTGCTCTCGCACTTGATCTTGAACTCCTTGTAGTCCTCTTCGCTGATCGAAGGATTTTTCGCCTTGATCTTCTCATAACTATCACCTTTCTCAATCATTCTCTTCACCGCGCTTCTCCAAGTAGACAGGGTCATGCTCATCCTCGTGAGGGCAGCACTGTTCACTTTATTCCCTGAGAGGCGTGTGTTTTCAAAATCAGCGGGGAACTTGTATCGTTCGTGCAGCTTCGTGAAGAGGAGGTTGCGCAAATTCCCTCGGTCCTTATGCCTAAGGTTCTCGGTGTTGATCGAGACGGTGCTCCGGAGAATGCACCCGAGCTGAACCGAGTACCCCTTGACTATATGTTTGGGCTCCATTGGATTCTCGTCGGAGTCCACTTGAGTAAATTCCTCCTTGACGGTGCGGAGCGCGTTCGGGCGCCGGTCCTTCCGTTGCTTCTTAGGTTGGCTCCCATACGTAAATGCGTGCGCGCCGCCATCATCGATGGTGGCATCCTTGGCGGCACCATCGGTGGTGGCATCCTCGGCGGCTTTCATCGGTGGTGTCATCCCAGCGCCACTAGGGGTTGTGTAGTCAGGATCGGTGTCTTCAGCGGGGACCTCATAGCGGTGAGGTTGTTCCTCCATCTCTGGGACAGCTCGAATTGCTTGCCACCAACCGCCATGGCCTCATCTTTCCGGGCCATGTTTCGCTCTAAATAGGAAAAAAGTTTGGTCAAAAGTTGGTTGTTGTCAAGGAACAAGATCATGGTCTCATCATTTAGGGTTTGTCGACACAGGCATCCTAAAAGCTAAGCCTTTATCATTTAGGGTTTGTCGGCCGAGGCATCCTAAAAGCTAAATGCTAAGTTAAGTTTTCATCATTTAGGGTTTATCGATGCCGAGGCACCCTAGGTTGGGCCTAATCACTTGGCACTAATCACTTGGCTCTATTGCCACCTATGGTTTAATGCAGCAAGAATAAAGAAGCAATTGATCCTACTGAACTAAGTACTAAGATACCCCGGGCCATGCATTAGTAGCAAGTACCCCATATGTCCGATTTTTAGCAAAGTCATGCTAAAATTCACGGAAAATTTCAGCAATGACCTTTGCTGAAAATAGGACATATGGAGTACCCGAATTTGCCAGAACGAAAGTTAATCGACATTCCGGCACACTCAAGGGCCTCTCGGGGTACCTGCAAATTCATCACGACACAATGGTCGGAGACAAAACCCAGCAAACTAGCAAAGTTACTGACGTGTTTACAGAAATTATTTTCTGTAAAAGATGATCATCATCTTTGCAAGTCTTTCTCAATGTGATCACAAGTAATTCAGAGGCGTCACAATAAAGCAACACCCTGCACTAGCCTAAAAACAAGTGAAGTTTCACCTATATAAGAACAACTTTATAAAATCAGAGAAGTTGCTAAATTTTCTGTATCCTTCATACACACTGGAGTACAATGCTTTATAATGTTCCATCATCATTACAGAAATCCAAGACCATGTGTTCCATCATCATCATTACAAAAATCCAAGAAACATCATGCTTTTTAACAGGTTTTCAGTTTGGACAGAATCTGAAAACTACAGATTTGGACAGAATTCCTAACACTTTGGTCTTCTAGTTACAAAACAAAACTGACATAATTCTAGATGCCATAACTGAATTTTTTTGACAGTAGCTCAAGTTTTGACGGTAGCTCCTAACTGAATTTTACGCTTAAAGGGAGGCTGACTTAAGTGGCAAGATGATACAATTTGCGTAACACAACAATATATGCATCTTAATATAACACCATCTCCTAACAGAAATAGTATCCCAGGTTTCCATCTTAATACCACAAAGAATACCATAAAAAATCCAGGATCATTTTTTCTAGAGAAAAGCATCATTATAAGGGGAGTTTCTTAGTCTACCAAATCTACTAGGGGGCAAAGTAGAATTGATATTCTTTTGCTGACTTCTAGTACAAGGTATAGAAGAGGAGGTAAATACAGTAGACATGTAATTGCAGTGTATTAATAGTATAATTTCAATAGATTTATAGTGCAAATTTATAGTAGAATTACAACTACAGTGTGAGCCAGAACCATACTCCAAATGTAGTAGAAGATACCTTCTGTCCAGCTGTCAATCTAAAGGGCTGCAACTTGGGCTTTGAAATGAAGATAAGTGGCCAGAACACATTGTCAAAAAAATTCAGTTAACACACTGTCAAAAAAATTCATTTAACACACTGTCAAAAAAATTCAATGAATGGATGGCAATACATCATACACTCATGTTGCTACCTTATTCATCAACTTGTATCATTAAGAAATACTACTCCAGTATAGTTTTGGTGTAACTAGGTTTTGCCTCACTGTTGTATTCTTCTTTTTGTTAGCTATCTCAAAAGACAGGAATTAACCGTTAGCTATCTCAGAAGACAAAAACAAAAATTCAGTGTGTTAACCATATGGCCAAAATATTGTCCCTAGACTTCTCCTGGTCCTGCCCAAGATAAACCCTAGTTATAAAAATGCAGTGCGAAAATTCAGTTAACACACTGCCAATACATTCAGTTTGAATTATTTCTCATGGTGACCCTCAACAAATTCTTATGACAGAACTACCAACTTTGCTAAACTAATCTGACCACTATAACCTGTTTATCATTCAGCCATAGTTTGTTGTTGCTGCTACAATTTCAGCAAGCAACATGCCTAAATCCAGTGCTTGTTTGACTTTACTGAATTACCAACACATGGCACACAACACTTTTTTATTTTTTCAGGTCACACAACACATGCCTGAGGAGGAAGATTGAATTTTCTACAGAAGCATCATCAGGTACACTTCAACATGTGCTAGCAGCAACAATGGTCAATATTCATTCTTATTTATGGTCAATATTTATAACCTATCAACAAATGGCAAGAATATTGAGTAATCTACTGCAGTTTGATCTACTGCAGATAATCTATTGCAATTTGAATCGTGAACCCTAACTTTTGGAGCATGTGATTTCTGTCTTGAAATTCCTTTTGGAGCATCGGTTGGAAGGAATGGGGAATGGTGGAGAGAGGGAGGAAGGAGGAGAGGTACCTGGTCGCCGGAGGGAGTCGGGGTCGGGTCGGCAAAGGGGTCGAGTCGGGGTCGAGCTCGTCAGGTCCTCGCTTCCTTGTGATCGAAGGAGAGCGAGGGCAGTGGCGGAGGGCAGCGAGGGCAGGCGGGGTGGGCGTCGGGGCCTTCGCCGGCTGCAGGGCCGGAGGAGGCCCTCGCTTCGTCGGAGGGAGGAGGAGAGGAGAGGAGGCGGCGCTCGGCCGATCCCGTTCGAAGCCTTGAGGCGGCGGGGATGGAGTCCCATGAGGTCGGCGGCGTCAGGGCAGCGCAAGACCACAGTGGCCAGCAGCCGGCAGCGTCTGGCCTTGATGGAGCGGAGGGGCGGAGCAAGGGGCGGCGTACGGTTGGGTCGAGTGGATCTGGCGAGGAGGAGGGAGGCAGTCAGCGAGGGAACAGGTGAACTGGGGGGAGGGATCTAATGGCGCACCGCACCCCTAGTGCGCCATAAGTGCAATCATTCTAATGGCGCACCTCGCCCCGGTGCGCCATTAGAATTTACTAGCCCGACTGGTCAGGTTATATTCCACATCAGAACAAGCCCACTAGCCCGACTGGTCACACGCAAAGACACACACACACGGGAGGTCACAGGTTCGATTCCCAAAGCTTCCCATTTTTGTATTTATGCATTTAAAATGATGTTTGATATTTATTTGTGTTTAAATATGTTCAAACTTGTTTAAATCATAACAGTAATATTTTATAAAAATAGTAATAATTTTTTTTTAAATATCATCAAATTTGTTATTTGAAAATTTTTATGAATATGAAAAAATATCATCAAATTTATTATTTGAAAATATCATCAAATTTGTTATTTGAAAATATAATCAAATTTGTTTTTTTAGCAATTTTAGTTGCATTCATTTGTGACGGTGGAGGCGGGCGGGAGGGTGCGGGGAGAGGGTGCGGGTGGTCGGTGGCGGCAGTGCGGGGGAGGTGCAGGCCGGGAATGTGGCGGCGGCAGTGGGCGGGGAGGTGCGGTGGGGCGTCGTGGCGGTGGAGTGGGGAGGTGCGGGTGGTCACCGGCGGCGGTGGAGTGGGGAGGTGCGGGCTGGGGTCGTGGCGGCGGCAGTGGAGCGGGGAGGTGCGGTGGGACGTCGGCGGCGGTGGAGTGGGGAGGTGCGGGTGGTTGTCGGCAGCGGTGGAGTGGGGAGGTGCGGGCGGGGTGTGGCGGTGGCAGTGGAGCGGGGAGGGTGTAGTGGGGCGTCGGCGGTGGAGTGGGGAGGTGCGGGGGTCGGCGGCGGTGGAGTGGGGAGGGTGTGGGCGGGGTTGGCGGTGGCGGTGGGCGATGGAGGTGCGGAGGGACGTCGGCGGTGGTGGAGTGGGGAGGTGCGGGGGGTGGCGGCGATGGAGTGGGGAGGTGCGGGCGGGGGTGTCGACGGGCGGCCGGTGGAGCGAGGAGGATGCGGTGGGGCGTCGGCGGCGGTGGAGTGGGGAGGTGCGAGGTGCGACCACAGTTACTAATGGCGCACCCGGCTTACAGTGCGCCATTAGAAGTTTTGCAAAAATAAAAAAAGTATATATTTTAATGGCGCACGGTGTGGCCAGTGCGCTATTACTAGTTAGCACTAGTAATGGCACACTGTGCTACGGTGCGCCATTAGAATGTTTGGAAAAATTAAAAAAATTGTTTCTAGTGGCGCACCATGTTCCTGGTGCGCCATTAGTGTCTTCCACACTAATGGCGTACCAAAACATGGTGCGCCATTAGTATATACTAATGGCGCACCACCTGACAGGTGCGCCATTAGTGTCCATCCCATCTATAGCCCTTTTCCTAGTAGTGTCAAAGTCTCCATTTATTTGGGATATCGCGAGGTTCGAGTCCCCGCGCACCTCTAGGCATTGAATGCCCATGGATACTGCCATCCGGAGACCATGTAGAAGGGCCTCGTATTCGGCTGCGTTGTTGGAGTCTGTATACATTATCTGGAGTACGTATTGAACTGTATCTCCTGTTGGGGACGTCAGAACGACGCCAGCCCCCAGGCCAACCAACATTTTGGAGTCGTCGAAGTGCATGATCCAGTTGGAATATGTGCCGTACTCTTTAGGGAGTTCAGCTTCAGTCCATTCGGCGACGAAGTCGGCCAAAACTTGCGACTTAATTGCTAAATCGTGGCTTATAGGTTATGTCGAGCGGGAGGAGCTCAATGGCCCATTTGGCAATCCGGCCCGTCGCGTCGCGGTTGTTTATAATGTCATTAAGAGGTACTTGAAGGCTCTTGTTATCGAACACTCTTGAAAGTAGTGTCGAAGCTTCGGGATGCCATAAACACCGCGTATGCTATCTTTTGATAATGCGGATACCGTGACTTGCATGGAGTGAGGACGGTGGACACGTAGTAGACTGGTTTTGGAGGAAACTTGTGTCCGTCCGTTCTCGTTCGACAACGAGCACCGCGCTTACAACTTGATGGGTTGCGGCGATGTATAATAGCATTGGTTCGCCCATGTTGGGCGGCCAGGACCGGGTTTATTGCCAATATGGCTTTTATTTCTTGAGCCCGGCCGTGGCGGCATCCGTCCACTCGAAGTGTTGGTCGCCGGAGGAGGCAATAGAGGGTAATGCCTTTTCTCCTGAGCGGAGATGAAGCGGCTTAGAGCCGCCACACATCGATCAATTTCTGTATTTGTTTGAGGTCCTTTGGGATATCCAATTGTGACAGAGCTCGGATCTTGGCTGGGTTTGCTTCAATTCCTCTACGGATACAATGAAGCCCAAGAGCTTTACGGCTGATGCAGCGAAAACACATTTTTCTGGTTAAGCTTGATGTCATATGTTCGAGATTATCGAATGTGAGCCTCAAGTGCGTCTACTAGAGTTTCGACATGCTTCGTTTTGGCGACCACATCATCTACGTATGCCTCCACTATTTTGCCGATCTGGTTTGCGGACATATACGAATCATGCACTGATATGTTGCGCCGGCGTTTTTGAGCCCGAAGGGCATTGTGTTGAAGCAGAATGGGTCGTATGGGGTGATAAATGCCGTTGCGGCTTGATCTTGTTCTGCCATCTTAGTTTGATGGTAGCCAGAGTATGCGTCGAGAAAACACAACGAATCGTGTCCTGCGGTAGCGTCAATAATTTGATCGATGCGGGGGAGGGGGAAGGGATCCTTTGGGCAAGCCTTTTTGAGGTCTTTGAAAGCGACACATAGGCGCCAGGATTTGTCCTTCTTTGGTACCATCACCAGGTTTGCTAGCCAGTCCGAATGTTTTATGTCTCTGATGAATCCGGCCTCCAATAGTTTGGCTAGCTCCTCTCCCATGGCTTGTCTCTTAGGTTCGGAGAAACGCCAAGAGCCTGTTTGGTTGGCTTGAATCCTTTTAGGATGTTTAGGCATGCTTTCGGCCAGCGGCGTGGGATTCTGGCATGTCTGAAGGGTGCCAGGCAAAAATGTCCCAATTTTCGCGTAGGAATTCTCGTAGTGCGGCGTCTACATCAGGGTTTAATTGTGCCCCAATGGAAGCCGTTTTTGTAGGGTCCGTTGGGTGGACTTGGAATTTGACTATTTAAATACGCTTTGGTTTAAAGGAGGTGGACTTGGATCTTTTATCGAGTATCACATCGTCCATGTTCACCGTGGAGCGTAGCGCAGGCAGTTCCTCGGCCGCTAGGGCTTCGGATAGTGCCTCAAGGGCTAGTGCGGCTGTCTTATTTTCGGTGAGGAGTGCTATGTCCGGGTCAGTAGCAAGAGTGATGATTCCATTGGGCCCGGGCATTTTGAGCTTCATGTACCCGTAGTGGGGTATAGCTGGAAAATTGTGAATGCCTCTCGCCCTAATAGAGTGTGGTATCCGCTGCTGAACGGGGCCACTTGGAACGTGACCTCCTCACACCTATAATTGTCCGGCGTGCCGAACACCACATCCAGTGTGATTTTACCTGTGCAGCTCGCTTCCCGACTGGGGATTATTCCTCTAAAGGTTGTGCTGCTTCGCTCAGTGCGGCTCCACTCTATTTCCATTTTCCGAAGGGTTTCCTCATAAATTAGGTTCAATCCGCTGCCACCGTCCATGAGTACCTTGGTAAGGCGAAAGCAAATCCACTATTGGACCGAGGACCAATCTTCTTTGGCGCTCGGGCTGTTCGGAATTTAGGTTCATCACTGGCATTAAAGGTAATAGTCGTGTCACTCCATGGATTTATTGTTGCCACTTGGTAGACTTCGGCAAGGCTGCGGAGTGTTCGTTTTTGCATATTGTTTGATGTGAAAGTCTCGAAGACTGTTAATACCGTACTGGTATCCTTGGGCTGGTGCTCTGTGGATGCTGGGGTTAGAAGCTCCTCGCCGTTTTTGGCCACCTGCCGGAGCATCCAATATGCTCTAAGGCTATGAGTTGGTGTGGCGCCCTCTATTCTATGAATTTTCTGAGGTCCGTTGAGCCATCCCTCCAAAGACGGGTTCCATGCCCGTGGGGTTTTGGTTTTTTGGTGTTTAACCCGGGCGATTGGCGATAATGCACCCTTTTGTTTCAGATTGGGTTTGTATTCGGGGCCGGATTGTCCCAAAATCTTACTTCGGTTTTCCAGGTGCTTTCCATCACACAGTACTTTTGTACTATGGACGCCAAGTCAGCAAAGCGTGTAATTTCACCGTGACCTATGGCGTTGAGGATTCCCATGTCCGTGCAATTATTGCAGAAGAATGAAATTGCGTCTTCCTCGCGGCAGTCCTTTATCCTGTTCATAACCAGGAGGAATCTAGCCCAGTAATGATGTCTTTGTTTCTTGAGGCTCTTGCCTAATATTGGATAGATCGCCTATGTTCGGGTGGGTGGGTGGAATTAGATCCGAAACCCCACCCAATCTGAGGCTCAAGGGCCAAGGAGTTTCCGAACTCGGAAGTTTGGATTCTTGGATGTTGTCCACTGAATCTAGCCCGTTGCCTGACTCTAAGTTCAGGTCTTGAGTGACGTCCTCCCCTCCGCGGGTATCCGGCTTGGAGGGATTGGGGATCCGGACATAGTTAGTCCTTAAGATAGATGAGGGGTCGCTGCGTCGTTCCTCCACCACCTCAACGTGATGGGTGACCTGGGGAGAGTTAATTTCTCTCAGCTCGGGTTTAGGCCTGATCCGATCGTAGTCTGTAGCGACTTCCAGGGCGGCGATGCGATCCAAGAGCTCGTTTAGAGAAGAGATCTCCATCGGATCTAACTGCTCGGCGAGTTACGAGTTAACGTGAAGATTGCTTTTGATTACCCGAGAAGTCATCGTCGGCGTGGCGGCCGAACAGGCGGTCATAAGAAAACCGCCTAGCCAGAGAGTTTGGCCGATAGCCAAAGCTCCTTTAGCAACAGAGCCATCTTTAAAGATGGGATGAGGCATCCTTCACGATGGCGGCGACAGCGGAACTCTCAATGAAAGCACCAATGTCGATTGTCAAAACCGGCGGATCTCAGGTAGGGGGTCCCGAACTGTCCGTCTAGGCGGATGGTAACAGGAGACAAGGGACACGATGTTTTTACCCAGGTTCGGGCCCTCTCGATGGAGGTAAAACCCTACTCCTGTTTGATTAATATTGATGATATGGGTACTACAAGAGTAGATCTACCACGAGATCAGAGAGGCTAAACCCTAGAAGCTAGCCTATGGTATGATTGTTGTTCGTCCTCGAACTAAAATCCTCCGGTTTATATAGACACCGGAGAGGGTTAGGGTTGCACAGAGTCGGTTACAATGGAAGGAGATTTATATGTCCGTATCGCCAAGCTTGCCTTCCACGCCAAGGAAAGTCCCATCCGGACACGGGACGAAGTCTTCAATCTTGTATCTTCATAGTCCAGGAGTCCGGCCGAAGGTTATAGTTCGGCTATCCGGACATCCCCTAATCCGGGACTCCCTCAATGGTGAGCCTATGCCTTGGAAGATGGACGACAAGCCTCCATCATCACCACCTCCAAGGAAAGAGACATAATCACATGGGTATGGGCACTCCCCTTAGCAACTGCCAAGCATGGGGGAGGTGCCCCGGTATCGTATCACCATCACACTCCTATCTTTACCATTTTTCTTAGTTCAATCCTTTTAGTAATATCTTGATCTAGTAGAATAAAAGTTTTAGTATGATTTAGTCTTGAGTTTTGCTTTATGATCCCTCTATGTAATCGAGTCCGTGAGCTATATATATAATAAAGATTAATTTTGAGTCAAGGGCTTGATTATCTTGCTATGATCGTGAGGGAATAAAAGAAAAGGAAAGAATAAAAAGAAATAAAGAGATCATATTGATCTTATGGAGAGTAATGACTTCACATATAAAGAGTATGATGAATAAAAAATGTTGAGAGTTGACAAACATAGTTTTGGTCATCGTTGCAATTAATAGGAAGTAATAAAGAAAGAGGGGTTTTCACATATAAATATACTATCTTGGACATCTTTTATGATTGTGAGCACTCATTAAAATATGACATGCTAAAGAGTTGATGTTGGACAAGGAAGACAACGTAATGGGTTATGTTTTCTTATATCTGAAATAAAGTATATTGTCATGGATTATCCAACATGTTGAGCTTGCCTTTCCCCCTCATGCTAGCCAAATTCTTTGCACCAAGTAGAGATACTACTTGTGCTTCCGAATACCCTTAAACCCAGTTTTTGCCATGAGAGTCCACCATATCTACCTATGGATTGAGTAAGATCCTTCAAGTAAGTTGTCATTGTTGCATGCAATAAAAATTGCTCTCTAAATATGTATGATTTATTTGTGTGGAGAAAATAAGCTTTATATGATCTTGTGATGTGGAAGCAATAAAAGCGTATTTGCATAATAAAGGTCCATATCACAAGTGGCAATATAAAGTGACGTTCTTTCGCATTAAGATTTTGTGCATCCAACCATAAAAGCACATGACAATCTCTGCTTCACTCTGCGAAGGGCCTATCTTTTATTCTTGTCTTATACCTCATACTAGAGTCATGGTGATCTTCACCTTTCCTTTTTACATTTTACCCTTTGGCAAGCACATAGTGTTGGAACGATCATGATATATATATATATATATATATATATATATATATATATATATATATATATATATATATATATCCAATTGGATGTAAGTCATCATGAACTATTATTGTTGACATTACCCTTGAGGTAAAAGGTTGGGAGGCAACACTATAAGCCCCTATCTTTCTCTGTGTCCGATTAAAACTCCATACCCATAAGTATTGCGTGAGTGTCAGCAATTGTGAAAGGCTAAATGATAGTTGAGTATGTGGACTTGCTGAAAAGCTCTTATATTGACTCTTCCCAATGTTATGATAAATTGCAATTGCTTCAATAATCAACATTATAGTTTGTTAGTTTTCAATGAAGTTTCTGATTCATACTTTACATTGTGAATAGATTGTTACTTTAGCATAAGAAATCATATGACAATATATATATATATATATATATATATATATATATATATATATTGCTGTTATAAGAAAGATCATGAACACCTCATGTCCGTATATTATTTTATCGACACCTCTATATCTAAACATGTGGACATATTTTTCGTTATCGGCTTCCGCTTGAGGACAAGCGAGGTCTAAGCTTGGGGGAGTTGATACGTACATTTTGCATCATGCTTTTATATCGATATTTATTGCATTATGGGTTGTTATTACACATTATGTCACAATACTTATGCCTTTTCTCTCTTATTTTACAAGGTTTACATGAAGAGGGAGAATGACGGCAGCTAGAATTCTGGGCTGGAAAAGGAGCAAATATTAGAGACCTATTCTGCACAACTCCAAAAGTCCTGAAACTTCACGGAGGCACGTTTTGGAATATATATAAAATACTGGCGAAAGAATCAACCAGAGGGGGCCCACGCCCTGGCCAGGAGGGTGGGGGCGTGCCCTACCCCCCTGGGCAAGCCCCCCTGTCTCGTGGGACCCCTGGCAGGCCTCCGGTGCACATCTTCTGCTATATGAAGTCTTTCGTCCAAGAATAAATAAGGAGGAAGCTTTCAGGACGAAACACCGCCGCCACGAGGCGGAACCTTGGCGGAACCAATCTAGGGCTCCGTGGTCTTTGTTCCATGGGAAATATCCCTCCGGGAGGGGGAAATCATCACCATCGATCCTCTCATCGGGAGGGGTCAATCTCCATCAACATCTTCACCAGCACCATATCCTCTCAAACCCATGTTCATCTCTTGTATCCAATCTTTGTTCCAAAACCTCATATTGGTACCTGTGGGTTGCTAGTAGTGTTGATTACTCCTTGTAGTTGATGCTAGTTGGTTTATTTGGTGGAAGATCATATGTTCAGATCCTTTATGCATATTAATACCCCTCTGATTATGAACATGAATATGATTTGTGAGTAGTTACGTTTGTTCCTGAGGACATGGGAGAAGTCTTGCTATAAGTAGTCATGTGAATTTGGTATGCGTTCGATATTTTGATGAGATGTATGTTGTCTATCCTCTAGTGGTGTTATGTGAACATCGACTACATGACACTTCACCATTATTTGGGCCTAGAGGAAGGCATCGGGAAGTAATAAGTAGATGATGGGTTGCTAGAGTGACAAAAGCTTAAACCCTAGTTTATGCGTTGCTTCGTAAGGGGCTGATTTGGATCCATATGTTTCATGCTATGGTTAGGTTTACCTTAGTACTTCTTTTGTAGTTGAGGATGCGTGCAATAGGGGTTAATCATAAGTGGGATGCTTGTCCAAGGAAGGGCAGTACCCAAGCACCGGTCCACCCACATATCAAATTATCAAAATGTGAGCGTGAATCATATGAGCATGATGAAAACTAGCTTGACGATAATTCCCATGTGTCCTCGGGAGTGCTTTCCTCTATATAAGAGTTTGTCCAGGCTTGTCCTTTGCTACAAAAAGGATCGGGCCACCTTGCTGCACTTTATTTACTCTTGTTACTTGTTACCCGTTACAAATTACCTAATCACAAAACTATCTGTTACCGATAATTTCAGTGCTTGCAGAGAATACCTTACTGAAAACCGCTTGTCATTTCCTTCTACTCCTCGTTGGGTTCGATGCTCTTACTTATCAAAAGGACTACGATAGATCCCTTTACTTGTTGGTCATCTTACTTCGCCAGCTCCCTCTTAGAGGGGGCTAGATCGAGGTACTATGGTGTGCAGAAGTTGATGTTTGGTCTTGTTATGGAATCAAGGAAACTTCGCCACTACTTCCAAGCCCATGAGATCACGGTTGTTAGTCGTTTTCCATTGCAAAGGATACTCGACAAACCTGAGGCTACCGACAGAATAGTGGAGTGGGCTTTGGATTTATCCACCTTTGCTTTGAAGTTTGAGACTACATCAACGATTCAGAGCAGGGCGTTGGTAGAGTTTATTGCAGAATGGACACCAACTGCTGATGAGGAAGTGACAGAGACAGTTATCCCCGGCAAGGAATCGCCCCAACAATGGATTATGTATTTCGATGGTGCTTTTCCCTGCAAAGTGCAGGAGCTGGCGTGCTTCTTGTTGCCCCCTCCGGGGAGCATTTGAAGTACATCGTCCAAATGCATTTTTCCCGGGAAGAGGCAACCAACAATACAACTGAGTATGAAGGACTCCTTGTCGGGCTCAGAATTGCAGCTGAATTGGAAATCAAGAAGCTGATTATTCGCGGAGAGTCACAACTTGTGGTGAGACAAGTCAACAATGATTATCAAAGTACATTGATGGACGTCGAGGAAGTGAGGAGATTGGAGGAGCACTTTGACGGATTGCAAACAAAGCATGTACCCCGTGCGGAAAATAGCATAGCTGATCATCTGTCAAAGTGTGATGCGCAGAAGCTTCTTGTGGAACCAGCGACTTTTGTTCTCCATCTCACTCAGCCCTCCGTATCCCCAGCAACAACGGCCTGGAAGAGGAGAAAGTTGGACTACGGTAAGCCTCGTCCGGTAGAGCCATCCGCTCCCGCCAGAGACCCTGTCGGAAACAACTCCTCACAACCTGCCAGACCACCCCCTCCAGCCGGGTCCACGAACCCTTCGAACGAGGTGGTGCTCCCGCAGCCGAGGAGGTGCCGCTAATCCTTGTTGCCGAGCCCCAGGCTCCAACTTGGGCAAGGCACATTGTCTACTTCCTCCAAACTGGAGAGCTTCCCGGCGGCCAAGATGAAGCTGAGAAAGTAGCCCGGAGGGCTGTGACGTCCTCGATTTAATCGTACACTAATCATACACGCAAATGTGTACGATCAAGATCAAGGACTCACGGGAAGATATCACAACACAACTCTAGACACAAATTAAAATAATACAAGCTTTATATTACAAGCCAGGGGCCTCGAGGGCTCGAATATATAAGCTCAAATACACAATAGTCAGCGGAAGCAACAATATCTGAGTACAGACATGAGTTAGACAAGTTTGCCTTAAGAAGGCTAGCACAAAAGCAGCAACGATCGAAAAGGCAAGGCCTCCTGCCTGGGAGCCTCCTAACTACTCCTGGTCGTCGGCAGCCTCCATGTAGTAGCAGGCACCCTCGGGGTAGGAGTAGTCGTCGGTGGTGTCGTCTGGATCCTGGGCGCCAACATCTGGTTGCATCAACCGGAAAGAAGAGGAAAGTGGGGAAAAGAGGGAGCAAAGCAACCGTGAGTACTCATCCAAAATACTCGCAAGCAAGGGTCTACACTACATATGCAACATTATCAAAGGAAGGCTGTATATGTGGACTGGGCTGCAGAAATGCCAGAATAGAGAGAAGGCCTAGTCCTATCGAAGACTAGCATCTTGGAAACCACCATCTTACAGCAAAGCAGGAGGGAGTAGAATAGCATAAAGTAAAGTAGTAGTAGTGTTATCAACCTCGTGGGAGATCCTTTCTCGACTCCCTGTGAGAAAGCAATCCCAGAGCCATACTATCCAAGTGTCATCACAATCCAATTCTCATCACCATCCAGTTCTCATCACAAGTATCCAGTTCTAGTAGTATCGATCGGAATACAACTCCAAGTGTCCGTTACCGTAGGACAGGCTATCGATAGATGTTTTCTTCCCTGCAGGGGTGCACCAACTTACCCACCACGCTCGCTTAACTGCGGCCGGACACACTTTCCAGGGTCATGCCCGGCCTCGGCCAAACAATACGTCGCAACCCGACCTAGGCTTAATAGAGAGGCCAGCACGCCGGACTAAACCTATGCCCCCAGGGGTCATGGGCCATCTCCCCGGGAACTCCTGCATGTTGCGAGGGCGGCCGGTGAGCAGACCTAGCTACCTCCTTCAACAAGGTAGGCGCTTATGCAGTCCAACCCGGCGCGCGCCGCTCAGTCGCTGACGTCTATTAAGCTTCGGCTGATGCATCTGACCTTGAACGCCCATACTATGCCCACGTGATGGTTAGTGCTATCGGGCCGAGGCCCTTGGATCAAATATCCAAATCGTAGTGGATTAGGAGCGCAGCGGTAACAAGCGAGACTCACGAAGAAGTGACCCGTTGCCCTGCCTCGAGGACTTGCGGCAAGGGCTAGGAATGCCCGGCCACGCCTCGTAATTATCTCACGGGCACCCTCCAGGTCAACCCGACTCCACATCACTCGCAATTAAGCTCGGGCGGGCACCCCTCAGGGTCGAACCGTCTTTAGTAACATGGCTCAGTGAAAAGTCATAGTAATCATAGTAACTGTGTGTCTAAACATCAAGGGGAAAGCCCGAGGAATCACCCCCGGTGAATTCCACTCGAGGTAGTCATCAAGGTGAACGTAAGAGGATTCACCCTCGAGGTCGACACTTGAGGGTTGCCTGACAGTCGTATCGGAAGTGGTTAAAGAGGAAATCACCCTCGATGACCACGACCTTATAGCTACACTACAGGGTTAACATCAGAAGTGTTGATGAGGTCTCACCCTCGGTACTCGATAGTAACCCAGTAGTGTCGAGCAACTAAGGGGAAGTGATGTGCGGTGGTCGGGGCCTGTTCTTCGATCCCGTTGATCGGGTCTTCGATTATCCAGCGAGGCGATCGGGACAAAGTGGGGTCCTTGATGGATCTCTAAGCAACCTATACTAAGCTGTTTAGGATAAGCAGGTAAGGTACAACGGCAGATACAAAAGCAGGCTATGCATCAGAATAGGTGCAAACAATAACAGTAGCAAAATCTAATGCAAGCATGAGAGAATGGAATGGGCGATATCGGGATGATCAAAGGGGGGGCTTGCCTGGTTGCTCTGGCAAGGAGGGGTCGTCGTCGACGTAGTCGATCACAGGGGCAGCATCGGTCTCGGGGTCTATCGGAGAGAAGAGGGGGAAGAAATAATAAATATAAAGCAAACATAGCATCACAAAGCAGAACGTGGCAATATGCAGTGCCGGGAGTGACCTAACGTATGGCTACACGATAAAGGTGAAGGGGGAATTCAGCAGGAATGTTTTCCGGTTAGGACTAATGTCGAACCAGATGACCGGAGGGGGAATGTCCCATGTTCAGCATGCTAGGGCATGTGACAGATGAACAGACCACGTATTCGGTTTCGTTGGATTTTTCTGAGCAACTTTCATATAGAAAACATTTTCATCCGAGTTACGGTTTAATTTCTATGATTATTTAAAGATTAAAGCATATTCTAGATTTATTTAAATTAACAGAAAAGGAATTATGACATCAGCATGACATAGGTGTGACATCAGCAATCAACAGTCCGGTTGACTGGTCAAAACTGGCCAGTGGGGCCACTGGGACCCACATGTCAGCCTCTGCTGGCTTAACAGTGGATTAATTAAACTAACAGGGGCAATTAGGGGAGTGGGCCCCGGCGTCAGTGAGTGTCTTAGGTTAAACTAAAAAAAATTCTTTATAAAACGTTGTTAGACTAATATAAAAGAGGGGGCCCACATGTCAGTGGCTGGGGGGCTGCCCGTCGACCTGATTGACGGTGTCATTTGGTCGACAAGGACGAGGGCCCCAGCTGGCGATGACCTGTGGTGGCCCAGTGTGTGCCGCGTCGGCGGCCGGCGCGGAGTTGCCGACGAAGCTCTCCGCGTGGCGAAGTTCGGAGAGGCTCGGATCTCCGCTTCTGAGCGCCAAATCATGCGTTTTCACTGCGTTGAACGAGTGGAGCGGCGCGCATCGCGTGGTGCCGGCCGTTGACGCGGAGGTGACCGGAGCGACGCCCGGCGGCAGCGGAGCTCTCGGGCTTGAGCGGGTTGGCGTTAGAGAGCGCGAGCGGCCAAAGTAAACAACTAGGCGGGGTCTGCGGCGCACGAGGAGCATGCCAGGGCAGTCGGCCGAGCTCGTAACGGCTCGGGAGCACGACAACGGCAGCAATGGCGGCGGCCGGAGCACTATTGCGGTGACGGTCGCGCACGTGGCCGAAGGCGAGCAGGAAGAGGAGGGAGGAGAGGCGGAGCTCACCGTGCGGGCGCAAGGAGGCCCCGTGAGTGAACGGGAGCGCAGAGGGAGGCCGTGGTCGACGGGAACCACCGGCAGCCGAGGGGGAAGGGGATCAGGTGGTGCCTTCCGGCTCCAACGGCGGGCACCGGTCGACGGGGGGGAGGACGGCGGACGCCTACGGCATGTTGGAAGGGCGTGTGGAGGACGGTGGCCTTGAGGCGGCAGCGGCCATGGTGGCCGTGGCGTTCGGATGCGATGGGGAGGGATGCAGGGGTGCGAGGGAGAGAGCGAAGCGGGCGAGGGGAAAGGACTGGCGCGAGTGGGGTGGCAGAGCAAGTGGAAGGGGAGCCTGAGGCGTCGCCCTTATCCTCTCCCGGCGAGGCCGGCGAGGTGGTCGGGTGGCGCCGAGGCGCCCGGTCGGTCAAACAGTGGGAGGTGGGAGGCAGCGGGGAGGTAGTGGGCCACATGGCCTGTTGGGTCTTGGGAGGGTTAGGCCCGAAGGGGGTCGAGGGCCTTTTCTCTCTCTCTCTCTTTTCCTTTCTTTTGCTCTTCTCTTTTCTGAGAAAAAATGCTATGCAATATTTGAGCTGCCAAAAGGAGTTACGAAAAATGTGGGACTTGGCCAAATAAATACATTACCATATTTGGCACCTGCCATAAAAAGTTTGGGAGGAGTTTGAAATGATTTGGATTTTTCACAATTGGAAAAGCATTTAAAAATGCTGATTTGGAACTGCTTTAATTCCTAGGGGAAATTAGCTATCTCAAATGATGTTGAATCACTCATGACATTTAGTCAGTGGATATTTTCAACCCAAATGAACATTTTTGTTTTACTGTTTGGAGGAATAATTTATTTGACTTTATTTTAAAATTGAATTTGAATTGGTTTTGAATCAACGTGAGATTAGCAACAGTAACAGTGATGAAATGGCGCCATTAACAGAGATTACTGTAGCACGACACTGGGGGTGTTACAAGGGCCAGTATGTATAAGTTTGTCGATGACACTCTGTACAGAAGAAGGCCCAATGGTGTGAAACTTAAGTGTGTCTGCCAGGAAGAAGGAAAGGAACTGTTGGCTAAGATTCACAGTGGAATGTGCGGCTCCCACATTGGATCAAGGGCATTAGTTGGGAAAGCACTCCGGCAAGGATTCTATTGGCTCACAGCCCTCCAAGATGCGGTCGAGCTAGTCAAAACACATGTGAAGACTGCCAGTTCCATTCCCAGAAAACACACCTGCCTGCCCAAGCTCTTCAAACAATCCCTCTATAACGGGCATTTTCGGTCTGGGGGCTCGATATCCTCGGCCCCTTTCCCCGAGGAATCGGGGGCTCTGAATTCTTGTTCGTTGCCATCGACAAGTTTACAAAGTGGCCAGAAGTGACTGCCGTGAGAAAGATGATTGCTCAGTCAGCCATCAAGTTCTTGAAAGAATTGGTGTGTCGTTTTGGAGTTACAGCAAGGATCATCACCGACAATGGCACCCAGTTCAAGAGCCACGCCTTCATGCAATATGTTCATGCCCTCAGATGCAAGATCTCATTCGCCTCTGTGGCACACCCCCGGAGCAATGGACAAACTGAGAGGGCGAACGCTGAAGTGCTACGTGGACTCAAGACAAGAACTTTTGATACACTGCAGAAGCACGGCAGGAGGTGGATTGAGGAGTTGTCGGTAGTTCTCTGGTCCCTTAGAATGACACCAAACCGAGCTATCGGGCAGACTCCCTTCTCCCTGGTCTACGGGGCAGAAGAAGTTATCCCCACGGAACTCATTTACGGGTCGCCTCGAGTGCTTGCCTATGATGAAGTAGCGCAAGATCAGCACCGGTGTGACAACGATGTGCTACTCGAGGAGAACCGTCTCCGGGCTGCTACGCGTGCTGCACGCTACCAGCAAGCCCTACATCGCTATCATAGCCATAGGGTTCATGCCCGGTGTTTTGAGGAAGGTGACCTTGTCCTTAGGCGCGTTCGGTCCGCCAAGGGTACACACAAGTTGTCACCAAAGTGGGAAGGCCCTTACCGGGTAGTACGAGTCACCAGACCTGGTGCAGTCCGTCTGGGGACCGGAGATGGCACTCAGTTGCAAAACTCATGGATCATTGAGCATCCCCGCAAGTTCTACATGTATGGCGCGGCTATCGGGCCCTGCCCGGCAGCCACCCTTTTGTACGGGCCTTGCCTCAGCTGCATGTAACCCCTTGTACAAAGTCGGGGCGATGACCCCATGCAAGAGAAAATAAAGAAGCGATGTGGGGGGCGGGCCGACCAAGATTGCATGCATGCATGAGAATTCCAAGATCACTGCATAAGCATTTCATGAGCATTTGCATATGCATATAGATAGGATAACATTTTGCATTCATCTCATCTGCATGAAGTTGCAGGTTCCTGCCGTGAACTTCGCTTTGTCAAGGAGTTGAGAAGATTGCCCAGCACAACGGTCCCCGGCAAGCCAAACAGATAAGTTTTACCTCTTGTCCATTTGTGTTTTGTAAGGCTACAACTTGAGCATGAGAAAGCCTCGCCACTCTTTTGAGACATAGGTGTTTCCATCCATGACCCAAATGTTGCTTCGGTCAGAATGGTCGCAGTAGCCTTTGGGAAGAATAAGTTGGCGGGGGGCTCGTCCCTCTGTCTATTCCCCAGCAGACGCAGCTCTACGGCAGACAAAAAGGGTACCGGCGGGATAGCCTGCCAGGGAAAACTCATTTATTTACATTAAAGAGGCATCTCACCTCTGCATGGACATACACATGCATGAGTTCCCGGCAAGGTTCATATTTTTCATTCATATGCTAATACAAGTACAAGTACAAGCATTACATAACACAAACACAGATGCAAGAGATTACATTATTTGAATTAAAATTTGGCGATTGCCTACAGGTTTAAGATTGAAAAAAGATAAGTGCTAAATAAACTCCTCTCCCTGTCCCTCTTATTCCAGGTAGTGTGGTGGGAAGAGAAGAGGGCCAGGCTGACAGCCAAGACTGCGCGCCACCACGATCCTTGTCGGGGACACAGCAAGCCAGTCTGACAAGATCGGGAGTGGCGAGGCTGCGAAGGAGGAAGACATGCAGAGCACCTCGACGGCCCCCTAGTCACCACCTCCAGGACTAGGTGGGTGGCTCCATGTAACGCCCCGGATTCGATGCGCCAGGTGTCCTTCAGTTATTCGATGTCATTGCCATGTCATTTGCTTGCGTGTTGCATTTTGCCATGTCATCATCTACATTTCATATCATGTTGTCATGTGCATTTCATTTTGCATACGTGTTCGTCTCATGCATCCGAGCATTTTCCCCGTTGTCCGTTTTGCAATCCGGCACTCCTATGTCTCCCGGCGCCCCATTTTACATCTTTTAGGTATGCGGGTGTTAAGCGGTCTCGGAATGGCCCGAGGTTTGTCAAGCGGCCTTGGTATAGCACCGGTGAACCGCTTTGTCAAGTTTCGTGCCATTTGGAGGTCGTTTGGTACTCCAACGGTTAACCGGGTAACCGCAGAGCCCTCTTTTGTTTGCAGCCCAACACCCCTTCCAAAGTGGCCCAAAACCCACCTAACTCCCCTCCATGCTCTCGGTCGTTCGATCACGATCACGTGGCCGAAAACCGCACCTCATTTGGAGCCTCCTAGCTCCCTCTACCTATAAATATGTGTCTCCCCCAAAAATTTCGCGGATGAAACCCTAGTCTACTCCTCCTCTCGCCCGGCGGACATGTCCGCGCCCGCCGGACACCCCGCGCCGCCGTTCCCCGACCAATCGCAGCCTGCCACGCGTCACCGTCGCCGTCGTCTCTCTCCTCCGCCGCGAAGCCAGCAGCGTTGACCGGCCCTTGAGCCCATCTGGGGCCAGTCGGACCAGCGCCAGTGCGCCCGTTCGCCGCCGCCATGGGCTCGCGGAGCCCGCGCCCGCCGCCGGTGCGCCTCGCCCGCCCATGGGCCTGGTTCGCCGCCGCCGCCCAGCGTTCGGCGCCTCGAACCCGCCGCCAGCGCCCTTGCAGCGGCCCGCGCCCGTGCTCCTCGCCCGGCGTCGCCTCCCTCCGCCCGGCCGCCCGGCCTGCGCCCGCCAAACTCCGCCCGTCCGCGCCGCCTCGGCAGCTCGCCCGGCCAGCGCCTCCTCCTCCACCTCGGCCAGATCCGGTCGCGGGAGGGCGGATCTCGCCGCTCCAACCGGGCGCCTCCCTCCGGCCGTCCCGCCATCTCCGGATCTCCCGGCGATCCTCGTAAACCGTGCAAACCGAGGTTGACTTTCTTCCCCTCCGTTTTACGCAAAGTCCCGATATTTTGTTATTTTTTCATGCATTTTTCATCATGACGTAACTCTGTCATCGTTGCTCAGTTTCGTGCGTGTAATATGTCAAAATGTTCGTATCGATGAGTAGATCATTTCATCTCATTGCATCATTTTCATTTGGGCTCATCTCGATGCCCGAAATGCTGTTAGAAGAGTGCTAGGTGATGTTAGTTTCTGTTTCTTAACAGAACATGTACTTTTGTCATTTTTGCTATGATTGATGTGTGCACCCTATGGACTTGAGTCCTACATGTGTTTTGTAATATGACATGCCATCTTTCCAGGGGTGCTTACCATGTATTTTTGTGAGTTGTGTAGTGAGTGCATTAAGCTTGTTAAGTTGGGTACTTGCTGTTGCTGTTTTCCTGGCAGATTCTGTTATATTTTTATGCCATGTTAACTTGAAGCTACCGAGAGATCCATGCATATTTTGAGATACTTGAGTAAGGATGTTTTGAACATATGGTTATTCTCTATCCATCCATGCCCTTGTTTGCAATTATGGAGTGCTATAGCTTGAGTCAATAGAGCTCTACTTTTGCTATAAAATGTTCCTGGCAGATTGTTTACATGTTATTCAATTTTGCCAAGGTTGTTGTGGTTGATCCTTGCATTCTATGTTGTTGTTCTTGCCATGTATAGCTTCTATGCCATGTCTTCTTACTGTGAGTTGCCTTGCCATGCCATGTATTGCTCTGTGATGACTGGTTCAAGCTCACCAACATGCCTACTTATCGTTGTTCCTGCCATGTTTGAATCTGTAATATAACTTGCCATGTTTATATGGGTGCCATCATATCTTCTGGTACTTTTTGTCTTATGGTCAGTAAGAGACTTTTGTTCTATGCTTTGAGTAGATTCTTGCCATGCCTTTGTTTGCCATGTTAAGTTCCTGTAACATGTTGCTTGATAGCTCTAAACATTGCAACCTGATGTTATTTCTGCCAATGCCTGAAACTGTTATTATTTGCAATCTTGCCATGTGTTTTTGAGCATGTTCTAGTTGTTTCTGGAGATAGCTCAGTGTTCATGTTTTGTCATGCTTTACCTGTAGATCAAGCCCATATCTTTTGTTATTACGTTCAGATGCTGTAGCATGTTGTTTTGATGCTCGCAATATGCCTAGTTGCTGTTTTGGACAGATTGTTGATAGAACTTGTATTGTGTGTGTGTGTTGAACCGTTGCTCCGTTTTGGGTGTGCTCTATATCAAACTTGTTTGATTTTGCATGTAGTTTCATATTATCATGTTGCATCCTTGTTTTGAGGTGTTTTCTTGATGTTTGTATGCATTTTGCATCAATGCCATGTTTAACTTGTTTTGCTCATATCTTCTAGGCCGTAGCTCCGAATCTAATGAACTTTATGTGTAACTTGACTAGAATTTCGTGTAGATCATCGTGGTGCATCTTAACTTGCTGTTTAACAAATTGAACATAAGGTTTATTCAGATCTGGACCAATTTCGAAATTTGCATATGAGGACTTACCGGAATTGTTATATGTTGTTTCCGGCCTCATTTAAACTTGCTTTGATGTGTTGCTCTTGTTTGCATCATCTCCTGCCATGAGTAGCTTCATGTGGTCTTGTCATGCATCATGCTTGTTTGTGCATCATGCCTTGTTCTTGTGTGGTGTGTTTACTATGTTGTGTGCTTCTTCTTGTTAGTTCTGTTTCGTTTGCGATCGTGAGGATTCGTTCGTCTCACGCTTGGTTCGGCTTCATCCGTTCGTCTTCTTCATGGACTCGTTCTTCTTCCTTGCGGGATTTCAGGCAAGATGACCGCTACCCTGGATCTCACTACTATCATTGCTATGCTAGTTGCTTCGTTCTTTCGCTATGTTGCGCTACCTATCATTTGCTCTTCAAGCCTCCCAAATTGCCATGTCAGCCTCTAACCTTTTGCACCCTCCCTAGCAAACCTTGTTTGGCTATGTTACCGCTTTGCTCAGCCCCTCTTATAGCGTTGTTAGTTGCAGGTGAAGATGAAGTTTGTTCCTTGTTGGAACATGGAGATGTTGTTCCTTGCTGGAACATGGTTACTTGTTGGGATATCACAATATTCCTTATATTATTAATGCATCTATATACTTGGTAAAGGGTGGAAGGCTCGGCCTTATGCCTGGTGTTTTGTTCCACTCTTGCCGCCCTAGTTTCCGTTATATCGGTATTATGTTCCCGGATTTTTGCGTCCCTAACGCGGTCGGGTGATTTATGGGACCCCTTGACGGTTCGCTTTGAATAAGACTTTTCCAAAGCAAGGCCCAACATTGGTTTTACCATTTGCCTCACCTATGCCCTTTTTCCCTTGGGTTTAGGAGCCGAGGGTCATCTTTATTTTAGCCCCCGGGCGGTGCTCGTCGTGAGTGCTTGGTCCAAACCGTCGACCGCGGTGTACCAGGGCAACTCTGGGTTCGCCTATCGGAAGTTTGGACAATCCGGTGTGCCACGAGAACGAGATATGTGCAGCTCCTATCAGGATTTGTCGGCACATTCGGTGACTTCTTTGGTCTTGTTTTATTCTTTGTCGAAATGTCTTGTAGCCGGGATTCGAGACTGATCGGGTCTTCAGGAGAAGGAATATCCTTCGTTGATCGCGAGAGCTTATCATGGGCTAAGTTGGGACACCCTGCGCAGGTATAAACTTTCGAGAGCCGTGCCAGCGGTTATGTGGCAGATGGGAATTTGTTAATATCCGGTTGTAGTAAACTTGAAGCAAACTCTTCTAAAATACACCAACCGTGTGTGTAACCGTGAGTGTCTCTTTTCGGGTTGATCGAGAGGAGAACACGGTTTTACGGGTTATGTCGGCGTAAGTAGGAGTTCAGGATCACTTCTTGATCGTTACTAGTTGACGACCGTTCCTTTGTTTCTCTTCTCGCTCTCATTTGCGTAAGTTAGCAACCATATATGCTTAGCCGCTGCTGCAACCTCACCACTTTACCCCTTCCTTTCCCTTTAAGCTTTGCTAGTCTTGATACCCATGGTAATGGGATTCTTTGAGTCCTCGTGGCTCATGATTACTACACCACCAGATTGCGGTATAGGTTTGCGATGATCATGACGCGAGAGCGATGTTTACTTGTATTGGAGTTCTTCTTACGCTTCTTCGATCGGGGGATAGGTTCCAGTCGGCAGCTGGGCTAGCAGGTGGTGGATGTCGTTGGAGTTTACATTTATGTTCCATCCGTAGTCGGATGTTGTTCTCTGTATTTGATGTTGATGTATTCTTGTGGCATTTGTGCCTTATGTATGTATCCCCATCTATTATGTAATGTTGATGTAATGATATCCACCTTGCAAAAGCGTTTCAATATGCGGGTCTATCCTTGGTGGGACCGTCGAGTTCCTTTTGGATAGGGTCGCATATTGGGCGTGACACTCCAGCATAGGCACTGGCATAGGAAGACGTCGGGGCCCAGCCAGAAGACCCCTGAGGGAAGCGGAAGCACCAGGGGGGTCAGCCTTTCCCCGGCAGCCGGAAGAAACGGTGATGACGGCGCCGGGGATAGGGGGAAGAGACAGACAGATGGGCAGTAGGTCGCTAGTACAAGACGAATGCGTCGATGCAGTCGTGCTCCTACTGGACGGCCTACTTCCCGTCTTCTCCATCTCCCCTGGCTTCATCTTCATCAACACTGTTCCAGGGAAAGGCCGAGACTCCAGTCTGGCACTTCCCTCGGAAAGACGGCGAGCGGCCAAGACTGCCAGGGGGCTCGAAGCGCACTGCTCCCCACCTTTGGCGGGCAGGAAGGTATGCCTCTCATCGACATCAGCCCCAAGGCCTCCGGGAGGGGCAGTTCTGGGATTACCAATGATCTCCAGCCCTGCCCCCCGGCCAAGCTTCGAAGGAACCAAGAGATTTTCCATGCCAAGGACCAGGCTCACTCCTCGAGCATCAGCGCCTGCGGGTGGTAGCATTAGCCTCAACCAAGAGCCCGGGGATGGCCCCAGGCTCTCCCCTTCAACATGACCAGCGGAAGCAGAAGACAAAGGAAGAAGAGTGCGAGGTTGGATGACGCCGCCCTCCTCCGCCCCTCCTTTTATAGGTGGGTCAGGGAGGGAGGATACTCCATCAAGGGGCGGCCAGTGTCCTCCTCCACCAATTCAAGACGACTGGGCCCTCACCTTGATGCTCTCCCGCACCACGCGCCTCCGTTACCTACCCCGCGCAATGCATGCATCATACGTGGCCAAGGATAAGGGCGTGGTGGGAAGAGTGAATTGGCAGTTTCTACCATGTGCATTGAAGTCATTCACGGGCCATTACTGGAGCAACCCCACCACTATTGGCTTTACACGACGCACGGAGAAACCGAAAACTGGCCCGGAATCAAGGCTAATGAGGAAGCAAAAGAAGACCTCAAGAGACTAGTTCCTTCAGCAACCCTCGCCTGTGCACTTATTAGGCCCTATCCCGATGACGCCTTGCGTAGCATTTAGCCTGAGCCGGGGGCTTACGTGAGTGCAACAAACCACAGGTGCATTGCCCGGACTATCTGCAAGCGCAAGAACGTGATCGAAGCACCATCCAAGTCATAGTTGAAAGGACCAAGAGATTCGAAGGACCAGCATACAGATCAAGAGACCAAGATCAAGCCAGAGAAGTAGGATATCGTCAAGGGAAAAGCCTCCCTTGCCGGGCAGGCGAGCCCGACAAGGGGCAAGGCCACCTACAGAAGCAGACAATCAAAGCACCCCGGCAGGGCCTGCCGGGGCTCACGGAGGAAAAATCACCTCACCAACCACTCAAGCACGACCCACGTTGTCGATCAGTGCGGTGTCAAGCCGCAAAGTGATTAAGTGGCAGCCATTCGCCACATGGCAGCCATTTACTACAGGAGAAGCCCACATGTGACACCCGTCCTGTGACGTGTCAAGAGAACATGCGTGGAGCTAGCAAGATAGCCCGGCAAGCCTTGCCGGGCAACCAACAATGTGACACTAAGTGGTGCATTTAGTGCGCCCTATCAGCCCGCAGAGTTAGGTATGATAGCACTTTCTGCTATCATATCAGTGCATAATGACTACTTTGCCATTGTGGTTACCCCTTGATCTATAGAAGGAGGCCCATGGCAACCGTAGAAAGAGGTTAGAAGGTTGGATAACTCACACCCCCATACGAGCGTAATCGCTGCTGCCTCAAGGCAACCCCTGCCGGGCAAGTGTACTGCGCTCGCCACCACCTTTTCCACCATCAACCCACCAAAGCAAGAGTAGGGTTTTACGCCTCGTGGCGGCACGAACCTGGGTAAACTGCCTGTGTGATCTCTGTCGTGCTGTCCCACGCTCATCTGCTCTTTGTGCAACGCGTCGCCCCCCTGCCGAACCAGCAAGGGACCTCCTGGTCACATAGGTGGCTGTGGTTTCCCGCGACAGTCTAGTTGAGTGTCTTCATGAGTATCATCATTATCCTTTTCATTATCACTAGATGAATGGTCATTACCTGATTGACTTTCAACATCAGAAATAGAAACATCATTATTATCTTCAGGAGGTTTTTCTATCTCGGGTTCACTAGAGGTATGCAATGTCCTATCTTTTTTATTTTTCTTCTTCTTTTTAGAAGGACTAGGTGCATCAGTATTAATTCTTTGAGATTATTGTTCAATTATTTTAGGGTGTCCTTCAGGATAAAGTGGTTCCTGAGTCACTCTACCTCCTCTAGTCATTACTCTAACAGCATGATCATTCATATTATTATACATTTCATAGAGCAATTCTCTTTGCGGTTTAGCAACTTGTTCTAGGTTGGTTTGAACCATAGAGGCATGTTTTCCTACACTTCTAACATCATTAGTGATTATAAATAATAAGTTACTCAAGCGAGCAATCATATTAGAGTTGTATTTCAATTGTTTCATAACATTCTCATTGAAGTGATCTTGTTTTCTAACGTAGTTATCAAACTCATAAAGGCATTGACTATGATGCATATTGTAAGGGATGTCACTTTCATAAAAGTTCATTAAAGAGTTTACCTATACCACCTTTGGTGGTGGTGTATCAAGTCCATGTATTTCTTCAATAGGTGGTATATTTTTAACATCCTCTGCTTTAATACCTTTTTCCTTCATACTTTTCTTTGCCGCTTGCATATCTTCAGAACTGAGATATAAGATACCCCACTTCTTCGGAGTGGGTTTAAGCAATGGTTCAGGAAGAGTCCAAACATCATAATTTTTCAATATAATAATTCCTCAGCTTGTTCAACAGTTCGTTCCCTAAAAACACAACCAACACAACTATCTAGGAAGCCCCTAGAAGCATCGGTTAGTCCATTATAGAAGATATCAAGTATTTCATTTTTCTTAAGAGGAGCTCAGGCAAAGCATTAAGCAATTGCAGAAGTCTCCCCCAAGCTTGTGGGAGACTTCAATTTGCACAAAGTTAAATATTTCCTGTAAGGCAGCTTGTTTATTATGAGCAGGAAAATATTTTTCAGAGAAGTAATAAATCATATCCCGGGGACTACGCACACAACCAGGAACAAGAGTATTGTACCATATCTTAGCATCACCCTTTAACGAGAACGGAAATAACTTGAGAATATAATAGTAGAGAATTTTCTCATCATGAGCAAATTTAGTAAGGTGTGCCACCACAATTTTAGTTTCATATCCATGGAAAGGATCAGATTCAACCAAAGTAATTAACTCTGGGCCAACAGAGAGTTCATAATCCTTATCAGTAACAAAGGTGAAGTAGCAAACTCGGGATCACATTTCTTTCTAGCATTCAAAGATTTTTATTTCAGTTTGCATAATAGTTTCTTAAGATCATCTGTATCATTTCAAGCAAGAAAATCTCTAGCTACCTCCTCATCCATAGCATAACCCTCAGGTACCTTAGGCAATTCATATCCAGGAGATCTAGGTCTAATAGGTGTTTCAAGATTTTCAGTTGCAAGTACTTCATCGGTTTCAATAATTTCATCAGTTTCAGCATTCTCAATATCTTTAGCTCTACCAAGTTGTTCATCAAGAAATTCACCTAGTGGCACATTATCACCAAGCAAGGTACTAGCATCATCACGAGTATCATTCATAGAAGAAGTAGCATCATCAATAACTTGCGACATATTAGGATTAATAGCATGAGGTAGTGTTGCAAGTATACTCAAAACAGAAGGTGAATCAAGTGCAGAGTGTGATGGAAGTTCCTTACCTCCCTTCGTCCTAGAGGGAATGATCTTGGTTTTGGTATCCTTCATATTCTTCATGGTGATAAATAAATAATAATCCCAAGTGACTCAACAAATATAACTATGCTCCCAGGCAACGGCGCCAGAAAAAGGTCTTGATAACTCACAAGTATAGGGGATCGCAACCGTTTTCAAGGGTAGAGTATTCAACCCAAATTTATAAATTCAACACAAGGGGAGCCAAAGAATACTTGTAACTATTAGCAGTTGAGTTGTCAATTCAAGCACACCTGGAGATTAAATATCTGCAGCAAAGTGATCAGTAGCACAGTAGTGGTAACAGCAATAGTAACGGTAACAGTGATAGGGTATGTCTACTACACAACTTGTTCTTGTAGACTCGTGTTGGGCCTCCAAGCGCAGAGTTTTGTAGGACAGTAGCAAATTTCCCTCAAGTGGATGACCTAAGGTTTATCAATCCGTGGGAGGCATGCGATGAAGACGGCCTCTCTCAAACAACCCTACAACCAAAATAACAAAGAGTCTCTTGTGTCCCCAACACACCCAATACAATGGTAAATTGTACAGGTGCACTAGTTCGGCGAAGAGATGGTGATACAAGTGCAATATGGATGGCAGATATAGGTTTTGTAATCTGAAAATATAAAAACAGCAAGGTAACTAGTAACAAAAGTGGCCAGCAGGTATTACAATGCTTGAAAACAAGGCCTAGGGTTCATACTTTCACTAGTGCAAGTTCTCTGAACAATGATAATATAATTAGATCATATGGCAATCCCTTGCAACAAAGAATCACCCCAAAGTTCTACCAGAGAACATAGGACAAAAACGTACATCAACCCCTATGCATAGATTACCCCAATGTCACCATGGGAATCCGCAAGTTGAGTGCCAAAACATACATCAAGTGAATCAATAGAACATCCCATTGTCTCCACAGATATTCCATCGCAAGACATACATCAAGTGTTCTCAAATCCAATACTCAATCCAACATAACTAAACGTCAAAGAGCAAGACTCAATTCATCACAAGAAGGTAGAGGGGGAGAAACACCATATGATTCAACTATAATAACAAAGCTTGCGGTACATCAAGGTCGTGCCAAATCAAGAACACGAGAGAGAGAGAGAGAGAGAGAGAGAGGGGGGGGGAGTCCTGGACTAGGGGGTGTCCGGATAGCCGAACTGTCATCTTTGGCCGGAGTCCTGGACTATGAAGATACAAGATTGAAGACTTCGTCCCGTGTCCGGATAGGACTTTCCTTGGCGTGGAAGGCAAGCTTGGCGATCTGGATATGTAGATTTCCTACCATTGTAACCGACTCTTGTAACCCTAACCCTATTCGGTGTCTATATAAACCGAAGGGTTTTAGTCCGTAGACAACAACAATCATACCATATGCTAGCTTCTAGGGTTTAGCCTCTCTGATCTCGTGGTAGATCTACTCTTGTACTACCCATATCATCAATATTAATCAAGCAGGAGTAGGGTATTACCTCCATCGAGAGGGCCCGAACACAGGTAAAAACATCGTGTCCCTTGTCTCATGTTACCATTCGCCTAGACGCACAGTTCGGGACCCCTACCCGAGATCCGCGGTTTTGACACCGACATTGGTGCTTTCATTGAGAGTTCCTCTGTCTTTGTCGGCTGTCGGGAAGGATGCCTCATCCGTCTTTAAAAGGCGATACTATCGCCAAAGGAGCCTTGGCCCTTTGGTGAGACTCTTCGGTTAGTTGGTTTCCTTATGACCGCCCGGTTCGTACCGCGCCGGCGATGACTTCTCGGGTCATCGAAACCAATCTTCACGTTAACTTCCGGAACTTGCCGAGCAGTTAGATCGATCGAGCTCTCCTCCATAAGCGAGCTCTTGGATCGCGCCGCATACAGGAGTCGCCACGGACTACGACCAGATCGGGCCTAAAACCGATCGAGAGAGATCAACTCTCCCGGGCTACCCATCATGTTCTGTGGTAGAGGAGCAATACGGCGATTCTTCTTCTATCTTAAGGACTAGCTACGTCCGGATTCCCGCGAGAGGGGCGGATGTCGATCAAGCCACGAACTTAAAGTCGGTGGCGGGTTGGATTCATTGGATAGCATTCAAAATCCAAACTTCCAAGTTCGGAAACTTCTCGGCCTGAGTCTTAAATTGGGCGGGCTTCGGATCTAGTTCCACCCGCCCACCCAAACATTAGCGATCTATCCCGAATTCGGCAAGAGCCCGCTGAAACAGTACATCATTCTTTGGGCGGATTACTCGTGGTTATGGGCGGGATAAAGGACTGCCGAGAGGAGGACGCAATCTCACTTTTCTGCAATAATTTCACGGACAAGGGAATCCTAAGCGCCATAAGTCGTCAGCGAAATTACACGCTTTGCTGACTTGGTGACCATAGTATAAAAATCTTGTGCGATGGAGAGTGCTTGGAAAACCGAAAGTAAATTTTGGGATAATCCATTTGAATACAGCCCTAGTCTGAAATAAAAGGGTGCATCATCACCAAGCACACAGGTTAAACATCAAAAACAAAAAAACCCCTAAAGACGCGGAACCGTCTTTGGAGGGTTGGCTAAGCGGACCTGCAAAATTCATAGCACAGGCGCCACTCCAACTCATAGCCTTGAGCATGTTGGATACTACGGCAGGTGGCCAAAAGTGGCGAAGAGCTTCTAGCCTCGAGAATCCCAGCCCGGCAACATCGATGCGGTATTAACAGTCTTGAGACTTTCGCATCAAATAACATGCAGAAGCGAACACTCCATAACCTTGCGAAGTCTACCAAGTAGCAACAATAAATCCATGGGTAACCACGGCTATTACCTTTAATGCCGATGTGAACCCAAATTCGAACAGCCGAGCACCGGCCGCATTGGTCCTCGGTCTAATAGTGGATGACTTCGCCTTACTAAGGTACTCATGGATGGCGGCAGCGGACTAAACCTCATCTATGAGGAAACCCTCCGAAAAATGGAAATAGACTAGAACCGCATTGAGCGAAGCAGCACAACCTTTAGAGGAATAATCCCTAGTCGGGAAGCATGCTGCACAGCAAAAATCACATCGGGCGTAGTGTTACATTTCGCCGGACAATTACAGGTCCGAGGAGGTCACATTTCAAGTGGCCCGTTCAATGACGGATATCACGCTTTATTAGAGGCGAGAGGCATTCACAATTTTTCAAGCTATACCCCATTATGGGTACATGAAGCTTAAAATGCCGGACCTAACGGAATCATCACTCTCGCTAGTGATCCGAACATAGCACTCCAGCGCCGAAAACAAGACAGCCGCACTAGCCCTCGAGGAACTATCCGAAGCCCTAGCGGCGAGGAACTCCTGCGATCGCTCCACGGTGAAACAGGACGATGTGATACTTGATAAAAGATCCAAGGCCACCTCTTTTAAACCAGCGGATGAAATAGTCAAATTCCAAGTCCACCCAGCGGACCACTGCAAAACGGCCTCCATTGGGGCATAATTAAACCCTGATGTAGACGCCGCACTACGAGAATTTCTACGAGAAAACTGGGACATTTTTGCCTGGCACCCTTCAGACATGCCAGGAATCCCACATCGGCTGGCCGAGCATAGCCTAAATACTCTAAAAGGATTCAAGCCAGTGAAACAGGCTCTTCGACGCTTTTCCGAACCCAAGAGACAGGCCATGGGAGAGGAGCTAGCCAAACTTCTGGAAGACGGATTCATCAGAGATATAAAACATCCGGACTGGCTAGCAAATCTGGTGATGGTACCAAAGAAGGATAAATCCTGGTGCCTATGTGTTGATTTCAAAGACCTTAATAAGGCTTGCCCAAAGGATCCCTTTCCCCTCCCTCGCATTGATCAAATTATCGACGCTACAGCAGGACACGACTCATCGTGCTTCCTCGACACGCGTACTCGGCTACCACCAAATCAAGATGGCGGAGCCAGACCAAGCCGCAACAGCATTCATCACTCCGTCACGCCCATTACGCTTCAACACAATGCCCTTCGGGCTCAAAAACGCCGGGCGCAACATATCGGCGCATGATTCGGACATGTCACGGCAAACCAGGTCGGCAAAAGCGGTGGAAGCATATGTAGATGACGTGGTCGTCAAATCCAAGCATGTCGAAACTCTAGTAGACGACTTGAGGCTCACATTCGACAATCTCCGAAAATATGACATTAAGCTCAATCCGGAAAAATGTGTCTTCGGTGTTCCAGCCGGAAAGCTCTTGGGCTTCATTGTGTCCGGTAGAGGGATTGAAGCAAACTCAGCCAAGATCTGAGCTCTGTCACAATTGGATATTCCAAAAGACCTCAAACAAATACAAAAATTGACTGGATGCGTAGCGGCTCTAAGCCGCTTTATTTCCCGTTTGGGAGAAAAGGCGTTACCCCTTTACCGCCTCCTCTGACGCACCGAACACTTCGAGTGGATGAATGCCGCCACGGCCGGACTCGAAGAAATAAAAGCCATATTGGCAACAAATCCGGTCCTGGCCGCGCCCAACATGGGCGAACCAATGCTATTATATATCACTGCAACACATCAAGTTGTCAGCGCGGTGCTCGTCGTCGAAGGAGAAGCGGACGGACACGAGTTCCCTCTTCAAAACAGGTTTACTATGTGTCCACTGTCCTAACTCCATGCAAGTCCCGGTACCCACATTATCAAAAGATAGCATATGCGGTGTTCATGGCATCCCGGAAGCTGCGACACTACTTTCAAGAGTGTTCGATAACGGTACCCACATTATAAACAACCGCGACGCGACGGGCCGGATTGCTAAATGGGCCATAGAGCTCCTTCCATTCGACATAACCTATAAGCCACGACGAGCTATTAAGTCACAGGTTTTGGCCGACTTCGTGGCGAATGGACCGGCGAACTCCCTAAGCGATGCGGGCGCATACTCCAATTGGATCATGCACTTTGGCGGCTCCAAAATGTTGGCCGACACGAAATTTGGCGTCGTCTGACGTCCCCAACCGGGGACATGATCCAATACGTCCTTCGATAATGTATCACGGACTCCAACAACACAGCGAATACGAGGCCCATACGCACGGCCTCCGGATGGCAGTCTCCATGGGCATTAAACGCCTAGAGGTGCGCGGGGATTCGAACCTCGCGATATCTCAAGTAAACGGAGACTTTGATGCCAAAGATCCGAAAATGGCAGCATACCGCAATGCGGTCCTAAAAATGTTAGCATGGTTCGAAGGGCTCGAATTTCATCATATAGCCCGGGATAACAACCAGGCGGCGGACGTATTGGCACGCATCGGCGCAAAACGTGATGCCGTCTCGAACAACATCTTCCTGGAACGGCTGTTCAAGCCATCCGTACTATGGGAAGGGGAGTCCGGAAATAACAATCCGGACCCAACCGCACTGCCTGACACCGAACACTCTGACACAATCGGAGGCTCTGCCAACGAAATAACACCCTCCCCCCATGAAATAATGGCGGTTTTTGCCCCGTGGACGGAACCATTCCTAGCCTACCTAACTAGGCAGGAACTCCCCGAAGACCAAAATGAGGCTCGCTGCATAGTATGGCGATCCAAAGCCTATAAAGTCCATGAGGGAGAGCTTTATAAGAAAAGCACAACAGGACTCCTTCAAAGGTGTATCTCCGAAGAGGAAGGGTGAAACCTCCTGGCTGAAATTCATGCCGGACTGGGTGGGCACCACGCCGCAGCCCGGGCCCTTGTAGGCGGGCCTTCCGTGCAGGATTTTATTGGCCGACGGCCGAGGCAGATGTGCGAGATTTAGTCCAACGATGCGTCGGTTGCCAGCTTTTTGCTAACCAAAGCCACATGCCACCCACGCCCTCAAAACTATACCCATCACCTGGCCGTCATGATGCAGGGGCTTGACATGGTTGGACCCCTTAAGGGAGGAACCCACAAGCAAAAATACCTATTGGTCATGGTGGATAAATTCACCAAATGGATAGAGGCCAAGCCTGTTAAAACGGCCGAACCCGGGCCGGTGATAGACTTCATATCAGGGCTAGTGCACCGTTATGGCGTCCCCCACAGTATCATCACTGATAACGGCACCAACTTCACGGCCGATGAGGTCAAATTATGGTGCAAAAACATGGGCATCAAGCTCGATTACGCCTCGCCTATCACCCTCAAACCAACGGTCAAGTCAAGCGAGCAAACGGTCTAATCATGAGCGGCATTAAACCCGGACTAGTGCGGTCCCTCAAGGAATCTAACACGCCTTTGGGTTGAGGAGCTTCGACTCCGTACTGGGGAGTGCGGACCATGCCGAATCGTACTACCGGATTCACACCATTTTTTATGGTGTACGGCGCAGAGGCAGTCTTGCCCTGTGACATAATGCATGACTCACCTCGCGTGTGCATGTATGAAGAAAGAGAAGCCGAGCTCGATCGTCAGGACAGTTTGGACGCATTGGAGGACGAGCGCGACATGGCAAAAGCTCGTTCCGCATTTTATCAACAGCAGTCTCGAAGATATCAAAAGCGAGGAATGCACGGGCCAAAGCTTACAGCGTTGGCGAACTAGTTCTCGCTTTGCCGGACAAGAAAAAGGACAAACTCAAGCCCAAATGGGAAGGTCCCTTCATCATCGACCAGGTCGACCGGCGGAGCATACCGTACGTGAAACGCGTCGGATAACCGACTCGAGCCGAACCCATGGAGCAAGCCCGTCTCACGAAGATTCTACGCTTAAGCGCGGACTCGAGTTCGTCTCCTTCCTCCGTCCACATTTTCTATTTTTGCTGTCTTTTATTTCTCTCCTTCCTCCTCCTTCTTCTTGAAGCCTTTAGAGGCTCGTTTGCGCTTTGTTCGCACATACTTGATGCGATGTCCGCGCCCATTATACCTGGGGGCTTCTTTAACAGAAGCTTATTTATACGGGCTTCATGCCCAACACATGTGTCAAACTTCCGCATGTACCTTTTACTCACCATTATATGCATCGATATGACTTAAGTTTTGGCCAAGCTGGGTTGCCTGGCTCCTGTGCTTACCCCTACGTTCCCGATTGTTTGGCTAGGTGGTAAAGGGAGCACCTATGCGATTGTTACTGCCGGGTCAGCCGAATGTGTACCTCAGACTAGGTGAAGCCAAAGCTAAGCGTTCTTAAGGGAATATTGATTCGGTGAACTGAAAGATGATTTTTAACTATTTATCCATCTGCCCCAGATGATTTTACGCTTTCTTAGCAGTTTGGACATGCACTTTAGGGCATGCCTCCCGAGGAAAGGAACCCTTAACGGAACTATTCTCCACGGAAGATGTTTCTTACTATCCATGTAATATAACATAACTAGTTGGGCACTTGTCTGATACAGCAATAATGACCCCTACGCCTTGTCTCCATGCATGCCCCGGTTCTTACATAACCGCGAGGGTATTCGGACACACTCCGGACTATTGGGTCCCAAGGTCGAAGCGAAAAGGTCCGCTGTGACAAACGATCTACAATCCGTCTAGAAGACATTTTTCATGTCATATTCAATTACATAGTCAACTCGACTAATTTTATTCCTCCTCAATGCCATCTAATAGGCTATCTAATTTACAATCTTGCTGGGAATACTTGGCGGCCAATTCTACTTGGCCGTACACTAAGCTTCTGAGGATCTCCTTCCCATCGGGCCCCCACAGGTCCGACCTCGGCCATGTGGTTTGGGTCAATAACCGTGTACAGCGTCTTTACCATGGCCCGAGCCTCCTGGCGCCTTGACAATGAGCCGATATCTTCCATAGTTAGAAGCGCCACCGTGCTCCTTGAAGCCGCTCTGCCAGCTCCCCAATGCCTTGAGCGGGGAGATAGATGGCCACAAGGCACAGGTGGCGCCTTTCATCACATGCCGAACTTCGTTAAATGCGGTTGTATGATTCGGGAAGAAGATCACCCGAAGAACTGGGCATCTCCTCCTCAGGACGACCTGTGAGCAAATCTACATACATGTTTATGTTAGTCGACTTCCTCGCCGAACTCTTTCCGATCCATCATTTTCAAGAAACAAATGATAAAGACGAATAATATGAGGCCACCTCAATTCATTTTTTTTAGTTTTATCTTATAAAGCAAACTAGTGATAAAACAAGGAACAAAAAGATTCAATTGCAAGATATAATGATATACCTTCAAGCACTCACCTCCCCAGCAACGGCGCCAGAAAAGAGCTTGATGTCTACTACACAACTTGTTCTTGTAGACTCGTGTTGGGCCTCCAAGCATAGAGTTTTGTAGGACAGTAGCAAATTTCCCTCAAGTGGATTACCTAAGGTATATCAATCCATGGGAGCGTAGGATGAAGATGGTCTCTCTCAAACAACCCTGCAACCAAATAATAAAAAGTCTCTTGTGTCCACAACACACCCAATACAATGGTAATTTGTATAGGTGCACTAGTTTGGCGAAGAGATGGTGATACAAGCATAGTAATGATAGTAGATATGGATTTTTGTAATAGGAACAATAAAAAACAGCAAGGTAGAAATTGATAAAACGGAGCACAAACGGTATTGCAATGCTTGAAACTAAGGCCTAGGGTCCATACTTTCACTAGTGCAATCTCTCAACAATGCTAATATAATTGGATCATATAACCATCCCTCAACGTGTGATGAAGAATCACTCCAAAGTTCCTATCTAGCGGAGAATATAAGAAGAAATTGTTGGTAGGGTACGAAACCACCTCGAAGCGATTCTTTCGATCGATCTATCCAAGAGTTTGTACTAAAATAACAACAAGTTATCCTTTCCAATCGATCTATCCAGAGTTCATACTAAAATAAAACCAAGGTATCCTTTTTGATCCATCTATCAAGAGTTCGTACTGAGATAACACCAAATAATTTCAGATTCATAATACTCAATCCAACACAAAGAACCTCAAAGAGTGCCCCAAGATTTCTACCGGAGAAACAAAGACAAGAACATGCATCGACCCCTATGCATAGATTACCCCAATGTCACCTCGGGAATTTGTGAGTTGAGTGCCAAAACATATATCAAGTGAATCAATATGATACCCCACTATCCCCAGGGTATTCATGGCAAGACATGCATAAAGTGTTCTCAAATCCATAAAAGTATTCAATCTGATAAGAGCGAAATCTCAAAGGGAAAACTCAATTCACAACAAGATAGAGAGGGGAAAACATCATATATCCAACTATATTAACAAAGCCCATGATTCATCAAGATCGTGACATCTCAAGAACACGAGAGAGAGAAAGAGATTAAACACATAGCTACTGGTACAAATCCTCAGCCCCGCGGGTGGACTACTCCCTCCTCATCATGGTGGCCGCCGGGATGATGAAGATGGCCACCGGTGATGATTTCCACGGAACATGGTCTAGATTGGATTTTCGTGGCTACAGAGGCTTGCGGCGGCAGGACTTCTGATCTAGGGTTATTTTTTATGTTTTCTCTATTTATAGGATTTTCAGCGTTGGAATCACACGAAGATGGGCCTCGAGGTGACCACAACTCACCGGGGCAAGCCAGGCCCCTCTGGCGCACCCTGGTTGGTTGTGCCCACCGTGTGGCTCTTCTGGCCCTCCCACGAAGCTTCTGGTGCCTCTTTTGTTCCAAAAAAATCGTCAAAAAGTTTCATTCCATTTGGAGAAATTTTATTTCTGCACAAAAAACAACACCACGGTAGTTCTGCTGAAAACAGCATCAGTCCGGGTTAGTTCCATCCAAATCATACCAAAACCATATAAAATTGTTGTAAACATGGCATGAATACTTCATAAATTATAGATACATTGGAGGTGTATCAATAGCAATGATTTTGTAGCAAGTGCAACAGTAATAGCTGCAATAGTAACTTTGCAAGAACAATATGTGGAAAATTCGTAGACATTGGATCGGTGGATTCATTGGATGATATTCATCATATAACAGTCATAACCTATGGCGATACAAAACTAGCTCCAGTTCATAAATGTAATGTAGGCATGTATTCCGTAAATAGTTGTATGTGCTTATGGAAAAAACTTGTATGGCATCTTTTTTCCTACCCTCCCGTGTCAGCGGGGTCCATAAGGAAACTAAGGGATATTAAGGCCTCCTTTTAGTAGAGAACCGGAACAAAGCATTAACACACAGTGAATACATGAACACCTCAAACTACGGTCATCATCGGAGAGTATCCTGATTATTTTCACCCCGGGGTTTACGAATCATAACACGTAATAGGTGAATATGACTTGCAAGATCAGATCTAGAACATAGATATAATGGTGAAAACATAAACGGTTCAGATCTGACATCATGGCACTTGAGCCCTAGTGACAAGCATTAAGCATGGCAAAGTCATAACATCGTCAATCTCAGAACATAGTGGATACTAGGGATCAAGCCCTAACAAAACTAATCGATTACTTGATGAATCTCATCCAACTCCTCACTGACTAGCGAGCCTATGAAGGAATTACTCACTCCCGGTGGGGAGCATCATTCAATTGGTGATGAAGGAGGGTTGGTGATGACGAAGATCGAAGATCCCCCTGTCCGGAGCCCCGAACGGACTCTAGATATGGCCTCCCGATGAAGAACAGGAGGTGGCAGCAGCTTTGTATCGTGAAACACGATGAAACTTCCTCCCTGATTTTTTTCTCTGAAAATAGGATTTTATAGCATCGGAGTTAGGGTCTGCGGGGCCACCAGGTGGGCACAACCCACCTGGGCGCACCCTGGTGGGTTGTGCTCAACCCCCCCCCCCCCTCCGGTGGTTCTTGGCTCCAGTATTTTTCTTTTCTTCTGAAATAATTCTCCAAAAAGTTAGTTCTACTGAAAACAACTTCAGTCCGAGTTAGTTTCATTCAGATCATGCAAATTAGAGTCCAAAACAAGAGGAAAAGCGTTAGGAAAAGTAGATACAACAGAGACGTATCAATGTTCGGGAAAAGTTCCTCAAGATAGGTCTGATAAACGACAAAAAGGTAGAAGGTTGGCCTGACGACACCTCCTTGAGGCTGCTCATAGCGGGGAGTAAATTATACTAGTGTCATGCATATGACACTAGTCGTGCAAAGTAACATAGTAGTAGTGTTATAGATGGCTTCATTTATTAGCTTGTAGACTCATATTGTCTTGAAAGCGCTATGTTACAGTAACATATTATGTTACCACTTGTCATTAACTACTTGCCACATAAGCAAAATTTTCTTGGAGTGCGCAGCCTAACTTCGTTTCAAGCATTGTGTTCACATGCGCGCTTGATGGCTACACTCGCAGACCTACGATGGCCTATCGTGCGTAGGCCTTTATGACTGGGGTAAGCCGTTTTCCTTGACTTTTGACCTACTGAAGGTAGCATGTCTCGCCAACACAGCCTGCATCCAACATACGAACATTCGAGAGACCCGCATGTAGTGGCGGACCTTAGTGCAAGGAAAACCAGGCTGTTGCCTGGCCAGGTTTGTTGCAAACCAATGGGCTTGAAGGGGCTAAATGGGCCATGGAAGGAAAAAATGTTGCGCTTTCTCTAAGTCGACCCGCACAATCATTTTATTCTAGCTCTGCCACTGCCTGCATGAGTACAGGTCGGGATGACCGGGATCGCTTGTGGCAAGGGGGCGCGGGTCTGTTGTTGTGCCCACGGGTTCCTATATAAGAGGGGGGGGGGGGTCGGGACGAGCCTGAAAGAATGGGAGTTTTTGTAAACACGGAAAGAGAGGAAAGAAAGAGAGTAGTGCATTATGTAATCGATGATGCATGAATAGATGAAGATACACTATACCAGAATGTAGGGTATTACACCATCTCGATGGCCTGAACTTGGATAAAAAAACTTTAAGCCATGCATGAAGATTTTTGAAGTGTTTTAGCCTTTGACCGGACAAATAAACGGGGATCCCCATGATCCCTGGTATCCGTAAATTCATCTCGACAGTGGTGGAAGACCCTGGCGGCTAGGATTTTGGGGAGTCTACTAATTAAGTTCCATCGATTCGATGATTCTCAAAAGGCAGAAACTACATTATGCCTTCTATATTTGCCGGAATTTTTATCGTGCTTTGGGGGCTTCAAACAGGTCCGCCCGTCCCGAGCATATTAATCGGGCATAGCTGCCATAAAAAGAACTTTTGTCCTCTTCTGTGAAAAGGAGTCGAGCCCAAATGGGCGGGTGGATTGGGAGTCCCAAATTTGGGATGGTTGAATGTAGCACTACAAGCTAGATGGCCATGGCTATAGAGATCGGATGCGGAGCGACCGTGGTCAGAGTTTCATATCAAGTTCCCAAAGGAATCCTTGGCCCTGTTCCACGCGATTGCCAAGGCTAGTGTGGGAAACAGACAGAGGACTCTCCTTTGGGAGGATAGGTGGATGGGCGGCTATCGAATTTGTAAGTTGGCATCATTGATATACGAGAAAATACCGAAGCGCGATAGGGACACAAGATTGGTTGCGGACGCGTTGACAAATGATGCGTGGGTAGAGGACATTGGCCCAGACCTCACTGCAACCGCGGTACAACAGTTCTTGCACCTTTGGCCGAGAGTGGCGGAGGTACACCTTACCACCGACGTTCAGGGAAGAATCGGGTGGGCCTGGGAGAAGGACGGATGCTTCTCAGTTCAGTCGGCATACATTGCCAAGTTCGTCGGCCTTGAAGTTTGGCCGACGACCGCGTTTACGTGGAAATCGGAAGCACCGCTGCGGTGCCGTTTTTTCGCATGGCTTGCGTTCAAGAACCGGTGCTGGACTTCTGACATACTGGCTCGGCGCGGCTTGCCACACCAAACGGCTTGTCCTTTCTGCGATCAACACGACGAGACCCTTAATCATCTACTTCTAGGTTGTGTTTTCTCTAAGGAGATGTGGCACCGGTTTAGCTTGGCAAGTGGGAGGCCGGAATTTGAACCACTGGATGGCGAGACACTCGGAGATTGGTGTGAAAGGCAAGAGCAGAGGGGCGATCAACCAAGAAGCAACCGTGTTATGTGTCTTCTGGGCATGTGGGAGATCTAAACGCACCGAAATGACATCATTTTCAATGAAGCAACACCGTCTCTGGGTAAGCTCACATGGAGGATCGACAGTGAAGGAGGGGCTTGGAAGCAAGCGGGACTACTAAAAGGGGACCTCGATGGGTTCTTAGTAGGATTAGCATTGTGGGTAGTGCATGAGTAACTAAATTAGATTAGGAGTGTGGGCATGAACGGACCAGTCCACATAAGTAACTATATAATTTTGTGGAGTCTCTAGGATGTCTATCCCTCTCCTTCGATACGCATACTCGTCGTATTCGAGAAAAAATACAGTCGAGGCGCAGTCTTGAGAAACTGAATATGCATAATGTGCCTTGTATGTTTGCCCGAATTTTTATCGTGCTTTGGGGGCTTCAACCTGCCCGCCCGTCCCGAGCATTTTAGTTGGGCATTGCACTTTTGTCGTAATTGAATATTCATAATGTTGTGTGCTTCCTCCATTCCTTTATACAAGACCACTAACTTAAATTACAGGTAGCTAGGTAAAATTTAATGACTACTTTGCAAGCCAACTTTTCTTCTTGTTAACTAGGATCATTAATACGCCCACATACATGCAAGAAAGGAATGATAATGAAGTACTCCCTCCGTTCCCAAATAATTGTCTTTCTAGCCATCTCAAATGGACTATAACATACGGATGTATGTAGACATGTTTTAGAGTGTAGATTCATTCATTTTGCTCCGTAAGTAGTTACTTGTTGAAATCTCTAGAAAGACAATTATTTAGGAACGGATGAAGTAGCACAGTGTCATTATGACTACATGCATACAAGTATTAAATAAGTTACTAGTACAATGAAACATCATTAAATTTTGCCTTGGTTACTGTTAGTGGTCTTGTATAAATGTAAAATATATTTTTTATAATAGCCTTATATAAGGAAATGAAGGGAGTATATACTAGTATAGTCAACACACACAACAGTCAACGCAGGTGCAACAGCTTCTTCTTCTCCGTCCGACAGTTGGAATCAAAGCTTCGATCAGAAGAAGGCCCTGAGCGCGACCTGCGCAATGCGCGCGGCAGCCATGGCTGCCATCGGGAACCGGCGGAGGTGGAAGGACAGCAGCGCGAGCGCCAGGGCGGCCGCCCAGAGCGCCATGCCAGCGGCGAGGTGGCTGTCGGCCAGGCGAGGGACGGCGGCGCGGAGGAGATAGGAGGCGCCGAGCAGCACGTATACGGCGGCGTGGAAGTGGAGCCGCCGCTCCAGCTGCTGAGCAGCATTGTGGTCGAGGAACGGCGCCGGACGAGCAGCTGCCATACTGTCAGTTTATACTACTCCAGTAAGTACTGTTTGTTCGAGTGTCAGCGCCCCTATTAATTTGGATGAACTCGTAGTAGTATATTAGTAGATTAAGTGTGTCTCTCTATATATAGCTAATTAGAGAGAGGAAGGGCGGAAGACCTCAGCAATCGAAAAGCTGATTGGTTATACTAATACAGTACTAAGTGGATGACGGCTATTATGTGCGCTACTCAGGCTAGTCATAGTGGGAGTAACTTAGCTAGTAATATAGTGCATTTTAAGAAATTTTTACTTATGTGGCAAGTATTTAATGTGAGGTGGTAACATAATATGTTACTGTAACATAGCGCTTTTCAAGACAAGATGAGTCTACAAGCTAATAAATGAAGCCATCTATAGCACTACTATCATGTTACTTTGCATTATAAAGGTAATAACTTAGACTAGTGTCATGCATATGACACTTAGAGTCTAAGTTACTCCCCACTATGACCAGCCTCATGGTCGTGGCTCGTGAACAACGGCGTTGTCTCTGGTCGAGGGAACCGTACGCGCTCACTAGGTGGTGCATGCCGGGAAAAGTGCTGAGAGGTCATCGGGCCGGGGGAGTCGCTGGCGGCATCTGATTCTGTGACGCAAATGAGGGCAGCGGAGATGTATCGAACCAACAAGCTGCGTGGGGCGGGGCGAATTCAGGTGGTGGGGGCAATTAGAGCGACAGGGCGGCCCATATGTGTTGGCGCGAGTGCACGCCGTCGGCTGACATGCCTGCACGCGTCTTGTATGAGCCTCCAGTGGAGCGCTGATGGCGACGCTGACGAACGGATCATTGCTGATCGGCAACGGGCAGCCGGCACAAACTTTTGACTGGTTAACTTCTAAGGGCGTGTACGTTGGTATCTGTTATGCAGCAGCCCAGCCCAAGAAGAAGGCCCAAGGCCTCACGACGCTCCCGGCTGCTGGACCGGGCCTGGAGGGCCGAGAAGGGCAAGAGAGCGGAGACCGAAGACAAAGGGGGCTCATTTGGAGCAGAGGAGGAGTCGACTAGCGGAAGAGAAACACTTTTCCCCTTCGTTCTCCTTCCACGGTGTATCCAGATTCATCTTCCTTCCTCTGTAAGCGAATTGTGTATCCAGGGCATAACAATTGGTATCGAGTCGTTCGATCCATCTCGGGGACGCGTGATCCATCGATCCTTGATCGCGATGGCGGATTCGTCCGCCGCTGTAATTCCCATCGCTCGGCAGGAACCGCCGATCTGGTTAGTCGACCGGGTTCGGATCTGGCGCCAAAGAAGCGTGGCCCTTCGGCGGTCGAGCAGCAGGTCTCGGCGGCGATGGAGACGGTGGAGCAGCAGAACATGGAGACCAACGCCAAACTCGACGACATCGTCGAACAGCTGAAGGGCATGACCGCGTGGATGAAGGCCATGGATTCCACGACAAAGAGCTTGTCCGAATCCGCCGCGCTTCTTCAGCTACGGCGAGGATGCATCGACACGGTGGGCGCCGAGTCACCTCCGACGCCCCCAAAGGCCCAACCGGTAGCGACCACGACGCCTCCGACGATGGTGGTGCCGCAGCGCCGCGGCGGGCGGCCCGGTGGGCACGGCGTGCATCACCATCAACGAGGGCCGATTTTGGGGATCCCGACCCCAAATCCGCCTCCGGCCAACGGTATGCCCTCCTTCGCCCCATCCACCGATCGAGAGTTCCCTTGTGATGATCGCCGAGTTTTGCATCCTACTCCTCGGTCACACATGGGCAGTACACCCAAGATGGATTTCCCTAAATTCGATGGGGAAGATTACCAAGTGTGGTTGGACAATTGTGAACTATATTTTGAGATTTATGGGGTGTCCGAGCTAATGAAGGTCAAGTTTGCCGCTCTCAACTGTGTTGGGAGCAGCGGTGGCTAAAAATGGCCCAGAACGCCGGGCAGTTCGTGCATTGGCACGACTGCATGACCGCAGATTCAGAGAAGTGGGGGAAGAACAAGCACAAATTCCACATGCGCCGATTCTTTGTTGCTTAGTCAAACTAGCTCGGTAGATGAGTATACTTCTAAATTTGACACCTGCGACACCAAATCCTTCTAGCAGATCCACACACTAGTGAGGTTTTTTTGTTGAGAGATATATAGCAGGCCTTCGTCACGAAATTAGATTCTATTTGTTATATTGCATCAACGGAGGATGTCGATACTGCTAGTTGTTTGGCCTGTTGCAGGAAGTGGAGCTCGACAACGACACGGCAGCAGCAGCTCTAAGTCCAGCCAGCAATCGGTTGTCAAGCAATCAAGTCACGGGACAAAAACAAGCATCAATCTGCACGGAGGAAACGCGGAAGGTGGCGTAAAAGTTGGGCGCTCGAGCTTACCGCAAGGCCAAGAACTTGTGCTTCAAGTGTGGCGACCCATGGGCACGCGGGCATAAGTGCCCGACAAGGTGCCTCTTCACATTATGGAGGAGCTGCTGGAGATTTTGCGGTGGATGATCCTCGATCCCCAACACATGTCGATTCTAGTTCGGAGGAAGAGGTGATGCTGCTTGCCAATCCTAGTTCCGCTACATCACCGGTGAAATGCAGAACCATGCGCCTTCAAGGCATGATCGGCAAGCGTCTGATCCTCATTACGATTGACTCTGGGGCAAACTGTTCGCTCGTGGATGCAAACTTAGCGGCGAACTTCAACTTCCTACCGGACGGTACCGGCCGCCTCATTTGTCATTCTGGTGGCGGCGTTTTAACAAGCTCCTCTGGTGCCACAATTGACATGGTGGACACAAGGCCACACATTCTGCCAGGATATGAAGGTGCTCCCTCTTGGCTGTTATGATCTCATCGTGGGGGCAGATTGGTTGGAAGGCCACAGTCCTATGTGGGTGCATTGGCGGAAGAAATGGATGAGGTTCACACATGAAGGGCGTCGCATTACCCTAAAATGGATACGCACGACGCCGAGCAAGTGTAAGCAGGTGTCGGTTGGGAAGATGCGAGGCTTGCTACACCGAGGAGCAGTTCGACATGCAGTTCAAATCCAACCGATCCACGAGAGCGAGACTTGTCGGTAGCACGCGATCGAGCCGGAGAACCCAATTCCCCGTAAGTGCAGTCCCCGTTGGCCGGAGTTTGACGACCGTTTACTGCGCCCGTCAGCCTACCACCTCATCGAGAAGATGATCACACCATTCCATTGATCCTGGCGCACAACCGGTTAGTGCACGGTCGTGTCGATACACACCCCAACGAAGGATGAAATAGAAAAACAGATCAAGGAGATGCTCCGCGCAGGTATCATCCGCCCGATTCGAGCCCCTTTGCTGCCCAGTCGCTTGCGCGAAAAAAGGACGGAACGTGGCGTTTCTGTGTGGACTATCGCCAACTTAATGCAATCACGGTCAAGAACAAACATCCAATGACGGTGGTGGATGAGCTGTTGGACGAGATCTCAGGCACAAAATGGTTTACCAAGCTGGACCTTCTCTCAGGGTATCATCAGATAAGAGTGGCCGATGAGAATGTGTTCAAAACAGCCTTCCGCACCCACCAGGGCCTGTACGAGTTCCTGGTAATGCCCTTTGGCCTCTCGCGTGCACCCGGCTCTTTCCAGAGCATGATACACAAGGTTCTCAATCCTCTGCTCCGGCATGGTGTTTTGGCATTTATGGACGATATTTTGGTGCATCTGACTACCTTGGAGGAACATCTACGTCGCTTACGTGAAGTATTGCAGCTGCGGGATAATGAATTGGTGATCAAACGCTCTAAGTGTGCCTTCGCCCAGCCTCGGATCGAATACCTCGGCACGCCATCAGTCCGAGGGCGTGGCTCTTGATCCGCAAAGGTTGAGGCAAGGCAGACTTGGCCTGTTCCCACTTACGTCCGGGCTGTTCGAGGGTTTTTGGGTCTCACGGGTACTACCGGAAGTTCATTCAGCATTACGGCGTGATTAGTCGACCAACGACAGAGCTGTTAAAAAAGGCAAAATTTTCCGATGGACACAACCAGCAGAAACAGCTTTCCGGCTGCTCAAGAAGGCAATGATCGCAGCTCCGGTGTTGGCGGTACCCAATTTCCAGCAAACATTTGTCCCGGAGACTGATGCATGCAAGGATGGCATCGGGCAGTCCTCATGCAGCAAGGGCACCCAGTGGCTTACTTGAGCAAAGGGCTTTGTCTAAAGAATCAAGCACTCAACACGTACGAGAAGGAATGCCTCGCCATCCTGATGGCCGTGGACAAATGGAGGTCGTACCTACAGCACCAACATTTCATAATACACACAGATCAGCAAGCCCTCTTGCATCTCGCCGACCAAATATTGAGTACGGGGATCCAGCACAAGGCCTTTGTCAAACTAATGGGATTGGAGTACACTATCCAGTACAAGCGTGGCATCACAAATGCGGCGGCAAATGCTCTCTCCCGCCGAGACCAACAGCAGTCCGTACTCGCCATATCATCGGCAATACCCTCATGGATGGAAACCACGGTTCTTGGCTATGAGGAGGACACGATTCAAGCAACTCTTGACCGAACTATCAAGAATGAGGAGAAATGACAAGGGTTACTCATTGGATAATGGTGTGCTTCGCTATAAAGGGCGATTTGGGTTGGCCAAAACCCTTTGGCTCAACAACACATTATGCAGTCCCTCCATGCCACTCGCACTTGGTGGCCATTCGGGGTGCTGCGACATATCAGCGTGTCAAGAAACTCTTTGCTGGACCAAAATGAAACGAGATGTTACAGAGTTTGTGCAAGGCTGCACCGTGTGTCAAGAGGCCAAGGAACACTTGTAAATCAACCTGGACTTCTTCAACCGCATGAGATTCCCCCTCATCCGTGGCACACTATAAGTTGGGATTTCGTGGAAGGGTTGCCTAAGTCAAACGGTTTCGAAGTGATTTTGGTTGTCATTGATAAGCTCACCAAGTTTGCCCACTTTCTTCCGCTCAAGCACCCATACACAGCTCACTAGGTGGCCCTCGTGTTCTTCGATCAAGTGTACCGCCTCCATGGCATGCCAGCAAGGATCATCTTTGACCGGGATCCGGTCTTCACAAGTACGTTCTGGCAGGAACTGTTTCGACTTTCAGATACCATCCTCAACATGAGCTCATCCCGACACCCCGAGACAGATGGTCAGACCAAACGCCTCAATCAGTGTCTCGAGGCTTTTCTTCGGTGTTCGATTCATGACAAGCCTGCCCGATGGTCCAAATGGTTGACAGCGGAACATTGGTACAACACATCTTATCACACACGGCGGATGTACCCCATTTGAAGCACTATATGGGTATCTTCCTCGACCATTTGGGATATCAGCTCCGGCGTCTACTACTGACCTCCAAGACTTGGTGGCCGATCGGAAGCAATCAGAGAGCTACTACGACAACACTTGACGCAAGCTCAAGCAAGGATGAAACTGCAAGCGGACAAGCATCGTACAGAACGCTCCTTCCAAGTGGGCGATCAAGTGTTCTGGAAGGTTCAACCCTACCTCCAGAACTCCCTCGCGGCACGCCGTAACCAGAAGTTGGCGCTGAAGTTCTACGGGCCATACCAAGTCCTCCAAATGAAGTCGGTGCGGTCTCTTACAAGCTCCGGCTGCCACCAACTCCAGGATCCACGACGTCATCCATGTTTCCCAGCTCAAGAAGCAAGTTCCTCCATGGTTCCCCGTCGAGCCGGACATGGGCATGGTCGAACAAAGGAGCATGACGCTACTTCAACCGGCGACGATCTTGCAGATGAAGCTCGTTCAGCAAGGCGGTGCGGTCAAGCCAAAGTTCAAGATTATTTGGAAGGATCGCCAGACACCCACGACACTTGGGAAGACGCAATTGTGCATCAGTTTTCTGTCGGCAGCTTGGGGGCAAGCCGCTCCTCAAGGGATGGGGAGTGTTATGCCGCAGCCCAGCCCAGAAGAAGGCCCAAGGCCTCACGACGCTCCGGCTGCTGGACTGGCCTGGAGGGCCGAGAAGGGCAAGAGAGCGGAGACCGAAGACAAAGGGGGGCTCGCTGGAACAGAGGAGGGAGTCGACTAGCTGAAGAGAAACACTTTTCCCCTTTCGTTCTCCTCCCCTGGTGTATCCAGATTCATCTTCCTTCCTCTGTAAACGAATTGTGTATCCAGGGCATAACAGTATCTATTCAGGCACTCAGCCATCTGCAATGCACGCCACGTGAGATCTTTGTCTCAACGGAGGAAAGAGATCAAGGCACTTCCCAGTGCTCCATCGTGGACATGTATTAAGCATACCACATAAGCAAAAAAAATAACATGCCATAACATTTAAGAAGGGGAAAGAGCACTTTGGTGACCTCAGGGAGAACCAATGCCAAGGGCGAGAACCTAGGCAAACCACTTAAATGAAACAATTTGACCAATGCATGAAAAACTTCAGGTGCTAACTCATTAAATAAAGTGTGCTTAGCAACAACAAGCTAAGCACCTATGCATTGGGGGTTGAGTTGCTAAGGTATTTAATGCACTTAACACCTTATCAAAGTACCTTTGCATTGGAAGAGGTCTAACTAAAAAGAGGCAGTCCGTCTGCAGAATTAAAGACCGTCCATTTCTGTAAAAATCGGCCCTTAACAACGTGCTTTCTCCCGTTGTACGAGGGGTGTGCATGTAACAATCCGTTTCTCTCTCTGAAGAAATCTTTTTTCTGTTTTCCAATCCCTCACTTCGGCCGGCCGCCGCGGGCCAGCCGCCACCCATATCGGTTAGTTACGGATAACCATATAAACAGTGTTCTACATGATGAGTGTGTAGGTGTTGTTTTTAAGATGAAATATGATGACTATACAAATAAATGCACTAGTTTGTTGTCTTCTACTCCCTCCGTTCCTTCATATAAGGTGTATTTGTTTTTTAATAAAATTCCAAAATGTAAAGTGCATTTCTTCTAATTCCTCATAATTCCCTTGTTAGCCCTCTAGAAAAAGGAAAGTATTTCTCTCCTGATTGTCTATATCTCTCCTTGTAGCAAAAGAAGGAAACTATCTCTATGTTGATTGCATGTATTTTCTACTTTCCTGGACTAACTGATTTACTTGCCACTAACCAATAAATTTGCTAAGGGTAATTTTGTCCTAACACGTCTATAATTATGTGTCTTGATCACCGTGCCGAAAATAATACACCTTACATAAAGGAACGGAGGGAGAATGTCGATTAGATTGAATAGATAAGATGAGGTGCTACAAAAAGTTTGTCACATAAGATGAAAATATGTTTTGTGTTGTTACTAACGAGCTTAACGAGCTATTGGTGAAACTCGTTAGCTCATCCGTTAAGCTTAGCAAGCTGAAATCAATGATTGGCTCTGTTCATTAAGAAGCGGGCTACGAGTTTAACGAGCCGAACTATCGAGCGCTTATTAAGCTCGCGAGCTATGAGCTTTTGATCCAGCCAAGACAGTGTGTTGCAATATGCATCAATAATAGGGTCTATATGTGATTTGTCATGGTATTATAGGCAGCCCTTGTGTACAGACACCTGGTGTCTATACTGTATGTATGCAACATCTATACAAACTACTGGAAATATAACACACAACAGGGGTATCTGTTAGGCCGGCTGTAATACTCCAACCACCCGTAAATACCTGGCCCACGAAACAAGAGATCTAAACAGTCCATGACAAGCGACGGACTCGTACAACAACAAATATGCTATCTGTACGCAGCGGTTTTGGGGGGAATAGATCGTCGATATTTTGGCGGAGAGACTCGATCGTTTTTACCCCTCTCTCTGTCCCCACATCATTTATTTTCTTACGTCGCCTCTATTACAGACAACTGACTAGATGCCTTTGTACATGCCCTAAGGCTTACAATTTAGAGGTCGGAAACCCTATAATCTATTCCCCGTCACCCATACACCACGCACGTTCCACCACCCTGCTTGGGTGGTGCACGCCTGTCGGCTCCGCCATGTGGCATCAATTTAGCAACTGTCAAATGTGGTCGTAGCCAGTCGTAACCGCCGCCGAAAGCCGGTTGTAGCAATTCGTCTCCCTTGCCGTACTAGCAGCATGTCGCTTTGGTCGCAACATCCATTGATGAGCTCACGTGGTCGCGATTCGTTGTATCCCAGCCTCCGTTTTTATTTTCCTCGTTCAAACACCTCGATTGCCTTCAAAATTGAACGTTTCACATCATTTGGAGCCTACACACCTCCTTCTCTTCCTGACACTATCTACTCTCTTGTGTAGAATCGCACATCATCCTCTTCTCTTGGATCTTCATCTCCTCAATCTTCGTCTTTTCTTGCTTCCTCTTCTTTACATACTTGTTTCTTATCCTCATCAAGTCGCCTATCTTGTTTTTCATCACCTCCAACTCATCCTCTCTCTTGACCATCTCCTTGGCTCCCTCTCTCTAGTCAGACCAACCCGTGCTAGATGACGGAGTTGGCCTATAAACCCATTCCTCTCCATCAACATCATCTTTATTGTCATCCATCTTCAGAGAGGAATTGATGCAATACCTATCTTTTAGAGGGGCCTCATCATTCCTCATTTTCCACTTATCGTTGCCTTCCAGCGAATTACGACAATGTTGGAGGCAAAATGATTTGCCATTCGACTTGGCCAATAGTTAGTACCTCTCTTAGTATATATTATCCTAAAAAAATCTCAAATAGATGAAAAATGCTAAAGTGATGCAAATGTGGGAATAAAAATATAAGAAAATTGCTTACATATTGCTCAATGGTGGCATCGCTAGGAGGAGTATGGTGTTTCACTTCTCCAAACAACCCGCCCTTCACTACCCCGCCTGTTTGTGAGAGATTTGAGGGTACGATTCGTTGGACGCTCAAGGTGATGTTTGAAACACTCTCGATGTGCTTTCAATGCTTAGACCTCGTTTGATCTTTCCCGACGACCGCGTCGAGAGTGATCTCTTGACATCCCCTCACAAGAGGAATATCCTCATCCACGGTGTAGTTTCCAGCCTAAATTGCTTCTTCCTCGACGAGTTGAAGGGATGTAATTTATCAAATTATGTATCTTGATCGTCCAACATCCAATTAATTAAAATGCGAGCATGATGTGCTGTCAAGGTTGAAACCGTTAGTCTCGACGGAATCACCCATCATACTAATGGAGAAATAATCTATCATTGACCATCGCCCCCCCCCCCCCCCCACCAAAATTCATAAAATCCTCGGTACACCTCAAATATTGTACATTGTGCACCGTTTTTGCACGACCACATTGCGTTCAATTGAGCCAACCCAAATACAAGGCAAAAAGGGGATTGTTTTACCTTATTAGCATTTCTGCTCCTGTGTCAGACTGGGAAGGCGCTTGAGTTTAGCTGTTGACTGTGGTAATTGCAGGACGGGAAAGGGTGCAACGTACCCCGTCTTCTTCCTCCATCTCTTCGATACGGACCGCTGCGACACCTGAGGGGAACGGTGGTTGCAGGTGGCGGCATAGGGTTTGTCACCTCTGTGCTCGATTTATCACCGGTAAGGTGAATGAGGTACTGTCCTAGCCGGTGGCGGGCAGCCGTCGGAGGCGCATCAGGCTCAACAACCATTGAAGCTACGGGATCCGAATCCATACTGATGGACTGGGATACGGGGGTCGAGGCGGCATCAATGGCGTCATCAGCATGGACTAGGGATGTCCGAAAGCGGTCACATGCGGCGATATCACAAGGGAAGGAAGGCGGTGGCACGAGGAAAATCTCAGTCGTGCCAAACCATTTCGGAATGAAGTGCACTTCAAATACCCAGTTCCTATTTAGTGCCCTCAGTGCCGGCTATGGGGTATTCTACATATTGGTGCACCCCCCCTCCCTCCTAGGCTCGACCTATTTAACTTTTTCAAAATTTCAAAAAATAGTGTGTGATCTAAGATTCGGACTCAAAACCTGTGGTTTCAGTTCCAACCGCGTAACCACCCAAGAAAACGTACCAGTTCCTTTTCCTCTTGTTGTGTAAAAACAGAGTGCCTTCCATGTTTTCTTTTCTTTCTTTTTTTAAATTTTGTTTGGCCATTTTTCTTTGATTTTTATTTATTTTTAATGTTTTTATCTTTCTTTTCATTTTCTTTTCCCTTTCTAAATTTCATGTACTTTTAATTTTCTAGAATTCATGATTTTTTTTCAAATTTGAAAATTTTCTTAATTTCGTGAACCTTTTTCAAATGCTTGAATATATTTCAAATCAACAAATTATTTTCAGTTTTAAGAATTTTTTTTGAAATCCACGAGTTTTTTTTCTTCTAATACCTAAATTTTTTAAAATCACCATTTTTTTGCAATTTGTTTCTATTTGTTTTTCAAATTCATGCACTTTTTCAAGTTGCAGACTTTTGAATAATTCAGGAACATTTTATAAATCCGCAAACTTTTTCCCAAATTCATGAACTTTTTCAAACCTTGAACTTTTCAAATTCGTGAACTTTTTCAAACAGTGAAAAATTCAAATTCTAGAACAGTTTTGAACAAAGAGTTTTTTTTTTCAAACTTGTGAACCTTTTTCCAAACTCATAAAAATTTTCAAATTCATGAACTTTTTCAAATCAATGAACTATTTTCAAATCCACCAAACTTTTTCAAATTCATAAACTCTTTCAAAATCTCCAAATCCATGAACATTTTCAAACCATGAACTTTTCAAATCTTCAAAAAAAATTCAAATCCAAGAACTATTTCCAAATTTGTGAAAATTTTCAAATCTTTGAACTATTTTTCAAACAGCAAAGTTTTCAAATCCGCGAACCTTTTTCGCACTCGAGTCTGCATTTTTTTTAAAATTTTCGTGAACTTTTTCTGAATTTCATGTTTTTAAATTCTTGTACACTTCATGAGTTCACAAACTTTTATCAAATTCTTAAACTTTTTACAAATTCTTGAAGGTTTTTTAAAATTCGTGATTTTCTTCGAACTCCCTGTATTTTGAACTTTTTTTCCCTCAAAAAGTCAATGGTTGACCAGCCAATTGGTCCATCGGTCAAGCTCTCCAGTATTTTTTTAGCCAAGCCAACCTCTCCTGCAAGCGAGCGAGCAGATGTCACCCAATCTGTACGAGCCACACGAGCGAGCGGAGGGGCGACGAAAATAACAATCTCGCGCTAATGGATATTTGGTGGCACAACGAGCGCCGAGGAGGAGCTCTCCTCCAAATATCCCCACATCCGTCAAATATGAAGTCTTGCAGGCTGGATTTTAAGTGGTCTTCAAATATCATTGTTCAAAACATCAGCCTTTTGATTTATCGCTACTCGGTGGGGTGACCGATAAGATTATGCCATATCATCACCTTTATGATTTGGGCCGATTTATCTCTCTGACAAGCTATTTATCGAGAATCTACTGATAAACCAAGCATATTTCTAGCACTGTGTGTGCAACAACTATGTTTGTTTATATTTTGTCCTATTTTTAATCATTGTACGAGGATTCAAAGGCAAGGAATCAAGTTAACACATCTGCCCAATATTATTAATGTTTTGAATATAGCATATTTTAGTGCTGGAACCTGATATTTGTAAAATAAAAATGGCTGATTAATAATCAACCGATAAAATGGATTAATCATTCAATTTCAGATTAATCTCTAATTCCCAGCCGACTAAGACGTAAACGATAAGTGATATCCTCAATATTGCCAAATATTATGCCGGTTGCGCGAGGGATGGCGACCTACTGGATTGCCTTTCTCGGTTAAAATCGTCAAACGGTAGTTATTATTTTTTCAAGGGATGCGTCAAGGTTAACGCATCAGGATCATAGATAGAAAAAGTGGCCAGAAGAAAAGGCCATTGTTGTTAGTACAACCCTACGGCTGCTAGAGCCCTAAAGAATCCACATGTGGATTACTCGCTCTCGTCCCTCCTATCTACCATACAAATGACTGAGCCACGTTCACGCAGTAGGCCAGCCGCTCTCCAATCCTGAGCCTCTAACTCGATCTTAACAAGCAGGTCGTCCACACATGGCGACGCGCCATTGAGAACAATGTCGTTTCGGTGCTTCCATAGCATCCATAACACCAGGGTTATCACCGTCCACGCCTCCTTCCGGAATTGATTTTGGGGGTTGAGAGTAGTCCACCATTCGACAAGCTTTGAATCTGCGGATGGCGTCCAGTCCGGCCTACTCCATGTGTTCATGACCTTGGTCCATACCTGCCTTGCTAGAACACATCCGAGAAGCAAATGGTCCAAAGTCGCAGGCAGCTGATCACGAAGGGGCATGCCGACGGTGCGGTAACCGCCGTCGCCAAGTCTATCTCGCTGTCCAACATCGGTTTCGTGTCGCGAGCCACGTGAAAAACTTGCAAGCGTGGGGGGCCTGCATCTCCATACCTGCATCGCTCCCCAAGGCTCTATGCGGCCCGCAAAGTGGGCGCGATATGCCGATCGCGTAGAAAATGTTCCTGAAGCTCTCCCAAGTCCGAGCAATGGCATCCTCAATGCCCGGTCGCGATTCTACATGTTGGGTTAGGTCCACCAGCGCCATGAACTCGAACAAGGCCTGCGTTCCCATGTCCGGGGACATATCTTGCCACCATCCAGCGGTGAGGGCCTGCTTGACTGTGATCCGCCGCCCACGCTTCTTTACCATAGCATAGAGGTGTGCCATGGTGTCCTCGATGCGGCCATCAGAGAGCCACCAATCTGTCCAAAATCGGGCCATCTCCCCATCTCCAAGCGTGCACCTTGTCGCTGCCTTGTATATTCCCATCGATTCATCGGATACTTGTATGTTAAACTCACTTCATGGCCTGGTTGAGTCGGTCCTCTGTAACCATGGCCATCGTGCCCTAAGTGCAGAGGTCAGGTAGCGCAAGTTCGGAACACCGAGGCCACCATGCTCCTTGGGCGAGCAAACCTGGTTCCATGCAACGATGCAAAGGTCCTCCATTCACCTCGCGTCGCCCTTTCCATAGGAAACCACGACAAATCTTGTTCGCGGCAGTAATAGTTTTGATTGGCAGGTCAAGTGCCATCATCGCGTGAATCGGCATGGACATCAAGGTAGATCTAAGCAGCTCGAGTCGTCCAGCCCGATAAAGCAGTCTCGCCTGCCAAGCAGGCAGCTTGTCAGCCATCTTGTAAACCATGTATTGGAGCTGAGATGCCGTGATCTTACGTAGCCCCAAAGGCAGCCCAAGGTATTTACACGGCCAGCCCAACACCTGGCACTCCATCTCAGCTGCGATCAACTGCTTCTGCTCGTCGGAGCATCTTATTGGGTGTGCGGAGCACTTTGTCAGGTTAGTGCTGAGACCGGATGCAACACCAAAGTCATACAGCAACGCAGCACAAGCCCTGAGACTTTGCACATCCGGCTTAATGAACGTGATCATGTCATCCGCATAGATGGAGGTGCACTTCCGAACGCCGGTGGACGCAAGAGGCGTCAGAATCCCTGCCGCCATGGCCTTGTAGAACATACGTTGCAGCCCCTCCATGACAAGGACAAACAAGAGGGGGGAGACCGGATCTCCTTGCCGCAGACCTTGTCGATTGTAAATGACCTCTCCCGGAACGCCATTGAGTAGCACTCTAGTGGAGGACGAAGCTAGAAGGCCAGAGATCCATGCCATCCATTTATTGCCGAATCCCATGTGTTGGAGGATCTCCAGAAGAAATGCCCAGTGCACGGTGTCGAAGGCTTTTGTAATGTCAAGCTTAAGCATCACTGCCTCTCGCCTCGCCGCGTGAAGCTTTCTGGCCAACCCTTTCACCATCATGTAATTATCATGCAACCATCTTCCTTGAATAAAAGCACCTTGGTGCATTCCGACCAACTTTGGGACGTCTGGGGCCACACGTGTTGCCAACACCTTGGCAACAAGTTTCGGGAAACTATGGATCAAGCTGATGGGGCGAAACTCGCGGATCTCCATGGCTGCTGGCGTCTTGGGCAGGAGAGTAATAAGAGCCTGGTTAATGGACGTGAGGCCGCGGAAATCCATCCTGCCAAAAGTCTGGAAGGCTGCCATGACATCATCTTTTATGATCTGCCAGCAACTCAAGTAAAACCGTGCTGGAAAGCCATCAGGCCATGGCGCCTTGTCAAGCTCCTGAACACGAATGGTTGTCCAGATCTCCTCCTCGGTGAACTCAATTTCAAGGTGACTCATGTCCTCGCGGGGCAGCCCTAGCTCATCCAAATCGAGTGTGAACTCCCGGTCTGTGGTGTCTCCAAGCAGGTTAGAGAAGAAAGAATCGACAGCCTCTGCCATAGACTCATGGTCAGTCGTAACCACTCCATCCACTTTGAGCTTGGTAATGAAATTCTTGCGCCTCCTATTGCTTGCATGCGCATGGAAGAACTGTGTGCACGCGTCCCCTTCCCGCAAGAAAAGAATCCGGGATCTCTGGCGGGCAATCGTCCGTTCGAGGGAAGCCAGCCCTAGCAACTTGCCTTTTAGCAACCTCCGCAGCCCGATTTCATCATGAGATAAAGCATGGTTCTCCATGGCGACATCTAGCCGAAGAATGACCTCATTCGCAATGCGAATTTGCTGCTTGACACTTCCCACATACTTGCTGCTTCAGCGTGAAAGTTGTTTGGCAGTTGTCCTAAGCTTGGCCGCCAATCGTTTGTATGGGTTTTGTATGAAGGGTTGGCTGCCCCACGCTTATCTGACCACGTCTTGGAAGCCCTCGATTCTCGTCCAGAAAGCCTCAAAGTGGAAGCGTCTCCCCCGTGGTAGGTTTGCCTCAAGTACCAGATGTAATGGGCAATGGTCTGATGTGCTGGTACTGAGCGCAGAGAGGAAAGATGCAGGGTGCATCGCCTCCCACTCCACCGAACGGTGGTTATTACGGTGATGGATCATTTGTGGCTAGTTGCTTTGACGGCTGACAAAAAGGGAGGGTCCTCCCTTTTGTTTTCTTGCTATCATCTTGCATGACCAAATATGTGACCAGCTAATAAAATATTCCCTTCGTTTTAAAATAAGTGACTTAATTTTGTATTAGTTAAACGAGAGGAGAGAAAACATGGAAAACGAAAATAGGAGAGAAAGAGACGAGAGTCACATCCTTTGCGGACATGCATGCACGCGCGTTTCGGCGTTTTTTCACTTTGGGAAAGCCCTCAAAGACGTGACAGCTAGCGCGCCTATCTCTCTTTATTTTCTTTTTGAGCTGGAAGGTGCGCCTCTCTCTAAGGCATGCCATGGAAACTCACGATCCGGTCTCGTCGTCAGGGCCCAGGGTCCGCCAAAAGGATGCAACTATTGCCTTTGGCAGTAAGCGGCTGTAGATTGACTCGCTTAGTCTAAGTCAATTCTTTCCCAGCATTGGATCACCAGGTTCGGTTGTTTGTGCCGGCAAACCGCGACATACCAAAAAGTGGAGAGCAAACACCTTTTCGTCTCAGGAGGGAGCGGCATGCATGCATCGTTTCGCTCCTATCCTGAAAGGTTTAGAAGTGTGTAGTGTGTGCTATATGTTATTTCAAACAGAACCTAATGATTTAGCTCATCCATCAATTAAGAAAAGAGTTGCATAATTAATTAACCAAAAATCGGGTGAAAATCGTCATAATTTACGAGCGGGCACACAAGATACCTCACACACATTCTACAAACAAAACCTCATCAAGGTAGCACAAAGGCATTATCATCGTCACTTCTCCCCGAGCAAGCGTCATCGCCGTACCTTCTATATGAGCAAGCAACTTTAAGTTCACCGCAGACAACCCTCAACCCGCCCACAGCGCCGTAGAAGTCATTGCGAAGCCACATAAAGATCCATGCCAATCACCCAGCCACCCGCGACAGGGAGAACACAACTCCGATTCTGCCGGTGAGCTACGAAGGATAACTATGCAAGGCTAGTGTTGCGTAATGTCATCTAAAATACCACTTGCTGCCCATCATCATTGCTGCCTGAACCCACCGCATAGCAGCTCCGACTTTACGATAGCAAACGAACCCACAAACACATCGGAAAAGAGCAGGCTAGCACAACCATGCCGCGATCCCGACATCGCTCGCCACACCGCCGTTGCCATAGAAGCCTTGATGCCAACATTGTTGTCTTCCACCATCCACACGCATACTGGTGCCTCTAGCTGGTGGCCACTCCAAGAACGACGCCCTCAAGGGGGAGCATGATGTCAAAACACCATCATCGTTCGATCTAGAGAAGATCGGAGGCTTCCCCATGAGTGTTCAAGGTAGTGTATGTCATCAAAACATATGGCCATTTGCATCCTAGATGAGAAAATAGAAACCACACGTAGAGTTACACTATAGAATATTCTTATTTTTATTTTCTGGTAAAATCCAGTGCCAAGCGGGTAAAATTTGGGACATATGTCAATTTCTAAATAGGGCATAAATTACTAAAAAATAGAACTACAAAAAATGAACCTAATTTTTTTATTAAATTAGGAACATTTATAGAGACAACCGTGAAAAAACACGTTGGATGTGGAGAGAGTTTTCCTAATTGAACAAATTCTTGCACGGACAACATAAGCAACGTAACAGTAAATGTCTATTTCCCCCTTTTAAAGCTAGCCTTGCAAGATGATAAACATTTACAAAACAGCCACGATCATGTCCTCTTCTCGGCCTCCATGTCGACATGATCGAAGGCCGCTGCGCCCATGACATAAGTACGCACATGTAATGTATGGAGGTGTCTTCAGGATCGTTGTGAATTAGAAAATATGACATTAAGGACATATGTTTATGTGAGTTAAGGGATTCAGATCTGGTGTTTTTTTCATCCCTTCTCCTTTGTGAATTTTCAGTTTTGTCTTTGTTGTCATATGGCTGCAAGCAATCGTGACAGCAAAAGCTAGCTAGACGCAGGAGAGGCCGGATGCTGCAGAGCGAGCGTGGCAGTGTTTCCGGTTGTCGTTGCTCGCCAGGTGCTTTGGAAGAAACCATCACACGCGGCATCGGGGCTGGAGTTGGGTATACGGCTTGACGGCATAAAGCTACTCCGCACACCTCGACAACATGTTGCATGGAAAGGTATTGTTCCCTTATGACCTACCAAACCTCCTTTTCGGTGCCGTGAATGGCATTACCACTCGTGTGATCTATCATCTTTTGTCGATACTTTTTATTACCACAAGAAGATTTGGAAGCTTGAGGCAAGAAGATTTTAGTGTTGCTTGAGTGGTCATCTACTGTAGAAATTCAAGGATTTCTATAATATTACTTTAAATGTTTTTTGGTAATGTATAACTATGCAAGGGGTAAAGACATTTTACTGGACAGACAAATTATAACTTTAAAAATTATTATGCCAAGAATTCAGTAGAGCCAACTAATAGTGTTACAAACAAGGCCTTGCTGAGTGTCAATAAAAAATTATTAGCATGATGATCTCATTAGTGGAGAAGCTGAAACAAATTTGAAGATGAAGTTTGGGGTTGCATCTGCTTAATTTCTCTCTCTAGGACAGGGGCCGCAACCATGCTAGTTGCTTGGGCGCATGCAAGATAGTCGGGGATCCATGTGTGGCCTTGTGGTGTGGCTTATGGCTTTCTTTCAAATGGTTCATGATGATGGCGCATTTTTGGTGGTGAGATTCAAAGTTGCATGGTGTGTGGCACGCTACCAGCTCATTACCATTTTAGGCATTTTATTAGTTGCAATCTTTTAAATGCTTATTTCAATTAGCGCCATGTTCATAGTGTGTGTTTGAAATTTAAAGTGTGTAGGTGAGAGTGGAATGGAGATTGCAAGCAGGATAAGCCAATGATTGGGTGGAAGAAGAAAATAATGGGTGGAAGAAGAAGAAGGTAATAAACTAATAGTACCGTCTAATATGCGAGGTAATACTAAGGTATATGTTAGACACGATTAGTTTCGAGCTGCTAGAATATGCATGTCCCCGTAGCAACGCACATGCAATTACCTAGTCTATATAAAGGAGTAGATGGTGTTATTACACGTTGTGTACCTGAGCATGAATAGGAACAAATCCTTCGGAAGTGTCACTCCGAGGCATATGGGGGACAGAATGTTGGAGACAGAACTGCACATAAGGTATTACAATTTGGTTTTTCTGAAGGAAATATGCCCTAGAGGCAATAATAAAGTTATTATTTATTTCCTTATATCATGATAAATGTTTATTATTCATGCTAGAATTGTATTAACCGGAAACATAATACATGTGTGAATACATAGACAAACAGAGTGTCACTAGTATGCCTCTACTTTACTAGCTCATTAAATCAAAGATGGTTATGTTTCCTAACCATAGACATGAGTTGTCATTTGATTAACGGGATCACATCATTAGGAGAATGATGTGATTGACATGACCCATTCCGTTAGCTTAGCACTTGATCGCTTTAGTATGTTGCTTATGCTTTCTTCATGACTTATACAAAGTTCACGCAACTATGAGATTATACAACTCCGCCATCGGAGGAACATTTTGTGTGCTACCAAACGTCACAACGTAATCGGGTGATTATAAAGGTGCTCTACAGATGTCTCCAAAAGTATATGTTGAGTTGGCATGAATCAAGATTAGGTTTTGTCACTCCGATTGTCGGAGAGGTATCTCTGGGCCTTCTCGGTAATACACATCACATAAGCCTTGCAAGCATTGCAACTAATGAGTTAGTTGTGAGATGATGTATTACGTAACGAGTAAAGAGACTTGCCAGTAACGAGATTGAACTAGGTATTGGATACCGACGATCGAATCTCGGGCAAGTAACATACCGATGACAAAGGGAACAACGTATGTTGTTATGCGGTTCCGACCGATAAAGATCTTCGTAGAAAATGTAGGAACCAATATGGGCATCCAGGTCCCGCTATTGGTTATTGACCGGAGATGTGTCTCGGTCATGTCTACATTGTTCTCGAACCGTAGGGTCCGCACGCTTAAGGTTTCGATGGCGGTTATATTATGAGTTTGTGTATTTTGATGTACGAAGGAGTTCGAGTCCCGGATGTGATCACGGACATGACGAGGAGTCTCGAAATGATCGAGACATAAAGATTGATATATTGGACGGCTATATTCGGACACAGGAAAGGTTCCGGAAGTTTCCGGAGAAAGACGGAGTGCCGGAGGGGTTACCGGAACCCCCCGGGGAAGTAATGGGCCTTATTGGGCCAAGAGGGGAGAGAGAGGGCTGCGCCAGGAGGTGGCGCGCCCCCCCCATGGGGAGTCCGAATTGGACAAGGAGGGGGGGGCGCGGCCCCCCTTTCCCTCTCCCTCTCCCTCTCTTTCCTTCCCCCTTCCTCCTTCCTAGTTGGACTAGGAAAGGGGAGTCCTACTCCCACTAGGAGGAGGACTCCCTTCCCTTGGCGCACCTCCTAGGGCCGGGCCGCCCTCCGCCTTGCTCCTTTATATACGGGGGTGGGGGGGGCACCCTAGAACACACAAGTTGATCCTTGAGATCGTTCCTTAGCCGTGTGCGGTGCCCCCCTCCACCATATTCCACCTCGGTCAAATCATAGCAGTGCTTAGGCGAAGCCCTGCGTTGGTAGAACATCAAGATCGTCACCACGCCGTCAGGCCGACGGAACTCTCTCTCCGGAGCTTTGCTGGATCGGAGCCGAGGAACGCCACCGAGCTGTACGTGTGCCAAGAACTCGGAGGTGCCGGAGTAACGGTGCTTGGATCGGTTGGATCGCGAGGAGAACGTCGACTACTTCCTCTACGTTGTGATTGCTTCCGCCGGTCACGAGGGTACGTAGACAACACTCTCCCTCTCGTTGCTATGCATCACCATGATCTTGCGTGTGCGTGGGAAAAATTTCGAAATTACTACGTTCCCCAAGGGGCATCTCGAGCCTAGGTTTTTATGGTTTGATGTTTGCACGAGTAGAACACAAGTGAGTTGTGGGCGATACAAGTCATACCGCCTACCAAAGCATGTCATACTTTGGTTCAGCGGTATTGTGAGATGAAGCGGCCCGGACCGACATTACGCCAGACGCTTACGCGAGACTGGTTTCACTGCTACGAGCACTCGTGCTTAAAGGTGGCTGGCGGGTGTCTGTCTCTCTCACTTTAGTTGAACTGAGTGCATACGCCCGTCCTTGAGAAGGTTAAAACGGAGTCTATTTGACGAAGTATCGTTGTGGTTTTGATGCGTAGGTGAGATTGGTTCTTGCTTAAGCCCGTAGAAGCCACGTAAAATTTGCAACAACAAAGTAGAGGACGTCTAACTTGTTTTTGCAGGGCATGTTGTGATGTGATATGGTCAAGACGTGATGCTATTTTTTATTGTATGAGATGATCATGTTTTGTAACCGAAGTTATCGGCAATCGGCAGGAGCCATATGGTTGTCGCTTATTGTATGAAATGCAACGCCTGTAATTGCTTTACTTTATCACTAAGCGGTAGCGATAGTCGTAGAAGCAATAGATGGCGTGACGACAACGATGCTACGATGGAGATCAAGGTGTCGCTACCGGTGACGATGGTGATCACGACGGTGCCGGAGATGGAGATCACAAGCACAAGATGATGATGGCCATATCATATCACTTATATTGATTGCATGTGATGTTTATCCTTTATGCATCTTATCTTGCTTTGATTGACGGTAGCATTATAAGATGATCTCTCACTAAAATTATCAAGAAGTGTTCTCCTGAGTATGCACCGTTGCTAAAAGTTCAGAGTACCCGGACACCACGTGATGATCGGGTGTGATAAGTTCTACGTCCATCTACAACGGGTGCAAGCCAGTTTTGCACACGCAGAATACTCAGGTTAAACTTGACGAGCCTAGCATATGCAGATATGGCCTCGGAACACGGAGACCGAAAGGTCGGCGTGAATCATATAGTAGATATGATCAACATAGTGATGTTCACCATTGAAAACGACTCCATCTCACGTGATGATCGGTTATGGTTTAGTTGATTTGGATCACGTAATCACTTAGATGACTAGAGAGATATCTGTCTAAGTGGGAGTTATTTAATATGATTAATTGAAACTTAAAATTTATCATGAACTTAGTACCTGATAGTATTTTGCTTGTCTATGTTTACTGTAGATAGATGGCTCGTGCTGTTGTTCCGTTGAATTTTAATGCGTTCCTTGAGAAAGCAAAGTTGAAAGATGATGGTAGCAATTACACGGATCGGGTCCGTAATTTGAGGATTATCCTCATTGCTGCACAGAAGAATTACGTCCCGGAAGCACCGCTGGGTGCCAGGCCTGCTTTAGGAGCAACGCCCGAAGTTGTGAACGTCTGGCGAGCAAAGTCGATGACTACTCTATAGTTCAAGGTGCCATGCTTTACGGCTTAGAACCGGTCTTCAACGACGTTTTGAACGTCATGGAGCATATGAGATGTTCCAAGAGTTGAAGTTAATATTTCAAGCAAATGCCCGGATTGAGAGATATGAAGTCTCCAATAAGTTCTATAGCTGCAAGATGGAGGAGAATAGTTACACAAGGAGCACATACTCAAAATGTCCGGGTATAATAATCACTTAATTCAGCCGGGAGTTAATCTTCCGGATGATAGTGTCATTGATGTAATTCTCCAATCATCGCCACCAAGCTACAAGAGCTTCGTGATGAACTATAATATGCAAGGGATGACTAAGACAATTCCTGAGCTCTTCGCAATGCTAAAAAGCCGCGGAGGTAGAAATCAAGAAAGAGCATCAAGTGTTGATGGTCAACAAGACCACTAGTTTCAATAAAAAGGGCAAAGGGAAGAAGAAGGGAAACTTCAAAAAGAACAGCAAGAAAGTTGCTGCTCAAGAGAAGAAACCCAAGTCTGGACCTAAGCCCTAAATCGAGTGTTTTACCGCAAGCGCATGGACATCGAAGCGGAACTGCCCCAAGTATTTGGCGGATAAGAAGGATGGCAAGGTGAACAAAGGTATATGTGATATACATGTTATTGATGTGTACCTTACTAGAGCTCGTAGTAGCACTGGGTATTTGATACTGGTTCTGTTGCTTATTTGCAACTCAAAGCAGGGCTACGGAATAGACGAGCAATCGCAAAGGACGAGGTGACGATGCGCGTGGGAAAGCGGTTCCAAAGTCAATGTGATCGCGGTCGGCACGCTACCTCTACATCTACCTTCGGGATTAGTTTTAGACCTAAATAATTGTTATTTGGTGCCGCGTTGAGCATGAACATTATATCTGGATCTTGTTTGATGCGAGACGGTTATTCATTTAAATCAGAAAATAATGGTTGTTCTATTTATATGAGTAATATCTTTTATGGTCATGCACCCTTGAAGAATGGTCTATTCTTGTTGAATCTCGATAGTAGTGATACACATATTCATAATGTCGAAGCCAAAAGATGCAGAGTTGATAATGATAGTGCAACTTATTTGTGGCACTGCCGTTTAGGTCATATCGGTGTAAAACGCATGAAGAAACTCCATACAGATGGACTTTTGGAATCACTTGATTATGAATCACTTGGTACTTGCGAACCGTGCCTCATGGGCAAGATGACCAAAACACCGTTCTCCGGTTGTATGGAGAGAGCATCAGATTTATTGGAAATCATACATACGTATGTATGTGGTCCGATGAATGTTGAAGCTCGTGGCGGATATCGTTATTTTCTCACCTTCACAGATGATTTAAGCAGATACGGGTATATCTACTTGATGAAACATAAATCTGAAACATTTGAAAAGTTCAAAGAATTTCAGAGTGAAGTTGAAAATCATCGTAACAAGAAAATAAAGTTTCTACGATCTGATCGTGGAGGAGAATATTTGAGTTACGAGTTTGGTCTACATTTGAAGCAATGCGGAATAGTTTCGCAACTCACGCCACCGGAACACCACAGCGTAATGGTGTGTCCGAACGTCAGAATCGTGACTTTACTAGATATGGTGCGATCTATGATGTCTATTTCCGATTTACCGCTATCGCTTTTGGGGTTATGCTTTAGAGACGGCCGCATTCACGTTAAATAGGACACCGTCAAAATCCGTTGAGACGACACCTTATGAACTATGGTTTAGCAAGAAACCAAAGTTGTCGTTTCTAAAAGTTTGGGGTTGCGATGCTTATGTGAAAAAACTTCAACCTGATAAGCTTGAACCCAAATCGGAGAAATGCGTCTTCATAGGATACCCAAAGGAGACAATTGGGTATACCTTCTATCACAGATCCGAAGGCAAGACATTCGTTGCTAAGAATGGATCCTTTCTAGAGAAGGAGTTTCTCTCGAAAGAAGTGAGTGGGAGGAAAGTGGAACTTGATGAGGTAATAGTACCAGCTCCCTTATTGGAAAGTAGTTCATCACGTAAATCGGTTTACGTGACACCTACACCGATTAGCGAGGAAGATAATGATAATGATCATGAAACTTCAGATCAAGTTATCACCGAATCAGAGATCAACCGTAATAAAATCTGCACCAGAGTGGTACGGTAATCCTATTACGGAAGTCATGATACTAGATCATGGTGAACCTACGAACTATGAAGAAGCGATGGTGAGCCCAGATTCCACAAAATGGCTTGAAGCCATGAAATCTGAGATAGGATCCATGTATGAGAACAAAGTATGGACTTTGGTTGACTTGCCCGATGATCGGCAAGCCATTGAAAATAAATGGATCTTTAAGAAGAAGACTGACGCTGATGGTAATATAACTATCTATAAAGCTCGACTTGTTGCGTAAGGTTTTCGACAAGTTCAAGGGGTTGACTGCGATGAGACTTTCTCACCCGTAGCGATGCTTAAGTCTGTCCGAATCATGTTAGCAATTGCCGCATTTTATGATTATGAAATTTGGCAAATGGATGTAAAAACTGCATTCTTGAATGGATTTCTAGAAGAAGAGTTGTATATGATGCAACAAGAAGGTTTTATTGATCCAAAAGGCGCTAACAAAGTGTGCAAGCTCCAGAGATCAATTTATGGTCTGGTGCAAGCCTCTCGGAGTTGGAATAAACGCTTTGATAGTGTGATCAAAGCAAATGGTTTTATAGCACTTTTGGAGAAGCTTTGTATTTACAAGAAAGTGAGTGGGAGCTCTGTAGCATTTCTAATATTATATGTGGACGACATATTGTTAATTGGAAATGATATAGAATTTCTGGATAGCATAAAAGGATACTTGAATAAAAGTTTTTCAATGAAAGACCTCGGTGAAGCTGCTTACATATTGGGCATCAAGATCTATAGAGATAGATCAAGACGCTTAATTGGACTTTCACAAAGCACATACCTTGATAAAGTTTTGAAAAAGTTCAAAATGGATCGTGCAAAGAAAGGACTTTTACCTGTGTTACAAGGTATGAAATTGAGTCGACTCAATGCCCGACCACGGCAGAAGATAGAGAGAAAATGAAAAATGTTCCTATGCTTCAGCCATAGGCTCTATCATGTATGCAATGCTGTGTACCAGACTGACGTATGCTTAGCAATAAGCTTGGCAGGAAGGTACCAAAGTAATCCAGAGTGGATCATCGGACAGCGTCAAGAACATCTGAAATACACGAAAAGGACTAAGGATATGTTTCTCGTATATGGAGGTGACAAAGAGCTAATCGTAAATGGTTACGTCGATGCAAGCTTTGACATCGATCCGGACGATTCTAAATCGCAAACCGGATACGTATTTTTATTAAACGGTGGAGCCGGTTGGTGCAGTTCTAAACAAAGCATCGTGGCGGGATCTACATGTGAAGCGGAGTATATAGCTGCTTGAAAGCAGCAAATGAAGGAGTCTGGATGAAAGAGTTCATTTCCGATCTAGGTGTCATACCTAGTGCATCGGGACCAATGAAGATCTTCCGTGACAATCTTGGTGCAATTGCCTTGGCAAAGGAATCCAGATTTCACAAGAGGACCAAGCATATCAAGAGACGCTTCAATTCCATTCGGGACCAAGTCCAAGTGGGAGACATAGAGATTTGCAAGATACATACGGATCTGAATGTTGCAGACCCATTGACTAAGCCTCTTCCACGAGCAAAACATGATCAGCACCAAGACTCCATGGGTGTTAGAATCATTCTGTATAAACTAGATTATTGACTCTAGTGCAAGTGGGAGACTCAAGGAAATATGCCCTAGAGGCAATAATAAAGTTATTATTTATTTCCTTATATCATGATAAATGTTTATTATTCATGCTAGAATTGTATTAACCGGAAACATAATACATGTGTGAATACATAGACAAACAGAGTGTCACTAGTATGCCTCTACTTTACTAGCTCATTAAATCAAAGATGGTTATGTTTCCTAACCATAGACATGAGTTGTCATTTGATTAACGGGATCACATCATTAGGAGAATGATGTGATTGACATGACCCATTCCGTTAGCTTAGCACTTGATCGCTTTAGTATGTTGCTTATGCTTTCTTCATGACTTATACAAAGTTCCTGCAACTATGAGATTATACAACTCCCGTTTACCGGAGGAACATTTTGTGTGCTACCAAACGTCACAACGTAACTGGGTGATTATAAAGGTGCTCTACAGATGTCTCCAAAAGTATATGTTGAGTTGGCATGAATCAAGATTAGGTTTTGTCACTCCGATTGTCGGAGAGGTATCTCTGGGCCTTCTCGATAATACACATCACATAAGCCTTGCAAGCATTGCAACTAATGAGTTAGTTGTGAGATGATGTATTACGGAACGAGTAAAGAGACTTGCCAAGAACGAGATTGAACTAGGTATTGGATACCGACGATCGAATCTCGGCAAGTAACATACCGATGACAAAGGGAACAACGATGTTGTTGTTATGCGGTCCGACCGATAAAGATCTTCAGAGAAAATGTAGGAACCAATATGGGCATCCAGGTCCCGCTATTGGTTATTGACCGAGATGTGTCTCGGTCATGTCTACATTGTTCTCGAACCGTAGGGTCCGCACGCTTAAGGTTTCGATGACGGTTATATTATGAGTTTGTGTATTTTGATGTACCGAAGGAGTTCGGAGTCCGGATGTGATCACGGACATGACGAGGAGTCTCGAAATGATCGAGACATAAAGATTGATATATTGGACGGCTATATTCGGACACGGAAAGGTTCCGGAAGTTTCCGGAGAAAGACGGAGTGCCGAGGGGTTACTGAACCCCGGGAAGTAATGGGCCTTATTGGGCCAAGAGGGAGAGAGAGGGCTGCGCCAGGAGGTGGCGCGCGCCCCATGGGGAGTCCGGATTGGACAAGGAGGCGCGCCCCCTTCCCTCTCCCTCTCCCTCTCTTTCCTTCCCCCTTCCTCCTTCCTAGTTGGACTAGGAAAGGGGAGTCCTACTCCCACTAGGAGGAGGACTCCCCCTTCCCTTGGCGCACCTCCTAGGGCCGGCCGGCCCTCCGCCTTGCTCCTTTATATACGGGGGCAGGGGGGGCACCCTAGAACACACAAGTTGATCCTTGAGATCGTTCCTTAGCCGTGTGCGGTGCCCCCCTCCACCATATTCCACCTCGGTCAAATCATAGCAGTGCTTAGGCGAAGCCCTGCGTTGGTAGAACATCAAGATCGTCACCACGCCGTCGTGCTGATGGAACTCTCTCTCCCCGGAGCTTTGCTGGATCGGAGCCCGAGGAGCGTCACCGAGCTGTCGTGTGCCAAGAACTTCGGAGGTGCCGGAGTAACGGTGCTTGGATCGGTTGGATCGCGAGGAGAACGACGACTACTTCCTCTACGTTGTGATTGCTTCCGCTTCGGTCTACGAGGGTACGTAGACAACACTCTCCCCTCTCGTTGCTATGCATCACCATGATCTTGCGTGTGCGTAGGAAATTTTTTGAAATTACTACGTTCCCCAACATTTTCTTGGCTTACTCTCTTCAAGGATGCACGTAAGTTTGTCCTATCTTGTGATGAATGCCAAAGAATTGATAATATTGGTACACGTCAGGAAATACCTATGAATTATTCACTTGTTATTGAATTTGATGTATGTGGTTTTGATTATATGAGACATTTTCCTTCATCTAATGGGTATAGTCATATTTTAGTTGTCGTTGATTACGTTACTAAGTGGGTCGAAGCTATTCCAACTACTAATGCTGATCATAACACTTCTATTAAAATTCTTAAAGAAGATATTTTTTCCCAAGGTTTGGAGTCCCTAGATATTTAATAACTGATGATGGTTCATATTTTATTCATGGTGCATTTTGTAAACTTCTTGCTAAGTATGATGTCAACCATATAATTGCATCACCTTATTATGCTCGGTCTACTGGTCAAGCTGAATTGAGTAATAGAGAAATACAATTAATTTTGAAAAAATACCGTTAATAGATCCGGAAAGAATTGGTCTAAGAAACTTGATGATGCATTATGGGCTTATAGAACTTCTTATAAAAACCCTATGGGAATGTCTCTATACAAAATGGTTTATGGAAAAGCATGTCATTTACCTGTTGATTTAGAACATAAAGCTTAGTAGGAAATTAAAGAACTTAATTATGATTTCAAACTTGCCGGTGAAAGAGGTTATTTGATATTAGCTCTCTAGATGAATGGAGGACACAAGCTTATGAAAATGCCAAGTTGTTTAAAGAAAAAGTTAAAAGATGGCATGACAAAAGATTCCAAAAATGGGAATGACCATATATCGTCGAAGAACTTTATCGCTCCAGAGCTATCAACATCAATAATGCCAAAGGCACTAATCCGAGAATGGTTAATGTGCAAAGAACTAAACATTATATCTCAGGTACGCCCATTAATGTTGAAACTATATTATTCAACTGGTGACACTGGAGGAGCACATAGAAGAGACCTTCTGATACGCTCCAGAACCCTGAAAAGGAGTAGGTACATGGACGACTCCAAAAGTTCCATAAAAGCACTTTTTGTTCATTTTGAAATATATTAAAAAAATAGGAAAATAATAAACAATCAAGGAAGTGCACCAGGAAGCGACAAGCTCAGGGGGCGTGCCCTACCCCCCTAGGCGCACCTACCAAGCCTGTGGTTCCCTCAAGGACTTTCCTGACTCCGTTTTCTCCCAGATTACTTGTCCTGCGTGAAAAAATTCATTATATATACTCCTCACTGTTTTGACCACCGTATCGCAAGTTTCTTCTCTGTTCTTGTTTTAGGTTGTTTTTCTGACGGATCTAGATCGCCATGGCTCCCCGAAGGCTCCGTACCAAGCACCATCATGCAACCTTCGTTGGGAAAATGCCCTTTCAGCAGGTGTATTACGAGTGGTTGTCAGGAGAGGAGGACACCGGTAAGCAGGGGGAAGCAAAAGAGGCAGCGGGAAGCCAAATCCATGAAGGAGGAGGCCAATCCATGCCCAAAGGAGAGACCACATAAGAGGGAGACATTCTACAAACCCTTTATCATAATCTCCCTCCATATGAAATTGATACATTAAAGGTTTTTGAAGCAATTTGTGCTCACAATACATCTCTCACTCATGAGGTGATCTTATTGGAGGAAAAAAATCATGCTCTACGAAGGATCAACAACAATTTGGAGTACCTATTGAAGCTAAAAGACAAGCCCACCACCTCACCACCACCATCATCGAAGAAAGACACTTGAGTACATGTGTATGGGCACCACCCTTGGCTTGTTCCAAGCTTGGGGGAGGTGCGCCGGTATCGTATCACCATCACTTTTATCATCATTATCTATCTTAGTTCATTCCTTAGTTATTTCGTATTTAGAAGAATAAATTTTTAGTATGATCTAGTTTTGAGTGCTTGTTCCATGATTTATCTATCTACGTAATCATGTGAGAGTTATATAATAAAGAGTAGTTTGAGTTTTGCTTTACTTTCTTGTTTCAATCTTAGCAATGGAATTAAATAAAGAATGAAAAGATCATATGCTAATCCCATGGGGACTAATGACTTCACAAAAAATAAGTATAGTTGATAAAATTTGCTGGAAGCTAACAAACATAGCATTGGTCACTGGTGCGATTCATGAAAAAGTAGTAAAGGAAGGGAGGTCTCACATATAAATATACTATCCCAGACATCTTTTATGATTGTGAGCCCCAATTAAATATTCTATATCAAATAGTTGATGTTGGAAAAGAAAGAAAACATAATGAGTTATGTTTGCTTATATTCACATAGAAGTTATATTGTCATGGATCCTCTAACATGTGGTTCTTGTCTAGGACCTTTCGCTAGCCAAAATTCGCACTAAGTAGAGATACTACTTGTGCAACCAAAACCCTTAAATGCAGTCTTTTGCCATAAGAGTTCACCATATCTACCTATGGATTGAATAAAATCCTTCAAGTAAGTTTTCATCGGTGCACAAAGCAATAAAAAATGCTCTTAAATATGTATGGTCTTTTATTGGAAGAGAAAATAAGCTTTGTACGAACTTGTGATGATGAAGAAATAAAAGCGACGGACTATATAATAAAGTTTGCTATCACAAGGGGCAATATAAACTGACATTCCTTTCTAGTAAGAGCTTGCACATAAAAAAACGCATGACTACCTCTCCTTCCGTTTGTGAAGGGTCTATCTTTTACTTCTCTGTATTTACTTTTATGCAGGAGTCAATAATGTTCATCCCTATTTCACTCTCTCTCTCTTTATATATATATTCTCTCTCTCTCTCTCTCTCTCTCTCTCTCTCTATATATATATATATATATATATATATGACAAATTTTATCTAACACCAGTGGTAGTTATCACCATTTGAGTTTTGTATGTTGTATGTAGTATCTATCAAATCGGAGAGTATGTACGCGTAGTATGTAGTATATAAGAATGTTTAGGTAGTATATATACTATTTTTGGTAGTATGTATCGTATTTTGAGCATGCTCTCTTTTACGTACAAATATGTACGTATTTCACAAATATAATAGAACCATGGGCCAACTTGCAATTTTTTCATGTAACTCACTTTGGAGTATCTTATATATAGTATATGAACACACTTAAAATGATAAAGTAGAGTATATACTACCACATGGTAGTATATGGGACATGTGGGGTAACTACCCTCAGGTGGTAGGATGGATTTTCCTTATATATATACATATATATAGGGTAACGTTATTCTAAGCATGAGTGTAGAATAGTTTATTCTACACCCCACAGTAACGCTATATACAAAATCTAGTAAAATGGTGTGTGTGTGTGTGTGTGTCCGTCCAGTTGGATGTACGTGATCATGAATTATTGTTGTTGACATTATCCCCGAGATAAATAAGTTGGGCGGTGAATCTATAAAACCCTATCTTCCTATGTGTTTGACCAAAACTTTTAATCTATAAATATGCCGTGAGTGTCAGCAATCATGGAACACTAAATGATAATTAAGTATGTGAACTTGCTAAACAAAGCTCTTACATAGATTCTTTTTCCAAAAGTATGATGGATTGTGATTGTTTCAATGACTGAGATCATAATTTGTTAGCTCCCAATGAAGTTTATGGTTCATACTTTAGCTTGTGAATGAATTGTTACTTTACCATGAGATGTTTTATGATGACATATTGCTGCTATGATAATGATTGTGATGCCTTCATGTCTGTATTTTGTTTTATCGACACCTCTCTCTCTCTCTCTAAACACGTGGTCATGATTATTGATTTTGGCTTTCGCTTGAGGACAAGCGAGGTCTAAGCTTGGGGGAATTGATATGTCCATTTTACATCATGTTTTCCTACTATTATTTGTTATGTTTTGGATTTTTATTTCACTTTATGATGCAATTCTTATGCCTTTTCTATCTTATTTTGCAAGTTTCACATGAAGAGGGAGATTACCGACAACTGGAATTCTGGACTGGAAAAGGCTAGATCAGAGATAGCTATTCTGCACAACTCCAAATGACCTAAAAATTTATGGAGAATTATTTTGAAATATATAAAAATATTTGCAGAAGAAATACTAGGAGGGGGGCCACCAGGGAGCAACAAGCTCATGGGGGCACGCCTACTGAGCTTGTGGGGCCCCTGGCAGGCCTTCGGTGCCCATCTTCTGCAATATGAAGCCATTTGCCCTAGAAAAAAAATGAAAGTAAGCCTTTCGGGATGAAGTGCCGCCGTATTGAGGCGGAACCTGGGCAGGAGCACTTTTGCTCTCTGGCGGAGTGACTCCGTCGGGGAAACTTCCCTCCAGGAGGGGAAAATCGAAGCCATCGACATCACCAACGATCCTCTCATCATGGGAGGACCAATCTTCATCAACATCTTCACTAGCACCATCTCATCTCAAACCCTAGTTCATCTCTTGTATTCAATCTTTGTCCCAAAACCTCAAATTGGTACCCGTGGGTTGCTAGTAGAGTTGATTATACCTTGTAGTTCATGCTAGTTGGTTTATTTGGTGCAATATTAATGTTCAGATCATCAAGCATATCCAATACCCCTCTGATCTTGAACATGAATATGATTTGTGCGTAGTTAGTTTTGTTCTTGAGGACATGGGAGAAGTCTTGTTATATGTAATCATGTGACGTTGGTATTCGTTTGATATTTTGATGATATATATGTATGTGTTTGCTTCCTTTAGTGGTGTCATGTGAGCATCGACTACATGACACTTCACCATACTTGGGCCTAACGGAAGGCATTATGGAGTAATAAGTAGATGGTGTGTTGCTAGAGTGATAGAAGCTTAAACCCTAGCTAGTTTATGCGTTATTCCGTAAGGGACTGATTTGGATCCAATGTTTCATGTTATGGTTAGATTTATGTTAATTCTTCTTTAGTAGTTGTGGATGCTTGCGAGAGGGGGAAATCATAAATGGGATGCTTGTTCAAGTAAGAACAACACCCAAGCACCGGTCCACCTACATATCAAATTATCAAAGTAGTGAGCACAAATCAACTAAACATGATGAACGTGACTAGACAAGAATTCCCATGTGTCCTCGAGAGCACTTTGCTTTATATAAGAGACCTTTACGGTTTGTCCTTTGCTACCAAAAGGATTAGGCCACTTATAACTCACAAGTATAGGGGATCGCAACAGTTTTCGAGGGAAGAGTATTCAACCCTCATTTATTGATTCGACACAAGGGGAGCCAAAGAATATTTGAAAGTATTAGCAGTTGAGTTGTCAATTCAACCACACATGAAAGACTTAATATTTGCAGCATTTTTTTAGTAGCAAAGTAGTATGGAAGTAATGGTAACAATGGCAATAGTAACAGTAGCAGTTTTGTAGTGATTGTAACAGCAACAACAACAATAGCAAAAGTAACTTAGCAAAGATCAATACCTGAAAAGCTTGTAGGCATTGGATCAACGATGGATAATTGTGTTAGATAATATTCATCATGTAGCAGTTATAACCTAGGGAGACACAAAACTAGCTCCAATTTATCAATGTAATGCAGGCATGTATTCCGTATATAGTCATACGTGCTTATGGAAAAGAACTTGCATGACATCTTTTGTCCTACCCTCCCATGGCACCGTGGTCCATATGGAAACTAAGGGATATTAAGGCCTTCTTTTAATAGAGAACCGGAACAAAGCATTAGCTAGTGAATACATGAACTCCTCAAACTACGGTAATCACCGGAAATAATCCCAATTATTGCCACCTTGGGGTATGTGGATCATAACTCGTAATAGGTGTCTACAACTTGCAATATAGGATCAAGAACACACATATATTCATGAAAACACAATAGGTTCAGATCTGAAATCATGGCACTCGGGCCCTAGTGACAAGCATTAAGCATAGCAAAGTCATAGCAACATCAATCTTAGAACATAGTGGATACTAGGGATCAAGCCCTAACAAAACTAACTCGATTGCATGATAAATGTCATCCAACCCATCACCGTCCAGCAAGCCTACGGAGGAATATCCGCTCCCGGCGATGAGCATCATGAAATTGGTGATGGAGGAAGGTTGATGATGATGATGATGATGATGATGATGATGATGATGATGGCAATGGAATCCACCCTCCGGAGCCCCGAACGGCCTCCAGATCAGCGCTCCCGATGAAGAACAGGAGGTGGCGGCGGCTCCGTGTCATGAAATGCGATGAATCCTTCTCTCTGATATTTTTCTCCGCGAATAGGTATATATGGAGTTGTAGTTAGGGTTGCCGGAGGTCCAGGGTGCCCACAAGCCTGGGACGCGCCCCCTGAGGGGTCGGCGTGCCCCTAGAGATTGTGGCTCCTGGGTGCCCCCCTCTGGTATCTTTTTCCGCCAGTATCTTATATATTCCACAAAAATTCACCATAAATATTCAGGTCAATCCGAGAACTTTGATTTTTGCACAAAAATAACACCATGGCAATTCTACTGAAAATAGCGTCAGTCCAGGTTAGTTCCATTCAAAACAGACAAATTAGAGACCAATACAAGAGCAAAAGAGTTTGGAAAAGTAGATACGATGGAGAAGTATCAGCCATCTTGCTGCATCTTTGCTACTATTCACTATTGTTACTTGTTACAAATTATCTTGCAACAAAACTATCTATCACCTTACTTTCAGTGCTTGCAGAAAATACCTTGCTGAAAACCACTTGTCATTTCCTTTTGCTCCTCGTTAGGTTCGACACTCTTACTTATCGAAAGGACTACGAATGATCCCCTATACTTGTGGGTCTTCATCTTGACCATTTACCCACTACGACTATTCTTCGGCTAGCCTCGCAGAAGGGCATCCTCAAGCACATTCGTGCTTGATCTGCCAGATGCATCATCTCTCTCCCTTTGCGGATGACACTAGCATTTTCGCTAACCCACACAAGGTGGAGCTATGGGCAATTTCCGCCATCCTAAGGTCCTTCGTGGAGGGTAACAGCCTCATCACTAACTTGTCCAAGATCGAACTTTTGCCGATTAGGTGAAGTGTTATTGACCTCCAGGATGTTCTCTCAATATTCCCCGCCAAGATTGCCACCTTCCTGGGACGTTACCTGGGATTGCCCTGCACTTCCACCGGCCACGGAGGGTTGACCTTCAATCCCTCATCGACAAGATTGTGGGGCATTTGCCTAGTTGGAAAGGAAAGCTCATGAATATGTCATGCAGGGTCTCCCTTACGCAATCCGTTCTCACTGCCATGGCAACTTTCCACATATCCGCTCTCAACCTACCCAAGTGGATTCTGCAGAAGATTGATAAAATCATGTGTTCCTTTGTTTGGCAAAAAGAGGACCAAGAGCAAACATCAGGCGGACACTCCCTGGTTAACTGGAAGATTGTCTCTGAGGCATTTGGGCGGCCTTGGACTTGCGGACCTCGAGAGATTTAGCCACGCTCTTCGTCTCCGTTGGCCTTGGTTGCAATGGACGGACCCTGAGAGAATATGGGTGGGTACTGAGCTTCCGTGTGACTAGGCGAGCATGAACCTCTTTAGAGCTTGCACCACCATAACCCTGGGTAATGGCACAGGGCCCTTTTCTTGCATGACAATTAGAGCAAAAGAGCCCCCTAAAGCTTATTGCACCTACGCTTTTCGAGACCGCTTCTAGAAAGAACATGAGAGTGCAAGATTGGCTAACCAACGACAACTGGATTCGTGCGGTGGCCAGCCTCCAGACCCTACACCAGCTGGGAGAATTTGACACCCTGTGGGAGTGTGTCAATCAGGCTTCTCTTCTACCGATCTAAGAGGATGACATTTCTTGGAACCTGGCCGCTAATGGAGCTTACGCTTTGGCATTGGCCTACGCGACACAATTCTTCGGCTCCCATCTGAGGTTTGACTATTCCAAGGCCTGGTTTGCCAATGTAGAGCCTAAGTGCAAACTCTTCATGTGGGTTCTCCTACATGGAAGAATCGTCACCGCTGACAGGCTGGCTCTGAGGGGTTGGCTGCCCGACCCGAGATGCCAACTATGCTTTCAGGAGCCTAAAATGGCGGCCCACCTTTGCAAGGATTATCCCTTCTCGGTCGCGGTCTAGAACCAGGTAAACTCTTGGACAATCTACTTGCTTGAGCTGGGGGCATGTTTGGTGGGTGGGAAAATTTACTTGCAAGTGAGCAAAAAAATGTTTGTCGGCGACGAAGCGGCAAGATCATCTACACCTTGTGGTCTATCTGGAAAGAACGAAACAGGCGCGTCTTCATAGGTTTCTCCATGTCAATCGGGAGGTTGCCATGTTGGACTTGGAGGCCATAAAGCAATAGGATTTGTCATTGGTTGGTGTGACGCCAACTATGGGCATTGGCTGAGTGCACATTTTCTTTTCCTCAGTGTTTTGGCACGTTCCCTAAAAACGTGCGCCACTCTGTAAAAGTAGCACTACAAAAAAAGACACATCCGTGATATTTTGGGCCGAACGAATTGTTTTCCTGTCATGCTTATGACTCTTCTATGACGATAACTGTGACAAAACCCGGTATCATCATAGATGTGGTGGGCTCCTACTTCTATGAAAAAAATCATGACACAAAATGGACGTTTCGTCCTGGGTGGGCCGGAGACGCACCTGCATGACATTCTTTGGGCCGTCCATGACAGAAAAAATCGTGGTAGAAGCGAGGGTGAGGAAAATATCGGGGAGTTCCCGATTACAGTGGGTGGTCGGGGCCGAGCGATGCACGGAGGTTTGCACGTTTCTCTTGTACACGTACACGCGTGTGTGCGAGGCGTTGTGCTCTAACTGAACCCGAGCGAGGTGTTGGGATCTAACTGAACCCGAGCGATTGCACTAGCTAGGTTACTGAACCTCGATCGATCCCTTGTTGTTAACTGAACCCGAGTGATCCCTTCACTACTGCTGCTAACTGAAGTCGATCGAAGCTGCCTCGTGATGAACAGTTCCTAGTGGGGGTTGGATGAACAGGATCCCATGGTAGTAGAGGCCGTTGCCGCTGGATGAACAGGACCCCGATCGAGGAGGCGTGGGGGTGGATGAGCGATGAGCGATGGAGGGACCCCGTACGTGGAGGGCTGGTTGAATAGGACCCCGTGGAGGGGCTGGTTGAATAGGACCCCGTGGAGTGCTGGTTGAACAGTAGCCGGTGGAGGCTGGATGAACAAGACCCCGTGGAGGGCTGGATGAACAGTAGCCGGTGGAGGTTGGATGAACAGGACCCCGTGGATGAACAGTAGCTGGTGGAGGTTGGAGGAAGTCGAGGTGGATGAACAGTAGCAGGTGGAGACTGGAGGAAGTCGACGGTGGATAAATAGTAGCCCATGGAGTCCCGTTTTGCGGTACGCCACACCCCTCCCGATCAACAGGACCCCGTTTCGGATGTAGGCGCTCCAACACTAGTCCGTTTCCTCCGTTTTGCGGTACGCCACACCCCTCCCGATCAACAGGACCCCGTTTTCACCGTACACGGTAGAACACAAGTCTGTTTCCTCCGTTTTGCGGTATGCCAGACCCTTCCGATGAACAGGACCCCGTTTCGACCATACGCGGTCAAACAGAAGGCTTGTTTCCTCCGTTCTGCGGTACGCCAGACCTTGTTTCGGCTGTTCCGTCCAAGCCGGTTGTCTCCCGATGAACACGACGTATTCTGTTGCCTCTAGATGAACACGGCCCATTTCCTTGCCTCCCCATGAACACCACGCAGTTTCTCTGTTCCAACCCAGCTGGTTGGCTTACGATGAACAGGACGCCGTTTTTGCAGTCTGTTGCCTCTCCATGTACACGAGCCATGGTCGTACAAATGCGCAAGTAGGCATTCGAGACCCCGCCCATATGTACGTACGTGGCCGTATTTTTTGGCATCTGGTTGTGCGTACATGTACATGGTTTTGACTAGATTGCCTGAACTGCTACGTCGGGGGCTCTACTACTATACATGTCGGTGCTTGCTCGGCCACGGTTCATCGTTGCAGAGAAACCGATCGACAAGTATGTACATACACGTTTGCGAACAGAATGACAACGCTATGTACGCTTCGACCAAGTGGGTCCTGACTCTCAGGGAGGATAAGGAGGCACTTCCTTGCGTGTGAAGCTATTGATGGTGGGTCCCAGCGGTCAGGGGGAGAATCATTTTTTCCCGTAATATGGACGCACATCCTTGCATGCGAAGATGTAGCCGGCAGGTCCCAGCTGTCAGGGGGAAATGTTTTTTTCACAAAATACAGAGTCCCTTCCGGTGGGTCCTCGCTGCCAGGTGGAGGAATAATTATTTTACCCGTAATAAGGTTGCACTTCCTTGTTGCAGCCGTGGACCCAGCTATCAGCCTCTGCATGTTCAGTCCTCTTCCGATGGAAGTCATTCCTTGACCACATTGACCACGCCAAACCGAGAGCACCAAGGCAGTGGACGACAGCGAGGCTTGGAAGGAGATGACGCGGAGCTGGGGAAGACGCGGCAGTGGATGCCCACACGGAGAGGAGTATGAGGGTTGACCGGTTCGGCTGCGGTGTGAGGCTGCCGTCAATGCAGAATAACACGTGTTGTGGCTGAATAGACATGAGAGGGATGGCCTGCCGGCGGTGGGAGTAGGGTGGGGCGGTGAGGCATGCATGGCAGCACAGCAGGCCACTGGAGGCAGGACCAGGCGGTCTCGTCGGCGCTGGTTTGGGCGGCTAGTGTAAGAAGAGCAGCGATTGAAGAAGCAGCATGATCGTTCGATTAAAATCCAACGGTCACTGCTGCTAGAATCGTTTGTTGACTAAGTTGACAAATCCCTACGTACGCGTCAACTTAGTAGGCCCACAGGTCAGCCCCCAAACCGGTGCGCCCCAGATGTCAGTGGGAGGAATCATTTTTTTCGCGTAATAAGGAGGCAGCTGCTTGCATGCAGCCATGGACCATGCGTGTACCTACTGTCAGCCTCTCCACGTACATCCCTATTCTGATGGCTGTCGTTTGTTGAATGTTGAGCACGCCGCGCCTAGAGCATCAACGTGGTGGACGACTGTGAGGCCTAGGAATGGAACGACCCGGAGCCTGCGAAGACGCATCATTGGATGCCCACGCTGAGGAGAGTATGATGGTTGACTAGTTCGGCTGCGACGTGAGGCTGCCGTCATCGGAGAATAATAGGAGGTGCGGGTGGGTAGAGGGATGGCTAGGCCAGCAGAGGGAGTAGGGTGGGTCGGTGAAGCCTGCGCGGCATCACAGCCCGCCACAAAGAGGAGGGAGCAGACAGTCCCACCGACGCTTGTTTAGGCAGCTGGAGCAGGAAGATCAAAGATTGAAGAAACATGTCGGTCGTTGGATGGACATCCAATAGTCACTGTTGCTAGAATCGTGTGTTGACTGACAAAGCCTTGCGTAAACAAGTCAGCCTCGAGATCTGTGGCGTGTACAACCCATTTGCTATTATTTCTATAATTTACTGCCCATTTGCTAAGTCATATGGAATTTATTGCAGCCCATTTTCCATTTTTAGAATTGCTGCCATTTTCTCGTCAGTGCCAGGGTTAAAAAATTGAACTAAAAATACGGGAAATTTTAAAAATTCACATATTTTTGCTGGGGACAAAATATTCTTAATCCAAAAATTAGTAGCCATACTAAAACAAATTTAAAAATAAATTAGTACTATGTCATGCTAAAATCCAATGAAATATAAAATATCAGTGAAGGACAAAAACAAAATACGAAACTAATTGCCCATTTGCTATAATTGTTTTGGAAATTGCAACCCCTTTGATATTACTTTTAAGATATACGGCCCATACTCTTTGGCAAGGCCGGAATGCATCCCTCCTCGTCTTGAAAGATTTGCAGCCCAATAAGTCAGAGAAAACAAATAGGCCTAGCTTGGGTATTCTTCAAAAAGAAATAGTGGGCTATCTATTTTCCCAAAGAAAAAACTTCTGAGCTGGTCATGTTGTTAGACGGGCCACAAAGACCGCACAACCCAGTTTATAGCCTGCTCCTCCGAACAAATCCTCAAAACAAAAGTTGTGCAATACTGTCGTTAATTGACTATACGTTGACAATGATGTGGGTCCCAAATATCAGCAGGGTGGATTAGAGTAAAAAACGAGGGGTGCATCTAAGTAGTAAAAGAGGCGCTTGCTTGTGTTCGGGAGTGGACCTGGTGGGTCCATACTGTCATACTCACAACTACAGTCCTCTCCCGATTCACTATGTTGACAGGGCCGGACGGCGGCGCCGCTGCGAGCGCACCAAGGTGGAGGATAAAGTGGTGTCGCCAATGTGTTGGGCTGGGTTGGGCATTATTATTGAAAAATAAAAATGGAACGGAACTATTTACGACGTTGACTATGATTTGCATGGGTCCGCTGGTTGCAGGAAGAAAATGGTGGGAGAAAGAAGACTGGTCGTGATATTTGCCTAAGAATAGTGTCGACTGAATGTAATGACACTCTCATAGGAAATAATATCCTCCTGTTAAAATTTGACTTTTCAATTTGTGTATTTAAAGAACTGGTGCATGAGCATTTAGCTTTATTTATTTATTTACTTATTTATGTTTAGGGGACCATGAGCATGTACCTGGGCTGGATTCATGTGAGAGCCTCCCTTCTAGTTAATTATGGGCTCCTCTATTGGGCCTTCATTAGTGGGTTGCATGTTATCGAGACGTGGAAAATGTGTTCCGTACCAAAAATAGTACTCGCTAAAGGATCAGACCATGCAACGACTTCCAAAACATTGTCTTTGTCGTTCTAACAACACATTTTTTCAACCAACAGACGAAATATACTACTGATTGTACATTGAAAATAGCAGCAGCAACAACCAGGGCTGGGGGTGCAATAGAAGCAGTAAGCAGGCTAGAAGAGTAAAGACGCAGCTCTCTCTTACAAACCAAACATCAGCCATCATTACAAAAGGGCTACCAAAAAAGAACAAGTGTATGCATCAAACTAAATAAAGATCCTACTACACCAAGTGTACGCATCTAACTAACTGTCTCAGTTAGACGTTACTATTTATTAAGCTGTGGAGATTGGCTGACGGCTTGAACCAGATGGGTGCTTAACAGGGGAAACTCCAGCCAGTGGGTCGAAGTCTGATACTTGCGACCCTCTCTCCTACTTTGGGCTGCAGAGCGTGGCGGCACATATCAGGGTACGGTGCATGGAGAGATGCATGGTACGCTGTGTACACACAGTTTTGCCTGATGAATGAAACCGCGCTGCCATCATGATGCTTGCCATCGGTTATCTCCTAGCTAATCGGAGAATTCAGTCCGAGAAACAGAGAGCGTGTACCAAGGCTACTTACCAGCCTCCAGTCAAAAAATCCTGAAGGCCCAAAGGAGCTGGGATCTTGCTCAAAGACCTTGCAGTGGCTGTGATTGTATTCCATGAAACAACACGTCTGGTATGTGCGAACGATCATCAATCGTTCGCCATCGTCTGATCGAGCCAGGAACCTCCTGCAACTGCCATGCCGCTTTTCTTTGAAAGGTTCTGGGATTAGGAAGGGTAGGGACACCAGGCGGCCTACAACATCATATCAAGTCGGAGTCAAGTAAAAAAGGGCTCGTACTGTAGTCAATCTTAAGAACAACATGTTATGAGCATGAATATTTTTCAAGAAATGTTGACGATAATATAAGCAAGCCATCATGATATCATAGGAAAGTAACATACTGTTGTAATAGTCGTTTGTAGCGATGACTGGAGTAGGCCAGTAATACGTCCAGCCATAGAAGGAGTCCACAGCGTAAATGAAGCCCTTATGTTCAATGGCATCAGGGAACCATGGAGGATGTATGATCCTGCGATAGACTCGCAGATTTATCCACTTACCACAATGACTTGTCAGATAGGCAAGATCACGGTTGAAGAACACAATTAGCCTGAAGTCTTTATAATTCGCAGATCTTGTGGGCACTTGGCGGATTACAACCTTGAGCAAATCAAACTTGTTATCATGTTGGCTACTGTAAGATTTCCGAGTATTCTGGGCCGCGATGCCAAAGTAGTGCAGTGTTAATCGAAGGAAGGGGGCTCAATCGCTGGGTGTAGACCTCCACGAGCATCCAGCTGCCGCGACCGTCGACGAGCACCATCCAAGACGTGTTCATGCCGACCCAGTACATACCATTAATGTAGGTGAGTGTGACGGGGATCGGATCGCAGTCAAGGGGGTTGATGCTTGCCCCCCTATGATCGTTATGCCGCGTGACACGCCGTTTCTGAAGATCAGGCGATATCAACAAGCAAGGAGCTAGCTTAAAAAGCTCCGTCCTGAGGGCTTTGAGTAAATGGTACAGCTCCGACGAGCACGCGGCGAGCGGCATGGTACTGATATTGTCCACACGCGAAACAATGAGCTTGATTACCTCTGTGGGGAGTGAATTCTAGCCACTCTTTCGGCGGACACTTCTCGGTTCTGCCATTGTTAGTGCTTGGGTTTCGGAAGAGGGGGGAGGCGCCTTAGCGGGGATGGGATGGACGATTATGTGCGGACGAAGATGGAGAAGCAAATATGTGCTGCGGGAAGTAGACACGTGATGGTGACAACAACACGCCGCTTGACTTACGAGACACATCCCAACAGAGTAGGGTCATATCGATGCCAGACAACTTGCTTGAGTGATCACAGTAATAGTACTCCCTACAGTACCTACTACTATGCCCTAGTTTGCATATAGTAGAGTAGGACTCTGCTCTACTACTAGCACCGGAGGAGTAGTATATTCTAATCTAAAATAGTTACAAACTTCAATGCCCGAGCATGGAACGACTACGAACTGCCATCGGTGCTAACTCCAATCCCCAACAAACGTTCACTGGGAGACATGGCAGTTGCAAACACCCGTGACGCAGTTATAGTATGTGTGTAAGGGTGGCGGTTTTGTCAAATACTATGGCTTAAAAACAGGCCACCGTCGGATGGAAATCTGATGGTTATGTGGGATTCGCTAAGATTGAGCTCGCGACGAAAAATTGCCTGATATCATTACTAAAAAAAAGGTTAAAACACCTCGGGCTATAAGTTGCACCGGCTGGCCACTAACAATGATACTAACATAGTTGTAAAATGGTCAAAGACCATGTCTATATGGTGTTTGGAATTATATGCAAACTAGCAAGACGCCCGTGCATTGCACAAAACATCAAGATTCATTTTCTTTACAAAACACCTGTTGTGATTGCCCATGCAGGAGTAATCCCATGTGTAAAAACTAATGATATCTCGAGAATTTTATTGGAAAAATGGTATCTCGAGAATTTCATCAAAAAAATGATATCTCGAGAAAGATGAGAGATAAGGTGAGGAGGAGTGGGGCGTGGTGGTGACTGGTGGTCGGACTGGGCGGAGGCATGGGGATGGACAGCGCCGGCAGCGGCCACCATGCCAGATTGTTCCAGAGACTTCCTTTTGTAATTGCTTAGCAATGAGGTTGTGGGAGATAAGGATGAATGAGGCAAGGCCTTATCTGTAAATGTGGAGAGAGTTGCGAGCATCTTTTGTAAAATTGTCATAGTTTGCTTTCTATCCGTCAGATATAGATCGGACGGTCTATATTACAAGACGGCAGGCACAACATCATCCCCAACCCGGTTTTTTTATAAGAGTAGAGACTAGGGAGGAGCACCATCTACTGCTTTCTGTGCTACTCCTGCGCTCCATTCAGCGGGCGCAACATCCCCTACAGCCACTCCCACCCGCGCTCCATTCGGTGGGCGCAACGTCCCCCTACAGCCACTCCTGTTTCATGGACGGCCTGGTAGATGCCTGCAAGGGGCCCTGCGTCTACAAGAGTTACGGATGCGAGAGGTATGTCGACCAGCACTCGCTGACGGAGCATAGTTCCAGATGCGCGCACACACCCTGCTAGTGCTATGAGTGCACGCCGCCATTTGGTGGCTCGCCGGAGAGCCTCATGCATCACCTCACGGCACCGTCCGTCGATCACTACTGGCCCGCGATGGTGAACATCAAGTACGGCCGTTCGTGGTGCCAGAGTCGTTGGAGGATGACCGCCGCCTGCAAGTCGCGGAGGAGGACGGCAGCGTCTTCCTCTTGGCCGTGGGCACTAGCAAGGCCCGCGTAGGCCATCGGCCCATCTTTGTAGTGTGTGTCAGGGGCAACGCCACTGACGCTGACCCGAGGCTGGTGTACGGGTGCGTGCTCAGTGTTACTGCCCCTCGGAGGTATGAGGGCGCCCACATCGGCTCCATCATGCTGACTGGGACTGTGCCGAGCTGCTCCGTTCCCGGCAATGTGGACATGGAAGACGCCTAGTATGATTTTCACCCCAAGATAGTGCACGGGGACTCCAAGGAGGTTCACCTGGTCATATGCATTACCAAGTCAAATGTTCATCATTAGTCTTCGCTCAATGTAATTCGTTGTCTAAGCATGTGGAGACTTCTTATTTATATAGTATAGAACCTTCCATGCATGATCTTGCTCTATTAGAGTATCGCGCTTGAATAAAAGTGTATCCATTTATGGTTTAGTCTAGAATCTTCCATGTATGCTTTTGCTCCATTAGAGTTCTCGCTTGCCATTTATGAGATTAATTGAGAATTTTTACTACAGTAATGGTGAAAGACTTATGATGAACCATTTCTTACATCTCCTCTGCCCCCTTCCAAGTCATCCTGATTTAATCCCTCCATCTAGGTGTATAAGAGCATGGTTAATACTTAATAGTATAGTCAACTGTGGACTATAAGAAAGTGCCATCTCATCTATAACCAACTTATAGCCAACATGTATAACAATTAGCTATAAGTATGTGCTACTATATTAACACATGACCCACTTTCCACTCTCACATAGTGCCTAGGAGCACGTGCTGCAGCTGGCTCTTGCATGAGAGCCCGCTTACATTCTCTCTCTCCTATCCTCTCTGCTCCAACTAAGCATTAGAAATATTACTTTACTTCTTACAGCCTGCTGACTGTACCTTATTGTACTCGCTCTAAGTGACCTTACGAAAACAAAATAATCCCAAAAAACTTAGGCGCAGTGCATTAAGTCCCACCTCGTTTCTTGTTTCTTGACATATCAACCAATAAGATATGTGGGGCATGCATGTTTTCAATGACTCAAGAATACCAAACACGACATGCAGTGGTTAGTCCATTGCATGCAGTGCTATTAATTAGCAAATAAGCATTAAGTTCTCTCGTTTTCCCCTCATTATTGGTCACGGTGCACAACTTAAGATGACTTATTCACCTAGACGGAGGGAGTACATTCATGGTGGTCTAGAAAAAAATAAACAAAATCTATACTCAAAAACTAATTCTTAAAGATCATTTCTTGCAAAGCACAATAAGTGTTATTTCTTCACAAGTTTTGGATGCATGTTGAATAGTTGAACGCTTTTGTTTGCAAAAGATACCTTTTTATCTATTTCACCCGGATGTTTGTGAGCTCTAGAGAAGAAATAATATCTGAAGAAACCTATCGATACTCGTTACACATGAGATGACCCCCACATACTTTGTCGAAATAAACAACTCCCCGATCAATGCATTTCGCTGTTCCCCTTACTATATATTAGTATGACCATAAATTTAACTAACATTATATATAGTACAATAATGCTCATGCATGTCACCAAAAATTATATCATTGAAAACTATGTTCAAATACGAATCCAACGATGTAGTTTTTGTTGAAATGCACTAACATTTTGTCAGTTAAATCTTCAGTCAAATTCAATGGGGGACTAATAAACCACGACCGAGGTAGTACTAGTGTAGAGGGCGTTGCTGCAAGGGAGTCTCACCCCGCTCGTGGCGCGGTAGTAAAGCCGTCATATCACCCCACTCCCAGTAATAAGTGGCCTGGTAAAATAAACGGACAAGCAACCATCACATCCCTCTGTCTTTTTTGCATTTCATCTCTCTGCATTTACTTTATCCAGTTCATCTCACACACTTGATCCCTAGCTACTACTCCTAGTATCCCTAGCTACTACTCCTACTACTCCTAGGGGCAGTTCTTTTGGCGGCCTAAAAAATAAGCCATCTCTTCCGCAGCTTGTCCCATAAGACTAGTCACAGTGGAGAGTAATCCCATAACTACTACCTCCATCCTGGTTTATTAGTCACCATTGTAATTTGTGCTAAATTTTGACCAAAGAATTAACTGATAAAATGTTAGTGCATGTCAACAAAAGTTATACTTCCTCCATTCCCTTATACAAGGCCACTTTGAAAATTACATTTTGCATCTATACAAGGCCACAAACATTGATTGAGGCAAAAATTACTAATGTTTTCTCATACTAGCAACTTGTTTAATACTTGCATGCATGTAGTCATAATGATACTGTGCTACTTCCTTCATATTCCTTCCTTGCATGCATGCAGACATATTAATAATCCCGGTTAACGAAAAGAAAAGTTGGCTTCCAAAGCAGTCATTAAATTTTACCTTGGTACCTATAATATGAGTTTGTGGCCTTGTATAAGGGAATGGAGGGAGTATAATTTTGGCTAGCATGGCATTAGTTAAATTTATGGTCAAAATTTGACACAAATTACAATGGGGACCAAGAAACCAGGACGGAGGTAGTAGTTATGGGATTACTAATCTAGAAGCCTAAAAGAACTGGCCTCGGGTACTCCTAGTAGTAGTACTCAAGTTGGAATTCCAATTGCACGGCACAACTTGTTAGGCAAAAAATTTGATAGAGGGTGTAGGAAGTGGTTTAGGAATTTGCATGCCTTCCCGATCAGTGAGATACTCCGTACAAAGTACGATAGAGAAATAACCACAGAGAAGGAAGCTAAAAGTAAACAATAAAATGAGCATTTTTTGCATTTCTTTTGCATTGAATCGTTTCACAAGCTTGACTAGTGTTGTTTTTATACTTTTACAAAAAAATGCACTGTAATGTTAAAACGTGCATTTGCATGTACATAAGTAATAGTAGTAGCACAGTGTGCAAGCATATATAGAGAGAGAGACGTGTAGTGCGATATATAGTTAAGTTTTTTCTATATGCACGTACTTAATTACATAATGTGTACGGATACACAAGGTTTCCAAACTTTTCCTTTTACATACTTAATTAAGGATGCTAATAATCCTCGAACGTTCGGGATTTATCATTTGCGTCCCAAAACTAATGTGATCGCCTTACGAAACTAAATTATTCCTAATAAAAGCCACGACGCTCGCAGGAGCGCTTGCGGCACGCTATGAGTGCCCTGGTGCGTGGCCATTTCCCAGCGTGCCGACACAACGCCTCTTCCTCAGCCTCGCAACACGTGAGGTGTTGATTGGCGGCTTGCCGGCGGGCGAGCGCGATCTCACTGGTGTGGTGATCCGACGCCAACAGGTACTCCTCCTCGCTGGAAGCGTGCACCCGGCCCATGTACCGCCAAGTGTAGATGAGGCGCTTGGGCCCGACTGCACTCAGGGCTTTGGCACGGGCGTCCTCCGCCACCCTCACGGCCCTCGCATGAGCCTTCTGCCAAAGAGCCAATTGCCTGACTCTCTCAGAAGCAACATAGGCCTGCCAGGCAGCATGCCTCGCGGCACGCTTCTTTTTCTCGGCCTTCTTCTCCGCCTCTATTTTGGCGCGCTCTGCCGGAGGAAATGCCCCCCACAAGGCGACCTCCATTTCTTTCCAAAGCTTCTCAAGGATGGGGGGCTCGGCAGGCAGCGCGACGTTCCCCTCTTAGCGGGGAGCCGACGCGTCCTCCGACGCACGTGCTGGCGAGACTGGGAACACCGACGCGTCCACCTCGGCACGTCACGGCGAGGAGCGGAATGCCGACATATCCTCCTTGACTAGTGGCGGTGAGGTACGAAATGGCGATGCGTGATCGTCCGCGCGGTGCAGCGAGGGGCGCCTAGGGCTTGGGAGGGGCGATGCCATGGTGGTCGACGTGAGAGGGAGGGGGAGGAGATAGCGATGAATGTGAGCGTTCTTCCGAATGTCGTGGGAGGCGCAGTATTTATAGCGAGCAATGGTACACCTGCATAAGATATGGACTGAGATTCAGTAAATTAATTGCAGGTGTAGTTGCATCACTGACATGTGGGCCAGATGCCTGTTGGGCCCACATGTCAGTGACCCAATGCACCTGCAGTTAGGTAACTGAAGCAGAGTCCCGTAAGATATGTTGTGTGATTAACATAATAGCTACGTGGGCATATTTCTTGGAGTAAATTACGGGGGAGGGAAGGGGTGGAAATATTGTTGGTCACAACGGATTGGACGAGCGCGGGGGGAGGGGAGTCATGCATGCAGATTTTTTTCCACACGGGGTGGAGTGGTGGGACTGCCGGAGGGAGAAGGAGAGTTAAACAGGCGTTCAGATTTCAAGGTGCACTAAATTATTGCATGCGATGATTAAGGCAGGCCATAGTGGTGGTAATGTGGTATCTTACTACCTGGTATCATGCACACAGGAATAGCAAACATGCTGATGTGGCAAATAATTAAAGAAGAGAGGGGGGTTAGAGTAACATAGCTAGATACCGTATCTACTATGCTACTTTGTGTCATGCATGGCACTATAAAGGTAGTCCCGTATCATACACTAGTATCATGCACATGATACTAGTATATGACACTACAAAAAAAATACACTTCCGTGATGATACGTGTTTGTCACAGTAGGTCGCGTTTTTGTCATGCATGTACATCCATGACAAATTTATGACAGAATCAAGATAGTCATACATGTGTCGTCAGAGAAGTGTTCCATGACATTACCAAAATTATCATCACGGAAGTGTCCACTTCCATGACGATAAATCGCGCGTCCACGAAGTGCTTTCGTCCAAGGGTGACCGACACGTGGCATCCACCGTAACGGAATGCCGTTAAGCTATCGGGTCGGATTTTGGATCCGATAACCCGTTAACAGCCCCGACCAATGGGGATTTTCCACGTGTAAAATCATCATTGGCTAGAGGAAACACGTGTCGACTCATCGTTGGGACAGATGTTATCCACTCATTGGACAGAAGGCGCCTATGATATGTTGACACGTGGCACGGCCCAACAGAGGCCCATTCCTGTGAAAAGGCCGGCCCGTTTGACTTGGTCATAAGGTGGCGGCCCGGCCCATGGAAAGCTTCGTTAACGGCTCGTCAAGATATAGCCCATTTACGGCCCGCTAACCCAAGGCCCGTTATGCCCTATCCGAATTAGGCCCAGTAGCGTCATCTGGGCCATCCAATATGATTCCATCCCGTTTTCACTTCTGGCCCATGTATGGCCCATATGAGGCCCTATGTAACTCTTGGCCTATTAACGGCCCGTGGTGAAACTGGCCCGCAATGAACAGTGTATCACTTTACACCCATTAACGGCCCGTGGTGAAATCGCCCGTAATGAACAAGATATCACTTTATACCCATTAAGGGCCCGTTATTCTTGGGCCGCTTCCAGAAATGTTATCTTTCGCCTTCTCGTGAGCCCATTTATTCTTGGGCTCATTTCAAAGATTCGCTTACTTACGGCCCGTTCTTGTCATTTCACCTTGTGGGCCAAATTCAGCCTGCGTGGTTACATCGGCCCGCTTGTGGTCCGTTAATCGTTGGGCTTTTCATAGTGTCATCAACACGGCCTATTAACAATGGCACGTTATGGTCATACGCCCGTATATAAGGCCCATTGATGATACGGCCCGTAGAAGCCCCATTGTTTCTACGGCCCGTAGAAGGCCCATTGTTTTTACGGCCCGTAGAAGGCCCATTGTTTCTACGGCCCGTAGAAGGTCTACTGTTTCTACGGCCCGTAGAAGGCCCACTGTTTCTACGGCCCGTAGGAGGCCCAGTGTCACTACAGTAAATATTAGCCCATGGTTATTGCGGCCTAGTTTTAAAAAGAACTGCACTGACTACAAGCAAACAAATAAACAAGACAACAAGCAAACAAATAAACAAGACACTAGGCTATCACTGCTGTTACACATATTACATCCACTGGGCATCAAAGTTCGCCACCAGTGCAAATATAGGGAACAAAGCAGCATATCATATACACTGGTTGTCAAAGTTGGCGACCAGCACAAATAAACGCCAAGAAGAAAACAAATCCAGAACTGAAACCACTTCAGAAGATCTCAAGAAACAATATCCTGGGTACCCATAATGCTGGCAAGATGCTTAGCAAGCTTATTAACTTTCTCTTGTTTGGCGCATAAATCCTCCAGCGCTTGCTGTTGCACCAGAAAATATGCATCTGAATTCTGCAGGGACTTCCTCAGTCCTTCAGCTTCCTGTCTGAAAGTGCAATCATGCCCTTGAATCATATTTTGATGTTGATGACAACACATATGCTCGGGACTAATCATGTTTATCAAGTATATCTCAGGATTGTGTTCCAAAGACCGTATGCATGGATCATGACTAGGGACAAAAGCATATAACTCAAGAATGGAGATACAAGGTGTTAACTTCATTTATGGTTTGTTCTTGAGTATAGGGATCCCGCACTATTAAGAGGGATCGATGGATCTGTGAAAAACTTGCTCAAAGCTGGTATCTATATACCTTACCTCACGGACGTCCGGCTCTCTACGGACATCCGGTCCTTCTGATTGCCGGACGTCCGGACGCTTCCGGACGTCCGACACCTTCACAACATAAACATTTTACGGATGTCCGGAACCCTCCGGACGTCCGACACCATCGCATCGAAACTTTCTTACGGATGTCCGCCCGCTTCAGACGGCCGTATCTCGTATAATCGATTTGTGAGTCACACTTTTGCCGAACACTTTTGCGGACGCCCGTAACTCTCCGGACGTCCGACACTTTCACATCGAAGCACTCTTACGGATGTCCGCCTGTTCGGACGACCGTATCCTCGTACATTGGTTTGTGGGTCACACTTTTCACAGCGGTCGGTCGTCCGATGACGGTCGGACGTCCGGACCCATTTAGCCTCCGGACGGGCCGACGTTCTCGGACGTCCGGCCATCCTGCACCCCAAACGGTCACCTTTTTCCCACCACATATATATACTCCTTCCCTTGCTCGGGTTGGGGTTGACCATTCACTTTGAACAAATCCTAGAACACTTCACTCACTCTCTCTCAACTCTCCACACCAAATCCTAGATCCCCAAGGGGTTTGAGAGCTTTGAAAAGAAGTTGTCCGACAAAGTGATAGATCCACTTCTCCTCCTTCTTTGCACCCAAGGAATTCATGATTTGAGCAAGTCTTGAGCAAATCCCCATTGATCTTATTACTCTTGGAGGTTGGAGACTCCTAGGCGGTAGGAGTCTTCGGAGAGGAATCGACTTTTGTGATTACCCCCGGATAAGTTTGTGAGGGTTTGGAGACCACCCCAAGGTCTACCACTAGTGGTTGAGAAACATCTTCGTGGTGTTGTCTCAAAGGGAGAATAGGGTGAGCCTTCGTGGCGTTGGTGTGCCTTCGTGGTAACATCCACCTCTCTAACGGTGACTAGCTTCCCTCCAAGGAAGTGAACATCGGTCTACATCCTTGTCTCCTGAGTTGCGGTTATTCCTAACCCTAACTCTATACTTGTGGCTACTTGTTTTGGGTTGCACTTACTTACATCATATTGTGCTTGCTCACTTATATGCTTGTGTTACTTACCTAGTACTTAGTACCTATTAGCAATTGTTAGGCTCACTTTCATATTCCGCACTATTGCCTAAAATTGCTAAGTAATAATTAAAATTTGTAATTGTAGCTATTCACCCCCTCTAGGTCCATCTCGATCCTTTCAATTGGTATCGAGCCTCGTGCTCTATTCTTGTGGCTTAACCGCCCTAGAGCGAGATGAACCCAGATGGGACTCCCTTGTTGTAGATCCTAAGGATAAAGGCGGGGCTTCTTCTGAAGTCAAGTCCTTTACGTCGGAGGATCTAGAACGGGCCCTTGCTAAGCAAAAAGAGGAGCATGATGCTTCTCTTGAGGCCTTGGTCCAATTGAGATTAGCCACGTTGTCCTCGGTGCTTGCACCACTCTCGGGTGGTGCTGCCTCAAGGCCAACTGCCTACTCCATCACTTGGTCAACAACCTCCTAACAATGAACACGCCAGTGTTCCTTGGCTTTATGCAAGACCTAAGGTTGAGAAACCAAGATATAATCCTCAAGGCAGTCCTCCTTTGCTTAGTGCCACTTCCGATTTTCCTTTGTGGAGAGTTGCTATGCAGGACCATCTTCGACATGGAAACGATGAGATGTTGGAGATCTTGGAGTATGGCTATCATGTGGTTGATCCAAAGAACCCCACTCCAAGAGAAATATATGACAAGAACCTCAATGACACTGCAATCATGTGGATAAGGAGAGGCTTGGATGAAAAGCAAAGGAGACCATTCATACACATCACAAGTGCCAAGGAACTATGGGAAGCTGTTGTACGATCCAAAACTGGCACCTCTACCCTCCGAGTGCTCAATATGAAATTGCCAAGGGCAATTGCAAAACTTTGTATGGAGAAAGGTGAAACCCCAATCAACTCCATGAGCGTCTCATGACACTCACTGCCGATATTGAGTCATGTGAGTGTGACAAGACACAAGATGGATTCAACATGACTAAGAGGTTCCTTGTGGATAAGTTACTCCATGCTCTTGCTCCATTTCACCATCAAATGGTGTGGGACATAAGACAACACCATACCTTCAAGGAAATGACTACAGATGACATCGTATCCACCTTTCAACTATATGAAGAGTCAAAGACTAATGCCACAAAACATCTTGCCATGCATGGTTCTCCATCATCAAAGATCAATCTTGCATTGAAGGCCAAGCATGTATGTGAAGATGAACAAAGTGAAGAAGAAGAAGAGGATGACGAAGATGGTGATGAGATTGAATCGACGAGGGCCCTACATATGAAGACATGGCTCTTTTTGTCAAGAAGTTTAAGCGGGTAAGTTCAAGGGAAGATTCCAAAAGAAGAAAGTAAGAAAATGCTACAACTGTGGAAGAAACCAATCACTTCTCCAACGAAAGTGCCCTTATGAGAAGAGAGAAGATAAACCAAGGTTTCCCAAGACCTTTCCCAAGAAGAAGTTGCCAAATCCTTTGAACTCCAAGCTCAAGAAGAGAGATGGAAAGGCAATGGTTGCTCAAGAAGAATCTGATCCGGATGATGTTAGTGGTGTTGCCGGAGTTGCTCAAGACTCTCAAAACACCTTGGGGTTAGTAAACAAGAGTGGTGATGTGGTCACCTACAACTACATGAAAGATTACAAGGGCAACGCTCACAAATGCCTAATGGCAAAGGCCATGGTTGAAGAAGAAGAGGACCAAAGCTCTTCTGACAAGGTCAAGGTAACTCCACGATCAAATCCTCCTCTTTCACGCCTTTCTACTTCTAGTGATGAGTATCTTGATGCGGAGGATAGTCATGAGGATGATGATCTAACTAATCCTATGCTTGCTAAACTTAATAAGTTCATGTGCTCCCTTAAAGGAAGGAAGCTCACTATGTTTCGTATGCTTATGGAGATGGTGAGTAAGTACACCATCTCCATTAAGGAACTCGAAACCCTCGTCATCGAGGAAAAGGAAAAATATGAAATCCTTGAGCGGAAAGTCAAATATGAGGAAGCACGAAATGATGAACTATGTTTAAAAATTGGTACAAATATTGATGTTCATACTAAAGATCTTGCCTCCTTGAAAAAGGCTATTGGCTCTTGTGAAGAGTTGATGAATGATAAAAGTAAGCTTGCAAAGTCTCATGCCTCTCTCACTAAGGATTGTGAGCTTCTATCCATGTCTCTCAAGACTAAGGAAGAAGAGCTCACCCTTCTTACAAAGAGTTTTGAGACACTCAAACTTAATTATCTTGAAACTCTAGCCAAGGCTTACTCATCTCCTATTATCAATGTTGATGCATGTTCTACTAACTCTAGTAGTGATCTAGCATCCATCCTTGAGGAGAATCGGTTTCTCAAGGCTCAAATCGAGAAAGGGCTCATGACATGTGCTCAAGGGCAAAATAACCTTAATGAGGTGTTGAGCCAACACAATGAAGCGTTAACAAAGAGGGACTCGGGTTTGACCCAAGCACAAGCAAGAAGAAGACGTCCTCCCAAAATTGCACCACCCCTTTAAAAGAAACCTTTGTACGAGAAGGACACAAGGAGAAAGGTAAGGTTGTTAGTGGGAAGGACACAAGGGGCATGCCCACTCTCAACAAGCCAAAAGAGTTCATGCCTCCATCCTATGTACTGCGTAAGACTAAGGATGGAGAAGTTTATGCAAAGTTTGTTGGCCCCCAAAAGGCATTTCTGCTTTTTATGCTATTTGGGTCCCTAAGACCCTTGTGACTAACTTGAGAGGTCCCATTGTAAAATGGGTGCCTCTAACCAAGTAATAATTGTGTGTAGGTAGCTTTCTCCGTGGAGTAAAATGGGTGATTGATAGTGGATGTACAAATCATATGACCGGAGATAGCAAATTGCTCTACGATTTCATGGAAGCTATTCAACCATTTATGAGCATTATGTTTGGTGGAGGATCAAAAGGACAGGTACTTGGGTTGGGTAAGGTGGCTATCTCAAATGACATGTCTCTTGCAAATGTCATGCTTGTCCAATCCCTTAAATATCATTTGCTCTCTGTCCGCCAATTGGCTTCTGTTGGTTATGATACACTATTTGGACTAACGGATGTGAAAGTCTTTAAGAGAGATACTCTCGAAGTGGCCTTTGTTGGAGAGTTGGATGGCAACCTTTACACGGTTGATTTCTCGAAAGAGCACATTCCATGCAACTGGTCTAATGGCCAAGGCCGACAAGGGGTGGCTATGGCATCGCCGGCAAGCCCATGTCGGCATGAGGAATCTCCAAGATCTCTTAAAGGGGAATCACATCCTTGGACTAACAAATGTCTCTTTTGAGAAAGATCGTGTGCAGTGCATGTATAGCCGGAAGCAACATCAATCAAAGCACCCACCCAAGAATATTGTGTCTACTTCAAGGCCTTTGGAGCTCCTTCATGTGGATCTCTTTGGGCCTCCTTCATGGGATAGTCTTGGTGGGAAAAAGTATGGACTTGTCATTGTTGATGATTACTCAAGATATACATGGGTGTTTTTCCTCAAGTCCAAGGATCTAAACGAAGATCACTTTCATTGACTTTGCCAAGCAAGCACAACGCAAGTTTGACAAAGAAATCTTGGCAATAAGAAGTGACAATGGATCTGAGTTCAAAAACTATACCTTGGAAGAATTCCTTAGTGATGAAGGGATTGAGCATCAATATTCAGCTCCATACACTCCTCAAAGAAAATGGTGTAGCCGAAAGGAAGAACCGCACACTTGTGGAGATGGCAAGGTCCATGTTGGATGAATACAAGTCACCACATAGTTTACGGGCCAAGCTGTCAACACCGCATGTCATGCATCAAACCGGCTTTTCCTCCGCACGATATTGGAAAAAGACTCCATATGAGCTGCTAATCGAAACAAGCCAAATGTCAAGTACTTTCGTATTTGGGTGCAAATGTTTCATCCTCAACAAAAGAGAAAGGTTAGGAAAATTTCAATCCAAAACAATTGAGGGTATATTTGTTATTATGGATCAAACTCTCACGCATATAGAGTCTACAACAAATCCAATGGATGTGTGGTAGAAACTTGTGACGTGGTGTTTGATGAATTTAATGGCTCCCATGGGGAGCAAGTTGATTTAAGTGATGTAGGTGAAGAAGATTCTTCTCAAGACATTTTGACCATGGGTGTTGGTGCGCTTCTTCCTATGGAACAAGAACCTCATGATGATGAAGAAGAAGATAGAAGTCTCACACATCATCAAACTACTTCAACATTCATAACACCACAAGCCCCTATTGCTCAACCGATACCTTTAGCCCAAGTTGAAGAGGATGATCAAGCTCCTCCTCATGACAATCTTCAAGAACAAGAACAAGAAAGTCCAATCATTGATGATGAACCTCAACTAATGCAATATGAACAAGAAGATCTTCCTCCACACATTAATGATCCATATGTTGAGGATGTGGACGATGGACATGAAGTTGAACCTCGTGAAACCCTTACCTCTATCATGCCACGAGTGGCGGTCGTGTTGATGTTGACAAAATACTCACCGCATATCGGAAGGTAGAGTCACTCGTAAACACTTGACCAACTTTTGTGCTCACTTCTCTTTTGTGTCTAGTTTTGAACCCATCAAGCTACAAGATGCATTGATAGACAACGATTGGCTAGTTGCTATGCAAGAAGAGTTGAACAGTTTTGAACGCAACCAAGTGTGGTCGTTAGTCAAGAGGCCACCTACCGAACACAACGTCATTGGAACAAAATGGATTTTCAAGAACAAACAAGATGAGAATGGTGTAATCATCCGAAACAAGGCAAGGTTAGTGGCACAAGGGTTCTCACAAGTTGAAGGTTTGGACTTTGGTGAGACCTTTGCCCCCATTACCCGTCTTGAATCCATTCGCATCTTACTTGCTTATGCTGCTTTCAATGGTTTTACATTACATCAAATGGATGTGAAGAGTGCTTTCCTTAACGGTCCTCTACAAGAAGAAGTATATGTATCACAACCACCTGGGTTCGTTGATCCCGATCACAAAGACTATGTGTATAAACTTCATAAGGCTTTGTATGGTTCTCAAACAAGCACCTCGTGCTTGGTATGATCATCTTAAGAAGTTTTTACTCGATGATGGTTTTGTGAGAGGGGTGATCGATCCTACTCTTTTTACTAAGAGGGATAAGGGTGATTTGATCTTATGCCAAATCTATGTAGATGATATCATTTTGGTTCTCCTAACATTCATTTGTGCAAGAAGTTTGCGCTTCAATGACCAAGAATTTTGAAATGTCACTCAATGCGGATTTGAAGTTCTTCCTTGGTTTTCAAATTCAACAATTTCAAGAAGGAATTTTCTTGTCCCAAGCAAAGTACCTCAAGGATATCCTAGAGAAGTTTGGTATGTCTGATGCTAGTCCATGTAAGACACCAATGCCAACCAAAATAACACTCATTGAAGACACAGACGGTATCCCCTTCGACCCATCTAAATACCGCTCTATGATTGGTTCATAGCTTTATCTTTGTGCATCTAGACCAGACATCATGTTTAGTGTATGCATGTGTGCTAGATTTCAAGCTTCCCCTAGGGAAAGTCATCATAAGGCGGTTAAGCATATTCTTAGATACCTTGTTCACACCCCATAGTTGGGTCTATGGTATCCCAAGGATGCTAAGTTTGATCTCATTGGATACACGGATGCGGATTGGGCCGAGACAAAGTGGATCGTAAGTCCACCTCCGGTGCATGTCAATTTCTTGACGCCTTTTGGTAAGTTGGTCATCGAAGAAACAAAATTGTATTGCCCTCTACCGCAGAAGTTGAATACATTGCTTGCCGCCAGCCAGTAACTCGCTTATTATGGATGAGGCAAACTTTGAAGGATTATGGTATCACCTATAGACATGTGCCTCTTCTATGTGATAATGAAAGTGCTATCAACATTGCCGAGAACCCCAAGGATCATCTCCGCACCAAACACATTGATATTAGATATCACTTCTTGAGAGATCATGTTGAGAAAGGCGATATTCACATTGATCACATTGGGACAGATTTGCAATCGCGTATATTTTCACGAAACCATTGGATGAAGCAAGGTTCACGACTTAGGCGTGAACTTGGTATCTTGGAGCTTGACAACATTATGTGAAATCTAGTACTCATCCATGCTTAAACTTAATGTCTAGTCGTGATGTAGGCATATATTTAGGGGAGACACTCAATTCATGAGTTCTCTCACCTTACATAATGCATAAATTGAACAAACACTCTCAAAGTTATCATAGTTTAATATGATGGAGTAGTTTATGCCTATGATTGAGTAAGGTGGGATCTGATTTCCTACATAAATAAGTTTTACTGTGAGAAAATGTTTTCCTCATCATCATTATCAGCCCTCCTGTCCAAACTTCTAGCTCCGGACGTCCGGAGGGTTCCGGACGTCCGTGTGGTATTTCACTGCCGGACGTCCGCAAAACTCCGGACGTCCGTATCTTCTACTCTGGTTATTGACCGGTCGTCCGGCCTCGCGGACGTCCGTAAACCATTCTGGATTCACTCAAGTTTGGCCTACCAATGAAGTTTCGGACGTCCGGAAGACTCGGACGTCCGTAAGAACTGTTCGTTACAATAATATGCCCGGTCGTCCGACGCCATCGGACGTCCGTAAAACCATTCTGGTTCACTCAAGTTTGGCCTAGCAATGAAGCCTCGGACGTCCGGAAGACTCCGGACGTCCGTAAGAACCGTTCTGTTACAATATGCTCGGTCGTCCGACGCCATCGGACGTCCGTAAAAGTGACCCTGTTATCCTTCGTTGCTGATGGTCCTGACTCCGGTCGTCCGTCTGTTTCCGGATGTCCGGTCGCATATATAACTCCGGACGTCCGGAGGCCCCGGACGTCCATACGTTTCTACGCGGGTCTATATATACTGCGCCCTAGGTTTTCTTAGTCAACCGCCCGGCCAGACGCTCTCGATCGGCCCGCCGCCGCCGTTTTACGTCGTGCGGCCCCTCCTCGCGCCGCCGCGCCGTACCCTCGCCGGGTGTCTCCCGCACTTGGATCTGACTCGCCGTCCGGCCCGTCCAGCCGTTCTGCTCGGGGCTTCTCTCCCCGTCCGTCCTTCGATCCGGTACGTCGTTTGGCTCCTCCGTGCTCTTCCTCGCCTAGTAGGGCAAACCCCCCCTTTCTCTTCACTTGTCACCCTGGTCTATGGAGGGGTGTTGACATGCGTTTTCCTTCTCCCCTAGGTCCTGATGCCTCGGTCCAAGCACTCCGCACGCAAGCAAGTCGCCAGAGGGCCGGCGCGTCCGTCTCGTCGTGGTGGTTCCAACGACTCCGAGGAGGAAGATCGCCGAAACGTGCCGCTCGTCCCTCACAGCTTGCCGAGTGATTCCTCTTCGAGGGGCCGATTTTGAGGATGAGCTTGAAGAGGTGGAGCCGCCCCGATGATTGGCGTTCGTGTCGCTGCCCCCAAGCCCGGCACTCGTCGTCCAACATTTCAACCTCCTCCTCCTCCGGTGCAACCCCACGGTGATGCCCGTCACATCTCCCTTGAGCCTCCAATATCACTAGGCCGTCATGTTAAGTGTTTCAATGAAGTCCCCAAATCTTCATATCTCAAATTGCGTCGTGATGTAGATCAATTTACTGTTGCTAGGGATTCTCAGGATAGTCGTTGCATCGAATGTCCAAGCCGACATCTTCACCACGATTGTCATTCCTAAAGGCTTGTCACTTCATGTTTGCATCGATCTTGAGCACATTCGCACTCATCCGGAGAAATATCCGGAGCCATTGAGCTCATTGAGTCGTCAAACCTAGCTGCCCCATTCGCCTTTCAACACGATTTTAACCAGGCTGCCATCCATCGCTTTTATGCCACTTGTTACTTTGCTCCCGATAACACTTTGTCACATGGATGACCTCCGACATCGCTCTCACAAAGATCTTATGCCGAGTTTGTCACCGCACTTGGATTTCCCGACATCGGGTTCAAAATCCACAAAGATGACCCCAACCATAAGCCCAAAGGCATTGCGGTCTGTGCGGATCTCCTTAGACCCATATCATCCTTGTCTAATACTGAAAAACAAAAGGGTCTAAACCAAGTCTCTATTTGGCGTTTTCCATTCAACATCATTTATCGCTGTGTCATCCGCACCATTTATCCCAAGATGGGTGACAAGGGTTCTGTAGCAGCCATCGCATTGATCTCATGCATCGCATTTACACATCTCCTAAAGGGAAGATAAATGTTCCACACTTTCTATGGCATGAGATTCGCCTTGCTAGCTTCCAAAGACAAGCGGGCTTTTCCTCATGCACCTTTTCTTCGTGCATTTATCGAGAGTGTAGCTCCTTTCCCATTGCACGCACTCATATACATGAGAGATGGGTCATCCCACCTCACATGGCAGCTGACCATGTTCCTCCTTCTCCCGCCATCGCTACTCACATCGCCGCTTAGTTTTCCCTCGCACGCCACCATCCTCATTCCAAAGGATGCCTCCTTTGGGCGCATTGCTCGCTTTTCTTGGGAAGGCCCATTCAGCCATGATGAAGATGTTCACCTTCCATTGCTCCCAACACCACGATGTGGTCACCGCATGGTCACTTCCAAGAACGCTCAAGGCTCGTCTGCGAGACTCGGCGTATATGATGTGAGTGACGATGAGCGCCTTCTGCAGAACCCCTTCTGATTTTGGTTTTCCTCCGGTCCCGAGTGGGCTGATTTCTTTGACGAGACTGGTGTCAGTGGTGTTCATGATGATGATGATCAGGATGAGCTTTAATACTATCAAATCATTCCCTCTTTGTTTTTTGGATTCTTGATGCCAAAGTGGGAGTTGGCTACATATGGATTACTCTAGCTCATTATGTAATCGAAACCTATGTTAGGAGTAGTGTGTTGAACTATGTTATGGGATTGTTGAACTATGTTATTGAGTTTGTTAGTTATGAATCTATATGATATATGAATTGATCAGTTTGTTGGTTATGAGTTTGGTGAATCTATATGAATTGATCTATATGAAGTGATCCAACTATTGTGGCATCAGTTTGAGGGGGAGCCCTCTCGCTACTCGCTACCTATTCTTATTATGGTTATTATGGTTATTGAGCTCCACAACAAATACTTGATTACTATTATGAGTATGCATATGAGTTGTCATCAACTACCAAAAAGGGGAGATTGAAAGTGCAATCATGCCCTTGAATCATATTTTGATGTTGATGACAACACATATGCTCGGACTAATCATGTTTATCAAGTATATCTCAGGATTGTGTTCCAAAGACCGTATGCATGGATCATGACTAGGGACAAAAAGCATATAACTCAAGAATGGAGATACAAGGTGTTAACTTCATTTATGGTTTGTTCTTGAGTATAGGGATCCCGTGACTATTAAGAGGGGATCGATGGATCTGTGAAAAACTTGCTCAAAGCTGGTATCTATATACCTTACCTACGGACGTCCGGCACTCTACCGACGTCCGGTCCTTCCTGATTGCCGGACGTCCGGACGCTTCCGGACGTCCGACACCTTCACAACAGAAACATTTTACGGATGTCCGGAACCTCCGGACGTCCGACACCATCGCATCGAAACTTTCTTACGGATGTCCGCCCTTTCGGACGACCGTATCCTCGTACAATCGATTTGTGAGTCACACTTTTTGCGAAACACTTTTGCGGACGTCCGAACTCTCCGGACGTCCGCCACTTTCACATCAGAAGCACTCTTACGGATGTCCGGGCCTGTTCGGACGACCGTATCATGTACATTGGTTTGTGGGTCACACTTTTCACAGCGGTCGGTCGTCCGATGACGGCCGGACGTCCGGACCCATTTGGGCCTCGGACGGCCGACGTTCTCCTGGACGTCCGCCATCCTGCACCCCCAAACGGTCACCTTTTTCCCACCACATATATACTCCTTCCCCTTGCTCGGGTTGGGGTTGACCATTCACTTTGAACAAATCCTAGAACACTTCACTCACTCTCTCTCAACTCTCCACACCAAATCCTAGATCCCCAAGGGGTTTGAGAGCTTTGAAAAGAAGTTGTCCGACAAAGTGATAGATCCACTTCTCCTCCTTCTTTGCACCCAAGGAATTCATGATTTGAGCAAGTCTTGAGCAAATCCCCATTGATCTTATTACTCTTGGAGGTTGGAGACTCCTAGGCGGTAGGAGTCTTTCGGAGAGGAATCGACTTTTGTGATTACCCCTTGATAAGTTTGTGAGGGTTTGGAGACCACCCCAAGGTCTACCACTAGTGGTTGAGAAACATCTTCGTGGTGTTGTCTCAAAGGGAGAATAGGGTGAGCCTTCGTGGCGTTGGTGTGCCTTCGTGGTAACATCCACCTCTCTAACGGTGACTAGCTTCCCTCCAAGGAAGTGAACATCGGTCTACATCCTTGTCTCCCGGAGTTGCGGTTATTCCTAACCCTAACTCTATACTTGTGGCTACTTGTTTTGGGTTGCACTTACTTACATCATATTGTGCTTGCTCACTTATATGCTTGTGTTACTTACCTAGTACTTTCATCTATTAGCAATTGTTAGGCTCACTTTCATATTCCGCACTATTGCCTAAAATTGCTAAGTAATAATTAAAATTTGTAATTGTACCTATTCACCCCCCCCCTCTAGGTCCATCTCGATCCTTTCACTGTCGCAGCACATCTGATCGATGTCTTTCAACTTGAAGTTGAGACCCAAGAAGACAAACTGATTCAGGCAGCGAGTTCAAGAGCTTGTGCCAGCAGTAGTGGCCAGTAACTCGAACACTACATCAAGACAGGACTTTTGGGTTCCCTCACGGTCGTCAAGATAGTTTTTATCAGCTTTCTTGGAGACCAACAGGACGCCTCACTATCTTTAACCTTATCTGCATTACTTCCTTTACCATTGGATAACGCTGCATCGTTTCTCCAATATTTTGTCCGCATTCTAAAAGAGAAACAAGTAGACACATCACATGTTTACCATGTTGTATATGAAACTCATTTTGGTAAATGAGTTCAGTAGTAAAGTGGGCAGGATAACAGCATGAAATAAAGATATATCTATGTACCATGGTCACTTTATGGTCTATATCATTCTAGTTTTTGTTGCCAAATCAAGATAGAGACACAATTCAAATAATATTTGTTCAAGACAAAGCAGAATAGACAGAATATAAGTGTGGGTAACTATAGAGAAATAACAACACTTGTAATGTGCATGACATGAGAACATAACTGTTTATTCAATTGAAACTGAAATCAACATAGAGCAGGTTACAACAGCAAACCAGTTAAAGAAACAGGTTTAAAACATACCTATTGCGCCATTGGAGTTTCAGTTCCATCCTTCAAATTTGAAAATAGTTTGTATGAGTAAATACAGTAATGCAAGAGCAAAGGAGTATGAACCATAGCTACAGAACCTGACCTGAGAACAAATCTTCTTCTCCTTTAAGCGTTGAGTTGGGATTCGGAGTGGTGGTCCTCGTGCTTTGGGCATTGCAGCCCTTACTAACCGCTCGTGTTTGGGTGCTTTCTGTGGTGGAGACGGTGTTGTGTCAAGCTGGGCCAACTGGGTTACTATCTGCCGGGGTTGGGGTTAGAAGGGGTGTAGCTGGTTCTCATTCCAACTGGGTAGGGGTACAATCATGAGAGTCTGCGTTATGTGTGTGGTGGATCTGGTCCTTGGGCAAGTACAACCGTGGTTCTATCTGCATCAATGGTAGCACTATCTTTTCTCAAGATCGTGTTGTTACTCCCTTAGGTACCGCCATCACGCTCTCCAATTCAAATGGCTGATAAACAAGAAAAGTAATTGAAAGTATAGACATTGTATGATAGACAGGTGCAATGGATAGTGGGGAATAAAAGAGGGCATGAAATAATTCATATTTATGTTGTCTAACCAAACAGGATAGCATGACACAATTTCACATATATGATGGCTAACTAAACAGGATAGCATGACACAATTTCACATTATGATGGCTAACTAAAAAGATGGAAAGACATAGTTCAAAATATGAGACTATGTAAACTGGATGACATGACATAACTATATAATGTGTTTATTAAATAGGTTGGCATGCCATAATTCACATACATTCATGGATAGAATGCCATAATTCTAAATATGATGACTGTAAACACTAAACAGGATGAGATGATATAACTATATGATGTCTTTATTAAATGGGTTGCCATGCCATAATTCAGATAGATGATGTGTATGTACTATGTAAACATGATGGCATGATATAATTCAAATATATGATTTATATAGTAAGCTAGTAAGCAGATGGCAATCTATATATGATGTAAAAACTAAGCAATGCAAGACAACATGCATGACATGGGTAATATAACGAGTTTGAGCATAGACCTCAGGGGGGAAATAGGACTGGTCATCAGTCTCTGAATCCTCCTCTGAGGAGCTCTCTTTAGCCACCAAGATGTCTGCTTCAGCAGGTATCATTGTCTGCTCTGAATACCTTGTTTTCACTCCAGATACTTCCATCACCGCTTCAAATGGCTGATGCACAGAAAGAGTAGTTGAATATACAAACTTTGTCGACAAATGGAACACGTAATACAAAAAAATTATAGCATGATAAAATTCACATACATGATGATTGGCTAAACAGCATGGCATTGCATAATTCACATATATAATGCCTTTGCAACAAGATAGCATTGTATAATTCACATATATAATGTCTTGCAACAAGATGGCAATGCATAATTCACATATATGGTAATTAGACACTGAACAGGTGGCATTCACACAAAGCATGTCTAAACTAATCAAATGGCATAGCAATGCGAGACACCATACGCACGATATGAGCAACATACCCTGCCAAGTTAGAGCATACACCTCTGGGGGAATAGGACTGGTCATCTGTCTATCAAACCTCCTCGGAGGAGCTATCAGTAACCAGCAAGATATGCGCTACGGCAGATAGCATAGTCTGCTCAGAAGACCTTGTTTTCACTCCAGAATTTGCCATCACCGTGTCAAACGGCTGATGCACACGAAGAGCAGTTGAATGTACTAACATTGTTGACAAATGTAATATGTAAGGAAAAAAAGGATGGCCTGATATAACTTACATATAAGATGACTGGCTAAGCAGGATGGCATTGCAAAATTCACATATATGATGCCTGGCTAAACAAGGTGGCGTTGCATAATTCACATAAATGATGAATATACTAAACAGATGGCATTCACACAAAGGATGTCTAAACTAAGCAGATGACATATTTGATGTATAAAGTAAGCAATGCAAGACACCATATGCATGATATAACCAACATCAGCATGCCAAGTTAGAGAGAAGACCTCAGGGGGTAAATAGGAGTTATCTTCTCCTTCTGAATCCCCCTCAGAACAGATATCTTCCTCTCGATTACAATCCCAAATGCGTGGAGGGGGGGCTGCCTTTGCGCCTACCATGGAGCGACGTCTGCATGAAATTATATTGCCACGCAAGGCTCGCCTCTTTTGCTCTACATGTTCAGTTCCATTGTTTACAATAACTGTCATGCATACGAATAAAACATAGTGAGATTATGTAAGGAGTGCATGCAGAAATCCAGAGTGATGGTAGCAACCTGTGGATAGACCCAAAACCAATAATAGCAGGCAGATAATGGCTTCAGTTAATAAATACAGATAATGGCTTCTTTACTGTTTGTTTCCCACCCAACATGAAACTCATAGTAGACACCGGATATTAACCAGATAGTAGATAGGTACTATTGATAGCGGCCCCGATATGTACCCCACAACCATTTAAAAACTCAAGTTTGACCATTAGTTTGGAGCTGACTCAGAGTCTAATCGGTGAACAGGACGATAAAGTAGCATGTAATATTAAGCGATGCATAACATAAGCAGACACGAAAGAGTGCGACCTCTCTTGCGGACCCGTGTAGTCCTCGAGGTCATCTGCTCGGTTGATGATGGTAGTGTAGTTTTCATGGCTGCCAGCGGCGGGGAAGAAGATCTGAGGCGGCGAAAGACAGTCTGGAGGCCGGATCCTCTTTGCCGGACCCTTTCTGTCGTTGGAGGTGAAATGGGGTGGACGACGGCGCAGCAGGAGCGGGACAAACCACGCAAGATTTTCTTTGACAACTATCTGTAAGAGAAGTAATTATGTAAGGGCTCGTTTGAATTGGAGGATTCCAACAATGCAGGGATATGAAATAGACAGGAATAGGATAGGAATGCACGTGCAAAACAGAGAATTTAAAACACAGGATTTCCGCCAATCTGGGTGTTTGATTCACAACAATTGGAAAATCACAGGATGCAAAGAAGCATGGTGAGATTAAGTCAAACCACAAGAAAATGTACGGTTATAATGCTATTATGCTACTATCTCTTAGTCTTGTGCTTCATGAATAGGATTTTGAAAAGAAGGACAAGTGAAAATTAAAATTCCTACGTTTTTTTCTTTCAAGGAGACACTAAAGGAACAAATCCGTGTGCTCAGTGGACAATATATACAACATGTAGAGTAAAAAAGAGATGCAACAAGTGTACAATCTCTTTGGCGAAGCCATGTCGATCTCAGCGTGATTGGGTTGGCCGGTGAGGATGCTCCGGCCGACTTTGCTGTCGGAGGAGGGGAAGAAGATCTTAGGCGTCTGGACATGGAGCCCGAGGTACCGCTTCCACTTTGTGATGGAGGGTTTCGCTGTTGGAGCAGCTCCGGTGAGTTGCACGACGCCGAGGCTGAAGCAGGACAAGAGAGACAACGAACAATGTTAACCTGAGTGGAATTCTAATAGCATCTCCAATACGTGACGTAAAATACATAACCACAAAGTGCTAGATGTAAAATACATCAGCCACTCATCTCTGAACTTAACTGTCGAAACAAAACTTAACTGTCGAAACAGAACTTAACTGTTGAAACTGAACCTAACTGTCGAAACTGAATTTTGCTGTCGAAACTGAATTTTGCTGTCGAAACTGAATTTTGTCGTCGAAACTGAATTTTGATGTCGAAACTGAACACACTAGCAAGGTGAGGCTACACGTCGGTCGACTGACTTTTTCATCTCTGGTCAGTCGATTTTGTTGCCGTTGGATACGGAATCAAGGGCCTGCGGTTCATCTTCAACCTCCACTTCGAGCCGCCAAAGACCACCGCCAAACAGCAGCCCCGCCGCCCACGGCCGGTGGTGCGCCGCCCACCCGCCCAAAACACTCCCCACCGCCGTCCGCCGCCTGGCCATCCCTCTAGGCCCCCACGCTTCGAGCTTTTCTCCGGCGATCCCCACGCCACCGCCACCGCCACCGGCGATCACCGCCCCATCCTGAACCATAAGATAGATAGTGGGTACCTCTCCGTGAGCCCCTCCCCATCGCGGCTGGTTCTTCCTTCACCCCGACGAGCCCACCCTTGAAAATCGATGACCCAAAAGTCAATTCACCGACTCGTGAAGCAAATCGCAGCAAAGATCGCAAGCAAGAGCAAGAGCAAGAGCAAGAGCAAGAGCAAGAGCAAGAGAAGACCAGGCAGGGGACCGAGAGCAAGAGCAGAGCAGCAGTGCGAGCGAGAGCTAAAGCAGCAGCAGCTCCTACTGATGTGGACGTCGCCGCCGAGGGAGCGACGCCGTGGAGGAAGTGGCCGGCGACACCGCCGTGGATGGAGCCGTGCCGTGTCGGCTCGGGACCGAGCGTCGGCAGCACCGTGAGATTGAATCAAGAAGAAAATGTGGCGATTAGTGTACAACCTCTTTGGTGGCGCCAATTAGGCCGCAGCTTCATCCGAGGAAATAATGATGATGATGCTCTTCCGGTGGTGCAGGTGAAGACGGCGGTGTGGGAATGGAGGTGGCGCGAAAGACGAGGGGAACGTCGGGGCAGCTCCTTGGAGGTGGAGGACGGGTGGCTGAACCGGCGGGACGATGAGATCGACGACGGATCCTCATCCGGTACGGTGGATGAGGGACGTCGAGGTGTTGCTGTGGACGACGTCGTCGGGGAAGAGGCTCCGGCTGGGTGGCGGACGGAGCAGGGTGTGGGGTTTCATCGTGGGTTTTCGCGGCCTCGGTGTACGAATGGGTGGGCGGATGGGATGGCAGTGGGGAACCATGCCTTAGAGAGGCGCTTGTCCGAAATGTGGGGTAAGTTACGAAAGTACCCCCCACCGATTTGAGGCGGTTCTTTCGGTTCAGGGGTACCACGGGCATTTCGCGTGTTGGGATTTCACAGGAGGTGGGAGTTTTCGCGTTGTAATTTCGGAATAGCAAGGTGCGGGTTGAGATGGAGGGAGTTGTCGAGCACAACGAGACAAAGATATATCTTAAATATTTCGGGCTAACAAGGCGCTGGTTGAAATTTCGGACAAGCCTAACGTGTAATGTACCAAATCAATGCGCACTACAAATGTCATTCAAAACTTTGAATTCATGTTATGTTCAATTAAAATATTTCGCCACGTGTATAATGCATGCAACCTACTACTCAAATGAACGCTTTTAGTGCATTCCAAACGTATATACTACCGCTTCAATATGAACTAAATTTGAATAAGATCTACAGTAATGATTGTTGTGAAGTCAAAGCATTTGAATTTGTTTCTCTGTTTTAATAAGATCTACAATCATCATTATTGTCAAGTTAAACCATCGTTTGTGTATTATCTTCACAAAGACACCACATGATTAGTCTCGAGTTACATATGAACTATGTGTACTATATGAACTCGAACTAGATTTTTGAATCCACTTTACTTTGATTTCAAATCACATTACATTTCTAGCTCTAGCTAGATCTCCATAATCTAAGCCATGACTCATATGTATAATGTGTTTATCACATTATGTATGGTGCCCCGCCCCTATGCCTACAAGCATTTAGATGTGAGTTGTAAACACCACACATTACCACAAATTCAAATAAAATGTGAGAATGTTCGATATATAGTATTGTTTAGATTGCTCAATATTTAGTTGTAAGCTGCAAATGCCGCACATTATCACAAATTCAAATAAAATGTGAGATTGTTTGATGTATAGTATGGTTTAGATTGTTCGGCATTTAGTTGTGAGTTGCAAACGCCGTGCATTATCACATTATGGTATAACATGTGCACAAAGACGTGTATCACCGCTTATATTCATGCATGCAATGCTTAAAACACTATGATCTCCTATTCAAATATATGAATCCGCTTTCATATCAAATTATGATCTTTGTTAGTCTCTTACACCCACACAATCCTCTAGCCTTTGTAGCTACCACTAACTTTCTCTCGTGCATGCACACGCCCTCCTCACCCTCCTCCTCCCTCGTCATTCTATCCACCGGGCACATTCATTTTTTCTGTAGGTCATTCTCCCAGAGTCTCCACAACTCCTTTCCGACGCACATCAATCGATAAACCTCTCCAAATGATGCCTGCCACAAAGATACACACACACAGCCTTCAATCTCCTCCTTTATGTGTCCTTGCCTCGTGTCTCTCATATGGCCAGACACATGTGTAAACTCTCGCCCCTCTTTTCATTGATCTCACAACCACACACTCCTCCCCTATCTAGCTAGTAGTTGGGCCTCTCGCACCACCTCCTAGCTCCATTCTCTGTCTATCCATCTCGCTGGGCCTTATTTGCCTCTAACAAATGGGCGTACACCGACCGATCTCTCGCTATACATATAGCCAGCTAGGTCCTTATAACTCATTTTTACCCACACATCGATCGATCTACCTCATTAGTTGTGTCTCTCCTTTCCTCCTATTAAAAAACAATTGATCTACCGATCTAATTAGATTTGCTTACCAAACACATGGTTCCCCTTCATCATCAATGGATGCGTCCCGACAGATCTATCACGCATGTGCACACATGTAAACACATCCCCACTCTTATTGATAACATTGCAGTTCCACCCTCGCTTTGTCTAGTAGGCCTCTCCGACATCCCCGAGAAGCAACTCCATCACCCATCCAACACTCTACCCTCTCCCTCCCTCCGCCTCCTCTCTCTCTCTCTCTCTCTCTCTCTCTCCATCCCATCATATTTCCCGTCCTTCGCTTATGTATGGATGTCGATCGATCTCCCTCAAGACATAGCTGGGTCTCTCCTTCTCAACACATATACGAGTCGTTCTACCTCTATAGTTAGGCCTCGCCTACCCCGCCCAACCCCCCCAGCCCAACACACACACCCATACATAAAGCGCACTAGTCATGTCTCCCTGCCACACACAAACTTGACATGTGACCTCTAACGTTCCGGTAGGCCAGTCGCCCTATATCTTTGACTTGCACACACACACACACACACACAATTTTGATGGCTCTCTTCATCGATCTCGCACCCACCCACTTGATCATCTCTTCGACTCTATCGATAGCTATGACCCCTCCCTCTCTTCTCGTGGATTTCCCGACCCTCTATGATATGGATAGGCCTCCATTTCACACACATTGCATGCAAAATTTTGTTTGAGATGTCATCGACACATATTCCCACAAATAATCCATGAAATCAACCCCCCACCCCACCCCCACCCCCACCACAAAACAAAAAACACTCACGAACGCGGTTTGTATCTCTCACACACACCCACGTAGGTGGGGGACGTGCACGAAGAGAATAGGTGCATGCACGGTGCACGCATTCTGCCTCTTTCCCAAGCACACCCGCGGGTACACGGTGGAGCTCATTTCTGTACGAAAAAGGCAGCCCACGTGGTAATTTGGCATGTGTACTGGTTGTCCACTTGGTGGAGGGAGGATCGTCTACCACGGGTGAACAAACAAATTGCGACTTGACGCGTTATGTTAAATTAAAAAAAGAGGCAAACCATGTGGGGCCTACCTTAGAGGCAAGGCTCTATACACCGGAGTACTTTTGATGTGTCCCGTCAACTCGCAGAACGAGGAGAAGCTTGCTTAGTACGCCGTCTCCCCCACCCACGGGCGCGGTGGCTCGCAGGATGAGGTGAAGCTTGCTCCTCCCTCGCCCATGCGCGCGGTGGCTCGCAGGACGAGGAGAAAATTTACTACTCTCTCCGTTTACTCCTCGTCCCTACTACCTTGGTTATAGAGATTATATCATATTGTTTGGAACATATATGTCCTTTAGTAGATTTCAATATGAACTACTAGTACATACTCCAAACACTGATTTTACTCATTTTGCTCCGTATGTAGTAGCACTCTCCCTCGCCCCTCGACCCTCGCCTACATGGTGGACGTTCAGCAATTGAATTCGATCTCATATAGCCAGAACGATATATACTGCACTACCATTATTGCTCGACTTCCCGAAGAGGCGAAGAGCCAATTGTAAGGTTAATATTTTGGAGATGCCAAGCGCAAGGTTAGTAGGTGCCGCGTCATTTATAAATATATTTTTTTCTTCAGTGGCACGTACGCAATATGATAGGTTCATATGGAGAGAAAAGGAAACCGCTCCACTATATACATAGTCAGGACGGGCCAACCTACACGGTTGCTTCTTTGGGGTTGCTCTCTTCACACTCTCTCGCACAAAACGATTGTGGCCACATCTCTAACATCCCGGTGGATCACGCTCGCTTGGGGAAGGTGGATGCTTAGTGTAGATGCGGTGGCCGCCGACGGGCGAAACCCACTGTCGGCACGTCCCGATCAGGGGTCCCCGCCGTTCTCTCTCACAAAGCCGGTGAGGTTGCCTTCGTCCCTTGCTCACTGCCACGACGTGGGCAGTTGTTGCCTCCCGCCGCCCTCCTCAAGGTTGAGCTACGTCCCTCAGGTACAACTCCCTTTACAGCCGGCTTGCACCACTGCTCCAGCTGCCCACATCACTCCTTGTGGATATTTCTCTACTTCTTTGCCCCGCACATACCTGATACCTCTACTGGCTTCTACGTACTGTATTTGTGATGAGTTTATGTTTCATCAACTAGTCCTAGTAATCTTATTCTAATCACGCTTCTTCAAATTTCTTTGCCACAGGGATGCTCATCTCGATTTTGGTGAAACTGCACAAAATGATCCGATGGTCAAAAGTTTGCAAACTTCATTTATTAGGAAGCTCGAACGTTGCCAACAAATTGAAGCCTGGTCAGGGTTCACGGTTCAAGGGCTAGGGACTGCATGGATCGTTTTTCTCTTTAGCTGCCTCTGTTCCAAAATAAGTGTCAACTTTAGTAGTAGTACAACTTTGTACTAAAGTTTGCACAAAGTTGACACACTTATTTTGGAACGGAGGGAGTACATATTTGCTATGATCTGTCAATCATTGAGATGCAATAGCATGCATGTTAGTCTCCTTTGTATTTGATGAAATGTTGCAACGGGCAACCTTGGATGCAAGATCCATGTAACAGGAGCTGGAAGCTTCATAGAATTGTACAAATTTATCTCGCTGATAAATTACAGTACATACTAGTACTATACTAGTACTTCCTCCATTCCTAAATATAAGTCTTTGTAGAGATTTCACCATTAACCACATGCGGATGTATATAGATGGATTTTAAGTGTAGATTCATTCATTTTGTTCCGTATGTAGCTCACCTAGTGGAATCTCTACAAAGACTTATCTACTAGTAATAGCTAGCCCCCACTACTAGGAATTATCTATCCTCTCCTTGAGCCACATCATCAAAATTGACGTAGCCGTTAGATGAAGTAAATCAGTCATAATAGCCGTCTGATCTAGACGTTGAGAGGCTCCGCACTAAGCCTCATGCAAGCATGCAGGAATACTGTGGCACATGCATGTGAGTGGGTTTTAAATCAAATCAACATGTCTGCATGCAAGCATGCACCGGTAGCATGCATGTAAGTGAGCTTTTAAGTCCCATTAACACTCTCTCGCCCTCTCCTGCTGGAGCCTCAGCGCTTGTAGTTGCTCTCTTCACACTCTCTCGCCCTCCCAAGATCTAAACAAGACTTCGTTGGCCTCTCTCTCCCCTCAGTGCTGCTTAAAGAGCCGGCAGGATCCGTCCGCCGGGAAGGGAAGGAGGCTTAATGCTGTCGCCGTCGGCGAGGGAGGGAATCCACTACCGGCGCTGCTGTTCACTTTCCACCTAGCGGCGGCACGGGATGGCCTCCAACCCCTTCTTCTTCGCAGCCGTCCCGTCGCCCACCGAACCACGCCCCAAGAACCTTAATGTATATTTTACTTACTCCACATGCATTGCTCTAGCTGCATGTATACCATGAATCTAGAACGTGGTTCAAAGAGGAAAGGAGTGGGGAAAATAGTGGGAGAAGTTGTATATAGCATGAATCTAGGACGTGGTTCAAAGAGGAAATGAAAGGGGAAAGTTGTATAGCATGAATCTAGGACGTGGTTCAAAGAGGAAAGGAATGGGGGAAAGTAGTGGGGAAAGTTGTATCGCATAAATCTAGGATGTGGTTCAAAGAGGAAAGGAAGGGGCAAAAGTACTAGTTCAAAAAGGAAAGGAAGGGACAAGGCTGTAGAGTTTGAGAAGGACTAGATTTGCTGCGCTCACATAGGGGAAGGTGTCTAAAGATAACAAAACTGGGACCAACACAAATATGCTCCTTGTTTGTTTGTTCTTTGTTGCAACAGACTGTGCATGACTACAGTACATCGGTAGATGCACATGGTGCTGGTGCGTCCAACCTAGATGCAACTCATTAGCTGTTGTTAATCTAAGGCCCTGTTTGGTTAAAAACTCCCTTGTGCCTACCTGCTTGGTTCTGTGGACTAAACATGGACTAGAGGTTATTAAATGACATGATAAAAGACCATGTTACCCCTAGTAATGAACTAATAGAAACAAGGTGCGATGCGTGGCGGGCAATCGTTGGAAAAGTCCCAAAAGACTCCCTCGGGGTCTTCTTTCTTTAGTCCCAAATGCCCACTTTTAGTCCCGAAAAGTCCCTCCTGTTTGGTTTAGATGTGACTGACACGGAGTTTTTTTAGTCCCTACACCAAAATCTCCCTGTAAACAAACACCCTCTAATAATGCCGCTGGAAAATTCATGTAATGCCACAGTTAAAAGCAAATTACATGTTTAACAAATTTTATTGTTAATATAAACTCTATGTTAATATTAATCAATGCCACCGTTTGAGAAATGCTACTGTCTTGCTTTATTTCCCATTTAGATAAGGTAGATGCTTCTTTTTGTTGGCTTCTGTGTCATCCATCGTTATTGACCACTAATTGTTTCCTTTGCACATCTGTAAACAGGGTTATCTACTTCACCTGTTGCCATTGTGACCTTTTGTTTCCGCACAAAACACTTTTGTTTTAAGAGTGTTTTGTGCAGTTCAACCAAAATGTCACACCGACAACGTTGTTTGATTGCTTGATCTTTGTGGAACTGCACAAGAGGAGATCATACTTCATATCCGTTAAGGCTAATTTGGTTCAGATCTTCTTCTTGAGAGTTGTTTGAATACCTCATCATGAGAGGTCAGTACTAGCCTTCTTTCACATGATTTTGCAGTGTGCTTTCATATGTTGTGCTACTTGTACGATGTTGCTTGATTTTAGTGAACTGCACAAATGGAGACAAGACTTCCAATCTGTATGTGCACCGTAATATCCCATTGAGGTAAGATAAGGATATTTCACAATTGTCGGCCTGTATTTTGCCACTTTCATCAGAAAATTAAGTTTAGTACTATACTTTTGCTCCCTAATTGACATGCCAAATCTTACATTGAAGGCGAAGCTTGTTTGTTATTGAACCAAGTGATGAAGGGGAAGAACAAGCGGAAGAAAAACAAAAATCAACTGCCGGTGCTGTAATGAAGCAATCGGAACTGTGATGACACAAGTAATGATATAGTTTTGCATCTTAATTTATTGCTATGGCTGGAACGAGCAATTGTTTTGCCACTGATTTGATGCCATACGTAATTATCTCTACTTGTGCAAACAGGGCTCTTCTTTGAAGATACCATATATTTTAGTGGAACTGCACAAGAAGATGTTGGAAATATTAAACTAATCGAGGAGTATATAGTAAGCATGGCCACCCCCGTAGATAGCAACAGATGGTTCCGGAGAAGTGCTTCATCTCATATGCTCTACACAATCAGCCTCGACAAATGTTGGTACTCACCCACTGATTTCATCCATATGATTGAGCTTTGTCATCTCTATTGGTGTTGTGCTACTGTTTAGATACTGTCATGAAAAAGTGGTATTGTCCTTGAGAAGTGCTTCATCTGTGCTGTTTTAAATATTTCCATTCCTTTTGTCGAGCAAACAGGGATCATCTTCCTCTGAAGAAGAATATGGAGTACGTGAAGTGGCTAGTTCCGATTATGCCAGGATGAAGAAGCCCTTTCTATCTTCTCATCAGAAGGAGCAGTTGAAGGATGGTTACATTACTTCCCACAAGACCAAACTAACTTCAGCTCAGAAGGACTGACAAATCTCCATTTTTTTCTTTGTGATCTTGTGAGTACAATGTTGTTCTAGGATTCTTTACGGTGAGTTCCATTTTTCTAAAAGTGTGCTCTACATGGACCATGTATGTGCCTCGTTGAAACTGTCAATTCATAGTACAATTTTCTTTATACTAATCACTTTTTGTATTTGTGCAAACAGGGTGCTCAGCTTGATTTCAATGGGAACTGCACAAAATGTTCATGAATACATCGAATCCTTCATTTCCACCACAAGAAAGGAGGTGCCCATAAGTTCAAGGCGTTGCAACATATAAGGGCGAAATCATACAAGCTAAGCGCGAATTTGGTTGGTTTTGGTGGAATTGCACAAAAAGAACAGCTGGTTTATTTAGCACGAGGTGCCATGTCAATGTCTGAATCGATGAAAACCCTGCCCATTCCACAATCGTAGGCATTTGATATTTTGGAATGGGACAACCTTGTCAAATTTTGCTCATTGATTTTAGCAAGATATCGTTTGATATTTTCGAATGGGACGCCCTTTTGTCGGCCGGGCGATTAATTATTTCTGTATTCTTTAGTTGTGAAGTAAATATTGCCTCGACATGTGAGTCATTGAGATGCATATTCATCGATTGTTTTGAATGTTCTCTTTGAATTGCCAGGCCTGTGTGTTTGATTGCAATGTACCGAAATGCTAATAAGCTGCTCAAACTCTTTGTACTCCTTCCGTTCCTTTTTACTTCGCACATTGTGAAAGTGCATACTTTTTGTATAAGATTGGTCAAAGTAGAGATACTTTGATTGCAGAATAAACTTGTATGCAGACTAGAAAGGACCCGAGGGAGTACATGTGAAACAAATGCAAACGTGGTGATCACCACAGGAATAATGCTAGTACGTATTGTTTTGCATGTTCATCCAATGCCAGTGATACAGGAATTCGAACTAACCGAAATAAATTCATTCATACACGGTCGGATTTCATATAAACATGCCGGATTTCATTACTTTTCATACATTCTTCAACTAAAAAGGGGTGTTTATGGTCGCATGCATCTCCCAGATGCAAAGGCCGGGGGTCATCCTCCTTTTTAAAAAAAACTAAAAAGGGGTGCGCTTGAGGTATAATTAATTAACCGGTTACCCACTGTGTCCCGGCCGAGCAGAAGCTTCAGTGACTTAGCTGCAGGTGCAGTTATGAATCGACATGTGGCCTGTTGGGCCCATGTGTCACCACCAATCGCACGAAGTTAAGTAGAAGCAGCGTTCTTCTCGGTGCAGCTCTCCGACTCCATCGCCGCCGCCAAGAAGCTAACCGGCCACAATGGTCAACCCGCCTTAGCTTGGCTTCAACCGGAGGGTAGCAGCGGTGGCCTTTACTTGGACCCGAGCGGCGGCGACCCATCGTGGTTCTACTCTTCCTCATTTTCCGTGGCGCGGCCTCGTTGGTAGCGGGTGGGGCCTCGGCGGAGCCGGGCGATGTCCTCTAGCTCGTTGCGTGAGGCGGCGCCTCAATGAGCGGTGGAAATCCTCCCCATGTTGATGGCAGGGTGGGGCCTCGGCTGAGCCGGGCGATGTCCTCTGCCTCGTTGTTGGCGGGCGGGGCCTCGGCGGGCAGCGGTGTCCTCTGCCTCGTTGTTGGCATGAGGCCTCGGCGAGCAGGCGTCGCCGACGCCACGGTGAGCGGGGACTCGTCGGAGCCGGCATTGTCCTCTGCCTCGTCCTCGGTCTCGCCAAACAGCGCCTCGCCCACTTCATCGCCCTCTTTGCTAGCCTCTTTGTAGGCGGCCGCAGCCTCCGCCACCCGCATGCGGTACCGCCAGCGCTCGAGGCGGCCCTTGCGGGCGGAGCGGTACGAGTCGAGCAGCGCCTCCTGCTCCGCCCGCTCGGTGATCTGCTCCTCCGCTGCAGGTGCTCTCGGAGGAGATGGTGGTTGTAGGCGGCGTCGGCCTGCGCCTCCGGAATCGCTCCTCACGCATCGGCCTCACCCTGTCCATATATTGGGCACGGGCCTCGCCGATGGTCATGGTGCAATGCACCGCGAGGATGGCGCGGAGGAGGGGTTGGCGCCAATCATCGACTACCATGTTCTCCATTAGGACGTCGTTGCCCTCCGGCTGCTCGCTGCCAGCCGGTCGGCAGCAATGGCTGCCATCTCCTTGTGGTCCGTCGTCCGCCCGTCCTGAAGAGCGCTGGAGCGCGAGGAAGCCATGGTGGGCAGTAGTGGTGTGGACAGGAGAAAGGGAACGGGTGCGGATGACTGTGGCTATGGCCGGCGCAACAGTTTATATAGCAATGGTGGGCGGGCGGAGGGACGGACGTGTGGCGCCGGAGTAGCCGCCTCGGCAACCGCGTATCATTAATGTGTGTGGCAGATGGACGGACGGACGGCACTTGTGTCGTTTGAAGGCGGAGCAATCGCCTGCACCGGGAAGCGGGGCGGCCGGCGCTGACTGTTTCGGGCGGAAAGCGCGCGCGGGCGAGGAGATCACTTTACTTGGATAGGATGACAATGGGGACCCACCAGGTCCATAGCCTCACGTACGCAAGTGCCTCCTTATTATATATATAACTATAATTTATTTTGCTTACTCCTAGTTTCCTGACATCACGGTCCCACACCATTATCAACCTATGTACTCTAGTCAATAAACGAGAGAATTGCACAAGAAGCGCCCGACAGCTGGGACCAAGCAGCTCGAGCAGTATTTGTGTTTTTGAGGTGACCACTGCAGATTTTTTCGATTTTTACCCCAGATATTACTTTTTCTCCTCTGAACAACAACGAAAACATCGATGCAGGTATTAACTGGGCGGGATGTGGCCCGTCTAGCCCAAGACAGATATCCAGCCCAGATATTAATTTTTTTCAAGCTGAAAATGGCTAGCCCAGCTATACTTTTTTTTAGGAATACCCATGCAAGGTCAAGTTGTTATTCACCGCCCTGCTGGGCTGCAAATCTTTCCTAGGAGGGATGTATTAGGCTTGACAAGAAAATGGGCTTTAAGAAATAATAAATGGGATGTAATTATAAAAACTGGGTAGTCACTATTAAAAAATGCACCAAACAGTGATTACTTTATAAAATATTATTTTTGGAATGTTGAAAATTTTAATTTCATTAATTGTTGCGAGCGCAATGTTTTGTCGGATTTTTACGTAATATAAATTTATATTGAAATTGTATTTAATCTGACTAGAAATTTGAGGATAAAAATATTCGGATCCCATCAAAATGTGGGAAATTTTATTGAATTCTGTTTTGAACGGTTGGTTGAAATGGGCTGTAGTTTTAACAAACTGTAAATGGGCTGTAGTAAATTCCATTAGAATTAAAAAATGGGCTACACATTCTTACAAATCTCAAATGGGCTATAAGTTCTCTGCCACACACTTCTGGCCTTACTAAGTTGACGCGTCCCCTGAAAAAACAGAGTTGAACCGTTTGCACGGCTTTGTCAACTTATAGTCAACACACGGTTCTAGCAGCAGTGGCCATTGGATGTCCATCCAACGGATGCCGTGCTTCTTCTTCAATCTCGGATATTCTAGCTTTACCCGCCCAAAAAATGATTCCTCCCCCTGACATATGGGGCGCACCGTTTCGGAAGCTGACCTGTGGGCCTACTAAGTTGACGTACCAAGGGCTTTGTCAACTTAGTCAATATAATAAACGATTCTAGCTGCAAAGGACCGTGACGATGTCCATCCAACGGCCGTCGTGCTTCTTCAACCTCTGGTCTTCTTGCTCCGGCCGCCCAAAGCAGCGCCGGTCGTGCCGCTTTGCTCCACGCCTCCCGTGGCGGTTTGTCTTTGCCGCGGAGGCCTCACCGCCTACTACTCCCACCGCTGGCCGTGCCATCCCTCCACTCACCCACCCCCTGTTATTCTGCGACGACGGCAGCGCAGCCGAACCAGTGAACCCTCGTACTCCTCTCCGCGTGTGCATCCACTGCCGCGTCTTCCCCGGCTCCGCGTCGTCCCCTTCCTAGGCCTCGCCGTCGTCCACCGCCGTGGTGCTCTCGGCGCGGCGTGGTCAACGTGGTCAAGCATCGACTTCCATCGGACATGGACTGTACGTGGAGAGGCTGACAGCTGGGTCCACGGCAGCCGCAAGTAAGTGCCTCCTTATTACGCGCAAAATAATTATTCCTCCACCTGACAGCGGGGACCCACCGGACGGGCCACCATATTTTGCAAAAAAATGATTCGCCCCCTGACTGCTGGGACCCACGAGCTACATCTTCGCATGCAAGGAAGTGCGTCCGGAAAAAAAATGATTCGCCCCCTGACTGTTGGGACCCACCAGCTACATCTTCGCATGCAAGGAAGTGCGTCCGAAAAAATACGATTCGCCCCCCGACTGCTGGGACCCACCAGCTACACCTTCGCACGCAAGGAAGTGCTTCCGGGCAAAAACGATTCGCCGACCGGGACCCAAAGCAACTACACCTTCGCATGCAAGGAAGTGCGTCCGCAAAAAACGATTCGCTTCGACCGTTGGGGACCCAGCAGCTACACCTTCGCACGCAAGGAAGTGCGTCCGCAAAACGATTCGCCTCGACCGCTGGGACCCACCAGCTACATCTTCACACGCAAGGAAGTGCCTGACAGTCGGGGCCCACCTGGTCGAAGCGTACGTAGTATTGTCATCCTGGTCGCGAACGTGTACGTACATACTGGTCGATGTAGAGGCGCGCACGTGTTGTAGTAGAGGCGCGCACGTAGCATGTACACGTACGCATACAACGCCGTGGTGCAAGAAAGAAAATACGCCACGTATGTGTACATACGGGCGGGTCTCAACGCCTAGTCGTGCATACGTACGGCGAGGGCTCGTGTTCATGGGGAGGCAACGGAATGACTCGTGTTCATGGGGACGCAACGGAATGTGTCGTGTTCATGGGGAGGCAACGGAATGCTCGTGTTCATCGCGAGGCAACGGAACGCGTGGGAGCCAACCGGCTTGGACGGAACATGCCATGGAAACGAGGCATGGCGTAGCGCACAACGGAGGAAACGGACCTCCTACGGTTGAAACGGGGGTCCTGTTGATCAGGAGGGGTGTGGCGTACCGCAAAATGGAGGAAACGGACCTCCTACGGTCGAAACGGGGGTCCTGTTGATCAGAGGGTGTGGCGTACCGCAAGAACGGAGGAAACGGACCTCCTACGGTTAAACGGGCGGTCTGTTCATCGGGAGGTGTGGCGCATCGCAAAACGGACTCCACGGGATATTGTTCATCTCCACCGTCGACCTCCTCTAGCCTCCACGGGCTACCGTCGACCTCCTCCAGCCTCCACGGGCTCCTGCTCATCCAGGCTCCACCGCGCTACTCCACCGGCCATTGTTCAACCACCCTCCACGGGCACCCCTCCACCGCTCATCGTTCATCCAGCCCTCCACACCACGGGTCCTGTTCAACTACCCCTCCACCGCTTCATCGCTCATCCAGCCCTCCACACCCCGGGTCCTGTTCATCCAGAGGCAACGCCACCGCCACCGCTCATCCAACCCCCCCGCAATGCTCACTATTCATCCAATCGATCGGCTTCAGTTAGCAGCAGTAGCGAAGCAATCGCTCCATCGGGTTCAGTTAACAACCATAGATCGATCGCTCCGGTTCACTAACGCCAGAGTTCGCAAAGGTAATCGCCCGTTCGATTAGAGCCCAACGCCTCGCCGGGTTCGATTAGAGCCCAACGCCTCGCTTCGGGTTCGATTAGAGCCAACGCCTCGCACACACGCCAGACGTGTACAAGAGAAACACGCATCGCCGCCCCGACCTCCCACCGTAACCGGCAACTCCCCAAAATTTTCCTACCCCTCGCTTCTACCACGGTTTTTTCCGTCATGGACGGCCCAAAGAATGTCATGCAGCTGCGTCTCCGGCCCGCCCAAGACGAAAAGCCCATTTTCTGTCATGATTTTTTTTCATAGAAGTAGGAGCTCACCACATCTATGATGATACCGGGTTCTGTCACAATTATCGTCATAGAAGTGTCATATGTATGACAGGAAAAAAATTCGTTCGGCCCAAAATGTCACGGATGTGTCTTTTTTTTGTAGTGTGACACTTTCCACTATGATTAGTCTAAAAAGAATATTTACTAATCTCTACTCTCTACTCTTATAAAAAGGAGAGTTAGTGATGATGGTGTGCCTGCCATCTTGCAATATAGGCCGTTCGATCTATATCTAATGGATAGGAAGAGAACTATGACAATTTACCCGCACTCCTCTCCACATTTGCAGATAAGGCCTTCCCTCGTTTATCCTTTTCTCCCACAAGATAAACTACTCAGAGCAAGTACAATAGAGCTGAGTCAGCTGGCTATAAGAAATAAACTAGTATATTCTTGCTTAGTTGGAGGAAAAAAGAGGAGAGAGAAGGTAAGCGGGCTCTTGGTGAAGAGCCAGCTCTAGCACGTGCTCCTAGGCATTTTGTGAGAGTGAAAGGTGGGTCATATAATAGAAAAGTAGTACACTCTTCTATTCAACTATTGTACATATTGACTATAAGATGGGCTATAGATGACATGGCTATGGCTTATAGCTAGTAGTTGGCTATACTATGCATCTTGATGTTCCGTGCAACGCACGGGCATCTTGCTAGTGCATGTAAAAATCTTTGTCATTTACTAGTGTTCATGCATGCATGCAATGCGATAATGCATTGGTAAACACATATTTTTGTGAAGAACGAGAGCATTAATTGAGTACTTTTGCAGACTACAAAAACTATTCCACCGCCTCTATCTTGGTAAGAGTAGGTGAAATTTTTGAATCGAGACCTTTAAACTAGAAGGGAGGTAGTAGTACTCTAATAGCTAACCTTGTTGTGATGACTAGATAGGACATGGCACGCACCTGGACGGAGGAACTAGTCTGCATTCTGCATATAAGTTTTGTCTGAAGTCAATGTACCTCTACTTTGACAAACTTATAGAAAAATGTATCAACATTCACAATGTCAAATCAATATTTTTATACTCATTATGAAACGTAGTTTCATAAAAAAAAATATTTGGTATTGTAGATATTGATATTTTTAGTATAAATTTGGTCAAAAACATTGCAAACTTTGACTTGACACAAATCTTACGCGGCGTAAAAAGGACGAGCGGGAGTATCATGCATGCGGAGTAGGCAAAAAATTGCTCATTTATAGCTGTCTGAAGTCTCAAAGGGCGCGACCGCGCGAGGGAGGCGAAGGTCGTGGGAGGCGCAACGGTTGACGTAATTAAGTGAAGTTACATCCACGCACCGACATGGCGTGCGAACACGCAGAAGCTATACTGTCAGGCCTACAATATGGGTCTAGTAGACATGACATCTAGTGGGTCCCGCATAGTACTCGAGAACTTTTTGGGGGCATGCAGCCGCTTATCCACCGGGCAAGCCAACCACCCCACGCCGTTCGCACGCCCTACTCGTTCCCGTCTTCTACCTTACAACAGTTCGCTCCCAGTCGTCCCGTCCTTTCACATTACACCAGTTCAACTTCTCCTAACCCACCTCCAAAATACATGGCCTCCCAAATCTCCATGATCGCCACTGAGTACCAGGTTAGAACCACCACCGGCGATGAGTTCATCGTCATCTACACCCGTAGATCCGCGACGGTGGAAACATGCCTTGCTCACTTCCCACGCATGTTCCAAAGTTCAAAGGATGAGTGGGTCGTTGGGCTAGATGTTGAGTACACCACACTCCTGGAAAGAGAGAAGCTTCTAAAGGAGGCAAAGAAGAAGAAGCTCGCCGTGATCCAGCTTTCCGTACATAACGTGTTCTTGGTCTACCACATATGCCATGCCGACATTGAGAACGAGGATTTTAAGAACTTCCTTAAGGACAAAAGAGTGAAATTCGTTACTGCATACTTCACGAACGACATGATAGTCCTGGGTCGGATAGGCCTCATTGTAGGCCAGCCCTTCGATCTCCAGAAGGCAAGCCTAGTGTCCTCCTCTCAGCCATCAATGCTGACCCTGGCAGCAGCCATGATTGACCCTTCGCATGCTCAACTGAAGAAACTTCACCACGAGTTTCATCATGCATGGGACTCAAAGACAATAGATGAAGATCACATCCAGTACGCAACAACAGATGCTTACCTTTGTTTAAATATCTACAAGGGTTGGATGAAGAAGCAGAGCCCAGTGTCCGGTTCTAGCAAAGAAGCGTCAGTGAAGAGGAAGAGGAAGAGGGACGAGGACAAAGTCGAGGACGTGGACTCGGACTTCGAGTAAGGTGGCAGTGCCGTCGCTCATGCTGGTTGCTACCTCTTGAGCATGCGTTGGTTTTCCCTTGAAGAGGAAAGGGTGATGCATCAAAGTAGTGTAAGTATTTCCCTCAGTTTTTGAGAACCAAGGTATCAATCCCGTAGGAGACTATACGCAAATCGCCTAGTACCTGCACAAACAATCAAGAACCTTGCAACCAACGCGATAAAGGGGTTGTCAATCCCTTCATGGCCACTTGCAAAATTGAGATCTGATAAAGATAATAAGATAATTATTTTTGGTATTTTTGTTGTATAGATTGGAAAATAAAGATTGCAAAATAAACAGCGATAGAAATAGCTAGTTGACGGGAAACTAATATAATGTAAAATAGACCCGGGGCCATAGGTTTCACTAGTGGCTTCTCTCAAGATAGCATATATTACGGTGGGTGAACAAATTAATACCGAGCAATTGATAGAAAAGTGCATAGTTATGATGATATCTAAGGCAATGATCATGAATATAGGCATCACGTCCGTGTCAAGTAGACCGAAACGATTCTGCATGCAGTACTATTACTCCACACATCGACCGCTATCCAGCATGCATCTAGAGTATTAAGTTCATAAGAACGGAGTAACACATTAGGCAAGATGACATGATGTAGAGGGATAAACTCAAGCAATATGATATAAACCCCATCTTTTCATCCTCGATGGAAACAATACAATACATGTCGTTTCCCTTTCTGTCACTAGGATCGAGCACGGCAAGATTGAACCCAAAGCTAAGCACTTGTCCCATTGCAAGATAGATCAATCTAGTAGGCCAAACTAAACCGATAATTCGAAGAGACTTGCAAAGATATCAAATCATGCATATAAGAAATTAGAGAAGAATCAAATATTGTTCATAGATAATCTGGACCATAAACCCACAATTCATCGGATCTCGGCAAACACACCGCAAAAAGTATTATATTCAATAGAACTCCAAGAAGATCGAGGAGAACTTTGTATTGAGATCCAAAGAGAGAGAAGAAGCCATCTAGCTAATAACTATGGACCCAAAGGTCTGTAGTAAACTGCTCACACATCATCGGGGAGGCTATGGTGTTGATGTAGAAGCCCTCCGTGATTGATTCCCCCTCCGTCAGATCACCGGAAAAGGCCCCAAGATGGGATCTCACGGGTACAGAAGGTTGCGGTGGTGGAAAAGTGGTTTCGTGGCTCCCCTGGATGTTTTCAGGGTATAAGAGTGTATATAGGCGAAAGAAGTAGGTCGGTGGAGCTACGAGGGGCCCACGAGGGTGGGGGCGCACCTACCCCCCAGGCGTGCCCTCCTGCCTCGTGGATGCCTTGTTGCTTCCTTGACTTCCACTCCAAGTCTCCTGGATTGCGTTTGTTCCAAAAAAGATCCTCGCGAAGGTTTCGATCTGTTTGGATTCCATTTGATATTCCTTTTCTGCGAAACACTGAAATAGGAAAAAAAATAGCAATTTGCACTGGGCCTTCGGTTAATAGGTTAGTACGGCGGTGTACCAGGATATGCAATGAATCAAAAGAAACTAAGTGGGTGTGCATCCAACTTGCTTGCTCAAGAAGACCTAGGGCATTTTGAGGAAGCCCATCATTGGAATATACAAGCCAAGTTCTATAATGAAAAATTCCCACTAGTATATGAAAGTGACAAAATAAAAAAACTCTCTATCATGAAGATCATGGTGCTATTTTGAAGCACAAGTTTAGAAAAGGATAGTAACATTGTCCCTTCTCTCTTTTTCTCTCATTTTTTTGTTTGTGCTTCTTTGGCCTCTTTTTTTATTTGGGCTTCTTTCGCCTCTTTTTTTTTTGTCCGGAGTCTCATCCCGACTTGTGGGGGAATCATAGTCCCCATCATCCTTTCCTCACATGGTACAATGCTCTAATACTGAAAATCATCACACCTCTATTTACTTACAACTCAAGAATTACAACTCGATACTTAGAACAAAATATGACTCTATGTGAATGCTCCGGCGGTGTACCAGGATATGCAATGAATCAAGAGTGACATGTATGGAAGAATTATGAGGGTGGATTTGCCACAAATATGATATCAACTACATGATCACGCAAAGCAATATGACAATGATGGAGCGTGTCATAATAAACGGAACGGTGGTAAGATGCATGGCAATATATCTCGGAATGCCTATGGAAATTCCATAATAGGTTGGTATGGTGGCTGTTTTGAGGAAGATATAAGGAGGCTTATGTGTGATAGAGCGTATCATATCACGGGGTTTGGATGCACCAGTGAAGTTTGCACCAACTCTCAAGGTGAGAAAGGGAAATGCAGTGCATCAAGAGGCTAGCAACGATGGAAGGGTGAGAGTGCGTATAATCCATGGACTCAACATTAGTCATAAAGAACTCACATACTTATTGCAAAAATCTACAAGTCATCAAAACTAAGCACTACGTGCATGCTCCTAGAGGGATTGATTGGTAGGAAAATACCATCGCTCATCCCCGACCGCCACTCATAAGGAAAGCAATAAAAGAACACCCCATGCTTCAAATTTGTCACACAACGTTTACCATACGTGCATGCTACGGGACTTGCAATCCTCAACACAAGTATTTCTCAATTCCACAGTTACCCAACTAGCATGACTCTAACATTACCACCTTTATATCTCAAAACAACTATCAAGTATCAAACTTGTCATAGTATTTAATGCACTCTATATGAAAGATTTTATTATACCCATCTTGGATGCCTATCATATTAGGACTAATTTTATAGCCAAAGCAAATTACCATGCTATTCTAAAGGACTCTCAAAATAATATAAGTGAAGCATGATAGATCAATAGTTTCTATAAAATAAAACCACCACCGTGCTCTAAAAAGGTATAAGTGAAGCACTAGAGCAAAATTTATCTAGCTCAAAAGATAAAAGTGAAGCACATAGAGTATTCTAATAAATTCCGATTCATGTGTGTCTCTCCCAAAAGGTGTGTACAACAAGGATGATTGTGTTAAACTAAAAATAAAAGACTCAAATCATACAAGACGCTCCAAGCAAAACACATATCATGTGGTGAATAAAAATATAGCCTCGAGTAAAGTTACCGATAGATTTAAGATTTAAAGAGGGATGCCTTCCGGGCATCCCCAAGCTTAGGCTTTTGGTTGTCCTTGAATTTTACCTTGGGGTGCCTTGGGCATCCCCAATCTTAGGCTCTTGCCACTCCTTATTCCATAATCCATCAAATCTCTACCCAAAAACTTGAAAACTTCACAACACAGAACTTAAACAGAAAATCTCATGAGCTCCGTTAGTGTAAGAAAACAAATCACCACCTTCAGGTACTGTAATGAACTCATTCTTTATTTATATTGGTGTTAAACCTACTGTATTCCAACTTCTCTATGGTTCGTACCCCCCGATACTAGCCATAGATTCATCAAAATACGCAAACAACACACGAAGAGCAGAAATTTGTCAAAAACAGAACAGTATGTAGTAATCTGAATTGTTCGAATACTTCTGGCACTCCAACAATTCTGAAAAACTCGGAAAACCTGGATAATTTGTATATTGATATGCTGCAAAAAGAATTGGTATTTTATCAAATTCTAGTGAATTTTAACAATTATATTCGTGAGCACAAAGTTTATGTCTTTTTCAGCAAGATCAAACAACTATCATCCAAGAAGATCCTATTGGTTATACTAGGCACAAACACTAATTAAAACATAAAACCACATCTAAACAGAAGCTAGATGAATTATTTATTACTAAACAGAAACAAAAAGCAAAGAACAAAAATAAAATTGGGTTGCCTCCCAACAAGCGCTATCGTTTAATGCCCATAGCTAGGCATAAAAACAAGAATGGATCTAGGTATTGCCATCTTTGGTGTTGGGAAAGAAAAGAGAAAAATTCTTATCTATAGCATTTATCTTTCTATTTTGAGAAAGCACGTGGGCATTATTGGTGGAAGAAAGATTAAGCATGCTACAGAAATTTGCATCTAAGCTAGCCTTCATGTCTTTGATAATTTCATTTTGATAAAAGCAAAAAAGAGAAGTGGATTCAACCTTCTCACTCATGGGGTGCCCAAATATGGTTTTCATCTTTTCATAGGTATGTATGGCATCCCCCTCAAGAAAACCTTCTTCAAAATAGAATCTAAAACTTGCTTGAATGAAGAGGGTAAGCCAGCATAAAAGCTTTTTAGGTATATCTCAATTTGATATTGGGGCACATAGCTAGCTCGGATCCTTAATAGCCTATCCCAAGCATATTTCAAAGACTCATCAAGTAAATAACGAAAAATTCCAGGATCATCTTCATCAAAATTATTCAAACCCTCATTGATAACCCCAGTAGGTCTTTCCATAGCATCATTATTTATGAGCTTAGAGAGGACAGAGGGACTATCCAAAGTACTAAACCCCGGGAGAGAACCCTTAGCCCTTTTCGTTTCGGCCATGACGAAAGAAAAGCAAATGGGAAAGAGGCGAAGAAAAGGCAAAGGTGAAGTGGGGGAGAGGAAAACAAGAGGCAAATGGCAAATAATGTAATGCGATGTCGGTGTACAAAAGAGGGGGCGCACTTTTGTACCCCTTTACATGTGCACGACAGTCGGAGCCGCACCCGTGGCCACACCAAGCAGAATAGAGAAGACGAACCAAGGTAAAACCAAAGCCTGAAACGCCAAGGCCAAGAAGAACAAAGAGCAGGGAGGCAAAGCAGGTTCCCCCGGCAACACCCTTGCTGGGGCAGCCTCAACAGCCCCGGCAAGACCCTTGCCGGGGCGGCGCGCCCATGCCAGCGGAGTGAGCCACCCTTGAGCCCACAGTTTCCAACACCATTAGCCACGTTGGAACTAGGGCTCGGAAGGCACCTCCATGGTGGCATGCAGATCTTTGTCAAGACCAAGGAACACTCAAGATCAGATGAGGATTAAAAGACAACGGTCCTCGGCAAGATCCTTGCCGAAGAGAGCCACAAGACCCCCGGCAAGATCCTTGCCAGGGACGACAGCACGCCACGGCAAGACCCTTGTCGGGCCACCCGACAAGGTCCTCGCCAAGGGCGTCAGCAGGGCCACTGCCAGGCCTGCACCAACCAAGTCTCCACCGCCATTCGCATGCAGCTGCCAGCCCAACCAGCTGGGCAGGCACCTGCGTGGCAACATGCAGCTCCCAGGCCAACTCAGCACACGCCTATGTGGCGGCATGCAGATCTTCGTGAAGGCTCCACCACCGCGCCACCTCAGCTGCCTGCCTTCCTACATGGCACCGCACGCATCACTGGCTAGGGCGCGTGTCGAAGCGAGGAGGAGCAGCGACGGACGGAACGGGCCTCGCCTTGTCCCCGATAAAGCTAGGGGACACCTCAGCGGCGCATTAAATGCGTCTTGTCCTGTAATACGAACGATAAGATCGTAGCACAGTACGACTTTCCACCTCCTGTGTGCCACTGTGGCAGCCCCTTTCGACTATAAAAGGAGGCCCATGGCATACTAGAGAGGGATTCGGGCTCTTTGAAACCACGCATCCACCATAGCTAGTTGGAGAGCTCAAGAACTCCCTGAAATACAGCCACCAAAGCAGGACTAGGGTTTTATGCATCCTCGCGGTCCGAACCTGGGTAAACGATCCTTGTGCTGATTACTAATCCTGCTCCTCTCACAACCCTGCGCCCTGACAACCGTAGAAGGGATTCTCGTGATCCCATAGGTGTCGTTCCACACCGACATCTTTGGCGCGCCAGGTAGGGGGCGCAATTGTGAGAGTCTGATCTAGTAGTTGGCCTAGCAGTTCTTCATCGCCATGGCTCCCAAGAAGGAGACGGCCAGGAGAAAAGGGCGCCGCCTGCGAACGTGAAGGACGCCAGTGCGGCAACAGAGAAGCTAAGTCATTCAGAGCTTTGAGTTATTTCCTTTTATATATAAGGTTATCGTCCTCGGAGATCTTGCCTATGTATGAGAAACCTGCACGCAAAGGGGCCCTCCCGCAATTGGCAACGCCCTTGTTCTGTTTCGAGTCCGCTCAATAGCTCAAGAGGCCACATCGAGAGTGGCGGGGTAGCCTTCCGCACTTGGCAACGCTCTCGATTCTGACTCGAGTCAAGCTTGACAGTTCGGGCGGCCGCGCTGCTAAGGGCGGTAAGGTGGTTCACCCAGCAGCAAGCACACCCGACAAGCCAATGGAGATCCGTCCCCAAGATGCCGCCCTGGGTTTACGCACCGGCAAACCTACCCAGTTAACGTAGGATGGACATACAAAGGAAAATCGAACAGGAAAATAACATGCATAATATTAAAAGTGTTGCAGAGTTATATTACATCAAATTGTTGCTGCGGTTCTAACTAAAGATAGCAATTGTCTTGGTTGTGAACCTGCAGCGGCGATAAGAAACGGGATGCCTAATCCTGGCGCTGGCCCTCCACCCTCAGAATTCCGCCGACACGGCTAATGATGGGCTTGATGCGCTCCCTGAGCGGCGCGAGGTCAGTATCCTCCGGCAAGCTCTCCAAATACAAGGCGTCGAAGTCGAGGTCGGGGTACCAGTATGCCACCTTGGTGAGAACCTTGGTCATGGCGCCCTGGCAAAGCCTCCGGGCCTCGTCGGCCAGCGAGGCCACCCGGTTTGCGTGAAGACGCTCCAAAGCACCGACGACCTTCTCAAAGAACAGGGTCAGGCTGCAGTTTGCGCTCACGCTCCGCTCCGGGGCGTACCTCACGTCCGGCATCCCCATGGTGGCCAGCTGCGCGGTGGCCTGGTTGGTGACGGTGGCGAGGCGATCGAGCCGACGGTTCTCTCCCTCCACGTGATCCATGAAGTTGAGGACCTCGTTCTTCCGCAACTGCTTCTCGGCCTCCAGGTTTTTGGTCAGGGTCCCCTCCCGGGCCCTGGCCTCCGACAACATCTTCTCGAGATCCTCCAGCTTCAGCTTGAGGTCTTTGATGGAGTTGTTGGCCTCGGAGCGCTCCCCAGCCTTGCTGATGGCCGCGCCCTGTGCCTCCATCAGGGCGCCGTTGAGCGTGTCCCTCTCCTGGGACAGCTTCAGGGCCTGCTCCTTCAACTCGTCCCGCTCCACCTCCAACTCCTTCACCTTGCCGGCGTGAACCTGGGCCTGGGCATCGAGCGCCTCTTTGTGCCTCTGCTCCAGCTCACGGGTCCACTGCAAGACAAGCTTCTCCACCTCCCTGTCCTTGGCGCGGAGTTTGGCGTCGAGGTCCGCCTCGCGCTTAGCGAGGTCCTCCTCCTGGGAGTTCAGCGCGGCCTGGTGCTGAGTCCGGGCGGCCTCGGCTGCCGCGGCCAATCCCTCCACCGTCTCCTGGGCCTTCTCGATGTCGGCCAGCTTCATGGTGAGTTCCACGTCGCGCTTGGCCAGCTCGCCCTGGGCGGCCTTCAGCTCCTCGTGAGCCTGGCGGAACCAGTCCTGCGTCTCGGCAACACACTTCTGGAGGTCCGCCTACGCCTTCTCCACCACCGCCGTCCTAGATTTAGCCTTGTCCAGGCGGGCGCGGTGGAGCGCCTGGAGCCTCCGGAAGCTGGCGCCCATGGCGTGGAGGAGCCGCTCTTCCTGGGAGCCGTCGCCACCAACGCTCGGCTCGTCGACGACCTCAAGCCCGACGGCAGCAAGCACTTCGTCGTCGAACACCTCTCCCTCGACGGGTGTCCTGGTGCTCGATGCGCCTGGAAGGTGGACGAACAAGTTGTCACTCACCCTCAGATACTTGCCAGAGCCGGAAGCAGCGGAGGAGGAAGGCTAGTCATCAGCCACCTCCTCCTCCTCGGCGGCGGCCTTGCCGGCCTCCCCGGCAGGCCCCTTGGCAGCCTCCTCAGCGGCGATCTTCTCGGCATCCACCTCGGTGGCCTTGGTGACGTCCTCGATGATGGCGTCCATGTCCTCTGGGTTCACCAAGGAGGAATATGGACACCGAAGAAGGGAGTGAGGAAAGGTTAAGACCAAGAGCCAAAAAGAAAAAGGAACAGGGACGAAAGGCGAACGACTTACCAGTGCCAGGCTGGGAAGCAGAAGTCCCCTCCCCGCCAACATTTGGCGTCGAGGCGAAGCCGCCAACGCCCAAGTTCTCCTCCTCCTCCTCCATGTGCGTGGGCTCGGTGCTTGGCGCCCTTATTGGGGACGCCCCTCGGGGTTGCATGGTCGATGGGGGCGGCGTGTTGGGAGTATCCCTCTGCAGCTCCTCCTGCTGCCGCTCTCCTCCTGCATACCCGGCAAGGTCAGCACCAAAGTATCATACCCCTGACACATGTCGACGAGGGGAGAGTAGTGAACTTATGCTGGCGGCTGGGCCGGGGGCTGCTGTCCGGGGTGCTCAACACCACCAGTGGCGCCCTTGAAGTACCAGCCGGGGGCTGGCCGCCCGCCGAGGTCTTGGCCCTCTTCACCCTCTGGGCCAGCGTCTCCCCGTCCCTGCAAAGATAAGAATGAGTCAAGGCAAGCGATACCGATCGAGGAGACAGAGATGACGGGAAACAACAAGATACTTACTCGTCGTCCACCTCCTCCTCTGTTGTTTTCCTCTTCCTCCTCAGGCCAAGGGACCCGAAGTCGAAAGTGACCCCCGCGTCGGCATATGCCGGAGGAGGGGAGGAGGGCGGAGTCTGCGTGCACTTGGACGAAGAAGAAGCAGATGCCTTCTTCCTCGCTGCCGTGGCCTTCACCACCTTCTTCGCCGCCGCGGCCCTCGTCTGACGCGCGGACTCCTCCGGGGACATTGGCCGCCGTGCGGCCCTGACGGGCCGCACCGGCTCGTCGGAAGTGGCCCGCCGTAGGACTCTCCCTCTCCCCATGGCCGGAGGGACAACAGCCCCGGCCTCCTCCTCCAACGACTCGTCAGCCGCATCCTCGACTAGAGGAGCCTCGGTGCCGGCGCTGCCGGCTTCCCCTGTGGCCTCCGCCCACCTGGCCAGCTTCTCCTCCTCCGCGGCCGTCGCGTCCTTGTCCTCCACGCCACCGGCGCTGCCGGCCTCCTCTGCGAGCCTCGCCTCCATCACCCTGGTGGCGATGTAGTCCAGCTCCGCCTGAGTGGTGTCCTAGATGAGCAGCCGCTCGGCGTCGGCGTTGATGTATCCCTCGTGGAGAGTGTCGAAGAACTGCTGCACCTCGACGTCCTCCGGCTCGACCCAGCTCAGGTCAGGGCCATGCGCGTTGCAGTCCGGCATCATGGCAATGATGTCGGTCCGACGCAAATTATTGCACAGCGGGACCACTCCTGCCGGCAGCTTGAACAAGGGCCCCTTGAAGACCTTGCCGGCCTTCGCGGCGGCCCTCGTGACCTTGCCGGTCTGCTCGACCTCGCCGTCGCGGCCCACATCGAGCTGGAAGACCCGCTATTAGAAATGGGCATTCCCCATCATTGTGAAGTTGTGGTCGAGGCGGGGGCGAAGCCGCATGATGTCGGCGGGGTTCGTGAAGAGCCAGGCCGGCCTCCCCTTGTTGTGCAGTGGAGCGATCCGGCGGCGGATGAAGTCTGCCCCGATCATCTCAAGGGTGAGCCCGGCCTCGGTGAGCCGAAGGATCCTGGTGGTGGCGACCGTGAGCTTCTCGTCGTCGGTGTCGACGTTGCTCCAATCGCTTCTGTGGACCGGCAGCACCCGGCAAACTTCGCAGAAGACCGCCGGGTCCTTCTCTTCGATTCAGCACCACCGGCCCCGCCATTCTTCCCACCTCTCCTTCATGGCGCCATCCAGGTACGCTCCCTTGGACCTTGGGCTCCAGGTGATGCAACCAGAAATGGCGCCTCCCGTCTGGATCCGAGGGAAGAAGTAATGGCGGAAGAGCGTCGTGTTGGGGTGCACCCCAGCGAAACCCTCGCAGAGGTGCGCGAAAAGGGCCATGCATGCCACCGCATTCGGGGTGAAATCCAAGAGGCGGAAGCCAAAGGTGTGCATGATGTCGCTGAAGAAATCGGAGAAGGGAGGACAAAGCCCGCAGGAAAAATAGTCGACAAAGAAGGGGTACCGATTTGGGGCAGCCTCGGCGCAGTTGGCGGGGATGATGCACGTGGCTGGATGCCCTGACTTCTTCCCACCGTCTTCACCCCCCACAGGGGCTTGAAGGCTTCCCGGAGCTTGAACACGTCAACTGTCGAGGGGAAGAAGGCGGACTGCGTCCGCTGCACCGCCAGCGCACTCTCTGGCGGCTCCACCGCTCCGGCATCCTTGGCCACTCCCTTGCCCTTGGTGGATTTTTGCGCCATGGCGGCTGGGGGAGGGGGGCAAGAAACAGAGGACGGGGGGAACACAACAACGACGGGCAAGAGCGAAGCTTGGGGAAGAAGAGGAAGGCGAACAGAGGCTTCTGAGATTGGGATTGCGTGAAGGGTAAAAGGAACAGTGCGCCTGCGGTTATCCCTTTTTATGGGGAAGGTGCGGGTCGCGCTGCCCATTTACTGCGATGTGACGCATGCGTGTGGGAACCGCCCCACGCATGCCGCCCACGTCACACACACCCCTCCACATCGCGCGTTCAACGCGAATCGTGGGGAAGAGCGATAGACGAAAGATTACCGCGGTAAAAACCGCCCCTCCTGCCCGCGCACCGTTTTGGGCCTGGCCCAACAATGTGTCGCGCTTATGTGTGGCCCAGGCCCGGGGGCTCCTGTCGGTGTACAAAAGAGGGGGCGCACTTTTGTACCCCTTTACATGTGCACGGACAGTCGGAGCCGCACCCGCGGCCACACCAAGCAGAACAGGGAAGGCGAACCAAGGTAAAACCGAAGCCCGAGACAGCCAAGGCAATGGCAAGGCCAAGAAGCACAAAGAGCAGGGAGGCGAAGCAGGTTCCCCCGGCAAGACCCTTGCCGGGGCGGCACGCCCACGCCAGCGGAGTGAGCCACCCTTGAGCCTTCGGTTTCCAACAACATTGGCCATGTTGGAACTAGGGCTCGGAAGGCACCTCCGTGGTGGCATGCAGATCTTTGTCAAAACCAAGGAACACTCAAGATCAGATGAGGGTTAAAAGACAACGGTCCTCGGCAAGATCCTTGCTGAAGAGAGCCACAAGACCCCCGGCAAGATCCTTGCCGGGGACGACAACACACATCAGCAAGACCCTTGCCGGGCCACCCGCAAGGTCCTCGCCAAGGGCGCCAGCAGGCCACCGCCAGCCCGCACCAACCAAGTCTCCACCACCATTCGCAGATGCACCGCCAGCCCAACCAGTCAAGGTGCACTGCGTGGCAACATGAAGCTCCCAGGCCAACTCAGCACACGCCTGCATGGCGGCATGCAGATCTTCGTGAAGGCTCCACCACTGCGCCACCTCAGCTGCCTGCGTGCCTACATGGCACCACATGCATCGCTGGCTAGGGCGTGTGTCGAAGCAAGGAGGAGCGGCGACGGACGGGAAGGGCCTCGCCCCCGTCCCGGTTAAAGCTAGGGGACACCTCGGCGGTGCATTAAATGCGTCTTGTCCTGTAATACGAACGATAAGCTCGCAGCACAGTACACCTTTCCACCTCCTGTGTGCCACTGTGGCAGCCCCTTTCGACTATAAAAGGAGGCCCATGGCATACTCGAGGGATTCGGGCTCTTTGAAACCACACATCCACCATAGCTAGTTGGAGAGCTCAAGAACTCCATGAAATACAGCCACCAAAGTAGGACTAGGGTTTTACGCATCCTCGCGGCCCGAACCTGGATGAATGATCCTTGTGTTGATTACTAATCCTGCTCCTCTCACAACCCTGTGCCCCGGCAACAGTAGAAGGGATTCTCGTGAACCCATAGGTGTCGTTCCACACCGACTTGCGAGGGATAAGAGTTTGTGATGTGTACTTGGTATGTCTTGACTTGTGCGTAGATCTCCCCGGCAACGGCACCAGAAATCCTTCTTGCTACCTCTTGAGCATGTGTTGGTTTTCCCTTGAAGAGGAAAGGACGATGCAGCAAAGTAGCGTAAGTATTTCCCTCAGTTTTTGAGAACCAAGGTATCAATCCAGTAGGAGACTACACGCAAATCATCTAGTACCTGCACAAACAATCAAGAACCTTGCAACCAACACGATAAAGGGGTTGTCAATCCCTTCACGGTCACTTGCAAAAGTGAGATCTGATAAAGATAATAAGATAAATACTTTTGGTATTTTTGTTGTATAGATTGGAAAATAAAGATTGCAAAATAAACGGCAACGGAAATAGCTAGTTGACGGGAAACTAATATGATGTAAAATAGACCCAGGGGCTATAGGTTTCACTAGTGGCTTCTCTCATGATAACATATATTACGGTGGGTGAACAAATTACTGCCGAGCAATTGATAGAAAGGTGCAAAGTTATGATGATATCTAAGGCAATGATCATGAATATAGGCATCACGTCCGTGTCAAGTAGACCAAAACGATTCTGTATCTACTACTATTACTCCACACATCGACTGCTATCCAGCATTCATCTAGAGTATTAAGTTCATAAGAACGGAGTAACGCATTCGGCAAGATGACATGATGTAGAGGGATAAACTCAAGCAATATGATATAAACCCCATCTTTTTATCCTCGATGGCAACAATACAATACGTGTCGTTTCCCTTTCGTCACATCGGGATCGAAAGCACCGCAAGATTGAACCCAAAGCTAAGCACTTCTCCCATTGCAAGAAAGATCAATCTAGTAGGCCAAACTAAACCGATAATTCGAAGAGACTTGCAAAGATATCAAATCATGCATATAAGAAATCAGAGAAGAATCAAATATTGTTCATAGGTAATCTGGATCATAAACGCACAATTCATCAGATCTCGGGAAACACACCGCAAATAGTATTACATCGAATAGAACTCCAAGAAGATCGAGGAGAACTTTGTATTGAGATCCAAAGAGAGAAGAAGACATCTAGCTAATAACTATGGACCCAAAGGTCTTTAGTAAACTACTCACACATCATCAGAGAGGCTATGGTGTTGATGTAGAAGCGCTTCGTGATCGAATCCCCCTCTGGAAGATCGCCGTAAAAGGCCCCAAGATGGGATCTCAAGGGTACATAAGGTTTCAGTGGTGGAAAAGTGGTTTCGTGGCTCCCCTGGATGTTTTCAGGGTATAAGAGTATATATAGGCGAAAGAAGTAGGTCGGTGGAGCTACGAGGGGCCCATGAGGGTGGGGGCGCGCCTACCCCCCTGGGCGCGCCCTCCTGCCTCGTGGATGCGTCGTTGCTTCCTTGACTTCCACTCCAAGTCTCCTAGATTGTGTTTGTTCCAAAAAAGATCCTCGCGAAGGTTTCGTTCCATTTGGATTCCGTTTGACATTCCTTTTCTGCAAAACACTGAAATAGGCAAAAAACAGCAATTTGCACTGGGCCTTCGGTTAATAGGTTAGTCACAAAAATAATATAAAAGAGCATAATAAAGCCCATTAAACATCCAAAACAGATAATATAATAGCATGGAATAATCAAAAATTATAGATACAATGGAGACGTATCACTGGTTCTACTGCAGTGTCAAGCGGACTAGTTGTTTAGTTTTATTTCAGGAGTGTTTTGTGCTGAGCCCCCAGCAGAACTATGTTTATGTTCTTTCTCGTTATTTGAACTCTTTAGTACGTACAGTAGTACTAGTATGTCTTACTATTGTTCTTCTTGTAGTTGGTACTACTGCTCGTATCTTCGCTTTCCTACTGTACTTAATATGTATTAGTAGTATAATTTGGGTCAGTCGATTTGTGAAAGAAGTTCGCCGGAGCGAAGGAAGATGACGGCAAAGAAGCTACTCCAGTATCTATATTAGGGTGGCAGGGTGCCCATGATCTATCTTATGAGTGTTGGGTGTGGAATGCAGTTCCCCAGAAAAAAGGATCGTGCCCGGGGTTAAACAGATGGCGGGGGTGGGGAAGCATGGCGGTGGCAGGCGGTTCCGGGAGGGCGGGGCGGCGGCAGGCGGTTAGGCATGTGGCGGGCTGGCAGCTCGATGCCTGAGAGAGAAGATGAACAATGCATCAATTTTGGAGGTTGAAGAAGCCCTTCTGGCCGTCCATGTTGAATCCAATGGCTCACAAGACTTGACTGACCCAAATTGTTCCTTCAGATTGCAGGATCCACATGGCATTCAAGGCCTCGAAGGTAGATTCCGCGTCTGCACCCTGTTTATGGGCTCAGCGCGGGCACGACTGGCTTCCGCCGCGACAGCCACCATGCGCGCCTCCTCCGCGCGGGCGGAGACAACAATGACATGCTAGCTCCTCCTCGCTGGCGTGCTGGAGCACACGCTTGTCCTCCTCTTCATACGTTGCGTGCATAGACGCGGCTCCACCAACTGCTCGCATGCTTGGCAGCGTGGCGGCATCGCGAGGAGGGACTATAGACGACGTGAGCGGGCGAGCCTTCGGCTTCATGGCATAGGGATGGTGGGGACACGGCGGTGATGGGCGAGAAATGGTCGGCTGGAGCAGGCGGGCGCCGGCGGGCGCAACAGCGGCGGTGACATATTGATGAGTGCGCGTATGGGAGCTTAGTTTAGTTTTGTATAGGGTTGGTCAAACTTAAAATAACACCGTACTATTACACATACCAATTAGACTAAGGCAGCGCTTATACTACCATATTAGTTAGCACATCTATGACACGGAATCCTGTGCAAGCGCGTGCACCGCGGCCGCGCGGTCGATTGAACGGTGCATCACTGTGTCGCGCTCGAAGGACATCCACCGAACCTTTTTGTGTGTGTGAAAACAATCCCCGAATATTACTCAACTTTTTTTTCCTAGAAAAGTTCTTCACGCTACAATATTTCCATATATTTGAATTTAGCTTTAGTTTGTGTTTATTTGGATTTGGACGTTTTAGGTGCACCCTAGATTTTTGTAATACTGATTCTGTGTGTGTGACTAAGAGAGAATGTGTGTATGTGTCCATATGTGTGTTGTGGCGGAAGGGCAATGTGGAGACGGTGTGCGTGTGATAGAGGCATAGAGAGGTGTGAATGTGCAAATGATCATGCATGAGTGAGACATAGAGATATGTGGATACGTTGTTTATACATGAGAGAACGGTCTTCTATTTGTACTTGTGTGTGTGCGAGAGAGAGAGAGAGAGAGAGAGAGAGAGAGAGAGAGAGAGAGAGAGAGAGGAGCATCCGTAACACAACAACCATCTCTCTCGATTCGTCCATCCCTCGCATGATCGCATGTAACACATGCATCAATGCACACATTTTGACACCCTCACTCGGCCCCTGCCCACCTCAAGGCCTGCACATCGCTCTCTATCTCGCACGCACAATATCTTCGTGAAAACCTTATTTAGCATGTAGCTTTCCATCACATACACACACATTCTCTCCATAGGTTTGATTTCTCTCAATATCTGACACACACACACACTCCCCCCTCCCCCGAGCTGCCGAGCCAAGCACAAAATTCATCCCCATCCAAGGTTATATGGTGACCACTATCTCTTGTGCTTCTCTGCACCCCAGCATGCACTCCACCTCAATCTTTAAAGAGGGCATCGAGGAGATCGAAGACGACGACCACACTGCACTAGAGAATGCGGGGCTGCTACCTCTTGAGCACTGCGTTGGATTTCCCCGAAGAGGAGAGGATGATGCAGCAAAGTAGCGTAAGTATTTCCCTCAGTTTTTGAGAACCAAGGTATAAATCTAGTAGGAGGCCACGCACAAGTCCCTCAGACTGCACAAAACGATAGCTCCTCGCAACCAACGCGATTAGGGGTTGTCAATCCCTTCACAAATACTTACGAGAGTGAGATCTGATAGAGATGATAAATAATATTTTTGGTATTTTTGATATAGAGATGCAAAGTGACAAGTAAAAGGCAAAGTAAAAACAAAGCAAGTATTAAAGTGATGGAGATTGATATGATGAGAATAGACCCGGGGGCCATAGGTTTCACTAGTGGCTTCTCTCAAGAGCATAGATATTCTACGGTGCGTGAACAAATTACTATTGAGCAATTGACAGAATTGAGCATAGTTATGAGTATATCTAGGTATGATCATGTATATACGCATCACGTCCAAGACAAGTAGACCGAAACGATTCTGCGCATCTACTACTATTACTCCACTCATCGACCGCTATCCAAAGCATGCATCTAGAGTATTAAGTTAAAAATAGAGTAACGCCTTAAGCAAGATGACATGATGTAGAGGGATAAATTCATGCAATATGATAAAAACCCATCTTGTTATCCTCGATGGCAACAATACAATACATGCCTTGCTGCCCCTTCACATCCTTTGGTAAGGACACCGCAAGATTGAACCCAAAGCTAAGCACTTCTCCCATTGCAAGAACTACCAATCTAGTTGGCCAAACCAAACGGATAATTCGAAGAGACTTGCAAAGATAACCAATCATACATAAAAGAATTCAGAAAAGATTCAAATATTATTCATAGATAAGCTGGATCATAAACCCACAATTCATCGATCTCAACAAACACACCGCAAAAAAAGAAGATTACATCGAATAGATCTCCACGAGAGGGGGAGAACATTGTATTGAGATCCAAAAAGAGAGAAGAATCCATCTAGCTACTAGCTATGGACCCGAAGGTCTGAAGTAAACTACTCACACTTCATCGGAGGGGCTATGGTGATGACGTAGAAGCCCTCCGTGGTGGATGCCCCCTCTGGCGGAGCTCCGGAACAGGCCCCAAGATGGGATCTCATGCATACAGGAAGTTGCGGCGGTGGAATTAGGTTTTGGCCCTGCTCGATCGCTTGGGTGCAATGAGGTATATATAGGAGGAAGGAGTACGTCGATGGAGCAACAGGGGGCCCACGAGGCAGGGGGCGCGCTCTAGGGGGGCGCCCCCCACCCTCGTGACCGCCTCTGATACTTCTTGGAGTAGGGTCCAAGTCTCCTGGATCACGTTCGGTGAGAAAATCACGTTTCCTAAGGTTTCATTCAGTTTGGACTACGTTTGATATTCCGTTTCTTCGAAACACCAAAATAGGCAAAAAATAGCAATTCTGGGCTGGGCCTCCGGTTAATAGGTTAGTCCCAAAAATAATATAAAAGTGGAAAATAAAGCCCAATATAGTCCAAAACAGTAGATAAAGTAGCATGGAGCAACCAAAAATTATAGATACGTTGGAGACGTATCAGGGGCCATTTGGAAGCAGGATGATGTGACGACGGCTGACTGAATCCTCTCCCCTCTCTCTCTCTCCCGCACAAAATTACCAATACCTCTATCTCCCACACAAAATTATCAATCCCTCAACCCACAAAATCCTTCCCCTCTCGTCCATGTGTTTCTAGCTCTCGCATCAAACCTGTTGTCTCTTCTCCTTCGATGTGTACAAAATCCGGATGCACACGCATCTCACGTATATTACATGTCTCCATCTTAATCACAGACCTAACTTCTTCCTCTCTCTCTATATCTCTCTCTCTCTCTCTTGTTAGGTTTGTCTCCTACTCTCTCGCCCGCATACATACAATCTTTCCCGCCCTATCTCCTCCATCTTCGCAAGCTCTCTCTACACGTTTCATTCACACATTGGGATGTGTTCTGAATGTAGCTTTTATAATGGATCATGTAGAGTTATGGTTGGTTTTGTTGCATCCTACAAAGTAATAACTATGAAATGCATTTAGATTTTCATTTGACTGGGATTATGTGAGTTTGAGCATATTGTGAAGTACTATAGACCTCGTATACATCTTGGAATTCAACAGTGATTCTAACTATTGAATTGTATAAACCATTACATTCGAAGCCAGCAGCCTAATATATTTATTTCACGATTACAACAAATGATTAATTCACTACAAACTAAGAAAACAAATGTGTACTCCCTCAGTTTTTATTTAAGTCAGCGTATTAGCATTGGTCAAAATCAAGTTTTGTAAACTCTCACAAAGTTTATAACAAAAAATATTAACATATACAATAACAAATAAATACCATTAGATTCATTATTGAATGAATTTTCACATCATACATATTTGTTATGGTAAATGTTTATATTTTTCTATAAACTTGGTCAAACTTTAGGAAGTTTGACTTCTGTCAAACCTAATATGCAGAGTTAATAAAAACAGAGGGAGTACTAGTAGTTACTAGTACTACTAACTACTAATACTACTCGCTAGTTGCTTAGCCCAATCACCCAACACACCACACGGGGAGTTCAGTGTCACAAAATTTTGAGGTCGGCGGGAAAATCTCCCGCGACCTGATTCGAGAAGTGCGAAGTTACCATCATACCCTTCAGAACAGGCCTACAGATGATGCTTGGTAGGGGTTGTTTTGGTAACTTCAGGTTCACCCTACCCCGGCACCCAGAGTAGTACACCTGAATACTCCCCATTTTCTATCCCCACCACAAAAAAGACTTCTCCATGGCACCGCAACCTTCGTGCTCCTCCCCTTCTACATCGGCGCACTCGTCCACCGTAGCACATCTGCCTCACCGACGACGTCATACGCCACACTGGAGCCAGACCACCGTCATTGTCGTACACGGAGCCTCTTCCTCGGCACTGTCTTCCACGGTCTCGGATATGCTTCCCAGAAGCCAACGCCAAGCGCAGAAGCACCACCATCATGGACAATGAACTGACTCCCGTTGCCGACCATGATGCACAGAGGCCGCCGCGACCATCGTACTCCTCCTCGATTGGTAATGTGTGTATTGAATCTCTTAGCAGTACATGTGCAGTTCCAGTTTTGTTCATACCTACCCTTCAAATTTCCTGGTTGCTGTTGTTCCCATAAAAGTAATTGGTTATAGCTTGCATTGTCCAACAGGATATCACCTTGTAATTGTGAGTCGCTCTTGTATTGCGCTATGGTTGGGTAGGTTCTTCATCTGCAACCACTAGTGTGGCAAATGATGGAAAGTTTTTTAGAACTAGCAAGATGCCCATGCGTTGCACGGAACATCAAGATGCATTTGTATGAGTAGTTTATCTTGTGGGAGAAAAGGATGAACGAGGGAAGGCCTTATTTGCAAATGTGGAGAGGGGTGTGTGTATCTTTTTGCAAAATTGCCATAGTTTCCTTCCTATCAATCAGATATAAATCGGACGGCCTATATTGCAGGATGGCAGGCACACCATCATCACCAACTCTGTTTTTTATAAGAGTAGTAGATATATATATACATATATATATACATATATACATATATAATATAAGAGATATATAAGAGATATATAAGATATAAGTAGTGATAAAAATAAATATATAATATAACATATATATATATATAATATAAGAGTAGAGATAGCAGGGATGTTGGGAAAGGATCACGCGCGCGGGGGGAAAAAGCGGCCGGGCGGGCGCTAGTTTTGGCGTGTGGCGTCTGACGCGGTTTATAAAATCCAACGCCCTCCCACCGCTCTGTGCCTCGCCATCCCTCTCTCCCGGCTCTTTCTCGCCTCGCCGCGCCGCGCCACCATGCCGCCGCGCCGCCGGGAAACTTGGGGCTACTGCGGCGTCCGCACGTGCCATTTCGACGGCTTCTCCGTTGAGATCAGGTTCCGCGAGATGCGCCTCGGCCTCAGCACTTTCGACACCACCCACGAGGCCGCCCGCGCATACGACGTGGCCGCGTGGCGCCTCCAGCGGCCTCGTAGGGAGATGAACTTCCCCAATGTGCCGACGCGGGAGCGGACGCAGGAGCTCGCGCCTCCGCCGTGGATTATCACCGACGAGGATCGTCGCGACAACTGGACGAGGGAGCACCATCTCGGCATCGCCGAGATGGACAGGGAAGCCATGGCGTTGTGGCGTCAACGCTTCCCGCAGGACATCATCAACGAGCGTGAGTTCTATGCTCAAAGGAGGGCGGAGAGGGAGAAGAGGAGGGTGGAGCGAGCCGCCTATCCCAAGGATAGACGTACGCGGAAGGCGGCCGCTCAATTCAACATCAAGCTAGGAGCAGCGTTGCCTTGGGACTCCGACGACGATCGGTATCTTGACACCTACATTGAGACGTCGGAGGAGGACATCACCGAGGCGGAGTTGGACGACAAGGAGTAGTTTAACTATCTATTTTTATCTATCTATGCTATATCTATGCTGAGAACTATCTATGTATATATCTATGCCAGTATTGACTCGGAGTCGAATGTGTATCGAGTCAAAGTAGAAAGGAGAAAAAATATAGTGCGGCCTCTGGAGCCAGCACTCCCTGGCCTGCAAAAACTGGCTATTCTAGCGCTGTAGACGCTTTTTCAACGCGCCGCGCATTACGCTTCTGTTGGAGATGCTATAACAGGGCAGATGAGTGCTTTAACGTTGCCCGCAAGATGCATGAGTATTACTATATTTTTTTGCCAGGTTGAGATTTTTAAACCACGAGTGCTAACATGTAGAGGAGCAATGAAGACCAAACACGGGATATTGGGGACATCTTCAAGGAACGTGGCACGTTAAAGAGGAGTTGCACCGAACCTATAAAACGAGCTTTGGTAAGTAACACCCTTTCAATTACTTGTTGGGGAACATAGTAATTCAAAAAAATTCTTACAATCATGCAAGATCTATCTAGGAGATGCATAGCAACGAGACGGGAAGAGTGAGTCCACGTACCCTCGTAGACCGAAATCGGAAGCGTTATGTTAACGCGGTTGATGTAGACGAACGTCTTCATGATCCAACCGATCCAAGTATCGAACGTACGGCACCTCCGTGTTCAGCACATGTTCAGCTCGATGACGTTCCCCGAGCTCTTGATCTAGTAGAGGGTCGATGGAGAGTTCCGTCAGCACGACAGCGTGGCGACGGTGTTGGTGATGTGATCCACGCAGGGCTTCGCCAAAGCACTACGACGCTATGATCGGAGGAGTAAACTGTGGAGGAGGGCACCACACACGGCTAAGAAACAACTGTTGTGCCTTTGGGGTGCTCCCTGCCCACGTATATAAAGGAGGTGGGAGGAGGAGGCCAGCCCAAGGGGGGCGCGACAAGAGGGGGGAGTCCTACTAGGACTTTGTTCCTAGTAGGATTCGCCCCCCTTTCCTTCCAATGGAGAGGGGGGAAAGGGGAAACGAGGGAGAACAAAAAGGAAAGAGGAGGGCTGCACCCCCTCCCCTTGTCTAATTCGGATTGGGCAAGGGGGGCGTGCGCCACCTCCCGTGGCCTGCCTCCCCTCCTCCACCATGGCCCAATAGGCCCATTAACTTTCTCGGGGGGTTCCTGTAACCTCCCGGTACTAAAAAAATCCCCAATCTTCTTCGGAACCATTCTGGTGTCTATATATAACCTTCTAATATATACATCTTTTCCTCTCGACAATTTCGAGACTCCTCGTCATGTCCGTGTTCTCATCCGGGACTCCGAACAAACTTCGGTCACCAAAACACATAACTCATAATAGAAATCGTCATCGAACGTTAAGCGTGCGGACCCTACGGGTTCGAGAACTGCTACCTCTTGAGCACTGTGTTGGTTTTTCCCTTGAAGAGAAAAGGGTGATGTAGTAAAGTAGCGTAAGTATTTCCCTCAGTTTTTGAGAACCAAGGTATCAATCCAGTAGGAGACCACGCTCAAGTCCCACACACCTACACAAACAAATAAGAACCTTGCAACCAACGTGATAAAGGGGTTGCCAGCCCCTTCACGGCCACTTGCAAAAGTGCGATCTGATAGAGGTGATAAGATAATATTTTTGGTATTTTTATGATAAAGACTAAGAAGTAAAGATTGCAAAATAAAAATAGATTGGAAACTTATATGATCGAAAATAGACCCGGGGACCATAGGTTTCACTAGTGTCTTCTCTCAAGATAGCATAAGTATTACGGTGGGTGAACAAATTACTGTCGAGCAACTGATAGAATTGAGCATAGTTATGATAATATCTAGGTATGATCATGTATATAGGCATCACGTCCGTGACAAGTAGACCGACTCCTGCCTGCATCTACTACTCTTACTCCACACATCGACCGCTATCCAGCATGCATCTAGAGTATTAAGTTCATATGAACGGAGTAACACTTTAAGAAAGATGACATGATGTAGATGGATAAACTCATGCAATATGATATAAACTCTATCTTTTTATCCTGGATGGCAACAATACAATACGTGTCGTTTCCCTACTGTCACTGGGATCGAGCACCGCAAGATTGAACCCAAAGCTAAGCACTTCTCCCATTGCAAGAAAGATCAATCTAGTAGGCCATACTGATAATTCGAAGAGACTTGCAAAGATAACCAATCATACATAAAAGAATTCAGAGAAGATTCAAATATTGTTCATAGATAATCTTGATCATAAACCCACAATTCATCGGATCTTGACAAACACACCGCAAAAGAAGATTACATCGAATAGATCTCCAAGAAAATTGAGGAGAACTTTGTATTGAGATCCAAAGAGAGAGAAGAGGCCATCTAGCTAATAACTATGGATCCGAAGGTCTGAGGTAAACTGCTCACACATCATCGGAGAGGCTAGGGTGTTGTTGTAGAAGCCCTCCATGATCAATGCCCCCTCCAACGGAGCGCCGGAAAAGGCCCCAAGATGGGATCTCACGGGTACAGAAGGTTGCGGCGGTGGAAATAGGGTTTTGGCTCCTCTGCTGATGGTTTGGGGGTACGTAGGTCTATATAGGAGGAAGAAGTAGGTCGGTGGAGCCACGAGGGGCCCACGAGGGTGTAGGGCGCGCCCAGGGGGTAGGCACGCCCCCCTGCCTCGTGGCTTCCTTGTTGGTTGCCTGACGTCCACTCCAAGTCCTCTGGATCATTTTTGTTCCAAAAATCACGTTCCCAAAGGTTTCATTCCTTTTGGACTCCGTTTGATATTCTTTTCCTTCGAAACACTGAAATAAGCAAAAAAACAGCAATTTGGGTTGGGCCTCTCGTTAGTAGGTTAGTCCCAAAAATGATATAAAAGTGTATAATAAAGCCCATTAAACATCCGAAACAGAATATATAATAGCATGGAACAATAAAAAATTATAGATACATTGGAGACGTATCAAGCATCCCCAAGCTTAATTCCTGCTTGTCCTCGAGTAGGTAAATGATAAAAACAGAATTTTTGATGTGGAATGCTACCTAGCATATTTCTCAATGTAATTTTCTTTATTGTGGCATGAATGTTCAGATCTGAAAGATTCAAGATAAAAGTTTAATATTGACATAAAAATAATAATACTTCAAGCATACTAATCAAGCAATTATGTCTTCTCAAAATAACATTGCCAAAGAAAGCTCATCCCTACAAAATCATATAGTTTTGCCATGCTTCATTTTTGTCACACAAGATGCTCTCATCTTGCACAACCCCGATGACAAGCCAAGCAATTGTTTCATACTTTAGTAATCTCAAACTTTTTCAACTTTCACGCAATACATGAGCGTGAGCCATGGATATAGCACTATGGGTGGAATAGAATATAATGATGGGGGTTGTGTGGAGAAGACAAAAAAGGAGAAAGTCTCACATTGACGCGGCTAATCAATGGGCTAGGGAGATGCCCATCGATTGATGTCAATGCAAGGAGTCGGGATTGCCATGCAACGGATGCACTAGAGCTATAAATGTATGAAAGCTCAACAAAATAAACTAAGTGGGTGTGCATCCAACTTTCTTGCTCATGAAGACCTAGGGCATTTGAGGAAGCCCATTGTTGGAATATACAAGCCTAGTTCTATAATGAAAAATTCCCACTAGTATATGGAAGTGATAAAACAAGATACTCTCTATCATGAAGATCATGGTGCTACTTTGAAGCACAAGTGTGGAAAAAGGATAGTAGCATTGTCCCTTTTTATTTCTTTTTCTTTTTTTGGGCCTTCCCTTTTTTTATTTGGCCTTTCTCTTTTTTTGGGACAATGCTCTATTAATGATGATCGTCACACTTCTACTTATTTACAACTCAATGATTAAAACTCGATACTAGAACAAAATATGACTCTATATGAATGCCTCCGGCGGTGTACCAGGATGGTCAATGAATCAAGAGTGACATGTATGAAGTAATATGCATGGTGGCTTTGCCACAAATATGATGTCAACTACATGATCATGCAAGGCAATATGACAATGATGAAGCGTGTCTTAATAAACGGAACGGTGGAAAGTTGCATGGCAATATATCTCGAAATGGCTATGGAAATGCCATAATAGGTAGGTATGGTGGCTGTTTTGAGGAAGATATAAGGAGGCTTATGTGTGATAGAGCGTATCGTATCACGGGGTTTGGATGCACCTGCGGAGTTTGCACCAACTCTCAAGGTGAGAAAGGGAAATGCACGGTACTGAAGAGGCTAGCAATAATGGAAGGTTGAGAGTGTGTATAATCCATGGACTCAACATTAGTCATAAAGAATTCACAAACTTATTGCAAAAATCTACAAGTCATCAAAAACCAAGCACTATGCGCATGCTCCTAGGGGGATAGATTGGTAGGAAAATACCATCGCTCGTCCCCGACCGCCACTCATAAGGATGACAATCAAAGAACACCTCATGTTTCAAATTTGTTACACAACGTTTACCATACGTGCATGCTACGGGACTTGCAAACTTCAACACAAGTATTTCTCAATTTCACAATTACTCAACTAGCACAACTTTAATATCACTATCTCCATGTCTCAAAACAATCATCAAGTATCAGACTTCTCCTAGTGTTCAATGCACTTATATGGTAGTTTTTATTATATCCATCTTGGATGCCTATCATATTAGGACTAATTTCATAATTAAAGAAAATTGCCATGATGTTTAAGACTCTCAAAATAATATAAGTTAAGCATGAGATATCAACAATTCCTATAAAATAAAACCACTGCCGTGCTCTAAAAGATATAAGTGAAGCACTAGGGCAAAAACTATATAGCTCAAAAGATATAAGTGAAGCACATAGAGTATTCTAATAAATTCCGAATCATGTGTGTTTCTCTCAAAAGGTGTGTACAGCAAGGATTATTGTGGTAAACTAAAAAGGAAATACTCAAATCATACAAGACGCTCCAAGCAAAACACATATCATGTGGTGAATAAAAATATAGCTCCAAGTAAAGTTACCGATAGACGAAGACGAAAGAGGGGATGCCTTCCGGAGCATCCCCAAGCTTAGGCTTTTGGTTGTCCTTGAATTTTACCTTGGGGTGCCTTGGGAATCCCCAAGCTTAGGCTCTTGCCAATCCTTGTCCCATAATCCATGAAATCTTTACCCAAAACTTGAAAACTTCACAACACAAAACTTAACAGAAAATCTCATGAGCTCAAGAATAAAGAAAGCAAAACGCCACTTCAAGGTACTGTAATGAACTCATTATTTATTTATATTGGTGTTAAATCTACTGTATTCCAACTTATCTATGGTTTATAAACTCTTTTACTAGCCATAGATTCATCAAAATAAGCAAACAACACACGAAAAACAGAATCTGTCAAAAACAGAACAGTCTGTAGTAATCTGTAACTAACGCAAACTTCTGGAACTCCAAAAATTCTAAAAAAATAGGAAGACCTGTATAATTTGTTTATTGATCTAGTAAAATTGGAATCAGTATTTTATCACGTTCTGGTGATTTTTAACAATTATTTTCGCGAACAGAAAGTTTCTGGAATTTTCAGCAAGATGAAATAACTATCATCCAAGAAAATCCTATAGGTTCAACTTGGCACAAACACTAATTAAAACACAAAACCACATATAAACAGAAGCTATATGTATTATTTAATACTAAACGGAACCAAAATGTAAGAAAATAAAATAAAATTGGGTTGCCTCCCAACAAGCGCTATCGTTTAACGCCCCTAGCTAGGCATAAAAGCATGGATAGATCTATGTCTTGCCATCTTTGGTAGGCAATCCATACGTGACTCTCATAATAGATTCATAATGTAATTTAATATTCTTTCTAGGGAAGTGTTCCATGCCTTTCCTTAACGGAAATTGGAATATAATGTTCCCTTCTTTCATATCAATAATTGCACCAATCGTTCTAAGGAAAGGTCTACCAAGAATAATAGGACATGAAGGATTGTTATCTATATCAAGAACAATAAAATCAATGGGCACATAATTCCTATTTGCAACAATAAGAACATCATTAATTCTTCCCATAGGTTTCTTGATAGTGGAATCCGCAAGATGCAAATTTAAAGAACAATCATCAAATTCACGGAAACCTAGCAAATCACACAAAGTTTTTGGGATCGTGGAAACACTAGCACCCAAATCACACAAAGCATAGCATTCATGATCCTTAATTTTAATTTTAATAGTAGGTTCCCACTTATCATAAAGTTTTCTATGGATAGAAACTTCCAATTCAAGCTTTTCTTCATAAGATTGCATCAAAGTACCAACGATATGTTTAATAAAGGCTTTATTTTGAATATAAGCATGAGGAGAATTTAGCACGGATTGCAACAAGGAAATACAATCTATCAAAGAGCAGTTATCATAATTAAATTCCTTGAAATCCAAAATAGTGGGCTCATTGCTATCTAGAGTTTCAACCTCTTCAATCCCACTTTTAACAATTTTTGCATCAAGATCTTAAAACTCCGAATTTTTGGGACGCCTTCTAACTAAAGTTGACTCATCTCCAGTACCATCGTTATCAAGATTCATATTGCAAACCAAAGATTTAATAGGGGACACATCAATAATTTTTAGATCTTCATCTTTATTCTTATAAAAAAATTCCAGTTTGGCGGCCATCTTATTAACTAAGGTGGCCTGCTTATCCGAAATTTCAGCTATTAAATTTTCAAGATGAGCAATCTGAGATTTCAAACCATAAAATTCCTTAGACATGTCATCAAGTTATTTGTTCATATAATCCATATAGCCTTTTTGTTCCTTGAGCTCATTTCTAAAGAAATTATTATGCTCAAATTGTAAAGTCATAAAGCTTCTGACGTTGCTTTCAATCTCTTCCAACCTTTTAAGGTGAAGATCACCAAATCTAGGCAGGGCCATAAGGGCAACAAGCAACAAGAGGCAAGCGGAAAAGAAGCGAATGTAAAAGAGGGCGAATAAAACGGCAAGGATAAAGTGGGGGGGAGGAAACGAGAGGCAAATGGCAAATAATGTAATGCGAGGGATAAGAGTTTGTGATGGGTACTTGGTATGTCTTGACTTGTGCATAGACTCCACGGCAACGGCGCAAGAAATCCTTCTTGCTACCTCTTGAGCATTGCGTTGGTTTTTCCCTTGAAGAGGAAAGGGTGATGCAGTAAATTAGCGTAAGTATTTCCCTCATTTTTTGAGAACCAAGGTATCAATCCAGTAGGAGACCATGCTCAAGTCCCACGCACCTACACAAACAAATAAGAACCTTGCAACCAACGCGATAAAGGGGTTGTCAATCCCTTCACGGCCACTTGCAAAAGTGAGATCTAATAGAGATGATAAGATAATATTTTTGGTATTTTTATGATAAAGACTAAGAAGTAAATATTGCAAAATAAACATAGATTGGAAACTTATATGATGGAAAATAGACCCGGGGGCCATAGGTTTCACTAGTGGCTTCTGTCAAGATAGCATAAGTATTACAGTGGGTGAACAAATTACTGTCAAGCAATTGATATAACTGAGCATAGTTATGAGAATATCTAGGTATAATTATGTATATAGGCATCACATCCGTGACAAGTAGACCGACTCCTGCCTGCATCTACTACTTTTACTCCACACATCGACCGCTATCCAACATGCATCTAGAGTATTAAGTTCATAAGAATGGAGTAATGCTTTAAGCAGGATGACATGATGTAGAGGGATAAACTCATGCAATATGATATAAACCCCATCTTTTTATCCTCGATGGCAACAATACAATACGTGTCAAGCTTTCCTCGCATCACACCGGGATCGAGCACCGCAAGATTGAACCCAAAGCTAAGCACTTCTCCCATTGCAAGAAAGATCAATCTAGTAGGCCAAACCAAACTGATAATTCGAAGAGACTTGCAAAGATAACCAATTATACATAAAAGAATTCAGCGAAGATTCAAATATTGTTCATAGATAATCTTGATCATAAACCCACAATTCATCGGATCTCGACAAACACACCGCAAAAGAAGATTACATCGAATAGATCTCCAAGAGAATCGAGGAGAACTTTGTATTGAGATCCAAAGAGAGAGAAGAAGCCATCTAGCTAATAACTATGGACCCGAAGGTCTGAGGTAAACTACTCACACATCATCGGAGAGGCTAGGGTGTTAATGTAGAAGCCCTCCATGATCAATGCCCCCTCCGGCGTAGCGCCCGAAAAGGCCCCAAGATGGGATCTCACCGGTACAGAAGGTTGTGGCGGTGGAAACAGGGTTTTTGGCTCCTCTGCTGATTGTTTGGGGGTACGTAGGTATATATAGGAGGAAGAAGTAGGTCGGTGGAGCCACGAGGGTCCCACGAGGGTGGAGGCGCGCCCGGGGGGGGGGGGAGGGGGGGTAGGCGCACCCCTGCCTCGTGGCTTCCTCGTTGGTTGCTTGACGTCCACTCCAAGTCCTCTGGATCACATTTGTTCCGAAAATCACGTTCCCGAAGGTTTCATTCTATTTGGACTCTGTTTGATATTCTTTTCCTTCGAAACACTGAAATAGGCAAAAAAAACAACAATTTGGGCTGGGCCTCCAGTTAGTAGGTTAGTCCCAAAAATGATATGAAAGTGTATAATAAAGCCCATTAAACATCCAAAACATAATATATAATAGCATGGAACAATAAAAAATTATAGATACGTTGGAGACGTATCAAGAACTATGTAGACATGACTGAGACACATCTCCGGTGAATAACCAATAGCGGAACCTGGATGCTCATATTGGCTCCTACATATTCTATGAAAATCTTTATCGGCAAACCGCATAACAACATACGTCATTCCCTTTGTCATCGGTATGTTACTTGCCCGAGATTCGATCGTTGGTATCATCATACCTAGTTCAATCTCATTACCGGCAAGTCTCTTTACTCGTTGCGTAATGCATCATCCCATACAAACTCATTAGTCACATTGCTTGCAAGGCTTATTATGATGTGCATTATCGAGAGGGCCCAGAGATACCTCTCTGATACACGGAGTGACAAATCCTGATCTCGATCTATGCCAACTCAACAAACACCTTCGGAGACACCCGTAGAGCATCTTTATAATCACTTAGTTATGTTGTGACGTTTGATAGCACAAAAAGTGTTCCTCCGGTATTCGGGAGTTGCATAATCTCATAGTCAGAGGAATATGTATAAGTCATGAAGAAAGCAATAGAAATAAAATTGAACGATCATTATGCTAAGCTAACGGATGGGTCTTGTCCATCACATCATTCTCTGATGATGTGACCCCGTTGATCAAATGACAACACATGTATATGGTCAGGAAACTTAACCATCATTGATTAATGAGCTAGTCATGTAGAGGCATACTAGGGACACTCTGTTTGTCTATGTATTCACACATGTACTAAGTTTCCGGTTAATACAATTCTAGCATGAATAATAAGCATTTATCATGGTATAAGGAAATATAAATAACAACTTTATTATTGCCTCTAGGGCCAATTTCCTTCAGTCTCCCACTTGCACTAGAGTCAATAATCTAGATTACATAGTAATGATTCTAACACCATGGAGTCTTGGTGTTGATTATGTTTTGCTCATGGAAGAAGCTTAGTCAACAGGGCTGCAACATTCAGATCCGTATGTATTTTGTAAATCCCTATGTCTCCCTCCTTGACTTGATCGCGGATGGAATTGAAGCGTCTCTTGATGTGTTTGGTTCTCTTGTGAAATCTGGATTCCTTTGCCAAGACAATTGCTCCAATATTGTCACAAAAGATTTTCATTGGACCCGATGCACTAGGTATTACACCTAGATCGGATATGAACTCCTTCATCCAGACTCCTTCATTTGCCGCTTCCAAAGCAGTTATATACTCCGCTTCACACGTAAATCCCGCCACGATGCTCTGCTTGGAACTACACCAACTTACAGCTCCACCATTCAATATAAATATGTATCCGGTTTGTTACTTAGAGTCCGGATCAGTTCAAAGCTTGCATCGATGTAACCATTTACGGCAAGCTCTTTGTCACCTCCATAAACGAGAAACATATCCTTAGTCCTTTTCAGGTATTTCAGGATGTTCTTGACCGTTTTCCAGTGATCCACTCATGGATTTCTTTGGTACCTCCCTGCTAAACTTATAGCAAGGCACACATCAGGTCTGGTACACAGCATTGCATACATGATAGAACCTATGGCTAAGGCATAGGGAATGACTTTCATTTTCTCTCTATCTTCTGCAATGGTTGGGCATTGAGTCTGACTCAACTTCACACCTTGTAACACAGGCAAGAACCCTTTCTTTGACTGATCCATTTTGAACTTCTTCAAAACTTTATCAAGGTATGTGCTTTGTCAAAGTCCAATTAAGCGTCTTGATCTATCTCTATAGATCTTGATGCCCAATATATAAGCAGCTTCACCGAGGTCTTTCATTAAAAAAATTCTTATTCAAGTACCCTTTTATGCTATCCAGAAATTCGGTATCATTTCCAATCAACAATATGTCATCCACATATAATATTACAAATGCTACAGAGCTCCCAGTCACTTTCTTGTAAATACAGGCTTCTCCAAAAGTATGTATAAAACCATATGCTTTGATCACACTATCAAAGCGTATATTCCAACTCCGAGAGGCTTGCACCAGTCCATAAATGGATCGCTAGAGCTTGCACACTTTGTTAGCACCTTTAGGATCGACAAAACCTTCTGGTTGCATCATATACAACTCTTGTTTAAGGTATCCATTAAGGAATGCAGTTTTGACATCCATTTGCCAAATTTCATAATCATAAAATGCGGCAATTGCTAACATGATTCGGACATACTTAAGAATTAGTCAACTCCTTGAACTTGTCGAAAACCTTTCGCAAAAAGTCAAGCTTTGTCGACAGTAACATTACCGTCAGCGTCAGTCTTCTTCTTGAAGATCCATTTATTCTCTGTGGCTAGCCAATCATCGGGCAAGTCAACCAAAGTCCATACTTTGTTCTCATACATGGATCCCATCTCATATTTCATGGCCTCAAGCCATTTCGCAGAATCTGGGCTCATCATCGCTTCCTCATAGTTCGTAGGTTCGTCATGGTCAAGTAACATGACCTCCAGAACAGGATTACCGTACCACTCTGGTGCGGACCGTACTCTGGTTGACCTACGAGGTTCGGTAGTAACTTTATCTGAAGTTTCATGATCATCATCATTAGCTTCCTTACTTATTGGTGTAGGAATCACTGTAACTGATTTCTGTGATGAACTACTTTCCAATTCGGGAGAAGGTACAATTACCTCATCAAGTTCTACTTTCCTCCCACTCACTTCTTTTGAGAGAAACTCCTTCTCTAGAAAGGATCCATTCTTAGCAACGAATGTCTTGCCTTCGGATCTGTGATAGAAGGTGTACCCAACAGTCTCCTTTGGGCATCCTATGAAGACACATTTCTCCGATTTGGGTTCGAGCTTATCAGGTTGCAGCTTTTTCACATAAGCATCGCAACCCCAAACTTTAAGAAACGACAACTTAGGTTTCTTGCCAAACCACAATTCATATGGTGTCGTCTCAACGCATTTAGATGGTGCCCTATTTAACGTGAATGCAACTGTCTCTAAAGCATAACCCCAAAATGATAGCGGTAAATATGTAAGAGACATCACAGATTGCACGATATCTAATAAAGTACGGTTACGATGTTCGGACACACCATTACGCTATGGTGTTCCAGGTGGCGTGATGTTCGGGGTTTGATGCGACATATGCCAAAGGATGGCTAATCATGATGGGGGCTAGTAAGACGTTGCCGGTGCCAGGAAGCGGGATGAGGCGATGACATGGACGCCGGTGAATCTTATCCAGGTTCGGGGCTCTCCGTGGAGATAACACCCCTAGTCCTGCTCTGCGGGGTCTCCGCATGATCACTCAAGCAACAATGGTGGCTACAAACTTGCTCCTTGAGCTGTTTCTCTAGAGGGGGCAGGAGAGCAAGTCTAGCCCTAGCTTCCTCTCTCTATGTGGGTGTGTGGGTGAACAAGAGGTTGAACCCTTTGCATGGGTGACCTGGGGGGTTTATATAGGCCTACCCCCAGGAGTACAATGGTAATCCAGCCGGGTGTGGGCCCGAGCCGTTAGTGTCTCTGGTCGCCGGCTTCTCCGGTGGCCGATAGGGCCCGCCGCCTGGTGGGTCCCGCCGGGCTGTTCAAGATTTGGTCGACAGTCGTACCCCGCCATGGTCCCGCGGCTGGCTCGACATCGTAGTAATGCGGCTAATGATGCGTGCTTTGTCGGGGGAGGTGTGGCTACAGTGCCACCGCCTAGCGGGCGTTCACCGTAGCCATTCCTCATATCGTCTAATTAATGGCGCACGGGTTCCCAGGAGGGGGAGGGCCGCCTGGTCATCTATCGGCTTCTACCAAGCCGGCTGGCCAGGGACGACCGCCTTCTGGTCTTCTCGCTGTCAGGTGGGGTCCGCCGCCTGCGGGCCGTACCGACAGCCCGTCGTGGGGGCACAGCCCCCTCTGACAGGGGCGACGTCAGGGTCAGCATGGCAACAGGGCCGCGCCGAATGGAGGAACCCGCTTTGTATGATGTACTGTGGCCCTGCTATGCCCTAGGCTAGGGGCGGCGAGGCGTGCTGTAGCCATGCCCGTCTCGTCGTATTTACGAGGGTGCAGATTCTGAGAGTGCTTGGGGCCTCCTGCTGGGAGCCGGCCTCTCCAAAGGACGCCTGCCAGGAGTCCACCTCTCCAGAGGCCACCTGCCAGGAGTCGGCTAATCTTGAGGCTGCCCTCTGGGCTATGCCGCCTTCTAGCAGCCGGCCGCTTGGACCAGCCGGCGGGAGAAGGCGACGCTTTGGTCCTGAATTCTTGAGGGGCGTAGTCGGTCCCGATGTCTTGAAATGCCATGGGGAGCTGGTGAGGCTACCCGTGGCTAATTACCCCAACAGTAGTCCCTGAAGCTGGTGGGGCGCCGCGGCTGAAAGTGACATGGGGCCGCAGCAACTTCCTACCATGAGTATTCTGTTGATCTGGCTTCTTCCGACTCCCGGAGCGCCGACTGCCAGGAGTCGGACACAGCCAGGCGGCCGCGTGGTGGTTTTCAAAACGTCAAGGCAGGAACCAAGCGGCATGCTGGCCTAGCCCTAGGCCAGCCGCCGGCTATTCGCGCGCCATGTGGCGCCAGCAGGCCAAGAGTCCTGCCAGCTCATGCGCGCGATGGGACGTGTCCACAGGCCAGGGCCTGCCACTACCGGGCCTATCCGCTACAGCCGAAGCGGACGGTTGGGTTTTGGGAGCACATTTACCCCGCGCCTTTTACTGCGCGGTTACTGCGGGGACGTGGGGAGGTGGGCGCAGTTAATCCCACGAACCCCACGCCCCGCCCCCTCGGCTTCGCAGCCCGGGGCTACAAATAGGGGGAGGAGGGGGGACGGCACTAGCACGCGAGCCCACCTCCTCCTTCTCCTTGCTCTTCTTCTTCTTTCTCTCCGCCGCCACCGCACCCCCGCAGTCTCGCCGGAGCGCCGTCGCGGCTTCTCGTGGCCAAGTTTTCTCCCCCGCGGCGCTGCTATTCCGCCGCGGATCCGCTCCTTCTCCACCGTGCCGCGCTTCCATCGAGCCTTCGACATCCATGGCGCGCGACAAGGCGAACTCCAGCGCCTGGGACGGCTCCAACGTCCAGCAGGACCACCTCGACTTCTTGCGCGACACAAGGCGGCTGCCCGACGCGGCTATGTTGAGGCACACGTCCCGTCGGTGAGAGCAATCACGTCGGCACCGAGGGATGGCGAGCGCGTCGTGTTCCGGACGCACTTCCTCCGCGGCTTCGGCTTGCCGATCTGCGGTTTTCTTCGCTCCTTCCTCGAGTTGTACAACCTCCAACCGCACCACCTCACGCCCAACACGGTGGTGCTGCTGTCGGCCTTCGTCACGATGTGCGAAGGCTACCACTACAAAAAAAAGACACATCCATGACATTTTGGGCCGAACGAATTTTTTTCCTGTCATACATATGACATTCTATGACTGTAATTGTGACAAAACCCGGTATCAACATAGATGTGGTGGGCTCCTACTTCTATGACAAAAAATCATGACAGAAAATGGGCTTTTTTGTCCTGGGCGGGCCGGAGACGCAGTTGCATGACATTCTTTGGGCCGTCCATGACGGAAATTACCGTGGTAGAAGCGAGGGGGAGGAAAATTTCGGGGAGTTCCCGGTTATGGTGGGAGGTCGGGGGCCGAGCGATGAGCTGCTTTCTCTCGTATACACGACGCACGTGTCCGAGGCGTTAGCTCTAATCGAACCCGGCGAGGCGTCGGGCTCTAATCGAACCCGAGCGATTGCACTTCAGGCTATGCGTTATCGAACCGAGCGATCGATCGATGGCTGTTAATCAACCCGATCGAACGATTCTTCGCCATCGCCGCTAATCAAGCCGATCGATGCTGCCTGCAGGATGAACAAAGTGAGCGTTATGGGCGGGGGTTGGATGAGCAGTGAGCGCTGGCGTTGCCTCTGGATGAACAGGACCCCGTGGTGTGGTGGAGGGCTGGATGAACAGTAGACAGTGGAGGGGTGCCTGTGGAGGGGTGGTTGAACAGGACCCCGTGGTCTAGAGGGCTGGATGAACAGTAGACGGTGGAGGGGTGGTTGAACAGTAGCCGGTGGAGAGCGCGCGGTGGAGGCTGGATGAACAGGAGCCTGTGGAGGCTGGAGGTGGTCGACGGTAGCCCGTGGAGGCTGGAGGAGGTCGACGGTGGAGATGAACAGTATCTCGTGGAGTCCCGTTTTGCGTACGCCACACCCCTCCCGATGAACAGGACCCTCGTTTCGACCGTAGCGCTCCAACACAAGTCCGTTTCGTCCGTTTTGCGGTACGCCACAACCCTCCTGATCAACAGGACCGCCGTTTCGACCGTAGGAGGTCCGTTTCCTCCGTTTTGCGGTATGCCACACCCCTCCCGATCAACAGGACCCCCGTTTCGACCGTAGGAGGTCTGTTTCCTCCGTTTTGCGGTACGCCAGGCCCCTCCCGATCAACAGGACCCCGTTCTGAACGTAGGAGGTCCGTTTCCTCTGTTGTGTGGTACACCAGGCCTCGTTTCCATCGCCTGTTCCGTCCAAGCCCTCCGGATGAACACGACCACGCATTCCGTTCTGACCCAGCCGGTTGGCTCCCACGCGTTCCATTGCCTCCCGATGAACACGACGCATTCTGTTGCCTCCCCATGAACACGAGAGGACGCTGTTTCTCCGTTCCGACCCAGCCATGTACACGAGCCCTGGCCGTACGTATGCGCGAGTAGGCATTCGAGACCCTGCCCGCATGTACGTACGTGGCCGTATTTTCTTTCTTGCACCCTGGCTGGCATGCGTGACGTGTACATGCTACGTGCGGCGCCTCTAGTACCACACGCGGCGCGCCTCTACAACTACAAGTATGTACGCATCGCCGTCGCGACCGTAATGACAATGCTACCTATGCCCGACCAGGTGGGTCCCGACCGTCACGCACTTCCTTGCGGTAACAAAATGTAGCTGGTGGGTCCCAGCAATGAGGGGCGAATCGTTTTTGCGGACGCACTTCCTTTATGCGAAGATGCGATGTAGCTGGTGGGTCCGAGCAGTCAGGGGGGCGAATCGTTTTTTTGCCCGGACGCACTTCCTTGCGTGCGAAGATGTAGCTGGTGGGTCCCAGCAGTTAGGGGGCGGATCTTTTTTTTGCCCGGACGCACTTCCTTGCGTGCGAAGATGTAGCTGGTGGGTCGCAGCAGTCAGGGGGGCGAATCGTTTTGTTTTTTTTACCCGGTCGCACTTCCTTGCATGCGAAGGTGTAGCTGGTGGGTCCCAGCAGTCAGGGGGGAAACGTTTTTTTCACGAAATACGGTGGCCCGTCCTGTGGGTCCCCGCTGTCAGGTGGAGGAATAATTTTTTTTTGCGTAATAAGGAGGCACTTCCTTGCTGCGGCCGTGGACCAGCTGTCAGCCTCTCCACGTACAGTCCACGCCCGATGGAAGCCGTTCCTTGACCACGTTGACCACGCCACGCCGAGAGCACCAGGGCGGTGGACGACGGCGAGGCCTAGGAAGGCGACGACGCGGAGCCGGGGAAGACGCAGCAGTGGATGCCCACGCATAGAGGAGTACGAGGGTTCACTGGTTCGCTGCGGTGTGAGGCTGCCGTCACCGCAGAATAACAGGGGGTGTGGGTGAGTAGAGGGATGGCTTGGCCAGCGGTGGGATTAGTAGGGGGCGGTGAGGCCTCCGCCGCATCGCAGCCGACCACGGGAGGCAGGAGCACGAGGCACGACCGGCGCTGGTTTGGGCAGCTGGAGCAAGAAGACGAGAGGTTGAAGAAGCACTACGGCCGTTGGATGGACATCGTACGGTCACTGGAGCTAGAATCGTGCATATTGACTAAGTTGACAAAGCCCTCCGGCCCCGTCAACTTAGTAGGCCCACAAGTCAGCCTGCCACTATACTGGGTCCCAGTTAACAGGGGGAGTATTCATTTTCTTGTGCGTAATAAGGAGGCACTTCCTTGCGTGCGAAGATATAGCTGGTGGGTCCGAGCTGTAAGAGCCGACTGCGTGGAGGAGGGAGCAGGCAGTCCCGCCGGCGCTTGTTTGAGCAGCTGGAGCAGGAAGAGCAGAGATTGAAGAAGCACGGCGGCCGTTGGATGGCCATCCAACGATCCTTTGCTGTCGCCAACCTTTTTAGGAAAGCCTCAAATCTATGGAAAACAACATATAGCCCATCTGCCATTATTTCTAATAATTTACAGCCCATTTGCTAATTCTTAAGGTTTTTTTGGAGCCCATATTCTTTTTGTTAGCATTACAACACATATTGTGGCCACGGTTAAAAAATTATACGAAATTTTGCATATTTCGGTGTGGTCCGAACTGTTTTAATCCCGAAATTTCGACTCACATTCAAACTGATTTTAAAAATAAATGTATATCAATATAAAATCCAACAAATTATCCACGCATAAAAATTAATGTAATTTAAAGTCTCAAAATGAAAAAAAAGATATTTGAAACTAATTGCCGGTTAGATGTGTTTTAAAAATGTACAACTCATTTCTCATTACTGATGGGCCACTTTCTCGGCCAGCCGAATGAAAGCTCTCCTCGTCTTGAAAGATTTGCAGCCCAACAGGCCTGACAATGCGACTTACTTGGCAAATCACAAAAAAACTGGGTTGTGGCCGTGGCTTGTCGACCTCTCCATGTACGATACTCTTCCGATGGAATGTCATTGACCACATTGACCACGCCGCGCCGAGAGCACCAAGGCGGTGGACGACGGCGAGCCCTAGGAAGGGGACGACGCGGAGCCGGGGAACACGCGGCAGTGGAAGCCCACGCAAAGAGGAGTACGAGGGTTCACTGGTTCGGCTGCGGTGTGAGGCTGTCGTCGCCGCAGGGCCTGGCTAGCGGTAGGAGTAGTACGGGGTGATGAGGCCTCAACAGCAGCACAGCCGGCCACTGGAGGCAGGAGCAGGCGGTCTCCCAGATGCTGGTTTGGGTGGCTGGTGCAAGAAGAGCAGCGATTGAAGAAGCAACAGGACCGTTCGATTCATGTCCAATGGTTACTGCTGCTAGAATCGTTTGTTGACTAAGTTGACAAGCCCTGCGTACGCGTCAATGTAGTAGGCCCACAGGTCAGCCTCCCAACCGGTGCGCCCCAGATGTCAGTGGGTGGAATCATTTTTTTGCGTAATAAGGAGGCAGTTGATTGCGTGCAGCCATGCCAACAGAGGGAGTAGGGTGGGCCGGGGAAGCCTGCGCAACATCACAGCGGGCCACAAGAGGAGGGAGCAGGCGGTCCCGCCGGCGCTAGTTTAGGCGGCTGGAGCAGGAAGATCAGAGATTGAAGAAGCACGTCGGCCGTTGGATGGACATCCAATAGTCACTGCTGCTAGAATCGTGTGTTCACTGACAAAGCCTTGCGTAAACAAGTCAGCCTCGAAATCTGTGGCGTGTACATCCCATTTGCTATTATTTTTTTTATTTTTTACTCATTTTCAAATTCATATGGAATTTATTGCAGCCAGTTTTCCATTTTTAGAATTGGTGGCCATTTTCTGGTCAGTACCAGGGTCAAAAAATTAACTAAATATGTGGGAAATTTTGAAAATTCGCAAATTTTTGCTGGGGAACGAAATATTTTTAATCCAAAAATTAATAGCCATACTAAAACAAATTTAAAAACAAATTAGTACTATGTCACGTTAAATCCAATGAAATACGTATAAGATATCAGTGAAGAACAAAAACAAAAAAAACTAATATCCCATTTGCTATAATTTGTTTGGAATTTTCAACCCCTTTTGATATTACTTTTAACAAACATTGACCATACTCATTGGCCAGGACGGAATGCATCCCTCCTCGTCTTGAAAGATTTGCAGCCCAGTAATTCAGAGAAAACAAATAGGCCTAGCTTGGGTATTCTTCAAAAGAAATCTTTGGGCTACCTATTTTCCCAAAGAACTGGTGCATGAGCATTTAGCTTTATTTATTTACTTACTTATTTATGTTTAGGGGACCATGAGCATGTACCTGGGACGGATTCATGTGAGAGCCTCCCTTTCAGTTAATTATGGGCTTCTCTATTGGGCCTTCATCAGTGGGCTGCATGTTATCAACAAGTGGAAAATGTGTTATGTACGAAAAATAGTATGAGCTACGAACGGTACGGGGCACTAAAGGATCGAACAGTGCAACGACTTCCAAAACATTGTGTTTGTCGTTCTAACAACACATTTATTCAACCAACAGACGAAATATACTACTGATTGTACATTGAAAACAGCAGCAGCAGCAACCAGGGCTGGGGGTGCAATAGAAGCAGTAAGCAGGCCAGAAGAGTGAAGACGCATCTCTCTCTTCCAAACCAAACATCAGCCATGATTATAAAAGGGCTACCAAAAAAGAACAAGTGTATGCATCAAACTAAATAAAGATCCTACTACACCAAGTGTACACATCTAACTAACTGGCTCAGTTAGACGTTACTATTTATTAAGCTGTGGAGATTGGCTGACGGCTTGAACCAGATGGGTGCCTGACGGTGGAAACTCCAGCCAGGAGGTCGTAGTCTGATACTTGCGGCCCTCTCTCCTACTTTGGGCTGCAGAGCATGGCGGCACATATCAGGGTATGGTGCATGCAGAGACGCATGGTACGCTGTGTACACACAGTTTTGCCTGATGAACGAAATCGCGCTGCCATCATGATCCTTGCCGTCGGTTATCTCCTGGTTAATCGGATAATTCAGTCCGACAAAAAGAGAGCGTGTACCAAGGCTACTTACCAGCCTCCAGTCAAAAATTCATGAAGGCCCAGAGAAGCTGGGATCCTGCTCAAAGACCTTGCGTTGATCGTGATTGTATTCCGCGAAACAACACGTCCAGATGCGTCGTAACGATCATCAATCTTTCGCCGTCAGTTCGATCGAGCCAGGAACCACACTGCAATCGCCATGCCGCTTTTCTTTGAAAGGTTACGGGATTAGGAAGGGTAGGGACACTGGCGGCCTACAACATCATATCAAGTTGAGTCAAATAAAAAGGGCTCTTGATTTAGTCAATCTTAAGAACAGCATGTTATGAGCATGAATATTTTTTCAAAGAATGTTGACGATAATATAAGCAAGCCATCATGATATCATAGGAAAGTAACATCTTCAGTAACAGCCATTTGTAGCGATGACTGGAGTAGGCCAGCAATACATCCTGCCATAGAAGGAGTCGACAGCGTAAATGAAGCCCTTGTGTTCAATGGCATCAGAGAACCATGGAGGATGTATGATCCTGCGATGGACGTGCAGATTTATCCACTTACCGCAGTGACCTGTCAGATAGGCGAGACCGCAGTTGAAGAATGCAATTAGCCTGAAATCTTTATAATTCGCAGATCTTGTGGGCACTTGGCAGATTACAACCTTGAGCAAATCAAACTTGGTATCATGTTGGCTCTTTGAAGATTCCAAGTATTCTGGTCATGTGCCAAAGCGATGCAGTGTTAATCGAGGAAGGGGTCAATCGCGGTGTAGACCTCCACGAGCATCCAGCCGCCATGGCCGACGAGCACCATCCAAGACATGTTCATGCCGACCAGTACATACCGTTAATGTAGCTGAGGCTAACGAGGATCGGATCGCGATGAAGGGGTTGATGCTCGCCACTCTACGATCGTTATGCCTTTGCGTGACATGTTGTTTACGAAGATCGGCGGCATCGGCAAGTAAGAGCTGGCAAAAAGCTACGGCACGAGGGCTTTGAGTAACGGTACAGCCCCGACGAGCACACGGCGAGCGGCATGGTACTGAGATTGTCCACACGCGAAACAATGAGCTTGATTACCTCTGTGGGGAGAAAATTCCACCCACTCTTTCGGCGGACGCTGCTCGGTCCTGCCATTGTTGGTGCTTGGGTTTCGGACGAGGGGGGAGGCGCCTTAGTGGGGACGGAAGCTTGGACGAGATTATGTGCGGACAAAGATGGATAAGCGAATATGTGCTGCGGGAAGTGGACAGGTGATGATGACTACAGCACGCTGCTTGACTTACGAGACACATACCAGCAATGTAGGGTTATATCGATGCCAGACAACTTCTTGAGTGATCACAGTACTGGTACTCCCTACAGTACCTACTACAGTACTATGCCCTAACTTGCTTGAGTACAGTAGTAGAGTAGGACTCTGCTCTACTACTAGCACCGGAGGAGTAGTATATTCTAATCTAAAATAGTTACAAACTTCAATGCCCGAGCATGGAACGACTACGAACCGTGCTCAAAGACCGTGTCTACATGGTGTTTGGACTTATATGCAAAAAAATAGCAAGATGCCCGTGCATTGCACGACACACTATCATCACCAACTCGGTTTTTTCTCTACTCCTACTACTAAAAAAGATTCAGTTGGTGATGATGGAGGCGAGGAGGCGTGTTCAGCCCGGCGTGCGATGGATGGTGCAGCACTATTCGATTTGTTATAAAAACAAAGAAGAGTAGTAGAGATAGAGACATAGGGAGGAGCACAAGGTTGTGGGAGATAAGGATGAGCGAGGCAAGGCCTTATCTGTAAATGTGGAGGAGGTGCGGGTATCTTTTGTAAAATTGTCATAGTTGGCTTTCTATCCGTCAGATATAGATCGGACGGTCTATATTACAAGATGGCAGGCATACCATCATCACCAACTCGGTTTTCTATAAGAGTAGATATATATATATATAGATATAGATAGATAGAGACTAGGGAGTACTAGTAAGGACTCCATCTACTACTGTGTGTGCTACTCCTGCGCTCCATTCGTGACATAGCGTCCCCTTGACCACTCCCTCCTGCGCTCCATTCAAGTGCAAGCTGTTGAAATCTGGGAGGCGCACTCTACATTGCTGGCAGCAGCCACGACTTCACCGGCAGCGACTTCTTCCCGACCTCGGCAACCTCTTCCTCAACGACATGGGCGACAACCTCAACGCATGTGGTCTTGCTCCCGTTGCACCGTATGTGTTCTGTCCTTCCTGTTTGAAATCGTGGTAGAATTCATGTTTCTACTCTGTATCCTACTACTATGCTAGTCCACATGATTAGTTTCATCTCTGTTATAGCCATCATGATTTATTTTGTGCTTTATTCGGATTAAATCTCGTAGTAACTTGCTCGTATATTCAACTGGTGCAATGTCCCCTACAGCCACTCCCGTTTCATGGACGGCCTAGTCGATGCCTCCAAGGAGCCCTTCGTGCACTGCTATGAGTGCCCGATGCCGTTTTGTGGCTCGCCGGCGGACATGGTGCATCACCTCACGGATGCGTGCAGCGGTCACTGCTGGCCCTTGGCGAAGAACATCAAGTACGAGACGTGCTACCAGTTCACCATGCCAGAGTCGCTGGAGGATCACCGCCGTCTGCTAGTCTCGGAGGAGGACGACATCGTCTTCCTCTTGATCATGGGCACCGGCGAGGCTCCCGCAGGCCGCCGCCCCGTCTCTATAATGTGCGTCAGGGGCGACGCCGCTGGCGCTGACACTGACACAAGGCAGATGTACGTGTGCGTGGTCAGTGTTACTACCCCTCCGGGTCGCGTGGGCGGCGACACCAGCCTCATCGAACGGACTTGGACTCTGGGGAGCTGGGACTATCCCGCCAATGAGGACTTGGAAAACCCATGGCATCCTTTACCCGCTGACGCAGTGCACGGGGACCCAAGGAGGTTCACCTGGACATACGCATTATCAATTGCACTTAGAAAACATGTAGTGTGTGTGGGTGCTTATGGCCCGTGTCTTTGCCGCTTTTGATTCTGTAAGCTTGTCATAAACTTGAGTGGCTTTCGCCGCTGTCCTTCCTTTGAACTGCTCCTCTCAATGAGCTGATGTAAGAAACTTTGGGTTTCATTTGATAATGGAACCGGGAAGGAGCCTCCCTGTTCTTCTAAAAAAATACGCATTATCAAGTTAAATGTTGATCATTAGTCTTCGCTCAATGTAATCCGCTGTCTAAGCATGTGGAGACTTCCATGCATGATCTTGCTCTATTGGAGTATCGCGCATGAATAAAGTGTATTAAATCTATGGTTTAGTCTAGAATCTTCCATGTATGAATTTTTAATACAGTACTGGTGAAAAACTTACGATGAACCATTTCTTACATATCCTCTGCCCCCTTGCAAGTCATCCTGATTTAATCCCTCCGTCTAGGTGTATAAGGGCATGGTTAATATTACTTAATAGTATAGCCAACTGTTGACTATAAGAAAGTGCCATGTCATCTGTAGCCAACATGTATAACAATCTATACTCAAAAACTAATTCTTAAAGATCATTTCTTGCAAAGCACAATAAGTGTTATTCCTTCACAAGTTTTGGATGTAGGTTGAACAATTGAACGCTTTTGTTTGCAAAAGATACCTCTTTATCTATTTCACCCGGATGTTTGTGAGCTCTAGAGATGAGATACTATCCGAAGAAACCTATCGATACCCGTTACACATGAGATGACCCCCACATCCTTTGTCAAAAAAAACTCCCCGACCAATGCATTTCACTCTTCGGTGCAACGCACGGGCACCTTACTACTATAGATTAGTACGACCAAAAATTGAACTAACATTATATATAGTACGATAAATCATGATGCATGTCACCTAAAATTATATCATTCAAAACTATGTTCAAATAAGAATCCAACGATATAGTTTTTGTTGACATGCACTAACATTTTGTCGATTAAATCTTGATCAAATTCAATGGGGACTAATAAACCACGATCGATGTAGTACAAGTGTAGAGGGCGGCGCTGCACGGAGTCTCACCTCTCACCCCGCCGTGTGACGATAAAAGCCGTCATATCACAAAACCCAACCACTCCTCGTAATATGTGGCACAGTAAAATAAGCGGACAAGCAACCATCACATCCCTCCGTCTTTTTTGCATTTCATCTCTCTGCATTTACTTTCTCCGGTTCATCTACTTTTCGATCCCTAGCTACTACTCCTAGGGCAGTTCTTTTGGCGGCTTCCCCAGCTTGTCCCACAAGACCGATCCACAGTGGAGAGTAACAATAAGGCGCCTCACTCATTTATTTGGGCTTCTAAACTACTACTCCGCCCTGGTTTATTCCTCACCATTGTAATTTGTGCTAAATTTTGACCAAAGATTTAACTGATAAAATGTTACTCCCTCCATCTAGGTGTGTAAGTCATCTTACGAAAACCAAATAATCCCAAAACACTTAGGCGCGGTGCATTAACTTCTACCTTGTTTCTTGTTTCTTGACATATCAACCAATAAGAGATAAAGAGTGTGCATGCTTTTAATGAGTTGAGATCTCAAACACGACATGCAGTGGTTAGTTCATGCATGCAATACTATTAATTAGCAAATAAACATTAACGTTTCTCGTTTTCTCCTCCTCCTTGGTAACGGTGCACAGCCTAAGATGACTTACTCACCTAGACGGATGGAGCAGTGCATGTGACATGCACTAACATTTCATTAGTTGAATCTATGATCAAAATTTGACACAGATTACAATGGGGACCAATAAACCAGGACGGAGGTAGTAGTTATGGGATTACTAATCTAGAAGCCTAAAAGAATTGGCCCCTGGTACTCCTACTAGTAGTAGTACTCAAGTTGGAATTCCAATTGCCACGACAACTTGTTAGGCAAAAAATTTGATCTGAGGGTGTAGGAAGCGGTTTGGGAATTTGCATGCCTTTCCAACCAGTGAGATACTCTGTACAAAGTATGACAGAGAAATAACCACAGAGAAGGAAGCTAAAAGTAAACAATCAAACGAGCATTTTTGCATTTGTTTTGCATTGAATCGTTTCACAAGCTTGACTAGTTTTGTTTTTCTACTTTTACAGAAACCGCATCGTAATGTTAAAACATGCATTTGCACGCATAAGTAATAGCAGTACTCCCTCTGTCTAGGTGTATAAGTCTTCCCTCCTTGGTCATGGTGCACAACCAAAGATGACTTATTGACCTGGACGGATTGAGTAGCACAGTATGCAAGCATATATCAAGAGATGTGTAGTGCGATAGTATATAGTAAAGTTTGTGCTATATGCACGTACTTGAAAAATGCGTACGAATACACAAGGTTTCCAAACTTTCCCTTTTACATACTTAATTAAGGACGCTAAAAATTCTTGAACGTTCGGGATTTATCATTTGCGTCCCAAAACTAATGAGATCGCCTTACGAAACAAAAATTATAATCCTCCTAAAAGCCACGACGCTCGTAGGAGTGCTTGCGGCACGCCACGAGTGCCCTGGTGCGCGGCCGTTTCCCAGCGCGCCGACACAACGCCTCTTCCTTAGCCTCGCAACTCGCGAGGTGCTGATTGGCGGCTTGCCGGCGGGCGAGCGCGATCTCACCGGTGTGGTGATCCGGCGCCAACAGGTACTCCGCCTCGCTGGAAGCATGCACCCGGTCCACGTACCGCCAAGCGTAGATGAGGCGCTTGGGCCCGACCACACTCAGGGCGTCGGCACAGGCCTCCTCTGCCACCCTCATGGCCCTTGCACGAGGCTTCTGCCAAAGAGCCAACTGCCTGACTCTCTCGGACGTGACATAGGCCTCCCAGGCAGCTTGTTCCGCGGTGCGATTCTCTTCCTCGGCCTTCTTCTCCGCCTCTATTTTGGCACGCTCTGCTGGAGGCAAAGCCTCCTGAGGGAGTCCCGAATTAGGGGGTGTCCGGATAGCCGGACTATCATCACGGCCGGACTCCCAGACTATGAAGATACAAGATTGAAGACTTCGTCCCGTGTCCGGATGGGACTTTCCTTGGCATGGAAGGCAAACTTGGCGATACGGATATGTAGATCTCCTACCATTGTAACCGACTTGGTGTAACCCTAACCTATCCGGTGTGTATATAAACCGGAGGGTTTTAGTCCATAGGACGAACAACAATCATACCATAGGCTAGCTTCTAGGGTTTAGCCTCTACGATCTCGTGGTAGATCTACTCTTGTACTACCCATATCATCAATATTAATCAAGCAGGAGTAGGGTATTACCTCCATCGAGAGGGCCCGAACCTGGGTAGAAACATCGTGTCCCTTGTCTCCTGTTACCATCCGCCTAGACGCACAGTTCGGGACCCCCTACCCAAGATCCGCCGGTTTTGACACCGAGATTGGTGCTTTCATTGAGAGTTCCTCAGTGCCGTCGCCATCAGGTAGGATGCCTCATCTCGTCTTTAAAGACGATACTATCACCAAAGAAGCCTTGGCTACTGGTCAGACTCTTCGGCTAGGCGGTTTTCTCATGATCGCTAGTTCGGCCGCCGCGCCGACGATGACCTCTCAAGTCATCGAAACCAATCTCCATGTTTGTTCGGAACTTGCCGAACAGTTAGATCCGACCGAGCTCTCCTCCATAAACGAGCTCTTGGATCGCATCGCCGCCCTGGGAGTCGCCACAGACTACGACCGGATCGGGCCTAAAACCGATCTGAGAGAAATAAACTCTCCCCAGGCTACCCATCATGTTGCCGTGATAGAGGAACAGTGCGGTGATTCTTCTTCTACCTTAAGGACTAGCTACGTCCGGATTCCCGATCCCTCCATGCCGGATTCCCGCAGAGGGACGGATGTCGATCAAGCCCTGAACTTAAAGTCAGGTGGCGGGTTGGACTCATTGGATAACACTCAAAAATCCAAACTTCCGAGTTCGGAAACTTCTCGGCCCCCGAGTCCTAAATTGGATGGGGTTCCGGATCTAGTTCCACCCGCCCACCCAAACATTAGCGATCTCTCTCGAATTCGACAAGAGCCCGCTGAAATAGTACATCATTACTGGGCCAGATTCCTCCTGGTTATGAACAGGATAAAGGACTGCCGAGAGGAGGACGCAATCCCAATTTTCTGCAATAATTGCACGGACAAGGGAATCCTAAATGCCATAAGTCATCGCGAAATTACACGCTTTGCTGACTTGGTGACCATAGTACAAAAATCTTGTGCGATGGAGAGCGCTGGAAAACCGAAAGTAAATTTTGGGATAATCCAGCCCGAATACATCCTAGTCCGAAATAAAAGGGTGCATCATTATCAAGCACCTGGGTCAAATACCAAAAACCAAAACCCCCTAAAATGCGGAACCGTCTTTGGACGGTTGGCTAAACGGACCCTGCAGAATTCATAGCACAGAGGGCGCCACTCCAACTCATAGCCTTCGAGCATGTTGGATACTACGGCAGGTGGCCAAAAGTGGTGAAGAGCTTCTAGCTTCAGAATCCCAGCCCAGCAACACCAGTACGGTGTTAACAGTCTTCGAGACTTTCGCATCAAATAACATGCGAAAACGAACACTCCGCAACCTTGCCGAAGTCTACCAAGTAGCAACAATAAATCCATGGAGTGACATGGCTATTACCTTTAATGCCGATGTGAACCTAAATTCCGAACAGCCCGAGCACCAGCCGCATTGGTTCTCAGTCCGATAGTGGATGGCTTTCGCCTTACTAAGGTACTCATGGATGGCGGCAGCGACTAAACCTCATCTATGAGGAAACCCTCCGAAAAATGGAAATAGACTGGAACCGCATTGAGCGAAGCAGCACAACCTTTAGAGGAATAATCCCTAGCCGGGAAGCATGCTGCAGGGAAAAATCACACTTGGGCGTAGTGTTCGCTCACGGACAATTACAGTCCGAGGAGGTGACATTTCAAGTGGCCCGTTCAACAGCGGATATCATGCTTTATTAGGACGAGAGGCATTCACAATTTTCAAGCTATACCCCATTATGGGTACATGAAGCTCAAAATGCACGGACCTAACGGAATCATCACTCTCGCTAGTGACCGAACATAGCACTCAGCGGAAAACAAGACAGCCGCACTAGCCCTCGAGGCACTATCCGAAGCCCTAGCGGCCGAGGAACTCACCGCGATGCGCTCCACGGTGAATAGGGACGATGTGGTACTTGATAAAAGATCCAAGTCCACTTCTTTTAAACCAGCGGATGAAATAGTCAAATTCCAAGTCCACCCAACGGACCCCGCAAAGACGGCCTCCATTGGGGCACAGTTAAACCCTGATGTAGACGCTGCACTACGAGAATTTCTACAAGAAACTGGGACATCTTTGCCTGGCACCCTTCAGACATGCCAGGAATCCCGTCGGTGGCCGAGCACAGCCTAAATATCCTCAAAGGATTCAAGCTAGTCAAACAGGCTCTTGGCGCTTTTAGAACCCACGAGACAGGCCATGGGAGAGGAGCTAGCCAAACTTTTGGAAGCCGGATTCATCGGAGATATAAAACATCCGGACTGGCTAGCAAACCTGGTGATGGTACCAAAGAAGGATAAATCCACAGCGCCTATGTGTTGATTTCAAAGACCTCAATAAGGCTTGCCCAAAGGATCCCTTCCCTCCCGAATTGATCAAATTATTGGCCTTCTGACAGGACACGACTCATTGTGCTTCCTCAACGCGTACTCTGGCTACCACCAAATCAAGATGGTGGCGCCAGACCAAGCTGCAACAGCATTCATCACTCCATACGGCCCGTTCTGCTTCAACACAATGCCCTTTGGGCTCAAAAACGCCGGCGCAACATATCAGCGCATGATTCAGACATGTCTGGCAAACCAGATCGGCAAAACGGTGGAAGCATATGTAGATGACGTGGTTGTCAAAACCAAGCACGTCGAAACTTTAGTAGACGACTTGAGGCTCACATTCGACAATCTTTGAAAATATGACATCAAGCTCAATCCGGAAAAATGCGCCTTCGGTGTTCCAGCCGGAAAGCTCCTGGGCTTCATTGTGTCCGGTAGAGGAATTGAAGCAAACCCAGCCAAAATCCGAGCTCTGTCACAATTGGATATTCCAAAAGACCTCAAACAAATACAAAAATTGACGGGATGCGTAGCGGGTCTAAGCCGCTTTATCTCCCGTTTGGGAGAAAAGGCGTTACCCCTTTACCGCCTCCTCCGGTGCACCGAACACTTCGAGTGGACGGATGCCGCCACGGCCGGACTCGAAGAGATAAAAGCCATATTGGCAACAAATATGGTCCTGGCCGCGCCCAATGTGGGCGAACCAATGATATTATATATCGCCGCAACACATCAAGTTGTCAGCGCGGTGCTCGTTGTCGAACGAGAAACGGACGTACACCGGTTCCCTCTTCAAAAACCAGTTTACTATGTGTCCACTGTCCTAACTCCGTGCAAGTCCCGGTACCCACACTATCAAAAGATAGCAAACGCGGTATTCATGGCATCCCGGAAGCTGCGACAATACTTTCAAGAGTGTTCGATAACGGTAGCCTCCGAAGTACCTCTTAATGACATTATAAACAACCGCGACGCGACGGGCCGGATTGCTAAATGGGCCATAGAGCTCCTTCCATTCGACATAACATACAAGCCACGCATTTAGCTATCAAGTCGCGAGGTTTTGGCCGACCGTGGCGAATGGACCGGGTTTAACTCCCTAAAGAGTGCAGCGCATACTCAATTGGATCATGCACTTTAGCGGCTCCAAAATGTTGGCGGCACGGGGCTGGCATCGTCTGGCGTCCCCAACCGGGGACACAGTCCAATCGTCCTTGAGATAATGTATACGGACTCCAACAACGCAGCGAATATGAGGCCCTTACGCACGGCCTCCGGATGGCGATCTCCATGGGCATTCAACGCCTAGAGGTGCGGGGATTCGAACCTCGCAATATCTCAAATAAACGGAGACTTTGATGCCAAAGATCCAAAAATGGCAGCATACCGCAATGCGGTCCTAAAAATGTCAGCACAGTTCGAAGGGCTTGAATTTCATCATATAGCCCAGGATAACAACCACCGGCGGATATATTGGCACGCATTGGTGAAAAACGCGATGCCGTCCCACCCAATATCTTTTTGGAACGGCTGTTCAAGCCATCCGTACTATGGGAAGGGGAGTCCGACAATAACAATCCGGACCCAACCGCACTGCCTGACGCCGAACACCCTGACACAACCGGAGGCTCTGCCCCCGAGATAACACCCTCCGCTCACGAAATAATGGCGGTTAGCGCCCCGTGGACGGAACCTTTCCTAGCCTACCTAACTAGGCAGGAACTCCCCGAAGACCAAAATGAGGCTCGCTGCATAGTACGGCGATCTAAAGCCTATAAAGTCCACAAGGGAGAGCTTCATAAGAAAAGCACTACCGGAGTCCTTCAAAGGTGTATCTCCGAAGAGGAAGGGCGAAACCTCCTGGCTGAAATTCATGCCGGACTGGGTGGGCACCACACCGCAGCCAGGGCCCCTGTAGGCAAGGCCTTCCGTACAGGATTTTTTTGGCCGACGACCCGGGAAGATGCGCATGATTTAGTCCAACGATGCGTCGGTTGCCAGCTTTTTGCTAACCAAAGCCACATGCCACCCACCGCCCTCAAAACTATACCTATCACCTGGCCGTTCGCGATCTGGGGGCTTGACATGGTTGGACCTCTTAAGGGAGGAACCCACAAGCAAAAATACCTATTGGTCATGGTGGATAAATTCACCAAATGGATAGAGGCCAAGCCTGTTAAAACAGCCGAATCCGGACCAATGATAGACTTCATATCAGGGGTAGTGCACCGTTACGGTGTCCCCCATAGTATTATCACTGATAACGGCACCAACTTCACGGCCGATGAGGTCAAATTATGGTGCAAAAACATGGGCATCAAGCTTGATTACGCCTCAGTCTACCACCCTCAAACAAACGGCCAAGTCGAACGAGCAAATGGTCTAATCATGAGCGGCATTAAACCCAGACTAGTGCGGTCCCTCAAGGAATCTAACACGCCTTTGGGTTGAGGAGCTCGACTCCGTACTACGGGGCTGCGGACCACGCCGAATCGTAATACGGATTCACACCATTTTTATGGTGTATGCGGCCTTGAAGAGCGATGTGCCTGCGACATAATACATGACTCACCTCGCGTGCGCATGTATGAAGAAAGACAAGCCGAGCTCGATCGGCAGGACATTGGGCGCATTGGAGGAGGAGCGCGGCGTGGCAAAAGCTTCGTTCCGCATTCTATCAACAGCAGCTCGAAGGTTTCCAGCAGGAAATGCGGGCCAAGGCTTATAACGTTGGCGAACTAGTTCTACGCTGCACGGACAAGAAAAGGACAAACTCAAGCCCAAATGGGAAGGTCCCTTCATCATCGACCAGGTCTGACCGACAGAGCATACCGTCTGCGAAACGCATCGGATAACCGACTCGAGCCGAACCCATGGAACGCAGCCCGTCTACGCAGATTCTACGCCTAAGTGCCGGACTCCAAGTTCGTCTCCTTCCTCCGTCCACATTTTTTATTCTTGTTGTCTTTTATTTCTCTCCTTCCTCCTCCTTCCTTTTTGCAGCCTCTAGAGGCTCGTTTGTGCTTTGTTCGCACATATTTGACGCGCCGTCCGCGCTCATTATACCTGGGAGCTTCTTTAACAGAAGCTTATTTATACGGGCTTTATGCCCAACACATGCGTTAAGCTTCCGCATGTACCTTTTATTCACCATTATATCCATCGATATGACTTAAGTTTTGGCCAAGCTGGGTTGCCTGGCTCACATGCTTACCCCTACGTTCCCGATTGTTCGGCTAGGTGGTAAAGGGAGCACCTCTGCGATTATTCTTGTCGGTCAGCCGGATGTGTACCTCAGACTGGGTGAAGCCGAAAGCTAGCGTTCTTAAGGGAATATTTAGTCGGTGAACTAAAAGATGATTTTTAATTATTTACCATCTGCCCCCAGATGATTTTCTGCTTTCATAGCAGCTTTGACATGCACTTTAGGGCATGCATCCCAGCGAAAGGAACCCTTAACGGAACTATTCTCCCTGGAAGATGTTTCTTACTACCCATGTAATATAACATAACTAGTTGGGCACTTATGCGATACAACACTAATGACCCCTACGCCTTGTCTCCATGCATACCACGGTTCTTATATAACCACGAAGGTATTCGGACACACTCCGGACTATAGGGTCTTGAGGTCGAAGCGAAAAGGTCCGCTATGACAAACGATCTACAATCCGGCTAGAAGACATTTTTCATGTCATATTTATTTACACAGTCAACTTGACTCATTGTATTCCTCCTCAATGCCATCTAACAGGCTATCTAATTTACAATCTTGCTGAGAATACTTGGCGGCCAATTCTACTTGGTCGTACACTAAGCTTACAGGGATCTCCATCCCATCAGGGCCCACAGGTCCGACCTCGGCCATGTGGTTTGGGTCAGCCTTCGTGTACCGCGTCTTTACCATGGCCCAGGCCTCCCTGGCGCCTTGACGGCAGGCCAATATCTTCCATAGCCGGAAGCGCCGCCGCGCTCCTTGAAGCCGCTCTGCCAGCTCCCCAATGCCTTCGGACAGGGAGATAGATGGCCACAAGGCCTGGCCAATGACTTTCATCACCTGCCGGACTCGTTAAATTACAAGCCCAGCCTTGATTCGGGAAGAAGATCACCAAGAACTGGGCATCTCCTCCTCGGGGCGACACGTGAGCAAACCTACATACATGTTTATGTTAGTCGCCTTCCTCGCGAACTCTTTCAAAGTTTGTTCAAGCACTTATCGAAAATGCCGCGGCAAAGCCGCCGATTCTCCTTCTGGTCGGACAACCGGGCACGAACATCCTTTAGTTCCCGCCCAGCTTGGTTTTGGCGTCTTGAGGCTATTTTCTCCTGCCGCACCCTCGTAAGCACGCTCGCCCGGCCTTTAGCTGGCGCAAGAGCTGCTGCTTGTCCGGATCTAATCCGGCGCCATCTACAATATTTTTGTCAGATTTACACACACGCCGCACTTCATAAACTATTTATCTTCTGAAGCGTATATTACCAGAGGGGTCTCTGTGGCTCCTCCCATAGCGGCTAGTGCGGCCTCAAGTTGGGCCTTGCACTCTTCAAGATCCTGGGACAGTCGGGTATTCTTTTCTGTAAGATCCTGCATAACAAATGATCCTTAAATCAGTTATTCTAACTATTTTAAGTCTCGGGGGCTACTGGCATATATAAACTATCAAATTTTCTTACTCGTATGTTCTTTACATACTGCTCCGTGGCTCTGGCTAGACCATCTTGAGCGGCAAGAAGGTGCGCATCTCCCGAATTGAAGGCATTCAAGGCCTCTTGGGAGAAACACGCGTCACGAAGAACTGTCCGGCGGCGCCTGTGATTCAAGGCGCTCTCCACCTCGGAGTTGGTGGCGGACAACCTGTCGGCATCCTGCAGCCGGAGGAGCATCCGACGACGTCTCGTGCTCGCCTCGGCCTCCGGACCCGGCTTTGAAGCCTGGCGGTGAAGGTTCGATTGGCAACCTCTCCGGACTCGATCCGGCTGGCGCTCTTTTTCCTGAAAGGAGCACCAGCGTTAGTACGCCTTCCCGGAATCAATCCTGGAAGCATGGTGACACGCCATACCGTTGCGGCGGAGTTTCGATCCGGACTGCACTTCTTTTTAGCTTTCTTGAGGCCGCCGCCCTTTGTTGGCCGGCTTGTGAGCTCGGCTTCCTGCCTCAAGGTACCCCTGCAAAACACCATTGGTATACGATGATCAAAAAATATGCATGGGTGGGTCATTATCAGGATTTTGGGACCTCGGTCTCGATTACTGTGAAATTTGGAAGTATTCCGGGAATGTCGGCCATAATGGCAACCAAAGCATTGTCGATGCTAAGTTGGTAGAACACCCCGTCGATCAACTCCACCTTTATATCTGGATCCTCTTCGGAGGTCGGATCGAGGGACCGTTCCGGATCCTCGGGTTGTGGGGGCGGGCTATGTATCTTCTCCACAGTCTGGCGCAGTTCCTGCGCAAAAATCATGAAATGAGATATTTAACCACGGGAACATGGATTGGACAGGTCACAAAGATGTTTGCTTACCCAGCTTCAAGGATTATTCGAAGAAAACTCCTTCAGCGGATGGACACGGAGGAAATCCTCCTCCTCCCCTTTGAACATAGCAGACAAGATCTTCACCAGTTCGGTGACCGATCCCGGCCCTTTGCGACCATGGCGGGTGGCATCGTCCTCCCCATTGAAGTCCCACATGGGGTGGCCCCTATATTGGAGCAGCTGCACCCCCCTCATAATGCAGATCGCCATGACTCCAGTCATGGTTAATCCGGCATGAGCCAGTAACCTTATTCGGCTCATCAAATAGAGGACGTCCTTGTCATCTTCCCTCCGGGGGCTTCGAGGGCGCCAGCTTAGGCGCTTCTTCAGAGGAGCATTGCTGAACTCCGGAAGGCCGATCCGAACAGGATCCGGCAGCGGGCGTCCTCCATATAAAACCATTCCGAGGCCAGTCTTGGACGCCTTCTTGGGGTTACGGATAGGTATCCGGTCCCGGCGATGCGCCATAGCTCGGCTCCGCCCACTTGATATATCGACCCCTCATGAGAACGGGGTACTAGGCAGAATAATCTCTTCCACAACCCGAAGTGAGCCTCGACGCCCAAGAACAGCTCACAGAGGGCCACGAAGCCTGCAATGTGCAAAATGGAGGCATGCGTAAGGTGGTGCAACTAGAGGCCGTAGAACTCCAAGAGCCCCCGGAGAAACGGATGGATTGGAAATCCGAGTCCTCTTACTAGATAAGAGATGAAGCACACCCGCTCTCCTTTAGAAGGATCGGGGACACTCTCCGCTTGCTTTCCGCCGTTGTAGGTGGTGAGTCCGGCTCGAACCGGAACCATGAAGGCCGGGGGAAGAAATCCCTTGGTTTGGAGTATAACTAGCTCACTATGCGGGACTGAGCATCTCTCGCAATTTCCAGGCTGAGGGTTGGGAGCGCGAGAGGAGGAGCCGCGTCGACTGTCCATGATGGAATGGGCTTTGGTCAGGGGCGCTCCGATGAAAGCTTGCGAAGGAGGGATGGTGTGACTCAGATCTAGATCCTCGCCCCTTTTATAGGCAGCTCATTTGCGCAGCTAGGGGGGTAATTGTAAAAATACCCTGGCCTTTCGCATTCATTCAAACACGTGGAAGATGGCCATTATTAGGCGCAGAAGCCAAGCAGCGCAGCATTTATCAGAAGCCGGACACTGTTCGACAGGTATATGGATTTTGGAGAAGAACCCGCCTCACAATGCCGAAGACAATCAACACGCCGGACTCATCGTCATTGAAGCCTGGTTCGGGGGCTACTGAGGGAGTCCCGGATTAGGGGGTGTCCGGATAGCCGGACTATCACCACGGCCGGACTCCCAGACTATGAAGATACAAGATTCAAGACTTCGTCCCGTGTCCGGATGGGACTTTCCTTGGCGTGGAAGGCAAGCTTGGCGATACGGATATGTAGATCTCCTACCATTGTAACCGACTCGGTGTAACCCTAACCTATCCGGTGTCTATATAAACCGGAGGGTTTTAGTCCATAGGATGAACAACAATCATACCATAGGCTAGCTTCTAGGGTTTAGCCTCTACGATCTCGTGGTAGATCTACTCTTGTACTACCCATATCATCAATATTAATCAAGCAGGAGTAGGGTATTAGCTCCATCGAGAGGGCCCGAACCTGGGTAAAAACATCGTGTCCCTTGTCTCCTGTTACCATCCGCCTAGACGCACAGTTCGGGACCCCCTACCCGAGATCCGCCGGTTTAGACACCGACACCTCCCACAAGGCGACATCCATTTCTTTCCAAAGCTCCTCAAGGTTGGGGGGCTCGGCGGGCGGCGCGGCGTTCTCCTCGTAGCAGGGAGCCGACGCGTCCTCTGATGCACGTGCTAGCGAGATTGGGAACGCCGACGCGTCCACCTCGACGCGTCGCGGCAAGGAGCGGAACACCGATGCGTCCTCCTCGACTAGTGGCAGCAAGGAACGGAACGGCGACACGTCGCATCGTGGCGAGGAGCGGAACACCGACGCGTCCTCCTCAACTAGTGGCGGCGAGGAACGGAACAGCGATGCGTCGCGTAGCGGCGAAGAGCGGAAGACCGACGTGTCCTCCTCGACTAGTGGCGGCAAGGAATGGAACGGCGACGCGTGACCGTCGGCGCGGTGCAGCGAGGGGCTCCTAGGGCTTGGGAGGCGATGCCATGTTGGTCGACATGAGAGGTAGGGGGAGTAGATAGCGATTAATGTGAACGTGAGCGGGAGGAGATAGCGATTTCGTGGGAGGCGCAGTATTTATAGCGAGCAATGGCACACCTATGTAAGATATGGACTGAGCTACACTGACTTAACTACAGGTCCAGTTGCATCACTGACATGTGGGCTGAACCCCTGTTGGGCCCATATGTCAGTGACCCAGTGCACCTGTAGTTAAGTAACGGCTACGTGGGCATATTTGTTGGAATAAATTACGGGGGAGCGAAGGGGTGGAAATATTGCTGGTCACAACGGATTGGACGAGCGTGGGGGGAGGAGATTCATGCATGCAGATTTTTCACACGGGGTGGAATGGTGGGACCGCCGAAGGGAGAAAGAGAGTTTGGCAGGCATATTGTTTCCACACATGGAGAGGAAAAAATTTGGAGACGAACGGGCTTCCTGCAGGTTTGGGGAACGGTGCATAATAAGTCATCTTGCATGCCGGGCTAGGTATAGTCTCAAGTCATTAAAAACATACACGCTCCACACATGTTCATATTTCAAGGTGCACTAAATTATTGCACGCGATGATTAAGGTTGGCCATAATGGTGGTATCTTAGATGGTATCATCCACACGGGAATACTAGCAAACATGCTGATGTGGCAAAGAATTAAAGAAGAGAGGGGGGTTAGAGTAAGTAGTGTTCATGCATGCGGTAAACACATCTTTTTGTGAAGAACGACATCACTAGTTGAGTACTTTTGCAGATCTTAAAAAACTATTCCACCGCCTCTACTATGTTGCTAAGAGTAGGTGAAATTTTTGAATCGAGCCCTTTAAACTAGAAGGGAGGTAGTGGTACTCTAATAGCTAACCTTGTTGTGATGACGGACATGGCACGCACCTGGACGAAGGAACTAGTCTGCATTGTGCATTTAAGTTTTGTCTGAAGTCAATGTACCTCTACTTTCACCAGACTTATAGAAAAATGTATCAACATTCATAATGTCAAATCAATATTTTTACACTCATTATAAAACGTAGTTCTTATACTCATTATAATCAGTATTGTAGATATTGATATTTTTAGTATAAATTTGGTCGTGGGATTTCATTGATGCCTGTCGAAGCGTGGAGGAAGCGGAGCTTAGGGCTTGCATTGCCGGTCTCTACATAGGTATTTCTCTTCATAATCCTATAATTTTAGAGACTGATTGCGCTTTTGTGGTAGCATCTCTTGCATCGGGGGACTATGACAGGTCTGCTATGCGTGACCTGAAGATGAAAGTGTTGAGCATCTCAAAGTTGATCAACAATCTTCAATTGTCAAAGATAAGCCGTTCGGCCAATAAGGTGGCACACTTAATCGCTAAGTATAGCTTTGACAATATATTAGATGGTATTCTTGTAAATAACGTACCGCCTGTGTGGTGAATATTGTATCGAATGAGGTGTCTTGGTGTGGCTGGTTAATTAATATAAGGTGGTGTTAAAAAGTATAAATTTGGTCAAACCCTTTGCAAACGGTTGACGGGAGTAAAAGGACCAGAGGGAGTATCATGCATGCGGAGTAGGCAAAAAATTGCTCATTTATAGCGGTCGAAGTCTCAAAGGCGCGACTGCGAGGCGAGGCGAAGGTCGTGGGGGCGCGCGGTTGACGGAATTAAGTGAAGTTACATCCACGCTACCGGCATGGCGTGCGAACAGGCAGAAGCTATACCGTCAGGCCTATGATATGGGTCTAGTAGACATAACATCTACTGGGTCCCGCATAGTTCTCGAGAACTCTTTGGGGGCTTGCAGCCGTTTATCCACTGGGCAAGCCAGCAATCCCACGCCGTTCGCATGCCCTACTCGTCCCCGTCTTCTACCTTACAACAGTTTGCTTCTAGTCGTCCCGTCCTTTCACATTAGTTCGCTCCCAGTTTTTGCGGGGTACAATAGTTCAACTTCTCCTAACCCTCCTCCAAAATCTATGGCCTCCCAAATCTCCATGGTCGCCGCTGAGTACCAGGTTAGAGCCATCACTGGCGATCAGTTCATCGTCATCTACACACGTGGATCCGCGATGGTGAAAGCATGGCTTGCTCGCTTCCTCACGCATGTTCAACAGTTCAACGGATGAGTGGGTGGCTGGGCTAGATGTCGAGTACACCACATCTGGGGCGAGAGAAGGATCTAAAGGACGAAGAGAGGAAGAAGCCCGCCATGATCCAGGTTTGCGTACATAATGTTTGCTTGGTCTACCACATATGCCATGCCGACGTTGAGTGCCAGGATTTTAAGAACTTCCTCAAGGACAAAAGAGTGAAATTCATTACCGTAGGCTTTAAGAACGACAGGGATGTCCTATGTCGGATAGGTCTCGTTGTAGGCCAGCCCTTCGATCTCCAGAAGGCAAGCCTGGTGTCCTCCTCTCAACCTTCAATGCAGACCCTGGCAGCAGCCATGATTGATCCTTCAGACGCTTAAACTGAAGAAACCTCATCACGAGTTTCATCATGCATGGGAGTCGAAGACATTAGATGAAGATCACATCATGTACGCAGCAATGGATGCCTACCTTTGTTTAAATGTCTACAAGGGTTGGATAAAGAAGCAGAGCCTAGTGTCCGGTTCAAGCAAAGAAGCGTTGGCGAAGAGGAAGAGGGACGAGGACGAAGTCGAGAACGTGGACTCGGACTCCGAGTAGGTGGCAGTGCCGGCGCTCATGTTGGTTCTACTGAAGTGTCAAGCGGACTAGTTGCTTAGTTTATTTTCAAGGGTGTGTTGTGCTGAGGCCCCACACTACTAGGAAAAGGACTATAGATAATATGCACACTAATGGCGCACCACACATGTGGTGCGCCACTACTATATACTAATGGTGCACGATGTGTTGGTGCGCCATTAGTGTCCAAATACTAATGGCGCACCACATCCACGGTGTGCCACTACTAACAATTTTTTTTAAACTAGTAATGGCGCACCAGGGGATAGTGCACCATTACTAGTTAAACTAGTAACTAGTAATGGCGCACCACACCCTCGGTGCACCACTACTAATTTTTTTTCAAATTTTTTCATTTTTTTATTTTTTTTCCAAAACTAGTAATGGCGCACCTTGGGATAGTGCGCCATTACTAGTTAAACTAGTAATGGCGCACCACACCCTCGGTGCGCCACTACTAATTTTTTTTTCAATTTTTTCAATTTTTTTTTATTTTTTTTCGAAACTAGTAATGGCGCACCACTCCCACGGTGCGCCATTACTAGCTTTGACCAAAATCCACGAATGCACCCACAGTGGACCGCCTTTTTCAGTTTTAAAAAAACTAAAAGAAATTGATGGAAATGTCAAAAAAATAAAAGAAAATAAGTTTACCATGTGATATGTGGTCTACTTGTTGGGAAAATTTACAAATATGAATTTCGACTTTATTTGCAAAATCTATCTAGAATTTGTAAAATGGGCATAACTTTTGCATACGAACTCGGATTAAAAAGTTTTTTATATGAAAAATCATCTACTCGAAAAGTTACATCCGAATTTAATTGGGGGAACCTCGTTAAACATTTTCAAAATCCTCAAAAACCTAACAGAAAAAATTTACGGGGCTTTTAAGATCTAGAGGGGCAAAAAATGGGAAAAATTCAAACTTACTAGTGGCGCACCATTTGCTAGGTGCGCCACTATTAACAGAAAAAAATTGGTTTTGAACTTTTTTTTTGGAATTTTTTTTCAAAAAATGATACGTAATATGACCGGGAACTTTGAAATATTTTTCAAAATTTCATCATACTCATGAATATGAACAAAGTCCTAGACATCAACAAGGTTTAATAGGATTGATATGATAGATATATCAACAAGTACCTGTTAAGTGAGGTGGTGCTGGGGTTGGATAGAACTACGAAGTTAAGCGTGCTCGGGCTGGAGTAGTGTGAGGATGGGTGACCTTCCGGGAAGTTTGACCACTTAGTGCGATTTGACTTGATATTAAGCCATAGTGACCCGATATTAAGAAAAAAATTTAAAAAAATTTCTGAAAAAAATTTGAAAAAAAATTGTTAGTAATGGCGCACTTCTATGTGGTGCGCCATTACTAAGTCAGATAGTAATGGCGCACCGTGTGATATACTAATGGCGCACTCCCTGGTGCGCCATTAGTATCTGGTATACTAATGGTGCACCAGGGGTAATGGCGTGGTGCTAGTGACGCACCTGTAGTTCGCCACTAGTAGGCAAAACAGGTGCGCCACTAGCAGGCCTTTTCCTAATAGTGCCAGCAGAACTATGTTTAGTATGTTCTTTCTCGTTATTTGAATTCTTTAGTACGTACAGTAGTACTAGTACTATGTCTTACTACTGTTCTTCTTGTAGTTGGTACTACTACTCATATCTTCGTGTTCTTACTGTACTTAATACGTTCGTACTCGTAGTATAATTTGGGTCAGTCGATTTGTGAAAGACGTTCGACGGAGCGAAGGAAGAGAACGGCAGAAGAGGTGGAAGAAGCCCTTCTAGCCATCCATGTTGCATCAAACGGCTCACATGAGTCGACTGACCCAAATTGCTCCTTCAGATTGCAGGATCCACGTGGCATTCAAGGTCTCAAAGGTAGATTCCGCGTCCGCACCCAGTTTGCGGGCTCGACGCGTGCGTGACCAGCTTCCGCCGCGACAGCCACCATGCGCGCCTCCTCTGCGCTGGCGGAGACGACAATGACACGCTAGTTCCTCCTCGCCGGCGTGCTGGAGCACGCGCTCGTCCTCCTCTTCGTACGCTGCGTGCATAGACGCGGCTCCACTAGCTACTCGCGTGCTTGGCAGCGCGGCGGCATCGCGAGGAGGGACTGCAGACGACGTGAGCGAGCGAGCCTTCGGCTTCATGGCACAGGGATGGCGGTGATGGGCGAGAAATTGTTGGCCGGAGCAGGCGGGCGCCGGCATGCATAACGGTGGCGGCGGCATATTGATGAGTGCGCGTGTGGGAGCTTACTTTAGTTTTATATAAGGTTGGTCAAACTTAAAAGAAAACCGTACTAGTACATGTAAACATTAGACTTAGGCAGCGCTTTTATTAGTTAGTACCACAGCCACGTCACGGAATCCTGTGCAAGCGCGTGAACCGCAGCAGCTGGTCGATCGAACAGTGCGTCACCGTGTCGCGCCAAGGACATCCACGAACCTTTTGTGTGTGTGAAAACAATCCTCGAATATTACTCAACTTTTTTTTCCTGGGAAAGTTCTTGACGCTGCAATATTTCCATATATTTGAATTTAGCTCCAGTTCGTGTTTATTTGGATTTGGACGTTTTAGGTGTGCCCTAGTTTTTTTATTATTGATTTTGTGTGTATGACTGAGAGAGAACGTGTGTATGTGTCCATATGTGTGTTGTGTCGGAAGGGCAATGTGGAGACGGTGTGCGTGTGATAAAGACATAGAGAGGTGTGAATGTGCAAATGATCATGCATGAGTGAGACATAGACAGATGCCGATACGTTGTGTATACATGAGAGAACGGTCTTCTAGTTTACTTGTGTGTGTGTGTGTGAGAGAGAGAGAGAGAGAGGGAGAGAGAGATAGACAAAGAGAGGATCATCCTTAACACAACAACCATCTCTCTCGATTCGTCCGTCCCTCACACGGTCGCATGCAACACATGCATCAACGCGCACATTTTGACACCCTCGCCCGGCCCCTGCCCACCTCAAGGCCCGCACAATCTCTTTGTGAATACCCATTTCTCTCCTTAGGTTTGTTTTCTCTTAATATCACACACACACACACACGACACACAATTCATCCGCATCCAAGGTTATACGGCGACCACTCTCGCTTGTGCTTCTTTGCACCCCAACATGCACAACACCTTAATCTTCAAAGAGGGCATCGAGCAGATCGAAGACGGCGACACCGCGCTAGAGAATGCGGGGTCATTTGGAAGCAGGGTGATGTGACGATGGCTGACTGACTCCTCCCCCCACCCTCTCTCTCTCTTGCACAAAATTACCAATCCCTCTCTCCCCTCACACAATGGTCAATCCCTCAACCCACGAGATCCTTCCCTCTCGTCCCATGTTTTTCCAGCTCTCTTGTCAAACATGTTGTCTCTTCTCCTTCCACATATACAGAATCCGGATGCACACGCATCTCACGTATATTACATGTCTCCATCTTTCTCACAGACCTAACTTCTTCCTCTCTCTTTCTCTCTCTCTCTCTCTCTCTGTCTCGTTAGGTTTGTCTCCTACTCTCTCGTCCACATACATACAATCTTTCCCGCCTCTATCTGCTCCATCTTCAAAAGCTCTCTCTGCACGTTTCATTCACACATTGGGATATGTCAAAATGTTGCTTCTATAATGGCTGATGTAGAGTTATGGTTGTTTTTGTTGCATCCTACAAAGTAATAACTATGAAATGCATTTAGATTCTCATTTGACTGGGATTATGCGAGTTTGAGCATGTTGTGAAGTACTATAGACCTTGTATACATCTTGGGATTCGACAATGATTGTAACTATTGAATTGTATAGACCACTACATTCGAAGTCAATAGCCTAATATATATATTTCACAATTTCAACAAATGATTAGTTCACTACAAACTAAGAAAACAAATGTGTACTCCCTCCGTTTTTATTTGAGTCCGCGTATTAGCATTTGTCAAGGTAAAGTTTTGTAAACTCTCAGAAAGCTTATAACAAAAAATATTAACATATAAAATAACAAATAAATACCATTAGATTCATTATTGAATGTACTTTCACATCATACATATTTGTTATGGTAAACGTTTATATTTTTCTATAAACTTGGTCAAACTTTAGGAAGTTTGACTTTGGTCAAACGTAATATGCAGAGTTTACTACTACTACTCGCTAGTTGCTTAGCCAAATCACTCAACACGCCACACAGGGAGTCCAGTGTCACAAAATTTTGAGGTCGGCGGGGAAATCTCCCGCGACCCTGATTCGAGCAGTGGGAAGTTACCATCATAGCCTTCGGAACAGGCCTACAGATGGCGCTTGGTAGGGGGCTGTTTTCATAACTTCAGGTTCACCCTACCCAGCCAACCCCACCCCGGCACCCAGAGTAGTACACCTGAATACTCCCCATTTTCTATCCCCACCGCAAAATAGACTTCTCCACGGCATCGTAGCCTTCGTGCTCCTCCCCTTTACATTGGCGCACTCGTCCACCGCAGCGCATCTGCCTCATCGACGACCTCGTACGCTGCACTGGAGCCGGTCCACTGTCGTCATCGTACACGGAGCCTCTTCCCCGACATCGTCTTCCACGGTGTCGGATCTGCTTCCGGAAGCCGACACCAAGCGCAGAAGTACCACCGTCGTGGACAATGAACTGACTCCCGTTGCCGACCATGACTCACAGAGGCCGCCGCGACCATCGTTCTCCTCCTCGATTGGTAATGTGTGTATTGAATCACTTAGCAGTACATGTGTAGTTCCAATTTTGTTCATACCTACCCTTCAAATTTCCTGGGTGCTATTGTTCCCGTAAAAGTAATTGGTTATAGCCTCCATTGTCCAACAGAATATCAGCTTGTAATTGTGCGTCGCTCCTGTATCGACTTTGTGCTTGGGTAGGTTTTTCATCTGCAACCAGTAGTGTGGCAAATGATGGAAAGGATTTTAGAACTAGCAAGATGCCCATGCGTTGCACGCATCAAGATGAATTTGTATGAGTAGTTTATCTTGTGGAAGAAAAAGATGAACGGGGGAAGGCCTTATTTGCAAATCTGGAGAGGGGTATGGGTATCTTTTTGCAAAATTCCCATTTGTTTCCTTCCTATCTGCCAGATATAAATCGGACGACCTACATTGCAAGAAAAAAAAGTATTGAGAAAAAAGTAAACAGTAAAGGAAGTAGAGATAAATATTAAATATTAAATATTAAATAAATATAACAGTAGAGAAGAGAGTAGAGATAGCAGCGACGTCGGGAAAGGATCACGCGCGCGTGGGAAAAAGTGGCCGGGCGTGCGCTAGTTTTGCCGCGCGGCGTCCGGAGCGCTTAATAAGGTCCAACGCCCTCCCATCGCTCTGTGCCTTGCCACTGCTCTCTCCCTGCTCATTTTCGCCTCGCCGCCGCCGCGCCACCATGCCGCCGCGTCACCGGAAACTTCGGGATACCGCGGCATCCGCACGCGCCCCTCCGGCGGCTTCTCCGCCGAGATCCGGTTCCGCAGGATGCGCCTCGGCCTCGGCAATTTTGACACCGCCAACGAGGCCGCCCGCGCGTACGACGCGGCTGCGTGGTGCCTCCGATGGCCTCATAGAACATTGAACTTCCCCAATGTGCCGATGCGGGAGCGGGCGCAGGAGCTCGCGCCTCTGCCGCGGCTTAGCACCGACGAAGATCGTCGCGACAACCGGAGGCGGGAGCACCGTCTCGGCATCGCCGAGATGGACGAGGAAGACATGGCGCTGTGGCGCCAATACTTCCCGCAGGACATCATCAACGAGCGTGAGTTCTACCCGCAAAGGAGGGCGGAGAGGGATAAGAGGAGGGCGGAGCGAGCCGCCTATCGCGAGGACAAGCGTAGGTGAAAAGCGGACGCTCAATTCAACATGAGGCTAGGAGCAGCGTCGCCCTGGGAATCCGACGACGATCGGTATCTTCACGCCTATAGTCAGACGTCGGAGGAGGACATCACCGAGGAGGAGTCAGACGACGAGGAGTAGTTGAACTATCTTTGTTTATCGATCTATGCTGAGAACTATCCTCTACTCTATCTACTTCTCGATCTCAGCACTGTAAACGCTTTTTGAAAGCGTCGCGCGTTGTGATTCTGTTGGAGATGCTCTAACATGGCAGACGAGCTTTAATGTTGCCCACAAGACGCGCGAGTATTACTAGTAGTATATGTTTCTTGCCATGTTGAGATTTTAAAACCACGAGTGCGAACATGCAGAGGAGCAATGAAGACCAAACACGGGATATCCGGGACATCTTCAAGGAGCGTGGCAAGTTAAAGAGGAGCTGCACCGAACCTGCAAAATGAGCTTTGGTAAGTAATACCCTTTCAATTACTTTCGTGTAGCCTCGTGTTCTTCGATGTGTATATGTTGTAGTTTCTGTTTCTCTTAAGCGTGGTGTTCTTCGATGTGTAATAAGAAGAGTCTTAATCATCCTAATGCTTTCGTTTTTAGCTTGATGTAGGAAGTGGGTGTTCCACCTTGTAGTCTGTTTTTATATTTTTTTTCCTTTTGAATTCACTTCTCCGAGTTACATTTATCCGGCTTCTACTAAATGGATCTAGGTTGCTCGTGTATTGATCTAAAAAGAAGTAACTTCATGTCGATGCGTTCTGCGAGGAGGGAAGTATGGTCAACCTCGAGATCATGTTTCCAAAATGAGGCTGGATTACACACAAGGTTCCAGTTCCCTAATGATCTTTGGATTAGACACAAGGTGCAAATTCCCAGATGATGCTGGATTACACACAAGCCAGGTGGAGTCGTCAGCTGTTCGTGTCCTCGTGGCATTAGTAAAGGCTCAAAGAAAGCGTGCAGCAGCCCTTGAGAATGTAGCTGAGTTCCTGAAGAAGCGAAAAGAGAAATCAGATGGTCTCTTCACCCAAGCCAAAGAAGAGATGGAAGAAGCTAGAAATAAGCTAGCAGAGGAAGAGCAGGCTAGGCGTCTCCTGCTATCTAAAACTGTTGTCAATACAAAATTTCCTTCATAATAGCTAGGTTCAAATGTTTATCCAACAAGACGCTTTGTTGTGATGTCCGTGCATCTCTTGATGTGGCACAAAATGTTTTTTCGGGTCATGTAATAACAGCAATTACTTTCCAAACAATAATGCATTTAAGCATTGGACATGGTATAGTTCACGCGCAAGCCCGATATTCCAAGTTCAACTTCCATATCAAACTCATGTTCATAGATATCTGCACATTTCATACATAATGTCCACAACCATGATTCAGTTCAAAGGCAAAAAATGGGAGGAGAGTTATAAATAAAGAAAAACCTCTACTAGTTCCTGCTACCAGTGCGAGCATAACAAGTCAAGACCATGTGTAAATTATATATATTTTAGTCATTTTTTGTGTTCTAAAATGCTCATTGCTCATGGACAGACGCGTGTTGCCAAAGACACGCATGGATTCAATGAAGGCAAAGGGCAGTCTTAAGCTGGTTGCACGCGGCGAGGAGGCATGCTCGGCCGGGCCTGCGTAGCTGAAAACGACCCTCTTGGCCGGCTACCGGTTCAATGCCCGCGCTATGATAGGTCGCGTCCGTGTCGAGCAATCACTCCCTCCAGTCCTTTTTTGTTTGGGTATAACAAAATCTCGTTTTCCATTCACATTTTACAAGTAAAATTCATGGACAAACTTTGACCCAAAGTACGATGGGGACTAGTAAACCAGAATGGAGGCAGTAGTTTTTTTAATCAAAGAAGGGTTTCCCCTTCCGATTTTCATTACTGAAAACCAACATCTAAATCTAAACCATAGTATTTGCCCTAAAACTACCAGGTTCAACATCTCGCAACATAAAGCCATACAACCTCCATCGCAAAAAAAAAAACCATACAACCATACACCAAGGAGGTACGTAGTATTATGAATTCCATTTTCGCTCAATACCAATCGTTCTAAAAACTACTTACTAGTACTTATAACGCGCCATTGAAAATCGGAACTCTTCACCCCGCTAAAAAATGATATTTTAAACATGGCTACTCGATCTGTGGCAACTGGCGAGCCACAGCGCTCCAAGTCGTTCACCTGTGGTCCCGACCATCAACTCCTACAGATCAAATTATCACGCGAGCTGACTATTCCTACAAAGGTGCTCCACCACGCACTGCACCGCGAATGCAGCAATTGTGCACCTAGGGTTTTAGGGTTTATTTGTTAACATCGCCTTTACGTAACACTCATGTGTGCGAAACATCGAGAGGCCGACTGCGTGCGTGCACCTCTTCTCTTCATATATGTACTCCACCGTTTGTCTGGTGTCCAAAAAATTATATTAACTACTAGCAATGTGCCAATGCGTTGCCACACGATCAAAGTAGATTATTACATATTCACCGGTTTGATAGAAAAAAAGTCTAGTTTTGAAATACGTATATCACTAAAAATATGTTATGTTTCACTCAAAATATATTCCTTTGGCGTTTTTGATGATATAAGGGAGGAATGTTGTTGGTTTCAAGATTCGATAAGTGGTATATGTCTAATTTCTACTCTTACTAGCAAGATGCCCGTGCGTTGCACGGAACATCAAGATCTTGTGGGAGAAATGGATGAACGAGGAAGGCCTTATCTGCAAATGTGGTGAAGAGTGCGGGTAAATTGCCATATTTTCCTTCCTATCCGTCAGATATAAATCGGACGACCTACATTGCAGGATGGCAGGCCCACCATCATCACCAACTCTATTTTTTATCCCTACTCTTATAAAAACATTGTCGGTGATGATCGTGTGCCTGCCATCCTGCAATATAGGCCGTACGATCTCTATCTTATGGATAGGAAGAAAACTATGGCAATTTTGCAAAAAGATACCCACACCCCTCTCCACATTTGCAAATAAGGCCTTCCCTCGTTCATCCTCTTCCCCCACAAGATAAACTACTCACAAATGCATCTTGATGTTCCGTGCAACGCATGGGCTTCTTGCTAGTTGTTGCAAAAAGCCCATGTGTGTGTGAGAGAAAGGGAGAGTGGAGGAGGACGGAGTGTATGTGTGACAAAGACACAAGGAGTGTGTGTGCGATAGGTATCAACTTAAAATGAGGTGATAGTGCGTGTGTGCACGATCGAGAGGTCGTGTCTCAAGAAGGGAAGAAAAATCTACATAGATACAAGGAGCAGGAGAGAGACGTGTATGCGATGGTGGAAGCACGAGTATGCGGGTGTATAAACCTATCTAGAGGCTAGCTAGTCGATAAATGTTTGTGAGAGAAGTACGAGTCGGGGTTAAAGCGAGAGTTTTGTGTGTGAGAGAGAGACGGTAGTCGGGAAGGGAGTGGAAGCAGGAGTTGTGTGTGTGTGTGTGTGAGAGAGAGAGAGAGAGGAGACGGTAGTCGGGGTTGTCTCGATCGGTAAACAAATGAATAATGTCACTGGGATGGAGATTTAAAAGGAGACCGCAACAAATGTTGTGTCTACATGAGAGAGAGAGAGATTAATTTTAGTGGTATGAGTCATATTTAGAGACATATAGGGTGTGTGAGAGAATCCCGTAGAGAGAAAGACAAAGTGAAAGACGAGTGGAGACTGTGTGTGTGGCGGTGAAAAAGAAAGTTTAGGTACCGAGTACCAGAGAACAGTAGAGACGTGAGAGATAATGAAAACCGTGTAATGTATAATGATAGGGAGAGTGTGACACTTCTCAAGGGAGATGTCGAGACACCATGTTTGCGAGCATAGGAGAAACATGAAGTGAGCGTGCGGGTGAGCTGGAGAAAAGAGAGTGATAGCTACCTGAAGGAGCATGCATGCGAGAGAGATGGGCGTGAAAGGAGTGAACAAAAAAGGGACTCAAATATTTGAATTCGAGATGATGATACATGTAATCCATACTCGAACCAAAATTGATCTATCAAACATGCATACTCATATGAATTCACGCACATCTATGTTATTTAATATGTAGATATTATCGATCCATACATTTTAGTAGAACATAATTTGGTTAAATTTTTTCGAATTCAACCTTAAGATTTCGAGATCGTTGTATTTGTAAATCATATTATACATATAAAGGAGCAGAATTCTTTGTTGTGCTTTTGGAAGTATATATAAAAAATGATGTATATAGAATGAAGCAGGGAAAGTCGCAGTAACCGCCCGAAACCAAAATCTGCGAGATGGAAATTACTACTGCCTATCCCTGCCACGCAAAGCCTATCTGCTGGATTTCTATAGGTTTCGATAGGGGTAGGTTTGTAATTTCACCAAACGTGACGTAACCGCCTCTCACCTGGATTCATACACGGTGGGTGCCAAAACACAGTGTGTCCTCGGCCGAAATCGACTCCCTCCCCTATTCATATTCATACACGGTGGGCACCAAAAATAAACTCTTGTCGGCAAATATTCGGTGTATGCGAGATTACCGTCCTATCCCCAACCGACTAATGTTGCTGTGATGTAGTAGAAATTTGAAACGGGGGCTAAGTTTGTAAATTTCCTTGCATTTGAGACAAGCGCACTCTGAATACATGGTTCCCCCCTTCCTCTCTACCTCCCTTTTCCCCATTCATACTCCGTGGGCGCCAAATCACCCTCTCCACCCCACCTCCTCCGCCTGGCCGTCCGCCACCCCATCCACCGCCGTCCTCCTCCACCATGCCGGAGTTGATACCCGACGCCGTCGTCCATTACAAGAGATCGACCTCTCATCCACGCCTTGGGACCGGGATCCATGCATCCCGTCCTCTCGCTTCATCCCCGCCGTCGTCCACCTTGCCCGCGGCTCCTACGACCGTCCACGTCCACCGCGCCTGCCGCCACCGCTCACCCTCCTAGATCTGCTTCCACGCCGCCGACAGCCATCGCTACCGCAGTACCGTCAAATTCTCAGCAGATGCGTACACGACGCCGCACCAGAGGCGGTACTCTTTCGTATCTGCTCAACTTATTTATCGCAGCAAGAAAATAGATCGCCACTACTTTACTCTGATTTATTGTCTTGGTTGCGAAGTTGCTTTGTCCGGTTTCCACCTTCAGATCCGCCATGGCACGCTCAACACTATACTCCCAATGCTTATGGTTTTCCCGTTTAATATTCCACACTAGTTAAATCACAGTAGACTAAATTTCAAAATTGGGTCAGTCGATTTTTTAGAGCTCGCCGGAGTTCGCCGGTGCGATCGAAGGGGCTCGGGTGGTTGTGGGGCCTCGCCGAACGAAGAAAACTCGACGCGGGTGGGGGTTGGGGCGGGGGTGCGGGGTGGGGGTGGTGGAGGAACACAGGCGGTGGGGGCCGGTGGTCCGGCCGGCGGCCCGTGCAATGTTTTGTATGGGAAGAATCAGAGATGAGGAAGAAGAAGGGTTAGGAGACGTAGGATCTTCATCCAACCGCCTGAAATGGTCGAGAGACAGCTGGGAGTTGCATTCTTAATGCGCTCTAGTTCATCATGTGTGGCACCTTTGCACAACCAACATTTTATTATCCAAAATCTGCTTGCTCTTCTTTACCATGTTCCTCTTTCGTTTCTTCTTTAATATACTCTCTCTCCGTTCCTAAATACAAGTCTTTGTATAGATTCCACCATGGACTACATATGGAGCAAAATGAGTGAATCTACACTCTAAAATGTATCTGGATACATCGTATGTGATCCATAGTGGAAATCTCTACCAAGACTTATATTTTGGAACGGAGGGAGTATGATAGTAGTACAAGATGTTCCTTGTAATCAAGATGAGCATGAGACATTTGCAGTGTAGAGGTCTATACGATCGGTTGTGATGGACACTTTGAGCCTCTTTGATTCAGAGGATCTTGTAAACATAGGAATAGGATTTGTAATGGCCTGCCCACTTGAATCCTATAAGAATAGCAAGGAAATGCGGGGAGCTGTGTCGCCTTTGAGAGTTACACTGATATTAACAGTACCGCACCTTCACTTGAAGAGAGCTGGTATCTGAAGCCTTTCTAGCCGTACCGGCTATACTAGCACATATATTCCAACAAGTTCCACTTTGCTGATTTTACTCGGATGCTTAAGGTTTTCCCATTATATCTACACTATGATCTGTGTAGCTGCTTTGTGTCGCACTAGCAGCAGTCCACTCTTGAAGCTAAACACTGCAATGACTTACAAAATTGGCACCAAGGCATTGAGTGCCATTCTGGATGCAATGAAACTCATACGCTCCCCACCTGTTGATTCTTGTTCAGAATATGATCCTAATGACTATCCTAACCTCAAGGAGTCAAAGGAAGATGGCCTGTCATGTTCACCCATCAAGGTGCATGTTCTAATTTGGCAATGTTTTATTGATTGCGGGTATCTTGCATATGTTGTCCTGCATTTCTTCTACATTGTTGCACCGCCATCTACTTAGTTTACTCATCATATATGTCGAGATGCCATGCCCATCCATTATCTATACATATTCCATCTGTCATCATGCCATGTTTTTTCACTCAAATGCTGTTCTTGTGCATCAGACATCAAAAAGGAAGAGGGTGATTGCCGAACCTGAAGGAGCACCAGCAAAGTCCTTGAAAAACGTGGTGGTGCCGGAGAAATCACACAGCACCCCACTTATATTGGCTGTACAACCAGTGACACAAAACGTAGGACCGACTCCAGCAGACTGCACTCCATACTTCATGGCCACACCACTAGCCCCACCACACAGGACCTGCACTCCAACAAAAGGTATACCGATTTCATTTGCCATAGCACCAGCTGTACCACAGAAAAATCCCACTCCAGCAAAAAGTACAGAAGTCCACCGGCCGAAGACCTATCCCAACTGCAGAGACGGCCAATTCCTGCAGATTGGAACCCCATTCCATTTATTCCCAGTTTAAAAGACAATGCTTTCAATGTTGTTAGGGACTACGTGCATATATTCCCATCATGGGAAGATTATAGTGAAGACAAACACCATTTTCACATCTTCCTGTCCAACTTACGTGTAAGTGCTATTATTCATGGTTATTATTTTCCTGTTTTCTGCTGACTGAACACATCAATGATTTACATTACATTGTTGTAACTAGGCGAGGGTCAATCTGGATAGTCATGACGAGCAAAGCTTGCTTGTGCTTTTCAAGGAAGCATTGCGGCAAAGATCGGTGTTACCCGAGGAAATCACACTTTGATGGCAAGTCTATAAACGAATTTTCGGTGAAGTCTCCTGCTAAATTTAGAAGACATTGAATGGAAAAACCTTGTTATGCAATGGTCTCGTTCCCGTGATGAGGTACTGTCTATGAAATCACATGACAATTTGAACTTCTACTTTTCCGCATGTGCCTTACGGATCTTTTTTGCAGGAAATCTGCTCAAAGAAGAATTCCGGTTTGAAAAGAACGACAGGATATCGCAAATATGCTGCCCGCTGCTTTGCTCTTGTTAGTACCTGTTGTCCTATATCATTGTACTTGCATACATACCTGGTTCATTATGTGACAGCAGTATGCATGATAGCTTGCTTATCAATTGTTCGCCCCAAATTATCCGATCTATATGAATGGTTACATTAGTGTAGAATATATCCAATGCCAGTGTTTTTTTAGCTCTGCATTGTCCTTGTAAGTACATGCTGTCCTTTATCAGTGTACTTATAATGACAGGTAGTTGTTCATGTACCATCACTCTGCAGCTTATTTTCCTTTGCCCTCCATTTTCTATACATCAGATCTATATTTACTCTTACCATAAGGTTGGTATCAAGAAGTTTAGCTGTGCATTGCTCTTGGCTGTACCTTTTGCCTGTATCGCTGCACTTACATTTATAGCTACTTGGTTATGTAGCATCACTCTTCATCTTATCTTAAATATTCTCCATTTTTTCGTATATTATCACATCTATATTTACTCTTAACAAAATGTAGAATAAAGGCAATGCTTTTGAAGAAGATTCTGTGGTAAACTTCTTGAATTGCCCCCCCCCCCATCAGCATTGACAAGGCCTTTATAGAGCCTGTCTTCACCAATAATGTAAGTTTGTCCATCTCGATCCTTCAAACTTTGTTGTATATATTCGGTTAGGCATGACTGCAACAGTTGTTTATTTTTGCTGTTTGCATCGAATTGCTTCTTTAAAGTTTATTATGTAGTTCATAAACAAAAGTTTGTCCTTTCTCAATTTAAGTTTTCATTTCTACAACCAAGTTCCTTCTTCATACCTTGTAAATTAAACTATACAGAGCAAGTGATCTTCTTTTGCACTGCATGTATGCTTCTGTTCTTCATCCGTAATCCAGTGGTGTGGTGAACCTACCCACTACAAAGACAATGTCATATTCTGCAATGTCTTAACTATGAACAATGTCATATCATTCTACTATTATTTAAACCGTCTCTTTATTTGCCAATCTGAAATGGTATAAATTGACAAAGACACTAACCATTGATACTTATGAGTTCTTGATCCGTAATCCAGTGTTGTCGTGAAGCTGCCAACTCCTTCACAATGTCATTTCCAGCCATGTCTTGACCTGAACAATAGCATATTGTGTTAATGCAATTTTAAACTGTGTCACTTTATTCACAAGAAGAAATGTGATGAATTGTCAACCTTGGTACTTTTACGTGCAAAACCTGTCATCCGTCTCGCTTGTTTATCTTTTAGAGTGCGGAAGATATAAGTGTTGAACAAGCTTAGCCTCATCATCTTGCTCACCGCTATGCTTGCAGCTCTCAAAGAAGGCTAACCTTTCTTGAACTCTATTGAATTCTTGTCGGTTTTGTATATTATTTTGTCGGCATGTTTATTTGCACCGGTGGCGATCTTTGATGCCCAAAGGTATGTAATCATTTGTCGCTTGTGCTTTATTATCATAGTGGCGAACTTTGATGCCCAGTGGATGTAATATGCCATAATTTCTTTATTGTATAGTCTAGGTTTTTTCTTATTCACGATGCTGTAGTTATTTTATTGTATATATATCCTGTCTTCGCAGTAAACCGACCAAACCATAAAATTACGGTACATAATCAGGCCGTCATGCAATCACGATGTAGGTTAGGCCTGAAACGTGCCGAACAGCTCACGGGCCGGCAGCAGCCTGAAATGAACCTCGGCCCATGATTGTGCGAATCAAATCACGGGCCTTTAATAGGCCAAAATTGTCTCGGTCCTTGTTTTGCCCAATCAGATATCGGCTGCGACTAGGCCGGATGCAAATCGGGCCGTAGTTAGGCCCAACTATATGACGGGCCTTTAACAGGCCGAAATTAATATAGGGCCGAAATGTTAAATGGGCCCTTAACAGGCCAAAACTAATATCAGGCCGAATTACTAAGTGGGCCTTTAGCAAGTGGGCCCAAAAGCATAGTGTCCAGCTTGACGGGCCAACCGATATGGGACATAATTGAGCCCAAAGCCTCTTAAAGGGCGGACCGATCTGGGCCGTAATTTGCCCGTAACGTGGTAGGCTTATAACGGGCGGATCTCATATGGGCCACTTTTAGGCCGGAACGTGGTAGGCCATTAATGGACCGAGATCAAATATGGGTCGGCATTTGGCCCAAAACATGGCAGCAGTTAATGGGCCGCCTAGTAGGGTCCTCAAAATCTTGTGGGCCTCACATTTGGGCGACCCATTAATGTCGGCGAAATCTGTGGAGCCTTTAATTTGGGCTGGCCCATTATGATCCGCAAGAATCTTGTGGTTTTTACAGGCCGCCCATTATAGCACACAAAAATCTTGTGGGCCTTTAACTGGGCGGGCCCATTATGGCCCACAAAATCTTGTGGGCCTTTACCTGGGCCGGCCCATTATGGCCCACAAAATCTCGTGGGCCTTTAGCTGGGCCGGCCCATTATGGTCCGTAAAATCTTGTGGGCCTTTAACTGGGTCGGCCCATTATGGTCCGCAAAAACTTATGGGCCTTTAGTTGGGCCGGCCAAATTAAACTTGATGGGTCGGTCCATGTGTCAACATATCATAGGCGCGTCTCGCCCATTGGATGAGTGACACCTGTGCCAACGCGGACCTGACACGTGTCTCCTCCAGCCAATGATGATTTTACACGTGGAAAATCTCCATTGGTCGGGGTTGTTAATGGGTTATCGGATTCAAAATCCGGCCCGATAGCTTAACGGCGTTCCATTACGGTGGATGCCACGTATCGGTCACCCTTGACGAAAGCACTTCTGTGACGCGCGATTTATCATCATGGAAGTGGACACTTCCGTGATGATAATTTTGGTAATGTCATGGAACACTTCTACGACAGCATAGGTATGACTATCTTGATTCTGTCATAAATTTGTCACATATGTACATGCATGACAAAAAACGCGAGCTACTGTGACAAACACGTATCATCACGGAAGTGTTTTTTTTGTAGTGTACCTCGGCATTCTCACCACACTCGAGCTGTGGGGGGAGTGTTTCTACACCAAGCTTGGAGTCGCCGCCAAGGACGAGCCGGCCGAGTGCGGCGCCTTCGTCGCTGTGTGGTGCCCAGGAGCCGGCAACCACTTTCCCCCCATCACTCTGATCCAGTCGATCAAGCTCTGGCAGAAATCGTACTTCTATGAGAAGAACATCGACCCGGCGGTGGACTTCCTCAACTTGCCGTCCTACAAAGCCGAATTCATTGGCTGAACCGCTGCGTGCACCGGACGTACAAGCCGAAGCATTCTGCCGGCCGCACGGTACGCCATCGCCGCCAGTGCTCGAAGAGATGACGGACTTGGAAGGCCTCCAGGCAACCGACTTGCTGACGGCTTTTGTGACGCGCCGGGTTCTCCCCCTCCAGGGCCAGCCTCACATGATTTGTCAGATGAGTGGCCATCGGGACCCATGCCGGTTGTCCACCCGTGAGATGCTAGTCACGGAGGTGGCCTAGATGGTGCATGAGATCGCGACCTCAAGCTCGCGGCGGACTGGCGGTTCGGCAAGCCGCCATACTCCCGCACTAATCTGCCTCCCGCCGTAAGTTCTCGATTCTTCTCTCTTTTTGTTTTTTATTTCATTTGCCGAGTTTGGCCATGCCGACTGATCAGTCGGACGTGTCGCAGCTCCTCACGACCCAGCCGGTTGCCGTCGCCTTGGTGCAAGGCCAGGAGTACTTGCCGGACCGAGCGGTGAGCGACGCGGACGAGCCCGACTTGGCGTGGCCGCCTTGGAAGACGACGCCACAGGCGGTGGCGACGGGGCATGCGACTCCGGTGGCGGAGGCGGCATCAAGGCGTGGTCGGACGATGACACAGAGGAGGCCGGGCGGCGCTGCCTACCGGCCGGCAACAGGGCGAGGGCGAGCTCCTCGGCGGCGCCATCCGCACCAGCGGGGCGCTACTGGGCACCGAGATTCAAGACGCAGCTGCAAGGCACCCGGCCGAAGAAGCCCAAGGGCTCGGCTGCGGCGACCAGACGAGAGGAGGCTGCCGCGAAGGCCGTCCGGTTCCATAGGGCCACGAAGCAGCCGCCGGTGGTGCATGCGTGAGTGCTCACTTCTCTTCATGCCTTCTCTTATTTTTTGTGAATTTCTTCTGAATTTCTTCAACTCTCGCGAATCAGGGCATCGCTCTCTCTTGAGCGGTCGACTTCCGCCTCCATCGTCGGAGGGCCGGAGGGCTCTACCAACACCCGCCGTGTGGACCCGCGTGCTGAGCTCCAGGCGGCAACGGAGCAGAATGCGCGGGAAGCGCGCGAGGAGGCGAAGAGGGCGGATAAGGCGAAGGCAGCCGCCGCCAGGGCAGCGCAGGAGGAGGCGGACGCGGCGGCCAGGGCCCTGGCCGATGCCTCAGCAAAGGCCCAGGCGGAGAACGCGGCCAAGGCCCAGGCAGACGAGGCCGTCGGGGCGCAAGCAGGGGTGGCCACAGATGGCCAGGCCCCGCTGCTGATCGCTGCACTGTGTTCCATGGCGCCAGCAATGGAGGTCTTGGCACCGACTGGAGGGGCCAGCATCGACCAGCCGGCCATGGAGAGGGAGGGGGAGACGCCATCGTTCAAGGGCCGCAGGCACCCCAGCAGACGCCGGCTGCCGAGGCCCAAGACGGTCGGCCCAATGCATCGCCAGTGTCTCAAGGCGGTGGCGAGCTGGTGGTAGGGGCGACTTTCGCCGTTGGGACCCCGACACACCGGCGCGCGGCAAAGGTGGCCTCGGCTCTGCGGCCCCAAGAAATCGGAGCCTCGAGCTCGTCGGTGCCTGACGCCGAAGCCACCAGCTCTGCATCGACGGAGTGGTTGCACGGGGGTGGGACAAGCACCCTGATCAAGGTGGCGCAGGACGTCCACGCCGACTTCAGGGCCGAAGCCACCTCCCTCCAGCAATGCATGAAAGCGTTCATGAAGACGCGGGCCACCGTTCGGGTATGTAACTTGCTTCTTGTTTTTGATTCTTGGAGTTTTTGGCGGGGGCGCACCAGCGCACCTGCTGGGTGTAGCCCCCGAGTTCCGGTCCGACTGCTGAGTAGTCGGGTGGGAACTTCTCAGTGGGTTCGGAGTTCCGACTCTCCTTTTTTTCTGTTGCTTCGTTGTTGGAGTACCACAACGTCCGTGCAGCCACTTTCAATGCCCAGATCAAGGAGCTGGACAAGCGGACCTGGTTGACAGCTGGAGTAAGCACTCCATCCTCTTGCTTCTCGCGGGGGCGCGGCAGCGCACCCACGGGGTGTAGTCCCCGAGATTCGGGTCGACTGCTGAGTAGTCGGGCCAGATCTTCCCGGTGTTTTGCTTGTCTTTGCTGATCATCGATTGCTTTTTCTTCTTTGCCTTTGAAGGCGCCAATTCCACCTTGCAGCAGCAACTCGGTGAGGCTCAGACCACGCTACACGCCAAGGATGAGGCGTGCCTCGATGCGGAGCAGGAGCGTTACCGCCTGGCCAAGCAGCTGCTGACCAGGCGAATGCCCATAAGGCGGAGATGCAGAAGTTGAAAGATGCGGAGGAGGCTCTCCAGACCGAGTTCGAGAGTCAGTGCTCGAACTGGGTCGACACGCAGAAAGCTGGCTACGTCGAGATCGAGGATCTGCTCGACGGTACATTGCTCTTTCCTTGTTCTGCCTGCCGACTTGTCCTGCATGCCTGCCTCCGCCTTCTCATTTCTTTCTTTTTTCTGAGCAGAGTACTTCCTCGGCTACTCCGTCGCCGCCAACCAGGCCGTCGAGGCCCACCGCGATCAGTGGAGGCTGGCTGGCATGACGGTTGCGCCCAACGCCCCCCAAAATCTTTCCGAGTAGATGGTCGCCATCGAGGCTCGTCTCCAGCCGGCGCATCGGGCTCTTCACCGTCTTCAGCGTGCTAGAGCTCAAGTAGTCGCTGCCCTTTGGTCGGGCACTCCTCTTCTGCGCACCACCAGCCGGACCTCCGACTGGTTGGAGGTGGCCATCGGCAGCATCGAGGCGTGGAAGGGCTCCTCCGCTCGGGCGGGTGCGCGCCCGGCTTTGGAGTTTGTCAAGGGGTGGTACCCTGGTCTTCATTTGGACCAGCTCGCCACCCTTCGCGCAGAAGCCGGCGCGGAATTGGAGGCGGTGGCGCCTCAGCTTCATCACCGTGCCGCGGCGATCGCTGAGTATACGGACACCAGCGTCTTCCTCCCTGAGCTGGACGAAGCAGGCGCCGAAGTGCCACCCAACTGGTTCAGGCTGAACCCAGAAGGCGGCGAGGACTCGGTGGAGGAGATCTCCTCCAGCGATGAAGGTGAAGAGGAGGAGGATGAGGACGTGGGCGGCGAAGGCGACGCGCCGGGTGGTGAAGATGACGGCCAGCCTCAGCCCGACCAGGTCTCGACCAACGAGCGAGATGTCGGCGAGCCGACTGCTGCCGGCGCTGACCAGACCGAGACCCATCAGGCGGCCGCTCCACCACCCGAAGCCTCTACCTCCGCCGGCCTCTCCAATCCGGCTGCTTCTCCTTTGGCCAAGGTGGCCAAGTTATCTTTCATTCCCCTGTTTTGTAATTCTCGAAGAACATTTGTTAAGTTCACGCAATTCCACCCGCTGGGGGTGTATTCAAACTCCGATGAATGCTGACCAAGGGCCTTTTGCTGTAAAAAGTAATCTTTTGCAGATTTCCGACTTGTCTTGCACTTCTACTTCTTTAGCTTTTTTCCTTTGCCGTCTTCCAATGGCTGCCATCTTGCCAGTCGGACAGCCGCTCTGCGGTCTGTGACTGGATCAAGTACTTGGCCGTTTGGGAAGAACAAGTACTTTAGCCGTTCGGTAGAATGTAGCAATTTAAGTTATCCTGTCGTCATCTCTTGCCGGTCGGACAGCCGCTCTGCGAGCTGCGGCTTGTGGCAAGAGAGGGCTTAGGTGCCGGCACACTACTTGTCCGACTGCAGGTAACATTGGCATAGTACAAGGCGGCAAGCCCCCGGGCCGACTGGTTGAACCCGGTGCAAGGCAAAATAGTGAAATAACACATCCATGGGCGTAGAACTTATCATATAGATAAAAAGGGGTAGCCCTTGAGTGCTCCTCGAGGACCCCGATGTCTTAGTGCTTTAATACAAAAGGCAGCGTGATACATACTGAATCAACTGTATAATCTTCGGAGGAGGTTTGCATTCCACGGGCGCTCCGATTCCTTGTCCGAGTCGTCTCTCTTGCGTGCTTTAGGATTCTATGCGTCGATGAGGTAGTAGGACTCGTTCCCCAATGCCTTGCTGATGATAAAGGGGCCTTCCCAAGGGGCCAAGAGCTTGTGCTGGCCGGCTGTTCGCTGGATCAGCCAGAGCACAAGGTCTCCCTCCTGGAAGGATCTTGGCTTGACCTTTCGACTGTGGTAGCGGTGCAGACTCTCCTGGTAGATGGCAGACCGGCTGAGTGCTAACAGCCGGCCCTCCTCCAGTGGATCGACGCCGTCTTCTCGTGCTTCCTTCGCTTCCGCCTCAGTGTACATGGTGAAGTGAGGTCAGTCAAACTCAATGTCAGTTGGGATGACGGCCTCGGCACCGTACACGAGGAAGAATGGAGTGAAGCCGATTGACTTGTTTGGAGTGGTACGGAGGCTCGAAAGGACGGCCGGCAGCTCATCGATCCAGCAGCCGGCCGACCGCTCCAAGGGCTCAATCAATCGGAGCTTGATGCCGGAGAGGATGAGGCCGTTTGCTCGCTCAAATTGGCCGCTTGATCATGGATAGGGAAATGCACGCTAGGTCTGGGCCGGATGCCCCTGCGTCGCAGTAAACGGGCCAAGGCTCCTTTGGCAAAATTTGTGCCATTATCAGTGATGATGCTGTGCGGTACTCCGTACCGAGTGGTGATGTCTGCAATGAAAGTCACAGCAGTCGACCCATTCAACTTCTTGATTGGTTTTGCTTCAATCCACTTGGTGAAGTTGTCCACAGCGACGAGCAGATGGGTCATGCCGCCGCGTACTATCTTGAATGGTCCCACCATATCCAAGCCCCAGACGGCAAAGGGCCATGCTATGGGAATGGTCTTGAGTGCAGAAGCCGGTAGATGTTGCTATGAGTTGAACTTCTAACACCCTTTGCAATGCTTAACTAGATCCTTGGCATCCTCCAAAGCAGTTGGCCAGAAGAACCCGTGGCAGAAAGCTTTGGCCACGAGTGATCTCGAAGCCGCGTGGTGTCCGCACTCGCCTTGGTGGATGTCTTTGAGGATTGCTTGGCCCTTCTCAGGTTCTACGCAGCATTGGAAGACTCCAGTCATGCTGTGTCTGACGAGCTCTCTGTTTACTATCGTGTAGGCTCCTGCTCAGCGCTATACTTGTCGGGCCGAGATCTCATCGGCCGGAAGCTCTCTATTCACCAGAAACTTGAGGATGAGCTCTTACCATGATGGTGCTTGAATCTCTTCTACTGCCACAACAGCCACTTGCACGAGGGCGGTTGGGCCGGGAGGCGGCCGGTGGGCGTTGATTGCTGCTTGCTGCGTGGCCAAAGTCCCCGGGCTAGCCGATCCCGGCCGGTGCATCGACTTGTAGTCCCCGAGCTGCTTGGTGAAGTCCCGGCCGACTGCGATCCCAGTGCCGGGTGCGATTACAGCCTCCGGTCACCGAAGTCCGGGAGCCGGCTGCCGCAGCATTGGAGTCGGATCCGACTGCTTCGGGAGGAGCCGGCATAAAGATGGACTCAGATTCTGGGGAAGGCTTGATCGACGGCTTGAGGAGGGGCTGAAGGGAGACACCGGCTGGTATTGCTTGCTGGGTGCAGCCGATTCGTGCCAAGGCATCTGCTTGCTCATTGTCGGCTCTTGGCACGTGAAGGAACTCACACGCCTCGAAGTATCCACTGATTTGCTGGATGAGGAAGCGGTAGCTTGCCATATTTGCATCCTTGGCGTCCCAGTCACCAGAAGACTGCTGGACCACCAGTCGGAGTCTCCGTAGCACAGGATCCGGCGGATGCCGATCTCTTTGGCCAACCGGAGGCCGTGTATTAGTGCTTCGTACTCGTCCACATTGTTGGAGGCGGCAATGTGGATTTACAGTGTGTATCTAAGCTTGTCGCCTTTGGGAGAGGTGAGGACGTGCCGGCTCCCAAACCGGTGCGCATCTTTGAACCATCAAAGTGCATCCGCCAATCGGTGGAGTCCTGCGCTGGCGGTAGGTACTGGGTCTCGGCCCAGTCGACGAGGAAGTCAGCCAGTGCTTGGGACTTGATGGCGGTGCGGGGCTGGTAGAAGATGGTGTAGGGGGCCAACTCGATGGCCCATTTGGCCACTCGGCCAGATGCATCTCTGTTGCTAATGATCTTAGGGAGTGGTGCAGTGCAGACAACCGTGATCAGGTGCTCTTGAACGTATGGCTGCGGCTTCTTTGCGGCAAAGTGCACGCCGTAGCACATCTTCTGATAGTGAGGGTAGTTCTATTTTGAAGTAGACAGTACCTCACTCAAATAGTACACCGACCTCTGGACCGGCTGTGCCCTGCCGTCTGTCGGGCGCTCCACCACTATGACTGTGCTGATCACCCGGCTGGTGGCAACAATGTGGAGGTACATGGGCTCTTTAGCAGTCAGAGCCGCTAGGACAGGCGGCGTGGTCAACATCTTTTTGAGCTGGAGAAAAGCTTCATCCGCCTTGTCGTTCCACTCAAAATGAGTGGTCTTCTTCATGAACTGGTACAGGGGAAGAACTTTCTCACCCAGCCGACTGATGAACCGGCTGATGGATGCCAAGCAGCCAGTGAACTTCTGGACGTCTCGCAGTCGGGTAGGCTTCTCCATCCTCTCGATGGCTTTGATCTTCACAGGGTTGCACTCAATGCTGCGTTCTGAGACCAGGAAGCCAAGGAGCTGGCCGGCTGGTACTCCGAACACGCACTTTTCTGGGTTGAGCTTGATTTGAAATCGGCGCAGGTTTTCAAAGGTTTCCTTGAGGTCTTCGAGGAGTGTATTACGCTTCTCTGTCTTCACCACAATATCGTCTACGTAGACGTGGGCATTTCTGCCGAGTTGCTTGAGGAGGCATTTCTACATGCAACGCTGAAACATGGCACCGACATTTCTCAGGCCGAATGTCATGGTCAGGTAGCAGAAAGCTTCGAATGGTGTGATGAAGGCGGTTTTCAGGCGGTCTGCCAGGTTCAACTTGATCTGGTGGTATCCTGAGTAGGCATCCAAAAAACTCAACAGCTCGCATCCGGCTGTGGAGTCTATCACTTGGTTAAACCTTGGCAAAGCAAACAGATCTTTCGGGCAGGCCTTCTTGAGGCTGGTGTAATCAATGCACATGCACCACTTGTTATTCTTCTTCAGTACAAGGACTGGGTTGGCGAGCCATTATGGGAAGAAAACTTCCATAATGAAGCCGGCTGCCAACAGACGGGCGATCTCTTCTCCAACGATTCTTCTCTTCTCCTCCGACAGTCGGCGGAGGGGTTGCTTGACGGGCTTGGCATCTTCTCTGACATGTAGCTCGTGCTCGAAGAAATCCGTCGGAACACCCGGCATGTCTTCGGGAGACCATGCAAATATGTCCCGATTCTCATGGAGGAAATCGACGAGCTTGCTTTCCTATTTACTGTCAACGTTTGCACCTATGACAGCGTGCCTCTCCGGGTGCTCTGGGTCCAACGGTATCTTCTTTGTCTCCTTGGCCGGATTGAAGGATCCTTCAGCTTCCGACTCCTTGGGATCAGGGGACATGTTCGGCTGCTTGCCGTCCATGGCCACCACTCGGTCAAGGAGCCGCTTCTCGGCAGCGATCACGAGGGGCTCGGCCAGCCGGCTACTAGCGGCCGCACAGTCGGCGGACTTCCGGTAATCTCCGGAGATGGTAATGACTCCCTTGGTGCTTGGCATCTTCATCTTGAGGTAGGCATAGTGTGGCACCGCCATGAACTTGGCTAAGGCAGGTCGGCCAAGCAGTGCGTGGTACGGGCTTTCCAGGTCAACTACCTCAAACCAGATGGGCTCTCGGCGGAAATGATCTTTGTCTCCAAAGAGGACATCTATCTTGAACTTGCTGATTGGTGAGTGTGAGAGGCCTGGTACTATGCCATGGAAGACAGTCCGACTGGGCAGGAGGTGCTTGTGTTTTATCTTCAATTTCTCCAGGGTGTCGCGGTACAAGATGTTGATGCTGCTGCCCCCATCTATCAGGACTCGGGAGAAACGAGCTGCTCTTCTCTCTGTAGCAAAGGTGGCATCCAACACCAGGGCGTAAGAACCTGGAGAAGGCATTACTTCCGGGTGGTCAGCTCGGCTCCAGCTGATTGGCTTCTCTGACCAGTGCATGAACTCTGGGGCTTCAGTGGCTACGGCATTCACCTCTCGAGACTGTTGGCGCCAGCTGCTGATAACCCACAAGTATAGGGGATCAATTGTAGCCTCTTTTGATAAGTAAGAGTGTTGAATCCAATGAGGAGCTAAAGGTAGAACAAATATTCCCTCAAGTTCTATCGACCACCGATACAACTCTACGCACGCTTGACGTTCGCTTTACCTAGAACAAGTATGAAACTAGAAGTACTTTGTAGGTGTTTTCGGATAGGTTCGCAAGAATATAAAGAGCGCGTAAATAAAAGCTAGGGGCTGTTTAGATGAAGACACAACTAAGTTAGTTTTAGTAGAGAGCTTTTTGTCACAAGAAAGTTATTTGTCCCTGGGCAATCGATAACTAGACTGGTAATCACTATTGCAATTTTATTTGATGGAGAGGCATAAGCTAACATGATTTCTCTACTTGGATCATATGCACTTATGATTGGAACTCTAGCAAGAATCCTCAACTACTAAAGATCATTAAGGTAAAACCCAACCATAGCATTAAAGTATCAAGTCCTCTTTATCCCATACGCAAACAACCTACTTACTCGGGTCTGTGCTTCTGTCACTCACGCCACCCACCATAAGCAAATCATGAACATATTGCAACACCCTACAGCGGGAATCCCTCATGCTTGCGTGACACGGAGAGCACCATAGGACAGCACCAATAATAAAACATGCAACTCAAACCAATCTTGATCATCAAATAGCCCATAGGACAAAAGGATCTACTCAAACATCATAGGATAGCCATACATCATTGGGAAATAATATATAGCGTTGAGCACCATGTTTAAGTAGAGATTACAGCGGGTAAGAGAGAGGTTACACCGCTGCTAGAGGGGGGAAGAGTTGGTGATGATGGCGGTGAAGTTGTTGGTGAAGATTGCGGTGATGATGATGGCCACGGCAGCGTTCTGGCGCCACCGGAAGAGAAGGGGAGAGGGGGCCCCTTCATCTTCTTCTTCCTTGATTTCCTCCCTAGATGGGAGAAGTGTTTCCCCTCTGGTCCTTGTCCTCCATGGCGTGGGAGGGGCTAGAGCCCCTTCGAGATTGGATCTGTCTCTCTGTCTCTCTCTGTTTCTGCGCACTCTTCTGCTGCCCTTTCACCGTTTCATATATATATGGAGATCCGTAACTCCGATTGGACTGAAATCTTCGCCGTGATTTTTTCGTAAAAACTAGCTTTCTTGCGGCCGAAGAAGGGCATCAACCGCCTTACAGGGAGCCCACGAGGGTCAGGGGCGCGCCCCCCTACCTCGTGCCTCCCTCGGGCACCGTCTCGCGTGGATTTTTCTTCCGGAATTATCCAAATATTCCAAAAATATTCTCCATCCATTTTTATCCCGTTTGGATTCCGTTTGATATGGGGTTTCTGCGAAACATAAAACATGCAACAAACGAGGCGGCACCGGTAATCGGATCAATATGTTAGTCCCAAAAATAGTATAAAACTTTGCCAAAAGTATATGAAAGTTGTAGAATATTGGCATGGCACAATCAAAAATTATAGATACGACGGAGACGTATCAGCATCCCCAAGCTTAATTCCTGCTCATCCTCGAGTAGGTAAAAGATAAAAAAAGATAATTTTGATGTGGAATGCTACCTAACACAATCTTGATCATGTATCTAATTATGGCATGAATATTAAGACACGAGTGATTCAAAGCAATAGTCTATCATTTGACATAAAAACAATAATACTTTGAGCCTACTAATAAATCAATCATGTCTTTTCAAAATAACATGGCCAAAGAAAGTTATCCCTACGAAATCATATAGTCTGGCTATGCTCCATCTTCACCTCACAAAATATTCAAATCATGCACAACCCCGATGACAAGCCAAGCAATTGTTTCATACTTTTGATGTTCTCAAACCTTTTCAACTTTCACGCAATACATGAGCGTGAGCCATGGACATAGCACTATAGGTGGAATAGAATATGATGGTGGAGGTTGTGTGGAGAAGGCAAAAAGGAGAAAGTCTCACATCGACGTTGCTAATCAACGGGCTATGGAGATGCCCATCAATCGATGTCAATGTGAGGAGTAGGGATTTCCATGCAACGGATGCACTAGAGCCATAAGTGTACAAAAGCTCAAACTGAAAACTAAGTGGGTGTGCATCCAACTTGCTTGCTCATGAAGACCTCGGGCATTTGAGGAAGCCCATCATCGGAATATACAAGCCAAGTTCTATAATGAAAATTCCCACTAGTATATGAAATTGATAACTCAAGAGACTCTCTATATGAAGAACACGGTGCTACTCTGAAGCACAAGTGTGGTAAAAGGATAGTAGCATTGCCCCTTCTCTCCTTTTCTCTCATTTTTTATTTTTTTGGTGGGCTTCTTTGGCCTCTTTTTTTATTTGGGCTTCTTTGGCCTCTTTTATTTTTGTAAAGTCCGGAGTCTCATCCCGACTTATGGGGGAATCATAGTTTCCATCATCCTTTCCTCACTAGGGCAATGCTCAAATAATGATGATCATCACACTTTTATTTACTTACAACTCAATATTAGGACTCGATACTGGAACAAAGGTATGACTCTATATGAATGCCTCCGGCGGTGTACCGGGATGTGCAATGATCTAGCGTAGCAATGACACATCATGCTAGCTATCTTACGATCATGCAAAGCAATATGACAATGAATGCTCAAGTGATGTATATGATGATGATGGAAGTTGCATGGCTATATATCTCGGAATGGCTATGGAAATGCCATGATAGGTAGGTATGGTGGCTGTTTTGAGGAAGATATAATAAGGCTTATGTGTGACAGAGCGTATCGTATCACGGGGTTTGGATGCACCGGCAAAGTTTGCACCAACTCTCGAGGTGACAAAGGGCAATGAACGGTACCGAAGAGGCTGGCAATGATGTAAGGGTGAGAGTGCGTATAATCCATGGACTCAACATTAGTCATAAAGAACTCACATACTTAATTGCAAAAATCTATTAGTCATCGAAACAAAGTACTACGTTCATGCTCCTAGGGGGATAGATTGGTAGTAAAAGACCATCGCTCATCCCTGACCGCCACTCATAAGGAAGACAATCAATAAATAAATCATGCTCCGACTTCATCACATAACGGTTCACCATACGTGCATGCTACGGGAATCACAAACCTCAACACAAGTATTTCTACTAATCCACAACTACCCACTAGCATGACTCTAATATCACCATCTTTATATCGCAAAACTATTGCAAGGAATCAAACATATCATATTCAGTGATCTACACGTTTTATGTAGGATTTTATGACTAACCATGTGAATGACCAATTCCTGTCAACTCTCTAAATAGATATAAGTGAAGCAAGAGAGTTTAATTCTTTCTACAAAAGATATGCCCATGCTCTAATAAGTATAAGTGAAGTAGAAGAGCATTCTACAAATGGCGGTTTTCTATGTGAAGAGAAACAGGCAATCCAAACTTCAAATGATATAAGTGAAGCACATGAAGCATTCTATAAAGCCATACTCAAAAGATTTAAGTGAAGTGCAATGAGCATTCTATAAATCAACCAACGACTATTTCGTACCAGCATGGTGCATAAAATAAAAATGAAAACTAAAGCAAAAGACGCTCCAAGATTTCACATATCGCATGAACGAAACGAATCCGAAAACATACTGATACTTGTTGAAGAAAGAGGGGATGCCTTCCGGGGCATCCCCAAGCTTAGACGCTTGAGTATCCTTGAATATTTACTTGGGGTGCCTTGGGCATCCCCAAGCTTGAGCTCTTGCCTCTCCTTCTTCTCCTCACATCGAGACCTTCTCGATCATCGAACACTTCATCCACACAAAACTTCAACAGAAAACTCGATAAGATCCGTTAGTATAATAAAGCAAATCACTAATCTAAGTAATGTTGCAAACCAATTCATATTTTGTTTTTGCATTGTGTCTACTGTAATATAACTTTCTCATGGCTTAATCCACTGATATAAATCAATAGTTCATCAAAACAAGCAAACTATGCATCAAAAACAGAATCTGTCTAAAACAGAACAGTCTGTAATAATCTGAACATGCACCATACTTCTGATACTTGAAAAATTCTTCCAAAATTAGGAAAAATAAACAATTTGTATAGAAAGACAGTACAAAAATAATCACAACCATTTGACGTTCCAGTAAAAAAAATGTAAAATCGCGCACTACAGCCAAAGTTTCTGTCCTGCACCATACATACCAACAAGCATTGTAAACATCCTAAAGGCAAACCTTGGCACATTATTTTTATAATACAATGGAATTGTACAAGGGGATAATTATTTTTATTGAAAAGTTTCTGTAATCAAGGTTCACAAAGTTTCCGTGAGCACGAACAAAGGTCAAGGCTAGCTCCCACTTCAACAATGCTTGTCTTTCTCACTTTCCCTTTTCTTTTTGAAAAAGTTTTGGGTTCCCCTCTTTATTTTTTTTGTTTTTAAACTATATAAAAGCACTAAACAGAAATAAATGACTCTCTAAAACTTCCGGGTTGTCTCCCTGGCAGCGCTTTCTTTAAAGCCATTAAGCTAGGCATCTAGTGCTAAAGTAGTGAATCCACCCGGATCCCAAGGTATATCAAAGCCGATTTTAATTAGCAATGATTTGGCATTTAGTAGTGAGCACAAAGCAACATATATCATGTAATGACAAAGTCTATCTTTCTTCCTATGCATCGGCATGTCATAAAAGAACAATTCATGCACACATAGTAAAGGCCAATGCATAGTATAAACAGTTTCTTGCAAATTTATCATGTTGGAAACATAGAGAGGCGGAGATGTAGTTCCTCTCTCACAATAATTGCAAGTAGGAGAAGCAATCACATGCATATTATATTCATCAAAATCATCATGTGCAACGGTATAAGGCAACCCATCAATATAATCCGTAATAAGAGCAAACTTCTCCGATATAGTGTAGTCGGGAGAATTCAAAACGATAACAGGACTATCATGTGTGGGTGCAATAGCAACAATTTCATGTTTAACATAAGGAACTATAGCAAGTTCATCTCCATAAGCATAATTCATATTGGCATCTTGGCCACAAGCATAGCAAGCATAATCAAAAAGGGATATTTCAAGAGAATCAACGGGATCATAATAGTCATCATAGCAATCATCCTTAGGTAAGCACGAAGGGAAATTAAACAATGTATGAGTTGAAGAGTTACTCTCATTAGAAGATGGGCGCAGGTAGCTAATCCGCTCTTCCTCCTTTTGTTCTTCGCTCTCCTCGTCATCTTTTTCATCCAATGAGCTCATAGTTTCATCAATTTCTTCTTCCATAGACTCCTGCAAAATATTAGTCTTTTCTTGGACATCGGAGACTTTCTCAATAAACGCATCAATATCGGCATTGTATTCAAAATTCTCATAGCAATATTTCAGGATAGCTAAATTTTCAGGTCTATAAACAGCATCATAAAGATTTTCACACTCTTTGAAAAAAGGTTCAACTTCATAAGCACCCATAAAAGCAACAAATTCTTCTATTTGTTCCACATCATAGTAATCTTATATACCTCTAGAATAAGAAGCCAAGGTTTCATTATCATTAAATTTGCATGAAAAAGGAAGGTGTGGAGACTTCATCCTAGAGCAACAAGTATAATCATATCTCAAGCATATATGCCTAGCATACCACTTCAACATATAAATTTGATCCCATAATAGTTTCCCTTTTTGATTCAAGCGATAATCCCTAAATTATACACGTTGATCCAACGTGTCTCCCATTACCAAATTGAATGGGGTTTTCTCAGGATTATCAAAGTAGTACGTAATATCTATCACATAACGAGCATCTAGGGTTTTAGGAGGTTCCCCATCTCCATGAGCAGCAAGTACACCCAATTTTTTTGGTATTTCGTGTTCCATATCCATAACTAAAGATAGAGAACAACTTAGAACAACAAATAAAATCTATTTAGTGATAAAGCAAACAAGCACACACGAGAATATTCACCCCACGCTATGGCTCCCCGGCAATGGCGCCAGAAAAAGGTCTTGATAACCTACAAGTATAGGGGATCAATTGTATCCCCTTTCGATAAGTAAGAGTGTCTAACCCAACGAGGAGATAAAGGTAGAAAAAATATTCCCTCAAGTTCTATCGACCACCGATACAACTCTACGCACGCTTGATGTTCGCTTTACCTAGAACAAGTATGAAACTAGAAGTACTTTGTAGGTGTTTTCGGATAGGTTTGCAAGAATATAAAGAGCACGCAAATAAAAGCTAGGGGATGTTTAGATGAAGACACAACTAAGTTAGTTTTAGTAAAGAGCTTTTTGTCACGAGAAAGTTATTTGTCCCTGAGCAATCGATAACTAGACCGGTAATCACCATTGCAATTTTATTTGAGGGAGAGGCATAAGCTAACATACTTTCTCTACTTGGATCATATGCACTTATGATTGGAACTCTAGCAAGCATCCGCAACTACTAAAGATCATTAAGGTAAAATCCAACCATAGCATTAAAGTATCAAGTCCTCTTTATCCCATACGCAAACAACCTACTTACTCGGGTCTGTGCTTCTGTCACTCACGCCACCCACCATAAGCAAATCATGAACAAATTGCAACACCCTACAGCGGGAATCCCTCACGCTTGCGCGACACGGAGAGCACCATAGGACAACACCAATAATAAAACATGCAACTCAAACCAATCTTGATCATCAAATAGCCCATAGGACAAAACGGATCTACTCAAACATCAAAGGATAGCCATACATTATTGAGAAATAATATATAGTGTTGAGAACCATGTTTAAGTAGAGATTACAACGGGTAAGAGAGAGGTTACACCGCTGCATAGAGGGGGGAAGAGTTGGTGATGATGGCGGTGAAGTAGTTGGTGAAGATTACGGTGATGATGATGGCCACGGCAGCGTTCCGGCGCCACCGGAAGAGAAGGGGAGAGGGGGCCCCTTCGTCTTCTTCTTCCTTGATCTCCTCCCTAGATGGGAGAAGGGTTTTCCCTCTGGTCCTTGGCCTCCATGACGTGGGAGGGGCGAGAGCCCCTCCGAGATTGGATATGTCTCTCTGTCTCTCTCTGTTTCTGCGCTCTCTTTTGCTGCCCTTTCACCGTTTTGTATATATATGGAGATCCGTAACTCTGATTGGACTGAAATCTTCGCCGTGATTTTTTCCTAAAAATTAGCTTTCTTGCGGCCTAAGAAGGGCATCAACCGCCTTACGGGGAGCCCACGAGGGTCAGGGGCGCGCCCCCTGCCTCGTGCCTCCCTCGGGCACCGTCTTGCGTGGATTTTTCTTTCGGAATTATCCAAATATTCCAAAAATATTCTCCGTCCGTTTTTATCCCATTTGGATTCCGTTTGATATGGGGTTTCTGCGAAACATAAAACATGCAACAAACGAGGCGGCACTTTGAGCCTTTGAATCAATATGTTAGTCCCAAAAATAGTATAAAAAGTTGCCAAAAGTATATGAAAGTTGTAGAATATTGGCATGGAACAATAAAAAATTATAGATACGACGGAGACGTATCAGCTGCGCCTGTCATCGGCCACACTGGTGAAAACAACATAAGCTCCATGCTCTTATGGGAACTCATCTTGAACGGCGCCGACTGCTGGGCGGGCCGCCGGCTGTTGAGGAGGCGAAGGCGGCTGGCCAGCAGGCGGCGAATGTAGCAGTCCTTCTCCCTTGGAGATTCGCGCGAGCCAGTGGCACTTCCGAGTTGTGTGGTTGGACGGCTTCGCGCCACTGTGAAACTTGCATGGGGCATTAAGGGTTTGCTCATAGGAGAAGGGGGGCAGCCAATTCAGCTTGCCTCCTTTCTGACGCTTGGGCTGGGGCTGCCTTTCTGGCTGCTGATCTTCGACTGTTGCCACCTGCCGGCTGGTGGAAACCGGCTGTGGCGCTTTGCGCTTGTTGTCGTTCTGCTGCTACCGCCAACGGGTGTTACCAGCCGGGGTCCGAGGAGCCTAAGGAGCCACCTTGCCGGATGCATCAACTTGAATCTCGGTCTTCATGGAGGAGTTGGCCGTGGCGTACTTGTCTGCTATGATCAGTAGCTCGTCGAGGGTCGCCGGCTCGTCGCAGATGAGCTTGTGTTTGAGTAGAGTGCCTTCTCTGCACCCGGCTGTGAAGTACTCGATAGCCTGCACCTCGTGCACGCCTTCGCAAGAGTTGCACAGCTCGGCTCAACGCGTGAGGTAGTCGCGAGTCGATTCGTTGGGGCCTTGAACACACAAGGAGAGTTGGCGAGGCTTGGGAGGCCGCTTGTACGTGCTGGTGAAGTTGCGGATGAAAGCTTCAGTGAAATCAACCCAGCTGTTGATGCTGCGTGGCTTCAGGCTGTTCAGCCATCTCCGAGCGGTGCCCTGGAGCATGAGTGGAACATACTTCACGGCAATGCGCTTGTTGCCGTTTGCAATGCTGACGGTTGTGGAGTAGTCGACCAGCCAGTCTTTCGGCTTCACGAAACCGGTGTACTTGGGCGTATCTCTTGGGAGTGTGAACCCTTTGGGGAAAGGCTCATCACGTATGCAGGGGATGAAACAGGGCGGGCCCAGCACATCTTCTTCTTCTAGCGCCAAGGATCGTTTGAGGCGATCGATCCGGTGGCGGGCATCATTTTCTCCGATTCCTTCTCGGGGGCCAAGGTGGTCGCCGAGTGTCGGGTGGTCAACAGGCGGTGGGGAGACGCGTCTTTCTCTGTGCGGGTGAGACTGGTAGTCGCCTGGTCGTTCCATCGCCCGTGGGCGGCCGTCTTGGTCGCGCTTGATGGAGATGTGCGTCCGGCTGCGGCTGGCAGCCGACTCCTTGTCTCGTCGTCCGTGGGCGCCACCAGTCGGCGTCCGGGATGTCGCGCCATGCTCTCGGCAGGAGGCGGATCGTCATTCCTCTGGTTAGGTGCTTCGGTGCGGCAGCCAGCTTCTTGCTGCTCGGCGGCCGCGTCAATGAGCCGCTGGACGCGCTCCGTCATGTGGCGACACTCGTCACCTTCGAGCTTGTCCAGCTCGTCTGCTGCCGCCTGGGCAGCTCGTATTTTCTCTACAGGCATGGCGTAGACGGGACGATCTGCCCCGAACATGCTGGCAATGGCTGTGCCGTGCTACCGGACCAAGCCGATGCGACTGTGCCCCCCAGGAGCCGGCGTGCCGCCCACGGCGTGGTCCATCTCGCGCTGGTAAGCCTCTGAGAGGCGTCTCATGCTGGCCAGCCTCTTGGCGCTCTTGACGAGCTGGATGCGGCGCGCCTCCAGCGTCTCGATGTCGGCGTCTTCTGCGATGGGTGCAGACAGGTCTTGCAACATTTCCTCGAGCGGGTCTCGGGCACCGTCACCGGAAACTCCATCATGGCTGATGACGAGCACCTCTGTGCAGTGCTGTCGGCACGGGGGAGGGGATCATCAATGACCACCACGTTGGTGGGGAATGCGTCGAGTGACGCCGTGTCGGAGTCGACGAGCATCGGGTCAGTGGAGCCAAGCGACTCTAAGTCGACGGCTGGCTCGTTGGCGACGTGGAGCTTGTCGAGGAGGCTGACGAGGCGGCTCTCGGGGCCGTCAGTGCCTGCGTCGGACGCAGGCTCGTCGGAGAGGCGGGTCTCACCAATGAGGTTGGCAAGGCAGCTCGCCGCGCAGGCGACCTCCGCGCCATGCAACGCGTCGGCGCAGACGCCGTCAGGCGTGTCGGGCTGGCTGCGCTTGGGGGGAAGGAAGAGGGTTCCCATCCAGAATAGATCTCCGGACGACGGTGCACCTAGCCCCACGTTGGGCGCCAAATGTCGGGGGTTTGATGCGACATATGCCAAAGGATGGCTAATCATGATGGGGGCTAGTAAGACGTCGCCGGTGCCAGGAAGCGAGATGAGGCGAAGACATGCACGCCGGCGAATCTTACCCAGGTTTGGGGCTCTCCGTGGAGATAACACCCCTAGTCCTGCTCTACGGGGTCTCCGCATGATCACTCAAACAACAATGGTGGCAATAAACTTGCTCCTTGAGCTGTTTCTCTAGAGGGGGGAGGAGAGCAAGTCTAGCCCGAGCTTCCTCTCTCTATGTGGGTGTGTGGGTGAACAAGAGGCTGAACCCTTTGCATGGGTGACCTGGGGGGTTTATATAGGCCTACCCCCAGGGGTACAATGGTAATCTGGCCGGGTGTGGGCCCGAGCCATCAGTGTCTCTGGTCGCCGGCTTCTCCGCTAGCCGGTGGGGCCCGACGCCTGGTGGGTTCCGGCTGTCGTGCAAGATTTGGCCGACAGTTGCACCCGCCGCTATGGTCTGCCGTCTGCTCGACATCTGTAGTAATGCGGCTAATGATGCATGCTTTGTTGGGGGAGGCGTGGCTACAGAGCCGCCGCCTGGCGGACGTTCACTATAGCCATTCCCCATATCGTCTTATTAATGGCGCACGGGTTCCCAGGAGGGGGAGGGCCGCCTGGTCATCTGTCGGCTTCTCCGAGCCGGCTGGCCAGGGACGGCGGCCTTCTGGTCTTCTTGCTGTCAGGTGGGGCCCGCCACCTGCGGGCCATACCGACAGCCCGTCGTGGGGGCGTAGCCCCCTCTGACAGGGGCGACGTCAGGGTCAGCATGGCAACAGTGCCACGCCGAATGGAGGAGCCCGCTTGGTATGGCATACTGTGGCCCTGCTATGCCCTAGGCTAGGGGCGGCGAGGCGTGCTGTAGCCACGCCCCGTCTTGTCGTATTTATGAGGGTGCATATTCTGAGAGTGCTTGGGGCCGCCTGCTGGGAGCCAGCCTCTCCAGAGGCCGCCTGCCAGGAGTCGGTCCATCTTGGGGCTGCCCTCTGGGCTATGCCACCTTCTAGCAGCCGGCCGCTTGGACCAGCCGGCGGCGAGAAGGCGGCGCGTTGGTCCTGAATTCTTGAGGGGCGTAGTCGGCCCTGATGTCTTGAAATGCCATGGGGAGCTGGTGAGGCTACCCGTGCTAATTACCCTGACACGTGAGTTGCGAAACTATTTGACATTGTTTCAAATGAAGACCAAACTCATAACTCAAATATTCTCCTCCACGATCAGATCGTAGAAACTTTATTTTCTTGTTACGATGATTTTCCACTTAACTCTGAAATTCTTCAAACTTTTCAAATGTTTCAGACTTATGTTTCATTAAGTACATATACCCATATCTACTCAAATCATCTGTGAAGGTCAGAAAATAACGATACCCGCCGCGAGCCTCAACACTCATCGGACCGCATACATCAGTATGTATTATTTCCAACAAGTCAGTTGCTTGCTCTATTGTTCCGGAGAACGGAGTCTTAGTCATCTTGCCCATGAGGCATGGTTCGCAAGCATCAAGTGATTCATAATCAAGTGATTCCAAAGCCCCATTAGCATGGAGTTTCTTCATGCGCTTTACACCAATATGACCTAAACGGCAGTGCCACAAATAAGTTGCATAATCATTATTAACTTTCCATCTTTTGGCTTCAATATTATGAATATGTGTATCACTACAATCGAGATTCAACAAAAATAGACCACTCATCAAGGGTGCATGACCATAAAAGATATTACTCATATAAATAGAACAACCATTATTCTCTGATTTAATTGAATAACCGTCTCGCATCAAACAAGATCCAGATATAATGTTCATGCTCAACACTGGTGACAAATAACAATTATTCATGTCTAAAACTAATTCCGACGATAGATGTAGAGGTAGCGCGCCGAAGGCAATCACATCAACCTTGGAACCATTTCCCACGCGCATCGTCACCTCGTCGTTAGCCAATCTTCGTTTAATCCGTAGCCCCTGTTTCGAGTTGCAAATATGAGCAACAGAACCAGTATCAAATACCCAGGCGCTACTACAAGCATTAGTAAGGTACACATCAATAACATGTATATCAAATATACCTTTCACTTTGCCATCCTTCTTATCCGTCAAATACCTGGGGCAGTTCCGCTTCCAGTGACCAGTCCCTTTGCAGTAGAATCACTCAGTTTCAGGCTTAGGTCCAGACTTGGGCTTCTTCCCTTGAGAAGCAACTTGCTTGTCGTTCTTTTTCAAGTTGCCCTTCTTCCCTTTGCCCTTTTTCTTGAAACTAGTGGTCTTGTTAACCATCAACACTTGATGCTCCTTCTTGATTTCTACCTCCGCAGCTTTTAGCATCGCGAAGAGCTCGGGAACTGTCTTTTCCATCCCTTGCATATTATAGTTCATCATGAAGCCTTTATAGTTTGGTGGCAGTGATTGAAGAACTCTGCCAATGACAATATCATTAGGAAGATTAACTCCTAGTTGAGTCAAGTGGTTATGATACCCAGACATTTTGAGTATATGTTCATTGACAGAACTATTCTCCTCCATTTTGCAGCTATAGAACTTGTTGGAGACTTTCATATCTCTAAACTCAGGCATTTGCTTGAAATATTAACTTCAACTCCTGGAACATCTCATATGCTCCATGATGTTCAAAATGTCTTTGAAGTCCTGATTCTGAGCCGTAAAACATGGCACACTGAACTATCGAGTGGCCACCAGCTTTGCTCTGCCAGACGTTCATAACATCCGGAGTTTCTCATGCAACGGGTCTTGCACCTAGCAGTGCTTCCAGGACGTAATTCTTCTGTGCAGCAATGAGGATAATTCTCAAGTTACGGACCCAGTCCGTGTAGTTGCTACCATCATCTTTCAACTTAGCTTTCTCTAGGAATGCATTAAAATTCAAGGGAACGGTAGCACGGGCTATTGATCTACAACAACATAGACATGCAAAAACTATCAGGTACTAAGTTCATGATAAATTAAAGTTCAATTAATCATATTACTTAAGAACTCCCACTTAGATAGACATCCCTCTAGTCATCTAAATGATCACGTGATCCATATCAACTAACCATGTCCGATCATCATGTGAGATGGAGTAGTTTTCAATGGTGAACATCACTATGTTGATCATATCTACTATATGATTCACGTTCGACCTTTTGGTCAGTGTTCCGAGGCCATATCTGCATATGCTAGGCTCGTCAAGTTTAACCCGAGTATTCTGCACGTGCAAAACTGGCTTGCACCCGTTGTATGTGAACATAGAGCTTATCACACCCGATCATCACATGGTGTCTCCGCACGACGAACTATTGCAACGGTGCATACTCAGGGAGAACACTTATACCTTGAAATTTAGTGAGGGATCATCTTATAATGCTACCGCCGTACTAAGCAAAATAAAATGCATACAAGATAAACATCACATGCAATCAAAATATGTGACATGATATGGCCATCATCATCTTGTGCCTTTGATCTTCATCTCCAAAGCACCGTCATGATCTCCATCATCACTGGCTTGACACCTTGATCTCCATCGTTGTTGTCTCGCCAACTATTGCTTCTACGACTATCGCTACTGCTTAGTGATAAAGTAAAGCAATTACATGGCGATTGCATTTCATACAATAAAGCGACAACCACAAGGCTCCTGTGAGTTGCCGATAACTTATACAAAACATGATCATCTCATACAACAATTTATATCTCATCACGTCTTGACCATATCATATCACAACATGCCCTACAAAAACAAGTTAAACGTCCTCTACTTTGTTGTTGCAAGTTTTACGTGGCTGCTACGGGCTTCTAGCAAGAACCATTCTTACCTACGCATCAAAACCACAACGATTTTTCGTCAAGTGTGTTGTTTCAACCTTCAACAAGGACCGGCCGTAGTCCAACTCGATTCAACTAAAGTTGGAGAAACAGACACCCGCCAGCCACCTGTGTGCGAAGCACGTCGGTAGAACCTGTTTGATGAATGCGGTCATGTAATGTCGGCCTGGGCCGCTTCATCTAACAATACCGCCGAATCAAAGTAAGACATTGGTGGTAAGAAGTATGACTATTATCGCCCACAACTCATTGTGTTCTACTCGTGCATATTGTCGGTGTACTAGAGTAGGGGTACCCTAGTATCCCGAACTTGTGCACGGGCAGTTGCAGCCCTCCGCGGCAAGGCTTACCGGGTGACCGCCAAGGTCCTCCGTGGTTCCTTTGGAGCTATTCAAGAACAAAGTATTCAAGCCAGGGAGACAAGGCCCCAGCAAGAGGAGCTTGCCGGGAAGGCCACCCAAGGCACATAGGAGACAAGGCCCCGGCAAGAGGAGCTTGCCGGGAAGGCCACCCCAAGCACTTACAATACAAGACAAGGCCCCGGCAAGACGAGCTTGCCGGGAAGGCCCGGTGAGCGACAAACTTCCGGGCGCGACAAGACAACAACTTGTGACAAAGCGCTTGCATGGCAGACCACCTCTCTGTACCTACGCTCCAGCGCATCCACTCACGTGTCGCCACAGGGCCTTTCCAGCAGCAGCGTGGCGAGAAGCTGTGCAGCCACGGTGCGGAGGTGGCAAGCAACCTTGACAAGTTTGCCATCGTGGCGAAACGATGGCGCCCTGACGGTCCCTGTTTGCCTTTGTTAGGGGCGACTAGACGAGCATTTAATGCCTTTGTCCCCGCCGTCGAGGGTTAGGTATAGTACCTGCATACCTTTGTACAAGTAGGTGCACCAACCACTATTTTTCCATTTGTACCCCGTCTACGTTGCCACTGTCGGAGCCCCTTGAGCATATAAAAGGAGGCCCATGCTTAGCGTGAGAGGATTGGTTGATCAGTTCCCTCAACGCCGGTCTCGTTAGCAGCTCGTGTGTCTTTGTAGCACTCAGTAGCTCCCGAGCAAGAACGCAATACACCTAGACATGCAGCGGTAGGAGTGTTATCTCTCCGGAGAGCTCCGAAGCTGGGTAAACCTCTCGCGTGCTTCGCCTCGATCTGCTCTTAAATGCGACCTCCGCTCCCGCCAAACCGAAAGGGGCTCGGTCTGCCGCCCCATAGGTGCTCGTGGGCGAATCAGCCTGCCCGACATCTTTGGCGCGGCGGTAGAAGGCGTCGAGGTTGTGTGAACCTGATCCGGCGTCCACGCGAGCTAGATCTTCATCATCTTCGTCAACATGCCACCGAAGAAGAAGGCTTCGGCGGCAGAAGCCCGTCCGCGTCGAACCCACCACCACCGGAGCAAACAGGTGGTGGGGTGAAACGCCAACCGTGAAATAAGCGATGACGGGGAGCTCACGGTGCTGCCAAGTCCAAGGACAAGGCTGCCTTGAGACCTCGGCATCTGTACATGCAGCGCCCGTCTCGAGGGCAGCGGGACCGGCAGCGTCATGGCATTCACAATGCCATACGCTCGTTGGACCGAGATCGAGCTGGAGGATCTCGGGATGCTCAAGACCAGCATGCACGCCAACATGCTGGCGCGAGCGAGGCACGGTCGCCCGGACGGGATACTGCTCCTTCTAACATAGTTAGAAGTCCGAGCATATCCGCTCCTGGCGTCGTTCGCCATCGCCACCCACTACTCCGGTGAAGCTCTGGCGAGAGCTCAAGCGCTCTGGATTACCCTCAACGGCCGACAATGTCGATGAGTGGAGGCCACCATTCAGTCTCATCGGCCGCCAGCAGCGACGCTCCGCGGCAACCGAGTGCATCGCTGCCGCGGCAGGACTGCCAAACACGAGCCGGTGGCGACGAGACCGGTGGGGGTGCAACCACCATGCACTCTTCGCCCCGAAGGCCAAGATCGCCGACTAGCCGGATCCACCTCGACAATGACTCCACTGCGTCATCAGATCCACGAGCTCATTGCGATCAGCGCCAAGTTCTTCACGAACGACAACAAGAGGACGCTCGAACTCGCATCGAGCGCCGAAGAGAAGCGCGGCTTCAATCCGACAAGCGCGCTGGGCCCTCTGTTGACATGCACGCGCCCGGAAGAACAGGCGACTTGCCGTGCAGCGGTAGGTTGCCCTGCGTTCACTCGTGAGCTGCGGCAAGTCCAAAGTGGCCCAAGAAGAAAAACTTCAAGCCGACGTCTGGGAGAAATACGGCGGCAAGACGCATCCGTTGGAGTTTCGCAGCATCTACACCATCGCGGTGCGAGCTGCGGGGCGAGACGACAAGATCCTTGCCAACTACTTCCGGCGGTGCTCAAGCCCAATGTCGAGTCTGGCTCATGCACTTGCGGACAACTCCATATCTTCTTGGGCAGATCTATGCCATCAGTTTTTCGGCGCCTTTACAGCGCCACAAGCCCATGGCCAAGAAAGCGACCTTCATCTGCTTTCGCCCGGAAGGAAGGAGAGCCCCTATGAGTATATTCAAAGATTCAGCCGTGTACAGCACAACATCTCAGACGCGTCCACCCTGCGCGGTAATCAGCGCGTTCCATCGAAACGTGCGAAACCGCGAGATGCGGAGGAGATGGCGATGTGCAAAATCGAGAGACGTCGATGAGCTACTCATACTGGCCGACAAGTGTGCACGTCTTTGAGGAAGGGAGGAGACTCCCGGAGAGAATACGAAGCGGGAGGATCGATAGTGAAGAGACCGCCCGGCAAAGAAGAGCCGGCGGCGGGCAACAGGAAAAAGAAAGGCAGAGATGTGCTAGTTGTTGAGCAGTCCGCAGCGGAGGTGGCGACAAGAAAGCCAAGGCTAGTAGCTCCGGCAAGGAGGTTGCTGCACCAACTGCCAGTCTGTGGCGACCGCCGACAAGCAGGACGGCTCCGGCAAGCAGTACTGCAAGATCCACCGCACCAAGGGCCATGACCTCCAGAGCTGCAAGAAGGTAGAGCAGCTTGTCGAGCAGCAGAAGGCTGAATACGAACGACGCGACAAGGAGAAGGCCCAGGAGGGTGCAGGAGGACCCAGCAAGAAACGTCCCGGCCGAGGAGGACGCCGCGGCAAGTCCAAGTAGCGGCAAGGAGACAGACCTCCCCGCGGCCGCGACAAGGATGAAGACAACGACGATGACGAAGACATGGATGATGATGAGGCCGATGAGCAGGAGTTCCAGAAAGTCACAGAGGTCCTGTGCGTTGATGGCGGTGCTTCTCTGCATACTTCACACCGCCGACTCAAGCAGTGGATGCGGGAAGTCAATGCAGCAAAACCATCCATCGAGTCACGCAAGCCTGTGAAATGGTCCATACGCCTATCATCTTTGATATTGAGGACCACCACGATCGTGTAGCTGCGATCGGTGCTTGCCGATGTTGGTTTCACCAACTATCCACAACCTCAAGGTCACCAAGATGTTAGTTGGCGGTGGGGCGGCTTGAATCTGATCTCCTCCGCGGTGCTCCGAAACTCCGGATCCACGATGGCGAGCTCGAAGAGATCGGCACTTTTCAAGGAATTAATCCGGGAAGGAGCAAGCGAAGGAAAGATCACGTTGCGGTAACATTTGGCAGCGAAGTTGAACTTCGGGATCGAGAGTTGCTGACTTTCCATTGCCTTACAATGGAATACTTGGCCGTCCAAAGACTTTCGCCAAATTCATGGCGGCCTCTCACTATGCCTACAACCTCCACGAAGATGCGGGCCCGATAAGTGTCATCTCTGTCCCGGGCGACAAGAAGGATGCTCTTATCTGTGCCGACAAGATCTACCGAAGCAGCGGCACATGACAGTTGCAAGCCACTTGCCGCTGAAGCTCCGGAGGAAGAAGACCAAGTCCGGCAAGAGCTCGATGCCCACTCCGGCAAGCGCACCTCTTGAGTGCTTTGCGCTGCCGTCGAGGACGCACCATCGAGCTCCACCGGCAAGTGTAAGAAAGGCGATGACAGCTCCACCAGAGACCAAAAAGGTGTCCGCCAAGGTGGGCGGCACCGGTGGTACCTTCACCATCGGTGCCTCTCGACCCTAAATAGGAAGGCGCTCGTTGCTTTCCTGCGGGCGAACGTCGACGTGTTTGCATGGCAGCCATCTGACATCCCCGGTGTTCCCAGGAAAGTAATTGAGCACCATCTTGCCGTTTGTCCTCATGCGCGGCCCGTCAAGCAGAAAGTCAGGAAGCAAGCAGTGGAGCGTCAAGAGTTCATCGCGGAAGAAATCAAGAAACTGGAAGCAGCAGGCCTTGTCAGAGGAGTGCTCCATCCTACGTGGTTGGCCAATCCTATAGTTGTACGCATAAGGCTAACGGGAAATGGAGGCTTTGTATCGACTTTACCGATGTCAATAAAGCTTGTCCCAAAGATCCATTTCCCTTGCGGCGCATCGACGGATTGTTGACTCCATGGCGGATGTGATTTGCTCTCATTTCTGGATGCATATTCTTGATATCATCAGATCTTCATGGCATAAGAGGATGAGGAGATGACCGCATTCATCACCCCATGTGGAACATACTGTTTTGTCTGCGGATGCCCTTTGGGTTAAAGAATGTTGGTTCAACGTTTGCAAGAGTAGTTCATGATGCTTTTGAGCCGAAATGCACAGAAATGTGGAAGCATACATGGATGACATAGTGGTCAAAAGCAAGGACAAGGCGACCCTAGTTCAAGATTTAGATGAAACCTTTACAAATCTGCGCAAGATCAACCTCAAGCTCAACCCTGAGAAGTGTGTGTTTGGAGTCCCTTCCGGCAAGCTTCTCGGGTTCTTCGTGTCTCAGCGGGGGATTGAAGCCAATCCCGACAAGATCAAGGCCATTGAGCGGATTGAAGCACCAAAGCGCGTCAAGGATGTACGAAGGCTTGCCGGTTGCGTAGCTGCTCTCAGCAGGTTTATCTCTAGGTCTGCTGAGCGCGCCCTGCCATTTTTCAAAATTTTGAAAAAGGCAGGTCCGATGCAATGGACTCCGGAAGCGGAGGCTGCGCTGCAGGACTTGAAGAGATACCTGTCCTCCACTCCAACACTTGTCGCACCTAAGCCACAAGAGAAGTTGCTGCTATATATAGCGGCAACCAATCAAGTGGTTAGTGTTGCGTTAGTAGCGGAGAGGGAGGCGGATGATGAGCTAGCAACCATGGCAGACACATCCAACGACAAGCAGGGGGCTTCGCCGGCAAGCTCTGGTCCTGACAAGGACGAATCTGCGCAGACGCATGACAAGATACATAAAAGGATGGTGCGGCGCCCTTTACTTTGTTAGTTCCCTTACAGGGGGCTAGGTCAAGGTACTACGGTGTGCAGAAATTGCTTTTCGGCCTTCTCATGGCCTCGAGAAAGCTGCGCCATTACTTTCAGGCACATGAGATCACAGTTGTCACTCGCTTTCCACTGAAGAGGATACTGCAAAATCCAGAGGCAACAGGCAGGATTGTCGAGTGGGCACTGGAACTGTCAAGCTTTGGCCTCAAGTTTGAGAGCACTTCAACTATCCAAAGCAGAGCATTGGCGGAGTTCATAGCAGAATGGACACCAACGTCTGATGAAGAAATTCCAGAAGCAGGCGTCCCGTCAACGAAACAAGCAAAGAGTGGCTGATGTACTTTGATGGTGCCTTCGCTGCAAAGGCGCCCGGTCTTGGCGTGCTGCTTGTCGCACCCACCGGAGAGCACCTCAAGTACGTAGTCGGATGCACTTTCCCAAGGAGCAAGCAACAAACAATACTGACAGAGTATGAAGGTTTGCTTGCCGGTCTCGAGATCATGATGAGACCTTGGGATCAAGAAGCTCATTGTTAGAGGTGACTCACAACTTGTTATCCGCCAAGTGAACAAGAATTATCGAGTCCGTTGATGGAAGCTTATGTTGATGAAGTGAGGAAGCTAGAAGAGCACTTTGTGACGGCCTGCAAATGGAATATATTCCGAGAGCTCGAACGACATCGCCGATGGCTTTGTCAAAGTGCGCCAGACTTAAGTTACACAATGGAACCAGGGATTTTTGTGCTCAAGCTGACTCAACCGTTTGTAACACCACCAACTGGACAGAGCAAGAAGAGGAGGTTGATCTCTGGTGACTACTTTCCGGCAGAGCTTCCCGAAGCCGCGGCCACGAAGGTCCCCAAGATCGACACCAATAGTGCTGAAGGGCAGTCTGCTCCGACAAGCCCCAGGGTTTGTTTCGTTGAAGCAGACGCTCCCGACATGTTTTGCTCGCAAGCTTGCCGAGGAACGTCAAGCTCGGTGAGCCGCGAGTTCTCGCCAGCGGAAGCTGATATTCCCGCAGCAGCAAATGTGCCTTTAGTCCTTGTTGTCGAGCCGCAAGCTCCAAAGATGGGCGCAGCAGATTGTCCATTTCCTTGAGATAGGAGAACTTCCCGAAGAGCAAGAAGAAGCGGAAAGAGTAGCCCGGCAGTCAAGTATGTACCAGTTTGTCGACAAAGACAATGCATGTAAGAAGACTCAATGGTGTGAAATTGAAGTGTATTCACCGGGAGACGGACAAAAGCTGTTGGCGAAGATACATGGGACCACATTGGCGCGAGCACTTGCAAGCAAAGCGTTCCGGCAAGGTTTCTTTGGCCGACAGCCCTCGAGGATGCAACTGCACAAGTAACCAAGTGTGAAGCGTGCGGTTCCATTCCAAACAGATACACCAGCCAGCTCAAGCTCTCCAGACGATCCCTTTATCCTCGCCATTTTTGATGCGGGGGCTTCACATCCTCGGCCCCTTCCCCGAGCTGTCGGGGCTTTGAGTACTTATGCGTTGCAATCGACAAGTTCACAAAGTGGCCGGAAGTGGAAGCGATGAGGAAGGTGACACGGTCGTGATCAAGTTCTTGGTCGATTGTTTGCCGTTTGGAATCCCTAACAGGATCATCACCGACAACGGCACACAGTTCTAAGCCGCACCTTCATGCAAGACGTCCAAGATCTTGGCGCCAAGGTCTGCTTCGCTACATTGCTCATCCAGAAGCAACGGTCAAGCGGAGAGGGCAAATCTGAAGTCTGCGCGGGCTCAAGACCAGAACTTTCGACAAGCTGCACAAGTGCGGAAGAAACTGGATTGAGGAGCTGCCGGTGGTTCTTTGGTCGATCAGGACGACGCCAAATCGAGCCACTGGCCAGACACCTTTCGCTCTAGTCAATGGAGCAGAGGCAGTTCTCCCCACGGAACTCGTATACGGATCGCCTCGAGTGCTCGCTTATGATGAGCTCGAGCAAGAGCAGCTGCGACAATATGACGCGCTGCTCCTTGAGGAAAGATCGATCTTCAGGCTATGCGTCTGCTCGGTACCAGCAAGCTTTGCGCCGCTACCATAGAAGCAAAGTCAATGCCAGAAGTCTCGAGGAAGGCGACCTTGTTCTTTGGCGCGTTCAGTCCGCCAAGAATTCCAACAAGTTGACGCCGAAGTGGGAAGGCCCTTATCGGGTGAAATGAGTCACTAGGCACAAGGCCGTCCGCCTTGAGGCCGAAGATGGCATTCGGTGAGCAACTCACGGAATATTGAGCATCTTCGTAAGTTTTACCCGTAGAAGCGCGGTTCTTGGAACTTTATTGCGGCAACCACCTTTTGTACAAGTCTTGCCGTTGATGCATGTAATCCTTTGTACAAAGCCGAGCGCAGACCCGTGTATCGATAAAGCTAGCGTGCTTACACACCTTGTCGATTTCATGCTTTTACTTCTATTTGCATGTGTTATCGACACTTTGTGCAGCACCTACCCTGGTAAGTGATAACGAGCCATAAGGCTCCATATCTTTATTTTCTCTTCTTTCTCTTTCTCAAAGAAGGAAGGTTCCCTCGCACACAAGTTTGCCGGGGGGAAAGGAGAAGATAATGGTGTGGACCAAGCGTCGCTCAAGGAAGTCTAGCCTTACCGGGAAGCAAACGACAGAAAAGCTAAGTTGCCAAAGTTTGAGCAATCAGTTTTAAATTTTTTTAAGTTATCTTCCTTGAACGACTGAACTTTGTACGAAAAACCTATGCACAGAGGAACCAACTTGTAGCTAGTTGCGCCCTTACTTTGTTTCGAGTCCGCTCAACAACTTAAGTGAGCTGCGACTAGTTGCGACAAGGTTGCTTGTCGGAAGCAGCACCGTCAACAGCTCTTTGACGTCCACTTTTCGGTGCTTTCGCGGCTCAGGTGCCCGCGCCGACAAGTTCCCTAAAAGCGTAGGGCAAAGACATACAAAGGAAGGAATCAAGTAAAGGAAATAACGTAGCGATTGATATCCAAAATAAAGTTATATTACAAGATAGCTTGCCGCAACTCTAATGGATTGTTCCTATGACATGACCAGCGGCGGCAAGAGCAAGAGAAAAGCAGGCGGCCTAATCTACGCGACGCCTCAACCCTCTTGATTCCGCTCACCCTGTCCACAATGGGTGCGACAAGGGTCTTGAGCGCCTCCACATCGACATCCGTGGCGAGGGACATGAGGGCGTTAGTGAAGTTGAGGCCTGGATTGCGGAAGGCCACCTTCATGACACCTTTTGGAGGGCTCCAGCAGAGATCTGGCGCGACTCCTCGGCCAGCTGTTTTGGGACCTCTTCCGGAGTCATTTGGAGAGCCGTCACCACGCCCTTGAAGAACAAGCTGATCTTGGCGCTGGGTTGGAGATGCTCGTCGGAGGAGTATCCAAGATCCACCATCCCCAGCTCCATCAGCTCCCTGTGGATGGCTGCAGTAGTATCCACGAGACCCTCGGTCCACTGCTCCATGTTCTCCCTCAAGGCACTCTGGGCGGCAACAGCACTCGCCAACAGCTCATCGTCGGCCTTGATCTTCTCCTTCAAGGCCACCTCCCGCTCCTTGGCGCCGCCCAAAGATCTCGAGTCAAAGTAGTTAGCTTCAACTCAAGATCTGCATTGGAGTCCTGGCGGCGCTGAAGCTCCTTGCTCCTCTCGGCGAGACGGCCTGCAGCTCGCCAAGAGTGTAGGCGTCCTTATCGGCGCTCGTGCTTGAGTGCAGCAAGATCCTCGCCGCTCTTCTTGAGGCTGGCCTCCAAGCTGCGCCACCGCCGTCTCCGGCTCCTTCGTGGCGGCCTCGGCGGCCGCGGCAGCATCCTTTGCCTCCTTGAGAGCCCCGCCAAATGTTTCCTCGCGCATGGCGAGATCCTCCTCGTGGCTGTCCAGGTTAACCTTCCGCTGCGCCCATTTCGCCTTCTGCGTGAGACGGCTTCTCGGCTGACAAGCCGCTGTTCCTCCTCATTGCAGCCTTCTCGAGGATGAAGGCCTTGCGCTCCTCGGCGAAGTTGCTCCGCTCCTCCGCCAAGGACCGGAGAGCTTCGGTTGCGGCCCGGAGCTCCTCCGCGGCGCTTCTCGATGTCTGCTCCGCCTTAGCGACAAAGCGCCTCCGGGATGCCGGTTTGGCTTTGTCGGGCGCGGTAAAGCGGCAGCGGCTTCCACAGCTCCTCCTCCTGAGGCTCGCCGCTGCTGCTGCTTGGCGCGTCAACTAGCGTCAACCCAGCGAGGCGAGCAGCTCTTCATCGAAGGTTTCTCCTTCGGCCGGCGCCCTGGAGCTCGACTCCCATGGGAGCTTGATGAAGACGCCGTCGCCGGCCTTCAAGTAAGCGTCGGGCTGGGGCTCTTGAACTGGCGCTATGCTGTGGCGGAGGGATCGGCGGCGGTGTAGCGCTGGCGCTCCGCTGCCCTCGTGGTCGTCCAAGGCGATCGCGAGACCCCTCGCCCGGCTTCGGTGGCCTCTTCAGCGAGGCTCGTCCCGGTAGCCGGCAGTCGTCGCCACGGCTTCTTCTTCCATGGCGGCGGCTTCACCGTCAATGTTGCAAGACCGTCCTCCTCGCCAATGACCTCGGTCTCCATTGGCTCTGTGGCGGACGGATGAAGAAAGTCAAGCAAATATTCAAAGACAAAATCAGAAGAAGAAAAACACAAGGGAAGTACTCAGCAAGAAGGTTACCGGCGGGGGGCTGCGGTCATGGTCTCCGCCGCCAATGGATCGCTGGTGCCGTCCCTCTTAGGAGAGCTGCCCTGCGGAGAAGGCTCCCTTGCTGGGGAACGCTCCTTGCCGGGAGAATCCACCCTTGGCGGCGTAGTCGAAGCGGAAGGAGGCTGCTCGCTGCTCCTACACAAGTCAACAATCAGATATCGACAAGGAAAAAGCACCCATGCACGCGAACAGCAAGAAGTAGACCATATACTTACGCTGGGGCTGCGCTGAGGCTGCTTTGAAGGAGAGTTGCCTCATCAAGCAAGGTTGTCTCGACGCGCCTCCTGCCGTCAGCATGAGGGTTCGTCCTCGGCGACAATCACCGGGGTCTTGGCTCTCTTCGACATCCTGCAGGCGACATCACGAAAAGGAATGGATTCGAGTAAAGCAGATTAGATACAAGACAAGGCAACAAATCGAAGAATTACAAGTACAACAAGGAATCTTACTCTTCCTCTTCCTCGCCGAATTTGGCCGGAGAGGTCGGGTCTGGCCCGCCTCCCGTGACGACGAGGCGGAGGTGGGCTCCCTTGGGCGCTTGGCGGGAGGCGGGACCGGTGGCCTGCGAGGGCCCGCTTCCGCCAGTGCAGCGGGCGTGAGGGAGCTCCAGCGGCAACATGATGCTTGCCGTGGTGGAGCGCGGCTGCTGGCCACAGCGGGCTGTTGGCCCATCTGCCGCCCGGCTGCGTCTCGGCCTTGCGAAGACGCCTTCTTGGTGGAGCGGTGGCTCCGCTTCGCAAGCTTCTTGGAGGTGGGAAGGATCGCCCTCGGCGGGCTCGCTCGACTTCGGCTTCGAGGCTCGGCAAGCTCTTCCTCGCCGACGAACTCCTTTCGCTCGACAAGACTTGCCGCCTCGGCTGCCTCCGCCTCCTCCACAGTGAAGCCAAACTCGCCCGCGGCAGCGGCTGCCGCCGCCTCTTCCAGCCTGGTGGCGATGCGCTGCATCTCATCGTCAGTAGTGTCACGGGTGAGGCCCCTCTGCTCGTCGGGGCGGACCGGCATTTCCACTAGATTGTCAAAAAACTGCCGCACCACGTCATCTGTCGGCTCTTGCCAAGTGGGGACAATTCCATGGGAGTCACACAACGGCATCATTGCACGGATGCGGTCAAGCGACGAGTTGTTGCACAATGAACGACGCCCCTCGGCAACCTAAACATCTCCGGATGATCAGGATCATGCTTGAACAGCTCTAAGAGCATTGTGTCAAGCTCCAAGACAGTGAAATTGAAGTTGAGGCCTGGGCGCAGCCTCATGATGTCTGCTGTGTTCTGAAATTCCCAGGCAGGTCTCCTTCTCTCCTGCAAGAAGCGATGTGGCGAAGAAAGTCCGCGCCAGCAGTGCCTCTGATGAGTCCGGCAAGTCTGAGGCGGAGGATTCGGTAATAGCTGCGATCTTCAGCCTAGCGTCCTCCAGGGCAGATTGCTCCAATCATTGCAGCGTACTCTTTGGGGTTTGGTATTTGGGCGGTAAAAAGGCTACGGGTTCTCCTCAACAATCCATCACCAATCTGCCCTCCACTCCTCCCATTAGCTACGGAGCTCTCCCTCCAGATAGGCCTCCTTCTTGCCGACCACAGAGACCCAAGCAATTCCTCCGGCAAGGGGCTCTCCTCTCGGCTCGGGGTAAAAAGAAGTGACGGAAAAGAGCTACATTTGGGTGGACTCCGACAAAGTTTTAGCAGAGATGTGCGAAAACTGCCATGGTCGAAGCAGCGTTGGGGTGAAATCAAGGAGGCGGAACCCGTAGGTGTTCATAATGTCACAAAAGAACTCAGAGAAGGGCGGGCAGAGCCCGCAGTAGAAGAGCCTTGAAGAAGGGATACCCGTCGGGGCAGTTACAGCAGCGGCGGAGTACCTTCGCCGTGCGGCGGATGCGCGTGCGTCTCCGTCGACCAGAAGAGGTAGTAGTTCTCCCTCGGCTCCCTCATGGCGAGCTGAGGGGAAGACCTACTCCTTCCATAGCGCCGCAAGCCGCGGCGCCTCGGCCGACTTCACGGTCTTCCCTTGTCGGCTTTTGGGCCCATGGCGGAGGCGGTGGAGGAGATCGGCGGCGTTGAGGGTGCTGGTGGCGATGGAAGCGGGCGCTGCTCTTTTCAGCCTTGAGAAGAAGGGGGGCAGCGGTGGTTTTTCGATGGGACAAAGCAATCGGCAAGGTAGGCGGCGTGCCCTGTTTCCCCTGCTTATAGAGAGGGAGGCGGACGTTCGATTTTCGAATAAAGAAACCCCCACGATCTCGCCCACGATCTCTCACACGACGCCCACGCCTGGCGCGTGCTGCCTGTGGGGGGGCGTGGGTCCGGGGTGAGTTATGGTGTGACCGGGCGCGTGTGCCCGTGCCCTATTTTGGGCCTGGCCCAACAGCGCTCGGCACCGTGTGTGGCCCAGGGCAGGGGCTCTGTCGGTGTACTAAAGTAGGGGTACCCTAGTATCCCGAACTTGTGCGCAGGCGATTCGCGACCCTCCGGCAAGGCTTACCGGGTGACCGCCAAGGTCCTCCGTGGTTCCTTTGGAGCCATTCAAGAACAAAGTATTCAAGCCAGGGAGACAAGGCCCCAGCAAGAGGAGCTTGCCGGGAAGGCCACCCAAGGCACATAGGAGACAAGGCCCCGGCAAGAGGAGCTTGCCGGGAAGGCCACCCCAGGCACTTACAAGACAAGGCCCCGGCAAGAGGAGCTTTCCGGGAAGGCCCGGTGAGCGACAAACTTCCGGGCGCGACAAGACAACAACGCGGCAAAGGCGCTTGCCGCGGCAGACCTCTCTGTACCTACGCTCCAGCGCATCCACTAACGTGTCGCCTACAGGGCCTTTCCAAAGACGCGTGGCGAGAGCTGTGCAGCCATCGGTGCGAGGTGGCAAGGCAATGACAAGTTTGCCATCGTGGCGACGGTGGCGCTTCGACGGTCCTCGTTTGCCTTGTTAGGGCGACTAGGCGAGCATTTAATGCCTTTGTCCCCTGCCGTCGGGGTTAGGTATAGTACATCATACCTTTGTACAAGTAGGTGTAGCAACCACTATTTTTCCATTTGTACCCCATTATCGTTGCCACCGTCGGAGCCCCTTGAGCATATAAAAGGAGGCCCATGCGCATAGCGTAGAGAGGTTGGTCGATCAGTTCCCTCAACGCTCGGTCTCGTTAGCAGCTCGTGTATCTTTAGAGCACTCAGCGCTCCGAGCAAGAACGCCAATACACCTAGACATGCAGCGGTAGGAGTGTTATCTCTCCGGAGAGCTCAAGCTGGGTAAACCTCTCACGTGCTTCGCCTTGATCTGCTCTTCGTGCGACCTCCGCTCCCCGCCGAACCGAAAGGGGCTCGGTCCGCCGGCCCCATAGGTGCTCGTGGGCCAGATCAGCCTGCCCCGACACATATCATCTACGCATAGACCTGGCTCGGATGCCACTGTTGGGGAATGTAGTAATTCAAAAAAATTCCTACGATCACGCAAGATCTATCTAGGATATGCATAGCAACAAGACGGGAAGAGTGAGTCCACGTACCCACATAGACTGAAAGAGGAAGCGTTATGTTATCGCGGTTGATGTAGTCGAACATCTTCATGATCCAACCAATCCAAGTACCGAATGTACGGCACCTCCATGTTCAGCACACGTTCAGCTCGAAGACGTCCCTCGAGCTCTTGATCCAGTAGAGGGTCAAGGGAGAGTTCCGTCATCACGATGGCGTGGCGACGGTGTTGGTGATGTGATCTGTGCAGGGCTTCGCCTAAGCACTATGACGCTATGACCGGAGGAGTAAACTGTGGAGAGGGCACCGCACACGGCAAAGAAACAACTGTTGTGCCTTTGGGGTGCCCCCTGCCCACGTATATAAAGGAGGGAGCGAGGAGGAGGTCGGCCCAAGGGGGGCGCCAAGAGGGGGGAGTCCTACTAGGACTCCGTTCCTAGTAGGATTCGCCACCCCCTTTCCTTCCAACGGAGAGGGGGAAAGGGGAAAGGAGGGAGAAGGAGAAGGAAAGAGGGGGGTTGCACCCCTCCCCTTGTCCAATTTGGATTGGGCAAGGGGGGCGCGCGCCACCTCCCGTGGACTGCCTCCTCTCCTCAACTATGGCTCAATAGGCCCATTAACTTTCCCGGGGGCTTCCGGTAACCTCTTGGTACTCCAAAAAATCCCCGATCTTCTTCGAAACCATTCCGGTATCCGTATATAACCTTCCAAGATATCAATATTTACCTCTCAACCATTTCGAGACTCCTCGTCATGTCCGTGATCTCATCTCAGACTCTGAACAAACTTTGGTCACCAAAACAAATAACTCATAATACAAATTGTCATCGAACGTTAAGCGTGCAGACCCTACGAGTTCGAGAACTATGTAGACATGACCGAGACACATCTCTGGTCAATAACCAATAGCGGAACCTAGATGCTCATATTGGCTCCTACATATTCTATGAAGATCTTTATCGGTCAAACCGCATAACAACATACGTCATTCCCTTTGTCATCGGTATGTTACTTGCCCGAGATTCAATCATCGGTATCATCATACCTGGTTCAATCTCATTACCGGCAAGTCTCTTTACTCGTTCCGTAATGCATCATCCTGTAACTAACTCATTAGTCACATTGCTTCCAAGGCTTATTGTGATGTGCATTACCAAGAGGGCCCAGAGATACCTCTCCGATACACGGAGTGACAAATCCTAATCTCGATCTATGCCAACTCAACAAACACCTTCAGAGACACCTGTAGAGCATCTTTATAATCACCTAGTTTCGTTGTGAGGTTTGATAGCACACAAAGTGTTCCTTCGGTATTCGGGAGTTGCATAATCTCATAGTCACAGGAATATGTATAAGTCATGAAGAAAGCAATAGCAATAAAACTAGACGATCATTATGCTAAGATAACAGATGGGTCTTGTCCATCACATCATTCTCTAATGATGTGATCTCGTTGATCAAATGACAACACATGTCTATGGTCATGAAACTTAACCATCTTTGATTAAAGAGCTAGTCAAGTAGAGGCATACTAGGACTCTGTTATGTATTCACACATGTACTAAGTTTTCGATTAATACAATTCTAGCATGAATAATAAACATTTATCATGATATAAGGAAATATAAATAACAACTTTATTATTGTCTCTATGGCATATTTCCTTTATTACTTTCGTTTGGCCTCGTGTTCTTCGATGTGTATATGTTGTAGTTTATGTTTCTCTTATCCTCGTGTTCTTCTATGTGTAATAAGAAGAGTCTTAATCATCCTAATGCTTTCATTTTTAGCTTGATGTAGGAAGTGGGTTTTCTCACCTTGGAGTCTGTTTTTATATTTCTCCTTTTGAATTCACTTCTCCGAGTCCTGTTTATCTGGCTTCTACTAAATGGATCTAGGTTGCTCTGAGTATTGATCTAGAAAAGAAGTAACTTCATGTCAGGATGCAGTTCCTACGAGGAGGGAAGTATGGTCAACCTCGAGATCATGTTTCCAAAATGAGGCTGGATTACACACAAGGTGCACGTTCCTTAATGATGTTGGATTAGACACAAGGTGCAAATTTCCAGATGATGCTGGATTACACACAAGCCACGCAGAGTCGTCAACTGTTCGTGTCCTCGTGGCTCTAGTAAAGGCTGAAAGAAAGCATGCAACAACCCTTGAGAATGTAGCTGAGTTCCTGAAGAAGCGAAAAGAGCAATCAGATGCTCTGTAAGTGCATGTAGTGTCCCTTAGTGATTTTGGTGTATTGAAGACTTACAGGTTAAGGGACTAATATGTTTATGAGTGTACACAGATCTATAAGTCTATGAGGAGTTTGATATTTACAGAGAAAGTCGACCCCTAAAAATGAAGTTCTTCGTCTGAAGACTTTGGCATTCTGAAGACTTTCTGAAGACTTTGAAAGTGAAGAAATTGGTGTGACCTTGAAGACTTGGTATTCATTTGAGGAACATGAAGCATGAAGACTTTTGTTTTCGTAGTTTCGTTTTCTCTCTCTTGAGTCATAGCAAACACCGTCATCGTTAAAGGGGGTCGAGGAAATACTAAGGAAAAATTTCCATGTGATGCTCAACTCAAAATCCTACACCTACCAATCCCTTGAGAAGCCTTTGGAAATCTCATACTGATTCAGTCAATTTCTTCAAAGGATGAGACGAAGTTCTTACAGTTCTTGAGGAATTTATCTGACGAGGAGTTAGGAATTCGCTAGTGCGGATTGCCTACGATGAGGAACATGATAGCCCGAGGAATTTGAGAGTCAAATTTCCGACGTTGTTGTCTTCTTGGCCACTGTCCCAAAATATCTTATCCACCTAACGGTCATAACATTAAAGGGCATTTATGTCTTATCATGTCGGGCTGCTCCCTAGGCTATAAATAGCCGCCCCTTCAACCACTAGCTGGTTGGCTGCTTGAGAGAACCGACACTTGTGATTTGAGAGCATCCCATCCTCCGAGGACTTTGAGTGAAAATCATCAAGTGAGGAAAACCCAAACCCAAACACCTACAAACCCAAAGTGATTGAGCATCCTTTGAAGAGATTGATCCTGCGTGGATCGGCGCTTATTACCTTTGAAGACCGTGCTTCTTCCAGACGGTTAGGCATCATGGTCTAGAGCATCCAAGAGGAATTGTGGATCGCCGAGTGACCGAGTCTGTGAAGGTTTGGAAGTCGCCTGAAGACTTACCACGAGTGATTGGACGAGGTTTGTGTGACCTTAGTTCAAGGAGAATATGGTGAGGACTTGGTGTACTGAGCTGCGTGCTCAGGACTGGGTGTCTGGACTGTGTGTCCTCGAAGTTTAAATACTCACCGCTCCAACCAGACGTACAACTGAGACAGCAGTTGGAACTGGTCTACCAAATCATTGTCTTCACCAAGTTTACTGGTTCTATTTCCTCAACTCTTTCATTTCCTCATTACTGTGTTGAGTGTTTGTTCATATCTGTGTTTGAAGACTTTGACTAAAGACTTTCTCAATTTCCTCAGTTCAATTTCTTCAGTCTGTTTGTCTTCATCTTGTGTTATCCTGTGATTACGCTTTCTGTACTCTATGATTGTCTTCATTTCATCATGATGACCATGCCTGTATTCTGTTATGCTTACTTCTGAGTACTTATTCCGCTGCAAGTAGTTCTTCGCTAAGGAATTTCCTCACCGGCAAATTCCTCAGTGAAGAATTCATAAAAATCGCCTATTCAACCCCCTCTAATCGATATAACGCACTTTCATGCTCTCTTCACCCAAGCCAAAGAAGAGATGGAAGAAGCCAAAAAGAAGCTAGCAGAGGTAGAGCAGGCTAGGCGTCTCCTGCTATCTAAAACTATTGTCAATACAAATTTTCCTTCATAATAGCTAGGTTCAAATGTTTATCCAGTCAGCATGCCTGTTGTGACGTTCGTGCATCTACTGATGTGGCACAAAATAAAAAAAATCTGGGTCATGTGATAACAACAATTACTTTTTTTAAGCAGTACAACAATTACTTTCCAAACAATAACAGACGAAGCATTGGACACGGTATAGTTCACACGCAAGCCCAACATTCCAAGTTCAACTTCCACATCAAACTCATGTTCACAGATATCTGCACATTCATAGATAATGTCCACAACCATGATTCACTTCAAAGCCAAGAAAATGTGAGGAGAGTTATAAATAAAGAAAAACCTCTAGTTCCTACTACCAATGCGAGCACAACAAGTCAAGACCGTGCGTAATTAATTATATTTTGGTCATTTTTTGACTAAACGGGAATAACTTCTGGAAGCAGGTATAATTTCTAATGCCGGTCACGGCTGGGGTCCATGATATTTCGAGCCAAATCGGGCAACACATTGGGTGTCTATTCCAGTGACGCGATGGTCATACCATTCGTGGGTTCGGAGCAGCGGCGGCTCCCATGGTCTACTATTCCTCGGTGTCGTCGGTGGCCGCAAACGTGTTGTCCACCTCCACCAGCATGTCGCGGTTCCACCAACGTTTGCGTCAGATGGCGCAGCCAACCATGATGCATTGGACATTATGGTCCCCTGTGTGCCGGCGTGCAGCAACTGGCCACTCCTCTGCGAGCAAGCTTGGAGCGTCGAGTTGATGCACCAGGGGCTAGCTTGGAGTGGCGGCTTGCTCCTCCGCTTGCCCGCCTGCAGCCCCGCCCATGGTACTAATGGCCTGGGGCAGGGAGGGAGGTGAGGCAGCGAGTTGCCTGGCTTGTTGGGGCACCAGCTGGCTTTTATGCCAGAGAACTTGTCTTCCTGCTCACCGGATGCTATGGAGAGTGTGGAGAAAACGGTGCAAGGAGGATATGGGGAGCAGCGGTGTGGTGCGGTTCTTGCCAGGCGTCTGGCCGTGTTTAAATAGCGAGCGGATGAGAGGAGCCAGCCGACGTTGTGTTCTAAAATGCCGGTCGGCTCGCGGAACGACATGTTGCCGACACACGCGCAGATTCAATGGAGGCAAGCGGGACAGTCTGAAGCCGGTTGCATGCGGCGAGGAGGCGTGTTCAGCCTGGCCTACAGCGAGTGGGGCCCTCTTGGCCGGCGCCGGTTCAGTGCCTTTGCTATGAGAGGTCGCGTCCGTGTCAGAGCAATCACTCCCTCCTATCCTTTTTTGTTTGGGTATAACAAAATCTCGTTTTCTATTCACATTTTAGAAGTAAAATTCATGGACAAACTTTGACCCAAAATACGATGGGGACTAGTAAACCAGGATAGAGGTAGTAGTTATGAATTCCATTTTTGCTCCATACCATTCGTTCTAAAAACTACTTAGTACGTATAACGTGCCATTGAAAATCAGAACTCTTACCCCGCTAAAAAATGATATTTTAAACATGGCTACTCGATCAGTGGCGACTAGTGAGCCACCGCCTCCAGGTCGTTCACCTGTGGTCACGACCATCAACTTGTACGGATCAAATTATCATGCGAGCTAACTATTCCTACAAAGGTGCGCTACACCACGTACCCAGTACTCGTGCATGCAGCAATTGTGCACCTAGGGTTTTAGGGTTTATTTGTTTACGGTGCCTTTATGTAACTCTCATGTGTGCGAGACAGCGAGAGACCGACTATGTGCGTGCTCCTCTTCTCTTCGTATATGTACTCCACCATTTGTCTGATGTCCAAAAAGTTATACAGTAGTAATAACTAGCAATGTGCCAATGCATTGCCACACGATCAAAGTAGATTAATACATATTCACCGATTTGATAGAAAAAAGAGTCCAGTTTTGAAATATGTATATCACTAAAAATATGTTATGTTTCACTCAAAATATATTCCTTTGGCGGTTTTGACGAGATAAGGGAGGAATGTGGTTGGTTTGAAGTTTAGAGAAATGTATATCTCTAATCTCTACTCTTATAAAAAAACAGAGTTGGTGATGATGGTGTGCCTGCCATCCTGCAATATAGGCCGTCCAATTTATATCTGAGGGATAGGAAGGAAACCATGGCAATTTTGCAAAAAGATACCCACACCCCTCTCCACATTTGCAAATAAGGCCTTCCCTTGTTCACCCTTTTCTCCCACAAGATAAACTACTCATACAAATGCATCTTGATGTTCCATGCAACGCATGGGCATCTTGCTAGCTAGTTGTTGCAAAAAGCCCATGTGTGTGTGTGGTGTGTGTGTGAGAGAGGGGGAGAGGAGGAGGACGGAGTGCGTGTGTGACAAAGATACAAAGAGTGTGTGTGCGAGAGGTATCACCATAAACTGAGGTGATAGTGTGTGTGTGCACGATCGAGAGGGCGTGTCTCAAGAAGGGGCGAAAAATCTACATAGATACAAGGAGCGTGAGAGATACATGTACAAGATAGTGGAAGCACGAGTGTGCGGGTGTATAAACCTGTCTGGAGGCTAGTCGATCAATGTTTGTGTGAGAAATAAGAGTCGGGGGGTGCAAAAGCGAGAGTTTTGTGTGTGTGTGTGTGAGAGAGAGAGAGACGGTAGTCGGGGAGGGGAGTGGAAGCAGGAGTTGTGTGTGTGAGAGAGATAGAGAGAGGGGGAGTTTGTCTGACCGGTAAACAAATGAATAATGTTAGTTTTATAACTGGGATGTAGACGGAAAGGAGACCCAACAAATGTTATGTCTACGGGAGAGAGTAATTTTAGTGGTATGAGTCATATCTAGAGAGATATAGGGTTTGTGAGAGAACCCTATAGAGAGTAAGACAGAGTGAAAGACGAGTCAGAGTGTGTGTGTGGCATTGAAAAAGAAAGCTTAGGTGCCTAGTGATACAAGAGAACGATAGAGACGTGAGAGATAATGAAAACCGTGTAATGTATAATGATAGGGAGAGTGTGACACTTCTCAAGGGAGACGTCGAGAGACCATGTTTGCGAAAATAGGAGAAACATGAAGTGAGCGTCTTGGGTGAGCTGGAGAAAAGAGAGTGATAGCTACATGAAGGAGCATGCGAGAGAGATAGGTGTGAAAGGAGATTCAAATATTTAGTTGTGTGTATAGAAAATGTCAACATAAAAGGGATTCAAATATTTGAATTCGAGATGATGATACATTTAATTCATACTCGAACCAAAATTGATCTATCGAACATGCATACTCATATGAATTCACGCACATCTATGTTATTTAATATGTAGATATTACTGATCCATACATTTTAGTAGAACATAATTTGGTTTAGAATTTTTGAATTCAACCTTATGATTTTGAGATAAAGTATATATATTAAAAAATGATGTATATAGAATTTTATTCCAATCGAAAATGGATCCTGCCCGAACAAAAATAGAATACAAACTGGATTCGAATTGAGTTGGCACGGTAAACGTGCACTCTTTCTCTGCAAAAATTTGCACGAAATGGGGAAAGTCAGAGTAACTGCCTGAAATCAAAATCCGCGACATGGAAATTACTGCCGATCCCTCACGCAAAGCCTATCAGCTCGATTTCTATAGGTTCGATAGGCGTAGGTTTGTAATTTCACTCAAACGTGACATAACCACCTCTCACCCAGATTCATACACGATGGGCACCAAAACACAGTGTCTCCTTGGCTGAAATCACCTCCCTCCCCGATTCATACACGGTGGGTGCCAAAACAAACTCTCGTCGGCCGAAATCTCCGTCGGCAAATATTTAGTGTATGTGAGATTACCGTCCTATCCCCAACCGACTAATGTTGCTGTGATGTAGGAAATTTTAAACGGGGGCTAACACTACCAAAAAAGACACATCCGTGACATTATGGGCCGAACAATTTTTTCTGTCATACATATGACACTTCTATGATGATAATTGTGACAAAACCCGGTATCATCATAGATGTGGTGGGATCCTACTTCTATGACAAAAAATCATGACAGAAAATGGGCTTTTCATCTTGGGCGGGATGGAGACGCAGCTGCATGACATTCTTTGGGCCGTCCATGACGGAAAAAACCGTGGTAGAAGCGAGGGGGAGGAAAATTTCGGGGAGTTGCCGGTTACGATGGGTGGTCGGGGGCTGAGCGATGCGCGTTTCTCTCGTACGTCTGTGGCGTGTGTGCGGCGTTGGCTCTAACTAAACCTAAGCGAGGCGTTGGGCTCTAATCGAACCCGGCGACAGTAATCAGAGGCTACGCTACATCGAACCCGAGCGATCGATCGATGGCTGTTAACTGAACACGATGGAGCGATTCCTTCGCTACTACTACTAACTGAAGCCGAGTGATGCTGCCTCTGGGATGAACAGTGAGCGTTGCGGGGGTGGATGAGCGGTGGCGGTGGCGTTGCCTCTGGATGAACAGGAACCTGTGGTGTGGAGGGCTGGATGAGCAGATGAAGCGGTGGAGGGGTGGCCGTGGAGGGGTGGTTGAACAGGACCCGTGGTGTGGAGGGCTGGATGAGCGATGAAGCGGTGGAGGGTGCCCGTGGAGGGTGGTTGAGCGATGGCGATGGAGTAGCACGCGGTGGAGGATGGATGAACAGGAGCCCGTGGAGGCTGGAGGAGGTCGACGGTGGAGATGAACGGTATCCGTGGAGTCCTGCTTTTGCCGTCGCCACACCCCTCCCGGCGAACAGGACCCTGCTTTATCAGAAGCGCTCCAACACAAGTCCGTTTCGTCCGTTTTGCGGTACGCCACACCCCTCCCGATCAACAGGGCCCCCGTTTCGACCATAGGAGGTCTGTTTCCTCCGTTTTGTGGTACGCCATGCCCGTCCCGATCAACAGGACCCCGTTTCAACCGTAGGAGGTCCGTTTCCTCCGTTTTGCGGTCCGCCAAACCCCTCCCGATGAACAGGATCCCATTTCAAACGTGGTCGGTCGAACACAAGGCCGTTTCCTCCGTTGTGCGGTACGCCAGGCCTCGTTTCCATCGCCTGTTCCATCCAAGCCCTCCCGATGAACCCGACCACACATTCCATTCCGACCCAGCCGGTTTGGCTCCCCATGAACACGACGACGATGTTGTTTCTCCGTTCCGACCCAGCCATGTACATGAGCCCTCGCCGTACATGTGTGAGTAGGCGTTCGAGACCCCACCCGTATGTACACATACGTGGCCATATTTTCTTTCTTGCACCCTGGCCGCTGTACATACGTGTACATGCTACGTGCGCGCCTCTACTACGACACGTGCGCGCCTCTACAACGGCTAGTATGTACGTACACGTTCACGACCAGAATGACAACGCTACCTACGCTTCGACCAGGTGGGTCCCGACTGTCATACACTTCCTTGCCTGCGAAGATGTAGCTGGTGAGTCCTAGCAGTCAGGGGGGCGAATCATTTTGGGTTTTTTTTGCCCAGACACAGTTCCTTGCGTGCGAAGATGTAGCTGGTGGGCCAGCAGTCAGGGGGGCGAATCGTTTTTTTCGGACACACTTCCTTGCGTGCGAAGATGTAGCTGGTGGGTCCCGATGAGACAAGGGAAAGCGTTTTTTTGCGAAATCGGTGGCCCGTCCGGTGGGTCCCCACTATCGGTGGAGGAATAATTATTTTCACGTAATAAGGAGGCACTTCCTTCTGCGGTTGTGGACCCATTGTCGGCCTCTCCACGTCTGATCCACGTCCGATGGAAGCCATTCCTTGACCACGTTGACCACGCCGCGCCAAGAGCACCAGGGCGGTGGACGACGGCGACGCCTAGGAAGGGGATGACGCGGAGCCGGGGAAGACGCGGAAGTGGATGCCCACGCGTAGAGGAGTATGAGGGTTCACTTTCGTTAATTTGCGGTGTGAGGTTGCCGTCGCTGAGAATAACAGGGGGTGTGGGTGCGTAGAGGGATGGCCTGGCCAGCGGTGGGAGTAGTAGGAGGCGGTGAGGCCTCCGCGGCATCACAGCCGGCCACGGGCGGCAGGAGTAGGCGGCACGACCGGCGCTGCTTTGGGCGGCTGGAGCAAGAAGACCAGAGTTTGAAGAAGCACTATGGCCGTTGGATGGACATCATCTGATCCTTTGGAGCTAGAATCGTTCATATATTGACTAAAGTTGACAAAGGCCTCTGTCGATCCAACTTAGTAGGCCCACAAGTCAGCCTCCCACCAAGGTTGGTCCCCGCTAGCAGGGGGTATTCATTTTTTTGTGAGTAATAAGGAGGCACTTCCCGTGGGTCCGAGCTGACAGCGGGGGGAAAGTTTTTTTTGCGAAATACGGTGGCCTGACCTATGGGTCCCAGCAGTCAGGAGGAAACGTTTTTTTCGTGAAATATTAGTGGCCCCTCCAGTGGGTCCCAGCTGTCAGGTGTAGGAATAATTATTTTCCGCGTAATAAGGAGGCACTTCCTTGCGGCTGCCGTGGACCCAGCTGGTCAGCCTCTCCACGTACAGTACTCTTCTGATGGAAGTCGGTCGTTGACCACATTGACCACGCCGCGCCGAGAGCACTACGGCGGTGGACGACGGCGAGGCCTAGGAAGGGGACGACGCGGAGCCGGGAAGACGCTTGTGAAGCCAGCGCGGAGAGGAGAATCTGAGGGTTCACAGTTCGGCTGCGGTGTGAGGCTGTCACCGCAGAGAATAACAGGGGTGTTGGTGAGTCTGAGGATGCCCCGCCGGTGGTGGGAGTAGTAGGGCTGAGGCTGTGGCAGCACACAACCCGGCCACGGGAGGCGGAGTAGCGGTCCCTTGGCGCTGCTTTGGCGGCTGGAGCAAGAAGATCAGAGATTGAAGAAACACGACGGCCGTTGGATTGACATCCAACGGTTACGTCTGCTAGAATTGTTTGTTGAAGTAGTATATAATAACTAAAAAAATCTTGCATACACGTAAACTAAACAGGCCCACAAGTCAGACCACTCCCTCTTTTTTTAATAATTTATATATAGCTCATGGCAACTTCTTATGCAATTTATTGCGATCGTTTTTAGTTGGCGGGGCCAATTTCGCATATTTTTGTGGGTTCCAAACTATTTTTAATAATGAAATGTCGAGCCAGATTTAAATTACTTTGAAGATATATTTGAATTAGGTTAATGCCCAGTGAAATAGGAATCTGAAAATGTGAAAAAAATCAGAAATATAAAGTAATTGCCAATTTGTCATCTGTTTTTATATTTACAACCCATTTCATATTACTTTCAAGATTTGCGAGCGTCTTGAAAGAGTTGCGAAACCATCGAGCGTAGAAAAATAGTAGGCTGGATTGGGTATTCTTGAGAAAAAATAAAGCTGGGCTCATTTTCACAAAGAAAAAATAGTTGGGCTGGTCACATGGTGAACATAAAATATAAGCACAGGCTAGGCGGGCCTGACCAGTTCAAACCCTGCTCCGTCACAACAATACCAAACAAAAAAAATACTGCTCGAGTAGCTACGTCCCAGTTGTCAGCCGATCTTGTGCTGTTCTCTTGTCTATTGACTATATACGCTCACAATGTCGTGGGTCCCAGATGTCAGGAAAACACTAGGAGGAAGCATTTTATTTTTCCATACACTGACGTGGTGGGCCCCTACTGTCATCCTCTCCACATACTCCTGCCGATTCCTGTTGTTTGTTGACCATGTTGACAACGCGAGAGGGCGGCGCCGCGGCGAGCGCACCAAAGCGCGCGGAGGACGTCGGCGTTAACGATTTAGGAGATGGTGGGCGGCGATCACGTGCTCGAGGCGCAGCCACCGTGGGAGGGAAGCGGTGACCCTTGGCGCTTGGTTTGGTTTTAGCGGTGGAGGAAGACAAGATGAAGAAACATGCCGCATCGTAAAAGCAGCAGGAGTACTTAACAACCTTAATCGAAACCAGTAGGGCACTTAACAACCAAAGCTGAAAGCAGTATGAGTACTTATACGAGTTCAACCATACAAAGCACGCCTCGAGCAGTGCTACTTTGCCTCTGATTAACCAAGGGTGAGGCCGCCAAGGACCAGGCGCCACCCAGCGCATCCACAACCTTACGAAAGAGGCTTCATCTATAGCGTGGTCAATAAACAGGATATTCGCTTTAGAGCCATGGAAAAGCATGAACATAATCTTACATCCTATTCTCCAAGATGGACGGGCCTTCATTATCTGAGACCATCCACGAATAAGTATCTTTTTCACCTCAAGGGGAATTGAGTAGGTCGACATAAACATCATGTTGTGACCAAGCGCAAAGTCTGACCCGACCATGGTGGGGCATCTGTATAGGAACATTATAATTGGGCAGTTTCTTTTTAAAGTAGATCACTACTGTAAAACTGTTTATAAGCAATAGTTTATGAACAACATATATAACAGAAAACAGCTCGTACCGTAAGTTTCTCGACACAGTTGGACCTGTTCAGTGCAGCAGTGGCACACATATCCCACGTGGCCTTCCACCATTGAAACGCCCCACAAGGACCTCCAGACGATCAATAAAGTGTAGGAACTTGTGGACGTCGATCCAGTCAACTTCAGTGCCATTAGTAACAGCCGAGTTATTACAGAGTAACAAACGAAGCGGGCGCTTAACTCTGAAAAAACCTACACATGCCACCAATTATAAGAAAATATTAGTTAGAAGTAGCATCTTCGTGAGAGATTCGTTGCTACTTCTAAAGTTAAATTGTGATTAGTTAGACAGAATAGGTGGATTAAGAAGTAATCGAGGCAACAAGCAAGAACCAGATACAAAACTAACATGGATGAACAATTGGAACGACGTCGAGGTGGAAGATCGCAGTGAAGATGAGAGAAGGTTCTACTATTTCCATCAACATTTGTGCGCCAACTTTCAGTCTGTAACACTTGAGAAAGTTTATCCAAGTTCGTCCATAAAAAAAGCAGCGATCTTCTTGGTTCACGAACCCAACTCGGAAGTAATATCCATGGCTTGTCTTCACTGTGACCATTAAACTAGTGTATTCAGTTATGGCAAGGCCGAGCATCTTGAGTACATGTGTTCTGGCAGAGCAAATAATACACTGCAGGAAAAATAATATGACAACACAGCATGTTCAAAAAAACCCCACCCTCCCGGATAGAGAAGAGGATTCTAGGCACATACTGTGCGTGTTTCAAAATGTTGTGGTAGGATGAGAAGGAACAAGTGTGGCGTCTTGCCGAGGGCGCAGAAATCTGTAGGGTACTCGCACTTTGGGCACTTCAACTGAAACACACTAGATTCAGTACGAAGAAAAATGCACCAACGGTGGCGGCTGCCATCCTAGGATTACCTGCGACCAAGGGAGTTGGATTTATCGGGGATGGATGAAGAATTCGTACCTGGTTCTCCATGAGAAAACCCTATGCAATTGCCGAGCGAGGGTTTTTTTTCTGAACAAGCAGACGAGGGAGAAGGGGATTCATGCCCAGTGAAATATTGCCACTTCGTTCGTCCAGCTTACTACAAAAGCTGGAAAGGGGGGTTGTGATTTGACGGCTCATTGGGCATTATCTTGGCGCTTCTGTTGGGGTGTGTCTACCGTGCAGTTGTGCACTCTAATTTGGTGCATATGGCACGTGGACCCCGTTGCCGGGTGCCCCACATATCAGCGAAAGGAAGTAGAAAGACAGGAGTAACTAGTTACACATAAATATATTTTTGACAGAGAGATACTCCCTCTGTAAAGAAATATAAAGATATTTTATATCACAGGCTCACCTTGCCGAGAAATATACTCCCTACGCAGCATACGGGCATTATGGGGTTCAGCTTTTTATGGGGGTTCATTTGAGAATATAATACTCGAGATAGGCTCACGGTTCGGACTTTGGGCATGAGCCGACCACGCATATTTGGGGGCACATGTGTTCTACCTCAACGCTTTTCATATTGCAAGCGATCGGTACTGTGCTGGTTTTAGATGCCGTCGCAAGGCGAATACACAAAATTGAATAAAGCACGGCAATTTGTTGGAATGAAATCGAGCAGCAGGTTCCTAACTAGCAATCAGAGTTGCAATTCTATCAACGATATACCATGTGATAAATAATACTGTTATACTACTTATACACACAGGACACTTGTTTCACCATGCCAGATTATTACATCAAAATCTCTCGGAGGATAGATCAGTTCGGCGATATGCGTCTGCTTGAAGAATTTCAAAGTTGAGTTGGACCAGCTCTCCTTGCCGAGAAAGTTCGATTTTGACATCATCCCCAACCGCAAGATATGATTTAGATTTGAACCTTGACCATCCTTTAGCATCAATCATCATGCGACCATCCTTTGTACTTACGGTATATTGAGCAGGTTCATTCACACCAAGGCTGCGAATGGTAAGAGAAACTTGGCCGCGGTCGCCCGGATAGTTGAACAACTCCCTCGTTGCTCTAGGAATTCTATGTTTGCAAACAAGAAGACATACCCAAACAGTTAGATCAACACAGTGAATCATGTGAAACAACATGGAAAGAAAAAAGAACGAAGCACTTGGTCGGCCAATGCTTACCAAGAAGGTGGACATGTCGGTTTTTGTAAGGACTTTGGTATATGAAGTGCGAACTGCAGCCCAGTCTGTTGCTGGTGAATCTACACGGGCCGGACCAAATGCAAGTGCAAGTGTTGGTGTAGGTGCCGAAGCCAGCGCTGCTGCCGGAGATGGTGCTCCTTGTAGAGCTGGTGCCGGTGTCGATGCCCGATTCTCCGGTAGATCAGACTGATCCGCTGACGCGGTCGGTGCCCAATCCTTAGATGGATCAGACTGAGCTGTTGCCGCTGTCAGTGCTAGAGCAACTACCGGTGCTCGATCTGTGTGAGACAGCGGCATCGTGTCTGGTCTGCTATGATCAGCTTTCTAACTTGACTAGGATCCATGACCGTGATCCAGTTTTTTTCTTCATTTCTTTTAAACGCGAGAAGGACTAATTGTGGTGTTTTTGTTAAACCAAACTGCAGTTCATCATAGGGATTCAGCTTGTACTCGGACAACAGATCGATCCAATTTTTCGATAATATAAGTGATGGACAGTGCCTTCGTTACTGACACGACATAAGAAGTGAAACCTGCAAAAATGGCCATTGTAGAGCAAACCAAATGGTTTATTCTGTGATGAATGTCACATGGCAAAACCTGCATCGTAAAATTGCAGGAAAAGAAAGAAAATATGACATTAAATCAATAAGATTTAGACAGTAAGTCAATAAGATTTACTTGATGTGACACGAGTGAATCCTTAACAGGAAATCACTATGTTGAAGTACTAAACAGAAGATTTATCGTCCAACTACGTGTGGCATGCAGGGGCCTGCCTACTCCCACAAGCAGGACAGTCCAAAGGTCGTGACAAATCGTATGGACCGAACATCCATGGGACTGGAAATCCTGGTGGGTGTGATAAACCCTGCAATGCATACAGATATTGGAGTGTAACCATAATTGATAAACCGTCCTCACAAAAAATATGATCTGGATACTTCAAAATGTACTGGTGAATTGAGTGGACAGACATTAACATAGACCGTTCTCGGGACTGACCACACACCAAAAGCGGCAGTACTAATAAACAATACAGGGTTCACAAACACAAATCAAGTACTGAACAATAGTACTTACTACAAACAAGCAAAGTTGCACTAACTCAACTCTGTAGACTATTTCTTGCCACCGACCTACGGGATGAACCCCGCATAACTGACTAGGCCATGGACTTCGTGTGAGATGTCTACATGCACCATCACCATCTTGTCAACCTTGGAGAACCTATTAGAGTGGTCTTTCCACTCATAAACATGATGATGAAGACAGGCCGCATCAGATTTGTTGGGAAGCTTTACAAGAACCACACCCTTCATAATCGAAGGCACAGCCAGGAAATTGTTGTGGTCAAGCATGACCTCGAGAACACGCTGACAACAATGCTACAGGAAAACACTAGTTCAGGACACATGGCGACAAGGACACGGCAATTTGGATAGTTCATTGAGAACTCATCATCAGGTCTTCCAGTTCACACGGCATGACTTTGAGAACTTCATCTCCACCGTGGACTGGTTCTAATTCAAGCGAAACCATATTTCATTACTACCTCCGTTCAGAAATATAAGATGATTTTCGATATTATACTCCATATATGACTACATATACGCACAGAAATGAGTGAACAAAGACACTAGAACATGTCTTCAAAGGCATGAGAGCGGAGGGATTACATGCAATATCCATAACACAAGTTACTGAGGCAAATATACCCTCTTAAAAGGTAGCATTGATGTTCATAAAGTACTCCCTCCGTCCCAAAATTCTTGTCTTAGATTTGTCTAGATATGGATGTATCAAGTCACATTTAGTTATTAGATTCATCTGTATCTAGACGAATCTAAGACAAGAAATTTGGGACAGAGGGACTAGTTGAAAGTAATCTATAAGAAATCAGTGTCAACCTCTCGCATGTTTTGGTCAAAAGAGGAATTTACCGTCATTTGGCACACTAAAATCACATGCAAGATCACCCAGAAAGTTGTACTACCAGTACTAGTACTGCGTGTTAGGTGAAAAAACACGATCAAGATCGAGAAAAAGATCGTCAACAAGAGACATTACCTGGACTTGCTTAATGAGGGATCCCGGAGAGGGGGGCTTGGACAGGGCGATGGCTTTGAGCTTGTCGGCGGTAGTCTCGCCGGGGTGCTTGCGCTTATCCGTACCATGAGCCTCGACGGTCTTGGCCAAAGCCATAGACATCACGTCGGCCGGTGCTCCGGCGTCCATCCAAGAGAGGAATCTGAGAGAGAAGAGTGAAAGGAGGGACGAGATGAGGGAGAAGCGAAGCGAGTGGGGGTTTTCTTCAAGAGAGGAAGCTGAGAGAGAAGAGTGAAATGATGGTTGCTTCGTCCGTCCAACTTCTTCTTTGGAAAGGAGGGGGTTTTGTGATTTGACGGCTCATTGGGCATTCTTGTGGCGGTTCGATCGGGGTAGTCTACCGTCACTCTACTACGGAGTAATTTAGTGCATGGCTGGTGGACCCAGGTCTTTGGCTGTCCCACACGTCGGCGAAAGTGAGTAATTTAGTGCATGGTGGAGGAGGATCCACGGTAGAGCGTGTCCACTATTTTTCATTCTGAAGAAAAATGATTACTGACAAGCGTTTCCACTCTTCTGACGGAAGAGTGCGAAACACGGCAGCCACTTGAACATACACAGTGCTCCTACTACTAGGCATGTGCGATTGGTTCATACGTCAAGATTACTACACAATCTTGTTGCTAGTGTAGTAAGATATGACGATAACAAATGATGTTGTGTGCATGTCAACTACTCCTATATGTAACATAGTACTGCTTTTATTTGTCCGATCGAGAATGAACGGTGAGACCAATGTTAGCAGAACTAGGTCCACAAGACGGAGAGTACGGTGCTACAAGATTACTCACGAAACATGAACCATATGAAGCACATCATATAGTGTTAGGCAGGGTGTATGAAGGGTGCACGGGATGGGAGCAAAGTTCCCTTCTCGGCCCACGTTTGGGTGTTTGGCAGAGTGCATGAAGGGTGCATGAGTCCACACTAGTAGGTTGACAAAAATACACGAAGAGGAAACAACTATATTGAGATGAGAATGCAACCAAACACACCCCACACGCTTTGTGCTACAGTGATTGATCTGCACCGTCTGAGTTTGATCCAACGGTCATGTTGCGCCGAGACATGGACATGCCCATGCAGAGGGCGCCTAAACACCACCGAAGTCCCTCTACTTCTCGAGGTGCACGACATTGGTGATGCAGGGTGCAACCGCCCGTAGAGCCCGCTCGGTCGACGGAGCCAGCTCGTCAAAGACGGCGTCAATGGCACGAATGGATTCGGTGATGGAGCCACGAAAGGATTCGCCCGACAGCGGCGGCGGCGGCGCAACCCCTCCTTGTCCAGCTCAGCCCCCACCATCACACGGAGACGGCTCAGCTCCTCGGAGATATATGTGAAGAAGGAGACTAGGTCAGGAAGCCGCAGCTCGTTGAAGTCGACCGGGTGGTCGAACGGGTTTAGCCCGACGGCCGGCATCGTCGCGCTTTCATGACTGTAGGCATCGCGCAGCCGCAACACGTGTGTGGCAACTTGGTTCACCAAGTGGCTGAGGCGATCCTGGACCTCGTCACGATCGGCCCGCTCGTGCTCCAGCCGGCTCCCCTGACGGCCTATCGTATCTCCCGCTTTCTGCAGCAACGCCGCCGACGCCTCGAGCATCTTTGTGGTGGACGCCCGCCTCTTTTGAAGCTCCGTGAACTCCCGCACATAACGGAGGAGCATGGCACTCCTCTCCTCCTTGAGCTCACGGAGCTCCACGTCCTTGGCCCTGAGCTCCGAATCCTTGGCATGGAGCTCCTGTGTCAGGCGCCTCACCTCGGACTCCGTGATTTGCTGCGCCGCCGTGGCACCAGGTAGAAGCAATGAGGAGAGGAAGCAAAGGGGGCGAAATGGCTGAAAGGCAATGCAATCTACGGGAAGGCGGAGGGAGCTAGCCGAGGAGCGGGGAATCTTTTGGTTTTCACCACGGTAAAACACCAGTCGACAACTTCTCACATCAGGGAGCAGTGGGTTTTTACAGGCGGAGTCATCGTGACTAATTGCTACCATGCCTACTCCCGTCAATCAAAAATTTAAAAATCCTGCCGCGCCTGCTCCCGTCAATCAAAAAATTAAAAATCCTGCCGCACCCAAACAACAGAGCAACGCCGCGGTGGATATTTAAATTTACCTGCCGGCAAGTAGATAAAAAAAGGGGTGAAAAAACAAATGTGGCGGCCGCCTAGCTAATCGGTCGAACTAGCCCAACTAGCTAGCCACCGTGCTTCATTGATGTACTTGGCGGGAAAGGTGGTCTTTCGTGATTTGATGACTCATTTACTTGCTTCGGCACTATGGCCGAGGAGGACCTAGAAAACGCGCGGTAGGGCGTCCCACTTCAGGAAGAATATATGCGTGCACCACCCGGGAGGACCCCGAAACCGAGCGGTAGGGTGTGCCACGTCTCGGCACGGAGGAAAAATGTGCGTGTAAAAATATACTGTATGAGACATAGTACCTATGGTTCGACCTCGGGACCCAGCCAGTCGGTCGAAAACACCCCACTAGCCACGCAACTTCATCATGCAAACGTGGCACGGTTAGCTCCGTCTCGACCAACACACAACGCCTCTTGTTCTAGGCGATTCTTCTATTTTCCAAGCTTTTTTTAGTTGTAATAACACCACGGCAAGCTAGCGCCACTCTTCGTGTGTGCCCGTGCAAAGGTTAGACGATGGAGAGAAGAGAGATTGAGATTGCAGACCTGGGACCCACCCGTAAGTGAGACAACGGTCATGCACGTGTTGACGAGGCACTCCCTCTACTCTACTCAACGCGAGTAGTGTATAAAATCAAGTTATGGGACAAAGCCATTTTTTCAGGCTATCGACTTACGCTTTGTAGTCCAGGTTGCGGTTTGAATCTAAATCTTTCAGATTTGTTAGTTTTAGGTCCAAATTTGATTAATGACAAGTGGGACCCCATGTGTTGTTCGATATTTTAGTGTAGGATGGTTTTTAACAAACACTTTATGCGGTTAGACAAGTAACGGCATGAGTTACACGTATTTTGCAAGTTTAAGAACAAAAATGACAGCGGCATAGAATATCACGTCCACCCTGCAGCTTAGATGCTATGGTGATACGAGTTTTTACGTCGTTGTAACTGAGATCCAATGGCTTGGAGTAGTCTTTGTAATTATGCGCAATTTCGAAACTCTCCAAAGTTTTTTTTGCAAATAAAACATTCAGGCCTCGTGTGTGCCGCTGCATCTTCAATCCAACGGCTCTTCGGTGCTCATATTAGGTGCTCCCTGTAGCTTAATTAACCGCTACGGTGATATGAGTATCTAGGTCGTATGATCATTGATCAGATGGCACATGCATAGTACTTGTACTTTCTGCGCATTTCCCAAACTCTATCAGCCGTATATTGCAAAAACATTCAAACCTCCTATTGTGGGCCGTTAGATCTCAGTGAACTCGTATCACCATAGAATCTATGGTGCGGGAGCACCTCATACTCTCCCGTGCGAGAAAACATAATGTGCTATCGCAGCTTGGATGCTACGGTGATACGAGCTTGGAGGTCGTTTGATCTAAGATCCAATGGCATCTGAGCAGTCTTTGTGCTTATGGCGATGGTTGAACTCTTTCGGGGCTTTTACGCAAAAAACCATTGAACCACCGAGGAGGTGTTGGGTCACAAATCCAACGCCTCAAGAGCTTGTATCACCAAAGCATCTAAGGTGTGGTAGCACATGATATTCTTACATACGAGGAGAATATGATGTCCTCCTTCATCTTAGATGCTACGGTGATATGAGCTTCGAGGTCGTTGGATATGGGATCAAAGGGCATCTAAGTAGTTTTTGTACAAATTGTGTGCAATTCTCAAACTCATCAAGGTTTCCTGCAAAAAAAATAAGACACATCATGTGAGCTGCTATATCTCAGATCTACAAGCTCCAAGCAACTCGTATCGGCATATAGCATCTAAGGTATGGGGGCACATGATATTCTCCCGGGAGGAGGGTTGGGGGGTGCACAACCAATCGATGGTTGGGAGGGTGGGGACAAATATATTCTAAACAACCCTAAACAGAGCTCCACAATTTTATCTAAGGTCGAGGGGTTGACCCCCGACAATCATAGCTCCGCCTAAACACAACATTTGCATGTATTGTAGTACTAGACTTAATATTCATGTTTCAGTTTCATGTTCATTTTAAATATTGAACTGAGGACCATGGATGTCTTACATTTTACTCCCTTCGTTCCTAAATATTAGTCTTTTTAGAGGCTTCAAATGGACTGGCACATACGGATGTATATAGACATATTTTAGAGTCTAGATTCACTCATTTTGCTCCGTATGTAGTCACTTGTTGAACTCTCTAAAAGACTAATATTTAGGAATAGAAGGGAGTATTTTTTAACTCGTGTCATACATGCATGGGTTGGAAAAATAGATGCACTATACTTATTGGATTGTTGTTGTGTTCGTGTTTGTGTGTCTGTGTGTGTGTGTGTGTGTGTGTGTGTGTGTGTGTGTGTGGTCATATGCTTGATACATACAAAGTTTTCTCACCTCCATATTGTTCATCTTTTAAATTTGAATTTGCATTGGAATACTTACTAGGGATACCATGAAATGTGAAATCCATGTTGAGATCGCTATATCACAAATTCACTCTAATTCAACAACTCGTCATAAATCAATTACCACGTTGAGATTAGTATTTGCAAGGAAAATGCAGGTATTGTAATACACATAGATTCGTTCGGCAATTTAAAAGGTTCCTTTCGTATTCTCAAATGGTAGGACCCAACGGCGTACCAGCCAGACCTTGGCTCGTGTTGATCCTAAAAAAACAGGCTCGTGTCCTTCGGTGGCGTGCGTGAATGCGCACATTAGGCAACCCCAACCAATCGAGCCTCGGCGTTTTAAGTCAAAATATCCGGCGGCGTAATTCCAGCCCTAGGAAATTCCCTCATGTCCCCGGTCCATAATGACTACCGATGAACAATGTAGGGATGCTTTAGTAACTAGACAACGTTACCTACCGTGCCGAGCACGGTTCAATTCCCTCGATGCGCCGTCAAGGTCACCCGTCAACTGCATTGCCTAGTACTACTACTACTACACCAGGATGAGCATGTAATTGAGCCCGTTTGTTTGTGCCTAGTACTTGAGTTAATATATCGAGGCAATGCCTTTGATGCGGAGGGATTATCCTTTTACTCCTTCCTTACGGTTTTATAGGGCATATCTCAAAATTTTAGTTTTCCCATTTTATAAGTCTCAATTTGGTTGTTCCCCATCACATGTTCAGATTTCAAGGTGCAATAAATCATTACATGCAAGTATTAAAAGAAAATTGACCAATGCATGTACTTTATGCATGCATGCATTGCAATTAATGCATTCGTAAACACAATTTTTGAGGAAAACAAGCGCATTAATTGAGTGGTTTTGCAAACTACAACAATTGTTCAACCACTCACCATCTACCTTGGCTTTGCAAACCGGAAAGGAGGTTTAACTAAGCAAAATGTTTGACCAAATCCTTTCTTAAGAAATCCAACAAGACAGATGTACGGCTTGAAAATTTATTGCATGATGCAGGTTATGATATTGTTTCGAATTCTGGATCTTAAATTTCAGAAAATCCAAAAGTGAGCATAAATTCTTGAAACTGAGCATGGTCACGTGATATGGCCCAAATATTACTTCGTAAGTTTTTTCTTCAATTCGAGACAAGCTGCTTATGACAAGTTGCACAAATGAAGAGCCAAGGTATTTTGGAACAAAGACGTGTCACGTTAAGGCAAACACTTTCACTATTGAAACCATGGGCGTTTACGTGCCGCCACGAGTCCCCGCTTCTCATCGGCAGGTGCCGTCCCAGCAAGCGTGTGAGTCAACGGGAGGCGTGCGAGCAGACCACTGCACCGGCTGTCAGGGAGGCGTGCGAGTAGACCGCTGTGCAGACTCACCGGGAGGCGAGCCCTTTGACCAGGCTCCGCCGCCCACCGTCGTCCCAACTGCTCCCACTTTTAATGTCATCGGTGCCGCAGTTTAAAATCAACCCCGCACTACCCGGTATCGCTACAGTCCTCTCTCTTCCTCTCCGATTCTCCTGTCGTCTACCTCCAACTAGCCTGACCTAAACACACGCCATGCCGCATCACGATGGTCTGCCTTAGTGTTCCAGTTTCATGAGGAAGACACCCAGCCGGAGTCTCAAGAACATAAGGCGCTTTGGAACGAGCTTGAACTGGCCTTGCGGGAAGACGTCGCGCCTGTCCCCGCTCCCGTTCCCGCTCCCGTCGCCCCGACTACGCCAGCGCCCATCCCCGTGGCATTCATGTGCTGGGAGCCGCACATTATCGTCGAGCTTGATGCCACGGGGTTCCATGAGGTCCCCGCCGACTTTCACGCGCCCGTGCACCTGCCAGCGCATGCGCCTGCGCGTGCACTAACGCACACGCCCGTGCCGGTGCCCGTGCACCTGTCAGCGCATGCGCCTGTGCATCTGGCAGCGTGCGCCGTGCGGTGCCGTGCACACGAATATCTCCGCCAGCGCCGTTAGCGATGCACTGTCCCCACGCGGTACTAGTGCCCCTCGGTAGTATGGATGGCCGCCGTCGACCGCTTCCTTGCACTAACGCCGATCGCCTCCTCCCGCGATTGACTTCGCTCCGAAGTCGAGAACATTTTGGCCTTCCTTGAAGCTAGACCAACATCCGTGAGTACGCCAACAACGGGCGCAAGAAGACGCGATTGCCGTCCGCTTGGCCCGGTCTGACGACACCGAGCACGGCAGAGGAGCCGCTTCCCACATGAGACGCATACGCACGCCGCCGCGTAATCTAAATTTGCCATGAAAAGCGTTCGATTTCCATGATTAAAATCGAACGTTTATCATTTCCGTTTATTTTATATCGATCGTCAGATAATTTAAAGTCGGAGTCGATCGAGCGAAATGTATGGTTTGATCGACTGAATGTTCTGCTAGAGCCGTATCAAATTAAATATAAAACGTCATCAAGCCACATGTATTCCTTGTCATCCAACGACCTAGACTGCTTCAATGTCAAGCGCTCAACACGTTTGGCGTGCAGTTAATTTCATGCCAAAAATAGTGATAATCATATGACAACACGCAAATAATATCCTAGTAGTTAATATCCGCATGCACTTAATGTACTTCCAAATTAACGTGCATTGCACGCATACCTGTGACTAGTGCTGCTAGTACGTGAAACTGGTGCCGTGACTTGTGAACGCATCCAGATATGGTCAACGGCAACATCGCCCATGAAGTTCTTCCTGTTTGCCCGCAAGCGCCTAAACGCAGAAGGGGAGGAGAGAGAGAGCACACATGGAACCCACCAGTAAGTGAAGGAGAATAGTACTAAAAATAATATTACATGTTATCCATTAATTAGGCTGTGGTAATATAACAACATTATGTGAACAAAGGGAGTACAACAAACATTGCTATTCTACGTATGTTGCCTATTGAGGTGCGGCTTGAAGGCCCTGTCGCATGTTCGATCCTTGTCCTTTATTTTTTAATTTGTATATGGGTCCGAATTTGTTTCATGACATGTGGGCCCCTCGGTGTGTAGTTTGTAGCACTTTAATTTGTGGGTCGAAATTTGTTCCATTCCAAGTGGACTATCGGTGTGTAGTTTTGTAGCTTATTTATAATAATTAAAGAGAAAAACATAGTTTTTTCAATAATATCATGGTGCGACGTTGAAGGCGAGAAAGGACGTGCGAGAGAGCGATGACCGAGCCAGAGGGAAATCAACTAGGGGAGTTGCGTGGGTTGCAATGGCATTTGGAGTAGTTGTGGGCCGAATGCTACGAAAATATAATCTAAACCGACCGGAATAAATGCCTACACAAATTAAACCAAGGTTGGAGTGCCTTGCAATGTAAATAGCTCCGGCTTATGCGAGGATGGAGAGGTAGTAGCTTCAACGCAGCGTGGAAGATACGCTAAGAGAAAGCGAGTACAATCGAGAGACAAATACATAGAGAGACAAACTTAGTCTCCTCCGACATACATTTAACAAATATATATGCTCAGGAGACATATTGTCCGGTTGAGCTTTTAGTAAGGGTGAGGGCTGTAAGATAGAGCTTGAGAGATGATCGATCCGCAGATGTGTAGATATATTTTGTGCGTGGGAGGAAGCAAGGTCAACCGATCACATAGGGTCGCCGTGCGATCGAAAGAGTGAGACGGGTTGGAGAGAGTGACCTAGATAGACGATGTGCGTGAGAGAATATACAATGTGAATAGGTCGAATTGCGCTCAAACATGGTGATATATCGTTTTTGTCCGAGAAAGAGCGAGGTAAATCGAGACATACGGATATATATATATATATATATATATATATATATATATAGAGAGAGAGAGAGAGAGATTGAGTGAGCGTGGCCCACCATGAGGTCGAAAGAGTGGCGGCGGCTTGGATGGACTGACCTAGATAGACAATCTGCGTGAGAGAGTATAGAGTCTGTCGATCGAGGCCCGAACAGGGAGATATATCATTTGTGTGTGAAAGAAAATGAGGTTAAACGAGACTTAGATAAAGAGAGCTAGATTGAGCGAGTGTGTCCCGTCGTGCGGAAGAAAGAGTGAGACAGTCTCGAGGGAGTGACCTAGATATACAACGTGCGTTCATGCGCACGAGAGGTTGGGGGGGCTAGGCAATGCATGTATTTAGCGCGAGAGGGTGAGAGGGAGAGGGGGGAGAGAGAGAGAGAGCTCGACATGGGGTGCAATGGCGGGTGTGTGAGGTAAATACATTTGGTAACAGGAGTGGAAAAAGGGGTTGTGTAGTTGAGAGACTTAGAGATCGAAACATGGAGAGAAAGAATGAACATGTGTTGGAAATCGATAGCTTGCTAAGGTGGTTAGGAGAGGAAGATTGACCCGTCACAGAAGTATGTAGCGTTTGTCTTGGCAGGGGGGCTAAAAACAACATTTGAATGTACATAGTACGATACTTAATATCGATGTTTCAATTGATTGTACATTGTAAGATTTGAACCGAGGACCAGGGCATATGGGTAATTATTTCAATTCGTGCCATACTAAGTTTGAAAAGTTTACATTGGCTCAATTTGTTGTGCTATTTTGTAGGTCATATGTTTGAATCCATCCAAAAGTTTTCTCACTACCATGGTGTTCATCATATACATATGAATTTGTATTAAAAAGTAGCGTGGATACAGTGAAATGCGAAATCCACGTTAGAATTGGAGATCGCTACATGACACACACTCTAATTCAAATAACTAACTACGTGACACACACTCTAATTAAAAAAACTAATTATGTGACACACTCTAATCCACGTTAGCGTGGGTACCGTTTCGATTTTTTTTCAAATAACTCATTAATTAACTTATAGTACTCCCTTTGTACACTTTTATAAGACCTTGAAGACATTTCAGTCAATGTGCAAAACAGTTCATTTTAAGTTGTCTGAAACGACTTACAAAAGTGAACAGATGGAGTATCTCGTTTGGAATGACTAATTATTGCAAGGAAAACACGGGCATGGTAATACATACAGATTCGTTTGCAAATGAAAGAAGATTTGTTTGCATTATCAAATGTAGGCGCACGAGGCGAGACCCGAGAAATAAAATTGGAGCCTTTGCTTGGTGCCTTAAAGGCATCTGCCCTTGTGTGAATTACATGTGGGCCATCCACCTGTTGGGGCCCACATGTCATGGACACAAAGGCAGGTGCCTTAAGGCACCAAGCATAGTCTGTCGGGTGGTCGCGTGTGTCGGGCAGACAGACGTAGCACCCAGCCACCCACCCCTCCCCAAAAAAGGACGACGACAATATAAGTTCGCGCTTCCACGTTTCGGATTGAAATATCTGGCGGCCCCAATTCCAACCCTGCAAAATCTCTCTTCTCCATCGTCCCCTTCCGCGCCCAGATTGCTCAAATCCCTAATTCACCACCATCCCTCGAATCGCCCCTCGTCTCGTCTCTTTCCCCACCGTTCCCCACCTCTGTGCCGGACGACGACGACGAAGACGACGGTCGCGCTTCACCACCGCACCGGAGCTACCTCATCTACGCCCTCGTCCACCGCACCGGGTGGTCCACCGACAACATCGGCCGCCGCAACCAACGTGCCTCACAGACACCAAGTTCCACCGCATCAGGTGCACTTCACCGATGCCGTCTCCCAGCTCACCGGGGCTACTTCACCGAGCACATCGTCGCACCTCTGCCCCCCGAGGCCGTTGCGGCTTCACCAACGGTCTCGTCCACCGCATCATAGCGCTCCGCTGCCACTCAAGATCTGCATCCGTGCGCGTCCAGCCAACGCCAACAAGATCACCCTCAACGGCTCAAGTGACCCGCACTCTAGCTAAGCGAGCATGCCCAAACGCCGCCCGAACTAGGTATCCACATCACTCCCTTGTGCACTATTCCGATGATGTTTGGATATCCTTTCACCGCTTCTCTTAGCTTACACGCCTATGCAAATCTGACTTTAACTCTTATTTCTTACGGAGATATCATACGAAACAAGCAAATCCATTTTTAGCGAAGCATGACAGAGCTACGGGATCTGGTACACATCCTGCACACCTGTATAACCTTGTAAGTATCTGTCCTTCGGTACAACATCAAGGTCGATTCCTCTTATTTGATCAACCATTCGCCGTGTCAAAAATGCAGAGGGGGATGCAAGGAGCACAAGGCCTGCACATCCAAGCAACTGCTAACATGGACTTGTACATGGAACATCCCAAGCGCAAGCAGAGCTGCAGTGAGCCTGTACAACGAGCTAGCGTAAGTCCCTGCATTTCATTTAATTCGTACTAGCATTCGTGTATGATTTGTGTGCAGTGGCTGATCCACGAATTCAAGTTACCAGGGGCGAACATTTAACTTAAAAAATACGAAGGCACTTGCACTCCGGAAATCAACATAACTTGAGAAATGTGAAGCTACATGCACTTTGAAAACCAGCTAATGATCCAAAGTAGTTCAGATTATAAACACTAAATGATGCAAGCACCAAAAAACACAAAATGCAACATGGTGTACAAGGACTACAAACATGGTGCATACCTGCTTGAACTATCCGTTCTTCCGGCTGAAAATATCGAAGTGTAATTGCACGTATAACCAGTCAACAAACTGCATATAAATATATCTATCCTGCACAAGTATGACAATAGTTTCAAACAACAGATTAGAAAAGTATTTATGCTATGTTGTCATGATACAGGGACGATACGGTAGATGGCCTCGACGTTTCCTCAAGCTATGAAAATGCACTATAATTTGCTTGTCATCAATGCCTACAAATCTCTGTCTCTCTCAACATAGTAGATCATCATTAGACACTAAATCCTTCAATGAGCTTGCAAAATGCTTGCATTAGATCCCTCATTAGACACTATATGTTCATCACCGGGGAGCATGTAAAATGTTTGCATCAAATCCTTCATTAGCGATCTGTTCATTAGACACTTGTGCTCAAGAACAACATGAGCTTGTATGTTTGCACGGAAACTTGATTAGATACATCAGATTCAGTCGATTCGGTATTGATTGGGGAGTTATAAAATAAGTAGAAATTGGTTTCATTTTCTCATAGATTCCCTACATACAAGCAGTTTTACAACACCGTCAGTTTAACTATTGGCGAGAAATTGAAGAGTTGAATTAGATATAATCAGGGATGTGATGTACCGCTGCTATGCATGCTACTCTTGCAAGCTGGATCGTCTGCTTATAAGCTCGATGCCATGCCCGTCTTGTCGCCGCTGCCTCCCACGCAGCTACACCCGAGTTGGATCTTCATCTTCTTGTCCTTCCGTTAAGCTTGAAGTCGGCGACCGCCCTCCAACGGTAGCGAGGAAGTGTTGTGTCGGTCTGTCGGTGGCGGCTAGGTTAGAGCGAACGGTGGAGGCTGGAGCGAATGAATTGGGATTTTTCCTGTTGTCGATTGATATGGGAGGCGCTCGTTTGGGCCACGAGCCTGCTATAGGGCCTGCCTTGCACTTATGTTATTGGCCCATCCAAATTGAAACATTTTTCTTCATTTTTTACATTGCCTGCCCGTGCGTTGGGACGAACAAAACTAGCGTGGGCCAACCTGGATGACTCAAACTAGGTGCACACCTTCCAGCCACCTGAGGCGGCCGCCCATACCAGCCCCTATGGTGGCGTCGCCCCTTTTTACGTGTATGATTGGATAGTGAAAAATATTCTAGTGGCGCTTTTGATTTACCCACAGAATGGTTGAATTGCATGTTTCTATGAACTGAGTTCGCCAATAATGTGAAGGATGCCAGTCTTTTCATCCTATTGTAGATTGCTTAGATCTCGATATGCCAAAAGTAATCGCATGAAATATCTGATAAAAGCCGATTGTGATGTGTTTGGCTACAACTAGTCCGACTACACGTCCTCATATAACATATCAAGGATGCACCATCTTACCAGATTAACCATTCGACTTACCCATGCGATTGTGGGAAGAAAGAAGTATTGGGACTGCGTATCCAAGCAATTGCTGCCATGGACTCCTTTGTACAACCTTGTAAGCGAAAAAAGAAGTTGTAGTGTGCTGTACAAAGAACTAGCGTAAGTTCGATTACACTGCTTCTCGAATTTTAGTTAGCCACTTATTGCAAAATTGTTCAATTACGTTGCTTGGCTTAATTTAGTTTGCTACTAATTACATAATGGCACGACACATTAATCACATTGTAGAGCGCCTATCTATGTGTTTGATACTTCTTGTTAAGAAACCTGTTTGCCTTAACTTAAATATCTACTTGTTTGTTTAATCGCTTTGCTTTGCTGCAACAGCGGGTTATAATGATGTTAATAACTTCTCCCTCCGTCCCATAATATAGGGCGTTTTTGACACTAGCATAGTGTTAAAAAACGTCTTACATTATGGGACGGAGGGAGTACTTTTCAGCATCCAATTGAAACTCTTTAATTCCTTGTTTGTTTAACTGGTTTCCTGTTATAACTCCCAGTTGAGATGTTTTGCTAACTTCAACTTTTCTGAATCCAATCGGAACTTTAATGGCAAAACAAGTTAGCCCAAGATCAAAGAGCGAGGTCCCCATGGACGTTGCATCATCCCACAAAGATGGCACCGCCCAATCGTGCATTATGAATTGCCAACTGCTGATGCTCTAGAGGCTAAACTAGTGGTAGAAAGAGATTACATACGCACTTAGAGATGAAGTTGACATGTTGAGGAAGCAAACAGCACAATCACAAGCAGTACTCAAGAAAACCATTAAATATTTGGTGGATTCAAAAGCGAAGCAATTTGAGACTGTGATTGTTAAGGTCCTGAAGGAAAAAAAGGAAATTAAATTCCTACTTGGTAAATCATAGGTGAAATGTTCTTTCCATAGTTGAATAACCTTTGTGTTGTCTGTTCATGTTATCAATCAAACCATTTGTTTTAGAGATCATGTAATAATTTTTTTTGGTTATTTTGGTTTGTAATTTTATTTGAGCACAAGTCTGTATTAATTGATAAGACTCGGAGACATTTCATTTGGATTGTTGTGCCAGACCTACAAATATGTCAATCGGGCTGAATGTGCATTCAGCAATAGTAGTAGTATAGATGGACCATAAGTGGCACGCATCAAAAAGGGCCAAGATGCTGGCTAAAAGAAGGATGATGTTGTAGCCAAAAAAAAATCTGGACACGGCTTATGTATGTTAGTTGATATTATTGATCCATATACTCTATAAGTGTTTATATGTACATTAGTTCTCTACATTCTTGGTTGATTGACTCGGTATTTGAATCTTGATACATCGCATGTGTACATATCTAAATGGGAGTACACATTATGCTGCGTGTGACATTTGAGTTGGACATGAAGTGTTCCAAATATTCGAATTCACCTTAAACTGGATACAAGTTTCTGAATTTGAGTATCGGCATTTGTAAACCATATTCATATATGATGGTGGAATACATCTTTGTCGTCCTTTTGAAGATATATAAAAACACATAGAATGATTTATAAAGATTCATATAGGAATACAAAATGGATTGAATTTAGTTGCTGTGGTAAACGTGGATGCTTATTGTCCCAAAATTCGAAAGAAGCAGCAAAATGTCCACTCCCACGTCGGCTGCCCGAAGCCAAGTGTTTGGGAGATGGAAATTACTGTCTACCCATTACACGGACAATCCATCGGTCTGATTTCCACTGCTCTAAATAGGGGTAGGTTAGTAACTTCAATTAGACGTGACACGACCGCCTCTGAGCCCATTCCGACACGGTGGGCGTCAAACATGGGTGGCAAAACAAATTTGATTCAAGCTCGTCCGAAAGACCTCTGTTTCTCCCTCCATTCCCCATTCATACACGGTGGGCGGCAAAATAAACTCGACTCGGCCGAAATCGATGTAGGCAAATATTTTCAATAGGAGCAGGTTTGTAACTTCACTCAAACATGACACAACAGCCCTACCTGTCAGCCCCGTTCATACACCGTGGGCGCCAACCATGGGCGCCAACAACCCTCTCCTCGCCCGAAATCGCTCTGGGCAAATATTGGCGAGATGCGAGATTACCGTCCTATCCCCAACCGATGAGACGTCCAAATTTTAAACGGGGGCTAAGTTCGTAACTTTCCCATATTTCAGACAGGCGAGTCCCAAAAACATGGTTCCCCGTACCTCTCCCTCCATTTTCCCATTCATACACCGTCCACGCTAGAACACCCATCCCCACACCAGCCTCCGTCCGCCACCCCATCCATCGCCGCCGTCCTCCACCACATCCATCGCCACCGTCCTCCACCATGTCGGAGCGCCTACCAAGACCGCGTCGTCCACTGTTAGAGATGGACGTTTCTCATCCACGGCGACGGACCAATAGCCTTGCATCGTGTCCTCTTGCTTCATCGGCGCCGTCGTCCTCTTTTGCCGGGGCCGCTCACACGACCTTCTCTTCCACCGCAACGGGACTTATCCCCCGATGCACCCGTCTATCGTCACAGATCTGCTTCAACGCCACCGACAGCCATCGCACTTCGATGCCTACACGGCGCCGCAAGAGAGGTGGTACTTCATATCTCCACAACTTTTTGATCTCAACCAGAGAATAGATCTTAACTTGGTTACTCTACTTTCTTTTCAGCTCTTAGAATTTAGTTCTTAGTTCGAAGCAAACAATGGATGCTAAATATCATTTCTTCGGTTTGCAGCTTCAAATCGGCCATGGCACAACCATAATACGGTTTAATTGATCATGTTGGTTCCGTGGTGGTTTCTTTAATAGAAATCGGAGGGGAAACCCTCTTTTGCTAAAAAAATATGCTTAGAGTTTCCCCTTTTATGATCACTATCTGATCGAGAATACGTGCTTCGTGTCATAATAACACTTGCTCCACGCATCAAGCTAAACAAGCTTAGATGTTCAAATCTGAATCTGATATTATTAAAACAGAGTTGTTTAATTGGTCAGCTAAATGTTCCTAAATTAGTTTGAAAATGCATGTTCGCCGCTCGGGTGTGTATCTCTCTGAGGTGCCTGGTGGGCCCACCACTGGATTTTGGTCGCCCCAGGCCCGATTCCCCTCTGCTACATTGTGCGCTTCCGATCTCTACTACTGACCGCTTTGCCTGCTTGGCGACTTGCCGTCCCGGGACGGCATGACTCTAATAGGAGATGCGGACTAACAGGAGGCGAGGCCGCTTCCTAACAGCGTCACCGCTGCCGGCGCGCCGCCGTGCCTACCTTCCCGATCCGTTCAGGGCTCAGCGGCACCCACCAAGCCAACCCGATTTATCTGAGATACGTCCTCAACACTCAAAGACCACTCCTCATCACCCATTTTCTAATTGATTCATTACTCATTAGGCAGGACTGTCATTAGGGTTTGTTGTGTGCTCAGTGCTACCTACACTTAATGGTTCATATGTATTTCGGTAATCTTTAGTACCTCTAAAGTTCACAGGGTTTTCAAAATTCCGGCCCTCGAAACTAGTCATTTTGGATTGTTGGTCATAGTGACATTGACCCAGATTACTACTACAAGCCAGGTTTGTTGACAATTTTACTTGTCTTTCTTACTCATTCGATATAATATCCAATTATTCACGTTGATTAGTTGCAAACAATAAGTGCTAGACAAACTTCTTCATTCAGATTTTGGAGGTCTCTTCTGCGATTTACAATTCTGCATACTTGTCCTAATAAGCTCACAAGTAAATGAATGATTCACTACATCTATGCTTGCCTTGTCATATTTGTTGTCAATATTCTTTTAGGGTGGACCACCCTGTTTCTAAATACTGGAACCTTAGACCTGAGTGAATAGTATTTCTCTATGTGATCTCTTCCATCATGTGTGGGTAATGAACACTGCATTGTATAGAAAGAAAGTGTCATTTCCAGCTTTTACATAGGTTTCGATCTTTTACATGGAATACAATCTGCCTACTTGCTTTGTGTCGCACTACCAACACTCCACCCTTGAAGCTAAACATTCGCCACTCATAATTGCTTAGTTTATTTGTTCAAATCTGAATTTCATATGATTCTAATGTTTCTACTTCAGTTTTGAAATGTGTGCACTTGTTATAGAGACATAAGGGGTTTGCATTTACGTGTGGTCTGGTCAAGACGGTTGGGGAGGTGAACTTTGCATATGCAGGGGTTTATAGGGAGACACTCTCCAAGTTGAATCCATAATGCATTCCATAGATAATCTGACTACTTTTATGTTTTCATGAATCTCAGATTACGAACAGCATCATAATGATTATGAGCTTGCACGCATGAAAAGAATAAAGCGTAACAGTGCCATGGTTGTCAAACTTGGCATTAAGGGACTGAAATCAAGTCTGGATGCAATGCAATGCAAGCGCTCTCCACCTCTGATTCATGCTCGAGAATATGATCCTAACAGTGATTACGAGCTAGAGGGAGACCTAAGTCAATGTAGCTCCCTAGTGGAGGAGTCGAGTAAGATGCCCTATATTATTCACCCATCAAGGTACTTGCTCTAACTTTCCAAGGTTACATTGCTCGCATATATCTTGCAGCGATGCTTTGCATTGCTTCTACTTTGTTGAACTGCCATTAGCTTAGTTTACACATCGTGTATGTGAATACACCCTGCCTATCCATTTTCAGTACATATTCCATCTGTCATCATACCATATTTATCCATTCAAATGCTGTTCTTGTGTATCAGACGTTCAAAAGGAAGAGGACGATTGCTGATCGTGGAGGAGCACAAGCAAAGTATTTGGAAAAGGTAGTGGCATTTTGATAAATCAAATAGCCCATTAGGTGTAGTTGCAATATCACACGACCCACAAAATACCCCAACTCTAGCAGACTCTAGCCCTACTACCTTTGGTCATTTCGATGCCCCAGCAGACCCCAAGCTGCGACAAAGCAGTATGATTATGCCAGTTGACCTAACACCAGCTGTACGATGCAAAACCCCCATTCCAGGAAACAGTACACCAAATCCAGTTGCCAAATCCCTTTTCAAACCAGAGAGAGCCCCAATTACAGCAAATAGGACCCCTGTTCCATTTCTTCCCAGTTTAGAAGACGAAGCTTATGTTGTTGTTAGGAACTTTGTGCACATCTTTCCTTCATGGAAAGATTATACCGCAGACACAGAACAATTTCCAGTATTCCTCCGCAACTTACGCGTAAGTAATGTACTAATGTTATTCATGGTCATTACTGCATATGTTTCTGCTGACATAAGACACAAGATTTCATTCTTTTAAATAGGCGAGGAGCAAACTGGATTGTGATGACGAGCAAGAGTTGGTTACGCTTTTCAAGCACTCGTTGATGAAGTATCATTCCTACCTGAGGCAAGCGCACTTCGATGGCAAGCCTCTGAACGAAATTTTTGTAAAGTCTCCGGTGCTACATCTATCTGATGGTGACTGGAATAATATTGTTACACATTGGTCTCGGCTGCAGCGTAAGGTACTGTCTATGATATCACATCACAATTTGAACTACATTTCTGCATTTGCCTTAATGTCTCACTTGTACGAAAACTGTTAGCAGAAGAACATTCGTTCTCAAGGGACCCTGAGAATCTCGCAACTATACTGCATAATCGCATTGCTCTTGTGAGTACCTCTTGCCTGTATGACCATACTTACTTTCATAGATGTTTGATTATGTAGCATCACTGCACATGTTAGCCTCGTAATCGTCCATTTGGTGGACATTATAAGATCTGTATGGACTCTTACACAAATTTAGAATCAACCCAGTGCTTTTGAAGAGGTTTAGCTCTGCAGTCCTCCTATAAGGACTGAACGTGGTCTATCACTGTACTTACATTAACAGCTACTCCCTCCGTCCCATAATATAAGAACGTTTTATGCAGTACACGGTGTTCAAACACTCTTGTATTATGGGAAGAGGGATTGGTTCATTTTATATCATTCTGCATCTTATCTCCCTCGCCCACCATTTACTAAAAAAGATCAGATCTATATTTAATCTTACCAACAAGTAGAATACACAGACAATGCCAATGCAGAAGTGTAGCCCATTGCTCTTGTCAGTACATTTTGTCCTGTAACGCTTGTACTTCCAGGGATTGGTAGTTGATTATGTAGCATCAATCTGCATCTTATCTTCATTATCCTCTATCCCTTCGGTATTATCATATCTATAATTACTCTCTACAAAATGTAGAGTACAGGCAATGCTTATGAAGAAGATTCTATGCTGAAATTCTTGAGTTATCCTTCCCTTAACATGGAGAAGGGCATTATAAAGCCGGTGTTAACTATTAATGTAAGTCAGTCCTTCTAAAGCCTTTATCCTCAACTGATGTTTAATTTTCTCATACTCCCTATCGTTTACTGCTGTTTAGTTTGCTGTTTCTACCAAAATGCATGTTCGTAAGAACCATAAGTTCTAAGTTTTACTTGTAAAACCAAATTTCTTATTCATACCATGCACATTACTTAATACTCCCTATATGTATGCTTGGTTTTGTGGATCTATAATCCAAAGTGTGGTGAAGCAGCCCACGTTTGCACCTTGTCATCTCCTGTTTTATCTTCTTGATGTGGTGATGATATGAACAACATGCCATGCACATTATCCAAAATAGATACAATGATTTTCTTTGCCCTTCATCTATGCTTGTTATGTTGACATGGTAATCCAAAGAGTGTGGTGAAGCTCCCGCATTATGAACAATGCCAAATTATGCTATTGATATTTTGAACTTACTCTTTATTTTCTAATTTGAAATTGGATAGAATTGACAGAACAGTTATCATCTTTGTTTATACACGTGCAAAACCTGTCATCTCTCTGCTTTGTTTCAGGGTGATATGCCTGATGGCATGCACAAGTCTGCTAAAGGCTGTGAGACAAACCCAACATATATTGCAGCAAAGAAGGCAAAACATCTTGAAGATAGCGAGACAACCCCAAAGTCTTGTCTTGATGCAGTGTTGAAGTTAATTGAGACTAAAATTCAGACAAGCTCACAGAATTCGTTGTCTGAATCAGTTCGACTTCTCCAGTCCCAAGTTCTAGCAGAAAGGGAATCTGCAACTCAACTTCGACTTGAAGTCCTATCTCTAAGAAAGATTGCGGAGAACACCAATGAGAACCTCATCGCTAAACAGCTACACGTGGAAGCTATGACCGACATGCTAGGCCGGTCTCACAGCCTTGCTCAGAAGCTTGCGCAGCAGTTCCCCCGCAAGGATAACCTTTCTTGAACTGTCTTGGAAGTGGTCTCGGTTCAGAATTATTTTCTTACGCGGCAATGGTGCCCAGTTTTTGTAATCTGCTTCTTCATTGCACTTTATGATCACTGGTGGCGAACTTCGATGCCCAGTGGATGTAATATACCTTAAATCCTTTATTGTATAGTGTAGGTTTATTCTTAGTTACTATGCCGTAATTTCTTTATTGTATAGAGTAGGTTTGTTCTTAATTCTTACTAGTTACTGCCATCATTCGCTATCTGAAAAAAAATCAGATGTAGTCGACCGGGCCGAAACATTCGATAACGGGCCAGGTTTTTAGAGAGCCACAATTGGGCCGGTGTCGGTGTCAAAACCGGCGGATCTCCGGTAGGGGGTCCCGATCTGTGCGTCAAGGCTGATGGTAATAGGAAGCAAGGGACACATATGTTTACCCAGGTTTGGGCCCTCTCGATGGAGGTAAAACCCTACTTCCTGCTTGATTAATATTGATGATATGGGCAGTACAAGAGTAGTTCTACCACGAGATCGTAGAGGCTAAACCCTAAGAGCTAGCCTATGATGGTATGATTATAATTGTGATCGGCCTTCTAAGGACCGACCTCTCCGGTTTATATAGGCATCGGAGAGGGCTAGGGTTTACATGGAGTCGGTTACAAGGAATGAAATATAATATCCGGATCACCAAGCTTGCCTTCCACGCCAAGGAAAGTCCCATCCGGACACGGGCCGAAGTCTTGAGTCTTGTATCTTCACGCTTCAATAGTCCGGACGTTGTACACAGTCCGGCTGTCCGGATACCCCCTAATCTAGGACTCCCTCAGTAGCCCCTAAACCAGGCTTCAATGACGATGAGTCCGGCCGCAGTATTGTTTTCGGCATTGCAAGGCGGGTTCCTCCTCCGAATACTCCAAATTAATCATCGAACACTTAGACCGTGTCCGGATCTACGAGATGATCTTCATATGCCACCATGGAGAGAATGATATTTCACGAATGCAATCTGCTGACAACTTTTTCTGATGAAGTGACATGTTATTACGGTATTCGATCCGTTTTCCCGCAACCAGCTACAGCGCATATTGCGAGGCGGTTTCTTTGACACGTCTTGTGAAAGCAGAGATCATGTCCCCATATCACGGGATTCTCATCAATACAGGTATGGGTAATCTAACCGCGCCGCTAATCACGGTGAGTGGGAGGCAGACGGGTTCCACCAGGCAAGTGGGGAGACGCAAAAAGCATTCACCGCCTCTATAAAGAGGTTAGGTTTATTTCTCTTTTACCCACGCCTTCTCCTCCCGCCAGCTCATTCCCCTTTGTTCGAGCCCTAACGCCCAAGCACTCTTCTTCTCCATCGAAGAGAGGTTTTCCAAAGATGTCTGGATCCGGAGCAGGAGGCAGATGGATGGCCTCGACTGTCTAGGAGAAGGACATCAAGAAGCTCCGGGGAGCCGGATATCTGGCCCAGAAGATCGGCCACCGTCTTCCACCGGCGGGACATGTCGTCCCCACTCCAGAATCTTACGAGAGAGTTGTGTTCCTTCCCCATTTCGTCCGCGGGCTCGGGTTTCCCCTTCACCCGTTTGTTCGGGGAGTCATGTATTACTATGGGATCGATTTTAACGATATTTCCCCTAACTCCTTCCTCAACATCTCGACGTTCATCGTCGTGTGCGAGGCTTTTCTCCGGATCCCACCTCACTTCAGCCTATGGCTGAAGATCTTCAATGTGAAGCCCAAGGTGGTGAGTGGCGAACACGCCTAGTGCGGCGGCGCCATGGTAAGCAAGATGCCCAAGGCTGTTTGGCCGAAAGGCGCTTTCAACGACTCTGTCAAGGAGTGCCAGCAGTAATGGTTCTATATCACCGTACCGCGCGGCAAAAAGTGGGCGGCAGCTCTAGAGTTCAGATCCGAAGCTCCACTGCGGCTCACGTCCTGGCCCGAGAAGGGCCCGAACTGGTGCTCGTCCGATGAGTTGTTACTGCTTGCACGCCGCCTTGAGGTGTGGTCGATAGGGACGTCAAACTTCGTCGGCGTAGTCGGTGATGCTAGCTACTTTGGTCACCTGCTGTCGGCGCCGAGCTTGTACTCTGTGGGAGTTCGATCCAGACGAGCACCAAACCCTTCGGGAGCTTTATGATTCCTCCCACAAGGATATCTGGAAGGTGCTCTTTAAGTCCGGCAAATCGTGGCCGGGCCCCGCTGAGGACCGTGGGTATCAATCATCCCATTCTCCAAGCTCGGTAAGTCACAGCCACACTCTGACTGTTCATGCTTCAGCTGGCATGTCATGAGGGAGACACCTTAATCATGTTTCATTGTGACCTCAGGGATGGATAAAGAAGGTGGAGCAGATACATTGTCCAGCCCCCCTGCCGGAGGAACCGGCCGGACCTCTTCTGACGAAGATGCTGGTCCCCGCGCCTTACAAGGCGCCAAACAAAGAGGCCTCCAAGAAGGTCAAGAAGACCCAGGGTGGCCTTCACCGTCGCGAGGCTTCGGACGCCAAATCCGAAGACTCCAGCGACGATCCTTCATCTGAAGACGAAGAGGAGGAAGCAGAGGAGGACGAGCCTCACTCTGATGGCGGGAGGAAGAGGACGGCCTCCACATCTCTGGAGGCCGGATCGCCCAAGAGGGGGGGGGGGAATTCCCTCCCAGGGGCATCCCCCACGGCTGTCGATAGCAGCCCGGAGTGGGATCCTAGGGCCCAGCCCCTGGAGAAGTCGTAAGTATCCGAACACGCATATGCGTCCGGGATTGTTTTTGGGTATAGTAGTTTTGACTGTTGCCTACATATTGCACAGTCCGGCAAGGTCCTGCACCGGTCGGTCCTTGTTGCAGGATTCACTGGGCTCAGACGCCTTGGCGAGCGAGACGCATCCGCAGGCCCCTTCCCCAAAGTCCGGGCGCGACACTGAGGTGTCATCTCGACAAGACCTGAACCAGGGAGGACATGTCCCTGGTGCCGGAACGCGGGGATGGATACGGCCCCCGGGGCTTCTAGGGTTCTGGGATCGAGCGAGTAGCCACCCCCGATGGTGGGGGGCTTGCCTACCCCGCCAACGTCCTCCGTTCGAGCAGAGCTGCCTGGCGGTTGATGAGCATCGGGCCCTCATGGGCGCGGTGGTCGAGAAGATTCAGTCTGCCGAGAGCGGGCTGAACGAGTCCTGCCATGGCCTTATAAAGGCTTTTGAGGTATGTTTCCTAGGAAACCTTTGAGGAATTGTCATAATATGAGTAGTAGCCCCTGATGCACTGTCCGGCGGAGGAGATAAAGCCGGGCAGGGGATCAAATCCCCTGCTCTCGCAGGAGCCTATGTGGATGACGTAGATCCCCTGCTCTCGCAGGAGCCTATGTGGATGACGTATACCCTTTTGCGTGAAAATAGGCATCTGCAGAGAGGACGGCCTCTTATAATGCGGAAGTGTCCGAAGTGAAGCAGAGCCTTACACGGGCCGAGGAGGAACTCGGCCATGTGAAGAAGCAATTGGAAGACAAGCAAGGTATGCTTAAAACATTTGTATTGAAGTTGGCACGAACGAATAGTTGTGTGTAATGTAAAATATTTGTATTGTGTGCTCTAGGAGCAGGTGCCGAATACGAGGCACTAAAGAAAGCTTTGGCTGATGCCAACAAGAAGGCTAAGGCCGAACATGCGCTTCATAAAAAACACGAGGCCAGGGTTATCGCAGCTGAGCGAGAGCTCCAGGAAGCTGTGAAGAAAAGCGAGGGCTTGGAGCAGAGTCTAAAAGGGAAAGAATCCGAACTCGCCCAGGCTTTGGAGGCTGCGGAAGGTGCTCGGGAAGAAGCCCAAGGTGCTGCGCGGGACATTCAGGAGGCCCGGAGAGTTGCGGCTAGTAAGGCCTTCTGTATTCTTAGCTCTTTATATGTGACAATGGGAAGAATCCTAAGCGGCAAGCTGAATTCTTTTCTTTTCAGGGGCTTTTGCGGATCTTCCTCGCAGCATATCAGATGCCGCCCAATTCTACCGCATCGAGGAAAAGAAAACTGCAGAGAGGGATTTCTGGTCGCAGTATCTGACGCCGAACTATTCGGTGCCCTTTATCGATCAGCTGAAATAGCTGGTCGAACTGCACCAGGCGGCCGAACTATCCATGAAGGACTTAGTTGTCCGGCTGTTCATGGAGCCGATTCAGCGATTGCCGGACTCGTCAAGCGGATTGTGGGCGCCTGTCCTCGGCTTGATGCTATGAAGCGATCAGTCTGTATAGAAGGCGCGCGCATGGCATTTGCCCGTGCAAAAGTTCATTGGGGAAGGCTTGACGCGGAGAAGCTGATGACTGAGGGGCTGCCGGAGGGTAAGGAGCACCGCAAGCCCGAGTGTTACTATGAAAGTGTACTGAAAGGGGCCCGCCTTGTGGCGGACAAGTCTACTAAAGACATTATATTTCCCTGAGGGCATTAGTGCCGCTTTTTGTAATATGGGATAATGGCATGTTTATTATATATTGCCTATTTTGTTTGAACAGATGTTCTTCCTGTGCGGTTGTTTATTGTATGCAAATCCTGAGAGTTGGCCAGTCGTCGGCTTCTGCCCCCTCGTAAAAAGAATACGGGGGTGTTTGGGATATATCTGAACGCTCTTTATCCCATAGTTGGGTCCTATTAAGGAGGTGTATCTTTCCGCGAACCAGGCAATCGGACTATAAGGCTTTATTACTCTCACTTAGCCATAGGAATTCGAGTATGGTCGGCACAACCCCTAGTGTTCGGAAGGCCGAACTAGGGGCTCTATTGGCACCTGATCAGAAGACCGATCCGTCGCACTCAGCATTTATAATGGCGTTGTGCGGAATAAATCTTTAAGGATTTTATAACCTCTCGAACAGCGGACTGGCTCTCGCTTTATCATGACGGTCGGTTTTCGGCTTTCTCTACTGAGGTGCTCGCCCGGCTGAACCGGGACACAATCGCAGTAGTTCTCCCAGCGCTACCTTAGCCGATAGAACGGAACGTAAGGTAACACAACATGGGAGCCGGGCAAACCCAACCAATGACCCAAGACATGATTCAGAGCAGATGCATATAGTGCTATAAGTTCGGGGTGCCGAGCGACCGAAAAGGTGGTCGGACTTTATTGCCGTACTATGAAGCCCCTGGTATAACCAGGCGAACGCGAAGCGTGGCTGTCATTTTCGGCAAAGGGGCGTCAACGATACGCGACGGCTGGTGAGTATTTTCCAAGTCCATGCATTGTGGTAGGATGATAGGTCTATGTATATGAGTATGATGTATGAAAAGAGGTGTTATTTGGCGGAACCTGTGGTGGCCGGACTGGAGGGGGTTGTGAGTGGATCAGGAAAGAATCCGAACTGCCTTCTACCTTCATGTTCCTGCCATTGTGTGTCTCGGCTAATTCCACGCCGCCAACCCTGTTCTGCATCAATCCTTAGTTTTTAAAGGCAAATGTTTGAAAGCAGCTGGGCATCCTCTTGTGGTTGGTCCCAAGGGTTCCTTATCGGACCTTGGTGAACCCAGCCGTTATACCGTGAGGTAGCACAGACTCCTCAATGGGTGTCCGGATAGTTGGCCTGAGCGATTTACCATGTGGGATCTAGTTGACGTGGTCTATCCCGTTGTAATGCGGTAAACTACCGCATGGTGGGAAGGTGCCAAAGATTTATTCCTTGGCGTAGCAATTGTGAGTGATCCGAAGACAACCGTCAAGTGGTGGGTCAATAAAACTTGGCCTTTGCGCCTTACATCTTTTAGGAGATGTTATTCGTGGCATCATACCCGTGTGGGCTTTGTGTGTTATAGAGCCCCCGGACTACTAGGTCTAGGGGTACTGCAATTGACTTGTTGTGGTTTATGTGATTCTGGGCGATCGGCCGTACTGTTATGCTCTGGGGGGGGGGGGTTCTTGACGAAGCGCCTCCCCTTATTGCTTCCGGCGCGTGACCAACTGCTTTGTTTTGAGGATCCTGCATTCTCTATTGGTATGCTTTGCTGTCCTTTTGGGGGTACCGTGAATTTCACACTGTTGATCCAGTGTGTGGCTTTGGTCGAGTAGGCTTGGGCTGTTCTTTGTCCGTTTACCGGACTGAGAGTTGCCGGACTTGGCACCAGCTTCCTTGTCTTGATGTTTATGACCTTTGTGTCGAGGCCTGAGGGTGCCTCTTCGTGTATGCTTCTTACTGTCTTGGACCGTAGTGATGTGTGGCTGTCTGGGTGCGTGCATGTGGTTTTCCTGCTCAAGTTGAGGTAGCTAGTTGTGCCGTGTATGCCCTTTGCTGGGGCTTTCGGGTTCGTACCTTTCTGTGGCCAGTATCTTGGTCCACCTATCCACTAGCACGTCTTGGTCAGCTTTAAACTGCTCTTGCTTCCTTTGTAGGCTCCTTGCCGTGGCCACGAGCCGTCGATTGAAGCGAACTTGTTCCACTGGGTCTTCAGGTACGCCGAATTCGTCATTGCCGAGGCTTACCTCGTCGTCGGAGGGGGGGTGTATAATTGTCCCTCTCCGAGTATCCCATCGTGATCGTTCCGGCCTGCTTGAGGGTAGGCTAACTAGGGTTGTATTCCTCTTCGGTACCATCCGGACTGCTTTCGTCTCCGGGGCCGGTGTTGATGTGGCGGGTCTTGGAGTGGTGCCGATAACACACATGCTTTGCTTTTCTCCCTGAGGTGTTATCCTCCGTTGCGTCGCCCCTACTGGTTTCCTTTGGAGTGTCCACCATATATATATATATATATCGTATGAGGAGGTGGCCGCCCACCACCCTGTCAGCGGTGGTCCCTATAGTTCTCCTGCATCGTCGTCCATACCGTCGATGTCTTCAGAGTCGAAGTCAAGCACGTCGGTTAAATCATCGATCGTGGCAATGAAGTGGGTGGTGGGTGGGCAACGAATTCCGTCGTCGTCCGCTTCCCACTCAAGCCGGACATTGTTCGGCCCATAGTCTCCTGACAAAGAGAGAGACTTCAATAAGTTTAGCATGTCGCCAAAGGGCGAGTGCTGAAAGACGTCCGCCGCGGTGAGCTCCATTACCGGAGCCCGACCAGGCTCGGCAGGCCTGGGAACGCGCGGCTGGAACCTACATCCGGATACGAATCCGGGGGTCCAGAGTCACAGGCTCCCTCAGAACTGAGGCCTGTGTTCGGCTCCATCGCCGATGAGGGTACGGCCTGCGGGGCGGGGTCCAGCCCTCCGTCCTTAGGCAACGCAACCTGCCCCGGATTTAGATCCGGGGCTCTGCCGGGAAGATGTCCCGAGCATCGCCTGACAGCAGGTCTAAGCCGTGCTCATCGTGACTGTTCGGCGCTCCTGGTGCTGGCCCGAATCCGTCGAAGATCAAGTCTCCGTGGATATCCGCCGTGTAGTTCAGGTTTCCGAACCTGATTTGATGGCCAGGGGCGTAGCTGTCGATCTGCTCCAGATGGCCAAGCGAATTGGCCCGCAGTGCGAAGCCGCCGAACACGAAGATCTGTCCGGGGAGGAAAGCCTGCATACTGGAAAGCGTCGTTGATGATGATTGAAGGACACATCGAGCCAGACAGTGACAACACAGAGGAACACTCAATGAAAGCACCAATGTCGGTGTCAAAACCGGCGGATCTCGGGTAGGGGGACCCGATCAGTGCGTCAAGTATGATGGTAGCGAAGCAAGGGACACAGATGTTTACCTGTGTTCGGGCCCTCTCGATGGAGGTAAAACCCTACTTCCTGCTTGATTAATATTGATGATATGGGCAGTACAAGAGTAGATCTACCACGAGATCGTAGAGGCTAAACACTAAGAGTTAGCCTATGATGGTATGATTGTAATTGTGATCGGCCTTCTAAGGACCAACCTCTCCGGTTTATATAGGCACCGGAGAGGGCTAGGGTTTACATGGAGTCGGTTACACGGAAGGAAATATAATATCCGGATCGCCAAGCTTGCCTTCCACGCCAAGGAAAGTCCCATCCGGACACGGACCGAAGTCTTGAGTCTTGTATCTTCACGCTTCAATAGTCCGGACGTTGTACACAGTCCGGCTATCCGGATACCCCCTAATCTAGGACTCCCTCGGCCGGCCTGCGTCTTTCTTGGGCCTGAATGATTGGGGCCTTCACACATTGCGCCAGGCCCAAACTTACACCGACCTATATTTTAGTTGGGCCTTTTGTCGACCCAACGCTTAGTTTGGCCCAGGTGCATTGGGCCATTAATAGGCTGAATATTGTACTGGCATGTTACATCCGATATGAAACCACGGGCCTTTAGCAGGCCAAAATGCATGTTGGGCCTCAATTTTCACTAGTCGTCGACGGGCCTTCAGCAGGCCGAAATGTAGACCGGGCCGTTATGGGCCCGGTTAGCTCACGGGCCGTTACCAGGCCGAAACATACCTCGGGGCTTTAAGAGGCCGAAAGCTTAGTACAGGCATCAACGGGCCGAATTACGCGACAGGCCTTTAACAGGCCCAAAGTCACGTTGGGCTTAACTTTTGCCACCTTTAGCACGGGCCGTTAGTGGACCCGATGCCCCGTCGGACCATATATGGCCCATGGGCAGCACGGGCCATTCCCAGGCCGAAAGTCACACCGGGCTGAAATGGGCCCATGTCTACACCAGGCCTCTAACAAGCAGAAAGTCACTGGGCTATAGTGGGCCAGAATATTCAGCGAACAATAAACGGGCCAGATTTGGCTTCGGGCCGCAAATGGGCCCAAATATTGGGCGAACAATTAACGGGCCAGATCTGGCTTCGGGCCGTAAATGGGTCCAAATATTGGGCGAACAATTAATGGGCCAGATCTGGTTTCAGGCTGTAAATGGGCCTTTATTAAGCAGTCCGTTATTGGGCTGGCCCACTAGTACCTGATTAAGTTCTATGGGCCTTTGACTAGGCCGGCCTTTTTGACCTATATGGGCCTCTGTTGGGCCCAGCCACGTGTCGACGTACCATAGGCATGTCTCCTCCAATGGACGGGCGACATCTGGCCCACTGACGAGCTGACAGGTGTTCCCTTCGGCCAATCAGAATTTTACACGTGGAAATTTCCCATTGGTCGGGGCTGTTAACGGGTTATCGGATCCAAAATCCGACCCGATAGCCTAATGGCGTTCCCTTACGGTGGATGCCACGTGTCGGTCACCCTTGACGAAAGCACTTTTGTGACGCGCGATTTATCGTCAAGGAAGTGGACAGTTCCGTGATGATAATTTTGGTAATGTCATGGAACACTTCTCTGACAAAGACAGTATGACTATCTTGATTCTGTCATAAATTTGTCATGGATGTACATGCATGACAAAAAACGCGACCTACTGCGACAAACACATATCATCACGGAAGTGTATTTTTTTTTGTAGTGTAAGTTTGTAAATTCCCTCGCAGTTGAGACAAGTGCGCCCTGAAGACATGGTTCCCCCGTCCTCGCTCCCTCCATTTCCCCATTCATACTGCGTGGGCGCCAAAACACCCTCTCCACCCTAGCCTCCTTCGTCCGCCACCCTATCCACCGCCCTCCTCCTCCACCATGTTGAAGCTGATACCCGACGCCGTTGTCCATTACAAGAGATCGACCTATCTCATCCACGGCTTTGAACCAGGATCATTGCATCCCATCCTCTCGCTTCATCCCCGTCGTCGGCCACCTTGCCGGTGCCGCTCCTACGACCGTCTCGTCCATCGCGTCGGGATATTTCCCCACTGCCACCGTCTACCCTCCTAGATCTGCTTCCACGCCGCCGACAGCCATCACTACCGCATCACCGTAAAATTCTCAGCAGATGCACAGTGGAGGTGGTACTCTTTCGTATCTGCTCAACTTATTTATTGCAGCAAGAAAATAGATCGCCACTGCTTTACTGAGATTTCTTGTCCATCACTTACTTGTTAGTTGAAAGCAAACATTGGTTGCAAAGTTGCCTTTGTCCGCTTTGCACCTTCAGATCCGCCATGGCACGCTCAACACTATACTCGCAATGCTTATTGATACGTCTCCAATGTATCTATAATTTTTGATTGCTCCATGCTATATTTTCTACTGTTTTGGACCATATTGGGCTTTATTTTCCACTTTTATATTACTTTTGGGACTAACCTATTAACCGGAGGCCCAGCTCAGAATTGCTGTTTTATGCCTATTTCAGTGTTTCAAAGAAAAGGAATATCAAACGGAGTCGAAACAGAATGAAATCAACTGGAGAAGTTATTTTTGGAAGGAAAGCTACCGGATAAACTTGGAGTGCACGTCAGGAAAGAAACAAGGGAGCCACGAGGTAGGGGGCGCGCCCACCCCCCTAGGGCGCGCCCAGGGCCCTCGTGGACCCCTCGTGGCTCCCCTGACGTATTTCTTCCGCCTATGTATATCCATATACTCTAAAAACTTCGGGGAACAGAATAGATCTGGAGTTCCGCCGCCGCAAGCCTCTGTAGCCACCAAAACCCAATCGGGACCCTGTTCCGGCACCCTGCCGGAGGGGGGAACCCTTACCGGTGGCCATCTTCATCATCCTAGCGCTCTCCATGACAAGGAGGGACTAGCTCACCCTCGGGGCTGAGGGTATGTACCATTAGCTATGTGTTTGATCTCTCTCTCTCTCTCGTGTTCTTGATTTGGCACGATCTTGATGTATCACGAGCTTTGCTACTATAGTTGGATCTTATGTTTCTTCTCCCCCTCTACTCTCTTGTAATGGATTGAGTTTTCCCTTTGAAGTAATCTTATCGGATTGAGTCTTTAATGATTTGAGAACACTTGGTGTATGTCTTGCCATGCGTATCTGTGGTGACAATGGGATATCACGTGATTCACTTGATGTATGTTTTGGTGATCAACTTGCGGGTTCCGCCCATGAACCTATGCATAGGGGTTGGCACGTTTTCGTCGTGATTCTCGGTAGAAACTGTGGGGCACTCTTTGAGGTTCTATGTGTTGATTGAATAGATGAATCTGAGATTGTGTGATGCATATCGTATAATCATACCCACGGATACTTGAGGTGACATTGGAGTATCTAGGTGACATTAGGGTTTTGGTTGATTTGTGTCTTAAGGTGTTATTCTAGTACGAACTCTAGGGATGTTTGTGACACTTATAGGAATAGCCCAACGGATTGATTGGAAAGAATAACTTTGAGGTGGTTTCGTACCCTACCATAATCTCTTCGTTTGTTCTCACTATTAGTGACTTTGGAGTGACTCTTTGATGCATGTTGAGGGATATTTATATGATCCAACAATGTTATTATTGTTGAGAGAACTTGCACTAGTGAAAGTATGAACCCTAGGCCTTGTTTCAACTCTTTGCAATACCGTTTACGCTCACTTTTACCACTTGCTACCTTGCTGTTTTTATATTTTCAGATTACAAATACCTTTATCTACCATCCATATTGCACTTGTATCACCATCTCTTCGCCAAACTAGTGCACCTATACAATTTACCATTGCATTGGGTGTGTTGGGGACACAAGAGACTCTTTGTTATTTGGTTGGAGGGTTGTTTGAGAGAGACCATCTTCATCCTACGCCTCCCATGATTGATAAACCTTAGGTCATCCACTTGAGGGAAATTTGCTACTGTCCTACAAACCTCTACACTTGGAGGCCCAACAGCGTCTACAAGAAGAAGGTTGCGTAGTAGACATCAAGCTCTTTTCTGGCGCTGTTGCCGGGGAGGCTAGGTAAGCGGCACTCACACCCCGTCAACTAAGCTCTTTTCTCGTGTCGTTGCCGGGGAGGTTAGTGCTTGAAGGTATATCTTTAGATCTTGCAATCGAATCTTTTTGTTTCTTGTTTTAGCACTAGTTTAGTTTATAAAAGAAAACTACAAAAAAATGGAATTGAGTTTGTCTCATACACTTCGTCTTTTTAATATCTTTCGTGAGTATGATGGAAAGGAAAATTGTGCCAAAGTGTTAGAAGAAGAATGTATTAAAATGTTTGGCACTAAATCTTTGAATAATGAGCATGATTGCAACGTTGTTAGTATGAACTCCTTGAATATCCATAGTACTAATGATCATTGCACTAGTTATGATGAAAATGTCTCCTATAAACATGTCAATTTTTGTGGAGTGCATTGGGTTTGCAAGTATACACCAAATAGGGAAGATAGATATTGCAAGAGTCATAAGTATTTAGAAACTAAATTGTGATAATTTGATTACCCTTGAGCATCATAAAGAGCTTAGCCTTCTTTTGGGGTATGAAGAAATGAAACGTATAACTGAGGGTATTCCAAAATTTAATCTTGATAGATTTCTTGATTTTGATCTAGAGAAGATTTATATGTATTGTGCGGTGAATTGCATTGAAAATCCTTATATTGCCAGTTACTTAAAGAAAATAAAACAAATATAAGATGAAGAGAATACTAACGAAAGGGAAGAGACTTCCCAATATCCCCCTATTATTTCTTATGATGAATCAGGTAACGAGGAGGAGCCTTCTATTCAACCATTCTCATTAGTAAGGAGCTCCAAAAAGAGGATTAAACCCACACATGATGTGGTGAAGAAGAAGAAAAGAAAAAGGAAGAGAGGTAAAAAGGTATCCCTCCCAAATAATGTTGCTCATATTATTGTTGTGCCTCATGAAAATGAATCAAAAATAATTGTGGAAGATGATGCACTTGATGATGATCTCGTTATGCCTATTGCTTGTTGTGATGATTATGATTGGGAAGATAATGATACTTCTTATGATCTTGAAAATCTTTTTGGCACTTGCTTGGAATAATATGATGATAATTGCTATACTATTGGTGCTATCCATATTGTTAATGATGAGAGTGATTATGCTTATGATATGAAAAGGCCCAAGCTTGGGGAAGCTATGTTTGATGAGGATGACATATTTGAGAATATATTTGCTGAAATTAATGTTTGTCCCAAGCTTGGGGATGCTATGTTTAATAATGATGATATTTTTTGTCCCCCAAGTTATGATGATCAAATTTACTATGATGATAGCATGCCTTCTACCTATGATGATTATATTGATGAAAGTGGGTTTGGAAGAGTGTCAACTTTAGGAAGTAATGATCCCACTATTTTGGAGGATGTTGAATCTTATAATATTTATGAAAGTGGATTTGGAGAGGTCGTGACTTTATTTAGTAATGATTCCACTATCTTGGAAGAGGTTTCAATTGATTATGATGAGAACAAAGTTGCTACTTATGATGATTATTGTGATGAAACTTATGCTATAAAAAGTAGTGATGATTATATTTATAAAACTTGCCATGATTACGATTACCCTTTTTCTGAACATTACTCTTTTAATGTGGAAACAATTTATAGTATTCAAGTCTCTTATGATACTCCCACTATTCCGAATGAGAAGAATTTTGCTTATGTGGAGAGTAGTAAAATTTCTATGCAAGTAGATCATGGAAAGAATGCTTTAGGTGCTGGTTATATTGTTGAATTCATTCATGATGCTACTGAAAATTATTATGAGGGAGGAGCATATGCTTGTAGGAATTGCAATAATATCAAGTTTCCTCTCTAGGTGCTTAAAGTTTTAAAGTTATGCTTGTTTTGCCTTCCTATGCTAGTTGATTATTGTTCCCATAAATTGGTTGCTCACAAAATCCCTATGCATAGGAAGTGGGTTAGACTTAAATGTGCTAGTCATATTCTTCATGATGCTCTCTTTATGTTTCAATTCTTATGTAGCATTATTGAAATCATCATGCCTAGCTAGGGGCGTTAAACGATAGCGCTTGTTGGGAGGCAACCCAATTTTATTTTAGTTTCTTGCTTTTTGGTTCTGTTTAGGAATAAATAATCCATCTAGCTTCTGTTTAGATGTAGTTTTGTGTTTTAATTAGTGTTTGTGCCAAGTAGAACCTTTGGGAAGACTTGGGTGAAGTCTTTATGATCATGCTATAAAAAACAGAAACTTTAGCGCTCACAAGATTAGCTTCGACTTTTTACTGGAGAGTGCTATTTAGTTGATTCTTTTTGCATATGATTACTAGACAAATTCCTCAGGTCCACCAATTTAGTTTAGAATTTTTGAGTTCCATAAGTTTGCGTTAGTTACAGATTTACAGATTACTACAGACTGTTTTGTTTTTGACAGATTCTGTTTTTCGTGTGTTGATTGCTTATTTTGATGACTCTATGGCTAGTAAAATAGTTTATGAACCATAGAAAAGTTGTAATACAGTAGGTTTAACACCAATATAAATAAAGAATGAGTTCATTACAGTACCTTTAAGTGGTGTCTTGTTTTCTTTCGCTAACGGAGCTCACGAGATTTTCTGTTAAGTTTTGTGTTGTGAAGTTTTCAAGTTTTGGGTAAAGATTTGATGGACTATGGAATAAGGAGTGGCAAGAGCCTAAGCTTGGGGATGCCCAAGTCACCCCAAGGTAATATTCAAGGACAACCAAGAGCCTAAGCTTGGGGATGCCCCAGAAGGCATCCCCTCTTTCGTCTTCGTTCATCGGTAACTTTACTTGGAGCTATATTTTTATTCACCACATGATGTGTGTTTTACTTGGAGCGTCATTTTATTTTATTTTGCTTTGCTTGCTGTTTGAATAAAGTACCAAGATCTGAAATTATTAAATGTGAGAGTCTTCACATAGTTGCATAATTATCCGACTACTCATTGATCTTCACTTATATCTTTCGGAGTAGTTTTGTTATTGCTCTAGCACTTCACTTATACCTTTTAGAGCACGGTGGTGGATTTGTTTTATAGAAACTATTGATCTCTCGTGCTTCACTTAGATTATTTTGAGAGTCTTAAATAGCATGGTAATTTGCTTAAATAATCCTAATATGCTAAGCATACAAGATTTGTAAGAATTCTTATGAGTGTGTTGAATACTATGAGAAGTTTGATGCCTGATGATTGTTTTGAGATATGGAGGTAGTGATATTAAAGTCATGCTAGTTGAGTAGTTGTGAATTTGAGAAATACTTGTGTTAAAGTTTGTGATTCCCGTAGCATGCACGTATGGTGAACCGTTATGTGATGAAGTCGGAGCATGATTTATTTATTGATTGTCTTCCTTATGAGTGGCGGTCGGGGACGAGAGATGGTCTTTTCCTACCAATCTATCCCCTGGAGCATGCGCGTAATACTTTGCTTTGATAACTTGTAGATTTTTGCAATAAGTATATGAGTTCTTTATGACTAATGTTGAGTCCATGGATTATACGCACTCTTCTTCCTTCCACCATTGCTAGCCTCTCTAATACCGCGCACTTTTCGCAGGTATCATACACCCACCATAAACCTTCCTCAAAACAGCCACCATACCTACCTATCATGGCATTTCCATAGCCATTCCGAGATATATTGCCATGCAACTTTCCACCGTTCCATTTACTATGACACACTCCATCATTGTCATATTGCTTTACGTGATCATGTACTTGACATCGTATTTGTGGCAAAGCCACCGTTCATAATTGTTTCATACATGTCACTCTTGATCCATTGCATATCCCGGTACACCGCCGGGGGCATTTATAGAGTCATATTTTGTTCTAAGTATCGAGGTGTAATTGTTGAGTTGTAAGAAAAATAAAAGTGTAATGATCATCATTTTTAGAGCATTGTCCCAAGTGAGTAAAGGATGATGGAGACTATGATTCCCCCACAAGTCGGGATGAGACTCCGGACAAAAAAAAAGAGGCCATAAAAAAGAAGAGAAAAGGCCCAAATAAAAAAAGAAAAAAATGAGAGAAAAAGAGAGAAGGGACAATGTTACTATCCTTTTACCACACTTGTGCTTCAAAGTAGCACCATGATCTTCATGATAGAGAGTCTCTCATTTTGTCACTTTCATATACTAGTGGGAATTTTTCATTATAGAACTTGGCTTGTATATTCCAATGATGGGCTTCCTCAAAATGCCCTAGGTCTTTTTGAGCAAGAGAGTTGGATGCACACCCACTTAGTTTCTTTTGTTGAGCTTTCATACACTTATAGCTCTAGTGCATCCGTTGCATGGCAATCCCTACTCACTCACATTGATATCTATTAATGGGCATCTCCATAGCCCGTTGATACGCCTAGTTGATGTGAGACTATCTTCTTCCTTTTTGTCTTCTCCGCAATCACCATTCTATTCCACCTATAGTGCTATATCCATGGATCACGCTCATGTATTGCGTGAAGATTGAAAAAGTTTGAGAATGTCAAAAGTATGAAACAATTGCTTGGCTTGTCATCGGGGTTGTGCATGATTTAAATACTTTGTGTGGTGAAGATAGAGCATAGCCAGACTATATGATTTTGTAGGGATAACTTTCTTTAGCCATGTTATTTTGAGAAGACATAACTGCTTTGTTAGTATGCTTGAAGTATTATTATTTTTATGTCAATATGAACTTTTATCTTGAATCTTTCGGATCTGAATATTCATACCACAATTAAGAAGAATTACATTGAAATTATGCCAAGTAGCACTCCACATCAAAAATTCTTTTTTATCATTTACCTACTCAAGGACAAGCAGGAATTAAGCTTGGGGATGCCTGATACGTCTCCAACGTATCTATAATTTTTTATTGCTCCACGCTATATTTTCTACTGTTTTGGACCATATTTGGCTTTATTTTCCACTTTTATATTACTTTTGGGACTAACCTATTAACCGGAGGCCCAGCCCAGAATTGTTGTTTTTTTGCCTATTTCAGTGTTTCGAAGAAAAGGAATATCAAACGGAGTCGAAATGGAATGAAATCAACTGGAGAAGTTATTTTTGGAAGGAAAGCTACCGGATAAACTTGGAGTGCACATCAGGAAAGAAACGAGGGAGCCACGAGGTAGGGGGCGCGCCCACCCCCCCTAGGGTGCACCTTCCACCCTCGTGGGCCCCTCGTGGCTCGCCTGACGTATTTCTTCCGCCTATATATATCCATATACCCTAAAAACTTTGGGGAACAGAATAGATCTGGAGTTCCGCCGCCGCAAGCCTCTGTAGCCACCAAAACCCAATCGGGACCCTGTTCCGGCGCCCTGCCGAAGGGGTGAACCCTCACCGGTGGCCATCTTCATCATCCTGGCGCTCTCCATGACGAGGAGGGAGTAGTTCACCCTCGGGGCTGAGGGTATGTACCAGTAGCTATGTGTTTGATCTCTGATAACCCACAAGTGTAGGGGATCGCAACAGCTTTCGAGGGTAGAGTATTCAACCCAAATTTATTGATTCGACACAAGGGGAGCCAAAGAATATTCTCAAGTATTAGCAACTGAGTTGTCAGTTCAGCCACACCTGGATAACTTAATATCTGCAGCAAGGTATTTAGTAGCAAAGTAATATGATAGTAGTGGTAACGGTAAAAAAAGAGTAATGAAGGCAAAAGTAATATTTTTGGTGTTTTGTGATGATTGTATGATAAGAATGGGAAAGTAAATAAGCGTAAACCAAAGATATGGAAAGCTTCGTAGGCATTGGATCGGTGATGGATAATTATACCGGATGCGGTTCATCATGTAACGATCATAACATAGGGTGACACAGAACTAGCTCCAATTCATCAATGTAATGTAGGCATGTATTCGAATATAGTCATACGTGCTTATGGAAAAGAACTTGCATGACATCTTTTGTCCTACCCTCCCGTGTGGCAGCGGGTCCTAATGGAAATTAAGGGATATTAAGGCCTCCTTTTAATAGAGAACCGAAACAAAGCATTAGCACATAGTGAATACATGACCTCCTCAAACTATGGTCATCACCGAGAAGTATCCCGATTATTGTCACTTCGGGGTTGTCGGATCATAACACATAATAGGTGACTATAGACTTTCAAGATAGGATCAAGAACTCACATATGTTCATGAAAACATAATAGGTTAATATCTGAAATCATGGCACTCGGGCCCTAGTGACAAGCATTAAACATAGCAAAGTCATAGCAACATCAATCTTAGAACATAGTGGATACTAGGGATCAAACCCTAACAAAACTAACTCGATTACATGATAGATCTCATCCAACCCATCACCGTCTGATACGTCTCCAACGTATCTATAATTTTTGATTGCTCCATGCTACTTTATCTACTGTTTTGGACTATATTGGGCTTTATTTTCCACTATTATATTATTTTTGGGACTAACCTATTAACCGGAGGCCCAGCCCGAAATTGCTGTTTTTTGCCTATTTCATGTTTCAAGAAAGCAGAATATCAAACGGAGTCCAAACGGAATGAAACCTTCGAAACGTGATTTTCTCACGAACGTGATCCAGAGACTTGGACCTCACGCCAAGGCACGAAGAGGCGGTCACGAGGGTGGGGCGCCCCCTAGGGCGCGCCCCGCCTCGTGGGCCCCTGTTGCTCCACCGACGTACTCCTTCCTCCTATATATACCTACGTACCCCAAACGATCGTAACAGGAGCCAAAAACCTAATTCCACCGCCAAGAACTTCCTGTATCCACGAGGTCACATCTTGGGGCCTGTTAGGAGCTCACGGGAGGGGCATCCACCACGGAGGGCTTCTACATCATCACCATAGCCCCTCCGATGAAGTGTGAGTAGTTACTTCAGACCTTCGGGTCCATAGCTAGTAGCTAGATGGCTTCTTCTATCTTTCTGGATCTCAATACAATGTTCTCACCCTCTCTCGTGGAGATCTATTCGATGTAATCTTCTTTTTGCGGTGTGTTTGTTGAGACCGATGAATTGCGGGTTTATGATCCAGCTTATCTATGAATAATATTTGAATCTTTTCTGAATTCTTTTATGTATGATTGGTTATCTTTGCAAGTCTCTTTGAATTATCCGTTTGGTTTGGCGAACTAGATTGATAGTTCTTGCAATGGGAGAAGTGCATAGCTTTGGGTTCAATCTTGTGGTGTCCTTTCCCAGTGAAAGAAGGGGTAGCAAGGCACGTATTGTATTGTTGCCATCGAGGATAACAAGATGGGGTTTTTATCATATTGCATGAATTTATCCCTCTACATCATGTCATCTTGCTTAAGGCGTTACTCTGTTTTTAACTTAATACTCTAGATGCATCTTTGGATAGCGGTCGATGAGTGGAGTAATAGTAGTAGATGCAGAATCGTTTCGGTCTACTTGTCTTGGACGTGATGCCTATATACATGATCATACCTAGATATACTCATAACTATGCTCAATTTTGTAAATTGCTCAACAGTAATTTGTTCACCCACCGTAGAATATCTATGCTCTTGAGAGAAGCCACTAGTGAAACCTATGGCCCCCGGGTCTATTCTCATCATATCAATCTCCATCACTTTAATACTTGCTTTGTTTTCACTTTTCCTTTTACTTTTCACTTTGCATCCCTATATCAAAAATACCCAAAATATTATTTGTCATCTCTATCAGACCTCACTCTCGTAAGTGACCGTGAAGGGTTTGACAACCCCTAATCGCGTTGGTTGCGAGGAGCTATCGTTTTGTGCAGGTACGAGGGACTTGTGCGTGGCCTCCTACTGGATTGATACCTTGGTTCTCAAAAACTGAGGGGAATACTTACGCTACTTTGCTGCATCATCCTCTCCTCTTCGGGGAAATCCAACACAGTGCTCAAGAGGTAGCACCGTCCAGCAAGCCTACGATGGAATTACTCACACACGGCGGTGAGCATCATGAAATTGGTGATGGAGGATGATTTATGATGACGACGGCGACGAATCCCCCTCTCCGGAGCCCCGAACGGACTCCAGATCAGCCCTCCCGAGAAGTTTTAGGGCTTGGCGGCGGCTCCATATCGTAAAACGTGATGATTTCTTCTCCTTGATTTTTTTTCTCTCCGAAAGCAAATATATAGAGTTGGAGTTGGCGTCGGAGGAGCTTGTTTGCTCGTGTGTTGGATTCCTTGTTTGTCGCGATGGCTCAAGATGCTACCAAATTGTGTGAATTCACCAATACCAATAATAATGATTTCCTTAGCACTCCGATTGCTCCTCTTGCCAATACTGAATCTTGTGAATTCAATACTGCTTTGTTGAATCTTGTTATGAAAGATCAATTCGCCGGCCTTCCTAGTGAAGATGCCTCTACTCATCTGAGTAGCTTCGTTGGTTTATGTGACATGCAAAAGAAAAATATGTCGATAATGATGTCATTAAATTGAAGCTATTTCCTTTTTCGCTTAGAGATCGTGCTAAAGCGTGGTTTTCATCTCTGCCTAAAAATAGATTGATTCTTGGAACAAGTGCAAAGGTGCTTTTATCTCTAAGTATTTTCCTCCCGCTAAGATTATCTCTATTAGGAACGATATTATGAATTGTAAGCAACTTGATCATGAACATGTTGCACAAGCTTGGGAGAGAATGAAATTAATGATACGTAATTGTCCTACTCATGGTTTGAACTTGTGGATGATTATACAAAACTTTTATGCCGGATTGAATTTTGCTTCTAGAAATATTTTAGATTCGGCCAGGAGGCACTTTTATGGAAATCACTCTAGGAGATGCTACTAAACTTCTAGATAATATTATGGTTAATTATTCTCAATGGCATACCGAAAGATCTACTAATAAAAAGTGCATGCGATAGAAGAAATTAATGTTTTGAGTGGAAAGATGGATGAACTTATGAAATTATTTGCTACTAAGAGTGTTTCTTCTGATCCTAATGATATGCCTTTGTCTACTTTGATTGAGAATAATAATGAATCTATGGATGTGAATTTTGTTGGTAGGAATAATTTTGGTAACAACGCATTATAGAGGGAATTTAAATCCTAGGCCTTATCCTAGTAATCCTTCTAATAATTATGGAAATTCCTACAACAACTCTTATGGAAATTTTAAGATGCCCTCTGAATTTGAGAGTAGTGTTAAAGAGTTTATGAATTCACAAAAGAATTTTAATGCTTTGCTTGAGGAGAAATTGCTTAAAGTTGATGATTTGGCTAGGAACGTAGATAGAATTTCTCTTGAGGTTGATTCTTTAAAGATTAGATCTATTCCTCCTAAGCATGATATCAATGAGTCTCTCAAAGCTATGAGAATTTCCATTGATGAGTGCAAAGAAAGAACCACTAGGATGCATGCTTCCAAAGATGCCTTTATTAAAGCGTGTTCTTCTAATTCCTATGAAAATCAAGATGAAGATCTAAAAGTTATTGATGTGTCCCCCATTAAATCTTTTTTTTGCAATATGAATCTTGATGAAACTGAATATGATCTTCCTTTAGCTAGAAGGCATTCTAAGAATTCAGAGTTTTTAGATCTTGATGATGAAATTGATAAATGTGGGATTGAAAGAAATAAAAACCTAGATGTTGCTAAACCCACTATATTGGATCTCAAGGAATTTAATTATGAAAATTTCTCTTTAATTGATTGTATTTCCTTGTTGCAATCCGTGCTAAATTCTCCTCATGCTTATAGTCAAAATAAGGCCTTTACCGAACACATTGTTGATGCCTTGATGCAATCTTATGAAGAAAAACTTGAGTTGAAAGTCTCTATCCCTAGAAAGCTCTATGATGAGTGGGAACCAACTATTAAAATTAAAAAATAAAAATTATGAGTTTCATGCCTTGTGTGATTTGGGTGCTAGTGTCTCTACTATCCCCAAAACTTTGTGTGATTTGCTAGATTTCCGTGACTTTGATGATTGCTCTCTAAACTTGCATCTAGCGGATTCCACTATTAAAAAGCCTATGGGAAGAATTAATGATGTTCTTATTGTTGCAAATAGGAATTATGTTCCCATAGATTTTATCGTTCTTGATATAGATTGCAATCCTTCATGTCCTATTATTCTTGGTAGACCTTTCCTTAGAACAATTGGTGCAATTATTGATGTGAAGGAAGGGAATATTAGATTCCAATTTCCATTAAAGAAATGCATGGAACACTTTCCCAGAAATAAAATAAAATTACCATATGAATCTATCACGAGAGCTACTTATGGATTGCCTACCAAAGATGGCAATACCTAGATCTATCCTTGCTTTTATGCCTAGCTAGGGGCGTTAAACGATAGCGCTTGTTGGGAGGCAACCCAATTTTATTTTTAGTTTTTTGTTTTCGCTTCTGTTTAGGAATAAATAATCCATCTAGCCTCTTTTTAGATGTGGTTTTATGTTTTAATTAGTGTTTGTGCCAAGCTAGACCTATTGGATCTTCTTGGATGATAGTTATTTGATCTTGCTGTAATTTCCAGAAACTTTGCGCTCAGTGCCAGAATTATTAAAAATCACCAGAACGTGATAAAATACTGATTCCAATTGCTTCTGATCAATAAACAAATTGTCTAGGACGTCTAATTTTGGTATATGTTTTAGAGTTCCAGAAGTTTGCGTTAGTTACAGATTACTACAGACTGTTCTGTTTTTGACAGATTCTGTTTTTCGTGTGTTGTTTGCTTATTTTGATGAATCTATGGCTAGTAAAATAGTTTATAATCCATAGAGAAGTTGGAATACAGTAGGTTTAACACAAATATAAATAAAGAATGAGTTCATTACAGTACCTTAAAGTAGTCTTTTGTTTTCTTTCTCTAACGGAGCTCACGAGATTTCTATTGAGTTTTGTGTTGTGAAGTTTTCAAGTTTTGGGTAAATTCTTTTGATGGATTATGGAACAAGGAGTGGCAAGAGCCTAATCTTGGGTATGCCCATGGCACCCCAAGATAATCCAAGGACACCAAAATTCAAAGCTTGGGGATGCCGGAAGGCATCCCTCTTTAAATCTACTTCCATCGGTAATTTACTTGGAGCTATATTTTTATTCACCACATGATATGTGTTTTGCTTGGAGCGTCTTGTATTATTTGCGTATTTGCTTGTTAGTCTACCACAATCATCCTTGCTGTACACACCTTTTGAGAGAGTCATACATGAATTGGAATTTGCTAGAATACTCTATGTGCTTCACTTATATCTTTTGAGCTTGATAGTTTTGCTCATAGTGCTTCACTTATATCTTTTGAGCGTGATAATTTTTGCTCTAGTGCTTCACTTAGATCTTTTAGAGCACGGTGGCGGATTTGTTTTAAAGAAACTATTGAACTCTCATGCTTCACTTAGATTATTTTGAGAGTCGTTAATAGCATGGTAATTTGCTTAATATTAATATACTTGGTATTCAAGATATGTGAAACTTTCTTTTGAGTGCGTTGAATACTGAGAAAAGTTTGATGCTTGATAATTGTTTTGAGATATGGAGGTTATAATATCAAAGTCATGCTAGTTGAGTAGTTGTGAATTTGAGAAATGCTTGTGTTGAAGTTTGCAAGTCCCGTAGCATATGCACGTATGGTTAAAGTTGTGTAACAAATTTGAAACATGAAGTGTACCTGGCTTGTGCATCCTTATGAGTGGCGGTCGGGGACGACCGATGGTCTTTTCCTACCAAACTATCACCCTAGGAGCAAGCGCGTAGTACTTGATTTTTGATGACATCTAAATTTATGAAACAAGTATATGAGTTCTTTTGACTAATGTTGAGTCCATGGATTATACACACTTTTACCTTTCCGCCTTTGCTAGCCTCTTCGGTAACGTGCATTGCCCTTTCTCACCTTGAGAGTTGGCGCAAACTTCACCGGTGCATCCAAACCCCGTGATATGACACGCTCTATCACACATAAACCTCCTTATATCTTCCTCAAAACAGCCACCATACCTACCTATTATGGCATTTCCATAGCCATTCCGAGATATATTGCCATGCAACTTTCCACCGTTCCGTTCATCATCACCATGACATACGTTACTTTTGTCATATTGCCATTGCATGATCATGTAGTTGACATCGTATTTGTGGCAAAGCCACCATGCATTATTTTTCATACATGTCACTCTTGATTCATTGCACCATCCAGACATCACGGGAGGCATTCATATAGAGTCATATCTTGTTCTAGTTTCGAGTTGTAATCCTTATGTTGTAATCAATAGAAGTGTGATGATCATCATTATTAGAGCATTGCCCAATCAAAAAAAAGAAAGGCCAAAAAGAAAAAAATAAAGGCCCAAAAAAAGAAAATAAATAAAAAGGGCAATGTTACTATCTCTTTTTCCACACTTGTGCTTCAAAGTAGCACCTTGTTCTTCATGTAGTGAGTCTTATATATTGTGCTTCAAAGTAGCACCATGTTTTTCATATAGTGAGTCTCATAAGTTATCTTTTTTTATACTAGTGGGAATTTTTCATTATAGAACTTGGCTTGTATATTCCTACGATGGGCTTCCTCAAATGCCCTAGGTCTTCATGAGCAAGCAAGTTGGATGCACACCCACTAGTTTTCTTTTGTTGAGCATTCATAGCTCTAGTGCATCCGTTGCATGGCAATCCCTACTCCTCATGTTGACATCAATTGATGGGCATCTCCATAGCCCGCTGATTATCCTCGTCAATGTGAGATTTTCTCCTTTTGTGTCTTCTCCACACAATCCCCATCATCATATTCTATTCCACCCATAGTGCTATATCCATGGCTCACGCTCATGTTTTGCGTGAAGGTTGAAAAAGTTTGAGATTATTTAGGTATGAAACAATTGCTTGGCTTGTCGTTGGGGGTATAGAAGTTGGGAACATCTTTGTGTGACGAAAATGAAGCATAACCTAACTATATGATTTTGTAGGGATGAACTTTCTTTTGCCATGCTATTTTGAGAAGACATGATTACTTTGATTAGTATGCTTGAAGTATTATTATTTTTATATCAATATGAACTTCTGTCTTGAATCTTTCGGATCTGAATATTCATACCACAGTTAAGAAGATTTACATTGAAATTATGCCAAAGTATCACTCCGGATCAAAAATTCTCTTTTTATCATTTACCTACTCGAGGACTCCACTGTGAATTAAGCTTGGGGATGCCCGATACGTCTCCAACGTATCTATAATTTTTGATTGCTCCATGCTACTTTATCTACTGCTTTTGGACTATCTTTGGGCTTTATTTTCCACTTTTATATTATTTTTGGGACTAACCTATTAACCTCGAGGCCCAGCCTAGAATTGTTGTTTTTTGCATATTTCAGTTGTTTTGAAGAAATGAATATCAAACGGAGTCCAAACGGAATGAAACCTTCGAAACGTGATTTTCTCACGAACGTGATCCAGAGACTTGGACCTCACGCCAAGGCACAAAAGAGGCGGTCACGAGGGTGGGGCGCCCTAGGGCGTGCCCCCGCCTCGTGGCCCCTGTTGCTCCACCGACATACTCCTTCCTCCTCAGATATACCTACGCACTTCAAACAATCGTAATAGGAGCCAAAACCTAATTCCACCGCCGCAACTTCCTCAGATCCACGAGATCCCATCTTGGGGCCTGTTCGAGCTCACGAGGGGGCATCCACCACGGAGGGCTTCTACATCATCACCATAGCCCCTTCGGTGAAGTGTGAGTAGTTTACTTCAGACCTTCGGTCCATAGCTAGTAGCTAGATGGCTTCTTCTCTCTTTTTGGATCTCAATACAATGTTCTCCCCCTCTCTCGTGGAGATCTATTCGATGTAATCTTCTTTTTGCGGTGTGTTTGTTGAGACCGATGAATTGTGGGGTTATGATCCAGCTTATCTATGGAAAATATTTGATTCTTCTCTGAATTCTTTTATGTATGATTAAGTTATCTTTGCAAGTCTCTTCAAATTATCCGTTTGGTTTGGCCAACTAGATTGGTAGTTCTTGCAATGGGAGAAGTGCTTAGCTTTGGGTTCAATCTTGCGGTGTCCTTACCCAAAGGATGTAAAGGGTTGCAAGGCACGTATTGTATTGTTGCCATCGAGGATAACAAGATGGGGTATTTATCATATTGCATGAATTTATTCCTCTACATCATGTCATCTTGCTTAGGGCGTTACTGTTTTTAACTTAATACTCTAGATGCATGCTGGATAGCGGTCGATGAGTGGAGTAATAGTAGTAGATGCAGAATCGTTTCGGTCTACTTGTCTCAGACGTGATGCCTATATACATGATCATTGCCTGGATAACCTCATAACTATGCTCAATTCTGTCAATTGCTCAACAGTAATTTGTTCACAAACCGTAGAATACTTATGCTCTTGAGAGAAGCCACTAGTGAAACATATGGCCCCCGGGTCTATTCTCATCATATCAATCTCCATCACTTTATTTACTTGCTTTGCTTTTAATTTTTACTTTGCATCTTTATACCAAAAATACCAAAAATATTATCTCTATTAGATCTCACTCTCGTAAGTGACCGTGAAGGGATTGACAACCCCTAAGCGTTGGTTGCAGTAGCTATCGCTTTTGTGCATGTACGAGGGACTTGCGCGTAGTCTCCTACTGGATTGATACCTTGGTTCTCAAAAACTGAGGGAAATACTTACGCTACTGTGCTGCATCATCCTCTCCTCTTCGGGGAAATCCAACGCAAGCTCGAGACGTAGCATTTCCCGACACGGTAAGGACGCCGCTGCTCCCGGGCATCTTCATGAGGTTGTACGCAGGGTGAGTTGCTGCCATGAACCGAGCCAAGGCCGGGTAGCCAAGGATGGCGTTGTAGGGGAGGCTGATGGGGGCGATGTCGAAGTCGACCAGCTTCGTGTGGAAGTTGTCGCGGGTGCCAAAGGTCACCGGGAGGCGAATTTGTCCCAATGAGGCGGTGGAGCCAGCTACGACTCCGGAAAAAGGCATGCTGGGCTGGAGCCGCTCTGGTGGCACGTGGAGAAGGCTGAAGGCCTCCACAGAAAGCATGATGAGGCCGGCTCCACCGTCGATGAGGGTCCTGGTGACTGCCACTTCGCAGATGGTGGGGGTGCACAGCATCGGGAGCGCACCCGATCCGGCGGGGTTGGAGGGGTGATCATCTGAGTTGAAGAGCAGGTCGGCCTCGGGCGCCACCCAGCCCGGCGGGGGTCCCTGGCACTTGGAGGCGGCGGCGATCTGGCGGGTGAACGGCTTGACGTGGCGGCTCGAAGGTGGCGCCAGTGAGCCGCCCAAGAGAGCTGCGACGACCCGTGGCGCCGGCCCAGCACGAGTGGCAAGGCAGAGGTCGCGCAACTCCCCCTAACAGGTCTGCTGCCCGTTCCCCACCGGGCCGTTGGCGGCGTTGGTGGCAGACGACGGGGAACGGCGGGGGCGTCCGCCGATGGGACCCGTCTGGGCGACTCGAGCGGCGTGAGCAGCCCGGCGCTTGGCACGAGCTCGGCGAGCGTCGACCATGGACACGACGGAGAATCACACGCGACCAGCGGAGGAAGGATTCCGGCGCACCCCTACCTGGCGTGCCAAATGTCGGATTTCGGGTTCTGGCAGACCCTTGAGGTTCGAACACTGGGGTGCGCGCGGAGATCTTTCCCCTACCAGCTCATGCGTGAACGGATTGCGAGGGATCTAAACTACCAACGATGAACAACACAGAGACACAAGGTTTATACTGGTTCGGGCCACCGGTGTGGTGTAATACCCTACTCCAGTGTGTGGTGTGGTGGATTGCCTCAGGGGCTGATGATGAACAATACAAAGGGAGAACAGCCTCGCGAGGGGTTGTTCTTGAGCTGGTGCGATGAACTGCTAGGATGAGTTCAGTCGCTTCTCTCTCTCTCTCTCTCTCTCTCTCTCTCTGGGGGGTTCAACTTGTCTCTGGTCTGTCCTCTCTCTTTGTGGCGGTTAGTCCTATTTATAGAGGGAGGCCCTGGGCCTCTTCCCAAATAATGAGTGGGAAGGGCGCCAACAATTGGCCATTTTCAAGGGGAACATCTAGTACACTTATCCTGACTAAAGTTGGTCTTTGGCTGCCAAAGACTCTAACGGTGACGCTGTCCTGGGCTCCACAATGACCACCATCCTGCCGTTCTGCTGGTCTTGGTCTTGTTGCACCGAAGCGGTAACCTTTGCCTGATGCCTTGGTATGTGCTTGCCTCCTTTGCACCAAAGGGGAAATGAGGACACTGCGCGGGCAGGCGCCCGCCTGGCCTTTTACTTTTCACTTTGCATCCCTATATCAAAAATACCAAAAATATTATTTATCATCTCTATCAGATCTCACTCTCGTAAGTGACCGTGAAGGGATTGACAATCCCTAATCGCGTTGGTTGCGAGGAGCTATCGTTTTGTGCAGGTACGAGGGATTTGTGCGTGGCCTCCTACTGGATTGATACCTTGCTTCTCAAAAACTGAGGGAAATACTTACGCTACTTTGCTGCATCATCCTCTCCTCTTTGGGGAAATCCAATGCAGTGCTCAAGAGGTAGCACCGTCTAGCAAGCCTACGATGGAATTACTCACACACGGCGGTGAGCATCATGAAATTGGTGATGGAGGATGGTTGATGACGACGACGGCGACGAATCCCCCTCTCCGGAGCCCCGAACGGACTCCAGATCAGCCCTCCCGAGAGGTTTTAGGGCTTGGCGGCGGCTCCATATCGTAAAACGCGATGATTTCTTCTCCTTGATTTTTTCTCTCCGAAAGCAAATATATAGAGTTGGAGTTGGCGTCGGAGGAGCTCTGTGGGGCCCACGAGGTAGGGGCGCCCTAGGGGCATGCCCCCACCCTCGTGGGATGTGGTGTGGGCCCCGGGTCTTCATCTTTGGGAAGGATTTTTATTATTTTTGACTAGATGTTCCGTGGAGTTTCAAGTCATTCCAAGAACTTTTGTTTTACGCACATAAAACAACATCATGGCTATTCTCACGAAAACAGCGTCGATCCGGGTTAGTTCCATTCAAATCATGCAAGTTAGAGTCCAAAACAAGGGCAAAAGTGTTTGGAAAAGTAGATACGACGGAGACGTATCAACTCCCCCAAGCTTAAACCTTTGCTTGTCCTCAAGCAATTCAGTTGATAAACTGAAAGAGAAAAAAGAAAAACTTTTACAAACTCTGTTTGCTCTTGTAGGTGTGAATATGTAAAGCCAGCATTCAGGTTTTCAGCAAAGATTATAACTAACCACATTTGCAAAAATTCTCAGGTCTCATGTTTACTCATATCAATGGCATAATCAACTAGCGAGTCATAATAATAAATCTCGGATGACAACACTTTCTCAAAACAATCATAATATGATATAACAAGATGGTATCTCGCTAGCCATTTCTGAGACCAAGAAACATAAATGCAGAGCACCTTTAAAGATCAAGGACTGACTAGACATTGTAATTCATGGTAAAAGAGATCCAATCATAGTCATACCCAATATGAATTAATAGTAATGGATGCAAATAACAGGTGTGCTCTCCAGCTAGTGCTTTTTAATAAGAGGGTGATGACTCAACATGAAAGTAAATAGATAGGCCCTTCGCAGAGGGAAGCAGGGATTTGTAGAGGTGCGAGCTCGGTTTTGAAATAGAGATAAATAATATTTTGAGCGGCATACTTTCATTGTCAACATAACAACTAAGAGATGGCGATATCTTCCATGCTACACACATTATAGGCGGTTCCCAAACAGAATGGTAAAGTTTATACTCCCCTCCACCAACAAGCATCAATCCATGGCTTGCTCGAAACAACGAAAGTGCCTCCAACTAACATCAGGTCCTGTGGGGAGTTTTTTGTAATTATTTTGATTTAGTTTGCATAAAGCATGGGACCGGGCATCCCGGTGACCAGCCATTTTCTCGTGAGTGAGGAGCGAGTCCACTCCTCTTGAGAATAACCCGCCTAACACGAAAGATAAGGGCAGCCTTAGTTGATACATGAGCTATTCGAGCATACAAAACAGAATGATTATTTGAAGGTTTAGAGTTTGGCACATACAAATTTACTTGGAACGGCAGGTAAATACCGCATATAGAAGGTATAGTGGACTCATCTGGAATAACTTTGGGGTTTAAGGGATTGGATGCACAAGCAGTATTCTCGCTTAGTACAAGTGAAGGCTAGCAAAAGACTGGGAAGCGACCAACTAGAGAGCGACAATGGTCATGAACATGCATTAAAATTAATAAACGTTGGATGACAGCATGAGTAGGATATAATCCACCATGAACATAAATATTGTGAAGGCTATGTTGATTTGTTTCAACTACATGTGTGAACATGTGCCAAGTCAAGTCACTTAAATCATTCAAAGGAGGATACCACCCCATCATACCACATCACAACCATTTTAATAGCATGTTGGCACGCAAGGTAAACCATTATAACTCATAGCTAATCAAGCATGGCATAAGCAACTATGATCTCTAATTGTCATTGCAAACATGTTTATTCATAATAAGCTGAATCAAGAACGATGAACTCATCATATTTACAAAAACAAGAGAGGTCGAGTTCATACCAGCTTCGCTTGATCTATCCGCCCAGGTGCACACGCATGTACGCGTGTGCATAAATAGCACGGGCACACATACGCGTGCGGATCACTTGCACGACCAAACGATGTGGATAATAATAAGAGTGCACATGCATTGGACTAAGCTGGGATCTGCGAGCAATCAATAAGTAGGAGAAGACAAGGCAATATGGGCTCTTAGTTAAATCAACAATAATGGATATAAGAGCCACTTCAACAATTTAATCATGGTCTTCTCCTATCGACCCCCAAAGAAAAGAAAGGAAATAAAAACTATTTACACGGGAAAGCTCCCAACAAGCAAAAGAAGAACAGGAAATATTTTTGGGTTTTCTTTTTAATTATTACTACTACACCAGGAAAAGTAAACTAACTAGAAGCTACACTAATTTTGTTGTTGTTTTCTTAAAGTTTAACAAACACACAATAAGAAAGCAGGAAAAAGAAAATAAACTAGCATGGATATTACAGTGAAAGAGTATGAGCACAGACATTTAGTAATGAGTGTGTGTGAACATAAATGTAATGTCGGTGGAAAATACGTACTCCCCCAAGCTTAGGCTTTTGGCCTAAGTTGGTTCATTGCCAGGGATGGCCTGGCGGATACCCGTAGGTGTAGCTGGGTCGATCTTGTGATGCAATGCTATCGCCTCCCGAGCTGCAGCGTGGCGTCGAGCTGCCTCCGCTCTCCTCTCGTACTCATCTGCCTCCTCACTGGTAATAACATGTCTTCCTTTTGTCTGAGAATCAAAGAAGGCAGGAGAAGGAAGAGTAATACGGACAATACGCCGTTTATCAAAGATTAATCGACATAAGAGAGGTGATTCAGGCCTCTCGACAAACTGGTGCGAAGCCATAGAGTTATAATCTAAATATGCGGGAGGTAACTCCATACCACCCTCACGAACGTCTACCTCAAGAAAATTTGTTGAACGGGTTGCATAAACTCCTCCAAAGAAATCTCCATTATATCTATTATGATGCAACCTACGTGCTACAATGGCTCCCATATGATAATATTGGTCTCCCAACACAGCACTCCTGAGAATGCTAAGGTCAGGGACACACATGTGACATGCTTCATCCTTACCAGTTATGCATCTACCTATGAAGAGAGCAAAATAATGTATAGCAGGAAAGTGAATGCTCTGTATGGTAGCTTGTGTTACATCTCTAGATTCTCCCACAATTATACTACCAAGAAAGTTTCTAAATTCAGATTTACGTGGATCAATAGTACTACCCCATTGTAGAAGTTTGCAGGCAAAAGTAAAATCCTCTAAGTCCATGTTATAAGATTTGTCATAAAGATCAAACATGACTGAAGGAGAATTACGCGAAGATGAAAATTCAAACCTCCTCACAAATGAGCTAGTGATCTCATGATACTGTGGGCATTTGTCTGCCTCAAAGTCCAAAAGATCGGTGTTACGCAAATATGCGTTAAATTCTTCTTTGATTCCTGCACGATCCATAAAATTTTCTGAAGGCCACTCACAAGGCCGCACTGGAGCATCCCTTGGGGGTTCCTCATCAGCATCACGCATTGCAAGCCTGGGGCCTTGCTTCCTTGAAGAACCACCTTGGAACATCTTCATAAGCATATTGCTTCCTCTGAAAAATTTCTGAAATTTTTAGTAACTTAAAACAAAAGTGAACCAACTTCAATAAAATTGATAGCAACTACTCCTAAAAGTGCCTAGAGCCTTAATCAAGCATTAGAACTACTTGGAACCATATAAATTTGACATGAAAACTCAAGAACATGGTCACCTATGCAGCACAAATTTGCAAAGAATAAAGCACTAGAACAAAAACTAATTGGACCAATGGAGGAGTCACATACCAAGGAACAATCTCCCCAAGCAGTTTAGTGAGAGGTGCTTTGAGCAAGGAGATCGAAAATCATAGCAAAGTGAGCTGAAACTCGTTCTTGAGCCAGATATTCATGTTTGTGGGAGGAAGAAGAAGAGGATGGGTGCAGGAATAAGTGGAGGAGGGCCACCATGGGCCCACGAGGTAGGGGGCGCGCCCTCCACCCTCGTGGCCAGGTGGCAGCTCCTCCCGTGGTAATTTTTGCACCATAAATCCCCAAATATTCCCGAAAAAATCATATTGCACAGATAAATCAGGGAACATATGAAAAATACTATTTTTACTTTATTTCAACTAAATAACAAAAAGTATAAAGAGGGTACAGAAGGTTGTGCCTTCTAGTTTCATCCGTCTCATGATCATCAAAAGGAATCCACTAACAAGGTTGATCAGGTCTTGTTAACAAACTCATTCCAACTAACATGGAACCGGAGAAATTTTTAATAACACTATGTTACCTCAACGGGGATATGCACATCCCCAATAATAAGAATATCATATTTCTTCTTGACAGTAGGAAGAGGAAATTCAAAACCTCCAAATATAATCGATGGAATTTTTCCAATTGAATTGATACTGTAAACTTGAGGTTGTTTCCTCGGAAAGTGTATCGTATGCTCATTACCATTAACATGAAAAGTGACATTGCCTTTGTTGCAATCAATAACAACCCCTGCAGTATTCAAAAAAGGTCTTCCAAGAATAATAGACATACTATCGCCCCCGGAATATCAAGAATAACAAAGTCCGTTAAAATAGTAACGTTTGCAACCACAACAGGCACATCCTCACAAATACCGACAGGTATAGCAGTTGATTTATCAGCCATTTGCAAAGATATTTCAGTAGGTGTCAACTTATTCAAGTCATCTACGATATAAAGAGAGGGGCATATCACTAACACCAGCTCCAAGATCACATAAAGCAGTTTTAACATAATTTCTTTTAATGGAGCATGGTATAGTGGGTACTCCTGGATCTCCAAGTTTCTTTGGTATTCCACCCTTAAAAGTATAATTAGCAAGCATGGTGGAAATTTCAGCTTCCGGTATCTTTCTCTTATTGGTAATGATATCCTTCATATACTTAGCATAAGGATTTGTTTTGAGCACATTAGTTAATCGCATACGCAGCAAAAAGATAGGTCTAATCATTTCAGCAAAGCGCTCAAAATCCTCATCATCCTTTTTCTTGGATGGTTTGGGAGGAAAAGGCATGGGTTTCTGAACCCATGGTTCCCTTTCTTTACCATGTTTCCTAGGAACAAAGTCTCTCTTATCATAACGTTGATTCTTTGATTGTGGGTTATCAAGATCAACAGCAGGTTCAACTTCTACATCATTATCATTACTAGGTTGAGCATCATCATGAACAACATCATTAACATTTTCGCTTAGGTTCATGTTCATTACCGATTGTGTTTCAAAGATCGTAAATAGATATATCATTTGGATTCTCGTGTGGTTCAAAGAATAGGTTCACTAGAAGTTTGCAAAGTCCTATCATTTTTCTTTTCTTCCTTTTAGAAGAACTAGGCACATCAAGATTATTTCTCTAAGAATCTTGCTCAATTCTCTTAGGGTGGCCTTCAGGATACAAAGGTTCCTGAGTCATTCTACCAGTTCTAGTAGCCACTCTAACAACATAATCATTTTTCTTACTATTCATTTCATTGAGCAAATCATTTTGAGCCTTAAGTACTTGTTCTACTTGAGTGGTAACCATAGAACATGTTTGCTAATGAGTTTAAGTTCACATCTAACATTAACCATATAATCACCCAAGTGTTTAATCATATAGGTATTTTGTTTTAATTGTCTACCAAAATAAGCATTAAAATTTTCTTGTTTGACAATAAAATTATCAAACTCATCCAAGCATTGTCTAGCAGACTTATAGTGAGGAATATCACCTTCATCAAATCTATAGAGAGAATTTACCTTTACTACCTGTGTCAGGTTATCAAGACCATGCGTTTCTTCAGTAGGTAATGGATTAAGATCATATTTTTCAGCTTTAATACCTTTTTCTTTCATAGATTTCTTTGCCTCTTGCATATCTTCAGGACTGAGAAATAGAACACCCCTCTTCTCTAGAGTTGGTTTAGGAATAGGCTCAGTAGTTGGAGCAGGAGCTGGCTCAGGAAGTGCCCTATTATTTTCATTTGTCAACATATTATTCAATAGAATTTCAGCTTCATCCGGAGTTCTTTCCTCGAAAATGTAACCAACACAACTATCCGGGTAATCTCTGGAAGCATCGGTTAGTCCATTATAAAAGATATCAAGTATTTCATTTTTCTTAAGAGGATGATCAGGCAAAGCATTAAGTAACTTGAGAAGCCTCCTGTCGGTGTCAAAACCTGCGGATCTCGGGTAGGGGGTCCCGAACTATGCGTCCAGGCGGATGGTAACAGGAGACAAGGGACACGATGTTTTTACCTGTGTTCGCCCTCTCGATGGAGGTAATACCCTACTCCGCTTGATTAATATTGATGATATGGGTAGTACAAGCGTCGATCTACCACGAGATCAAGGAGGCTAAACCCTAGAAGCTAGCCTTTGGTATGATTGTTGTTGTTCTGTCCTACGGACTAAAACCCTCCGGTTTATATAGACACGGATAGGTTAGGGTTACACGTAGTCGGTTACAATGGTAGGAGATCTACATATCCGTATCACCAAGCTTGCCTTCCACGCCAAGGAAAGTCCCATCCGGACACGTGATTTAAGTCTTCAATCTTGTATCTTCATAGTCTTGGAGTCCGCCATGATGATAGTTCGCTATCTGGACACCCCTAATCCGGGACTCCTCAAGAGCTCTCGAACCAGGCTTCAATGATGACGAGTCCGGGCGCAAGATATTGTCTTCGGCATTGCAAGGCGGGTTCCTCCTCCGAATACTTCATAGAAGATTTTGAACACCAGGATAGTGTCCGGCTCTGCAAAACAAGTTCCACATACCACCATAGAGAGAATAACTTTTGCACAGATCTGCTGACGTATTCCGCGGCGTGACATCACACCACAGCCAGGCCTTTATATGAATCGTGTTTTACTGCTCCACCTCAGCGCGTTTAGCGAGGCGGTTCCTTAGCACGTCTCATCAAAGCATAGATCATGCCCCCTTATTCCGGGATTCTCATCAATACGGACGTGGGTAACCAAACTGCGTTCGGCCGCACGCCTCTTCTACCAAAGGCGAGTCCTAATCGACCACGGGTGGGCTCTTGGTATTCAACCTCTTTATAATGAGACCAAGGCCCTCTTCTTTTACACCCTCCATCGAAGTTCTCCTCGCCGAGTTCAAACACCCAAAGCTTCAAATTCCGGCCCGGACCCTCGACAATGTCCGGTTCCGACCAAAGACGGCCGATGGATGCCTTCCTCTCACACAGAGGAAGATGTAAAAAGCTGCGAGACGCGGTATCTAACCGGCGAGATCTCAGATAGGCTGCCCGCTTCCAGGCAGGTCATTCCCACTCCTGAGCCCGGCGAGAACGTGGTGTTCGTGTCCCACTTCCTTCGGGGTTTAGGCTTCCCGACGGATCCCTTTGTGCGGGGGCTCATGTTTTATTATGGGCTTGATTTCCATGACTTGAATCCGGAGTCCATCCTCCATATCTCGTCATTCATTGTCATATGTGAGGCCTTCCTCCATATTACCCCTCACTTTGGGTTGTGGCTCAAGACCTTCAAGGTGGAGCCAAAGACGATCGAGGGGCAGCAAGCAGAGTGCGGAGGGGCGGTCATAAGCAAATGTGCTGATGCTCCGTGGCTTGAAGGCTCTTTTCAAAAGGAGCTTGGTTTGTGGCAACAGGAGTGGTTTTATATTACCGCTCCTAGGGGCACCAAATGGGCGGCGCTTCCCGCCTTTCGCCAGTCCACCACAGCGGGCCGGCGTCATGGGTCAACAAGGGACTCGACTGGGGGCCGTCCAAAGACGTTCCTTTGCTGCAGGGCCGTATTCGAGACCTCCAAGAAAGAGAGATCAATCTAGTTGCAGTGGCACATGTTATGTTGATCCGGCGCCTTCAGCCCTCCAAATGTCGCCCCCTTCGCCTGTGGGAATTTAATCCGGAGGGACCACGAGCTCTCCAAAATTTTATGGGCACGGCGCCCGTGGAGATGTATAAACTGTTCTTCGGATCACAAGAGAAGTGTCCGGACCTGACGGAGGACACAGGACTAAGCTGCAATCGCCCAGATACTCAAGTAAGTAGTCCTGTAACCGGACAAGCTGTCCATTCATTTATCATATATACATGCCCTTCAAAGGAGCCGTTTTTTGAACAGGAGTGGATAGCCAAAGCAAAGTTAATAAGGTGTCCGGCTCCCCTCCTAGAGAACACGCCGGACCCCATGCTGGCTAAGATGTTGTAGGCCACGCCTTTTAGAGAAGGCGAGGGGAGCGGGGAGGCAACTTCCTCCACGAAGGAGGTATTTGAGGAGGGAGGGATCAAAAATCCCACCCTCCAAGGAGAGAAGAGGACCGCTTCGGAAGATCCGGAGGTCAAGGCCTCGAAGAGGGGGAAGAAATCTTCGTCGGAGAGTCCGGCGCTGGGGAGTAGCCCAACCGCACTATTTCCCCAAGGGGATTAGCCCTCCAGCAAGCCGTAAGTGAAAAGTAGGGGTCTTGTAAATAAGGAACATCCCTGTATTTATTTCTGAAGATAACCGAAATTGTACCTTGTAGTTCGGATCTCAGCCCTTCTCAGCAGAGCTCGTCTTCGGGGGATCTTCTTCCGGAGATGATGGAGAGCGAACGCCTCCATCTGTCACACCCTCATGCGAGGCGGACGACCCTGAGGTGTCGTCGCGGAGGGTTCCCCCAAGTCCGCCGGGGCCAGAAGGTCCGGCGCCAAGGGGTGTGCGATCGGAGCAGCTGAAGGATCTGCTTGGGCGAGCGGCTATCTCAGAAGATCACCGTGTTCTAATGGGTACAGTGATTGAAAGAATTGCATCCGCGGAGAGCGGATTGCTTGAAGTCGTCAAAAGCTTACTGACGGGGTTCGAGGTACGCAAAAAATGATGTACCTTCTGACAGTTATGCATATAAAATGCACCCTGCATAGATAGTAGCCCCTGAGACTCGGTATGTTGTCAAAATTGACAGTGTGCCGAGGATCAAAATATCAGTTATAACATATCACCGCTCCTAAACAGGTGGCGGGGCGTTCGGTGGCCAGCCGGACTGATGAATATGCCGAACTAAAGTGGCAGCTTGACGAGGCAGATGCGGACATCGCGTTGGTCAATAAACGGTTCGACGAGTCACAAGGTATGCGACTTCTATGCGGACACCTGGTAAGGGAGCTTGACGCCCATGTCTTACTGTTTGTATGCTTAATGCAGATGGTGCCGCTGCTGTGGAGGAGCTTCGGGCGGAACTCACACGAGCGAAAGAGCAAGCCAGAAGTAGTAATGCGGCCGCTTTAAGGGCAGCCGAAGAGCTAAAAGCCGAACGGGCTGCTCACTACCGAAGCAGGGAGGAAATGGCCGATATGGCCAGAAAGTTGAAGAATATTACCGACCACTGCGAGGTTCTTGAAAAAGAACGTCAAATGGAGCAAGAGGGCCTGAAAAAGGCCACTGCCGAATCCAAGGATGCCCGTTCCGCTTTGAGAGCTGCCAAGGAGGAGCTGAGTCAAGCCGGGGCTATTGCGGTTGGAAAACCGTTTTTGCTGCGGAGGAAATATACGGATCCAAAGGATGCTCAATTTGACAAGTTGTGGAGTTCGGAGGATGCTTATCTGGACATGGCGGCTAGCGCTGCAGACGCAGTTGAGCACTTCCGGGGCCAGAAGGGGCACAGAAGGGAAGAGCTATATTGGTCGCAATTCCATAGTCCAGAGCGTCTTCTTCCATTAACCGATCGGTTGGCCGAATGGGCTGAGCTGAACCGACTATCTGGACTTGCCATGAAGCATGTCATGACTCATTTGTGGCCGGGCGGACCCCAACCGAAGAGTTATTTTGGTTTAGTGTAGCAGTTCCTTGGTGCGGTACCACGTATCGATGCAATGAGGCGGTCGGCGTGTATTGAAGGAGCGCGGATGGCTCTGGCCCGTGTCAAGACATACTGGGCAGAGATGAAGGCCACCGACGTTGCATCCCAAGATTCGGACAGAAGTCGAGTACCGCCGAGCACTACTTTGAAGAAGTTCCTGCAGGCGCTTCGTTTAATAGAGGCGATGCTCGAAGGATGTTATGTTTAAATGACATGTATGATTTGTGAAAACAATGTTTCAATATAATATAAGAGCTTTTTATACTTGTGCGTTCAAGTAGTAAACTACTCCTGTGCGGCAGTTTATGTATATGTATATATAACTCGAAAGATGGCAGTCCTGGCTTCAGCCCCCACGCACATAGTGCGGGGTGTTTGCAACGAAAGCGCTTTGTCACACTTAATCCAACGTCTTGGTCCTGTTAAGGAGGTGATAAGCGTAGCAAACTAGGCAACCGGACTATAATGCTTTATCACTTTCACTTAGCCATGGAGTTCGAGGGTGGGGCTACTATATAGCCCCCTGGGGCACCGCACTCTCCCGAATTCGGGTGCGTATGTGCGACCGAAAACCAGTCCTTCGTCAATGCGGAGGAATCCTAAACATTCCAAAGGAGTCATCGAGTGGTTGACCAGTCTCGCTATATCATGACAGTTTTCGGCTTTCTCTCGAGGTGTTTCGCCAACAACCGGGCACAATCGCAGTAGTTCTCCTGGTGCCGCGTTAGCCGATAAAACGGAACGTAAGGCAGCAAAACACGGGAGCCGGGAAAACCCAACATTTGAGCAAAGACATGATTCGGAGCTGATGCATATAAGGCCTAACTCGAGACGCCGAACACTCCCTAAGGTATTCGGTCTTTATAAAAACGGGCAGAATAACGCCCTAAGCCCCTGGTGTCCAGGTACGTGCAAAAATTCTGGTGCGGCCAATGCCAAAACGCCAGCCTCCTCCTCGGTTATAGCAAGAAACCGGGGGATGTATATCAACAAGAGACAGTAAAAAGGTTTACGCAGGGTCTTTATCTAAAAAGAATCCTTGCAACGGGTCCCTACTGCACGTCTGCGCCTGTGTCTCCGTTGTGCCGTATCCTGGACGGGTGTAGCACGTTGTTCATCTGTAGAAGAGAGGAACTTAGTTTAAAAAGAAAAAAAAGATCGTGCGAAAGATGTACTTTATATTAAATAAACAGAGTACGAGTCGAAGAATTGGATAAGATTGAGCTTTATTGTCTCTTGTGATACATGCATGCAGCCCCTTGTATGGGGGAATGTCGCTAGTAGGCGCCGGACTCGTCTAGCCGTGTCCGGGGTTTCAATGACCAATTCAGGTTCTTTGAATAGTGGCGCGGATAGGTGTGGGGCTGTCAAGGCAGTCTCACGTTCCTCCGTGCTCAAGTAACACTTAATACTCCCTTTTAATGAGATGATGCCGCGTGGACCGGGCATTTTAAGTGTGAGAGGTGCATAGTGCGGTATTGCGTTAAAGCAGGCGAAAGCTTTGCGTCCCAATAGTGCTTGATGGTTACTTTTGAACGGGGCGACATGGAAGATTAACCTTTCGTGGTGGAAGTTGTCGGATGAACCAAACACAACTTCCAGCAGTATGGAGCCCGTACAATGGGCATATGGGCCTGGCATCACTCCTTTAAAGGAGGTGTTGCTACGGCGAATTTTGGTTGGGTTTATCCCCATCCTGCGGATTGTGCCCTGATATATCAGGTTTATGTCACTGCCGCCATCCATGAGGACTTGTGTAAATTGGAATCCGTTGATTATAGGATCCAATATCAAGGCGATCCATCCTGCGTTCCGGATACTTTCGAATAGTCCTCGATGGTCGAAGGTGATTGGTTTTGACAACCGGTTAATGCGGCGCGCATTTTAGTGGGCGCCGCTCTGTTTTTCCTTTGATCACGTGAAGTGAGTTTACTGTTTTAACCTCGTGTGGGAAATTCCTTTGTTTTCCGGGGCTCTGCTTGTGGTGCTCGTCATCATCTTCGCTTGGTGTGTCAAGCCCCTTGTGTTCGGCGTTGAGTCTGCCGGACTGTTTGAAGACCCAACAATTTATGTGGGTATGGTTTGCAGGCCTCCCAGGAGTACTATGGATTTGACATATCTTGTCCAAGATTTTGTGGAAGTTGGATAGCTCATCGCTATTGTCCTTGAGGGGCAGTTTTTTGTTGTTCTGCCGTGAGCTTTTGAATCCGGCGTTGATTGCCTCGCTCTTTGGACCGTTCCTTTTAATCCGGCTGGTCCTTGTTGCGCCGTGTGGTTTCCGCTTTCCATCCTCGACTTGGATGTACTTGGGTCGCTGGTGCTGCATCTTGCTAGCCAGCTATCCTCTCCCGCGCAAAAGTGGGTCATGAGGCTTGTTAATGCGGCAATTGTTCTCGGCTTTTCTTGGCCGAGGTGTCTGGCGAGCCATTCGTCTCGGACGTTGTGTTTGAAAGTTGCTAAGGCTTCGGCGTCCGGACAGTCGACTATTTGGTTCTTTTTAGTAAGGAACCTGTTCCAGAATTTCTAGGCTGACTCTCCGGGCTGTTGAGTTATGTGACTTAAATCGTCTGCATCCGGAGGGCGGACATATGTCCCCTGAAAATTTGCCCAAAACGCGTCCTCGAGGTCTTCCCAGCTTCTAATGGTATTTTCTGGGAGGCTTTTAAGCCAATGTCGAGCTGGCCCTTTGAGTTTGAGGGGTAAGTATTTTATGGCGTGGAGATCATCTCCTCTAGCCATGTGTATGTGGAGGATGTAATCCTCAATCCGACTCTGTGGTCTGTTGTTCCGTCATATGCCTCTATGTTTACGAGTTTGAATCCCGCTGGAAATTCATGATCCAGTACCTCATCGGTGAAACATAGGGGATGTGTGGCGCCCCTATATTTGGGTGTGCCATGATGTTCGGAATTTTGGCCTGTTGCATTGCTTTGAAGAGCTTGCTTTCTTGGCCCATAGATGGACCTAACTGGGCCATCCTTTTGCTGTGAATCCATATGCGGATTGCATACCAGCTTGTGTCTTGGCGCCATTTGCCGCTCTCTTTTTGCCGTGGGGTCGTCCATCCGACCGGGTGGCCTTTTTATTCTTTGATTGTGGGGCCTCTAAGGCCTCCTCGTCAAATTCGGGCAGTAGCTTTCTTTTTGGGTAGCTCTTTGTTCAACGACTGTCGCCGTATTTGTCTACGGTGTTGAATACTTTGCTCCATCTGATCCCGAGTGCATCTTCCACTGTTTTGAGCTTCCGCTTCTGCTTTTTCAGGCTACGCGCAGTGGCGACGAGCCTTTTCTGGAGGTTATCTTGCTCCAACGATTTGTCCGCCGTGAGATCATCCGGATCATTATCTTCCCGGGACGGGTTGTTTATCCAAGTTGTCTTGTTCGGACGATTGCTCGATAGCATGTTCGTCGTCCACCCGTTCGCCCTGCTCTATGGCTGGGTCTCTGTTGAGGCGGGACTTGGTCCGGCGTCTACGTTGCCGTTTTGACTGCTTTTCGAGGGATTTATCCTTCGTAGCGTCCCGTTGTTCCTCGTCTTCACTTCCTTTAGGTGTATCCACCATGTATACATCATGAGATGAGGTGGTTGTCCAGCATCCTACAGGTGCTGGTTCATTGTTGTGTCCTACATCGTCGTCCATACCGTCGATGTCTTCGGAGTCGAAATCGAGCATGCCGTGTAAGATTTCGACGGTGGCTACGAAGTGGGTGGTGGGTGGACGTTGAATTTCTTCGTCGTCCGCATCCCAACCTTCCTGACCGTAGTCCGGCCATGGCTCTCCGGATAAAGAGAGAGACTTTAGTGAATTTAGGATGTCGCCAAAGGGCGAGTGCTGAAAGATGTCTGCGGCGGTGAACTCCATGACCGGCGCCCAATCGGATTCGATTGGCAGGGGCGCGGAGGGTTCGGAGTCCGGAGAGGAGTCCGGCACCCTGGAGTCGAGGTCTTCACAAAGGACAGGGATGGAGTTCGGCTCAATCGCCGTAGAGATTGTAGCCCCCGAGGCGGTGTCCAACCACTCGTCCTCGATCGGGAATCCGGCTCCGGATTAAGTGTCAGAGCGGATGTCTTGGTGCGGGCTCCTGTGGCACTTTGTTCGGCTGCAGAGCTAGATCATGCCTATCGAGACAAGGCGGCACGGCTGCGGCTCGAATTCGTCGAAGATCAAGTCTCCGCGGATATCGGCCGTATAGTAGTTCAAACTTCCAAATCTGACCTGATGGCCAGGGCGTAGCTTTCGATCTGCACCAGATGGCTGCTTAATTGCCCGCAGCAAAGCCGCCCGAATCACGAAGATCTGTCCGGGAGAAAGGTCTCACCGGACTGCGTCATTGTTGATGATCGAAGGAGCCATCGGGCCTATCGGTGCCGATACGAGGAACTCTCAATGAAAGCACCAATGTCGGTGTCAAAACCGGCGGATCTCGGGTAGGGGGTCCCGAACTGTCGCCTAGGGCGGATGGTAACAGGAGACAAGGAACACGATGTTTTTACCAGGTTCGGGCCCTCTCGATGGAGGTAATACCCTACTCCTGCTTGATTAATATTGATGATATGGGTAGTACAAGAGTAGATCTACCACGAGATCAAGGAGGCTAAACCCTAGAAGCTAGCCTATGGTATGATTGTTGTTGTTGTGTCCTACAGACTAAAACCCTTGTGGGAGACTCTCTTCTTCAATTTGCACAAAGTTGTATATTTCCTTTAAAGTAGCTTGTTTCTTATGAGCAGGGAAATATTTAGCAGAGAAGTAATAAATCATATCCTGGGGACTACGCATAAAACCAGGATCTAAAGAATTAAACCATATCTTAGCATCACCCTTTAATGAGAACGTAAATATTTTAAGGATATAAAAGTAGTGAGATCTCTCATCATTAGTGAACAGGGTGGCTATATCATTTAATTTAGTAAGATGTGCCACAACAGTTTCAGATTCATAGCCATGTAAAGGATCAGATTCAACCAAAGTAATTATATCAGTATCAATAGAGAATTCATAATCCTTATCGGGAACACAAATAGGTGAAGTAGCAAAAGCAAGGTCAGGTTTCATTCTATCTCTAAGAGATTCTTTACTCCATTTAACTAATAGCCTCTTAAGTTCGTTTCTATCTTTGTAGGAAAAAATAGCTGCAGAAGCTTCCATATCAAAAACATAGGAATAACAGGCATATCTTCATCATCAGTTTCATCAACATTATCAGTTTCAGTAATTTCTTTCTCTCTAGCCCTAGCAATTTGCTCATCAATAAATTCACTAAGGGGCACAGTAGTATCAAGCATAGAAGTAGTTTCATCATAAGTATCATGCATAGCAGAAGTGGCGTCATCAATAACATGCGACATATCAGAATGAATAGCAGAAGCAGGTTTAGGTGTTGCAAGCTTACTCATAACAGAAGGTGAATCAAGTGCAGAGCTAGATGGCAATTCCTTACCTCCCCTCGTAGTTGAGGGATAAATTTTTCTCTTGGCGTCTTTCAAATTCTTCATAGTGTCCAGCAGATATAATTCCCAAGTGACTCAAAGAATAGAGCTATGCTCCCCGGCAACAGCGCCCGAAATTAGTCTTGATAACCCACAAGTGTAGGGGATCGCAACAGCTTTCGAGGGTAGAGTATTCAACCCAAATTTATTGATTCGACACAAGGGGAGCCAAGAAATATTCTCAAATATTAGCAACTGAGTTGTCAGTTCAGCCACACCTGGATAACTTAATATCTGCAGCAAGGTATTTAGTAGCAAAGTAATATGATAGTAGTGGTAACGGTAACAAAAGAGTAATGAAAGCAAAAGTAATATTTTTAGTGTTTTGTAATGATTGTAACAGTAACAACGGGAAAGTAAATAAGCGTAAACCAGTATATGGAAAGCTCCTAGGCATTGGATCGGTGATGGATAATTATGCCGGATGCAGTTCATCATGTAATAGTCATAACATAGGGTGACACAGAACTAACTCCAATTCATCAACGTAATGTAGGCATGTATTCCGAATATAGTCATACGTGCTTATGGAAAAGAACTTGCATGACATCTTTTGTCCTACCCTCCCGTGGCAGCGGGGTCCTAATGGAAACTAAGGGATATTAAGGCCTCCTTTAAATAGAGAACCGGAAAAAAGCATTAGCACATAGTGAATACATGAACTCCTCAAACTATGGTCATCACCGAGAAGTATCCCGATTATTGTCACTTGGGGTTGTCGATCATAACACATAATAGGTGACTATAGACTTGCAAGATAGGATCAAGAACTCACATATATTCATGAAAACATAATAGGTTCAGATCTGAAATCATGGCACTTTTCGGGCCCTAGTGACAATCATTCAGCATAGCAAAGTCATAGCAACATCAATCTCAGAACATAGTGGATACTAGGGATCAAACCCTAACAAAACTAACTCGATTACATGATAGATCTCATCCAACCCATCACCGTCCAGCAATCCTACAATGGAATTACTCACACACGGCGGTGAGCATCATGAAATTGGTGATGTAGGATGGTTGATGATGACGACGGCGATGAATCCCCCTCTCCGGAGCCCCGAACGGACTCCAGATCAGCCCTCCCGAGAGGTTTTAGGGCTTGGCGGCGGCTCTGTATCGTAAAACGCGATGATTTATTCTCCTTGATTTTGTTCACTCTAAAAGCAAATATATAGAGTTGGAGTTGGCGTCGGAGGAGCTCCAGGGGGGCCACGAGGTAGGGGGGCGCGCCCTAGAGGGGGGCGCGCCCCCCACCCTCGTGGACAGGGTGTGGGCCCCCTGGTCTTCATCTTTGGCAAGGATTTTTATTATTTTTGACTAGATGTTCTGTTGAGTTTGAGGTCATTCCGAGAACTTTTGTTTTCTGCACATAAAACAACATCATGGCAATTCTGTTGAGAACAACGTCAGTCCGGGTTAGTTCCATTCAAATCATACACGTTAGAGTCCAAAACAAGGGCAAAAGTGTTTGGAAAAGTAGATACGACGGAGACGTATCAATCTCTCTATCTCTCGTGTTCTTGATTTGGCACGATCTTGATGTATCGCGAGCTTTGCTATTATAGTTGGATCTTATGTTTCTTCTCCCCCTCTACTCTCTTGTAATGGATTGAGTTTTCCCTTTGAAGTAATCTTATCGGATTGAGTCTTTATTGATTTGAGAACACTTGATGTATGTCTTGTCGATGCGTGTCTGTGGTGACAATGGGATATCAATTGATTCACTTGATGTATGTTTTGGTGATCAACTTGTGGGTTCCGCCAATGAACCTATGCATAGGGGTTGGCACACATTTTCGTCGTGATTCTCCGGTAGAAACTTTGGGGCACTCTTTGAGGTTCTATGTGTTGGTTGAATAGATGAATCTGAGATTGTGTGATGCATATCATATAATCATACCCAAGGATACTTTAGGTGACATTGGAGTATCTAGGTGACATTAGGGTTTTGGTTGATTTGTGTCTTAAGGTGTTATTCTAGTACGAACACTAGGGCTGTTTGTGACTGTCGGTGTCAAAACCGGCGGATCTCGGGTAGGGGGTCCCGAATTGTGCGTCTAAGGCGGATGGTAACAGGAGGCGGGGGACACAATGTTTACCCAGGTTCGGGCCCTCTCAATGGAGGTAACACCCTACTTCCTGCTTGATTGATCTTGATGATATGAGTATTACAAGAGTTGATCTACCACGAGATCGTAGAGGCCAAACCCTAGAAGCTAGCTTATGATTATGATTGTTGTATCTGATCTATCGACTAGCCTGGCCCTGGTTTATATAATGCACCAGAGGCCTAGGATAACATGAGTCCTAGCCGAATACGCCGGTGGGGGAGGAGTCCTTTTCTTGATCACCAAGTCTTGTGGAATCTTCCTTGTATGCGGCAGCTGTCCGGACTAGCCCATGAGTATATGGCCATGGGGGTCCTCGGCCCAATCTAACAGATCGGGAGATGACGTGGTGAGTACCCCCTATTCTAAGACACCGTCAGTAGCCCCCTGAACCGGTCTTCAAGTTAGGAACGCTCCCCGATTCTTCTGAAATGTTCTTCATATTCGGTCTTCGGTCTTGAAAAATGGTTCAACAAATCTTCTCATCTTCAATCTTGAGGATTGCCGAAGTGCATCCGAAGAGTTTACACGTCGGGTATCCGAGGATCCCCTTCAAGTTTCCGGCCTTTATCAATGCCTTGTTATTTTTATGCCACACCTCGGGTTTGAAGTTGTTCCCGGGAGGCAGTGTCCTCTTGCGTCTGAGCTCTAACACCGGACTGCATTCGAGGTATCTTTTGCAGTCGAGCACCAACGCCGGACTGTGTCCAAGCTCCAACGCCGGACTGTATCCGAGCTCCAACGCCAGACTACATCCGAGGTTTCATAGATCACCTTGGTTCAAAAAATTTGAAGGGGTTTAGCCGAGCTTAATGCCGGAAATGCCCTCTATGGAGCTAGCCGCTAGCGCCCGAGCTTTATGTCGGACTGCTTCCAAGGTGGTGCACCACCCCGACCGCGGGCTGATTTTTTGTGAATATGTTTAACTGGTGCAGTTTATTCTCTGCAGATGTATATCCAGTAGCCCTCAAGGTGTGTATCAGTCTAAAACCCGAGATGCACCTGAAGGCAAGCATAAAACCGATGTTCCCATTAGCCCCTGAGACTCAGGTCGATGCGCGAAATCGGCCTGAGGATCAACTCCTAGCTCCGCAGCATACATAGGAATAAAAACGCAGTGTAATATATTAGAGATAATAGTGATTGGCGAACGGGCCCCTGAGAGAGGGTCGTGAGAAGTCACCGTGATATATAGCTTGATGCCAGATAGGTTCAGATGGTACTTATTGCTGTCCGAAGACGCGCCTTCCCATAGTTCGATAAAGCCGAACACTGAGCCCTTTGAATTTTCTGCATTGAATAGGCAATGCAGTAGCCTCCGAGACACTGATCGGGTGGCAACACCAGATCAGGGGATCGGTGTGTGTCGGCGTTCTGGGAACATGGGTACCCAGACTTGCCTGCCTGCGGCCTGCGGCGTGGCTCAAGGGGTGGCCCAGTATGGTCCATCTTCATCAACACAAGCTCAAGACCCTCGCGAGGGGCCAAGCCTCGCGGGGCGGACGACAGAAAGCTTCCTCAGGCACGGCCTCGTCAGGCTGGCTCGCGAGGCGGAGAGATCAAGGCGGGGTACCTCACGAGGTGCCCATGACGCAAGCCATGACGACCAAGGGCGCCAGGCGGGCGCCAGCCCACACAGTGTCCTCATTTCCCCTTTGGTGCAAAGGAGGCAAGCGCAGGCCAAGGGTATCAAGCAAAGGCAACCATTTCAGTGCAACAAGACCAAGACCAGCAGAACGGCAGGAAGGAGGTTATCGTGGAGCCCAAGCCGGCGTCACCATCAGAGTCTTTGGCAAGCGAGGACCGACTTTAGTCAGGATAAGTGTACTAGATGTTCCCCTTCAAAATGGCCAATTGTGGGCGCCCTTCTTGCTCAATATTTGGGAAGAGGCCCAGGGCCTCCCACTATAAATAGAGCTAGCCACCACCAAGGCAGGGGGATCAAAAAATCCGGAAGAGACCTATCAGGTAGAACCCTAGCAGAGAGAGAGAGGCGACTGAACTCCCCTCGCAGTTCATCGCACCAGCTCAAGAACAGTCCCTCGCGAGGCTGTTCTTCCCTTGTATTGTCATCATCAGCCCCAGAGGCAATCCACCACACCACACACAGGAGTAGGGTATTACACCACAATGGTGGCCCGAACCAGTATAAACCTCGTGTCCTCTGTGTTGTTCTTTGTGTAGTTTCAATCCTTGCAAGGCGACGATACATAGGTAGGTTGGAGGTGTGATTTTCGCGTGCACCCCAGAGTTCGAACCTAGAGGGTTTGCCGGAACCCGAAATCCGACATTTGGCGCGCCAGGTATGGGTGCACCGGAATCCGCCTTCCGCCGCCCTGCTCTTCGCCGCCCCTCGCATCCATGTCAGACGCTCGTCGGGCCCGTGCCGAGCGCCGGGCCGCTCTCGCTGCTCGCGTCGCCCAGACGGCTTCGCTCCGTCACTTCGCCGCCGTTCCCGTCGCCTCCTTAACGCCGCCATCGCCCGCGGGAACGAGCAACAGCGCCGCCCCGCACCCTTCGCAGACGGGCGAGAAGGCCGCACCGCCACCCCATCGCTGGCTCCAGCCGGTTCTTCGTCCCACGCCCGTCGCGCTCCCGTGGACACGCACGCGGCGTTGCTCCTGGCGCGGGAACTCCTGCACTACCGTCCCGTCGACGACCTCTACGATGAGTGGCTCACTCGCATCACTGAGCTTGTCAGCGCCGCTGGGGGCTCCCCTGCGCCATCCCTCTCGCTACACTGTGCCCCGTCTTGCGCGGGCGATGAAGCTCCGGGGGCGCCTCGGCCGCCTCCCCCGCAAGAAGGCGCCTTGGCCCCAAGGCGCGTGGCCCCTGGGCGGAACCCACTCCGTCTGGCACCAGCACAGCAAGAGAAGAGCTGCCAAGAAGTCCCTCGTCCCCAAGAAGCTGCCCGAGTGCTCCCCGCACCGGCCCGTCATGACCGCGCTCCTGCTCCAGCGCGTCAAGACCCCGCGCTGCTCCCGGCGGCAGCGCACGGGGACCTCCAAGATCAAGCCCTCCATCACCAAAGGCCTCCCGTGGCCACTGCAAGCTGCCGTGCCTTCACCGCCGAGCTGCACAGCGTGGCCTGGCCGGGAAAGTTCAAGCCAGACCTGCCCCCATGCTACGATGGCACGGCCGACCCTGCGGAGTTCCTCCAGCTCTATGAGCTGGGCATCGAAGCCGCCAACGGAGACGAGAAGGTCATGTCAAACTGGTTTCCCATGGCGCTCAAGGACGGTGCCCGCACCTGGCTCCTGAACCTGGCTCCTGGCACGATTTCCTCCTGGAGCGAGATGCGCACCCGATTCATCGCCAACTTCCAAGGCACCCGCGATCGGCCCCCGGCCATGAGTGACTTGCGCCGCATCAAGCAGCAGTCAGGGGAGACCCTGCAAAAGTTCATCCAACGTTTCAACGACGCTCGCCTTAAGATCCCCAGGGTGTCTGAGGAGGCCATCATCTCAGCCTTCTCCGATGGTGTGCGTGATGTCAAGATGAAGGAAGAGCTCGCGATTCATGAAGACCTGTGCACACCCCTGGAGCTGTTCAACTTGGTGACCAAGTGCGCCAGCGCTGAGGAAGGACGCGTTTCCCTTCTCGAGCTGCCGGCTGCCGACCCAGAAGAAAAGAAGCCCAAGGTCAAGGACGTGAAGTGCAAGGGGGCTGTCGTGCTTGCAGCAAAGCCGGACACCAAGCGAGGAAGGGATCAACCTGAGTCATCCAAGGGCAGTCGGTACTGCGTGTACCATGACCTCCACACCCACAACACCGACGAATGCCAAGAGCTCAGGGCCGTGCGGGACGTGCGTGCCGGGCGACGCCCCAAGCGCAGCGACCGGGGCTATGGCCGAGGAGGTGGAAGAGGTGGAGGACGATGGGAAGACCGTGGCCCTTGCCAAGGGTGGCGTGACCGACCTCGCGAGGACCGCTGGCAGGATCAGCCTCGCGAGGGAGGTGGGAGAGACCCACCTCGCGAGGGAGGCTGGAGGGATCAGCCTCGCGAGGATCGCCCACAAGGCAACACAGGCCTCCCTCCTCTGCCACCGCAGCCAAGGAGAAATGAAGACCATCATCAGGACGAGGGGGCTGGGGGATTCCAGGAGCCGCACGCAATCGCTTGCATCCTGGGCGGAGCTCAAGCCCCAGCCTCTCAGCGCATCTTCAACCAGTTCGCCCGCGAAGTGAATGCAGTCCTCCCCAGGCTCGAAGCCACACACCCCCTCAGGTGGTCAGCGTGCACCATCACATTCAGCTCAACGGATCAGCTCAAGTGCACAGCCACAGCCGGAGTCCTCCCGATGCTTTGTTCCCCAATCATCAGCAATGTGCAGGTCACCAGGACCCTCATCGACGGCGGAGCAGGGCTCAATGTCCTGTCCGTTGAGAAACTCAACAATCTCCAAGTGTCATACAATCAGCTTCAGCCAGCCAAGCCTTTCTCCGGAGTCACTGATGGTTCGACAGTTCCGTTAGGGCAGGTCCGCCTTCCTGTCACCTTCGGGACGCGCGACAACTACCGCACCGAGCTCATTGACTTCGACGTCGTCCACATTCGCCTGCCGTACAATGCCATCCTCGGGTACCCATCCCTGGCCAAGTTCATGGTCGTGACCCATCATGGCTACAATGTCCTCAAGATGCCAGGAAGCGGTGGAGTCATCACGGTGCCTTGTGAAGAGAGCGCAGCATGTGTTCCCTGGAGCGTGCTTTCCAAGCCGCGTCAATTGAAGACCCAGATCACAGGAGCGGGAGGCTTCCTGAGGCTGCCCCTAAGAAGAAGAAGACATCGCCTGGCCCGATCCCTCGGGAGGCAGGCCCCTCAGGGTCCGCGCCTGTTCAGGGGGCAACTCCCTCTTTCGCATAGGAAAGCGCGCCCGGCGCCCTCCTCGAGCAAGGCTCGGGGGCTCTCTCCTGGAGGGCCACCGACTTTGCTAAGATCACAAGGGAGGCGCTCGGGCATCACTTGGAGGCGTGTTTCAAAGCATGTTTCCCTCAAGAAGAAGCAAGGCAAGGAGGGCCAAACCCTCAGGGAGTTAAATCGACCAAGATCGCTCAGAGGCTGTAGGAGTCAAGAGTTATGAGTGGCACCGCCGCCACCCGCCGTAGCTCCCCATCCAGGCGACGATGGTGGGCTGCGCGTCTGCATCGACATACCAGGGCTCAACCGAGCCGCTTCTCAGGAGCGCCTCTGGCCCTCACGCGCGGGGCGCTGTGAAGGTCCACCCCACAACTATGTTTGCATGCCTTACGGGCTGCCGAACGCGGCTGACGCGCGCCAGCGCCTCATAAGGAGCATCCTGGAGGCTCAAGTGGCCAGGCGTTCCGCAGTCCTGGCGGAGATGGAGATGGTCCGCGAGGAGCCACCAGCGCCACCGGACCCTCCCGAGGCTCCTGGGCCTGGGGGCTCATGAAGATCGGCTTCCGCAGCGCACGACATCCGCTACTTCAGCATCCCTTCATCTCCAACATCACCGGGTGACATCCTTCGAGTTTCATTTTCCGTTGGGAGTGCCCCCCAGGGCTGCATCATTCCCAGACCGCGTGGGTCCGTCCCTGCGGCATGTATCCCTTTTAATTCATGTTTTTAGTTTATCGAGGGCGCCCCTCGGGCTGCATTATCCCCAAGCCACCCGGGCCAGACCCAGTGGCATGTATCCCTCTTGCGTTTATTCGGGTCGTGCGTTTGACCCATCATGATCGTTATTTGATGCCTGCCCACGGCACCCTTCTTCCTTCATGTCGGCCACTTGCACATTAAAGGGGGGGGGGTACCTGAGCATCGCAACTCATGGGCTCCTACTGGCTCTCCAGCCCTCACCCTCTGGCCTTGTCCACGGCATCGCGACGGCATACCGGCGATGGCTGAGCCCGCTTCGAGGGCGGGACCGGGGACGAGAAGCGCCGACATCTAACCAGATTTGCGAGAACACATTACAAGTAAAGGCCCAGAGCCAGCGCAACCCGCCTTGAGGTAGGGCCCGTGAGTCCAGCTGGCTCACGAGTGCCCAGATACACCTCGTCAGGCCCTACCGTGCCAGCCACGTGTCAGGGCGGGGTTGTACACGCCCTGGGGGCTCCTCCCGGAGGGGAGCTCCCTCCCACGCACCAGTGGAAGCACCTTGCTCAGCGGCTGGCGACAACCTTTGCCGAGGCGGCTATGCCCGCATACATCACGGAAGCACTATGCTCCGCCGGTGATAAACAAGCGAGGGTGGCTGCCGGTGTCAAAACCGGCGGATCTCGGGTAGGGGGTCCCGAACTGTGCGTCTAGGCGGATGGTAACAGGAGACAAGGGACACGATGTTTTTACCCAGGTTGGGCCCTCTCGATGGAGGTAATACCCTACTCCTGCTTGATTAATATTGATGATATGGGTAGTACAAGAGTAGATCTACCATGAGATCAGAGAGGCTAAACCCTAGAAGCTAGCCTATGGTATGATCGTTGTTCTGTCCTACGGAGTAAAACCCTTCGGTTTATATAGACACCGGATAGGGTTAGGGTTACAGAGAGTCGGTTACAATGGTAGGAGATCTACATATCCGTATCGCCAAGCTTGCCTTCCACGCCAAGGAAAGTCTCATCCGGACAGTCTTCAATCTTGTATCTTCATAGTCCAGGAGTCCGGCCGAAGATGATAGTTCGGCTATCCGGACACCCCCTAGTCCAGGACTCCCTCAGTAGCCCCTGAACCAGGCTTCAATGACGCATTTAGTCCGGCGTGCATATTGTCTTCGGCATTGCAAGGCGGGTTCCTCCTCCGAATACTTCATAGACGGTTTTGAACACCAGGATAGTGTCCGGCTCTGCAAAACAAGTTCCACATACCACCGTAGAGAGAATAACTTTTTGCACAGATCTGCTGACGTATTCCGCGGCGTGATATCACACCACGGCCGAGCCTTTATTCAATTGTTTTTCTTGTCCGCCTCAGCTCATTTAGCGAGGCGGTTTCTTGGCACGCTTTTATCAAAGCGTAGATCGTGCCCCTTATTCTGGGATTCTCATCAATACGGACGCAGTAACCCAACCGCGCCATTGATTGCGGCGCTTGGGAGATAAGCGAGTTTTATCAGGCTGGTGGGGGACGCATAGCTTCGTCCGTCCATATAAGGGGATAAGGATCCACCTTTTTCACCTACGCCTTCGTCATCCCTTGCTCATCCATTTCCGCGCACTCTGAGCTCCAGCGCCCAAGTCCGCACATCCTTCCTCAACCATCTCCAGCCATGTCCGGAGCGGGAGGCAGGTGGATTGTCTCCTCCATCATGGAGGGCCAAGTAAAAAAGCTGCGGAAGGCCGGATACTTATCCGACGACATCGCACATCGGCTGCCCGTCAAGGGGCAGCTCATCCCCACCTGTGCCCCATGAGAGGGTGGTGTTCCTCCCCACTTCCTCCATGGACTAGGGTTTCCACTTCACCCATTTGTCCAGGGGCTCATGTTCTACTACGGCCTAGATTTCCATGATCTGGCCCGAATTTCATCCTCAACATCTCGGCGTTTATCGTGGGTATGCGAAACCTTCCTCTGCATCCAGCCCCACTGACTTATGGCTGAAGACCTTCAATGTCCGGCGAAGGTAGTGGGTGGCCGCCATAAGAGTCTTGAGGCGCCATGGTTGGCAAGATGGCCAAAGTCCTATGGCTCGAGGGCTCCATTGTGGAGACCGTAAAGGGGTGGCAATTGGGGTGGTTCTACATCACCGAGTCGTGCGACTCTCAATGGGAGGCGGCCCCCGAATTCTGATCCGGCTTCCCCACACGGCTCACGTCATGGAAAGAGACGGGCCAGACGTGGGGGAATTCGGATGAGCTATCCGGACTCCAAACCTGCGTCCGAAGCCAGGTGGACAAGAATCTCAGGCTTGTCGATGTAATCCAGGTGATGCTCATCCGCCGGATTCTCCCATGCCAACAACGGGCCTTCAAGTTGTGGGAGTTCGATCCGGCACAACACTCAACTCTGAAAAGGCTCTTCGACACTACGTACGAAGATGCCCGGAAGGTCTTGTTCAAGGCGAGAGGCTCCCACATCCGCCATCAAGATCGCTGGATTCAAATTTCGCAGCTGCCCAGCCCAACGAGGTAAGTTATTTTGCCCTTTAGGGGACTCTTTTTCATAGTTTGACTCTATGCGGGATCTAAAACTCCCTAAACTTTAGACAGACTGGTTGGTGAAATCCGGACAGATTAACTGTCCGGCCCCTTTGCCAGAAGACCCAGCGGACGCCTGATTGGCGGGGCTGCTGGTTCCGGCACCTCACGTGGTGCCGGAGAAGAAGGCCAAGAAGGAGGCCACGGGGACTCCAAAGAGCTCCCGCGCCAGGTGCCGTCGGGCTCATCGCCTGACCACCCTGAGGCGGAATCCTCCTCTGAGGAAGAGGAGGAGGAAGAAGAAGCCTCTCCCCCAGCGAGGGGAGAGAAGAAAAGGAAGGCCGCCCCAACTGGGGAGGCCGGAGGGTCGAAGAAGGGAAGGACCCTTCCTCCGGACTTCTCCGCCAACGCCGACAGCGACGAGGAGGTGTGGCCAACAAGGGCCAAGCCCCTGGCGAGATCGTAAGTGTCCGGATTCCAGAATAACTCATGGATTTATTTCTATTGCATAGTGTTCTCTAATGCCAAACAATCATGCAGCCCGCCCAAGGACGAGCTCGCCACTTCGTCGAGCGGGTCCCTGAATTCGTCAGAAGTGGAGAGTACCTTCACTTCCGACCGCCTCCTCACCTCACGCTGCTGACGACGCTGAGGTGGGGCCCCAAGGGGGGCTTGGTCAAGAGGAGGTGGCGCAGGAGGCGCCGCAAGGCAGCCTCCCGGATTCCAGGCGCGAGGAGCGAGACCCCGGGGCTCTAAGCCCGACCCTTGTCCGAACTTCATACCGAACCTTCAGCGGTTCGAAGTCCGCAAGCGGCCCCTTCGTAGGGAAGGGTAAGACGCCGGTGTCCTCCGTCCAACGGAGGCACCGGATAGCTTCTTGAGGCGCTTAACAGCACCTCCATCGAGGAGGAGCACCGCCTTGTTATGAGTGGGGTGATCCGGAAGTTCGATCCGCCAAGAGCGGGCTGACTGAAGCCTGTACCAGCCTTCTAACAGGCTTTGAGGTAAGTTTATAATATATAAAAATATTACCGCATAGACAGTAGCCCCTGATGCTTAGTTCGGTGTTCGGAAAGAAAAGCCGGACTGAGGATCTAAAAAGATATACGCAGGAGTCTAACATAATTATGTCAATATGGGAATGCAGGCCGCGCTGCTGACCTCTGGCGCGCTGACTGCGAAGGTCAATGTATTGAAAGAGAGCCTCGAGCGGTCCGAGGACGAGCTCGACCAAGCCAAGAAGCAGCTCGAGGACAAGGAAGGTAAGTAATACCTTATTAAAGAAGTACCTTATAGAAAGGATTCGGTTGCAAAAATGGCGGAATAACGTGGGTATTGTAGGGGCCACGAACGAGGTGGCGACCCTGAAGGAAGCGGTGTCTGCGGCCGAAAGCAAAGCGGCCACGGAGCGCACCGAGCGAGAAAAGCAGGAGGAGCGGGTGGCAGAGGTGCGGCAAGAGCTCCAGGCTCTCGTGGAAAAACACGAGAGTTTGGAGCGTGACTCAAAGACTCGAGAGTCCGAGCTCGCCTCGGCTCTTGAGAGTGCCAAAGCTGCTAAGGCCGAAGCCCAAAAAGCCCTCCAATAAATTGAATCATTAAAGAAGATAGCGGCGGGTAAGGCATTCTTTATGCAAAGCAAGAATGTAAAAGTCAATTACCTATTACTTACCCGGATTCGGAGCTCTCCAGAGCATTCGCAGATCTGCCTCAGAAAAGGCGTCGATCTTGCCGCGTTCTACCGCGCCCAGGGAGGGAGCTTCGACGGAGAAGGTATTCTGGTCTCAGTATGCCGAGGCCGGACATCCAGTGCCCCTAAGCGACCAGCTGAAGCAGCTGGTCGAGCTCCTAAGATCGCTGAACAGGCCATGAAGGGCCTTATAGTTCGGTTGTTGCCATTGGAAGCCATGCACAGGAGCTACTTTGGGCTAGTGCGGCTGGTGGGCCTTTGTCCATGGATTGAAGTCATCAAGCGCTCCGTCTGCATTGAAGGTGCCCGTCGGGCCCTTGCCCGTGCTAAAGTGCATTGGGGCAAGCTGGATGGGGAGAAGCTTGTGACGGACGGGCCACCGAAGGGCAAGGAGCATCGCACGCCCGAAATGTATTATGAGGGCGTCCTGAAGGGTGCTCGCCGCATAGCGGATGAGTGCTCCAAAGATGTAATTTTTGAGTAGACTCGCATTTGTTATCCTGTGCGCTGAAAACTTGTTCATATGCGCTAAGCAACGCTTGTTAATTTAAAATATTACCTTCTGTGCGGCCATTTATCAAAATTGAGAGATGGCAAGTCGTTGGCTTCAGCCCCCATGCCACGAAGTCTTTGGGGTGTTCGGGATAAACTTGAGCGCTCTTGTTCCCATTCTTGGGTCCATCGAGGGAGGCGCTCAGCATAGCGAACAAGGCAACCGGACTTATAATGCTTGAACACTCTCACTTAGCCATAGAATTCTATAATTTTAAATTTCGGCGAAGCCCTAGTATTCAGAACACCGAGTTCGGGGCGCTATCCACGCCTTGGCCGGACAATGTCGACTCCTCGCTCTAAGCAGCATAAGTCTTTAGGGACCCAAAAAAACCTCTCGAACAGCGACCGGCTCTCGCCCTATCATGACGGTCAGTTTTAGCTTTCTCCTTGAGGTGCTCAACCCAGCTCAATCGAGGCACAATCGCAGTGGTTCTCCCGGCTACCTTAGCCGATATAATGAACGTAAGGTACCAAAACATGGGAGCCGGGCAAACCCAACTATTGACCCAAGACATGATTCGGAGCCGATGCATATAATGCTATAAGTTCGGGGTGCCGCACTTGTGAAAGTGTTCGGACTTCTAACACCATATTGCGGGAACTTAAGCCCCTGGTGTATTGGCCGTACCAAAGTGTCTGGTGCAACATGTCATGAAATGAACATATATATAAATAAAGAAAGGAGTGCAATAATAGGCAAAAGCTATGTATTGTTTATTCAAAAAGGGACTACGATGAAAGCAGAACGATACAAATAGTGCGATAAGCAAGGGATGGGACTATTTATCATGTCCCCCTCCAGGGGTAAGCTGCGGGATGGTATGTAAAACAGGTATAATGCTCGAAGTAGAGACCACCTGGACACTCGACGCTGTTTTCTGCTTCCCTGGCTGTTGCATCGTGAGTTCGACGCGAACGCTGGACATGGGCTTCTGGAGAACAGTGTCCTGAATGTAAGAAAAAAAGAAAAAAGAAAAAGAATGACACAATCGGGAGCCCCTGGTGCAGTTGAGCCGCATTCTGGGCGTGCCGTGGTCGTGCCCCTCCCCTTATGCCCATGGTATCTACAGAGCGTAGTTATGTACGCCTAGTACTGGGTTCGCAACTTCGCAAGGGCTGGGGGGGGGGGGATTGCTACGCATGCTCAGATCGTGCCAGGCGGTCTTGTTGTAGGTTACTCCAGGCGCGCTTGACAGTGTCCGATTGTTTATTTGCCGGACTAGAGAATTGCCTTAAGAGGCTGTTCTGCACTTCTGCCGCAAGGGCGGCCGTATGCTCCTCCGTTCGGAGAGAGCGTTCGGTGTTTCCTTTGACCGCTCTTACGCCTCGAGGGCCTGGCATCTTGAGCTTGAGGTATGCGTAGTGCGGCACCGCATTGAATTTTGCGAATGCTGTTCGTCCGAGCAGTCCGTGATAGCCGCTGCAGAACGGGACTATGTCGAAGATTAACTCTTCGCTTCGGAAGTTATCCGGGGATCCGAAGACCACTTCGAGTGTAACTGAGCCTGTACAATTGGCCTCTACACCTAGTATGACGCCTTTAAAGGTCGTTTTTGTGGGTTTAATCCTTGAGGGGTCTGTGCCCATTTTGCGCACTGCATCCTGATAAAGCAGGTTCAGGCTGCTACCGCTGTCCATCAGGACTCTGGTGAGGTAAAATCCGTCAATAATTGGGTCAAGAACCAATGCGGCGAAACCGCCGTGACGGATGCTAGTGGGGTGGTCCCTTCGATCGAAGTTGATCGGGCAGGCAGACCATGGGTTGAACTTGGGCGGTGGCTCCATCGCGTATACGTCCCTCGGTAAGACGCTTCCGCTCCCTGTTGGGTATGTGGGTTGCGTATATCATGTTCACCGTCCACACTTGTGTGGGAAAGCCCTTCTGTCCTCTATTGTTCGGCGGCCGGGGCTCTTCCTCGTTATCGCTATGCATCCCCTTGTCGTTGTTTTCAGCGATTAGCTTGCCTGCTTGCTTGAATACCCAACAATCCCTGTTGGTGTGGTTGGCTGGTTTTTCGGGGGTGCCATGTATCTGGCACAAGCGATCGAGTATTCGGTCCAAGTTGGACGGGCCCTGGGTATTTCTTTTGAATGGCTTCTTCCGCTGACCGGGTTTAGAGCCTCTGAATCCGGCATTTACTGCCGTATCTTCAGCATTATCACCGTTAATGCGGCGTTTATGCTTGTTGCGACGCGACCTGCCATTGTTGTCCTTGGTATCCGAACTACCAGGGTGTTTGGCCAAGTTGTTGCTTCGAGCTAGCCAGCTGTCCTCTCCCGCGCAAAAGCGGGTCATGAGTGTGGTGAGGGCTGCCATGGATTTCGGCTTTTTTGTCCTAGGTGCCGGGCTAGCCACTCGTCGCGGATGTTGTGTTTGAAGGCTGCTAGCGCCTCTGCATCCGGACAGTCGACGATCTGATTTTTCTTTGTTAGGAACCGCGTCCAGAATTGTCTGGCCGATTCTTCTGGCTGCTGAATTATATGGCTAAGGTCATCGGCGTCTGGTGGTCGCACATATGTGCCCTGGAAGTTATCAAGGAATGCTGCTTCCAGGTCCTCCCAACAACTGATTGAGTCTGCTGGCATGCTGTTGAGCCAATGCCGAGCTGGTCCTTTAAGCTTGAGTGGGAGGTATTTGATGGCATGTAGATCATCACCACGGGCCATGTGGATATGAAGGAGATAGTCCTCGATCCAGACCGCGGGATCTGTGGTACCATCGTATGATTTGATGTTTACGGGTTTGAAGCCCTCGGGGATTTGATGATCCATTACTTCATCTGTGAAGCATAGTGGGTGTGCGGTGCCTCTGTATTGGGCTATATCACGACGTAGCTCATATGAGCTTTGTCTACTGTGTTCGGCCCGGCCGGGTTTGCTGTATCCGGCGTGACGGTAATCATCCCGTGTCGTGGGGCGCCCACGCGATCCTAGATCGATCTTGTTTGCCTTGCCTTATCCTCCAATATATCTACATAAGTCGGTGCGTTTTCCCGTGCCTTGGTACTTTTTGAGCGGCGTCGGGGCATGGCTTGAGCGGAGGGCCGAGAGGCTTCTCTGTCGCGCCACGGGTGGCGGTCTACCATGTCGTCTTGTTGGTGACTTGGGTGCTTCCTCCTCTAATCGAGGCAACGGCCTGCGTTTGAGGTAGCTTTTGGAGGGGCGTTCGAGTTCATACTCTTCGGCTGCAAGGACTTCAGTCCATCTGTCAGCTAGCATGTCTTGGTCAGCTCTAAGCTGTTGCTGCTTTTTCTTGAGGATGCTTGTCGTGGCCATAAGCCTGCGTTTGAAACGCTCCTGTTCGGCGGGATCCTTAGGCACGACAAATTCGTCGTCGTCGAGGCTTGCCACGTCTTCGGAGGGAGGCACATAATTATCGTCCTCTACCTCTCTTTCTGCCGCACTGTCGTGCGGGCTTGCTTCTCCCTCCTGCTGTGCTGAGTCCTGCTGGAGGGGGTCATCTTCGGCACTGTCCGGGGTGTTATTGTCTCCCGTGCCGGAATCATTGTTTTTGCTATGGCGAGATTTAGAGCGGCGCCGCTGACGTCGGCGCTTGGGCTGTTTCTTGGAGGGGTAATCCTCCGCTGTTCCATCGTCGTTCCCATCTTTTGGGATGTCCATCATGTATATGTCGTATGACGAGGTGGCCTTCCAGTGCCCTGTAGGCGCTGGTTCTTGGTTGTCTCCAGCATCGTCGTCCATACCGTCGTTGTCTTCGGAGTCGAAGTCGAGCATGTCGGTTAAATCATCGACAGTGGCTACAAAGTGGGTGGTGGGTGGGCATTGAATTTCTTCATCGTCCGCATCCCAACCTTCCTGACCGTAGTCCGGCAGGGCTCTCCGGATAAAGAGAGAGACTTTAGTGAATTCAGGATGTCGCCAAAGGGCGAGTGCTGAAAGATGTCCGCGGCGGTGAACTCCATGACCGGCGCCCAATCGGATTCTATTGGTAGGGGCGCGAAGGGTTCAGAGTCCGGAGAGGAGTCCGGCACCTTGGATTCACGGTCTTCGCAAAGGACAGTGATGGAGTTCGGCTCAATCGTCGTTGAGATCGTAGCCCCTGAGGCGGTGTCCAACCACTCGTCCTCGATCGGGGGAACCGGCTCCGGATTAAGGGTCGGAGCGGGCACTGGTGCGGCCTCCAGGGCACTGTTCGGCGGCAGAGCTAGATCAAGTCTCCGCGGACATCGGACGTATAGTTCAAACTTCCAAATCTGACCTGATGGCCAGGGGCGTAGCTTTCGATCTGCTCCAGATGGCCAAGCGAATTGGCCCGCAGTGCAAAGCCGCCGAATACGAAGATCTGTCCGGGGAGAAAAGTCTCACCCTGGACTGCGTCGTTGTTGATGATCGAAGGATCCATCGGGCCTATCGGTGACACCACAGAGGAACTCTCAATGAAAGCACCAATGTCGGTGTCAAAACCGGCGGATCTCGGGTAGGGGGTCCCGAACTGTGCGTCTAGGCGGATGGTAACAGGAGACAAGGGACACGATGTTTTACCGAGTTCAGGCCCTCTCGATGGAGGTAATACCCTACCGCTGCTTGATTAATATTGATGATATGGGTAGTACAAGAGTAGATCTACCACGAGATCGTAGAGGCTAAACCCTAGAAGCTAGCCTATGGTATGATTGTTGTTACGTCCTCGGACTAAAACCCTTCGGTTTACATAGACACCGGATAGGGTTTGGGTTACACATAGTCGGTTACAATGGTAGGAGATCTACATATCCGTATTGCCAAGCTTGCCTTCCACGCCAAGGAAAGTCCCATCCGGACACGGGACAAAGTCTTCAATCTTGTATCTTCATAGTCTAGGAGTCCGGCCGAAGATGATAGTTCGGCTATCCGGACACCCCCTAGTCCAGGACTCCCTCAGTGGCCCCCGGCCGCATCAACCTCAGGGAGCCCAGAGCTCAATGTCCGGCCTCATCGTAACGCCTCCCCTTGGGAGTGCCGCGCGAGGGGGCTGGGCACGGGGGCTACGCCCGGGTCACGCCCAAACGCACACCACCCAGCCAGGCCCCTCGGTCCTGGATCGTCGCACGTCTCTCCCCGAGCGGAGCCAAGGTACGAAGGCCGTTTGAACGTCAAGGGGGACTCCTGAGCATCGCGACCCAGGAGCCTAATTGGTCACGTAGCCCCTCACCCCGTAGTTCCGAAAGGCGGCGGTTGAGGTATCTGTGAGGGCAGACTCTGACGAGAACGCAGTAAATCCACCCATGCATCTCACCTCCCTACTTGCTGTTCGTAAGGCGTCAAGGGGACTCCTGAGCATCGCGACTGGGGAGCCTAACTTGTCATGTAGCCCTCGCTCCTTGGTCCCGTCCTGGTTTCGGTCGGGGCTAATGGCGGCCGAGGTATGCGTAATGGGGCGGGCTCTGCAGTAGAACATAAGCAAGTAGGAAGGAAAAGCGCAAATCTCAAGGAATTCAAAAGCAAATATTACAGTCCATAACTGTTTCACAATGCCAAACGCAAGTCTAAACGCCTCCACGAGGCATGATGCATGTTGCAGGAGCTGAAAGCAGGACAGGAGCCACGAAGGGGTCACTTTCTGGCGGTGCCATCGCTGGTGACGGAGCTGCGCTGGGCGACTTCGCCTCGTGGAGCCTCAGGATCGGTAGCGCCTCGCTTCGGCTTGGTGTCAAGGCCCGGAACCGCCCGGTGAGCCTCCGCTCGACCCTTCACGGCCTCGGCGGCAGCGCGCAAGCTCGCCCGCTCACGCAGGCTCCAGTTGTCCAAGGTCAACGTTGGGGTCGTGAAGGTAGACATGGGTGAAGACCCGCGTCAGCGTCGCAAAAGAAAGGACACACGCCTCAGCCTCAGCCGTGGGGCCAAGGCCGAGGGCGACATCCTTAAGGGTGCGGACCAGGAAGGGAAGCAGCTTGGCGGGGCCGTCCTTGGCGCCGGCCAGTGGGCTTTCCAGGCCACTGTCGTAAAGCGACTTCAACAAGGTGCGAGCCTTCACCTCCAGCTTCGCGAAGGCCACGCGGTCCTCGGCCAGGACCCGCGCCTTGTCGTCCAGCTCGATCTTCCTCGCCTCCAACGCCTGCTCCAGCGTATCTAAGCGGCCATGGCGTTCATCAAGTTTGGCATCTCGGTCCTTGGCGGCATCCTCGTGAGCCTTCATGTCTTCCTCCTTCTCCTGGCGGACACGGGCCTCCTTGGCAAGCTGGTCGCGCAGGCCCTGCAGCTCATTCTCCAGCGCCTCGCAGCGACCTCGATCATCTGCTACCTCACCCAAGGCGGCGTCGCGAGCAGCCTTCGCCTCAAGGATGGCCTGGTTCTCCTCGTCGCAAGCCGAAGCGGCCTCAACCAGCGCCGCTCTAGAACTGAAGCATCAGAACGGACCCAGCCAGAGGCCAGCTCGAGGCGCCCGACCACCAAGAGAGGGTCAGTTCCCAGAAGATCTTTCCGCAGCCGGTCCAGTTCAGCAGCAGCACGATCCAGGACAGTAGAAGGAGTTGAAGAGATGGCAGTTGGCGGAGTAGGAGGAGAAGACGACAGCGTAATCACAACACCATGAGTCGGGACCTTCTGCGCCCCGACGACCGCGACAGTGACGTCAGGCAAGGGCACCTCGGGAGTCGCTTGGGCCATGGGGGCTGAGCTCGCCCCAGCTAGCCCCGCCAGGCCTCGCGAGGATGACCGGGCAGGAGAGGCCCGCGTCTTGCCGCCCCCTTCTCCTGCGGATGGAGGTGCTGCCCCGGACGAAGCCTCAGGAGCCCCCTTCAGCTTTTTCGCCACAGGCACCGGCCTAGCCAAGGAATACGAACATCAAGCCTCAACAACGAAGCAAGAAGCAAAGCGAGAATCAAGCACTTACTGGTCATAGCTCGCGGGCTCAAGAAACCTCCGGCCAAACTTGAAGCCCGAGAGCCGGCTGCTGGGATCAACCTCAAGAGGCTCGGGAGCAGGAGGCGCGTCTGCAGATCGCCTCGGAGCCGGAGCAGACACTAGGGGAACCAGCCCCGTCCTGTCCTTCTTCGGGATCAGGGGCGAGCTCTCGCCACCTCGCTCGTCTCCATCCTCGTTGTCGTCCGGCAAGAGGCAAAGAGCGCGGGACCTGCGCCGAGGGAGGGGAGCCCTCAACTCCCCGTCGGTCGCCTCGGAATCGGGCTCCTCTTCCCGCTCCTTTTCTCCCTCCTCTTTGCTGGAGTCGCCGGAGGATACGTTCACCGTCGCCAGGGCCGCCAGGTCCTCAGGAACCTCCGCAGGCACAGGCCCGTCCCTGTCGAAAGTGGGCATGGAGTTCACCACCTGCTCCCAATCATCTCGAAGGAACAGGGGTACAGGAGCACCCACCAGCCTCGCCACGTCACCCCCGACCAAGGATTGGAGGACCGCGGCTAGATCTTCGTCGGCCAAGACTACGGGGTTTGGGCGAGGCCTCCACAGCGGGAGCGAGTATTGCCGAAGCGGGGCCACCCGATGCTCCAGGAACTCCCTCAGGAGCGACGCCCCGGTCAGCTTCGCCATCGCCATGTTGCCCGGCCACAGGTCCGCGTCCATCCTCTCCAGCACTGGCTTCGCGCGGGGATCAACGAGCTCCGCGCGAGACCAAGCGTCGATGTGTTTGGGCTGCTCCGTGGGAAGAATCAGCCAGGGATGGATGCGCCCAGCATCCGCCATGACCCACTTGCTCCTGAAGCCATCAATCCTCTTCCCGGGCTTCGAGTTGGCGTTGGAGCTGCCATACGCGACAAAGCTCGCGCACGCGATGATGGAGCCGCGAGAGACCCGGAGGTAGAAGTAATGGCGCAGCAAGGCCACTGAGGGCTGCACCCCCGACATGAGCCTCGCAGTAGTAGGCGAAGATCACCAGGAGAAGAACAGAGTTGGGGTGGAGGTGCAGAGCTTGCAGCTTGTAATGACGGAGGACAGAAAAGAAGAACTCCGAAAAGGGAGGCACCAGACCGGCGGCAATGGCGCTCAAGAAGAGCGGGTAGAAGGTGCTTCCTTGGTCCTCGGGAAGGGCGGAACCAACCTTGAGCACCGCCGCCCCGTCGTTGCCTTGCGCCACCATCATTCCGTGCGCCCGGGCAAGGCTCTTCTCCGACACATTCGGAGGATCCAGAGCGGGTGAGTACCAAGCTCCGGCCGGGGTCTGGCGAGGCGCCATGCCTTGCTAAGGCGCAGTGTCGGATTAGATCTGGGGATTTCGGAAGCAGGAAGGATAGGAGCGAGAAAGGGGATCTGGGCAATGACTGGAGAAGGCAAAGAAGGTAAAGCCTAGATGGGTTCCGCTCCCTTGTCAATTCATTCAGTTGCCAACGCGTCGTAGAGAAGCAGGGACGCCCGTGTCCAATCAACCGCCATGTGGCGCCCAAGGCCGCAGGCTGTTGGGGCCCGCGACGCTTCACACTTGCCCCTTCGCTTCTTTGCTAAGCCAAGTCCAGGCGCGCCTTGGGCCCGGGGGCTACTGTCGGTGTTCTGGGAACGGGGTACCCAGACTTGCCTGCCTGCGGCCTGCGGCGTGGCCCAAGGGGTGGCCTAGTACGGCCCATCTTCATCAACACAAGCTCAAGACCCTCACGAGGGGCCAAGCTTCGTGGGGCGGATGACAGAAAGCTTCCTCAGGCACGGCCTCGTCAGGCTGGCTGGCCTGCGAGGGAGGCGGAGAGATCAAGGCGGGGTACCTCACAAGGTGCCCATGACGCAAGCCATGATGACCAAGGGCGCCAGGCGGGCGCCAGCCCGCGTAGTGTCCTCATTTCCTCTTTGGTGCAAAGGAGGCAAGCGCAGGCAAGGGCATCAAGCAAAGGCAACCATTTCGGTGCAATAAGACCAAGACCAGCAGAACGGCAGGAAGGAGGTCATCGTGGAGCCCAAGCCGGCATCACCGTCAGAGTCTTTGGCAGGCGAGGACCGACTTTAGTCAGGATAAGTGTACTAGATGTTCCCCTTCAAAATGGCCAATTGTTGGCACCCTTCCCGCTCAATATTTGGGAAGAGGCCCAGGGCCTCCCACTATAAATAGAGCTAGCCACCACCAAGGCAGGGGGATCGAAAAATCTGAAAGAGACCTATCAGGTAGAACCCTAGCAGAGAGAGAGAGAGGCGACTGAACTCCCCTAGCAGTTCATCGCACCAGCTCAAGAACAGTCCCTCGTGAGGCTGTTCTTCCCTTGTATTGTTCATCATCAGCCCCAGAGGCAATCCACCACACCACACACTGGAGTAGGGTATTACACCACAATGGTGGCCCGAACCAATATAAACTTCGTGTCCTCTGTGTTGTTCTTTGTGTAGTTTAGATCTCATGCAGGCGCATTTGAGACGTAGGTAGGTTGGAGGTGTGATTTCAAGGCACCCCGTGAGTTCGAACCTAGAGGGTCTGCGGAACCCGAAATCGATAGTGTGCCCCTTTAATATTTGTAAATAACGAAAGAAAGCCCAAGAGCCCCGAGCCTTAATGTGGGCACGGGTGGCGAATTAAGGATCGATATCCAGAGTAAAATCACAGATTATGTGTAATGATTATATGTATCCAAGTACTTTACATCATTATTTTGACTCCACTGTGGTCGTTTATCAGTTGAAAGTGGCCCATCGTCGGCTTCTACCGCTTGGTAGATACTACGCAGGGTGTTTCCGCAATAACAAAGCAACCCTTAGCCGACGCCTCGGTGCCCGAAGGCGGTTGTGTTAGCGGAAACGAGGCAATCAGATATGTGGGCTTTAAAACTTTCGCTTAGTCATAGGAGCTTTAAACTAGGGAAGCTAGCTATGAGCCCCCGGTTACTATTCGGCGACATCCGAGGTCAAGCCGTAAACACTTCGACCAATGTTATGAACGGCCAGTCATTTAACATAGTCATCGGATCGCTGACCAGTTTACGCCTATTGTGATAGTCAGTTTTCGGCTTTCTCCACTTAGGTGCTTGACCATGCGAGCTGGAAACACAATCATAGTGGTTCTCCCTTTGCACACCTAGACGAACAAAGCGGAACGTAGGAGGCAAGCACAGGAGCCGGGCAACCCAACTATTGACCGAAGACACAATTCGAAACCGATGCATATATAGCAATATCCGAGAATGTTTTTGACGAATCCCTAAAGGTGTCGGTGTTGCAATCATGCGAGACTAATGATGGAAACACACAAATAGTTTAAAAGTGACATAGGCTAGAAAAACCATAAAACTTATTCAAAAGTTTAATGTCCGAACTAGATCAAGTGTTCGCACCAATCCAAAATTGCACTTTAAAAAAGTGCTTACGCCATGCATTAACATGACACATCCTATCTCAAGACTTCAAGCGGGTCAGCCTACGGCTTCAACCTCCTATCCTGAAGGCGGAGTACTTCTCATTAGGCCAGTTTAGCAAACTAAACTCTAGCGGTTTTGAGAGAGAAATTAGGCTCCCGGCTAGTGACCACACACTCGTGTCGAAAAAAGGAGTGATAAATAGTAGTAGTAGTAGTAGTAGTAGTAGTAGTAGTAGTAATAATAATAATAATAATAATAATAATAATAATAATAATAATAATAATAATAATAATAATAATAATAATAATAATAATAATAACAACTTTGCAATGACTAAGAAGAAAAACACTTATTATAAAATGGCTCAAATAAACTTAAGAGCCCCCAAGTGACTTGGGTAAAAGAATGATTGTATGTACCGAAGTACTTATATCATATCTATGTTCACCCGAACTTTAAACGCGTCTTAACCGATCATCGGCTTCTCCCTCTTTGTTCAAGGACCGAAAAGTGTTATGTACTCCACTTGTCGAGAATATCGACGATGTTTCCAATAACCAGGCAATTAGGCCATAAGGCTGTAACAGACAAAGCGTGCTCAGGAAACTTATGCTATATTACTGTCGAAGTGTAAGAAGCATCTTCGAAGAAAATAGTACCCCCACCGATACCTTTCTTCGGTGCTCATTGTTACTATGAGACTTGTGCAATAGATTTTTTGTACTCATGAGTTCCGTTGTGTGCTGACCATCATTGAAAACAATAAGAGCGCTAGCTTTTGGCTTCACCCAGTCTGAGGTCCGGCTCAGATGACCCGATCGTGACAATCGCAGAGGTGCTCCCTTTACTCCCTAGCCGAACAATCGGGAACGTAGGGGCAAATCGCTTAAGTCAATATGGTGCATATTGTGGCGTAATACACGAACAAGGAACGAAGCCGTACAAGTATAATCATATGCAAGAGGAAAGGCTTCATGAAGGAAGCCCCCAAGTAAACGGGGTATTTGAATTTGTGTGTCACAAAACAAAGTTTCGACAAGGAAGTTTTTCACAAGCCACTTTTTGCCAAAAAGGTATAATGCTTGGTCGAACCGAACACAAGTTAAAAATTTAAAACTTTGAGCATGAAGGCAACTTAGCTGGTTAATGTGTTCGGCATTGATGACGCGGTCTGAGTTTGATGCTGGACAAGGTTCCATCCCCCAAGCCGGTCCCGAGGTGGCGGAGCAAAGAGCTTGGCACTCCGAAGTGGTGGCATAGCACGGTCAATGCAGACTGGCAGAGTGATGCCGAAGTCCCTGGCATGGGGTAATGAAGTGTTCACGAAGCCCCCCGTCCAACCGAGGTGATGTGGTATGTCAGTACGCCGAGTTGACGATACTGCCCAACCCGGATCATTTTCATGTGCACAAAAAATAGTGCAAACCGGAGATAATAGTAATAATAATAATTTTAAAAAAATCATTGCATAATAAATAATTTATGCAAAGTGAGTAATAAAATAAATATGGCCTGCGCGTCGAAGTGAATGTCGATGCAGGGCGTCGGCGTGATGCGGTAAAGGCGTGGCAAAGCCTGAATTCACAGGTCGGTCCGAGTCCCGGATGCGGCGTGCGCCGGACTATGTACGGAACCTGAGTGAACCACCATGCGACCGTTGTTTAACGCGGCCATCATTTGATAGACGTGTGTACAGATGATAGACAAACCAGAGTAATAATTCCTTGGGAAAAATAAACCCAAACAAGCAAAAAATACTAGGATTAATAGCACCTAGTTTATTTGTAGTAGCAATCCAAGGTAAAGTGACTCCCAAAATTGGGACTCGATCCGCACACCCATTGCCTGATGGGCGACAAAGAGACGGCATGGCAATGCTGGCAAAGGTTGGCTTGCCGAGGCAAAGCCCTCGGTCCAGCTAACGTGACGAAGCTGGTCGGCTAGTAACGTCGAAGTCTCTGGAGTAGGTTGATGAAGAGATGGCGAAGCCCCCGGTCCAGCCGAGATGTCGAAGCCTCGATGTCAGCCGATGAGTCGAAGTAGGTCGGCGTGATGGACATCGTCTTGAAGAAGCAACAATGGCTGCCACCTGCCGATGCCGGGTCGTGGCGTGGTCAATGCCGCTTGATGAAATGTTGTCTTGCGGCGATGCCGGTGTGCCCGCTCCGGGTAATCCATGGGGCGGCGATGTTGGTGATGATTTATCCTTCACGATGCCGAACTCTTGTTCGGCTTGCCAAGATGATGATCCAAAGAAGTTGAGCTCGGCTCAACAAAGCGACGACGGGTCTAGCGTAGGTCGGCAGCCTTGGAGCAAAATTGCCGGACTGGTTTGACACCAGCATGATGATGAAGATGACCTCAGAGGAGGCTTAAAATTTTATGGGCACGTGTTTTAAAAACAACGCACAATACCCTAGAAGATAATTCCTTTAAAAAGGTTGTCTAATATCACGTTCGTAAACAAACATGAATTCGGGTCGGATCCGTATTCGCGCAAAAAACAGATCCGAAAATTGGTCCACTCATCGGAAGGTTCCCAGAGTTTGAACCATCGGATCGAGCTGAAATTTGGAGGGGTGGTAGATATGGGAATTCCGTGGTAGATGAACGGTTGGATCTTCCAAAGGACCTCCGAGCTGGGCTCTGGAGACCACACCCTAAACTCATCCAGATTCCCGTCTAGATTTGACAGGGCTCCGGTATATCGTGGATTGTCGGAGATTCTTCCATCGGAACTCGACGAAATTTTGCATGGCTGTTGTAGACATAATTCCGCACTATTCCACTGAAGCAATCGTCAAACCGACGCTCGAGGAGGCGGTGACGGCGGATACAAGTTCGCTGTCCAGAAAAATAGCACGGCCGCCCGAGGGCAATGTTGACGTTGAGCCTTCGAGCTCCATGGATGATTCCTCTATGATCATGATAGATATCAGAGTTAATGTTGATAAAGGCCCCTGCCCGAACATGATGATCGGAGATGGAGAGCGGTCCTCGGTCGAGCCAAGGTGACCAGTCGAGCCGGCGACGAAGATGCCGGCGTCGCAGTTGACCTGCGGGCGAGCCATTGATCCTTTTGCTGATCACACAACAGAACTCTCAATGAAAGCACCAATGTCGGTGTCAAAACCGGTGGATCTCGGGTAGGGGGTCCCGAACTGTGCGTCTAAGGCGGATGGTAACAGGAGGTGGGGGACACAATGTTTACCCAGGTTCGGGCCCTCTCGATGGAGGTAATACCCTACTTCCTGCTTGATTGATCTTGATGATATGAGTATTACAAGAGTTGATCTACCACGAGATCGTAGAGGCTAAACCCTAGAAGCTAGCCTATGATTATGATTGTTGTATCTGATCTATCGACTAGCCTGGCGGGTTTATATAATGCACCAGAGGCCTAGGATAACATGAGTCCTAGCCGAATACGCCGGTGGGGGAGGAGTCCTTGTCTTGATCACCAAGTCTTGTGGAATCTTCCTTGTATGCGGTAGCTGTCCGGACTGGCCCATGAGTATACTGCCATGGGGGTCCTCGGCCCAATCTAACAGATCGGGAGATGACGTGGTGAGTACCCCTTATTCCAGGACACCGTCAGTGACACTTATAGGAATAGCCCAACAGATTGATTGGAAAGAATAACTTTGAGGTGGTTTCGAACCCTACCATAATCTCTTCGTTTGCTCCCACTATTAGTGACTTTGGAGTGACTCTTTGATGCATGTTGAGGGATAGTTATATGATCCAACTATGTTATTATTGTTGAGAGAACTTGCACAAGTGAAAGTATGAACCCTAGGCCTTGTTTCAACTCATTGCAATACCATTTGCGCTCACTTTTACCACTTGCTACCTTGCTGTTTTTATATTTTCAGATTACAAATACCTTTATCTACCATCCATATTGCACTTGTATCACCATCTCTTCGCCAAACTAGTGCACCTATACAATTTACCATTGTATTGGGTGTGTTGGGGACACAAGAGACTCTTTGTTATTTGGTTGCAGGGTTGTTTGAGAGAGACCATCTTCATCCTACGCCTCCCACGGATCGATAAACCTTAGCTCATCCACTTGAGGGAAATTTGCTACTGTCCTTGCCGGGGAGGCTAGGTAAGCAGCACTCACACCCCGTCAACTAAGCTCTTTTCTGGCGCCGTTGCCGGGGAGGTTAGTGCTTGAAGGTATATCTTTAGATCTTGCGATCGAATCTTTTTGTTTCTTGTTTTAGCACTAGTTTAGTTTATAAAAGAAAACTACAAAAAAAATGGAATTGAGTTTGTCTCATACGCTTCGTCTTTTTAATATCTTTCATGAGTACGATGGAAAGGAAAATTGTGCCAAAGTGTTAGAAGAAAAATGTATTAAAATGTTTGGCACTAAATCTTTGAATAATGAGCATGATTGCAATGTTGTTAGTATGAACTCCTTGAGTATCCATAGTACTAATGATGATTGCACTAGTTATGATGAAAATGTCTCCTATAAACATGTCAATTTTTGTGGAGTGCATTGGGTTTGCAAGTATACACCAAATAGGGAAGATAGATATTGCAAGAGGCATAAGTATTTAGAAACTAAATTGTTGCAAGAAAGTCTTGATGATTGTGCTAAAAGATTCAATATTTATCGCGCCCCTTGTGAACTTTGCAATGAACATGGTCATTTAAAGCTCCAATGCTATTTGTTTCATGATCAAGTCGTGTCCAAATATTGTGATAATTTGATTACCCTTGAGCATCATACAGAGCTTAGCCTTCTTTTGGGGTATGAAGAAATGAAACGTATAAATGAGGGTATTCCAAAATTTAATCTTGATAGATTTCTTGATTTTGATCTAGAGAAGATTTATATGTATTGTGCGGTGAATTGCATTGAAAATCCTTATATTGCCAATTACATAAAGAAAATAAAACAAATATAAGATGAAGAGAATACTAACGAAAGGGAAGAGACTTCCCAATATCCCCCTATTATTTCTTATGATGAATCAGGTAACGAGGAGGAGCCTTCTATTCAACCAATCTCATTAGTTAGGCGCTCCAAAAAGAGGATTAAACCCACACATGATGTGGTGAAGAAGAAGAACAGAAAAAGGAAGAGAGATAAAAAGGTATCCCTCCCAAATAATGTTGCTCCTATTATTGTTGTGCCTCATGAAAATGGATCAAAAATAATTGTGGAAGATAATGCACTTGATGATGATCTCGTTATGCCTATTGCTTGTTGTGATGTCTATGATTGGGAAGATAATATGATTTTGATCTAGAGAAGATTTATATGTATTGTGCGGTGAATTGCATTGAAAATCCTTATATTGCCAATTACATAAAGACCCTTACCGAGGATGGCCACCAGACCCCCGGCAATGCCCTTGCCGGGGACGACAGCACGCCAGGCAAGACCCTTGCCGGTGCACCTTGCCGCATTGCCGGGGACGACAGCATGCCATGGCAAGACCTTTGCCGGTTCACCCGGCAAGGCCCTCACCAAGGACGCCTGCAGGGCCACCGCCAGGTCTACGCCAACCAAGCTTCCACCGCCGTTCACATGCAGCTGCCAGCCCAACCAGCTGGGCGGGCACCTGCGTGGCAACATGCAGCTCGTGCCAACTCATCGAGCGCCTGCGTGGCGGCATGCAGATCTTCGTGAAGGCTCCACCACCGCGCCACCTCAGCTGCCTGCCTGCCTACATGGCGCCGCACGTATCGCTGGCCAGGGCGTGTGTCGAAGCAAGAAGGAGCAGCGACGGACGGGACGGGCCACGCCCCCGTCCCCAATAAAGCAAGGGGATACCTAAGCTATGCATTAAATGTGTCTTGTCATGTAATACGAGCGATAAGCTCAGGGCACTGTACGCCTTTCCACCTCCTGTGTGCCACTGTGGCAGCCCCTTTCGACTATAAAAGGAGGCCCATGGCATACTGGAGAAGGATTCAGCTCTTTCGAACCACGCACTGACCACAGCTAGTTCGAGAGCTCAAGAACTCTCTGAAATACACCCACCAAAGCAGGACTAGGGTTTTACGCATCCTCGCGGCCTGAACCTGGGTAAACGATTCTTGTGCTGTCTACTAGCCCTGCTCTTCTCGCAACCCTGCGCCCCGGCAACCGTAGTAGGGATTCTTGTGATCCCATAGGTGTCGTTCCACACCGACATCTTTGGCGCGCCAGGTAGGGGGCGCAATTGTGAGAATCTGGTCTAGTAGTTGGCCTAGCAGTTCTTCGTCGCCATGGTTCCCAAGAAGAAGACAGGCACGGCGATCGGCTCGCTGGGAGCCGAACGGCCCGTAGCGGTGTTCACGAGCGGTGGACCGGTCGCGGACAGGACCCGGGCCGCGGTCCGCGGGCACCAGCATCGCCCTGGCAGTCAGAGCCTGGCGAGCAGCGTCGTTCGCGCCCCAGATGACCGACCGCACGTCGCCAGATCCAAAGACGGAGCTGGACCGCCGCAGGCGGCGCAGGGCCCTCTATGGGTGTCGTTGTTCCGCCTCTGGGCGGCGCAGCGACCTCCAAGACGCACACGCCGGTGACCACTGCGCGCTCTTCCCATGGTGTGCGCGTCGTGTAGCGTCACCACGCTGGTGACCCTGGGCACCGCCGTGGGAAGAGACCTGTGCGTCATCCGCGGGATGAAGGGGATCAGAATGGCCGCCGAAGCACTCGCGAAAATGGCACACAGTCGCTGGGTTGTAACGGAGCTCCTTCTAACATAGTTAGAAGTCGAAGCGCGCCGTGATCCATGCATTATCGCCGCCACCACGCCAGCCAGAAAGCTTTGGCGGCACATGGCAGCTGCCTCGAATTCTCGCTGCCGCAGAGAAGCTCGACGAGTGGAGGGCCACCATCCGGAGCCTCGTCGCCGTCGCCAACAAAGACGATCCATGACCAGCGGGCCCCTAGGGTCGGCCTCCATCGATCCACCACATGCTGGCGCTGGGAGGACCGGGGGAGCTGCGGCCACGGTGCACTCTCCTCCTCCTTGCCAGCCGCCGCAAGCGTCTGCCTGTCGTGGCGACTCTTGTGACAACATCTCTATAGCGTCGTCCGACCCGCGGACCACCGCGACCAGCACCAAGTTCTTCGAGAACGAGCCCACGAAGATACTCGGACCACCATCACGCGCCGGCGCGATACACACCACCAGTCAGACAAGCGGGCGGGACCCGCTATGAACCACCCAGCACCGGGAGGCTCTGGCGGCCTACCTTACGAGGTGGGCTGCCCGGCCTTCACCCGTGAGCTGCGGCAATTCCAGTGGCCGTCCCACCGCATGTTCAAGCCCGACGTCGGCGAGAAGTACACTGGCAAGACCCATCCGTCCGAGTTCCTCAGCATCTACACCATCGCGATGCAGGCTGCTGGGGCTCGTGACGACAAGGTGCTTGCCAACTATTTCCCACTGGCGCTCAAGCCCAATGCGATGTCTTGGTTGATGCACTTGCCGGTGGATTCCATTTCTTCTTGGTCGGATATGTGCCGTGAATTTGTTGGCGCCTTCACAGGAGGCCACCAAGCTCATGGCCAGGCCAGGGATCTGCATATCATTCTCCAGAAGGAAGGGGAGACCCTGCGCAAGTACATCCAGAGATTCAGCCAGGTGCAGTACAACATCCCCGACGTTCATCCCGCCGCTGTGATCAGCGCATTCCACCAGAACATGCGCAATTGCAAGATGCGCGAGGAGCTGGCGATGACCAAGGTTAAGGGTGTGGCCGAGCTCTACGTTCTGGCCGATAGATGCGCCTGAGCTGAAGGGGGAAGGAAGTACCTCGGCGAAGACGCCGGCGCGGAAACCGACTCTACCGATGAGGACACCGCTATCCCGACGAAGAAGGGCCGCCCTGCAACAGGAAACGCAAAGGCAAGGCCGTGCTTGCCGTTGAAAGATTTGACGACACCGGCGCTGCCAAGAAGGTCAAGGCAGACGCCCCCGGCAAGGAGATTGCCAGGTGCGCTGCCTGCCGGGCCTTAGCGGCTACCGACAAGCCAGGAAGCTCCGGCAAGCAATATTGCAAGATCCACCGCACCAAGGGCCACGACCTCCAGAACTGCCAACAAGTCGAGCTGCTTGCTGAGAAGCAAAAAGCCGAGTACGAGAGGCGGGACAAGGAGAAGGACCTGGATGGTGCCGAGGGATCCGGCAAGAAGCGTGGCGGCCAAGAAGGCCGCCGCGGCAAGGACAACCAGCAAGAGAGGCTCGCCCGGGGCCGCGACAAGAAGCAGGAAGACGATGATCACGACGAGGACGACGAGTCTGGTGAGCAAGGGTTCCAGAAGGCTACAGAGGCCATGTGCGTCGATCGCGGCGCCTCGCTGCATACCTCTCACCACCAGCTCAAGCAGTGGGCGCGTGAGATTACAGCAGTAGAGCCGTCATTCGATGCTCAGAAGCCGCTGAAGTGGTCCAGCACGCCCCTCATCTTTGACGCCGAGGACCACCCTGACCGCACTACCGCGGTCGGGTATTTGCCATTGTTGGTCTCACCAACAATACGCAACCTCAGGGTAAACAAGATGTTGGTTGACGGTGGGGCCGGCCTGAACCTGAACTCTCCTGTTGTGATCAAAAGGTTGAAAATCCCTGATGGAGACCTCGAAGAAACGGGCACGTTTTAAGGGGTCAATCCGGGGAGGAGCCAGCCGAAGGGAAAGGTCACACTGCCCGTGACATTTGGAGGAGAGTTGAACCACAGGATGGAGAGGATTGCCTTCGACGTGGCCGAGATCCCCTTGCCCTACAACGGGATCCCCGGCCGCCCGGCACTAGCCAAGTTCATGGCAGCATCACACTACGCCTACAACATGCTAAAGATGCCCGGGCCGTTGACCATTGTCGGTGTCAAAACCGGCGGATCTCGGGTAGCGGGTCCCGAACTGTGCGTCTAAGGCGGATGGTAATAGGAGGCGGGGGACACAATGTTTACCCAGGTTCGGGCCCTCTCGATGGAGGTAATACCCTACTACCTGCTTGATTGATCTTGATGATATGAGTATTACAAGAGTTGATCTACCACGAGATCGTAGAGGCTAAACCCTAGAAGCTAGCCTATGGTATGATTGTTGTTGTCCTACGGACTAAACCCTCCGGTTTATATAGAAACCGGAGGGGCTAGGTTACTACAGTCGGTTACAATAGGAGGAGATCTACATATCCGTATCGCCAAGCTTGCCTTCCACGCCAAGGAGAGTCCCATCCGGACACGAGACGAAGTCTTCAATCTTGTATCTTCATAGTCCAACAGTCCGGCCAAAGGATATAGTCCGGCTGTCTGGATACCCCCTAATCCAGGACTCCCTCAGTAGCCCCCGAACCAGGCTTCAATGACGATGAGTCTGGCGCGCAGATTGTTTTCGGCATTGCAAGGCGGGTTCTTCTCCAAATCCTGAATACCTGTTGAATGGTGTCCTGATTTTCATAAATGTTGCGCTTCTTGGCTTCTACGTCCAATAATGGCTACCTTCCACGTGTCGAGCGAATGCGAGAAGCCAGGGCGTTTTTACATTGACCACCCTAGCTATGTGAATAAAATGCCTATTTAAAGAGACGGGGATTCTCAGATCCAAATCACACCATCCTCCCTCAGCGAGCATTCATCGGAGCGCGCCCGAAAAAATCCATCCCAACATGGCCGGCCAGCGCAGCTCCTCCTCTCGCTCCCGTAGCCCTAAGCCCGGAGATTGGAAGAAGTGTTCCGTCCCGCACAGCCAATTAGTGGAGCTACAGACCCAGGGATTCCTCCCTCCAGCGTATATGGTCCCCGTTCGAGCCGGGCTCGCCACCTATAATGGCGCGGAGCAAGCGGAGAGCGTCCCCAACCCCTCCAAGGGGCAGCGGGTCTGCCTCGTCCCTTATTTATTAAGGGGACTCGGATTTCCAATCCATCCGTTCCTACGAGGGCTCCTGGAGTTTTATGGCCTCCAGTTGCATAACTTCACCCCTGCTTCCATTTTACACATCGCTGGTTATGTAGCCCTTTGCGAGCTGTTTCTGGGCGCTTTGGAAGAAGCTATTCTGCCTTGTGCCGCGTACTCAGAGGGGGTCGATATATCAAGTGGACGGGGCCGAAATATGGCGCATTGCCGGGAGCGGATACCTATCCGGTACCCCGAAGAAGGCGTCCGAAGACTGGACTTCAGAGTGGTTTTATATGGAGGGCGTCCCCCTCCCGGATCCTATTCGGATTGGTCTTCCTGAGTTCGACAATGCCCTTTAAGAAACGCCGAAGCTGGCGCCCACGGAGCCCTCAGGAGGGAGATGACAGATACGTCCTTTTCCTGATGGGCCGGATAAAGGTACTGGCTCAATCAGGACTAACAATGACCGATGTTATGTCAATATGCATTATGCGGGGGGTGCAGCCACTCCAATATCGAGGCCACCCCATGTGGCACTTCAACGGGGAAGATGATGCCACTTCGCGAGCGTAAGGGACGGACTCGATTCTTTGCTCTAGCAAAAATTCTGTCCGATTTGTATAAGGGAGAGGAAGAGGAGTTCCTCCGCATCAAACCACGGGATGGATTCTCCATGTACAACCCTCCAAGCTGGGTGAGCTGCCACCTTTTACTCCCATCCTTCCTGCCTTCATCGTCATACGTTTTTACCTTGTCGTTTCATGGCAGGAACTGCGAAAAGCTATAAGGGAGATCAACAGCCCACCTCCACAACCGGAGGATCCGGGCCGGGCCCTCGACCCTGGCCTCGAAGAGGATCCGGACATATTTGTGGAGCTGATTGACAGGATATTTTATCAATTAAGCTGCGATGATGCCATGGTGGCCATTATAGGTGACTATCATGGGCTACTCCCCGCCTCGCATGTAAGTAAAACCAGAGTCCCGTATTCCAAGAAGGATCCCCTTTTATGCACTTCACCTACCGTACCTGTATGGTGTTTTACATGGAAGGCCCTCGGGACGCCATGCCGAACCCGCGGTGACTCGCCAACAAGGGGCGCTGAAGCCGGGCAGGCTAAAAAGGAAGGCGATCCGGACTGAGACGCCGGCGCATAGGTATGATACAAAACCTCACTCCGTGGTTGTCGTCTTTAAAAACATAATAACACCTATGTTTCCTAGAAGGAAAAATGCTCGCCGGACTATATCCGGAGAGGTTGTCGATCACGCCTCCACCGGTCGGGCTCCAGGGCCGGACACATAGGCGGAAGCTAACACGGGCCACGCGCCGGATGCTCCTCCTACAAAGGATGCGGATAAAATATCCGCTACAAATTCCGAAGTGGAGAGCGCCATGAATCACAGGCGTCGCCGGGCCGTACTCCGTGACGCTTGTTTCTCCCAAGAGGCATTTGATGCCTTTAACTCAGGAGACGCGTACATCCGTGCTGCTCAAAATGGTCTTGCCAGAGCCATAGACCAGTATGTGAAGGATATACGGGTAAGAAAATTTTGATGATTATATATATCAGTAGCCCCTGAGACTTGAAACAGTTGGCACAACTGATTTAAGGATCATTATTTGTGCAGGTTCTTTCAGAGAAGAATACCCAATTGTCTCAAGAGCTGGAAGAGTGCAAGGCCCAGCTAGGGGCCGCAGTTGCCGCATTGAAGGAGTCCGAGAAGGCCCCCTCCGTAAAGCTTGTTTCAAAGAATGATAGGTACCATATAGTATGCGGCATGCCTGCAAATCTAACCATAGATATTGTAGATGACGTCGGAGTGAATCCGGATGAGCAACATGTCATACGACGGCTAAAGGCTGGCGAGCGCGTGATTACTAAAGTTAGGCAGGAGAAAAACAATCTCCAAGACGCCAATACCCAGCTGGGCGAGGAACTGAAAGATGTTCGGGCCCAGCTGGCTGACTCCGTGAAGGAGAATAAGCGGCTTCGACGCGGCATTTTCAGTAAGTGCTTGAACGAACTTTTGAAGGAGTTCGGCGAAGAAGCCTGCTAACAGAGTTATGTCTGCAGGTATGCTGACGGGTCGTCCCGCGGAGGAGATGCCCGGGTCTGCGGGTGATCTTCTACCGGAGCTCTCACTACTGCACGAATAAGTTCGACAGGTGATGTAGGGTATTGCCCAGGCCTTGTGGCCATCCGTCTCCCTGCCTGAAGGAATTGTAGAGCTTGCAAAAAAGCTCAAGGGAGCGCGGCGGCGCCTCCGATTATGGAAGATATCGGCCTGCCGTCAAGGTGCCAGGGAAGCCTGGGCCATGGTGAAGACGCGGTATACCAAGGCTGACCCAAACCACATGGCCGAGGTCGGACTGTGGGGCCCGATGGGAAGGAGATCCCGTCAGTTTGGTGTATGACCAAGTAGAATTAGCCACAAAGTATTCCCAACAGGATTGTAGGCGAGACAGCCTGTTGGATGGGATAGAAGAAGAATTTAGTCAGTCTAAGTGACTGTGTAATTTAAGTGACATGTATAATCTCTCTAGCCGGATTGTAATTCATTTGTCATGGCGGACCTTTTCGCTTCAACCTCGGGACCCAATAGTCAGGAGTGTATCCGAATATCCGCTCAGTTATGTAAAAACCGGGGTATGCGTGGAAACATCTTCCAGGGAGAATAGTTCCGTTAAGGGTTCCTTTCGCTGGGTACGCATGCCCTAATGTGCATGTCAGGACTGCGAGAAGAGACGCAGGCAAAAAACATCTGGGGGCATGTATCAAAATAGAAGTCATCTTTTGTTCACCGACCGAATATTCCCTTAAGAACGCTAGCTTTCGGCTTCACCCAGTCTGAGGTACACATCCAGCTGACCCGGCAGTAACAATCGCAGAGGTGCTCCCCTTATGCCCTAGCCGAATTAACGGAACGTGGGGCATAAATACAAGAGCCGAGCAACCCAGCTTGGCCAAAACTTAAGTCATATCGATGCATATAATGGCAAAAAAGGTACATGCCAAAGAATAACACATGTGCTGGGCATGAAGCCCGGAAAGATAGTTATATTAAGCTTCTGTATAAGAAGCCCCCAGGTATAATGAGCGCGGCTAGCGCGTTAATATTGTGTAGTCAAAACACAAGTTGAGGAAAAGGAAAAAGAAGAAAGAAAGAGAGAAAAGATAGATAATGTATATACGAAAAATGGACAGGGTAAGGAGACGAACATCGAGTCTGGCACTAGGCGTAGAATCTTCGGAGTCTGGCTGCGTTCCATGGGTTTGGCTCAAGTCGAATGTCTGAAGCATCCCGCAGACGGTACGCTCCGCTGGTCAGAACTTGGTCAATAATAAAGGGACCTTCCGATTTGGGCTTAAGCTTGTTCTTTTTCTTCTCCGGTAGGCGTAGAACTAGTTCGCCAACGTTATAAGTTTTGGCCCGTACTTCTCTGCTTTGGTATCTTCGACCCTGTTGCTGATAGAATGCGGAACGGGCTTTTGCCACATCGCGCTCCTCCTCCAAGGTGTCCAAACGGTCCTGCCGATCAAGCTCGGCCTCTTTTTCTTCATACATGCGCACTCGAGGTGAGTCATGAATTATGTCATAGGGCAAAACCGCCTCTGCGCCGTACACCATAAAGAATGATGTGTATCCGGTAGTGCGATTCGGCGTGGTCTGCAGCCCCCATAAGACGGAGTCGAGCTCCTCTACCCAGTGCATGTTGGACTCCTTTAAGGACCGCACTAATCTGGGTTTGATGCCGCTCATGATAAGACCATTTGCTCGCTCGACTTGACTGTTAGTTTGCGGGTAATAGACAGAAGCATAATCGAGCTTGATGCCCATGTTGATGCACCAAAGTTTTACCTCGTCGGCTGTAAAGTTCGTGTCGTTGTTGGTAATGATGCTGTGGGGGACGCCATAACGGTGTACGACCCCAGATATGAAGTCTATCACCGGTCCAGATTCGGCCGTTTTAACAGGTTTGGCTTCTATCCATTTGGTGAATTTATCCACCATGACTAGTAAGTATTTTTTCTAATGGGTTCCCCCTTTAAGAGGTCCGACCATATCGAGTCCCCAGACCGCAAAGGGCCAGGTAATGGGGATTGTTTGGAGAGCGGTGGGCGGCATGTGGCTTTGGTTCGCAAAAAGCTGGCAACCGACGCAGCGTTGGACCAAGTCCTGTACATCTGCCTGGGCCGTCGACCAATAGAAACCTGTACGGAAGGCTTTGCTTACAAAGGCCCGGGCTGTAGCGTGGTTGCCGCCGAGTCCAGCATGGATTGCTGCCAAAAGCTTCCGCCCTTCCTCTTCGGAGATGCACCTTTGAAGGACTCCGGTAGTGCTTTTCTTATAAAGCTCTCCCTCGTGGACCTTGTAGGCTTTAGATCGCCGCACTATGCAGCGTGCCTCATTTTGGTCCTCGGGAAGTTCCTGCCTGGTTAGGTAGGCCAGGAATGGTTCTGTCCACGGGGCGATGACGGCCATTATTACGTGGTTTGAAGGTGTTATTTCGGTGGCAGAGCCTCCGATTATGTCAGAGTGTTCGGTATCTGGCGTTGTGGCTGGGTCCGGACTATTGTTACCGGTGTCCCCTTCCCATATCACGAATGGCTTAAACAACCTTTCCAAGAAGATGTTAGGTGGGACGGGGTCGCGCTTAGCGCCAATACGGGCGAGGATATCTGTCGCCTGATTGTTTTCCCAGACCACATGGTGGAATTAGAGCCCCTCGAACCGAGCTGACATCTTGAGGATGGCGTTGCGATAAGCCGCCATTTTCGGATCCTTGGCATCGAAGTCTCCATTTATTTGGGATATTGCAAGGTTCGAGTCCCCACACACCTCCAGGCGTCGAATGCCCATGGAAACTGCCATCCGAAGACCATGTAACAGAGCCTCGTATTCGGCTGCGTTGTTGGAGTCTGTGTATAGTATTTGGAGTACGTATTGGACTGTATCTCCAGTGGGGGACGTCAGGACGACGCCAGCCCCTAGACTAGCCAGCATTTTAGAGCCGTAGAAGTGCATGATCTAATTGGAGTACGCGTCGTACTCTTTAGGGAGTTCGGCTTCTGTCCATTCGGTGACAAAATCGGCCAGTACTTGCGACTTAATGGCTCGCCGGGGTTTATATGTTATGTCGAACAGGAGGACCTCAATGGCCCATTTGGCAATCCGGCCCGTGGCGTCGCGGTTGTTTATTATGTCGTTGAATGGTACTTCTTAGGCCACTGTGATTGAACACTCTTGAAAGTAGTGTCTTAATTTCTGGGATGCCATGAATACCGCATATGCTATCTTTTGGTAATGCAGGTACCGTGATTTACATGGAGTGAGGACAGTGGATACATAATATACCGGCTTTTGAAGTGGGAATTTATGTCCGTCCATTTCTCGTTCAACGACGAGCACTGCGCTTACAACTTGATGAGTTGCCGCTATATATAGCAGCATTGGTTCGCCGATGTTTGGCGTGGCCAGGGTTGGGTTGGTGGGCAGGATGGCCTTTATGTCTTCCAGTCCGGACGTGGACGCGTCCGTCCACTCGAAGTGTTCGTTGCGCTGAAGAAGGCGATAAAGGGGTAATGCCTTTTTCTCCTAATCGGGAGATAAAGGGGCTTAAGGCCGCCACGCATCGAGTTAATTTTTGGATTTTCTTGAGGTCAGTTGGGATGGCCAACTATGACAAGGCTCGGATTTTAGTCGGGTTTGCTTCAATTCCTCTACTGGAGACGATGAAGCCCAGGAGCTTTCCGGCGGGCACGCCGAAAACACATTTTTTTGTGATTGAGCTTGATGTCGTATGTTCGGAGATTGTCGAACGTGAGCCTCAAGTCGTCTATTAAAGAGTCGACGTGTCTGGTTTTAACGACCACATCATCTACGTATGCCTCCACTGTTTTGCCGATCTGCTTTTCCAGACATGTCTGAATCATGCGTTGATACATTGCGCCGGCGTTTTTGAGCCCGAAGGGCATTGTGCTGAAACAGAAGGGGCTGTATGGCGTGATATATGCCGTTGCGGCTTGGTCGGACTCCGCCATCTTAATTTGGTGATAGCCGGAGTATGCGTCGAGGAAGCACAATGATTTGTGTCCTGCGGTAGCGTCGATAATTTGATTGATGCGAGGGAGGGGGAAGGGATCATTTGGGCAAGCCTTGTTGAGGTCCTTGAAATCGACACATAGGCGCCATGATTTGTCCTTCTTTGGTACCATCACCAGGTTTGCTAGCCAGTCCGGATGTTTTATTTCTCTAATGAATCAGGCCTCCAATAACTTGTCTAGTTCTTCTCCCATGGCTTGTCTCTTAGGTTCAGAGAAACACCGAAGAGTCTGCTTGACCGGCTTGAATCCCTTTAAAATGTTAAGGTTATGCTCAGCCAGCCTGCGTGGGATTCCTAGCATATCTGAGGGATGCCAGGCGAATATGTCCCAATTCTCGCACAGGAACTCCCGTAGTGCGGCCTCTACAGCGGGGTTTAACTGTGCCCCGATGGATGCTGTTTTTGTAGGGTCCATTGGGTGGACTTGGAATTTGACTATTTCATCCGCTGGTTTAAAATAAGTGGACTTGGATCTCTTGTCGAGTATCACGTCGTCCCTGTCCATTGTGGAGCGTAGCGCAGTTAATTCCTCTGCCGCGAGGGCTTCGGATAATGCCTCGAGGGCCAGTGCGGCTGTTTTGTTTTCGGCGCGGAGTGCTATGTTCGGATCACTAGCTAGAGTGATGATTCCATTGGGCCCGGGCATTTTGAGCTTCATGTACCCGTAATGGGGTATGGCTTGGAAGATCATGAATGCTTCCTGCCCTAAAAGGGCGTGGTATCCGCTACTGAACGGGGCCACTTGGAATGTAATTTCTTCGGAAGTATAATTGTCCGGAGTGCGAATACCACATCTAGTGTGATTTTTCCAGCGCAGCGTGCCTCCCGACTAGGGATGATTCCTCTGAAGGTCGTGTTGCTTTGCTCAATGCGGTTCCTGTCTATTTCATTTTTTGAAGAGTTTCCTCATAGATGAGGTTTAATCTGCTGCCGCCGTCCATGAGCACTTTAGTGAGCCGAAAGTTGTCCACAATTGGACTAAGGACCAATGCGGCTGGTGCTCGGGCTGTTCGGAATTTAGGTTCGTCACTGGCGTTGAAGGTGATAGCCGTGTCGCTCCATGGATTTATTGCTGCCACGTGGCAGACTTCGGCAAGGCTACGGAGTGCTCGCTTTCGCCTATTGTTTGAGGCGAATGTCTCGAAGACTATCGATCTTGTCTTGTTATCCACGGGATGGTGCTCTGCGGTGTTTTGAATGAGGAGATGCTCACCGCTTTTGGCCACCTACCGGAGTACCCAACATGCTCTCAGGCTGTGTGTTGGTATGGTATCCGCTGTACTGTGGATTTTGCAGGGCCCGTTAAGCCACCCTCCAACACAGTTCCACGCCCTGAAGTGGGCTTTTGCTTCTTTATGATTGAATCAGGCGACTTATGAGAGTGCGCCCTTTTGATCCGGACTGGGTGTTTAGTCAGAGCCGGATTATCCCAAAATTTGTTTTCCAGGCGCTTTCCATCGCACAGTACTTCCGTACTATGGCCGCCAAGTCAGCGAAGCGTGCTATGTCACGGCGACTTATGGCGTTAAGGATTCCCTTGTCCGTGCAATTATTGCAAAAGAATGAGATTGCATCTTCCTCGCGACAGTCCTTGACCTTGTTTATTACAAGGAGGAATCTGGCCCAATAGTGATGTACTATTTCCTGGGGCTCTTGCCAAATGTGGGAAAGATCTCTTATATCTGGGTGGGTGGGTGGATTTGAGTCCGAACCCTGACCCGATCTGAGACCCAGGGGCAGAGGAGTTCCCGATCTGGGAAGTTCGGGCTCCGGGATGTTGCCCAACAGGTCTAGCCCGGTACCTGATTCTAGGTTCAGGGTTTGGGCGATGTCCTTCCGTAAACAGGTATCCGGCTCGGAGAGCTCGGGAATTCTGACATAGTTTGTCCTCAAGATAGAGGAAGAATCACCGCATTGTTCCTCCACTACCGCTATCTGATGGGTGACTGGCGGAGAGTTAATCTCCCTTTGGTCGGGTTTAAGCCCAATCCGATCATAGTCTATAGCGACTCCCAAAGCGGCGATGTGATCCAAGAGCTCGTTTAGCGAAGAGAGCTCCATTGGATTCATCTTCTCGGCAAGTTCCAAGCCGACGTGGAGGCTGTTTTCGATGACCCGAGAAGTCATCGTCGGTGCAGCAGTCGAACGGGCGGTCATGACAAAGCCGCCTAGCCGCAGGGTTTGGCCGACAGCCAGGGCTCCCCCAGAGGTGATGTTGTCCTTGACAACGAGATGAGGCATCCTTCCTTACAGCGACGACACAGTGGAACTCTCAATGAAAGCACCAATGTCGGTGTCAAAACCGGCGGATCTCGGGTAGGGGGTCCCGAACTGTGCGTCTAACGCGGATGGTAACAGGAGGCGGGGGACACAATGTTTACCCAGGTTCGGGCCCTCTCGATGGAGGTAATACCCTACTTCTTGCTTGATTGATCTTGATTATATGAGTATTACAAGAGTTGATCTACCACGAGATTGTAGAGGCTAAACCCTAGAAGCTAGCCTATGGTATGATTGTTGTTGTCCTACGGACTAAACCCTCCGGTTTATATAGACACCGGAGGGGCTAGGGTCACACAGAGTCGGTTACAATGGGAGGAGATCTACATATCCATATCGTCAAGCTTGCCTTCCACGCCAAGGAGAGTCCCATACGGACACGAGACGAAGTCTTCAATCTTGTATCTTCATAGTCCAACAGTCCGGCCAAAGGATATAGTCCGGCTGTCCGGATACCCCCTAATCCAGGACTCCCTCAACCATCATCTCCGTCCCCTCCGACAAGAAGGACGCGCTGATTTGCGCTGATCAGCTCTACCGGGAGGCAGTTGCAGTAGTTGCCGCCAAGGCGCCTGCTCCTGCCGCTGAAGCCCTGGGAGGGAGGAAGAAGCCCGGCAAGACCTCTCGCACCCACTCCGGCAAGCGCACCTCCTCGGAGTGTTGTGCTACCGTCGAGGACGTGCCAGAGAGCTCTACTGACAAGAGCAAGAGATCTAGAGCTGAGCCGCCACAGACCAAGAAGGTATCCGCCAGGGAGGATGGCGCGGGATGGGCCTTCACCATAGGCTCCACCCTCGACAGCAAATAGGAAGGCGCGCTCGTCACCTTCCTGTGGGCGAATGTCGACATGTTTGCATGGAAAGCATCCGACATACCAGGTGTTCCCAGGGAGGTGATTGAGCACCACCTAGTTGTCTGCCCCCATGCGCGGCCCGTCAAGCAGAAGGTCAAGAAGCAGGCTCTGGAGAGGGAGGAGTTCATCACAGAGGAGATCAAGAAGTTGGAAGCAGCGGGGTTGGTGAGAGGAGTGCTCCACCCGACGTGGTTGGCCAATCCGATAGTGGTGCGTAAGGCGAATGGGAAGTGGAGGTTGTGTATTCATTACACAGATATCAATAAGGCTTGTCCTAAGGACCCCTTCCTGTTGCCGCGCATCGACCAGATTGTTGACTCCACAGCCGGGTGTGATCTGTTATCATTCCTCGACGCCTACTTAGGCTACCACCAGATCTTCATGACAAGAGAGGATGAAGGGAAGACAACATTCATCACCCCATGTGGTACATATTGGTTTTTACGGATGTCTTTCGGGTTGAAGAGTGATGGCTCAACGTTCGCAAGAGCAGTCCAAATCGGTTTTGAGCCTCAGCTCCATAGAAATATGGAGGCATACATGGATGACATAGTGGTAAAAACCAAGGACAGGCCAACTCTTCTGCAAGATCTGGAAGAGACATTTGCCAACCTGCGCAAGATCAACCTCAAGCTGAACCCTGAGAAGTGTGTCTTCGGCGTTCCATCCGGCAAGCTTCTCGGGTTCTTTGTGTCGCAGCGCGGGATCGAGGCAAACCCAGACAAGATCAAGGCTATTGAGCAGATTGAGGCGCCCAAGCGGATCAAGGATGTGCATCGGCTCACCGGCTGCGTTGCCGCCATGAGCCGATTCATCTCCAAGTCCGCCGAGCACGCCCTTCCTTTCTTCAAAATCTTGAAGAAGGCGGGCCCAATGGAGTGGACCCCAGAAGCCGAGGCAGCATTGCAGGATCTGAAGAAATACCTTTCCTCCACGCTAATACTGGTTGCGCCTAAACCACAAGAGCCGTTGCTGCTGTATCTGGCGGCGATGAATCAAGTGGTCAGCACCGCACTGGTGGCGCAGAGGGGGGTCGACGAGGAAGCTATGACGGTGGCAGAACAAGTGGATGGAAAGCCAAAGATTCCCCCGACAGGGCCTAGTGCAGGCAAGGCGCGCCCCCCAGCAGAGTTTGATGCCACCAAGGCAGTGCCCGCGCAGTCGCCTGAGGTGGTGCAGAAGAAGAAGATGATGCAGCACCCGGTTTAGTTTGTCAGCTCCCTCTTGCAGGGGGCTAGGTCGAGGTATTACGGTGTGCATAAGTTGCTCTTCGGCCTCCTTATGGCCTCGAGGAAGTTGCGTCATTACTTCCAAGCCCACGAGATCACTGTCGTCACCCGCCTCCCGTTGCAACGGATACTACATAACCTGGATGCGACTGGAAGGATTGTGGAATGGGCCTTGGAGTTGTCAAGCTTTGATTTAAAGTTTTAAAGTACCTCGACAATCCAGAGCAGTGTCTTGGAGGAGTTCATTGCAGAATGGACCTCAACGCCTGACGAAGAAATCCAAGAGACCACTCTCCCCGGCAAGGAAGCAGACCGCGACTGGATCATGTACTTTGATGGGGCTTTCTTGCTGCAAGGCGCCGGTGCCGGTGTGCTGCTCGTCGCACCCACTGGAGAGCACCTCAAGTACGTGATCTAGATGCACTTCCCCAGGGAGATGTCCACAAACAACACTGCTGAGTACGAGGGATTGCTTGCCGGTCTCAGGATCACGGCAGACCTCGGGGTTAAGAAGCTCATCGTTAGGGGTGACTCGCAGCTCGTCGTCAGACAGGTCAACAAGGATTATCAGAGCCCATTGATGGAAGCTTACGTAGATGAGGTGAGGAAGATGGAGGAACGCTTTGACGGTATCCAAGCGGAGTACGTCCCCCGAATGGAGAACAACATCGCTGATTACCTGTCAAAGCGTGCTGCATTCAAGCTACCGGTGGAACCAGGTACTTTTTTACTCCGGTTAACTCAACCATCCGTCGAGCCATCAACGGGGCAGAACAAGCGGAGGAAGTCAGGTCCCGGCAAGTACTTTCCTACCGAGCCCCCTAGGGCCGCCGGCAAGGGTGCTGCCGCGGATGCTGAGCCTGCCCAAGAGCATATGCCTCTAGCAGGGCGTCAAGCCCTAGCCGTAGAGACAGCCGCTCCCATGGCGGAAGAGATGCCTTTGGTCCTTGCCGTCGAGCCCCAGGCTCTAGCGTGGGTGCAGCATACCGTCCGATTCCTCCAAACAGGGGAGCTTCCTGAGGAGCAGGAAGAAGCAGAAAGAGTAGCATGTCAGTCCGCCCTATACCAGTTCGTCGATGACGTCCTGTACAGGAGAAGGCCAAACGGTGTGAAATTGAGGTGCATCCCCCGGGAGGAAGGACTGGAGCTGTTGGCAGAGATACATGGAGGCATATGTGGCTCCCATATAGGGTCGAGGGCCCTTGCCGGGAAGGCGTTCCGGCAAGGTTTCTTCTGGCCCACCGCCCTCCAGGATGCGACGACACTAGTAACCAAGTGTGAAGCGTGTCAGTTCCATTCGAAGAAGCTTCATCAACCAGCCCAAGCCCTTCAAACAATCCCTCTCTCCTGGCCATTCTCGATGCAGGGGCTCGACATCTTGGGCCCTTTCCCCATTGTCGGGCTGTGAGTACTTGTACGTTGCAATCGACAAGTTCACAAAGTGGCTGGAGGTGGAAGCAGTGAGAAAGGTGACTGTTCAGTCGGCTGTCAAGTTTTTCAAAGGACTGATCTGCCGTTTTGCTGTGCCAAATAGAGTCATCACCGACAAGGGCACACAGTTCACGAGCCACACCTTCATGCAATACATTCAAGACCTCGGCAGCAAGGTCTGTTTTGCTTCCGTGGCACACCCACGGAGCAATGGCCAAGCGGAGAGGGCGAATGCTGAAGTGTTGCGAGGCCTAAGGACCAAGACTTTTGACAAGCTGCGCAAGAGCGGAAGGCTCTAGATTGATGAATTGCCGGCGGTTATTTGGTCGATCAAGACGACGCCAAATCGAGCCACCGGCCAGACACCTTTTGCCCTGGTCTACGGGGCAGAAGCAGTTCTCCCCACGGAACTCATATACGGGTCACCTCGAGTGCTCGCTTATGATGAGCTTGAGCAAGAGCAATTGCGCCAAGATGATGCGACACTCCTTGAGGAAGATCTTCTTCGGGCGGCTATGAGAGCAGCGCGCTACCAGCAAGCCTTGCATCGCTACCATAGCCGCAAGGTTCATGCCCGAAGCTTTGAGGAAGGCGACCTTGTTCTTCGGCACGTTCAGTCAGCCAAGAATACCAACAAGTTGATGCCGAAGTGGTAAGGCCCTTATCGGGTAATACGAGTCACCAGGTCCAGCGCAGTCCGCCTGGAGACCGAACATGCCATCCCAGTGAGCAACTCCTGGAACGTCGAGCATCTTCGCAAGTTTTACCCATAAGGTGCGGCTTGCCGGGCCTCCCGGCAAGCCACCTTTTGTACAAGCTTTGCCGGCAAGGCATGTGACCCTTTGTACAAAGCGGTAGCAGACCACGAGCATAAATAAATGAAGTCTTTGGCGCCCTAAGTCATAGCATGCATGCTAGGTCGAGTCTCTTCCTTGGTTAGGGTTGATGGTGCTCAGTAGCGACTAACCCCTAGCTTAGAGGTCGAGTGCGCGTCTATCTGTTTCTTTTCTGTCCTCCTTCGGTTCGCAGGGCACATGAGCACTTCTGCTGAGCTACTCGGAAGAAGAGAAACGGACCGGCGTCCCGACCCCGGCAAACCAGAGCTGCCGGGGGCTGCAAGCACAAGGATCCAACCGCGGCAAGACAAGGTTGCCGGGGGCTGCAGATCCGGATAAGTCTTTCATCCTCTGCCATGCGTTTCGGACGGGACTGGGGCATGTGAAACCTCGTTTTTATCTCTAGGCTGTCATGCTCCCCTTTTTCCTATACATAAGGATTATTTCCTGGGTCCGGATTTGGTTGTAGCCGCGGCAGCAAGAAGGTAGAACGAGGAGCCTAAAGCCCACTTCATCCCTGCCTCCGCCAAGAGCGCAAGAACGGTCAGTGGAGTGGTTGGACGGCAAGGCCTGTTGCCGGGCGAAAAATGTTTATCTTAAAACAATAACAAGAATTCGCTCCTTGTCGCGGGATTTACCAACGAATGAAAAACTCGGCAAGCATCCCTTTTTCATTAAAAACATCCCATACAGGTACAGCTCGTACGTGAAAAACATGAGCAAGGAGATTACAAGCTCTAAATTTAACGAAGGCCCGCAGGCTTACAAACTAAAAAAGAGATAAGATGCCCACAATCCCTTTCTTGTCCCTCTCCTCAGGAGGCAGGTCAAGGAGGCGAGAGGGCAAAAGGGGCACCTAGGCGAGCTACGAGCAGCAGAAAGCACCAAGAGAACACCTCGGTGGCCGTGGGTCGGTGATGACGGTGCCGGGAAAGGAGCTGGAAGATGAGGCGGCAGGACCGGCAATACGCGATGAAGGCGTCGGTGCCCGCGGACTCCGAGTTGACGGCCTTCCCACCCGCCCTCTTCCTCTTCCGCAGCCTCCCGACACCAGCCGCCCAAGGAGACGGCCCCGAGAAACTCTGCCGGAGGAGCGGCCAGGTGCAGATGCTGCTGCTGCCGCACCCGCCCAGGCGCGGGGCGTCCGACACCTAGTCGGACTCGTCCCTGTCATCTGCCCCACTGTCCTCCTCATCACTTTCGCTCAAGGAAGAGCTTCCATTGTCGGAATCTCCAGCGGAGGAGCTCTCCACGCAACACTTCAGGAGAGTTCCAAACTCCCCGAATACCTCGACGGAGAGCAGGTCGTCCTCCATTAATTTGAAGTAGAGGACGAGCCCCGCCGTTAGGCTGTGGATACGAGCGAACGTCTTCCATACACGACGGAGGTACATGACCCGAGGAGCCGGGAAGTCGACATCGACCCGCGTGCCCCTGTTCCCACAGCCCCTCATGTGCAACCTGAGGGTCTGGGGCGGGTTACGCTCCATCACCCGAGCAAACGGGGCGGGGAGACGAAGACGACGACGTGGAGGCCGGCGTAGCCTGATGAAGAACTCGCAGAGCTGGTCTTCAACGTGGCCCTCCGTCGGGAACGGCATCATTGGCGGGGCGAAGCCGGTGCGCCGCCCCGTCCTCCTCTTCCTCGAGCGCTGCGACCTCCGCCCCGGCCTCGCCCACGACCTTGCCCCCTCCCCCTTCCCCTCGCGGCCGGCTCCACCACCGTGGGCTCAGGAGGAGGAGGGGTGCGCTGTCGAGCGGCGACCCTCGCCGCCACCGTCGAAGGACCGGGATTCCCTTTCTCCATGGCGAGTAAAAGGAAGAAGCAGAAGCAAGAGGAGATGGATGACAGAAGAGTGCGGGACGCCATCTCCCCTTCCTCCTCCTTATAAGGGAGCGGGGTCGGGGCTCGGCCGCCCCGCTCGGCCGATCCAGCCACCAGAGGCATAGGGAATCGGGACCGACCCGCTGCCCCAACCAACGACGACCCGGTTTCCCACCTCCACCGCTTGCCACCCCAAGTGCATGAAGGACACGTGGCGAACGTGCAGAATCGAGGGGACGGGTGAGGCGACCTCTCCCCACCCCGTGATTATGGGGGGTGGACGCCTGGAAGACCGCGACCCGGCCCCGCGTGGTAAATGAGCCGCACCTCCACGCCTCCCTCTTTTTATGGGGAAGGCGCGAGCCGCCTCTTTACTAGGATATGACGCATGCATGCGGAATCGCCCACGCATGCCGCCCACATCACGCACACCCCTCCAAGCCGCACCACGCGCGCGGGTCGTGGGAAGCACCGCGCGCGAAAAGACTTGCCGCGATAAAAACCGCCCCGCCTGCCCGCGCACCGTTTTGGGCCTAGCCCAACAACGTGTCGCGCTTATGTGTGGCCCAGGCCCGGGGGCTCCTGTCGGTGTACAAAAAGAGGGGCGCACTTTTGTACCCCTTTACCTGTGCACGGGCAGTCGGAGCCGCGCCCGCGGTCGCACCAAGCAGAGCAGGGGAGGTGAATCAAAGTAAGACCAAAGCCCAAGGCAATCAGAGCGACGCCAAGGCCAAGACCACAAAGGGCGGAGGGACGAAGCAGGTTCCCCCGGCAAGACCCTTGCCGAGGCAGCTCGCCGCACACCAACAGAGCGAGCCACCCTTGAGCCCACGGTCCCCAACGCCATCATCCGCGTGGGGCCAGGGCTCGGGAAGGCACCTCATTGGTGGCATGCAGATCTTTGTGAAGACATATTCAAGATCAGATGAGGATTAGAAGACGACGACCCTCGGCAAGACCCTTACCGAGGAAGGCCACCAGACCCCCGGCAAGGCCCTTGCCGGGGACGACAGCACGCCATGGCAAGATCCTTGCCGGGCCACCCGGCAAGACCCTTGTCGGGTCACCCGGCAAGGCCCTTACCATGGACGCCTGTAGGGCCACCGCCAGGTCCACGCCAACCAAGCTTCCACCGCCGTTCACATGCAGCTGCCAGCCCAATCAGCTGGGTGGGCACCTGCGTGGCAACATGCAGCTCCCAGGACAACTCATCGAGCGCCTGTGTGGCGGCATGCAGATCTTCGTGAAGGCTCCACCACCGCGCCACCTCAGCTGTCTGCCTGCCTACATGGCGCCGCACGCATCGCTGGCCAGGGCGCGTGTCGAAGCAAGAAGGAGCCGCGACGGACGGGACGGGCCTCGCCCCCGTCCCAAATAAAGCAAGGGGACACCTAAGATACACATTAAATGTGTCTTGTCCTGTAATATGAGCGATAAGCTCAGGGCACTGTACGCCTTTCCACCTCCTGTGTGCCACTGTGGCAGACCCTTTCGACTATAAAAGGAGGCCCATGGCATACTGGAGAAGGATTCGGCTCTTTCGAACCACGCACTGACCACAGCTAGTTCGAGAGCTCAAGAACTCTCTAAAATACACCCACCAAAGCAGGACTAGGGTTTTACGCATCCTCGCGGCCCGAACCTGGGTAAACGATCCTCGTGCTGTCTACCAGTCCTGCTCTTCTCGCAACCCCACGCACCGGCAACCATAGTAGGGATTCTTGTGATCCCATAGGTGTCGTTCCACACCGACAATATAGGGCAACTTCTTGGACGAGGGGGAGACTCAGGATAACGATCCCTGGAAGATTGGAACCGCGGCGGTGCTCGGGCGCGCTCCGGAGCGGCATAGCATGGGCGAGGGGAAAGAGATGAGGGTGGGTCCCGCGGGTCAGTGGGACAGAGAAGTGAGCATTGGGTCGGGCGACCGAGAGGAGAGGGTTCGGACGCTGGCGTGCTAGAGCAGGTAGGCTCAGGTGCTGGTGGGTTCCGGCTCGGCGCTGGCTAGGTCGGCTGGCGCCTGGGTTTTTGATACGTCTCCAACGTATCTATAATTTTTGATTGTTCCATGCTATTATATTATCCATCTAGGATGTTTTATATGCATGTATATGCTATTTTATATGATTTTTGGGACTAACCTATTAACCTAGAGCCCAAGGTATGTACCAGTAGCTATGTGTTTGATCTCTCTCTCGTGTTCTTGAGGTGGTACGATCTTGATGTATCGCGAGATTTGCTATTATAGTTGGATCTTATGATGTTTCTCCCCCTCTACTCTCTTGTGGTGGATTGAGTTTTCCCTTTGAAGTTATCTTATCGGATTGAGTTTTAAGGATTTGAGAACACTTGATGTATGTCTTGCATGTGCTTATCTATGGTGACAATGGGATATCACGTGATATACTTGATGTATGTTTTGGTGATCAACTTGTGGGTTCCGTAACATTGTGAACTTATGCATAGGGGTTGGCACACGTTTTTGTCTTGACTCTCCGGTAGAAACTTTGGGGCACTCTTTGAAGTTCTTTGTGTTGGTTGAATAGATGAATCTGATATTGTGTGATGCATATCGTATAATCATACCCGCGGATACTTGAGGTGACATTAGAGTATCTAGGTGACTTTAGGGTTTTGGTTGATTTGTGTCTTAAGGTGTTATTCTAGTAGGAACTCTATGATAGATCAAACGAAAAGAATAGCTTCATGTTATTTTACTACGAACTCTTGAATAGATCGATCATAAAGAATAACTTTGAGGTGGTTTCGTACCCTACCATAATCTCTTCGTTTGTTCTCCGCTATTAGTGACTTTGGAGTGACTCTTTGTTTCATGTTGAGGGATAGTTATATGATCCAATTATGTTATTATTGTTGATAGAACTTGCACTAGTGAAAGTATGAACCCTTGGCCTTGTTTCAACGCATTGCAATACTGTTTACGCTCACTTTTATTACTTGTTACCTTGTTATTTTTATATTTTCATATAACCAAAAACCTACATCTACCATCCATATTGCACTTGTATCACCATCTCTTCGCCGAACTAGTGCACCTATACAATTTACCATTGTATTGGGTGTGTTGGGGACACAAGAGACTCTTTGTTATTTGGTTGCAAGGTTGCTTGAGAGAGACCATCTTCATCCTATGCCTCCCACGGACTGATAAACCTTAGGTCATCCAATTGAGGAAAATTTGCTACTGTCCTACAAACCTCTGCACTTGGAGGCCCAACAACGTCTACAAGAAGAAGGTTGTGTAGTAGACATCAAGCAGTTTATGGCGCCGTTGCCGGGGAGGTTAGTGCTTGAAGTTATATCTTTAGATCTTGCAATCGAATCTTTTAGTTTCTTGTTTTATTACTAGTTTAGTCTATAAAAGAAAACTAATAAAATTGGAATTGAGGGTGCCTCATATGCTTCATCTTTTTAATATCTTTCGTGAAAATGATGGAAAGGAAAATTGTGCCCAAGTGCTAGAAGAAGAATTGCATAGAATGGTTGGCATAAAATATGTGAATGATGAGCATGGTTGCAATGTTGTTAGTATGAACTCTTTGAATATCCATGATACTAATGATGATTTCACTAGTCATGATGAAAATGTCTCTTATAAGCATGCCAATATTTGTGGAGTGCATAGAGTTTGCAAGTACACACCAAATAGGGAAGATAGATTTTGCAACAGGCATAAGTAATTAGAAACCAAATGGTTGCAAGAAAGGCTAGATGTTTGTGCTGAAAATTTAAATTTTCTTAATCATCCTTGTGAACTTTGCAATGAACATGGTCATTTAAATATCCAATGCAAATTGTTTCATGATCGTATCGTGTCCAAAAATTGTGATGACTTGATTTCCCTTGCACATCATAGAACTTAGTTTGCTTTTGCGTTATGAAGAAATGAAACGTATAACTGAGGATATGCCAGAATTTGTCCGTGATAAAGTTCTTGATTTTGATCTAGAAGAAATTTTTATGTATTGTGCGGTGAATTGCATTGAAAATCCTTATATTGCCAATTACATAAAGAAAATAAAACAAATAGAAGATGAAGAGAATAATAATGAAAGGGAAGAGACTTCCCAATATCATCCTATTATTTCTTATGATGAATTAGGTAACGAGGAGGAGCTTTCCATTCAACCAATCTCATTAATAAGGAGCTCAAAAGAGAGGGTTAAACACACACATGATGTGAAGAAGAAAAAGAAAAGACGGAGAAGCAAAGGTAGAAAGGTATCCCTCCCAAATGATGTTGCTCCTATTACTCGTTGTGATGATGATAATTGCTATACTATTGGTGCTATCCATACTATTAATGATGAGAGTGATTATGCTTATGATATGAAAAGGACCAAGCTTGGGGATGCTATGTTTGATGAGAATGACATGTTTGAGAATTTATTTGCTGCAATTAATGTTTGTACCAAGCTTGGGAATGCTATGTTTAATGAATATGATATTTTTAGCCTCCCGAGTTTTGATGAGCAAATTTATTATGATGATAGCATGCCTCCTACTTATGATGATTATATTGATGATAGTGGGTTTGGAAGAGTGTCAACTTTAGGAAGTAATGATCCCACTATTTTGGAGGGTGTTGAATCTTATTGTGATAATTATAAAAGTGGATTTGGAGAGGTCATGACTTTATTTAGTAATGATTCCACTATCTTGGAAGAGGTTTCAATTGATTATGATGAGAACAAAGTTGCTACTTATGATGACTATTGTGATGACACTTATGCTATAAAAAGTAGTGATGGTTATATTTATAAAACTTGTCATGATTATGATTACCCTTTTTCTGAACATTACTCTTTTAATATAGAAACAATTTATAGTATTCGAGTTTCTTATGATACTCCCACTATTCCGAATGAGAAGAATTTTGCTTATGTGGGGAGTAGTAAATTTTATATGCTTGTAGATCATGACAAGAATGCTTTATGTGATGGTTATATTGTTGAATTCATTCATTATGCTACTGAAAATTATTATGAGGGAGGAACATATGCTAGTAGGAATTGCAATAATACCAAGTTTCCTGTCTATGTGCTTAAAGTTTTAAAGTTATGCTTGTTTTTCCTTCCTATGCTAGGTGATTATTGTTCCCATAAATTGTTTTCTCAAAAAATCCCTATGAATAGGAAGTGGGTTAGACCTAAATGTTCTAGTCATATTTTTCATGATGCTCTCTTTATGTTTCAATTCTTATCTTTTATGTGAGCATCATTGAAATCATCATGCCTAGCTAGGGGCGTTAAACGTTAGCGCTTGTTGGGAGGCAACCCAATTTTATTTTTGTTATTTGCTTTTGCTCCTGTTTGGTAATAAATAATTCATCTAGCCTCTGTTTAGATATGGTTTTATGTTTTAATTAGTGTTTGTTCCAAGTAGAACCTTTGGGAAGACTTGGGTGAAGTCTTTATGATCTTGCTGTAAAAAACAGAAACTTTAGCGCTCACGAGATTAGCTGCCATTTTTTACTGGAGAGTGATTTTAGGTTTATTATTTTTGCAGATGATTATTAGATAAATTCCTCAGGTCCTCCTATTTATTTCAGAATTTTTGGAGTTGCAGAAGTACTTGAATGATACAGATTACTACAGACTGTTCTGTTTTTGACAGATTCTGTTTTCATTGTGTTTTCTGCTTATTTTGATGAATCTATGAGTAGTATCGGAGGGTACGAACCATAGAGAAGTTGGAATAAAGTAGATATTACACCAATATGAATTTATAATGAGTTCACAATAGTACCTAAGTGGTGGTCTTATTTTCTTATACTAACGGAGCTTACGAGTGTTCTGTTAAGTTTTGTGTTGTGAAGTTTTCAAGTTTTGGGTAAAGATTCGATGGACTATGGAATAAGGAGTGGCAAGAGCCTAAGCTTGGGGATGCCCAAGGCAGACCAAGGTAATATTCAAGGACAACCAAGAGCCTAAGCTTGGGGATGCCCCGGATGGCATCCCCTCTTTCTTCTTCGTTCATCGGTAACTTTACTTGGAGCTATATTTTTATTCACCACATGATATGTGTTTTGCTTGGAGCATCATTTTATTTTCTTTTGTTTTGCTTGCTATTTGAATAAAATACCAAGATCTGAAATTCTTAAATGTTAGAGAGTCTTCACATAGTTGCATAATTATTCAACTACTCATTGATCTTCACTTATATCTTTCGGAGTAGTTTGTCATTTGCTCTAGTGCTTCACTTATATATTTTTAGAGCAAGGCGGTGGTTTTCTTTTCAAGAAATAGATGAACTCTCATGCTTCAGTTATATTATTTTGGGAGTCTTAAACAGCATGGTAATTTTCTTTGGTTATGAATTTAGTCCTAATATGATGGGCATCCAAGAGGGATATAATAAAAACTTTCATATAAAGTGCATTGAATACTATGAGAAGTTTGATTCTTTGTGATTGTTTTGAGATATGGAGATGGTGATATTAGAGTCATGCTAGTTGAGTAGTTGTCAATTTGAGAGATACTTGTTTTAAAGTTTGTGATTCCCGTAGCATGCACGTATGGTGAACCGTTATGTGATGAAGTCGGAGCATGATTTATTTATTGATTGTCTTCCTTATGAGTGGCGGTCGGGGACAAGTGATGGTCTTTTCCTACCAATCTATCCCCCTAGGAGCATGCGCGTAGTACTTCGTTTCGATAACTAATAGATTTTTGCAATAAGTATGTGAGTTCTTTATGACTAATGTTGAGTCCATGGATTATACGCACTCTCACCCTTCCACCATTGCTAGCCTCTCTTGTGCCGCGCAACTTTCGCCGGTACCATACACCCACCATTACCTTCCTCAAAACAGCCACCATACCTACCTATTATGGCATTTCCATAGCCATTCCAAGATATATTGCCATGCAACTTTCCACTGTTCTGTTTATTATGACACGCTCCATCATTGTCATGTTGCTTCGCATGATCATGTAGTTGACATCGTATTTGTAGCAAAGCCACCGTTCATAATTCTTTCATACATGTCACTCTTGATTCATTGCACATCCCGGTACACCGCCGGAGGCATTCACATAGAGTCATATTTTGTTCTAAGTATTGAGTTGTAAGTAAATAAAAGTGTGATGATCATCATTAATAGAGCATTGTCCCAGTGAGGAAAGGATGATGGAGACTATGATTCCCCCACAAGGCGGGATGAGACTCCGGATGAAAAAAAAGAGAAAAAAAACAGGCCAAAAAAAAGAGAGAGAAAGGCCCAAACAAAAAAATAAAAATAAAATATAAAAAATGAGAGAAAAGAGAGAAGGGACAATGTTACTATCCTTTTACCACACTTGTGCTTGAAAGTAGCACCATGATCTTCATGATAGAGAGTCTCCTATGTTGTCAATTTCATATACTAGTGAGAATCTTACATTATAGAACTTGGCTTGTATATTCCAATGATGGGCTTCCTCAAAATGCCCTAGGTCTTCGTGAGCAAGCGAGTTGGATGCACACCCACTTAGTTTCTTTTGTTGAGCTTTCATACACTTATAGCTCTAGTGCATCCATTGCATGGCAATCCCTACTCACTCACATTGATATCTATTGATGGGCATCTCCATAGCCCATTAATACGACTAGTTGATGTGAGACTATCTTCTCCTTTTAGTCTTCTCCACAACCACCATTCTATTCCACCTATAGTGATATGTCCATGGCTCAAGCTCATGTATTGCGTGAAAGTTGAAAAAGTTTGAGAACATCAAAAGTATGAAACAAATTGCTTGGCTTGTCATCGGGGTTGTGCATGATTTATATATTTTGTGTGATGAAGATAGAGCATAGCCAGACTATATGATTTTGTAGGGAGCTTGCTTTGGCCATGTTATTTTGAGAAGACATGATTGCTTTGTTAGTATGCTTGAAGTATTATTGTGTCAATATTAAACTTATGTTTTGAATCTTATGGATCTGAATATTCTTGCCACAATAAAGAAGATTACATTGATAAATATGTTAGGTAGCATTCCACATCAAAAATTCTGTTTTTATCATTTACCTACTCGAGATGAGCAAGAATTAAGCTTGGGGATGCTTGATACGTTTCCAACATATCTATAATTTTTTTATTGTTCCATGCTATTATATTATCCATCTAGGATGTTTCATATGCATTTATATGCTATTTTATATGATTTTTGGCACTAACCTATTAACTAAGAGCCCAGTGCCAGTTTCTGTAGTTTCCTTATTTTTGAGTATCGCAGAAAAGGAAAACCAAACGGAGTCCAATTGACCTGAAATTTCATGGAGATCGTTTTTGGACCAGAAGAAGCCCACGAAGCACCGGAGATGGGCCAGAAGAGTCCCGAGGCACCCACGAGGGTGGGGGCACGCCGTACCCCCTGGGCGCGCCCCCTACCTCGTGGCCGCCACGGAGACCCCCCTGACTTGTTCCCGACGCCAAAACCTCTTATATATACCCAAACTTCCAGAACATAACCTAGATTGGGAGTTCCGCCACCGCAAGCCTCTGTAGTGACCAAAAACCAATCGGGACCCTGTTCCGGCACCCTGCCGGAGGGGGGATCCCTCACCGGTGGCCATCTTCATCATCCCGACGCTCTCCATGACGAGGAGGGAGTAGTTCACCCTCTGCTGCGGTGCTGGCTGGCAGAGAGCGGCCGTGACGCGTTGCTGGAACGCGTCGCTGAGCTGTTGGACTCTGCATCCAGGGATACACCGCCCTTCTGCTCCCTACTTACATCTCAGGTTGTGGCTAGATCGCACGGCGGGCCTCGTCACGCCCGCATGCTCACAGGTGCACCAGGAGGGATCATCAGCGCTAGCACGACCAACGATGCCGAACATCCGGCCGCGCCAGCGCTTCCCCCGGGTGGCGTAGGTACGGGTGTTTCTCCACGCGGTCCCAATGGGGCGCCACCCTAGAGTCACTAGGGGGTTGCGCTGGGCCCGGCAGCGTGGGGCTCAGGGCAACTCGGCTGGGGTTCCGGAGCGGCGGCTCCGGAAGCCTATGTGCCCCGCATGGTGGATCAAGAGTACACGGCAGAGGATGACCCCTGCTCATTCCTCGAGCCAGGCTGGGAAGAAGAGATGCTGGAAGTTGAGGCCTTCCATGAACCACACAGGAGCCTCACCAACCCCACCAATGACAACAACCGTAGGGTACCACTGATATCTCAGGAGCAGGCTTATGCTAACCATGGGACGCAGGTGGACCAGGCAACAGCGGCGGACGATGACCCCAGCGCAGCAGCCCCGCGCAAACCAGGGGAAGCGCATTGGGGGCTGCATGGGAGAGGGCTGGAGCAAGACCCTCCCCCGTGCCGCACGGAGCAAGGCGTCGCCCGATGGTAGGTCCTCTTCCGGGGAGGCGCCGGTGATACCACCCCCTGGCAGAGGGCCCGTGGTCGCCGAGGGCACCGCTAGCGTCCCCTTTGCCCCTTGGCATCGTCCTGGTTTCCGGATGCCCCAACGGTGGTCGAGGGCAGCGCAGGGCGGAGCCCTTGACCGTGATATGAAGCTAGGCTCACGCATGTGAAGGTCTGCGCCCGTGACACTCTCACATAATAATGAGTGGGGATGTACATGTCCCGAGGTCTCCGGAGAGTCGCCCTCGGGCCTCGGGGGCTCCCGCCAACGTCCTAGTGGAAGCACCATGCTCCGCGCTGGCCGTCGAGACTGTCCCCCAATGACTATGCTCACGGCCAGTGAAAGCACTTAGCTCCGCGCTTGTGAGAAGACAAGAAGACTAGTTAGGTGCCGGATGCGGCCATTTGCTTTCAACCCCTTTTCTGTAGCTCGAGTTGCCGCTTTTTGGATTCGAACTTGAAGTCATATTTTCGTTGGCAAACACGGGGGGCATCCTTTCTCATTCGTGTTGATTTTTCTGAGTTTTCTGGATTCCGTGCCTTGCTCCGAGGCCCGCGCCTGCTACCCCTTCCCTTGCGAGCCCCTCGTGAGCGGGGGCTGGGCGCAGTATGCGCGTGTTGCGCGCACACCCTACCACGACCTCGCGCTCGCTCCTCGCGAGGCCCTCTCGGGCAGACTAGCAGGCTCCTCAGAAGCCCAAAACCTTGAGGGCCCGTGAAAGACTCCCCTCGGGAGAAACACACATCGACGACTACAAGACCAGTCTGAGGCCTGCCCGGACTGAGGTAAGTTAAAACAGCAAGCCGCGGAAGAGCTTGTGGGCCTGCAAAAGCACGTTCAAGTCTAGCTTAAAGAATAAAATAGTAGTTTGATGACATGAGGGGCTCCCCCTTCCCAAAATGCTCTTACACCTTGAAGGGCCTTGCCCAAGTGTTTACACACAAGTTCAAAGCAAAGGAGCATGGGCTTAATCAGACATGTCGCTCACAGCATCTTCCGAATCGCTCCCGCACGCAATGTTGGCACCGTTGTCGGCATCGCCTTTGCCAGCATCAACCACGCCACCTTCATTCGCCATGACCACCACTGCGTCGTCCTCGGAAGCGAAGGCCCTGACCAGAGCATCCACATTATCGTCCACCCAGCGCGCCAGGTTGTCCCAGATAGCCCCGGGCACTGAAGCAATGGCGGCATCAAAATCGAAGTTGGGGTTGGCATTCTGAAGATGGCTGAAGACGCGGGAGAACGCGCACACAAGGAGGCCTCGGCTCTTTTCGTCCACAAGCTCGCGAGCCCTCTCGGCCCGGTCCTCTTGGCACGTGACGACGTCGGTGAAGAAGCAGAGATGGCTGGCGTAGTCCTCTGCATGGGGGTGAGGGGCGTGTTCTTCGCAGATAGTACCCAGCGCCTGGTTGGCCCTCACCCTGAGAGCCCGGAGCATGGGAGTGTGCTCGCGCAGCAGAATGTACCGGCGGAGCGCGTCCTCCCTGCTCTGCTGCGCGAGGGACTTGATACGTCTCCAACATATCTATAATTTTTTATTGTTCCATGCTATTATATTATCCATCTAGGATGTTTTATATGCATTTATATGATTTTTGGGACTAACCTATTAACCTAGAGCCCAGTGCCAGTTTCTGTTTTTCCTTGTTTTTGAGTTTTACAGAAAAGGAATACCAAACAGAGTCCAATTGACGTGCCAATTTTTGATGATTTTTTATGGACCAAAAGAAGCCCCGGAGTAAAATAGTTGGGCCCGAAGAGTCCCGAGCCGTCCACGAGGGTGCAGGGCCAGCCGTACCCCCTGGGCGCGCCTCCCCTACCTCGTGGATGACTCGTAGACCCCCCCCCCCCCCTGACATGAGACCGACGCCAAAAAATCCTATAAATACAGAAAACCCCGAAAAGAAACCTAGATCGGGAGTTCCGCCGCTGCAAGCCTCTGTTGCCACCAAAAACCAGTCGGGACCCTGTTCCGGCACCCTGCCGGAGGGGGTATCCATCACCGGTGGCCATCTTCATCATCCCGGAGCTCTCCATGACGAGGAGGAAGTAGTTCGCCCTCGGGGCTGAGGGTATGTACCAGTAGCTATGTGTTTGATCTCTCTCTCTCTCTCTCTCTCTCTCTCTCTCTCGTGTTCTTGATATGGCACGATCTTGATGTATCGCGAGCTTTGCTATTATAGTTGGATCTTATGATGCTTCTCCCCCTCGATCTCTTGTAATGGATTGAGATTTCTCTTTGAAGTTATCTTATCGGATTGAGTCTTTAAGGATTTGAGAACACTTGATGTATGTCTTGCATGGGATACCCGTGTTGACAATGGGGTATTCTATTGATCCACTTGATGTAGGTTTTGGTGATCAAATTGCGGGTTCCGTGACCTTGGGAATCTATGCATAGGGGTTGGCACACGTTTTCGTCTTGAATCCCCGGTAGAAACTTTGGGGCACTCTTTGAAGGTCTTTGTGTTGGTTTGAATAGATGAATCTGAGATTGTGTGATGCATATCGTATAATCATACCCGTGGATACTTGTGGTGACATTGGAGTATCTAGGTGACAATAGAGTTTTGGTTGATTTGTGTCTTAAGGTGTTATATTACTACGAACTCTAGGGCTGTTTGTGACACTTATAGGAATAGCCCAATGGATTGATCGGAAAGAATAACTTTGAGGTGGTTTCGTACACTACAATAATCTCTTCGTTTGTTCTCCGCTATTAGTGACTTTGGAGGGACTCTTTGTTGCATGTTGAGGGATTGTTATATGATCTAATTATGTCATCCTTGTTGAGAGAACTTGCACTAGTGAAAGTATGAACCCTAGGCCTTGTTTCGAAGCATTGCAATACCGTTTACGCTCACTTTTATCATTTGTTACCTTGCTGTTTTTATATTTTCAGATTACAAAAACCTATATCTTCCATCCATATTGCACTTGTATCACCATCTCTTCGCCGAACTACTGCACCTATACAATTTGCCATTGTGTTGGGTGTGTTGGGGACACAAGAGACTCTTTGTTATATGGTTGCAGGGTTATTTGAGAGAGACCATCTGTCAGGACCCCGATTCCAAGTCACAATCGACCTTGCCGGTAACACCTCATATCACTTTGCGGCCTCACGCACGGTATTCCCACGGGTGTCACCTTACCATGGCCCGGGACTGTTTGCGCCTTTTGGCTCACGTATATGATAGTGTCGCTAGCATCCACATGACAGAGAACCCGGGCGGACATGGCTAGTCGTGAACCCAAAGCGGCGCTAACCCATGGGGACAGGCATACATGAATCACATCGAGCATGTCGGTCATCAACGTATGAATCCGGGATGTAGCACTGGGCTAACGGGACTCCGGTAACCCGGGCTGTATGCGAGCTAAGCGAGGACTCGGATGTCACCGCGTGACATTTCCCGAAGGACGTACACAAGAACAAAGTGAAACACATGCCCGGCCGATCAAGTGTCCAGAGCGGTAGTGCTTGGGCTAGCAGGACTCCGGTGAACCGGGTCAGAAGCGGACTACTATCGCTCAGGAAGCACTAGACTACATTTCCCCATATGAGAGGCTGCCAAGGATAAACAACTACATTGTCGGATCCCACTCATACCAAGCATTTCAATCATACACACAATATGCCCGATATGAGTACATACAACATGGCATCACAACAAAACTCTACAACTCAAAGTACTTTATTTAAGAGGCTCCGAGGAGCCATACATAACATATTCATACAGACAGGGGTCACATGACCCGACACTCAAGTCATACAAACATACAAGCACATGCGGAAGCAAACTAGTCTGAGTACAGACACTAAAAAGAAAGAAGGCTTGACGAAGCCCTTCTATCTACATTGGCCCTTCACAAGCCTTGGATCACCACCGGGTGGCTAGTCACTCGTCGATGTCAAGGTCTACATAGAACCCATCGGAGGCGGTGTGTTGTCGCCGAAAACATTAATTAAGCAAACATGAGTACGGAGGTACTCAAAGAAGTCTTACAAATGTAATCCTACTATACATGCACATTCTCAAGAAGGTAGTGGAGTTATTGTAGCAAGCAAGCTTTGACTCTTGGCTAAGCTATCCTACGTGACATCACTTGGAAAACATTAGTCGCACATGAGTCCACTAAACACCATCACAATACTCCACCGTGGATCCTCTCTCGCCAACCTACGAGAGGGGCATCCGCGGTACTCACACTTATCTTTAGGCTTTTAGTAGTATCCATTTACTTGTCTATGAACTGTATAGGTGACCAAGTAGTCCTTATCATGGACGCCTTGATTATTCGAATAGTTTTGTACCATACAGGGGTGTACTTCTTAACACAAGCTCTCACCACTTATCGCCGCTACACGACATGAACTCGGCAACCTTCAAGCGGAAGCCCAAATGAGGGTGTCGGCCACGACCTGACTAAACACACGAGTCCCTAGTCCAGGTTTATCGCCTATTCGGGTTCCATCCGCAGGGAGTCCAGTCGAGAGTTTCCACTAACGGCCCCGAACGATGTGTGCAGGGTTCCCGAGACACCAAGCAGGCGAATCGGTACACTGGCCACGCGTGCCTACCGCAACACAGCCCACCCCTAAGGTCAGCGCCATGACGGCCCCCAAAGATGCTACAAACACCAGAAACTACTTTGCAACTCCCGGACAGAGGACAAGAGTGGTTAATAAGTCGAGAGGGTCAATTAAGGATCCCAATGCGTGGTAGTAGCTGCGTCTTAAATCACACACACAGATCTCAGTTATTAGGGACGGCTTCAATGAAACAACCCACCATGTACTCCTACATGGCCTCTCATCGATACCTTTACCAAATCGTGTTCAACACTTCACTCTCGTTACCAACACAACCTTTCACTCTAATTCATCATCCCGATGAGCCAGACCTGACACAACTCTAAGCATAGCAGGCACAGCATGGTAGGAAACACAAATATGGCTCAATCAACTCCTACACATACTAGTGGGTTTCATCTAGTTACTGTGGCAATGCCAGGTCATGCAAAGGAAGTGGGTTCAACTACCGCAACACACAACAGTTTAAATCGCGTTGTCTTAATGCAGTAAACAAGAGCAGAAGCAAGATCATGGGTTCGTATCGGAATGATCAATGGGTTGCTTGCCTGATGTAGTGGTAGTAGGGTACTGCCCTTCAGATGGATATTCGGGGTTATCCTGAGACGTAACCTACCACGAAAGACACACCGAACATAATCAACACATGACGATATGCAACAATATGATGCATGCTGTGACATGGCAATATGAATGTGGGTTGGCCTAATGCAAGCTAGAATGTAAAGGAATGAACTCATTTGAATCAAAGATTCAAATGTTAGCTCATTTAACATAGCCATATTAGTGCATTAACTTATTCTGCTTAAACAGCAAGGTTAACTTGTTCTATCATGCATGAAACCATTACCAATGGATAGATTGAATTTTTTTGATCAAAATTCATATATAAAACTTTGCATTTGGAGTTACAGATTAATTTCTATGAATTTTTGAAGTTTGCAACAATTTCAGGAATTTCCTGAATACAAATAAATCCAGAAATTAGTTATTATACAAGCAAGGCCGTAAGGACGTCGGTGGTCAAAGGACGGCCAGGTCAACCTGACCAGTGGGTCCCGCATGTCAGTAGTTAATTAAACTAGTTAAAATTAGTTAAAACTAATCTGGATAATTAGCAGAGGGGGGCCCCACTTGTCATAGACTTAGGGGAGTCAACCTGGGCCCCACCCTAGTCAAAGTCAAGGGTCAACACGTCGGCGTCTAGCCGCCGGCAAAGCCAGACGCGGCGGCGAGAGTGCATTTGTGCATTCCGGCGACCAAATGGGCGACAGAGGCCATCTATGTGTAGCCGGGAACAAGCCGCGGCGTTTGGTGGCGGTGGTTGAGCTCGGGGTGGCCGGAAACGTCGCCGGCGACGAGCTTGGCGGTCGCCGGAGTCGGGTGAGGATGAGCCCGAGGCTACGGGGCACGGCAAGGCACATGGTGAAGTGCGTTGGGTTCCTGGGAGTGCGGTGAGTGTGTCGGTGTGCTCGGAGTCGAGCCAACGTGGTTGTGGCCACGACGGCGACGTGCGGTGGCGGCGGCGGGTGCGGCCGAGCTTGGTGCAGTCGGTGCGGGGCTCAAGAGCGATAACGAGAGGGATGGGGAGGTAGCTGGGCTCACGGCGAGTACGTCGAAGCGGCCGGCGAGGTCGGGGACGAGGTGATGCGGTGGTGACGACGAAGGGGATCTCCGGCGGTGATCGACGAAGACGGGGTCGGTGGAGGTGTTGCGAGCGGCTGGCGCTTCGGGCTCGGCCTGCTCGATGTAGTCGACGATGGAGGAGCGAACGGACACGGTGGCGCAGCACGGGGACGACGGAGGGCGTGAGTTTCACGGTGGCGCGGGCGCGATGGCGTTGGCCATGGTGCGGGCGAGCGAGGGACAGGAGCTGGGGAGGAGAAAGGGTGTCTGCGAGCTCGGGGAAGGAGTGGCCGACCGAACCGTGGCGGCAGAACGGTGCAGGGAGGAGGCAGGGCGGCGAGCAGCTACGTGGCGCACGCTGGTGCCGTCGTCGAGCACCTGGCTGCCTGCCTGGCCAAGCCAAGAAACTCGCTGGAGCGGTGGCTGGCTGGGCCGGCAGGTGGGCTTGCCAGATGGGCGCCAGGTAAGCCTCTTGCTTTCTGGTTTTTCCTTTTTCTATTATTCTGTAAGTTTGTGGACTTATTAAAAATAGTTAGGCACTTCTAAAAATCCTGGAAATAATCAGGGGCTCTGTTTAGAAAATCTCCAACAACCCACACTTATTTTCAGAATTATTTGAGCATTCAAAATATTTACTAGCATTTTAAATGCCCAAATGCAATTTACATATGATTTAATTCAATGACCTTACATTGACCTAGAAAAATGTGCACCAATTTTGCCAGAGGTTCTAACCCAAGACAAAGTGGGTGAACTGTTTAGAAGGGCAATTCAGGTTCATTGAAAATATTTTTAGTAAACCCTAGTTGAGTTCAAAGGGGTTCTGGGGGGTTCTGTCTTCCCCAATTCAAGTTTCTGATGAAAGGTAAACATGATGCAACACTCTAATGCATGGACTAGCTAGGATGTGACAACTCACCCCCACTCAAAAGAATCTCGTCCGGAGATTTTGGATCCGTCGGAAAGAAGGTGGGGTACTCAAGTCGAAGACGATCCTCCCTTTCCCAAGTAGCTTCTTGCTCGGAATGGTTTGACCATTGAACCTTGAGAAACTTGATATTCTGGCGTCGAGTGGTATGCTCGGCTTGATCAAGGATACGAACGGGATATTCTCGATAGGTGAGATTATCTTGGAGATCAAGCGTTTCATGGTCCACTCCACGGATAGAATCCGAGAAGCAACGCCTGAGTTGTGAAACGTGGAAGACAGCATGAACTCTAGAAAGATGCGGAGGTAGTTCCAATTGGTAGGCAACTTCTCCTCGTTTGGCAAGAATGCGAAAGGGTCCAATGTAACGAGGAGCCAATTTGCCTTTGATGCCGAATCGATGGGTTCCCTTCAAAGGAGTAACCCGAAGGTAAGCCTTCTCGCCAACTTCATAAGACATAGGCGTATGCTTGTGGTCATATTGGCTCTTTTGACGAGATTGGGCTGTTTGCAGTTTCTCACGAATAACGCGAACCTGCTCTTCTGCTTCCTGGATCATATCTGGGCCAAAGAGTTGTCTTTCCCCGGTTTCGACCGCTTAAGAGGCGCTCGACATTTCATTCCATAGAGAACTTCGAAGGAGCTTTGCCCAAGCTAGCTTGATAACTATTGTTATAAGCGAACTCAATAATGGAAGGCATTTCTCCCAATTCATGCCGAAGAGATGATGAAGCTCGAAGCATATCCTCCGTAATTTGATTGACTTGTTCTACTTGACCACTTGATTGAAGATGGAAGGCGGTGCTAAAAGAGAGACGAAGTTCCCATAGCATTTTGGAAACTTTCCCAAAATCGAGAGGTGAAGAGACTTCCACGGTCCGAAAGTTAATCTCCAATGGAACACCATGAAGAGACACTATTCGAGAGAGATGTACAAATCAGCTAGCTGGCTAGCGGTTATACTCTCACGAACGGGTAGGAAGTGGGCTACTTTGGAAAGACGATCGACAACAACGAAGACAGCGTTATTCCCTCTCTTGGTCCTGGGAAACCCGGTAATGAAATCCATACCGATTTTATCCCATTTCCATTCAGGAATTGCCAAAGGTTGAAGGGTGCCAAAGAGCCGTTGATGCTCTGCTTTAACTCGACGACGACGCCGCAATTAGCAATGTATTGAGCGATTTCTCTCTTCATCCTAGTCCACCAAAACCTCTGGCGTAGGTCTTGATACATTTTAGTACTACCGGGATGAATGGTGAGAGGGGATTCATGAGCTTCCTTAAGGATCAATCGCCTCATGTTGTGTACCTCAGGAACCACTAGACGGTCTCCAAAGAAAACGACACCTTCTTCATCAATGGAGAAACAATCTACGACTCCTTTCTTGATGTTTCTCTTGATACGGGAGATTCCCGGATCTACCTTCTGTGCCTTGATGATCTGATCCGAAAGGGTAGGTTTCGCCACCAGGGTGGAAAGGAATCCTCAAGGAACAATGTAAAGGTTAAGCTTACGAAATTCCTTGTGGAGAAGCGGTTGACTTTGTTGTAACATCATGTTGTTACAATAAGATTTACGACTTAGTGCATCAACCATGACATTGGCTTTGCCTGGGGTGTAAGATATTCCTAAGTCGTAATCCGTAATCAACTCGACCCAACGTCTGTGCCTGAGATTCAAATCCAGTTGGGTGAAGATGTATTTCAGACTTTCGTGATCCGTGTAAATTTCACAACGATTACCAAGAAGGTAATGTCGCCATGTTTTGAGTGCAGGGACCACTGCTGCAAGCTCTAGATCATGTGTGGGATAGTTATCCTCATGTGGACGCAATTGTCGAGAAGCGTAGGCAATCACATGATGATCTTGCATGAGTATGCAACCTAGTCCTTGTCGCGAGGCGTCGCAATAGATAATAAAGTCCTTAGAAAAATCTGGTGGAACAAGCACGAGCAGATGTCAGGCGTCTTTTCAGTTCCTGAAAGCTGAACTCGCACTGTGGGGTCCACTCGAGCTTTTTATCTTTCTTGAGGAGTTCAGTTAGAGGCTTAGCAACCTTGGAGAAATTCTCGACAAAGCGGCGGCAATAGCTCGCTAAACCGAGGAAACTCCGAACTTGCTTTACCGATTCAGGTGGAGTCCAGTCAAGGACGGCTTGAACTCGCTCGGGATTGACAGCAATGCCCTTACCAGAGATTACATGGCCTAGATAGGTTACTTCTGGCAACCAAAACTCACACTTAGATAATTTGGCATAAAGGCGATGCTCTCGAAGTTTCATCAATACTAGCCTTAGATGTTTGGCATGTTCTTCCTCATTCTTAGAGTAGATGAGTATATCATCGAGGTAAACCACGACAAATTTATCCAAATACTCCATCAAGATCGAGTTCATTAACCGAGAGAAGGTTGTTGGAGCATTGGTTAACCCGAAGGACATGATGGTGTACTCGTATTGGCCATAACGAGTAACAAAGGCCGTTTTAGGAATGTCCCCGTTCTTGATTTTGATTTGATGGTAGCCCAACCTCAAATCCATCTTGGAGAAGACTGAGGATCCAAATGAGCTAATCATACGGTGTCGTTGATCCCGGGAGCGGATACTTGTTCTTGATAGTGACCAAATTGACAGGTCGGTAATCTACAACCATCCGATCCGTTCCATCGTTCTTCTTGACGAAGAGGACGGGGCAAGCCCATGGGGAAGAACTAGGACGGATGAAACCCTTTTGCAAGGACTCATCGAGTTGTTTCTTAAGATCGGCTAGCTCTAGGGGTGCCATTTTATAAGGTCTTCTAGAGATTGGGACGGTTCCTGGAACAAGGTCTATCACGAACTCGACATCTCTGCTGTGGAACACTGGCAGTTCCTTCCGAAAGACATCCGGGAAGTCACGGACCACCGGAATATCTTCAAGGTCCGGAAGGGGTTGGCATTTAAGGAGTAGAGCTGACGCTTAGACACTCGGGTCAAAACATTGACTGTCTTGCCCGATGGATGGGTGAGTTCAACAGTTCTAGTAGAGCAATCAATCTTAGCATAATGGGCTGACATCCAGTCCATACCCAAGATGATGTTTATGTCTGAGGACTTGAGAGATATTAGTGATGCAAGGAAGACTAATCTATCGACAAGGATTTCATTCCCATGACTTATTCTAGAGGTTTGCCATCTAGAACCAGGAGTCTGAATTTCCATGGAGGTGTGCATGTCACAAAATGTGGTGTTGTGCAATCGAGCATAGCTCTCAGAAATAAATGAATGAGATGCTCCAGTATCAAAGAGAACACTTGCCGGATGGCAATTAACAAGGAGCGTACCGAGAAAGACGTTGGGATCCTCATGGGCCTCCTTAGCTGAGACATAGTTGTCATGGCCACGAGCAGTGGAGGCTGGTTTGGCGTAGAGCACCTTTCCTGCTGGCTTACCACGGCCAACAGACTTCCTGATCTGACTGGGGTTGTTCTGGGGACACTCACGGATGTAGTGACCCGTCTCCCCACACTTGAAACAGGTTATCACATTGGGACGTGGAGCAGCACTAGCAGCGGGGCCACCATAGGCCTTGGGCGGTGCAAACTGCTGGTTGGGGCGAGGCGCCTCAAAGGATGGCCACGGAGTGAATCTGGGTGGCAGAGCGGTGCTTGGAATCCACACCCGGCGCTTCTGAGATCCAGAGCCGGATGAAGAACCAAAATCACGGAGTGCTTGCGTGAAGCTTCAAAGTCGACCGTCTGCCTCAAAGACCGATAGCCTTGTTGACTAACTTCTGGAAAGAGGTGCACTCGTGCAGACGAAGATCACGGCGAAGCTCGGGGCTAAGTCCCTTGCGGAACCTCGCCTGCTTCTTGGCGTCGGTGGATACTTCTTCAGGAGCATAACGGGCTAGATTTCCAAACTCACGATTGTATGCATCTACACGCAGTCTACCCTTGGTGAAATTGCAGAACTCTTCCATCTTACGATCCATGAGACCTTCCGGGATGTGATGCTCACGGAAAGCCGCACTGAACTCAGCCCAGGTAGTGACTTGGCCGGCCGGGCGCATAGCCTCAAAATTCTCCCACCAAAGGCTGGCAGGGCCTTCGAGGTGATAGGCAGCGAAGGTAACCTTATCAGCTTCGGCTACGTTGGCAGAACGTAGCTTGTGGGTGATCTTCTGAAGCTACCATCCGCATCGAGAGGCTCAACGGAGTGTTTAAACTTCGGCGGATATTTGACAAAGTCATTGATTGACACCAGGTCATTCCTTGGCTGGCATGCAGATTCTCGCTCAATCCGCCCAAAGAAGCGATTGGTCTCACGCTTGTTGCATTCTGCCTCCATCATAACTTCGACCAGAGAAGGCAGTTGAGGCAGATGAACATTCCTAGCTGCGCTGGCTTCACCCTGCTCCGGAGCAGCAGGGTTGTTGCGGGTGTTGACCATCCTAGGAAACAAGACAACGGTTTAGACAAGGATGGCAAAATTTGGCAAGGAAGTGCAGAATGTAATGGATAACACGGAATGAAGAGATGTTCATCCGTATGACATGGTAATATAGAAACTGCCATATATATACCAATGGTCATACACACCATTCATAGTTTAGTACAAGCCCGGCTAGAGTACAACTACGATGAAAGGCGTTACATCTCATCGGAAGCATTCCAAGCTCCTATACATTATTTTTCTACACTTCCGGAATGATACACACTAAGTCATATTCCACAGATCACGCGGGACGGTGGAACTACAACTATTACAATACTAGAGATACTACTACTGACTCAGACACCTCCATAGTAGTCCTCATAGAAGTCAACTCCATAGCCTGGAAGCTCAACATGATTATCCAGAAACAAACGGTCCTGAGGAGCTTGTGGGCCATAGGGGCTAGGATGAGGTCTTGGACCAACAAACGGTGGCCTGCGGGGACCACGGGGTGGGGTGATGCCTCCCACATCACGCCAATCCACCATGTCTGGCAGAGCAGATCTCACAGGATCTGATCCCTTGTATCCATACATCCAGCTTTTGCACAACCGGTGCAAACCGAGTCAAAGTGGCCCAATGATCTAAGCACGGTGTTGAAAAGCTCCGGTCTCAAGGCCGATTCTCTCGGTCCTTAGCATCTCAAAGAAGTGGTGCAGGTTAGAGAGTCCTCCCGAGTGGAATCAAAGCATAGATAGCTCAAGATACCCTTTGCGCCCCTAAGTGAAGTCGGCATATATCAAAAGTCGGTGTTCAAGGTGCCAGTCCCGACTCGCATGATGGTCATCATAGAGTATGCAACATCCTGCACAGCCATCTCAATAGTGACCCCGAGTCCATAGGAACAGTGAAGGGGCTCAGTCGATCCAGGATAAGAAGGAAATATCCTGACAGTGCAGAGGTATTGATTTGGTTAAAGTCTCGGATTTGCTCTTCGACGGTGTATTCGGGATACCAACGGTAACCCGTCTCAATCATTACTCGGACTAACATAGCCGTATGACCGGGCACATCGAGGCACCTGGTCAGGCGGACCACTTGGTTTTGAGCACGAGTGGCCATCTGGAAGCACAGCCACAATGCAAAGGCATTAGAATTTATAGGGGAAATCGGACAGCATAACAATTGTAAATGCTCAAGAACAGATTTGAGACATTCAAAATCAGATTGCAAAACCACTCAACAACATCATATCAAGGTTCTGGTTCAATTGATAATATCATAAAAGTAGTAGAAACTGAACTGAGGCTGGTAACCAACAATCCTATAAGTTACTACAGATTAGTAACACGTGAACCTGATAGAGAGAAGAGAGCCTAGTCCTTAACCCACGTAGAATGAGAAGAGAATGACATGCATCGAGGGCATAAGGTAAAGGAGTAAAAAGAGCCTTACGTCCCTCCCACAATCAATTCCTACATATAACTAAAGCATTTCTAGACTCGACATCGACCAGTTTGGCTTAGCGAACCTACAGGCAGTCCGGCTCGATGCCAACGCTGTCAGACCACGATTCCAAGTCACATCGACCTAGCCGGTAACACCTCATATCACTTTGCGGCCTCACGCACGGTATTCTACAGTGTCGCCTTACCATGGCCCGGGACCGTTTGCGCCTTTTGGCTCACGTATATGATAGTGTCGCTAGCATCCACATGATAGAGAACCCAGGCCGACATGGCTAGTCGTGAACCCAAAGCGGCGCCAACCCATGGGGACAGGCATACATGAATCACATCGAGCATGTCGGTCATCAACGTATGAATCCGGGATGTAGCACTGGGCTAACAGGACTCCGTGGCAACCCGGGCTGTAGCAGGCTAGGCAGGGACTCCGGATGTCACCGCATGACATTTCCCAAAGGTGACACGACAGAAGTGAAACACATGTTGCCAAGTGTCGAGAAAGAGTAGTCTTGGGCTAGCAGGACTCAGTGAACCGTGGTGTAGCGGACTACTATCGCTCAGGAAGCACTAGACTACATTTCCCCATATGAGAGGCTGCCAAGGATAAACAACTAGATTGTCGGATCCCACTCATACCAAGCATTTCAATCATACACACAATATGCCCGATATGAGTACATACAACATGGCATCACAACAAAACTTTACAACTCAAAGTACTTTATTTAAGAGGCTCCGAGGAGCCATACATAACATATTCATACAGATAGGGGTCGCATGACCCGACACTCAAGTCATACAAACATACAAGCACATACGGAAGCAAACTAGTCTGAGTACAGACACTAAAAAGAAAGAAGGCTCGACGAAGCCCTTCTATCTACATTGGCCCTTCACAAGCCTTGGATCACCACCTGGGTGGCTAGTCACTCGTCGATGTCAAGGTCTACATAGAACCCATCGGAGGGGGCGGTTTTGTCATCTGAAAACATTAATTAAGCAAACATGAGTACGGAGGTACTCAAAGAAGTCTTACAATGTAATCCTACTATACATGCACATTCTCAAGAAGGTAGTGGAGTTATTGCAGCAAGCCAGCTTTGACTCTTGGCTAAGCTATCCTACGTGACATCACTTGGAAAACATTTGTCGCACACGAGTCCACTAAACACCATCACAATACTCCACCGTGGATCCTCTCTCGCCAACCTACGAGAGGGCCATCCGTGGTACTCACACTTATCTTGAGGCTTTTAGTAGTATCCATTTACTTGTCTATGAACTGTATAGGTGACCAAGTAGTCCTTTACGGCGGACACGGCTATTCGAATAGTTTCATACCTGCGCAGGGTGTACTTATTCACACACGCTCACCACTTATCGCCGCTACACGACATGTACTCGGCAACCTTCAAGCGGAAGCCCAAATGAGGGTGTCGGCCACGACCGACTAAACACACGAGTCCCTAGTCCAGGTTTATCGCCTATTCGGGTTCCATCTCAGGAGTCGGGTCGAGGTTTCCACTAACGGCCCCGAACGATGTGTGCAGGGTTCCCGAGACACCAAACGGGCGAAACGGTACACCGGGCCACGTGCCTACCGCAACACAGCCCACCCCTAAGGTCAGCGCTGCATATGACCCCCAGCATGCTACAAACACCAGAAACTACTTTGCAACTCCCGGACAGAGGACAAGAGTGGTTAATAAGTCGAGAGGGTCAATTAAGGATCCCAATGTGTGGTAGTAGCTGAGTCTTAAATCACACACACAGATCTCAGTTATTAGGGACGGCTTCAATGAAACAACCCACCATGTACTCCTACATGGCCTCTCATCGATACCTTTACCAAATCGTGTTCAACACTTCACTCTCGTTACCAACACAACCTTTCACTCTAGTTCATCATCCCGATGAGCCAGACCTGACACAACTCTAAGCATAGCAGGCATAGCATGGTAGGACACACAAATATGGCTCAATCAACTCCTACACATACTAGTGGGTTTCATCTAGTTACTGTGGCAATGCCAGGTCATGCAAAGGAAGTGGGTTCAACTACCACAACACACAACAGTTTGAATCGCGTTGTGTGTTAATGCATAAACAAGAGCGAAGCGAGATCATGGGTTTGTATCGGAATGATCAATGGGTTGCTTGCCTCGATGTAGTCGTAGTAGGGTAACGCCCTTGAGATGGATATTCGGGGTTATCCTCGGAGACAGAACCTACCACGAAAGACACACCGAACATAATCAACACATGACGATATGCAACAATATGATGCATGCTATGACCTGGCAATATGAATGTGGGTTGGCCTAATGCAAGCCATAACAGTAAGGAATGAACTCATTTGAATCAAAGATTCAAATGTTAGCTCATTTAACATAGCCATATTAGTGCATTAACTTATTCTGCTTAAACAGCAAGGTTAACTTGTTCTGTCATGCATGAAACCATTACCAATGGATAGATTTAATTTTTTTGATCAAAATTCATATATAAAACTTTGCATTTGGAGTTACAGATTAATTTCTATGAATTTTTGAAGTTTGCAACAATTTCTGGAATTCCCTGAATACAAATAAATCCAGAAATTAGTTAATGCGTCAGCAGTGCGTCAGGGTGACGTCAGTTGTCAAAGGGGACGTCCAGGTCAACCTGACCAGTGGGTCCCGCATGTCAGTAGTTAATTAAACTAGTTAAAATTAGTTAAAACTAATCTGGATAATTAGCAGAGGGGGCCCCACTTGTCATAGACTTAGGGGAGTCAACCTGGCCCCACCCTAGTCAAAGTCAAGGGTCAACACGTCGGCGTCTAGCCACCAACGAAGCCAGACGCGGCAGCGAGAGTGCATTTGTGCATTCCGGCGACCAAATGGGCGGCGGAGGCCATCTACGTGTAGCCGGGAACAAGCTGCGGCGTTTGGTAGCGGTGGTTGAGCACGAGGTGGCCGGAAACGTCATGACGGCAGCGCTTTAGCGATCGCGCCGACGTCGGGTGAGGATGAGCCCGAGGCTACGGGCACGGCAAGGCACGTGGTGAAGTGCGTTGGGTCCCCGGGAGTGCGGTGGAGTGCATCGGTGTGCTCGGTCGAGCTAACGTGGTTGTAACCGCAATGACGTCGACGGTGGCGGCGCGGGCGGTGCGGCCGAAGCTTCGGTGCGATCGGTGCGGGGCTCGAGCGAGAACGAGAGGGATGGGAGGTAGCCGGGCTCTCACGGGCGGTACGCCGAAGCGGTCGGGCGAGGTCGGGACGAGGTGATGCGGTGGCAACGACGGCGAAGGGATCTCCGGCGGTGATCGACGAAGACGGGGTCGGTGGAGGTGTTGCAGAGCGTGCGAGCGCTTGGGGCTCGGCCTGCTCGATGTAGTCGATGATGGCGGAGCGAACGGACACGGTGGCGCAGCACGGGGACGACGGAGGGCGCGAGTTTCACGGTAGCGCGGGGCGTCGGCCACTGTGCGGGCGAGCTAGGGAGAGGAGCTAGGGAGGAGAAAGGGTGTCTGCGAGCTCGGGGAAGGAGTGGCCGACATCAACCGGGCAGAAGCAGTGCGGGAGGAGGAGGCGGGCGAGCAGGCTGCGTGGCGCGTGCTGGTGCCGCCGTCGAGCACCTGGCTGCCTGCCTGGCCAAGCCAAGCAGCTCGCTGGAGCGGTGGCTGGGCTGGGCCGGCGGGTGGGCTTGCCAGATGGGCGCCAGGTAAGCCTCTTGCTACGGTTTTTCCTTTTTCTATTATTACGTAAGTTTGTGGACTTATTAAAATAGTTAGGCACTTGTAAAAATCTCGAAATAATCGAGGGCTCTGTTTAGAAAATCTCCAACAGCCCACACTTATTTTCAGAATTATTTGAGCATTCAAAATATTTACTAGCATTTTAATGCCCAAATGCAATTTACATATGATTTAATTCAATGACCTTTTGTTGACCTAGAAAAATGTGCACCAATTTTGCCAGAGGTTCTAACCCAAGACAAAGTGGGTGAACTTTTTAGAAGGGCAATTCAGGTTCATTGAAAATACTTTTAGTAAACCCTAGTTGAATTCGAAGGGGTTCTGGGGGGTTCTGTCTTCCCCAATTCAAGTTTCTGATGAAAGGTAAACATGATGCAACACTCTAATGCATGGACTAGCTAGGATGTGACACCATCTTCATCCTATGCCTCCCATGGATTGATAAACCTTAGGTCATCCACTTGAGGGATATTTGCTACTGTCCTACAAACCTCTGCACTAGGAGGCCCATCAACGTCTACAAGAAGAAGGTTGTGTAGTAGACGTCAGGATTCGGCATCAGTAACCCACCGCTGGAGCGGGAGCAGTTCGGCGCGGGCGAAAGCCAGCTTGTCCTGGACGGAGATCAGGGCCACTGCAGCAGCCTTCTCGCACTGCTCCGCTTCATTCAACCTTGACCTAAGGGCGGTGGTTCTGCCCTCAGTTTCGGCTTCCATGAGCTTCAGCTTCAGGTAGTATCTGCTCCCAAGATCCGCTCGAGCCTCCATTGTCGTGGTTCTAAGTCTGACAGTAGAATAGGGGGTAGGTGATGTAGAGGCAAGATCTTAGCTATGGAGGAGTTGTACACGCAAGTTTTATGAGTTCCGGCCCTTCTCAGAGGAAGTAACAGCCCTACGTCTCGGAGCCCGGAGGCGGTCGACTGTATTATATGCGTGTGAGTTACAGGGGGTGCAAACTCTTGTCCTAGAGGAGGGGGGTGGCTTATATAGAGTGCGCCAGCACCCCACCTCCTCTCCGTTACACATGGTTAAATGTACATCAAGAGGGGGGCGTTACTGGTAACGCCAGCAATAAAGATACATAATGACCATAAAGCTATGACTTAATTCCCGACCGTTGCAATGCAGAGTGGCTCTAGATCTTCTGGTAGTCGAGTGATAGTCTTCACGGTCGAGTGACTTCAAGACTGCCGAGTGGAACATAGCTTCATGGTCGAGTGGATGATGATTCTTCTGGTTTTTTAAGGGATGTCTTTGGGGAGGGTATCTTGGACAGGTCCGTGACCCTACCCTAGGTACATAGCTTCGTCATTAGCCCCCGAATGGATCAGGGTTTGAGTGGAAGGAGTTGAGAACACTTCCAACTTGTTTTCGTGCTAGGAGTATATCTTGTTCTGGATCAATGAACCGAGGTGATGATACCAACTTGTTTTTTAGTCGCCTTGATCCATTCCTAGTTTTTGTCGAGTGAACTTTTACTGGAAGAGCTTCGAGTGATGATGTGGAGGAGATCTTCCGTCTGACAAGTTGTTCTGCTGTCTGTGGATTTCTCGGGATTCAAATTTTGGGAAGCGCGCGGGGCATAGGAGGCCGCAGTAATCGGGCTGGATTAGGCAGGCCCGCCTCGATTTCTACGCCGCCTTTTTTGCCACGTATCGCGCGCGCGACTATTGCGGGATTGGGTAAGATTGCCTGGGCCTACAAGTCAGTCACTCGGAAGTAACCTCATATAAGGCGCCGGGCCAGGGCTTTTGAACAGTGCGCTCTCATTTTTCTTCTTCTTCCTCAGAGTTCTCCGCTACGCTTGCTTTCGCCCTAGTGCCGCCATTCCGTTCAAGATCCATCTGCGGTGATGGGGAAAGAGAAGACGGTGGCTCTCGAGTGCGCGAAGAAGGCGACGGCGAAGGCGAAGGGGAAGAAGTCCAGCCGGGGCGGATCTTCCTCGAGGTCTGGTCTGCCGCCGGCTGGATCCAGGGCGACTGGATTCGCTCGGTGATCCGCCAGGACGACATCGACGACCTGGTCGAAGGGGGATTGATTCCCCACGAATCGGTGCGGCTCTCGGGGAACGAGACCGAGCCGCAGCTGCGTGAGGGTGAGTGCGTCCTCCTCGCCACTCACATTGACCGCGGGTTCTCCTTGCCTCCTCACCCTTTCTTCCGAGGTTTCTTGAATTTTTTTGGGACGCAACTCCACCATTTCACCCCAAACACCACTGTGTACCTTGCTGCCTTCGTGTCTTTGTGTGAGAATTTCTTGGGCTGCCGACCCCACTGGGGCCTCTTCAAGTACATCTTCACATGCCGCTCCAGTTGGTAAAAAGGCAAATCCGAGTGATGAAAGGACGCATGTGATCCAAATGTGCGGGGCCTTGGGATTCAGATGAGGGGAAAAAGTTCTTTTCCAGCCATGATTCTTCCCGACTCGGTCCGTGGGTGGCAGTCGACCTGGTTCTACTGCAAAGACCAACCGACTCCAGGGCAGTCGACTGGACTTCCCCATTTTTCTTTGGCCCGAGTGGGGAAACCCTCCCCTTTGAAGGTGATCCCGGAGGAGAAGGCACAAGTCAAAATGCTGGTCGATCGAGTAGTTCAACTTGTCCGCGATGGGGTGACCGGTATGCATTTGCTGGAGGTTTTCCTTCGGCGACGCATCCAACCGCTTCAAGCTCGTGACCACCCGATGTGGATGTATTCGGGCACTGATGACACCACTCGGACTCATCCGGAGGAGGTCGACGAGACCACGTTCCACAGGAAACAAAGACAACCCCAGGGGAGCCAGGAGAATTCCTCCACTCGACCAATCTTACGAACCAGACAAGGTCCAATTCTGAATTACCAACTGTAATCTTGATTTATTCGCACAGTTGTTTGTGCTTTACCGACTGACTTTGTCCTGCTTGTTTTCTTCCAGACTCTTACTGAAATGTACTCGATGCCCAACGGAGAGCAGGAGCAAGATCCGGAGGGCGAGGCAAGCGGAGGCGAAAGCGGCGAATGGCATTCTGATGGAGAGGGAGAGGGGGAGAGCGACGACTCGGCTAACGAAGAAGAGGTCGGCTCTCCTCCCCGCAGGGAAAGGTGATCCAAGCTTGCTCAAGATCCAGCGAGCGCCTGTGACAAGGCGATCATTCCGACTGGGCAATCGTCAAAGCGTCCTCGGACATCCTCTCCAGCACCAACTGAGAAGGCTCCAACTAAGGTCGTTGCGCACAAGACTCGGAAGGCGCTGCCAAAAATCAAGATTGACATTTCTGTTGCCTCTGCGTGAGTGTTCTTCTTTCGCTTTTACTCGACGCTCTGCGCTGTTTATCTTTCCTTTGGTTTGATCGAATGAACCTTAAAATTGGTAGTGCCGCTACCTCTGGGACTTCAGCTTATAGAAACAAGGATGAGGAAATGGAAGACGCGGTCACCTCCAATCCGGGTACAATCTTTGTCGTTCTGCGTTCTTTTGTCGACTGAACTATGATATATCCGATCAGGCGATGAAATGTTGGCGACTGAACTTTTTGTAGCTCCCAACGTTATTGACCTCCCTGACGATGATGATGACGAGCCGCAGAGGCCCTTGGGGAGAAGAAACAGGAAAACGTCCGCTGGCAAGACACCTCGATCGATGCGATGGCGGAACCGCGATTCAGACGCCGGTGACGCCAATCGGACTTCCGTTTCTTTCGGCATACCGTTGTCGAGTGTTCGGCCTTCTGCGTCAGCCACGCATGCTCCTGCCGATCCACCTTCAGTTTTTTCCTCACATCACGTCCCAGAAGACGAAGTGTGTGCTACCAAAGAAGCTATACGACAAGCAAGCATCATGATGGAGAAGATGAAGATGGTGCGGGATGTCAGCCAGGCTGCTTATGATGCCAGCTCCGCCCTCCGGAGCAACGTTCAGGTTAGCAGATTGTCGACTGGCTCTCTTGACTTGTTCTGTTTGGATATGGCACCTGAAAACTCTCTTTCCAAGGATCTTTGCTTCTGTACACCCATTGGGTGTTTCGATTTGTCACTGAGAAAATTTGTACTTGGAGCTGAATCTGATGTTGTTGTCGATTGAATTTTTTGGACTAGTGGGGGCACGCTGAGTGCACCCACTAGGTGTAGTCCCCGAGACTATGGTGGACTGCGGGCAGTCGGCTGTAGTTTTGAATTTTGAATTTCTTCACTCGGTCTGAGCAGGTCATGTCGAGTGGATTTTTGAACCAGTGGGGGCACGCTGAGTGCACCCACTGGGTGTAGTCCCCGAGACCGTAGTCGACTGCTGGGAGTCGACTATGGTCTGAAGAATCTGTTTGTTGCTATCTCTCTCTTTTTTTTGCACTCGTGATGAAAAAGGCCTTGTCGAGTGTAAACTGAATCAGTGGGGGCACGCTAAGTGCACCCACTAGGTGTAGTCCCCGAGACTACTATTGGATGTTTGATTCGGCAGTAGTCTTAGAATTTCTTGGCTTTATCCTTTTATTTCTCTGAAATAACCAATCTTTTATCTAGTCGACTGACTCATTCCTTGATTACAGAAATCTTGTGATCTTGGGGCTCGCTTTGCAGACTTGGAGAAACAGCAGATTCAACTCAACCTTGACCTGGAGTTGGCTAAGACAGAACTGCAGAAAGCCAAGGATGACGCCAATGGTAAGAAAGGTCGAATGGTTTGTCTTCGATCTGGATTTCATACTGCTCTTTCTAAATCAAGCATTATTTCTTTTCAGAGAAACTGAACCAGGCTCTGGCCAAAAAGGATCAAGATCTGGCTGCCGCACAGAAGAAGGCTGACGACAAAACTGCTCTGGCCGAACAAAAGCTGGCTTCAGTCGGCAAATTAGAGGAAGAAAATGCCAAGATAAAAACTGCCTTGGACGAAGCCAACAAGGAAGTAACCCGCTTGAAGAAGGACAAGGTCAATCTGAACGAGAGGATGGAAGGTATTGCTCGCACGAGGGATGATCTGGAGAGTTATCTGAGAAGCCTTGCCAAGAAGCTGTTCATCAAGCTTGAAGGTATATATTCTGTTCCGACTGGTTTATTTTCGTCAACTCGGCATACGACTATTGACTCATCCTTAGATTGTGCATGCAGAGTTTTGCCGAGATTTCAAGGAGGAGACCGGGCGAATTGAACCAAGCTTGGACCCCATCAACTCCCCCGTGAAAGATGAAACTGCTATGAACTTGCTCCAACTGGAATCCCGCATCGACGGTGTTGTTGACTACCTTGCTTGACTGAAGGTCGCAATGTCCCGGATCGACACTGCACTCTGGCCAAGGGCAACGCTCTCGAATGACCTCGAGTCTCTGATGACTCGACTTAACGAGATCCCAGGTCGAGTGTAGGAGTGGAAAAAGTCTTCTGCTCGGTGCGGTGCTGATGTGGCTCTGTTTTTGGTTCGTGTCCATTGCAAGGAGGCGCGAGAAGAGAAGCTGGCGGCGATCAAGGTTGCCAATACCAAGAAGCATGACTTCCAATCCTTCATGGAGACTTTCATTGCTGCAGCCACTCGGATTGCTGATGGCATTGACCTGGATGAATTCGTCGAGCGTACCAGCCCTCCTCCTGCGGAGTGAACAAACTTTTATGCCCCACCTTAAATTTGCCTCGGGATGCCGAGTGGTTTTGTAAATGTTAAACTCTTTTGGGCTGAGTGCCCGAGTACATCTGTGGTATTGAACTTTTAGGGTTCGTCTGGACTTGATTTATCTCATAATATGCTTGCGATTGCTTTTGGAATTTGTTCTACACTTGGAATGACCTTTGTGTTTGAGATGCAGCTCTAAAGTGGAGACTTCAATCGACCTGCGCCTCGTCGTCCTTGCAGACAAGGATGGAGCGCAAGTTGTATTTGGCATAGCTCCGAAGGAGAAGGCTGCAGTCGACCTGCACCTAGTTGTCCTTGCGGATAGGGATGGTGCGCACATTGTATTTGTGGCGTAGCTCCGAAGGAGAAGGTTGCAGTCGACCTGCACCTCATCGTCCTTGCGGATAGGGATGGAGTGCGCATTGTATTTGTGGCGTAGCTCCGAAGGAGAAGGTTGCAGTCGACCTGCACCTCGTCGTCCTTGCGGATAGGGATATGTTTTCAACTTAGGCGAGTATAAGGCTGCAACTAAGCCTCCGAGCGGGAGGATCCCTCACCACTCGGTAGGATTTTTTAAACTTAGGGCGAGTACTGGACTGCAGCTAGGCCCCCGAGTGGGAGGATTGCTCACCACTCGGTAGGATTTTTAAACTTAGGCTAGTCTTGGATCAGAAGCTAAGCCCCGAGTGGGAGGATTGCTCACCACTCAAGAGGGATTTTTAAACTTAGGCAGTCTTGGACAGAAGCTAAGCCCCAGTGAGAGGCTTGCTCATCACTCGGTGGGATTTTTAAACTTAGGCGAGCATCGGATCAGAAGCTAAGCCCCCGAGTGAGAGGCTTGCTCATCACTCGGTGGGATTTTTTAAAGTTAGGCGAGTACTTGACTGCAGCGAAGCCCCTGAGTGAGAGGCTTGCTCATCACTTGGTGGGATTTTTTAAACTTAGGCGAGTACTTGGACTGCAGCTAAGCCCCCGAGTGAGAGGCTTGCTCACCACTCGATAGGATTTTTTAAACTTAGGCGAGTACTTGGACTGGTTAAGCCCCCTGAAAGTGAGAGGCTTGCTCATCACTCGGTAGGGACTTTAAACTTAGGCGAAACAGATTCGCAGCTAAGCCCCCGAGTGAGAGGCTTGCTCATCACTCGGTAGGATTTTTTTAAAACTTAGGCGAAACGGATTCGCAGCTAAGCCCCCGAGTGAGGGGCTTGCTCACCACTCGGTAGGATTATTCAAACTTAGGCGAAACGGATTCACAGCGAAGTCACCCACTGGGGGATTTCAAACACAAAAAAAAGGCAACAACAGATTGTTTAGGAAGATTATAAAGCTCTTGTCTTTGATAAACAAACTACAAAGGTATTTCTTATTACATCTCATCCGAGTGAGTACTTAAGTATAAAAGGGGCGGGACCAGCTCCTGGTTCCAAGCTCGTGGCTCGTCTTTCTGATGCTCGACATTATAAAGGTGGTATGCTCCATTGTGGAGAACTCTGGTGACAATGAAGGGACCTTCCCAAGCAGGGGCGAGCTTGTGTGGTTTATGTTGATCCACTCAAAGAACCAAGTCTCCCTCTTGAAAGGCTCGACCCCTCACGTTTCTGGCATGGAATCGATGCAAGTCTTGCTGATAAATGGTCGACCGGATCAAAGCCATCCCTCTTTCTTCCTCTAAAAGGTCGACTGTGTCCTACCGAGCCTGTTCCGCTTCATCCTCAAAGAAGAGCTCGACTTGTGGTGCATTATGAAGTAAGTCACTCGGCAGAACAGCTTCAGCTCCATAGACCAAGAAGAATGGAGTTCAGCCAGTCGACCGATTGGGAGTTGTCCTTAGACCCCAAAGAATTGATGGAAGTTCATCAACCCAGGCGCCTGCTGCATGTTTGAGATCACGCATTAGTCGGGGTTTCGGTCCTTTGAGAATTAGGCCATTTGCTCTTTCTGCTTGTCCATTCGACTGGGGGTGAGCAACTGAAGCATAGTCGACGCGTGTGCCTTGAGAAGCGCAGAAGGCTCTAAACTCATCAGAATCAAAGATCGACCCATTGTCAGTGATGATGCTGTGCGGAACTCCGTATCTAAATGTCAATTCTCTGATGAAACTGACAGCAGTGATGGCTTCAAGATTCTTGATAGGCTTAGCTTCAATCCATTTGGTAAACTTGTCGATTGCTACAAGCACGTGAGTGAAGCCGCTCCTACCGCTTCTCAGTGGTCCGACCATATCCAATCCCCAAACAGCAAAGGGCCAGACGAGTGGAATGGTCTTCAGGGCCGACGCATGCTTGTGTGACATGTTGGAGTAAAACTGGCAACCCTCACATTTGTCGACTATATCTTTCGCCATTTCATTTGCTCGTGGCCAGTAAAACCCAGCTCGGCATGCTTTAGCCACGATGGTCCGAGAGGACGCATGGTCACCACAGGTCCCCGGGTGGATGTCGTTGAGGATCATTCGACCTTCTTCTGTCATTATGCATTTCTGACTGACTCCCGTCGCTCCTTCCACGAGCAAATTAGTCCTCCTATCACAAAGAAGGCTTTGGATCGACGAGACGATCCGTCGAGCCTCTTCTTCATCTTCCGGGAATTCCTTCCTAAGAATATATGCAATGTACGGTACTTGTCCGGGAGTGATGACCAAAACCTCCATGATCAGGTCGACCACGGCTGGGACCTCGACTTCAGTTGGATCTGTGGCACTCTTAGGCTGCAGGGGCTCTTCAGTGAAAGGATCTTCTTGAACTGATGGTGTGTGGATGTGTTCCAAAAACACATTGTTGGGAATGGCTTCTCTCTTGGAACCTATCTTTGCCAAATCGTCGGCAGCTTGATTTTTCAGTCGGGGTATATGATGGAGCTCTAACCCCTCAAACTTATTTTCCAATTTTCTCACTGCATTGCAGTAACCAATCAGGGCTGGGCTTCTGACGTCCCACTCCTTCATCACTTGATTGACTACCAAATCTGAGTCGCCATAGACCATAAGGCGACGGACGCCGAGTGAAATGGCCATACGTAACCCATACAGGAGTGCTTCATATTCTGCTTCATTGTTGGAGGAATCAAAGTGAATCTGGAGGACATATCTGAGCTTGTCTCCTTGGGGGGATACCAGTACCACCCCAGCACCGGAACCATTTAGCATCTTGGAGCCATCAAAAAACATGGTCAAGTGCTCCGAGTGAACTTGAGTCGGCAGTTGCTGTTCGATCCACTCGGCGAGGAAATCTGCTATTGCTTGGGACTTGATAGCTTTCTTTGCCTCAAACTTGATATCTAAGGGAAGGAGTTCAATCGCCCACTCGACTGGGCCATGCCTCTCTCACAGTGTAATCTCGACAATGGAGCGTCGCTGACGACTGTAATTGAATGGTCAGAGAAGTAATGTGCAACCTTCTTCGTGGTCATATAAATCCCGTAAACAAGCTTCTGATAATGCGGATATCTTTGCTTTGATGGAGTCAAAACTTCAGAAACATAATATACCGGGCGCTGAACTTTATAGGCTTTTTCTTCTTCCCGCTAGATCGTAAATCTTTATCGACGACTTGTCCAGTGGCTGCAATGTAGAGCAGTAAAGGCTCTTTGCTGATTGGGGCAGCAAGCACCGGCTGGGTGGAAAGCAGGGCTTTTAGCTCTGTGAATGCTGCATCAGCTTCAGGAGTCCACTCAAACTTATCTGACTTCTTCATCAGTCGATAAAGATAAAATGCCTTTTCACCGAGGCGAGAAATGAATCGACTTAAGGCGGCCAAGCAACCAGTAAGCTTCTGGACATCATGCGCACGCACGGGGCGTTTCATCCGGAGTATGGCACCCACTTTCTCTGGGTTAGCGTCGATCCCCCGTTCGGAAACGAGAAAACCGAGCAATTTTCCGCCTGGAACTCCGAATGTGCACTTTGATGGATTAAGCTTGATATCATACCTTCTGAGGTTGGCGAAGGTTTCAGCAAGGTCAGCCAGTAGTTACGAACCTTTAAGTGACTTAACCACAATATAATCCATGTATGCTTCCACATTCCGACTGATTTGAGTGAGTAAACACTTCTGAATCATCCGCATGAATGTCGCCCCAGCGTTCTTCAAGCCAAATGGCATGGTGACATAACAGAAGCACCCAAATGGGGTAATGAAAGTTGTTTTTATCTCTTCGGGTCCATACAGACGGATCTGATGATACCCCAAATAAGCGTCCAAAAAGGACAAACACTCACACCCCGCAGTTGAGTCGACAATTTGGTCGATGCGAGGGAGAGCAAAGTGATCTTTCGGGCAGGCCCGGTTGATATGCTTGAAGTCAATGCACATGCGAAGTGAGTCGTCCTTCTTAGGAACCATGACAACATTAGCTAGCCACTCGGAGTGGTAATTCTCTCGGATAAACTCAGCTGCTAGGAGCCGAGCCACTTCTTCACCGATTGCCTTTCTTCTTACGCACGGCGGACCGTCGAAGATGTTCTTTGACTGGTTTCACTTTTGGGTCGACCGCGACGATGCTCAGCCAGCTCCCTCGGGAACACCTGTGCATGTCGGAAGGTTTCCATGCAAAAGATGTCCCAGTTCTCATGGAGGAACCGGATGAGCGCTTCTTCCTATTTGGAGTCGAGTATTGTTGAAATGTGAGTCGAGCAGCATTGGGATCCGTCGGTGAATATGAATCGCTTCGTTTCGCTGCAGACGAATCGAAATGTGAATCCGTGGCAGGCTTCTTAGCTTGCAACAAATCACTTGGATCTGCATTTTTCTGATACTCCTGCAATTCCACTATTGCCATCTGTGCATCGGCGATCTTCGAGCCTTTCTGGAAGTACTCTCCTGCCTTCATCCGATTGCTAGTGATAGTGATCACACCTTTAGGACCAGGCATCTTCAACTTGAGATACACGTAGCATGGTTGAGCCATAAAACGTGCATAAGCTGGCCTACCCAGAATAGCATGATAAGCACTCTGGAAATCCACAACTTCAAATGTCAATTTTTCTTTGCGGTAATTCTTGTAATCACCGAAAACTACATCAAGGGCGATCTGGCCGAGTGACTCAGCCTTCTTGCCAGGAATGACTCCATGGAAACTCATATCGCTTTCACTGAGTCTGGACATCGGAATGCACATTCCTTTCAACATCTCCACATACAGAATATTCAGGCCACTGCCACCATCCATTAGAACTCTAGTCAATCGAAAGTGCCTTTTGACGATCGGGTCGACCACCAATGCTGGCCTTCCCGGCGGTGGCTATATGCGTGGGTGATCGACCGGTCGAATGTAATGGCAGTCTGAGACCATTTCAAATAACTGGGTGTCGCCGGAGCGACCATGTTTACTTCTCTGTTGATGACTTTCAATCGACTTTTGCTCTCAACATCAGCAAAATTCATCAGAGTGGAATTGACGTGAGGGTAACCATCGTCACTTTCCTCTTTGTCCTCAACTTTAACTGACTCTTTTTCCTTCTCTTTGGGTTGTTTCTCTCAGAACTGCTGGATTAGGAGCCGACATTGTCGAGTGGTATGCTTTGGGTAAATGAGATTACCCTCCTCATCTTTCTTTGTGTGAATGTGGCATGGCAAATCCAACACATCATTCCCATCTTGATATTTTACTTTCTTAGGGTTCCACGTCCCCTTGGGTTTCCCCTTGAACTTTCCTTGAGTCACGGCTAAGGTTTCTGCAGGAGCAGCTGGCTCGGCTTTGCGTTTCTGCTTCTGACTGGAGTTCCCTCCTTAGGTTTCGTGGAAGACTGTTTTGTGTTTGCCACTCCAGAGCGATCCTCCTCTTCACCATTGGCATACTTGGTGGCAGTCTCTATCATCCGACTCAGAGACATAACTCCGGTCCGACCGAACTTCAGATTCAACTCTCAATATTTGACGCCTTCCTTGAAGGAACAAACTGCTTGGTGATCAGACACATTTTCCACTTTGTGATGTAACGTGATCCATCTCTGGATATAGTCCCTCAAAGTTTCATTTGGCTTCTGCACACAAGATTGCAGCTCTGTCAACCCTGTTGGCCGTTTGCATGTTCCTTCATATGTTCTAACAAACACTCAGGCAAGATCTTACCAACTGTAAATACTGTCGGGCGCTAACTGATTTAACCATGCTCTGGCCGAGCCTTCCAACATCAGAGGAAGGTGCTTCATGGCCACTTCATCATTGCCGCCACCAATCTGAACAGCCACTCTATAATCCTCAAGCCAAGTGTCAGGCTTGGACTCACCAAAGGAACTAATCGACTCAGCCGCCAACCTTGAAGTTGGGAGGAATCACCGCGACTCGATGGCTCTGAAACACTCGACCCGAGACATGCACTCTGCTGCTGGTTGGTAAATCTGTCATGGACTTCTCTGTGAGCTCTGCTTCGCCGACCAAACCTTGTACGAGAATAGATCTCGCATCAAAGCCCGGTTCCTCGGATTATTTGGAATCCTTCGCCCACCACTGTGAGGGCGTCTGTCATCATGCTGTCGAGGCACGTATGACCCACTCCTTGGGGAGGCGTGGGCACTCGACGACGATCATCGTGATCGAGTCAGTGATCATACAGCTCGCGGTTTCTGTACTGATCTCGCTGGTCTCCATGCCCCTCACGCCTCGGGGGTGATCTTGGGCTGTGGGCCGACTGGACTATATCTGCTACGACGGATCTGCTGTGGATCCTATTCCACGACTGAGACACAGTTGTATTATGTTCTCCTGCTGCCCGGAGTAAAGCCCTGATCTGCATCAAACCTCTGCCAGCTTCTGACTGGGATGGCTGGATTTACTCTGCTATTAGGGATGCGGCTGTGAGACTCTGGATCGGAGTTCGATATACCTGAGTCGGAGGCGGAAAGAGTTGTCTTCGACTGGATTCTGGAATCCGCTTCCGAGCACACTCATTGAGTGCGTGCTGGAGGTTCTCCAGTCGAGTGCGCTCAGCCAAGTTGTCCAGGCGCGTCTCCTCCAAGGCTCGGGCCTCGGGGGTTTCTCCAATGATAGGAGTATGAAGTGCATCCATGTTCCGGCGGCAAAGTGCTTCCTTCTACTACGAAGAGAGGGGCTCGGGGAGGTACTCCTCGTGGACACGCGACAGATCGCCTCCGCCATCTCCACCGTCAACGCGAGGGAAGCCAGGAGGACTGCGAGGCCCATCGACCATCAGGACTTCCGTCGTGGTATCACTGCTGTCGCACTCGGATGTAGTTTACGGAGCACCGACAGATCGAACAGGCCGTAGAGTGTTTCGTCAGGCTCGATTGCCGCGACTTGGGGGACGACCGACTGGCAGGCCACCGCGTGCCTCACCCACCGCTAAAGCCTCGATCGACCACAACGCTTGCACCGGCGGGCAACAGGGAGGGAGGACGCCACAGGAGCTGACCGATACTGAGTCGACGGCTGTCGCAGGAGGACGCCGTGGACGCACGCGCGAAAGTGTGTTGCCCCACGGACGGGGAGCGCCTCGACGTCGAGTGGAGCCTCTTGGAGCCAAGCGGAGTCGTCGGCGACGAACACGAGCGTGCCGAGACGGATCTCGCGGCCCTAGGCCAAAACTTCGCCTGAAACTATGTCGATGGGATCGGAAAAATCGCAACTTCTCCAACAAGTCGCTAAGACACCTGCCCCATGGTGGGCACCAACTGTCGTGGTTCTAAGTCTGATAGTAGAATAGGGGGTAGGTGATGTGGAGGCAAGATCTTAGCTATGGAGGAGTTGTACACGCAAGTTTTACGAGTTCAGGCCCTTCTCGGAGGAAGTAACAGCCCTACGTCTCGGAGCCCGGAGGCGGTCGACTGGATTATATGCGTATGAATTACAGGTGCGAACCCTTGTCCTGCAGGAGGGGTGGCTTATATAGAATGCGCCAGCAGACCCCAACTCCCTCCGCTTACATTGTGGTTAAATGTCCATCAAGAGGGGCGCATCGGTAACGCCAAAGAATAAAGATACATAATGACCATAAAGCTATGACTTAATTCCCGACCGTTGCAATGCAGAGTGGCTCTAGATCTTCTGGTAGTCGAGTGATAGTCTTCACGGTCGAGTGACTTCAAGACTGCCGAGTGGAACATAGCTTCATGATTGAGTGGATGATGATTCTTCTGGTTTTAAGGGATGTCTTTGGGGAGGGTATCTTGGACAGTTCCATGACCCTACCCTAGGTACATACCTTCGTCATCCACCACCCTACGGTCGATCTCCTCCTAGATCCTGGCTTCACGCGCGCTCGCGGCAGCCTCTACCTGGGCAACCTGGCGCCCCCTCGTCTCTAGCCATTCAAGCTCGAGGCTGTGCTCTGTGGCCTCCAGCATCAGTGTCTCCTCGCGCTTCAAGATCTCCTCCTCTTTGGAAGACGCCCCTTTCATCGACGCTAAGGCAGCCCTACGTGCCTCAACCTGCTGCTCCAAGGAGGCGTTCAGAGCCCGGAGCTCCCCTTCGCGTTTCTCTGCGGCCGCGCGGCGGTGGTCTGCCTTCCTGGCCTCCTCCAGGGCTCGGGCGCTGGCCTCGCGCAAGGTGGCAAGGGATGCCTCGGCCTTCGCGTTGGCGCGCTCGCGCTAGAGATGCACGAAGTCATGGCCACCTTCAGCTGGTGCCATTCGTCCGCCAGCCGAAGACCTTCGGTGTCTAGGCGGGCGTCGATATACACAAGATCTTCCCCGAGCCGGCTCAGCGCGCCCATTGCCTCCTGGAAGAGCTCATGGCGGATTGCTCCGTGCTCGCGTGCGAGCTAAAACGCGCAACCGGGTCCGTCCTCCGCGCCAAGACTTGATGGAGAAGTTCGAAGTGGCTCACCCTCTCCCGGCAGGGGGCTGGAAGCCAGCGCCTTTCCGGCCGACCTCCGGACCTCGGCGGGGGGCCGGTGGGGCAGGGCCTCGTAGCTCGAAGGTGAGGACAGGGACGAGGTCGCCCAGCCGTGGGCAAGGACCATTGGTGGGGCCCTCGGCACACTCCTCGCACCCCAAGCAGGTCCGCGGAGGAGGGACGACAAGAGCGCAGGATCAAGACGCCAGGCCGGCACGTCCGCCTCCCCGGCGGGCCTCGCGTTGCGCGTGGCAGGCCGACACGAGGCGCTCAGGGTCAGCGAAAGGCCCATAGCAGGCGGAGGGTGCTTCTCGGGATATTTCGTCGCCCTGGCAGAAAGGACCCTAACGAATCGTGGTCAGGAGGAGGCGCAACGCTTAGGAAATTATATAGATAAGGCACTCGCTCGTCTATGGCAATATACTTCCTCTGCTTCAATGGCCAAAAGGCGTCACCACTGCAGCTTGGAGACCCCTTCCTCTTGCGGAGCGCTTTGAAGTTCAGTCGGAGCTGGTCGAAGCACTGGGCGCGGGCACTAGAGCAGGGGACAGCCGGTGCGGCCCCGAAGGAGGCAACGTCAGGAGTGCGGGGCTGCGTGGATTCCGCCCAACGGCGGCTCTCCAGGACCTCGGGGGCTTCAACCTCGGGAGCACCGGACTGCACCGTCCCCTCTGCCATTTCCTCAGGATGTCTCACAAGTCCCGGGGGTCGGCGCTTCAGGAGCCGAGGGCGACGTCGGTTCCTCGACGGCAGCGTTGCCATTGTTTGACGGCAATCGCCCCCCTGCACCCACTTCCGGGGAAATCACCGCGCTGGCGGCAGGCAAGGGAGCAGCGAAGACATGATTCTCACAAGGCCCTTCAAGGCCAGCTGGGCGTAGCCCCCATTCGTCGAAGGGGGGCATCTGCCTCGCAAATTCCACCTTGTTCGAGCAGCAGTACAAAAGGCAGCCCTCCCCCGGCAGGTTGGCTGGCGTTGGGTCGCCCGTCAGGAGCTCGAGCACCGTGCGCCACGCCTCAGCGGGAAGAGCGGGCACTTGAAGCCTCATGCGATCCCCGTAGCTGGAGAAGGCCCATATCGGCCGGGAGTGGCGCTGAAGCGGGGCAATGTGGCACCGGATGTACTCGTTAACCACCGTCGGCACCATCACCCCAAGCTCCTTCAACCTGGCCAGCCGGTGCCAGACGTGGGCAAGCCGCCGGCCGGCAAGCTTCGTGTGTCCCCAACAGGAGCTCGGCGCAGCTGGAGTCCGCGGGAGCAACAATAGAGGATTGTGCACACCAACATCCACATACACCCATCGCTTCCTAAAGCCTCCGACGATCAGCGAAAGCTCGAAATCAATCCCTGAGCCGGCCATCGCCGTGACAGCTTGAAGGGATACGCACCCTGAGCGCTGGAGAGCATCTATCAGGTGCAACGAGAAGAAGTGGCGAAGCAAGGCCACGAAAGGGGCAATGCCCACCATGGCTTCACAGACGAAGGAGAAGACGGCAAGGAGGATGATGGATTGGGGATCGAGGTGCAGCGCATTGATCTGGTAATGCGAGAGCACCACGTTGAAGAAATCGGAGAAGGGAGGAATCAGGCCTGCCCAGAGAGCGTGAAGATGGATGGGGACCTCAGTGGCCGTCCTATCAATTTTGGCGCGAGAAGCAGGCCAGGCCAACGTCGCCCCTCCCCCCACTCATTGGAATCGGCGGCGAGTGCCGGGCGCACCCTGCCCATCGCCTCTTAGTTGAGCACAACCGACCACTCGATGGTGGGCTCGAAGACAGGCACCATGGGGGCCAAGATACGGGACTCTTTCTTCCCCTTCTTCTTCCGGCTCGGCGCCATGGCGGCGGAGAGAGTTGTTGTCAGGTCGGACTGGGGGAAGGGATTCACTGTTTTCCGGAAGGTGAAGGAGCTGTGGAGTGCTCTGCAGGTAAATGGAGGCAGAGTTGTGTAGGCAGCGATGGCTGAGGGAGTCCTGTACTAAGGGGTCCTCGGGCGTCCGGCCTGTTAGCCATGGGCCGGACTAATGGGCTGTGAAGATACGAAGACTGAAGACTGCACCCGTGTCCTGATGGGGATCTCCTTGGTGTGGAAGGAAAGCTTGGCGACCAAATATGTAGATTCCTTTATTTGTAACTGACCTTGTGTAACCCTAGATCCTCCCGGTGTCTATATAAACTGGAGGATTTAGTCCGGAGAGGAGAGGTACATTACCATAGTCATACAGGCTGGACTTCTAGGGTTTAGCCATTATGATCTCGTGTTAGATCAACTCTTGTAATACTCATATTCATCAAGATCAATCAAGCAGGAAGTAGGGTATTACCTCCATAGAGAGAGCCCGAACCAGGGTAAACATTGTGTCCCCTGTCTCCTGTTACCATCGACCTTAGACGCACAGTTCGGGACCCCCTACCCGAGATCCGCCGGTTTTGACACCGACATTGGTGCTTTGATTGAGAGTTCCACTGTGACGTCAACGACGGGATCGAGGGCTCGCCTTGTTCTCAGGGACAATATCACCGCTGGAGGAGCACTAGCCCCAGGCCAAACCCTCCGGCTGGACGGCTTTACCATGACCGCCAGTTCGGTCGTGGAGCCGACGATGACCTCCCGGGTCATCGAAAATCCCCTTCATATCAACTCCGAACACACCAAGTAGATAGATCCAGCAGAGCTTTCATCTTTAAACAAGCTCCTAGATCGCATTGTCGCCCAGGGGGTTGCTACAGACTATGATCGAATTGGGCTTAAAGACGAGCAGAGAGAAATCAAATCTCCAGCGATGACTCACCAGATAGCGGTAGTCGAGGAGCGAGATGACAACTCTTCGCTCATACTAAGGACGGATTATATCCGGACCTCCGGTTCCGAAGAGCCGGACACCCATCTGCGAGGAGACGCATCCTGCCCTCCGAACATAGAATCGGATGACTGGCCTAAGAAACCAGTGGACATCCCGGAGCCCGATCTGTTAAGTTCGGAAGACCTTTAGACTCCGGATCCAAAATTGGGTACGGGTTCAGATTTAAATCCACCCACCCACCCAAATATAAGCGCGCTCATGAGCATACAACAGCAGTCTCAAGAAACGGTCCGCCACTTCTGGGCCAAATTCCTTCTCGTCAAAGACAAGATTAAAGATTGTCGCAACGAGGAAGCGATCTCAGTGTACCGTAACAATTGCATGGACGAAGGAATCCTCAATGCCATCAACCGCTGTCGCATACTACACTTCGCTGACTTGGCAACTATCGTACATAAGTACAGCGCAATGGCGAGCGCCTGGAAAACTCAGGCAGTCCGTTGGGAACAATCGGTCCCCACTCAACCCCTCATTCAACCGAAAAGGCGCACCCTTATAACATGCCCGGTTCAATAGTAAAGAAATATAAGTCCAGTACGGGGCGTGGAACCGTTCTGGAAGGATGGCTCGACGGGCCATGCAAAATACACGCAACACCGGATAACATACCAACACATAGCCTTAGAGCATGTTGGATACTCCGGCAAGTGGACAAGAGCGGTGAGGATATCCTCATCAAGAATACCCTAGAACAACACCCCCAGAAGACGACGACCCCAAAGTACTGACGGTCTTCGAGACATTCGCCTCAAACAATAGGCGCAAAAGGGCACTCCGCGAACCCGTCGAAGTCTGTCAAATAGCAGAAATAAACCCTTGGAACGACACGGCTATAACTTTTAATGCGGAGGACGAACCAAAACATAGGACAGTCCGAGCACCAGCCGCCTTGGTCCTCAGTCCAATCGTGGACGGTTTTCGGCTCACCAAGGTTCTCATGGACGGTGGCAGCGGACTAAACCTCATCTATGAAGACACACTCCACAAAATGGAAATAGACGGGAGCCGCATCGAGCAAACCAGTACGACCTTCCGAGGAATCATTCCCAGTCGGGAGGCGCGGTTTGCGGGAAAAATAACACTCGACGTGGTATTCGGCACGCCGGAGAATTATCGGTCCGAAGAGATAACCTTCCAAGTGGCCCCTTTCAACAGCGGATATCACGCCCTCTTGGGGCGAGAGGCAGTCACACGCTTCCAAGTTGTACCTCATGACGGGTACATGAAGCTTAAGATGCCCGGGCCCAGCGGTATAATCACTCTCGCCAGTGATCCATACATAGCACTCTGTGCCGAAAATAAAACCGCATCCCCGCCCTCAAGCATTATCTCAAGCCCTCGTGGGTCGAAGAACTAACCAAGATCAAGCGCTCCACGGTGGACAGGGACGATGTGATCTTAGACAAACGCCCCAAATCCACCTCCTTCAAGCCTGCGGAAGAAATTGTCAAATTCCAGGTCCATCCAACGGACCCCAAGAAGACAGCATCTATTCGGGCACAACTAGCCCCAACGGTCAACGCCGCGCTGCGGGATTTCTTCGCGAAAACTGGGATATATTCGCCTGGCACCCTTCTGACATGCCAGGAATCCCGTGCAAGCTGGCCGAACACAGCCTCAACATATTAAAAGGATATAAACCGGTCAAACAAACACTGCGGCGCTTTTTGAACCCAAACGCCAAGCCATGGGAGAGGAGCTATCCAAGCTAATCGAGGCCGGATTCATTAGAGAAATAAAACTTCTGGACTGGCTGGCAAACCTAGTAATGGTACCAAACAAGGATAAATCCTGGCACATGTGCGTCGATTTCAAAGACCTCAATAAGGCCTGCCCTAAGGATCCCTTCCCCCTCCCTCGACTTGATCAAATCATTGATGCTACCGCAGGACACGACTCACTGTGTTTCCTCGATGCATATTCCGGATACCATCAAATCAAAATGAAGGAGTCCGATCAAGCTACAGCAACATTCATCACCCCGTACGGGCCGTTCTGCTTCAACACCATGCCCTTCGGGCTCAAGAACGCCGGCACCACCTACCAACACCTGATCCAAACATGCCTGGAGAAACAGATCAGAAAGACCGTTGAAGCCTATGTGGACGATGTCGTAATCAAGACAAGGCACGTAGAAACACTAATAGACGACCTACGTCTCACATTCGACAACCTCCGTGCATATGACATTAAGCTCAATCCGGAAAAGTGTGTTTTCGGCGTCCCCGCGGGAAAGCTGCTGGGCTTCATCGTTTCCAATAGAGGAATTGAAGCAAATCCAGCCAAAACCCGAGCTCTGTCACAATTGGCTACGTCAACAGACCTTAAACAAGTCCAAAAATTCGCGGGTTGCGTGGCAGCTCTAAGCCGCTTTATCTCCAGATTGGGAGAAAAGGCACTGCCACTCTATCGCCTTTTACGGCGAACCGATCACTTCGAGTGGACGGACGCGGCAACAACCAGACTAGAAGAAATAAAAACTCTCCTAGCGAGCAAACCCATCCTGGCCACACCGAACGTCGGCGAACCCATGTTACTATACATATCGGAAACACATCAAGTGGTGAGCGTCGTGCTCATCATTGAATGAGAACAGGATGGACACAAATTCCCGCTCCATAAGCCAGTATACTACGTATCCACTGTCCTTACACCATGCAAATCCCGGTACCCCCATTATCAAAATATAGCATACGCGGTCTTCATGGCATCCCGAAAGCTACGACACTACTTCCAGGAGCGCTCGATCACGGTGGCTTCCGAAGTACCACTCAACGACATAATAAACAACCGCGATGCTACGGGCCGGATTGCCAAGTGGGCCATTGAGCTCCTTCCATTTTATATTACATACAAACTGCTTCGAGCTATCAAATCCCAAGTACGGGCTGACTTTGTCGCCGAATGGACAGAGGTCGAACTCCCTAAAGAGTACGACACATATTCCAGTTGAGTTATGTATTTTGATGGCTCCAAAATACTAGCAGCGCAAGGAGCAGGCATCGTTCTAACGTCCCCCACTGGAGACGTCGTTCAGTACGTACTCCAAATATTATACATAGACTCCAATAACGCAGCCGAATACGAGGCCTTATTGCATGGTCTCCGGATGGCTGTATCCATGGGCATACAGTGCCTGGAAGTGCGCGGGGACTCAAACCTTGCAATATCTCAAATAAATAGAGACTTCAATGCCAAATATTCGAAGATGGCGGCTTATCGTAATGCCGTCCTAAAGATGTCGGCTCGGTTCGAGGGGCTTGAGTTCTATCACGTGGCCCGAGAAAGTAATCAAGCGGCGGACGTTCTTGCTCGTATCGGCGCTAAGCGCAACCCCGTCCCACCTAACATCTTTCTGGAAAGGCTCATTAAGCCATCCGTGGTGTGGCAGGGGGAAAGCGGCAACCCTAGTCCGGATCCAAACACAACCCCAGATTCCGAACACACTGATATCATCGGAGGCTCAACCACTGAAATAACAACGTCGGCCCATCTCATTATGGCAATCATTGGCCCATGGACTAAACCCTTTCTGACCTACCTTAATAGGAAGGAACTCCCTGAGGATCAGAATGAGGCCCGCCGCATTGTCCGGCGTTCGAAGGCCTACAAGGTTCACGATGGAGAGCTCTACAAGAAAAGCGCTACCGGAGTCCTTCAAAGATGTATCTCCGAGGAGGAGGGGCGGCAGCTCCTGGCTGAGATTCATGCCGGTCTCGGCGGGCACCATGCCGCAGATCGGGCCCTTGTTAGCAAGGCCTTCCATACAGGGTTTTATTGGCCGACGGCCCGAGCAGATGCACAGGACCTTGTCCAACGTTGCGTCGGATGCCAACTCTTCGCCAACCAAAGCCATATGCCCCCATCGCCTACAAACAATCCCCATCACTTGGCCTTTTGCGGTCTGGGGACTGGATATGGTTGGACCCCTTAAAGGAGGAAGCCATAAGAAAAAATATTTGCTGGTCATGGTGGATAAATTCACTAAGTGGATAGAGGCCAAACAAGTTAAAACAGCCGAGTCCGGGCCGGTGATAGATTTCATATCCGGCGTTGTACACCGTTACGGTGTTCCACACAGCATCATCACTGATAACGGCTCCAACTTCACAGCCGGTGAAGTGAAAACCTGGTGCGCTAATCTGGGCATCAAACTCGATTACGCCTTTGTCTATCATCCGCAGACAAACGGGCCAGTCGAACGGGCCAACGGTCTTATTATGAGCGGCATCAAACCCAGGCTGGTGCGGTCTTTGAAGGAATCAGACAAACACTGGGTTGAGGAGCTTGACTCTGTACTCTGGGGGCTACGGACCATGCCCAATCGCACTACGGGATACACACCCTTTTTCATGGTGTACAGCGCAGAGGTTGTTCTACCCTACGACATTATACATGACTCACCTTGGGTGCGCATGTACGAAGAGAGAGAGGCTAAGCTCGACCGGCAGGACAGCCTAGACGCCCTGGAGGAGGAGTGTGACGTTGCAAAAGCCCGTTCCGCATTTTATCAACAACAGGCCTGCAGATATCAAAGCAGAGAAGTATGGGCCAAGACTTATAACGTTGGCGAACTCGTTCTACGCTTGCCGGAGAAGAAAAAGGACAGAATCTAGCCCAAATGGGAGGGTCCCTTCATCATTGACGAAGTTTTCACTGGAGGAGCCTACCTCCTGCGTGATGCGTCAGACAATCGCCTTGAGCCGAACCCCTGGAACGCGGCCAGACTCCGAAGATTCTATGCCTAAGCGCCGAACTCTTTGTTCGTCTCCTTCTCCCTGCTGTTTCCATAATACCTTTTTTCTTCTTTCTCTCTCTTTTCGTTTTTTTCTCTTCAGCCTTACAACTTTTGTGCGGTTAGACCGTGCACGCCTGATGCACTCATCTTTAAAAATGTACGTCCATTATACCTGGGGGCTTCTTGATAAGAAGCTTGCTATTATTATTCCCCGAGCGTCAAGCTCATTACATATGCGTCTTTTTCCATATGTACCTTTTCTTCACCATTGTATGCATCGATATGACTTAAGTTTTGGCCAAGTTGGGTTGCCCGGCTCCTATGCTTATGCCCTACGTTCCCGTTAGTTTGGCTAGGGCATAAAGGGAGCACCTCTGCGATTGTTACTATCGGGTCATCCGGATGTGTACCTCAGACTGGGTGAAGCCAAAAGCTAGCGTTCTTAAGGGAATATTCGGTCGGTGGATTAAAGACGACTTTTGCATTTACTATATTGTGAACCTCCAGAAGTTAAAACATACTGTGATTTTTCCATCACAGTTCGGACATGCGCATTAACGCATGCACACCAAGGGAAAGGAACCCTTAACGGAACTATTCTCTCTGTAAGATGTTTCTTACAATCTTAATGTAATATAACATAACTAGCGGGATACTTGTCTGTTCAAGCAACTATGACCCCTACGCCTAGTTTCCATGCATACCCGGTCTACTCGGCCGCTCTGGTATTCGGAAATACTCCGCACCTTCGGGTACAGAGGTTGAAGCGAAAAGGTCTGCCATGACAATCGTTTTACAATTCAGCTAGTGTTGTGTATGCAAAGGAAAGTACATAGTCACTTAGGACTCAAAAACTTCCTCCTCTATGCTGTCCAGCAGGCTATCTAACTTACAATCCTGCTGGGAATACTTGGCGGCTACTTTTACTTGGTCATATATCAAACTAACAGAAACTTCTTTCCCATCTGACCCTAGAGGTCCGACCCGAGCCATATGATTTGGATCAAGCTTGGTGTACCGTGTTTTCACCATGGCCCAGGCCTCTCGCGCACCTTCTCGGCAGGCCGATATTTTCCACAGTCGAAAGCGCCACCGCGCCCCCTAGAATAGCTCTAGGAGCTCCTCCATCTTTCCGGGGGGGGGGGGGGGGGGGCCGATGGCCACAAGGCCTTGGCAACGCTTCGCATCGCCTCCCGAGCTTGCTCATGCATGCGCGACAGCTCTTGTAGCAGATCATCCGAGAATCCGGACATCTCCTCTTCGGGACGGCCCGTCAGCATACCTACAAACATAAACTCGATTAGTGCCTTCAGTCTCCGAACTATCATAAGGTAAGTTCGGCCACATACTGAATATGCCACCTCGCAGCCTTTTGTTCTCCTTTACGCAGTCGGCCAACTGGGCCCGCACATCTTTCAGTTCTTTGCCCAGTTGGGTATTTGAATCTTGGAGTTTGTTTTTCTCCTGTCTGACTCGGGCCAGCACCCGCTTGCCTGCGACATGTAGTCTTTTCGACTCTTTTTCTCCCATTGATCTGACAATCCTGTTATGAGATAAGCCACAGTGTTAATACAGTCGCTATACAATTACTGTTTCTCGACGGAGGGAAGTATTACCGGAAGACGCCTTCTTGGATTTTTCCAGTTCGGCGGTAACTGCACTTAACTGTGTCTGGCACTTTTCTAACTCTTGGGCCAGCAAGTCATTCTTCTCAGAAAGAACCTGATTATGCAGCGATCCTCAAATCAGTTGTACCAACTACTTTATGTCTCGGGGGCTACTGGCATATGGTTACCATACTCAGATACAGTAAACTTACCTGCACATCCTTTAAATGCTGCTTTGCGGCTCTGCTAAGCCCATCTTGAGCAGCTCGGATGTATGCATCAGCCGAGCTGAAGGCATTAAATGCCTCTTCCGAAAATCTGGGGTCTTGTAAAATGGCCCTCCGGCGCCGATGATTCATGGCGCTCTCCACTTCCGAGTTGGTGACGGACATATCTTCCGAGCCCTCAGCCGAAGGACAGTCCGGCGTCACTCCCATATCAGCCCCCATCTCCTTGGCTAGGGCCGGATCCCGGCTGTTGGGAGTATAACTGGCCGGATCCCCGGACATAGTCAGGCAAACTCTTTTCCTGATACAGGACGAACATGAAAGTCACAGTTGGATGTGACTACTAAAAAAACATACTTGCAAACCCATACCTCCTTGATGAGGTCCCGATCGTGTCTTCGTTTGCCTTCCTCTTTGTCGGATTTCGGGTTCCGGCAGACCCTTGAGGTTCGAACAATGGGGTGCGCGCGGAATCTCGCCTCTACCTACCTGCACCCCGCCGCCTCGCTAGGATCTAAACTACGAAAGGAACAGCACAAGAGACACATGGTTTATACTAGTTCGGACCACCATTGTGGTGTAATACCCTACTCTAGTTTGTGGCGTGGTGGATTGCCTCTTGGGCTGATGGTGATGAACAATACAAGGAAGAACAGCCTCGCGAGGGTCTGTTCTTGGCTGGTGCGATGAACTGCTAGGGGGAGTTCAGTTGCTTCTCTCTCGTTTGTTCTCTTGCTACCTTCTTTCTTTTTTCTACCCTGTGGGTGGCTAGCCCTATTTATAGGCGGAGGCCCTGGGCCTCTTCCCAAATATTGAGCGGGTAGGGCGCCAACAATTGGCCATTTTGAAGGGGAACACCTGGTACACTTATCCTGACTAAAGTTGGTCCTCGCCTGTCAAAGGCTCTGGTGGTGACGCCGGTTTGGGCTCCACAATGACTTCCTGCCAATGGACTGGTCTTGGTCTTGTTGCACCGAAATGGACGCCTTTGCTTGATGATCTCGCCTGCGCTTGCTCCCTTTGCACCAAAGAGGAAAGGTGGACACTGCGCGGGCTGGCGCCCGCCTGGCGCCCTTGGTCGTCATGGCTTGCGTCATGGGCACCACGTGAGGTACCCCGCCTTGATCTCTCCGACTCCTCGCGAGCCAGCCTGATGAGGCCGTGCCTGAGGAAGCTACCTGTCGTCCGCCCCGCGAGGCTTGGCCCCTCGCGAGGGTCTTGAGCTTGTGTTGATGAAGATGGGCCGTGATGGGCCCCCCTTTGAGCCACGCCGCAGGCCGCAGGCAGGCAAGTCTGGGGACCCCCGTTCCTAGAACGTCGACAGTAGCCCCCGGGCCCAAGGAGCGCCTGGACTTGATTGAGCAGAGAGGCGAAGGGGCAAGTGTGAAGCACCGCGGGCCCTAACAGCCTGCGGCCTTGGGCGCCGCATGGCGGTTGATTGGACGTGGGCGGCACTGTTCCCCCACGCCTCCTTATTTTCTGTCGTGCTAGGCGGACTCGTAGCCGCACACGGCCGCTCCCCCTTTCCGCTGCTCGACCGTCCCCCACTCTTCTTCCTCTCGAACTCCAGCTTCTGCTCCCAATCCAATCTCAAACCTTCCTCCCCCCCTTCCGTTGCCATTGCTCCGACGAAGAAGGGAAGAGGGAAGAAACCCATGCCTCCGCTTTGCTCGCCCTTCGGTGGCCCCGCCGTCGATCGGTCAATCATACTCAATCGAGAGGGCTCGGGCAAGGTCAGCTCGGCTTTGGCCACCATCTTCAACGAATGCGGGCGACGACGGCCTGGCCCAAGGCCCCACTTCGCCATTGACAGGATAATCACTGAGGTCCAGTATTTTGCCGACGCCCTGTGGGCGGGGCTGGTTCCCCCCTTCTCCGATTTCTTCAATGATGTACTCTCCCACTATCAGATCCATATGATGCACTTGGGTCCAGAATCCATCACTCTTCTTGCGGTCTTCACCTTTGTTTGCGAGGCGATGATGGGCATCCTTCCCTCGGTTGCCTTGCTGCGCCACTTCTTCTCTCTGCGCCTTGTTGACCCCACCCAATGTTCGGGGTGCGTGAGCTTCATTGCTGCATCTGAAACAGCGGCTTCAGGGATTGACTTCACCCTTCCTCCGCCCGCGCCTGGGTTCCGCGAGCGGTGGCTGTATGTGGACGTGGGGGTGCCCAGCCCCCTGCTGTCGGAGCCAACATCACCCGCTGTCCCCAATTCAGGCTGGGGCCAGGAGACGCTCACGAGCCCCCGGCTCGCCTTCGTCTGGCGTGCGCCCAGGCCTCCCGAGGGCGCCGAGGTGACGGCTCCCAAGGTGGTGAAGGAGTTCTGTTGTGCAAGATCGCCTCTCCAGCGCCATTCCCGCCGGATGTGGGCCTTCAGCGGGCGTGAAGACCGCATGAGGCTCCAGGAGGAGGACTTAACGCCTGAAGCACTAAGGAAGGTGCTCTTGGTCTTGACTGGGGATCCCAACCCTGGCAGCGTCCGGCAAGGGGGTGCTTTGCTGTACTTTTGCTCAAGCAGGGGTGACTTTGTGAAGCAGATGCCCAGCTTCGACGAATGGGGGCTGCGCCCCGCAGGCCTCATGGGGTCTCGCGAGAACCCGGTGGTGGTGACTGCCCTTCCAGTCGGCCGCGGCGACTCTTCCTCGAGTGGCAAAGCAGGGAGGCATGAGCCGCTGGGGGCCGAGGGGGCCTCCGCAGGGTTGACGGTCCCAGGCGGCGCTCTTGAGGGAGCAGCTCCTGAGGCCCAGGCTGCCGTGGTTGGGGGTGGCGAGCAGCTGCCCGTGGTGCTCGCGGGCCGAGGCCCTGCGGGCCCCAGCCTACCCTTCTTGGTGAGGCGACCGGCGGCGTGTTCCAGGACGACGCCCCTGACGCAGGTCGTCTCGACGCTCCTTCCTCGCCGCAGGTTGACCCCTGCGCTCAACTCTTGGGTCGCTTCCGCATGGACTTCGAGGCTCTCCGGAAGAGAAGGGAAGCCTTGGGCGACAATTACCCTTGTCGCCTGCTGAAGCGCAGGAAGTACTTCGCCACCGATGAGTAAGCTTTCCCTTTTTCTGGCCCCTGATTCTCCTGTTGCTTTTACTGATCCTTGCTCCGCAGGGCCCTTCCCGCCGAGCTCACGGAGATGGCTGAGGAGCCATCCCCCTGGGCTCCGCCTTCTCCGCCGTCTTCGAGCACTCCGAGCAGCAGGGCCCTTGTGGTGAGGCCGGTCGGAGAGACGAGCCATCCTGAGGCGCATCGCGTCCCCGCGCGCCTCGCAACCCTCCTTCGCGAGCCCTCTCGTGGCATAGTCGGCCTGCCGTGGGCTTCTCATCTGGTCATCGACCGTGATTGGCTGAGGCATTCCCTGCGCTCTTCTTTGGGGGATGGGCTGGCTCCTGGCCGGGTTCCGCGAGGCGTGCCCAGCTGTGGTGAGGGCGCCAGCCCCAGCCTCGCCCGGGAGGGGGAGTGCTGATTCATGCCTCGGCGCTCGCCTAGGGTGGATGATGGTGTGGAAGACGTACTTGAGCGCGCTCGGGAGCGTCGCGCTCTTCGCCAAGGGTTTCTCCGGAGGGCGGCTGATGCGGTGAGCCTGCTTGGTGAGGAGCTCGCCGATGAAGACGCGTGCCTCGAGGCCGAGGGCCTGCGCCTGGCCGCAGAGAGGCACGATCTGAAGGCGGCTGTCGCCCTTGCGCACCACCAGCATGATCTTGATGATGAGAAGGACAAGGCATCGCTGGCGGCCTCTCGGGAGGTCCGTTCTCGGGCCGTTGAAGAGGCTCGGGAAGCTGACCGGCGGCGAGAGGCGGCGGAGGAGCAGGCGCGGGAACTCCTGGCCCGTCGCCGCTCACTGGAGGAGTAGGTGGAGCTGCACGAGACGGCCCTTGCATCGATGAGGCTGGCCTCAGGCGACCCAGCAGAGCTTCAGAAGCGGGAGGAGGCGCTGACGGTGGAAGCCGCCGAACGCGCACGCGAGTACGAGCGCTTGGAAACAAGGGAGCGCTTGGTGACGAGGGCGGAGGATGATGTCGCTGCGCGGGGGGCCCGTGTCCTGGAGGAGGTCAGGCGTCGGGTGGCGACGGCGCGCTTGAACCTCGAGCGCGAGTTCGAGGAAAGGCTGGGGTTGATCCGGGCTGAGGCCGAAGGTAGGACCGCTGCCTTGAGGGCCAAGCAGGAGGAAGCGACGCGGCGGGCCGATGCTTTTCGGGCCGCCCTTGAGGTGGCGCAGGAGGAGTTAACTACCTCCCGTGCCGAGGTGCTTCTTCTTCGCCAACGTGTGGACGAGGCTGAGGCCGTTGCGCGACAGAATGCGGACGAGATGCGCCAGCGGCGGGTCCTGGAGCATGAGCACGGCCCCATGCTCACCACGCTCCGGGAGAGAGCCAACACAGCCTTGGGTAACATCTGTGAGGTGGCTGTTGGCGAGCCGCACGCAATTAACTACGCCGGCAACCTTCAGTTCTTCACCGATGTGGTGACTCGGCTGGAGGCGCGGTCGGTCAGGGCCGACAGGTTGGTGGAGGAGAGGAGCCGCGCCCTGCTCGGGCGCGCCTTTTCTCGCGTCTTCAGCCATCTCCGGAATATGGACCCCCACTTCGACTTCGACGCAGCCATCGCCCCAGTACCCCAGGCCGTCCGGGACGACCTGGCGCACTGGGTGGAGGACAACGTGGACGCCCTTGTCAGGGCCTTTGCTTCAGACAACGATGGCGTGATCGTGGCTGCTGACGAAGGCGGCGTGGTGAACGGCCCTGACCACCGGGCGCATTTACACGTAAAGCAACGGCGAGGCCAGCGACGCCAGCGACAATTCAGGAGCTGCCCCTGAGGATGCATTGGGGGATTTATCCGACTGATTGAGCACCGTTCCTATTTCCTGCACGAATAGAGCTCAGGTTTTGCCCTGACGGTCGTGAGAGCATTTTGGGAGGAGGAGCCCCTCATGTAAAACTTGTGTTCTGTGTATTAGTAGATGCTATACCACCCGTACACCTGTGCCAAGCGGCTGGCTAGTTTACCTTTGTCCCGCGTGGGCCCCAAGATAGCTTGTGGAGGGCCGTGGCATTTCGAGCGTCTCCCGATCGAACCCATAGGATTTGCAGTAAAAGCCTCCTGAGAGGATGTGGCGGCGGCAGTCTGGGCTGCACGCAAGCTAGGCCCAACCCGGCTCGCGAGGGGCTCACGAGGGGAGGCAGCTGAGGCAAAGCAAAGAATCGAACGCGAGAGATTGCTCGAACGAGACTAAACACCCCCTTCCCCAAACACACGCAAATCTCGAATCCGAATCCAACTTAAATCCAGCGGGGGAAAGTGACAACCAAAGGGAAAAGCAATGAAAGCAAACCAAAAAAGGCCACGTCCGGCACCTAGTCTAGTCTTGGACGTCTTCTCACCAGCGCGGAGCTAAGTGCTGCCACTAGGCGTGGGAGGGAGCCCCAGGGCCTGAGGCCGGCACCCCTGAGACTCTGGGGCGTGTACAGCCCCACTCATTATTACGTGAGAGTGTCACGGGGCGGCGAGCTTCACAGGCACTGGGCCTTCTTCACAGGTACCGGCCTTGCTTCATATCGCCAGACGAGGGCCCCGCCTTGCACCGCACTCTAGTGCCATCGACGACGACCGGAAACCAGGACGCCGCCGATGGGGTAGAGCGGTCGCCAACGGTTCCCCCGACGACCACGGGTCCTCCGCCAGGGGCAGGCCCTGAGGCACCTCCCCAGCAGAGGGCCTACCTCCTGAGAAATCCTTGCTCCGAACGCCACGGTGGTGATGCCGGATCTCGGACCCTCTCCTGCAGCCCCCGGCGCCCTCCTCCCGAGGGGTAGGAGACTGCGGGAGCGGGGCAGCCGCTTGCTGTGGCGACCTGCACCTCCTGTGATTCATGATTAACTTATGTCTGCTCCTGAGGAATTAGTGGTACCCGATAATCATCGCCTCCAGCGTGGCCAGTGGGGCCTTCACGGGACTCTTGGAAGAGCTCAGCTTCTGTCGCCTCGTCCCCCCAGCCTGGGCTGGGGAGCGAACCTTGTTCGCCTTCGTGCTGGTGCCCTTGGTCCATCATGTGGAGCACGTATTCTTCTGGGGTCGTCATCCCGAAGGCCGCGCCATAGTGCTTCGCGTGCCATGCGGTTCTGCTTGGAGCGCCCACCTGGGGGTGGTAGCGCGGCGGCCCACTGAAGCCGTGGGTCACGGCGAGTCCTTCTTTGCTGGCCGGGAGCGGAGGCAGCGCTGCCGCCGGCCCGGTGCTGATAGCTTCGCTAGCGTTGAAGTAGCCTTGGGGCCCGCGGCCGCGTGTGGAGCCCCCGCGCGGGCCGCCCTGGACCTGAGGTGGGAGCTGGGTGCAGAAGGGATGAGCCCCCGAGGCGGCGAAGCCCAGGAGCTCTGCCACCCGCTCTAGCAGCACGTCGCGGCCGCCTTCCAGTAGCCTGCACTGCAGTAGCTCCCGGGCCACCGTGAGCGCGGCCCTCGAGTTCGCCTGCTCCCGGCGGGTGTACGTCATCGCGGCCGCGGCGTGGTTGGAGGCCCTCGCTGCCGACCGCGCCTGCCACGGCGTGAGAGTTGTCGAAGCTTGTCTGCGTCGCCCGCGGCCTGTAGCGCCCTACGGACCGCGAGCTGCCTGGGGCATGGGGTCGCCCGAGGCGAGCGGCTCTGCGTGGGCGGGCCAAGCCGCCCAGGGACCGGGGTTGCCGCCTGATCGCCGGACATGATGAGGACGATGCGACGGGACACGAAGTGGCGGAAGGTGGATCCTGGCGCACCCCTACCTGGCGCGCCAAATGTTGGATTTCGGGTTCTGGCAGACCCTTGAGGTTCGAACACTGGGGTGCGCGCGGAATCTCGCCCTCTACCTACCTGCACCCCGCCGCCTCGCTAGGATCTAAACTACGAAAGGAACAGCACAAGAGACACAGGGTTTATACTAGTTCGGGCCACCATTGTGGTGTAATACCCTACTCTAGTTTGTGGCGTGCTGGATTGCCTCTTGGGCTGATGGTGATGAACAATACAAGGAAGAATAGCCTCGCGAGGGTCTGTTCTTGGCTGGTGCGATGAACTGCTAGGGGGAGTTCAGTCACTTCTCTCTCGTTTGTTCTCTTGCTACCTTCTTTCTTTTTTCTACCCTTTGGGTGGCTAGCCCTATTTATAGGCGGAGGCCCTGGGCCTCTTCCCAAATATTGAGCGGGAAGGGCGCCAACAATTGGCCATTTTGAAGGGAACACACAGTACACTTATCGACTAAAGTTGGTCCTCGCTTTGTCAAAGGCTCTGAGTGGTGACGCCTTGGCTTGGGCTCCACAATGACTTCCTTCCTGCCGTTGGACTGGTCTTGGTCTTGTTGCACGAAATGGACACCTTTGCTTGATGCTCTCGCTGCGCTTGCTCCCTTTGCACCAAAGAGGAAAGGAGGACAACTGCTGGCTGGCGCGCCCTTGGCGCCCTTGGTTGTCATGGCTTGCGTCATGGGCACCTCGTGAGGTACCCGCCTTGATCTCTCCGCCTCCTCGTGAGCCACTGATGAGGCCGTGCTCGAGGAAGCTACTGTCGCCCGCCTCATGAGGCTTGGCCTCGCGAGGGTCTTGAGCTTGTGTTGATGAAGATGGGCCGTGATGGGCCCCCTTGAGCCACGCCGCAGCCGCAGTGCAAGTCTGGGACCCCGTTCCTGTAACGCCGACACTCTTCGAGGGCCTGCCCGTGCGCGAGCCGCCTTCTTGAGTCGCCTCAAGTAGCATGCAGTCGTTAACGCCTCCCCTTTGAAGCACGAGACAGTGTGGTGGGTGAGGCGGTACGAGGAAACCCTTTCGGGGGAGATTTCTCCTGACTACTTACATGTGAAGCGGGGAGAAGACCAGGGTAATTGGCGATGATGGCCACTTCTGTGTTGTCGTAGCTCGCCTAGTAAAACACCCTGCTCTCGAGCACCACGAATATATCCGGATCCTCTTCGAATCCGGGGTCAACGTCCCGATTGTGGCCCTCGGGCTGCGGGGCGGGGTTGTGAGGCCCTTCGGAAATCCTTCGCCAGTGTTTTCATAAATAGATGGGTTAATGTTCATCGAAAAATAGCTCGGGGAGTAGAATGAGTAGAGCGGAGGAGTTGGGGGCTTACCCAGCTAGGAGGACTATACATAGAGTATCCTTCCCTGTGTTTGATGCGCAGGAACTCCTCTTCCTCCCCTTTGAACAGCCCGACCAATATTTTGGCCAGGGCGGCAGGGGTGTCTGGACCCTTCCTGCCGTAGCGGGAGGCGTCAGTCCTCTGTATTGGAGTGGCTGGACCCCCTGCACTATGGACGTCGCCATTACTTTGATTATCGTATATCTAGACTGGGCGAGCATCTTTATCTTGCTCAAGAGTTGGCGAACCTCTGCGCTATCTTCCTCCTCGAGGCTCCGAGGGCGCTAGCTGTGGCGTTTCTTCAAAGGAACGCTTGTGAACTCAGGAAGACCCCTCCAGGCTGGGTCTAGAAGTACGACGTCCTCGATATAGAACCACTCAAAAGCCCACTCTTCAGACGCCTTCTTCGGCGTGCCGGACAGGTATCCGGTCTCGGCAATGCGCCATGTTTCGGCTCCGCCCACTTCAAATATCGATCCCTCGTGTTTACGCGGGGCAAGGCAGAATAACTTTCTCCACGGTTCAAAATGGGCCTCACAACCCAGGAATAATTCACATAAAGCGACATGACCCGCGATGTGCAGGATGGAGGCTGGAGTAAAGTTGTGCAGCTGGAGGCCGTAATATTCCAGAAGCCCTCGGAGGAATGGATGAATTGGAAATCCCACGCCCCTTAGCAGATAGGGGACAAAACACACTCGTCCCCCCCCCCAATGGATTGGGGAAATCCTCCGCCTGGGTTTTGCCGTTGAAGGAGGCCAACCCTGCTCGAACAAGGACCAGATCCGCAGGGGGAGAAACCCCTGCATTTGCAGCTTCACCAGCTGACTGTGGGATACGGAGCACTTCTCCCACTCGTCTCTCTCTGGGCCGCGGTGATGGGAGGAGGGGCTGGGAACGCTAGACATGTCGGAGTGTTCTTTCCAAGCAGCCTTTGAGGATTTTCTCCACAAGATGATTGAACAGATCTGGGATCCAATCTCGTTAAATAGATGTTGTCCCTCCCGTGGCCGGGGTTTTATGTGCAAAAATACCCTGACCTCTCGCATCCATTCGACACGTGGAAGGTGAAGTTGTTGGTACACAGAAGCTGAGGGGTACAACATTAAATGGAAGGCCGAATAACTACTTGAAGTCATTAGTGGAGGAACCCGCCTTGCAATGCCGAAGACAATCTATGCGCCGAACACCTCGTCATTGAAGACTGGTTAGGGGGCTACTGAGGGAGTCCTGGACTAAGGGTTCCTCGGGCGTCCGGCCTGTTAGCCATGGGCCGGACTGATGGGCTGTGAAGATACGAAGACCGAAGACTGCATCCGTGTCCAGATGGGGCTCTCCTTGGCGTGGAAGGCAAGCTTGGCGACCAAATATGTAGATTCCTTTCTTTGTAACCGACCTTGTGTAACCCTAGATCCTCCCAGTGTCTATATAAACCAGAGGACTTAGTCTGGAGAGGAGAGATACATACATGCTGGACTTCTAGGGTTTAGCCACTACGATCTCGTGGTAGATCAACTCTTTTAATACTCATATTCATCAAGATCAATCAAGTAGGAAGTAGGGTATTACCTCCATAGAGAGGGCTCGAACCTGGGTAAACATTGTGTCCCCTGTCTCCTGTTACCGCACAGTTCGGGACCCCCTACCCGAGATCCGCCGGTTTTGACACCGACAGTGGCCGCCTAGCCAGGCGGAAATAGAGGCTGCGTGGGGAAGTGGAGATGACCACGTCCCGTTAGTCCCCACGCGTCAATCAAGGCCGCAGGCTATTGGGGCCCGCGGAGCTCCGCACTTGCCCTTTGTCTTCGCCTCGAAGCCAAGTACGAGCGTGCCTTGGGCCCGGGGGCTACTGTTGGCGTCCTGGGAACGGGGATACCCAGACTTGCCTGCCTGCGGCCCAGGGCATGGCTCCCCAAGCGGCCTGGTATGGCCCATCTTCATCATCAATCACTCAAGACCCTCGCGAGGGGCTAAGCCTCGCGAGGTGGACGACACCAAGACCTCCTCTGGGACGGCCTCGCTAGGCTGGCTCCCGAGGAGCGGAGATATCAAGGCAAGGGGCACCTCGCAAGGTTCACGTGACATGAGCCATGACGACCGAGGCCAGGTGGGTGCCAGCGGGCGCAGAGTGCCAGTTTCCTCTTTGGTGCTAAAGAGGCAAGCGCAGACGAGGAATCCCGAGGCATCAGGCAATGTTTTCCATATCGGTGCAACGAGACCAAGACCAGCAGGACGGAGGTCACCACGGAGCCCACAGCAGCGTCACCACCAGGGCCTTTGGCAGGCGAAGACCACCTTTTGTCAGGATAGCTTGTACTAGTTGTCTCCCTTCGAAATTGGCCGTTGTGGGATCCCTTCGCGCCTAAACATTTGGGAAGAGGACCCGGGCCTCTATAAATAGGACTAGCCACCACCATAGGAGGCATCTCATCTTGGATTGGATCCACTCCACCAAGGCCACCTCACCAGCTCAAGAACACCTCTCCTCAGGAGGCTGTTCATCCCTTGTATGTGTTCATCCGCGGCCTACGAGGCAATCCACCACACCACACTAGATTAGGGTTTTACACCACAACGGTGGCCCGAACCAATATAATCCCTTGTGTCTCTTGTTCCTTGTGTTCGACGAGCTAGGCTGTGAGATCCTTGCGAGAGCAAGCTAGAGGGAGAGAGAGATCTTGATGCGCACCCTAGTGTTCGAACCTCAAGGGTTTACCGGAACCCGTAATCCGACAACCGGTGCCGTGATTGATATGAAAGAAGGCAATGTTAAGTTCCAATTTCCTCCGAGGAAGGGTATGGAACACTTTCCTAGAACTAGAATTAAGCCACCTTATGAATCAATCATGAGGGCATCTTATGCATCTTGAACCAAAAAGATGACAAAACTTAGATCCTTGCTTTATGCCTAGCTAAGGGCATAAACTATAACGCTTTTTGGGAGGCAACCCAATGAATAAAATTTATTTTTGCTTTTTGCTTTCTGTTCTTGAGTGTTAGCACAATTATGCTACTGTTATGATTGTGTTTTTTATGTTTTAATTGGTGTTTGTGCCAAGTAGAACCGATAGGATCTTCTTGGGTGATAGTTGTTTGATCTTGCTGAAAAAGACAGAAACTTTGTGCTCACGAAATTAATTCTATTTTTTATTCAGAAAGAGCCTTTGCCCTGATTCTTTTTGCAGAAGATTAATATACAAATTGCCCTGGTCGTCCTATTTTGGTAGAATTTTTGGATTTCCAGAAGTATTTTTTTAAATCAGATTGCTACAAACTGTTCTGTTTTGACAGATTCTGTTTTCTTTGTGTTGTGTGCTTATTTTGATGGCTCTATGGTTTTCTTTGATGAGTTTTTGCCATAGAAAAGTTGGAATAATGTAGGTATAATACAAAATAAATATGAATTGGTTTCATACAACACTTATAGTAGTGGTTTATTTACTTACACTAACGGATCTCACGAAGGTTTCGTTGAGTTTTGTGTGATTGAAGTTTTCAAGTTTTGGGTTATCTTACGATGGATGGAGGAAGGATGTAAGAGCCTAAGCTTGGGGATGCCCCGGAATCCAAGCTATTATTCAAGAATGAGCAACCAACTAAGCTTGGGGATGCCCCCAAGTGGCATCCCCGCTTTCTTCCAACAACTATCGGTATTTTACTCGAGGCTATATTATTCGTCACATGATATGTGTTTTGCTTGGAGCGTCTTGTATGATATGTGTCTTTTCTTGTTTTATTTTCTGTTTTAAGTCATCAATCCTTGATGGACACACCTATTTGAGAAGCCAAAATTATATCATGAATTGTTAAGATTGCTCTCTATGCTTCACTTAAATCTTTTATGAGCTAGGACTTGCTCTAGTGCTTCACTTATATCTTTTTGAGCACGGTGTGCTTTGTTAATTTTGAAGAAATTCTCTCTTGCTTCACTTAAATAATTTTGAGAGAAAGAAAAAAATTGGTATGCTCATGATCTTCACTTATATTTGTTTGAGCTTATGAAAAGCAACACATGAAAATTAGTCCCAAAGTGATAGATATCCAAGAAGGATAAAGTAAAAGAAAATATCATGAAGATCATTGGACAAAATAAACTTGATTCTTAGTAATAGTTTTGAGATATGATGATGTGATATGTGAGTTATGTTGGTGAGTAATTGTGCTCTAGTAAGAATATTGGTGTTAAGGTTTGTGATTCCCTATGCATGCACGAAAGTCAATAAGCATGCAATGAAAATTATATCCTACTTGTGGTGCATTATTCGGTGTTAATTATTCTTAATGCTTGCTTATGAGATTATTCGTTTCTTGGTTGGTCGCTTCCCAATCTTTTGCTAGCCTTCATTTTGCACTAAGTATGACCTCTACTTGTGCATCCAAAATCCTTTAAACCAGTTTTGCCACATGAGTCTACTATATCTACCTATATGCGGTACTCTTTTGTCGTTCTAAGCAAATTTGCATGTACCATCTCTAATTTTCAAAATAAACTTCTTTTTTGTGTGTTTGGTTCGCTCGCGGAACGGTAACAGGTGGCTAATATTTTCCATGCTAGATGTTTTATTCTCAAGATGAGTGTTTATTCACTTGTCATTGCACGAGTGTAAGGCAAAGGTCTTAGGGATGCCCAGTCCCGAAATGCAAAAAAAAGAATTTACTTTATGTTGTCAAATAAAAAATTTCTTGGAAAGTGTTGGTACGGAGGGCACCCATGGATACGGCTAGCCATGAAAGTGAAAGAATGGTGGAAAAAGGAATAAATTTTATTTTCTGTTTGAGAACCGCCTATGGCATATCTAGCATGGAAAGTGTTCGTAGGTCTCAGTCGTTTTCATTGGTGGGATGGATACACCTCCCAAAATATTTTTATCTCTATTTTTTCGCTTTGAGCTCTGGCACCTCTACAAATCCCTACTTCCCTCTGCGAAGGGCCTTTCTTTTACTTTATGCAACTTTTATTTTGAAATTTGAGTCTCCATCTTCTCTCATAAAAAGCACCAACTAGGAGGCAATATGATCGTGCTCAAGTATTGGGTGTAGTTAATATTCGAGTGTGTTTCATGAAAATGGATCATTTGAGCATGATGGGCTAGGGATTACTTACTTTAGCGTTGATATTTTGAAAGACATGGTTTCTTGTTGATATGCTTGAGTATCTAAATTATCATGTCAAAACTAGACTATTGCTTTGAACAACTAAAAGTCCAAATGTCCATGCTATAAAGAAAAGAATATGTTATGACTTGATGAACAGCACTCCACATCGAAAATTCTGTTTTTATCACTTACCTACTCGAGGACGAGTAGGAGTTAAGCTTGGGGATGATGATACGTCTCCAACGTATCTATAATTTTTTATTGTTCCATGTTGTTTTATTATCAATCTTGGATGTTTTATAATCATTTTATATCATTTTTTGGTACTAACCTATTGACATAGTGCCAAGTGCCAGTTGCTATTTTTTCCATGTTTTTTACATCGCAGGCAATCAATATCAAACGGATTACAAATGCCACGAAACACCACGATGATTTTTATGGTCCAGAAGAAAGGCAATGGGCCCTGGTTGCACCTGGGGGGGTGCCCCGAGGGGGCACAACCCACCAGGGCGTGCCAGGAGGCCCAGGCGCGCCCTGGTGGGTTGTGCCCACCTCAAGTGCCCCCTGGACCGCCTCTTTGCTCCATAAATACCCCAATATTCCATAAACCCTAGAACAAGCGTCGAAATATTCATCAAGCCTCCATAGAGTCCAGAACCACCAGATGCAATCTAGACACCCTCACGGAGGGGTTCACCACTTCCATTGGTGCTTCTCCGATGATGCGTGAGTATTTCCTTGTAGACCTTTGGGTCCTTAGTTAGTAGCTAGATGGCTTCCTCTCTCTCACTCGCTGGATTCTCAATACAATGGTCTCTTGGAGATCCATATGATGTAACTCTTTTGCAGTGTGTTTGTTGGGATCTGATGAACTTTGAGTTTATGATCAGTCATATATTTTTATATCCATGAAAGTTATTTGAGTTTCTTTGATCTCTTATATGCATGATCTCTTATAGCCTCGTATTTATTCTTCGATATTTGGGTCTTGTTTGGCCAACTTGATCTATTTATCTTGCAATGGGAAGAGGTGCCTGGTAGTGGGTTCGATCTTACGGTGCTCGATCCCAGTGACAGCAGGGGAAACGACACGTATGTATCATTGGTACTAAGGATAAAAAGACGAGATCTATATCTACCACCATATAGGATAACGTTTCTTGTCTACATCATGTCACCATTCTTATCGCATTACTCCATTTTTCCATGAACTTAATACACTAGATGCATGCTAGATAGCGGTCGATGTGTGGAGTAATAGTAGTAGATGCAAAGGTGAGTCGATCTACTAATCATGGATGTGATGCCTATGTAATGATCATTGCCTGGATATCGTCATAATTATTTGAAGTTCTATCAATTCCCCAATAGTAATTTGTTTACCCACCGTTTGCTATTTTTCTCGAGAGAAGCCACTAGTGAAACCTACGGCCCCCGGGTCTTCTTTCTCATATGTTTGCCTTGCGATCTATTTTTCCTTTGCATTTTTATTCAGATCTGTTAAACCAAAAAATATAAAAATACCTTGTTGCACTTTATTTATTTGTGATCTATTATTTCAATAAACTGCAATTTATCTCGCGTCCGCTTGCCAATTTCTGGCGCTGTTACCCGAAAGGGATTAACAACCCCTTTAACACGTCGGGTTGCGAGGTGTTGTTATTTGTGTGCAGGTGCTGTTTACATTGTGTTGCTTGGTCCTCCTACTGGTTCGATACCTTGGTTTCATAACTGAGGGAAATACTCTACCGTCATTGTGCTACATCATCCCTCCCTCTCCGGGGAAATACCAATCTTGTTCTAGCTACCATGAACGGCCAATTCCTGCAGATTGGAACCACATTCCAGTTATTCCCAGTTTAAAAGACAATGCTTTCAATGTTGTTAAGGACTGCGTGCATATATTCCCATCATGGGAAGATTATAGTGAAGACAAACACCATTTTCACATCTTCCTGTCCCACTTACATGTAAGTGCTATTATTCATGGTGATTATTTTCCTGTTTTCTGCTGATTGAACACATCAATGATTTACATTACCTTGTTGTGAGTAGGCGAGGGTCAATTTGGATAGTCATGACAAGCAAAGCTTGCTTGCGCTTTTCAAGGAAGCATTGCAGCAGTATCAGTGTTACCTGAGGAAATCACACTTTGATGGCAAGTCTATAAAGGAATTTCCGGTGAAGTCTCCCAAGTAAAAACCTTGTTATGCACAGGTCTCGTTCCCACGATGAGGTATTGTCTGTGTTATCACATTACAATTTGAACTTCTACTTTTCCGCATGTGCCTTACGGATCTCTTTTGCAGGAAATCTGCTCGAAGAAGAATTCCGGTTTGAAAAGGACGACAAGATATCACAAATATGCTTCCCGCTGCTTTGCTCTTGTTAGTACTTGTTGTCCTATATCACTATACTTGCATTCATACCTGGTTCATTATGTGACAGCGGTATGCATGATAGCTTGCTTATCAATTGTTCGCGCTCCAAATTATCTGATCTGTATGAATGGTTACATTAGTGTAGAATATATCCAATGCCAATGAATTTTTTTAGCTCTGCATTGTTCTTGTAAGTACCTTGATACGTCTCCAACGTATCTATAATTTTTGATTGTTCGATCCTATTATATTATCTGTTTTGGATGTTTAATGGGCTTTAATATGCTCTTTTATATTATTTTTGGGACTAACCTATTAACCGGAGGCCCACTGCTAGTTTCCATTTTTTTGCCTATTTTAGAGTTTTGCAGAAAAGGAATACCAAACGGAGTCCAAACGGAATTAAACCTTCGCGATGATCTTTCTTGGACCAAAAGCAATCCAGAAGACTTGGAGTCGAAGCCTGGAACTCCACGAGGAAGCCACGAGACAGGAGGGCGCGCCCAGGGGGGTAGGCGCGCCGTCACCCTCGTGGGCCCCTCGTAGCTCCACCGACGTACTTCTTTAGCCTATATATACTCTTATACCCTAGAAACATCAGAGAGAGCCACGAAACCACTTTTCCACCGCCGCAACCTTCTGTACTCGTGAGATCCCATCTTGGGGCCTTTTCCGGCGATCTGCCAGAGGGGGAATCGATCATGGAGGGCTTCTACATCAACACCATTGCCTCTCCGATGAAGCGTGAGTAGTTTACCACAGACCTTCGGGTCCATAGTTATTAGCTAGATAACTTCTTCTCTCTCTTTGATTCTCAATACAAAGTTCTCCTCGATGTTCTTGGAGATCTATTCGATGTAATACTCTTCTGCGGTGTGTTTGCTGAGATCCGATGAATTGTGGATTTATGAACAAGATTATCTATGAATATTATTTGGTTCTTCTCTGAATTCTTATGTGCATGATTTGATATCTTTGCAAGTCTCTTCGAATTATCGGTTTAGTTTGGCCTACTAGATTGATCTTTCTTGCAATGGGAGAAGTGCTTAGCTTTGGGTTCAATCTTGCGGTGTCCTTTCCAAGTGACAGTAGGGGCAGCAAGGCACGTATTATATTGTTGCCATCGAGGATAAAAAGATGGGGTTTATATAATAGTGCTTGAGTTTATCCCTCTACAGCATGTCATCTTGCTTAATGCGTTACTCCGTTCTTATGAACTTAATACTCTAGATGCATGTTGGATAGCAGTCGATGTGTGGAGTAATAGTAGTAGATGCAGAATCGTTTGGGGCTACTTGACACGAACGTGATGCCTATATTCATGATCATTGCCTTAGATATCTTCATAACTATGCACTTTTTTATCAATTGCTCGGCATTAATTTGTTCACCCACCGTAATACATGCTATCTTGAGAGAAGCCACTAGTGAAACCTTTGGCCCCCGGGTCTCTTTCCTATTATATGACATCTCTTTTATTTACATCGCATCTCGTTTTCTATTTTGCAATCTTTACTTTCCAATCTATACAACAAAAATACCAAAAATATTTACTTTACTATCTCTATTAGATCTCACTTTTCTGAGTGACCGTGAAGGGATTGACAACCCCTTTATCGTGTTGGTTGCAAGGTTCTTGATTCTTCGTGCAGGTACTAGCTGACTTGCGCGTTGTCTCCTACTGGATTGATACCTTGGTTCTCAAAACTGAGGAAAATACTTACGCTACTTTGCTGCATCACACTTTCCTCTTCAAGGGAAAACCAAAGCATGCTCAAGAGGTAGCATACCTCATGTCCTTTATCAGTGCACTTATATTGACAGCTAGTTGTTCATGTACCATCACTCTGCAGCTTCTTTCCTTTGCCCTCCATTTTCTACACATTAGATCTATATTTACTCTTACCATAAGGTTGGATAACACCGATGGTACTGAAGAAGTTTAGCTCTGCATTGCTCTTGGTTGTACCTTTTGCCTGTATCGATGTACTTACATTTATAGCTACTTGGTTATGTAGCATCACTCTTCATCTTATCTTAAATATTCTCCATTTTTTTCTTGTATTATCACATCTATATTTACTCTTAACAAAATGTAGAATAAAGGCAATGCTTATGAAGAAGATTTTATGGTAAACTTCTTGAATTGCCCCCCCCCCCCCCATCAGCATGGACAAGGGCTTTATAGAGCCCGTCTTCACCACTAATGTAAGTTTTTCCTTCTCAAGACTTCAAACTTTGTTGTGTATATTTGGTTAGGCATGACTGCCACAACTGTTAATTTTTGGTGTTTGCATCAAATTGCATGTTTAAAGTTTATTATGTAGTTCATAAACAAAAGTTTGTCCTTCTCAATTTAAGTTTTCAGTTGTACAACCAAGTTCCTTCTTCATACCATGTAAATTAAACTATACATAGCAAGTGATCTTCTTTTGCACTGCATGTATGCTTCTGTTCTTGATCAGTAATCCAGTGGTGTGGTGAACCTACCCACTATAGCACAATGTCATATTCTCAATGTCTTAACTATGAACAATGTCATATCATTCTACTATTATTTAAACTGTCTCTTTATTTGCCAATATGAAATGGGATAAATTGACAGCACACTAACCATTGATACTTATGAGTTCTTGATATGTAATCCAGTGGTGTCGTGAAGTTGCCAACTCCTTCACAATGTCATTTCCTGCAATGTCTTAACCTAAACAATACCATATTGTGTTAATGCTATTTTAAAATGTGTCACTTTATTCGTCAATAAGAAATGTGATGAATTGTCAGCACTGATACTTATATGTGCAAAACATGTCATCTGTCTGCATGTTTCTCTTTCAGAGTGAGGAGGATCTAAGCGTCAAACAAGCGCAGTCTCATCAGCTTGCACAGCTGCTTGCGTTGCAGCTCCCGAGCAGGGCTAACCTTTCTTGAACTCTATTGAAGTGTTGTCGGTTTTGTATATTATTTTGTCGGCGTGTTTATTTGCACTGGTGGCAATCTTTGATGCCCAGTGTATGTAATCTACTGTCTGCTTGTGCTTTATTATCATAGTGGCGAACTTTCATGCCCAGTGGATGTAATATGGCGTAATTTCTTTATTGTATAGTCTAGGTTTTTTTCTTATTCAGGATGTTGCAGTTATTTTACTGTATATATATATATCATGTCTTCGCAGTAAACCGGCCAAACCGTAGAATTATGGTACATAATCGGGCCGTCATGCAAATCACTATGTATGGGCCGCATCATGAGCACAATCATCTTGGCCTGTTAACAGGCCTAAATGTAAACTGGCCCACTAGTAGTTTCGGGCCTTTAATAGGCTGAGCAAACCGCCGACCCTATTTTCGCAAGAAAATTCAATGGGATTTTAGTAGGCTGAAAAGTAGGTTGGGCCTGAAACGTGCAGAACAGCTCACGGGGCAACAGCAGGCCGAAATAGACCCCGGCCCATGATTGTGCCAATCACATCACGGATCGTTAACAGGCCAACATTGTCTTGGTCCTTATTTGGCCCAATTAGATTATCGACTGTGAGCAGGCCGGATGTAAAGCGGTCCATAGTTAGGCCCAACTATATGGCGGGCTTTTAACAGGCCGAAATAAATATAGGGCCAAAAAGTTAAACGGGCCTTTAACAGGCCAAAACTAATATCAGGCCCTATTACTAAATGGGCCTTCAGCAAACAGAAATCCTGACCGGGCCTCAAGTGGGCCCAAAAGTACAGCGTCCAGTTGACGGGCCAAATCTGATATGGGACATAATTTAGCCCAAAGGCTCTTAAAGGGTCGGATCTGATCTGGGCCGTAATATGGCCCAGAACGTGGTAGGCTATTAACGGGCCGGATCTCATATGGGCCCTTATTAGGCCCAGACCGTGGCAGGCTGTTAATGGACCAGATCTAATATGGGCCGAAATTTGGCCCAAAACATGGCAGCCCGATAACGGGCCGGCCCACTAGTGTCTTCAAAAACTTGTAGGCCTTTAGCTGGGCCGGCCCATTATGGTCTGCAAAATCTTGTGGGCCTTTAGCTGGGCCGGCCAATTATGGTCTGCAAAATCTTGTGGGCCTTTAGTTGGGCCGGCCCATTTGATCTTTATGGGCCACTTTTGGGCCGATCCACATGTCAACATATCATAGGCGCATCTCGCCCATTGGATGAGTGACATCTGTGCCAACGTCAAGGAGACACATGGTTCTGTCGGCCAATCAGAATTTTACGCATGGAAAATCGGCATTGGTCGTGGCTGTTAGCGGGTTATCGAATCCAAAACTGGACCCAATAGCTTAACGGCGACCCGTTACGGTGGATGCCACGTATCGGTTATCCTTGACAAAAGCACTTCCATGACGCGCCATTTATCGTCATGGAAGTGGACACTTCTGTGATGATAATTTTGGTAATGTCATGGAACACTTCTACGACAGCACATGTATGAATATCTTGATTCTGTTATAAAA